>JBAMCD010000221.1:12873000-14309500 GCA_037075365.1 Drosophila emarginata | reverse complement strand
TACATCGCTAGCATGATGTAAGAATCCTGCCGATATAGAAAAGAAATTGTCAAAAAAAATGTTATCAAATTTAACATACAAGGACCAACCTTTTAAAGCTAGAAATTCTGCGAATTTAAGGACACCACGTATGCGTAACTCGTGTCCTTCGGTAAAATGCATGGTCAAAAAACTATTGTACGTACCATACAATAATGCTAAATCACGTTCACTACCTGCAATAAATTTATCATTCCGACATTTTCATTAACTTTGATTTCGATTTTCTTTTGGAATCAAATAGTATACCTTTTCTCTGCGCTTTCTTTTTCAATATCTCACATTCTAGATAAGCAATAAACTCCATATTTTTATGTAAAAGATCATAGTAATTCGCGCCACATTGAAAACACTTGCCATAAGCTGGCGTAATTTCAACTCGGTCCTCACAAAAACCACAAAATAAACCAAGACTAAAATGCTACAAAACAATGTATTATAATATTTCATAATTGAAATAAATAAAAATGTTTTTATGTTACTCACAGCGCCATCTAAGGAAGAAGTCGACCTCATCAACTTATCACCATAAATGCCAGCAAGATATAATTTTAACAATAGACTATTATTAAAGCCTTGATGAGGAAGGCTACGTCGAATAGAAAGTTCAATGCCAGCATTGACTTGTACGGTGGCAGTTCCTATGTACAAGCCACAAGCCAAAGAACTGACAAAAAAGAAACATGTAATTATACAATTGATTTTTAAAAATTTCCTTAAAAATAACACATTACCTTATTTGAAGATTCGGTGGTTTTCTAATATTTTGAAATGAACCCAAATTCATGCATAGGGATAATTTCTCTTGACGCACAAATCTTTTACTACTAGCTGGATAAAAGTATTCATCCAGAAATTGATGAAAATATTTTGTTATGTTTCTTATTTTTTCATATCGTTTAGAACTGTTCAATTCACAGAGAACTCTCTCAATATCAATTAGTGGAATAATATCTGCGTTAATCAAATGAGAAACTGATTCAATTCCACCACCTATCAGACTCAAATTGATTAGCTTATTCATATATTCAGATAATGGGTTATCAAGATGCCTCTTCCTAGATGGAGAACAACGTTTTTCCGAACCACATTCATTAAACTTATTCAAACAATCAACAAAATCGGCATGAGCATTGATTCTGTAAAATCCAAAAGCATTGACAGTCATACGTTTAGCTAATTTCATTGATGATTTATCATCAAAGCTTTTATCTTCTCGTTCAGAGTTCGATCGAAATTTCACTGGATATAGTAACTGCTCTCGTTGACTCTTCAACATTATGTGGGCATTCAAACGCAATAGAACCGCTGCAATCAGATTTATAAAATCAACTTTCGTTAGTTTTAATAGACCAAAATATATCTCAATAATCCTTGTTTCATTGTAAACAAAGACTGCCAGACGAAATGATGTGCTAACCAGTTGACGCCATTTCTCTGGCTGTATTAGATTATAGTTAGGTTGGGTTATCAATAGTGCTCTAACGACTGTTTCTAATCCATTATCTGATATTGCAGACTCAATAAAAAAATTCCAAGCAACTTGAGGATTCGTTATTATTCTGTACAAAATTAAAATATCGGGCATAAACAAAATATTCTATACTTTATATATGCTATACATACCCGCTATCCTCCAAAAAATTTAACATCATTCTTGACAAATACTTTACAGTCTGAACAAACAATCGGAATAATAGATTGGCTTCAAGCATTGGTATTATACCAACTTTATATCCGTAACATTCATCATTATGATCAGCCCAATCGTTATCCATGCACACCTTTGAACAATATGTTCTGTAACGGCAATTAGGACATGTGTAAAGCTGTTCCTCAACAGCTCCACACAGTTCACAGTTCAAAAATGGTGAACTGAATTGAAAATATTTGGGATATTCTACGACCACAATTTCACCCTCTTCGATCAAATTTTGTGCATAAACTCTTTCACTCCGTGCGAGTTTGACGTGGCTAGTAAAAGAAAAAAAAAAGGGAAAATATATGATTTAAATATTAACTTTAAGTTTAGTTAATAAAAAAAAATGGTAACTTATCGCACTTACAAATATTTTGGATCACCGTTCAGTTCGGATCCAATAAAGGGTTCTCCTTTCTTCTGAATATTTTTGGGTGTAAAATGAACATTTTTCGATTCGTAACTGATTTCGCCTTCATATTTTCTCAAAAGTAAGAAAAATCCTAGAAATTCTAAAAAAATATATATAAATAAAAAAGAAATTAACGAATGAATGTGTGAAAAACAATATAAAACATCTACGAAAATGATAGAGTTAAATTTTTGTTTGTTAATATAATATACAAAATCATAGTTTTTAAATTATGTAAAGGTTTGCTTACCACTCTTAGAAACAATGGAAGTTAATTGATCTAGAAAGAATTTTTAAAGACAAACACAAAAAATTCAGATGATCATAGTTAATTAAGAGTTTCTAAATACATTACCCATGCTATTTAAACGATTTAAAACTTCCTTTGCTCTATGAAGATCTCGCATCATGTACAAAGACAAACATAATAAAGTTTGACCCAATACTATTTCTTCAGTCGTTTTCTGACTGGAGTCCAAGCTTTCATACCAACTCAAATCGTTGCTCGCCAGCTGGTAATTGGAAAATGTAAAGTACATAAGTAAGGATAGAACAGATAAATGTATGTTTTTAATAACCATTGCTTACTCTATATTTTCTTATTTGGGCATAATAAATGCCGCGTGCTAAAAGCGCATCAGAGAGAATCGAACGACTGCCACTTGGAACGCGATATATGATTCTATTTAAAAGCTGTAATCCCTATACCAGAAAAAATTATAATTAATAGAGATTAGCCAAATTTTAATTTATGTATGTATGTATGTATGTATGTATGTATGTATGTATGTATGTATGTATGTATGTCTGTATGTATGTATGTATGTATGTATGTATGAATGTATGTATGCATGTAGATGTAGAACTGACACGGCGGTGTCTACATCAAATACAAAATGGGGGGTCCTGGTGCACCACAATCAATTTACCTTATTGCCGGTTTCCGGATCACTAGATTTTATGTATTCAATAGCCAAGTCCAGCAAACCAATGGATTTCGATAGCAATTTTTCAAAAAATGTTTCCGACTCTACTTTAATGACTTTAATTAATAGCTCCGCATCACTGAAAAAATAGAAGTGCTTGTTATTGTCCCTATGAATATTACTTTATGTTTGACTCACATTACATTTCGAGGACACATTACATTCACCATTGTTCCGTACTCTGATGCGCCGTAGTACGAGTGCGTTAGCGAGTACAATGGAAATTTATGCATTTTACTTTATTGAATTTCAAAAATTCCGGAGCACAAATGAGGCGACACTAACAAAATTTAAAGATCTTTGCGGCATGTCATGGTAGCGTTGCCATATGTCAGTTTTGGTTTTCCGTTTGGGGCGCTTTCGAAGTTTCGCGATAAAGTTTTTCGATAAATTTGCATACCCTGTGCCCCCAAAAAGGGTATATTGAGGACGCCAAAATATATAAAAGGCAGAAGGAAGCATACATATATGTAAATAGAGGTAGAAAAACTGTACTGAATATTTTGAAAACTGCGCATTAGCATATAAACATATGTATGTATAAATGTATGTGATTTGAGTAATGCAGGTGACATGTGTGTTCAGCTTCCCACCTGGTACAGGGTATATTACAACCGGCGCCTTTAGTTGCTTACATCTTTAACTAAAATAAATATTTGATTAATACTTAAATTAATGAATTTATGCCCTGTCAATAATTGTAAGTGAGCTGGTTGTTCACCTGCTCAGTTGGTTGCAATTCAATTCCTTCTTGCGTAATTTTTAAGAAGAATTGTGTGTTGAACAAAGAACAATAAAAGCATTTTAAAATACCATTCCATTAGACTACATTTCATCCATATAGACTCCTAATTTATACATACATATATTTACGATGATTAAATATACATACATATATGCCATTTATGCAAATTTACAGAATAATTAAAAAATAAGAGGAACATTACACAAGACTTCTGTGAAATTGTATGCTTTATTTATTAAACTCTCGGAAATCATATAAATTTTATAGTTGTGTTTTATATTCACCAAACATATTTGAATTATAGAAAATATTGTAGTGTTTTGTATGTTATAAATACAGATACATCTACCATAATTATTGCATAGCATTTGTGTTCTTAAATAGCTACTCTATTTTCACTGTTTTAATTTATTTTTTGTTTTTGTTTCTTTTTTTTTGTTTGTATTACATTTTTATTTTTTTTTCCCTTTTGTTTTTTGTTTCAAAAAAGCGTACTTTTCAAGTATTTTGAATGCTATAAATTGTTAATACGAATTTAATATAAATATATTTATTATAAAGCACAAGAAAATAAAAACAAATCGCAGAATAAAAACAACAATTAACACACAAGTTACACAACTTTCAAGACGAGGAAAAAGAAAACAGAACAGAAAAGATTTAAATAGAAAAAGCAAAAAATAAAGTTTCAATAAAATAAAAAACCCCTTTCGACAGCGGACTTTTTACAACAAATATTGATCCGTTGCTTTTGAAATAGATACACATATATAGGGGATAAGATGAATGAATATGATTAATAGAATGAGATATCCATGTACATACATATACATATATACATATATATATATGCACATATCATTCTCGTACAATTTGTATTGCCTATTTTGTGTTTTCTTACAAAAGTCAAAATTTATCACAATTTTGAACAATGATTTCTTAGTAAACAAATAAATGAATGTGCTTCTCTCACAATGCAATTAACATTTATGCTGAATGTCTTCGTCATGTTTAACGCGTTCAATTCGATACAATAGATTCAAATAAACCCCATCATCACTTTTTCAATTTCAATGAAACTTCATTTGACCGATATTTACAGATCCAGCATTAATTAATTAATTAAATTGTTATTTTATCTTTGCATTAATATATGAATTTTGCATCGCCTTATTTATGTACGACTATGTTTAGTTAAATGAATGCCTGTAATTCGTTAAGTGCTTTAAATTTTTTCTTTTTAAATAAAAATTATAAATGAAATATAAATAAACACAAATTAATTTGATTATTAAAGAAAAAGGGATCGGTCAAAATGCTGGACAAGTTTTCCTTATCAAATACAAAATGATATATGTACAATGAGCAAAACTTATCATGCCATTAAAAAGAAATTGTTTTTTTTTTCTTCTCTTTATAAAGTGCATATTAATTTGGATAAAAAAAGGGTTTAATTTAACATTTCTTGTGGGTGTTTTTGTATTATTTTTTTTTTGTTTTCATCTCTCAAAACCTAGTTATTCATAATTCATGAGTACATTATCAAGTGACTTCACATTTTCTTAGTGAGATTTGATATACCCTGATGTTGCAATCTATTTTTTTTTTTTTTGTAGGTATGCGCTGCTTATTACTTGTAGAATGTGTTTAAGTAAACACACAGAAATGCATATGTAAGTAATTGATACATAATTGTTACACACAATACATATGCATATACATAGTTCAAATGAACAAAGCAAACTTAGAGTTCTTCTTTTATATATATATATAAAAATCGTACAAATTTCGTTAACATCCAATGTGCGCGCAAAATTAAAACACGGAAACTGAAAAAAAAAAACCCCATTACTTAATCAATTTGATGCCTGGCCTCTGTTATTAAGGCCAATAATGCATCCAGTTTTAAGTCTTTAAAACGCGCAAAATGATTCATTAGCGGTTGAATCGCATCCGACTCAATGGCTGCCGAAATGGTCTGATTTTGAATGGTGCGGTTTAAACAAGATGCAACCTGGGCCAGGAATTCTCGCCATTTTTCCTTATTTTCCTCGCTAAATGTTGAATCGGTGCCGGACACATAAATGGCTTCCGCACGTAAAATTAATGCCACCAGCGACAGTATGCCAAACTGTAAGTAGATCAATCGTATATAATAATATATAGAAATTTAAATTGCTTTAACTTACTCGGCTACAAAATATGCCCGTCAGTTTCTTATCATTTAACGTTACTGCTGCCGAAATGGTAACGAGCGTCTCAAAATTGGCATCACCAATATGCTTCTTAAACTCTGGATAGAGAGCAAAGAGAATACCCTCGATATCGTCTCTGTCCTTCTTAACGACATTTTGCAGCGAACAAAAGATGCCGCTCCATACAGTCCAACATACACTATGACCCGAAATAAATGGCATAATCCGGCGCAAAAGTATCTATTAAATAGTTGAGACATCGGATTTAAATTGAACGTATCTTTTCATCGATGGGATTAAATACACTTACCTTGCCCTTACGCACATTCATCATGGCAAGAACTTTATCGAATGTCAAACCTGCTTTCAATTTATTAACTAGTACAGCAATCGGTTCAATTTCATAGTTAAATTTGTTCTTAAGCTGGGGATTCATGGATTGGGGATTTGCTGCATCGGCGGCACGTTCCTCTGGTGTTTTATGTGCCATCTCGAGTTGTTCCAGTGTAGCAATGCGTTCGGCTTCCTTTTTCTTTTTCAAAACAATGGTTGCCATAACATCGGGATTTTCCAAATCCTCCAATTTTAACAGATAACGATATAGTGTCTCAATATGTAGTAAAATGTGACGCGATTTTCTCATGCTACTCGGTGTCACCTCACAGCCTCCTCCTCCAGCTGGTAGTGTTGTATCTGTATTGGATTTAATATTGGCATTTGCTGCATTTGTGTTTCTCGATGTTATTGAACCCGATGTTGTGTTCCCATCTCCCGAATCACTGCCCATAATGTCGGCATCAATTATTTTCCTTGGTGCTGTAACACTGCCATATTGCAGTTTACCCAAAGAGTTCTCAAATTTCAATGGTGAGAATATATAGTTTGGTATATTATTGGTATTATTCCCAATAGTGCCGCTCCCACTATTTAATCCGCCACTGCCACCCGCATTTTCAGAATTATGTCGTTCACGATGTTGACCATTACGCGATCCATTCTTATTACCCAACTGAACGAGAATCAATTGGGCATGGCCCCGGGGTTGAGTCAAGGGATGATTTAATTGGTTATCCTTATGAGCCTGACTTTGTCGAATCTGACCATTTTGTTCGGCCTTGCGTTCCCTGTACACTGTATAATAGTAGTCATCAATGTATGGTGTATCCGTGTTCAATTGCGACAATTGTATACCGATTAACCAATGTTTATCCCGTGTACTCATTAAGTTTGCATATTCATCGTAATCCTGATGGGGAAGATTACCATTCGCTCCCATTCCAGCAGAGTCATTGCGACGATTCATAAGCTGTTGTTGCTGCAGCTGATGCAGTTGTTGTTGTTGCTTCAAGCGATCAATGACCACAGATCCGACACGACTTTGCTGTTGCTGGCGCGTAACTGCCGCATTATGCTGCAAGAGTGGATGATTCTGTTGGATTTCCTGCACAAGTCTCATGTTAAACATATTGTACATTGAGTTGGGCGGCTGGTTGAGCATATTGTTCGGGTGCATTGGTTGTGGCGGGAGGCGTGGCTGTTGCTGTATAAAAGCCTGAGCAGCTGCCGCTGGATGCATCCCAGAGCCTCTCATTGCATTAAAGCTCGGATGCATAGCAAAATTATTAAGCGCCGTGGGTAGATGATGTGGATTTGGCAGTGGACGCGGATTAACACCAATTGGAAAGTGCGGCTGAATCATTGGATGATGTTGTGGCAGATTTGGCGCCATATTTGGCGGATACATAAATCCTGGCGGTGCTCGATTCCCTGGCAATCCGTTTAATTGCTGTTGTTGCTGTGTTTGAGGTGTTGGCATTAAGCCAGGTCCAGGACCCGGACCACTGCCGGGTAAAGGTTGATTAGTACCGGGGAATCCCAAATTCGGTCTTGGCGGTGAAGTCTGTGGCGTAGCTAGGAATCCAGGAGGCGCTGCATTAAATTTTAATATAGCAGTAATTAGATTAGAAAATTTTTTAACATATTTTTTAAAATATTAATAATTAGATCTGGATTATTTTCTTTGAATTTGAACAAACATTTTTATAATAATTAATATAATTTAATATAATATAAAATTGGTAACTATCAAACAAACTTAAATATTATTAAATTGGTTTTTAGAGGGATAAACAGTCGGTACAAAAATATGTTCCCATAAAGAAACTCATTTTAGTAACTTCAAAATATTTTTAATCTTTGTCATTGGAGGTAAGGGCTTAGATCAACCACTTTATCACATAGTTTTCAATTGTAACACTTTAATAAAGATCTGCCCTAAACTTTTTTACAAAATGAAAGACAAGTCAAGATTTGGCCAAGTTTCTCATGATTGCATAATCAATCTTGACTTGCAATATCTGTATTTCAAAGCTTACCTTTGTGCTGTTGGAGTTGTGGCTTCTGTTGCTGTGGCGGCTGCTGCTGCTGTGGGGGCTGCTGCTGCTGTGGGGGCTGCTGCTGCTGTTGCTGCATGTGTTGTGGTATAGTTGGTGTGGCCGAAAGATGCCTATTGGACAAATTAAAATCATCAATGACCTTTCGATCTGCCATTTGCTGTGTAGTCTGTTTTTGTATTGCTTGTTGAATGATCAAGTTTCGTTCAATGTCCTCCAGTGTCGTTATTTTGTGTACAGGGGAAAATTCAATACGCGTTAAGCCAATATTCGCATTAGCTCTCTCTTGCGTGGGTATCACCTGTAGCTTGAACGCATTCCGGAAACTATCTCGGAAAAGTGGGTCAGGCCACATAGTAGGATTTAAGTTAACACGATTGGCCAGATTGCCGGTGGCATTTACATCGTTCTCACCAAAGGACAAGTGGACATCGTCCAGTTTCATTTGTGACCAGTTCAACTCTAAATCATCAGAGCCAACAATATTACGTGGCCCGCGCAAATGGGAATTGTGCGAGACATTAACTGGCGCTGGAGTTGAGGAACTCGATGATGTTGGCGCCGATGAATTCAAGTATGACTGTTGAATGAAGTTCAATTCTCCGTTGCCAGTAATCCCACCAAGATCACCGTCGCCGTCACCGCGCCTTCTGCGAATTCTTTCGCCATTTCCTCCAAGACGTACAAGCGTTTCGTGGGCTTCCTCCCAATCGCCATTTATGGCAGAGCCAAAAGTTTCATCGTTCAAGGCATCATACTCTTCCTCGGCCATACGCCCGCCGTCGACGCCATCGTCATCCTGCACAAAGAAAATTAAACATGTCGATACCTCTTAATTTTGACACTAAGAAACTCAGAAAATAATATGATTTTGCATTCGGATTGGTCGTTGCCATTGCCAATTCACAATGGAGAATGAAAATGAATTAAATGTCGGGGGAAAAGCAGAGGTAGGCCTTATCGGTTTCTAATAAGTATGGCAATTGAAAACCAATATTGTCCTCGCCGACCTTAAAGAAAGTATATTGTAGTTTATTGCTTACCGGTATAGTTGCATTAAATCCGAAAAACGAATCGTCCATTGTCAGAAAATAAAAGCAAACCTCTCACAAAAAATTATCATGACTTTCAGTGACAAGTTGTCACCAATGTTGCCAGCATTCACTTTGCGTTTTCGTTGCACTATGGCAACACTTGTGTACCTCAAATTTAATAAATGGAAGTTGTGAACCAGTTATTCTCTGTTATTTTACAGACTCGAAATGAGCATTAACATTCTATGTTATAAGGCGCCACCTAGCGGGCATGTGGTTTTGGTATTTATCGCTGGTTGTGGTCACTCTTACGGACATGCTCAGAAGAGCGCAAAGAGAAAAACAAAATAGGAACGCAAAATACATATATATAATTGGATTGGAATCGGGAATATGTATGTATGTATCAACACCAATCAGATTCGCGCCAAATTCCCTAAATTCAAGGAAAAACAAACGTTTTAAACAAATTAAAATTCAATAATTTCGGTAAACGCCCAACACCCAAGATAAGCAATGCGTCCAGCGTGTTTTGGATCACCACCATTTTGTTTTGGACGAAAAGAGAAAAACTAAACGCCTCGTGTTTGTGACTGTATGTGTAAATGTGTGTACGTGTATTTATGTGCAAAACCATGAACATTTTCGTGTTTAACTATTTATTGAAAAAAATAAAAACAATTTATCATATACATTGGTAATAAACAATGAACTCATCTGAAGAGGAAGCAGGTAAGTTGAAATAAAAAAATGCAAAACAAACCCGTCAGCAGAGAGACTCTGCCGCCGGCGATGGAATTCAAAGCTGATTAAGTCAGCGTCTATTTTCATAACAAAAAGACAAACAAATGTTGGTTTATACGATAAATAATAAGAGAATTTGTTTTTGTTTTAATATTACAATGGGTTTAGCTGCCTCTTCTGTAAGCCATGTGAGACGGTTACTGCTGGAGATAGCCAACAATCGTCCGGGCACAAATGTGGCTAAATGTATACAAAGCTATGACGAGCAACCGGATCTGTCCACTTTGGTCCTGCTGCTGGAAGAAGTGTCCAAGAATACAGATTACTCCACTGATCTTCGACTCTCTCTGGTTTATGTAAGGAATTTTATGTGACAATATGTATATATTGGAATTGGCTCAATTTGTTATTCTTTGCTTTACGCAGTATTTGGATGAATTTCGACGGCATATTTCCCCGAAAACTGGTATGGTTTCCCGTCGTTCCGCCATAGTGACGGCTGGCAGTGTTCTGCAATATTGTGGCAAAATCTATGGAGATCGTGTGGAATACATGTACCAAGTGGTGGAGCATCAAATTGAGTCTTTGCTCTCATCGGAAAAAGAAACCCAAAGCGGAAATAAGTGAGTACAGCATTTTATTTTAAGTACGGATGGGGGAGTTAGGAGGCATAAGAGAGTAAGAAGGCATGACATGTGCTCGCAGTTAAGTGACGCGCCATGCTGTCTCTGTTGTTCAGTTATTGCTTATCATCATTTCTCTTTTGGCATTGTTTTTCTTATCATAAAAGCCGGCTTAACTTCACGTAGTAGTGTCTCCCTTCCCCCCACCATCTCTCTACTATGCACAACTTTAAATTTGTTCATTGATCGCAAAAAATCAAAATACCAATTAATTTTGAAGGGAGTAAAAGGGGTATATAGGTTTCTATACAATTTTATTTCAAATAAGAAACTTACACAATATTATGTTCTGTAAATAAATATAACCAATAGGGAATAACAGTTATTCAATAACCTAGGAAAAAATTATTCTGATTTGCTTTTATTTTACAGTTGTTATTATTTAAACTTTTGTTAATTGGTATCAATCAGTCGACTTTTTTTTTGTATTATATAAATTGTATTTTTGGTAAACAGTTTATTATTATACTTCTCTCATGCTCTTTTTCTCTCTGTTTTACTTTTACTCTCTATAGCAAAGAGGGCGATGGAACAGTTACCCCACAAGAGGCAGCACCGCAACGAAAACGTCGCACAAAGAAGCTAACCCAAAAGGAAGTCGATCCCTATATGCTTAATGTGGAACCTCGTAAATTTAAAATAATGTCAGAAGAGAAACGTTTCAATATGACGGGATTTGTGAAATGTACCCGTAATCGGACAATCGAATACTTGTATCAGGATCATACACCACCAAATCTATGGCGTCAAGCTGCCATAGTTGATCCACATAATCCTTACGAGACCGATGAGAAGAAACATTATAAATTATTTACTTATCATGTGGAGCATCGTTATAATACACTTTTACCGGATATACCATTTGAGCGATTGAATCTCATCAAGGAATATGTCCATACGAATCATGTGAATACCTCAGAGATACTCAATGAGCATATGACTACCAAGGACTATTTAGATGAATATATTGCTTTGGAGAACCAAATGTTGGCTTCACGCTATGGAGCCAAAGCAAGAACGAGAACAACAAGTAGATTAGAGAAACGTTTGTTGGAACAGTATGAGAGTGATGCCACATCGATAGATAAAAGGCCAAGACTGGATAATGATGACACGGCTGATAATGGAGGATCCATGGATGAGATTGAGTCAATGGAGTTAGATGAAAGTGGAGAAGAGTTGAGCAAACAAATCTCTGTGGATTCTGGAATATCTATAGACGCCAGTCAAATGGAAAATTCCACGTTCAATGCCAGCCAAACAGATGCACCGATCTTAAGCAGCACATTGGCCATTAATGAGTGCAGCGCTATAGACAGCACGCATATAGATCTTCCGCCCACAGATGTGTCCACCGCTAGTGATACTGGAAAACAGGTTTCCCTTTCTGAGGTGCAACTTGATTCTGGTATTGGCATGGAGGAAGTTAATGATTCGCATTCTCTTTCTCGACTCTGCGCTACAGGTAAACCAAACGGCATTTATTCTCCAGCTTAATTGGAGCCATGTCAAGTAGTCATCTTTGGGTTAAGTCTATTTTGTTAATCTTTGTGTTGTAGAATTTGAGACTCACGTTGGTTTTTACTTTTTTACTTTTATTTTTTTATGTTGTAAACAACAAACAAATCCTATTGCAGGACGGTCTTTTGATGACGAGGGTGTTGTACTTTCAGATTTAGAAGATCAAAGAATCGGCTCCTTATCGCCCAAAGTGATGGTCAGGGATATATTGCCAGGAGTGCCCAACAAGGATACGATGAGTGTTCATTTAGATGCCGAAATGTTGGCCCTAAGTGGAGTTAGTGAGGGATGTGCAACAGACACAGCAGCACCACAACCAGAAACAGAAGCATCTAAAGAAATTCCAAGACTCTCTTTGGATGTTTGCTATGAAATCAAATTGAACATTTTGGGCATACCCCAGAAACGATTGCGTAGCAATTGTATCTTTAAGTTACCAAAATCTTTCGATTTGTTTAAGCAATCGGTAAGTAAAAAAATTATAATTATTTAAAAAATTAATTTTCTTAATTTAATTCTTTAATGCCAATAACAGCGTTTGCCTAGCCGACGTGAGGCCGAATCTAAGCGAGCAAAAGTTTCAAGAACTGCACCTCAAGCCATCGTAGATGAATCTCCTGCTAACGAAGATGAAGCTATATCGACATCGCCACTCAGCTTGGAATTTGATAGGGAGCAGAGTATGTATAATTAAATAAACTTAAAAGAAAATATATTTTTGATTATTAATATTTCAATTTCCTTTAGATTTTCTAGGCTTTCGACGTCTTACCTATGATTCGGGTTATGACTTCGAAGAGGTTAGAGCCGAGTCTGCGATTGAAGAAAAACCAGCTGATTTGCTACCGGAATCCCTTGAAATCGAAGCGAATAAAACAACGGATGAGATTGCTGCCACTGGTGAGGGAATATGTATGTCAGACAATAGTGACAATATCCCAGCTTGTGCAGAGGAATGTGAGACATCCGTTGCATTGGAAAATACACCACCATTACCAATAGAATTGGAAGAAGATGCACCTACAGAGGTGCCAGAAAATGACGATACTATTGTAGATAGTGCTGAGACAGATAATGGTGAACTATTTGCCAATATTCAATTGACAGAAGATAACTCAACGGATGCAGATCTGTTCGATTTAAATTCAAGCGAGCAAGATACCAGTAAAGCAGTAAGTAAAACTTTAACTTACATTAAAATTTATACAACATTTTTCCTTTTATTCCAGATTAGAGATTGGCACACGCGACTGGCTCCCGCCCTGGAGGCGGCCCATGCAAGGCAAAATTTCGATATTAAAGAATTGGGTACGGAAATTTTAAATGTTTGCCAAGCTGGAAATGGTCAAGCGACAATGTCAACCGTAATGGCCGATAAGGATCAAACAACACTTTGTCGTTATATGCTGGCCTCCCTATTGCTGGTAAATAGTCAACTTAATTAAATTTGTATCAATCAATTCATTTTTAATTCAAACAAACTTATTGCAGACAAATCATGGAAATGTCTCATTAGACTTTGGCAAACGTGACAAAAGCAAGCCCCTTGAATTGGATAAATTTAATATGATATTGCTATCAACCCAGCGTCAGCAACTGCATCCCGAGGATGATGTGGGCAATGTTCAAGCAGTTAAGGCAAAAACCATTGCCAAACCAATAAAAAACTTATCACCATCCAGTATACGAGCGAAGAGGAAATCAACAGAGTTGCCATTGCCAGTGATATGTGCTAAAACGGTGCGATTGATACAACCCATACCCAAGGCTAGTCAGAGTCCAGAGGAAACTGACTCTGGCATATCGTCGCTGCCAGCTTCTGTAATGTCCATATCGACAGAGTGCCGGCAGTAGTCCCCACACCCCACAATCTCCCACCTTAATTCCCTTTGTGTTTCATTTTGTCTATTTATATGTTTAAAGTTTTGATTTTTATTTGAGTCCTAGTGTTTTGTCCAGTGTGCTCTTTTGGCGTATTCGCATTGGCTTTAAATTGAAATTTTTAACATGAATTTCTTTTAAATTTTTTCCCGCAGTTAAAGAGTCTGCGGCAACCAAAATACTTTTCACAGGTCTACTGCAAGATAAAGAGGCTATAGTTTTGCCCTAGACATAAAATCGCATCATTTCATACATAATCCTGATTACTTTCATAATTCATTTGACAATTACAATTTTTTTTCCTTTATTGGCTACTTGACATAAGTACAAAAGTGTAGAAATTATGCATCAATTTACTAATATTATTGTTTTAAGCGGATCTTGACCATTATTTTGATTTTAGTTATTAATGTATAGTAATCTAAGTAGGAGAAAACCCCACACAAATTGAAGCAGTATTATTTTAGCTCAATTTCCATGGATCTATTCAAATCATTTGTTTCTTTTTTCCATGTTTCATTTTCTTTTATATATTTCATTTAGTTTTTTAATTTTGAACCATTTTTTTTTGTTTCTTAATTTTGAACCCAGTTTTTTTACTCATTTCTTTTCTGAGTTTGTTTTTTTTTTTCATTTTTGTTTATAATTTTCTACTTTTTTCATTTTTAAGCATTATCATAATTTTTCATTTTATCCTTGCAAAAATTAGTTATCTTTATCCATATAAAGTAGAAAATCGTATCTGACGATCTGCAAGAGATTATAAAATCGTAAGCTAGTAGAAATTTGCATTTATTTTTTTTTTTTTTTTCAATTACTTCTTGAGTTTTTCTTTAATTTTTTTTGTTGCTTTTTTTCATCATAAAAGAGATCATACACAGATTTTGCAATATAAAATGCCATTTTTCATTTGAACCAAACAAAACAAATATCTTTGGAAGTAAATATGAGCTGATTAGTACTGACCATCAAGTACCTGATCTCGTAGTAGTGTACAAAATTGACCGAACAAAAACAATTTTTTTTTTTTTTTTGTATCGATAAGGCTAGCATGTAGTAAGAGATAAGTGAACAATGTAATGTGCCTACATCGATGTATGGCTACAAAATATCGTGTGTAATATGAAAAATCATGTGTAATATACATAAATATGTATACCTGAAGAGAAAAAAAATTAAAAATCTATTTACAATTGTGCAACTGAAAATTCGAAAAATATTTATGATTCTTTTACTAATTGAGAAAAAAGGGGAAATCGAACATAATCAATTTAAAATGCAGATCAATAAAATCGTTTATTATTAAAAATTATGTTGTGTAAAAACCATAATTATTCTGGAATGAGGAAATGTGTGTTAATCCGAATCGCTGCCCGATTTATTATCCTCGCCATCTTCATCCTTCTTCTCTTCAGTCTTGTAATGACGATATTCCTTTTTCAATTCCCACATATTTTTATGTGGATTTTTCATATTATAATCGCAAACATCTTTGAGAATCTCTTTTAGATAGCTAATTGGTTGATTGGTAATCTTGACCAAATCTTTGATATTATAATATTGATGCTTCTCAAACGCATTGAAGAGCATATCCATTACAGCATTCTTGTCATCACGAGCCTTCTTGCCCTCCGCCTTCTTTCGTTCACGGTATTCAATCTAAAAAAAAAATGTCAAAATATTTTATATAAAATACGTTAACATGCTGTAGCAATATTCCTACATTATGTGCATGATCCTTGACGGGCTTGTAGTTCTGCACAATTTTGTCAATGGGCTGCACCCTCCTCTGTGGTTCCGATGCCTTCCGTATAGATTCCAATTTTAATTTCATGTAACAGTTATCAGCTATAGGACGACACTCTAACTTCTGCACTATACGGCCCTCCATGTACAATTTCTCATTATCCGACAGTGGCACCGCCGGTGTTACCGCATTTGTGGTATCTTTGCCGTTACCAGCTGCTGCGGCGGCAGCGGCGGCTGCTGCTGCAGCAGCCTCAGCCGGCGCCATGTGAGAGAATACACCAAGCGTTTGCTTTGTGACCTGGGAAACGTCCAGAACATGCTCGGTGGGTATTTTCTCGTCGGGATCAAGAGCAAGAACAGCTGTGGTTAGAGATAGCGACACCTGAGCCTTTTGTCCCTGTGCTTTGCTTATTCGTAACTTTCCCACATCCATGTTTGAGGGAGCTTTCTCCCATTTTTGGGCTATGTATTTGGGCACTTTAACTAACCATACTCCTCGCCCTGCATTAGATAGATCAAGTTCCTTATCAATAATTTGCACTTTATCCTTATCGTCCTTAGACATATTTGTTTTTGTTATTGCTGTTGCGGTAATTCACGAAATAACAAATGAATTGCTAGCTAAAGTAGGCGAGTACAATGCACCAGTACTGCATTATTTAGCCAGAAAACTGCCAACTGCAAAAAATGTAAATTAGTTGAAAAAGAAAAATTTTCCAACTGTAACATTAACTATAGTATAGTTTTTGATAATTTTAAATCCCTCTTCAAAACATTTAAAAAATATTATAAAACTATTTTTGTTAACGTTAACTTTTAAAAAATTAAAACAAAATATAGCCTTAAAGTATCGAACATGGCAGCACTGCAGGCGACTCCGAAACAGCGAAACAGCTGACCAGAAATAGTAGGGCTGCAAGCTCACTTCCACGCTGGCTAATAAAATAAAAATAAATCCAAATCTTTAAAAATGGCTCCGCCGGCGGCTCGCCAGCGTTATATAGCTAACAAGGCCGATAATCAAATACTCACCAAGAAGCCACCGAAACGCCTAAGTCTAAATGGCAAGGATAAACCCGCCAATAGCGCGACCGGCTCTAAAAAAGATAAGGACAAAAAGCGGTAAGAACTTGAACCGGCTCAGAAACTTCAAGTTAATTATCCCATTGCAGTAAATTATCCACAGCTACATCGGAGAAAAGTAATGGCAGTCCAATCATGCCCAGTGTTCATACTGCCTTCAAAACATTTGTCAGTGCTCGCCTCTGCAGTGCCATTTGGGCTTATATTGCCGACTGCGATGAGACATTCAACTATTGGGAACCACTGCACTACATAATCAATGGACACGGCCTGCAGACCTGGGAATATAGTCCAGAATTTGGTTTGCGCTCCTACACTTATTTACTCTTACAGGGTGTGCCCGGTTATTTCTATCAGAAGATATTTAATCCCAGTCCAATATTAATATTTTATATGGTACGTTGCATGCTGGGATTTGGCTGTGCCGTAATGGAACGTTTTATGTATAAGTAAGTAATGCGATCACTAGCACATTTCAATCTCAAAACCAATATTAAATATTACAGATCCATTTGTCAAGAGTTTGGCATACATATTGGTCGCCTCTGGTTAATATTTCAACTGTTTAGTGTTGGCATGTTTGTGTCCAGTACTGCGCTGTTACCCTCATCGTTCTCCATGTACTTTGGCTGTTCTGCATTGGCTGCCTGGTGGCAACAACACTATAGTTTGGCAATTTTCTTCACTGCCATATCTGCCTTACTTGGTTGGCCATTTGCTGCTCTGATTGCTGTCCCAATGGTATTGGAATTGTTGTTAAAACAGCGAGATTGGCGAACTTTTGTCCAATGGTCTTTGATATCAGGTGCTACAGTTGCATTACCAATGATTGGAATCGATACAAGCTACTTTGGCAAATTGACATTTGCCCCCTTTAATATTGTTTGGTATAATGTCTTTACTAGTCATGGTCCAAATATATTTGGCACCGAACCACTCAGCTATTACCTCATCAACGGATTCCTTAATTTTAATATTATTTGGGTAAGTTGATGGCATGTCAGAGATTGCTTTTTCTATTAATATTACCCTCATATTTTTTACAGCTTTTAGCACTTCAATTACCGATCATGCTGGTCATGGATTATCTAATTGTGCCTGCCAAATCAAAGTCGACTTTAAATTTCCCTCATTACATTTCTTTAGCCCCATTGTATCTTTGGCTTTTGGTATTCTTTGTTCAACCACATAAGGAGGAACGTTTTCTGTTTCCCGTTTATCCTCTAATCTCTTTATGTGGTGCCATTACTGTTGATGTCTATCAACGCATATTCTTTCGCATCAAATCTTTGGTTTATAAAATCAAATCTAGTGTCCATTATTTGGATCAAAGTATGTTCATTGCCATTTTGGTGATGGTTTTAAGCACTGTCCTAGGTCTGTCTCGGGTCTTTGCCCTATATCGTAATTATCATGCTCCGATGGATTTGATGTTAGAATTAAATCAATTTAAGGCCACACCGCAATACAATCCAAATCAGATTTATAATGTTTGTATTGGCAAAGATTGGCATCGTTATCCAGGAAGTTTCTTTTTCCCAGCTCGCAATTTTCGCTTACGTTTTCTAAAATCAGAGTTCAAGGGCATGCTGCCGGCGTATTATGCAAATGGGGCCAATGCCACCCAAATAATTCATCCATATTTCAATGATCTAAATCAAGAGAATGAATTTATGTACTTTGACTATAACCAATGCCATTTTCTAATCGATTTCGATAATGGTCAATATACCGAGCTGGAACCAAATTATGCCAAGCGATCCAAAGACTGGTCCATAATGAAAAGTTTACCATTCCTTATACCAGAAAAATCCCATCAACTATTTCGTGCCTTCTATGTGCCATTCCTTACCGATAATCACATAAAGTATGGAGATTTTAATTTACTCAAGCGAAAGGCAAAGCGAAATGCCGGCAATGGCAGTTAAACATCAATTTTGATTAAACGTGGCGTTTACAAATGGAACACCTATAGCTCTCTTTTTTCAGTTTACAAAATTAATTAAATATCCAATTTCTTAATTGTAAGTCAGATTGTTCTGTTTTTGAAATAATGAGATGGCAAATCTTCTATGAAAATTTGTGAATTTACTAATTGAAGATGCCTAACCTTAACCTATCTAGCCTCAGTCAAGTTAATCTTCTGATTAATGGTGTTCCAGTTGCACTCGCATTACACATATTCCAAGCAATAACTGCAACAAAGCTAAAAGAAAAATCATTTCTAATTTTAATTTATTACCCACCCCACTCTATATCTTTTTTCTTTTCTTCTATCCAATATGTATTTTATCTGTAAGTCCACCGAAATTCCTAATTAATTTGTGTTTAATTTAATCACAGTAATTTGTCAATGCCAAAGTTTTGTATAAAAAAAAAAAGAAATCAATTAGATTTTAAGACTCCAAAAGTAAAAGCAAACAACGAAATTCTTAATTTAAAAATTATTGAATTTTCATTTTTATCGATTAATTAAAAACTGGGAAGCAAAAACTTTACAATGGAACACTCTCTCCCGTTTCGTTTCAAACTTAAGGCTAAATTCTGTGTGCGTTGTCAGGGGGATTTGTATACAAGGCTACATATTTGGACTACTACATGTACATTATATAGATTAAATCTTATTCTAAACTGACTTAGCAGCAAATATTTACAAGCTCTTTAGCGCCCCAACCAAAGTTATTGAGATTGTCTAAAAATAGACCGTCAAATTGTTCTCAGAGGAGCCCATGGCATCGGTTGCAGAGAGAAGATTTGAGCCCGAATTGGCTGTGGTTGTGGCAGCATTGGTGGTTACAGCATTAGTGGTAATTGTGGACACTTTTCGATTGTTATTCTCCGTTGTTGGTGTCGTTGTGGTTTGTAAAGAATCATGCTCGATTTCATCCTCCTCATAGAGCTGGCCATTCGCTGATGCACGGGAGACAATGCCTGGCAAAAAGACTATTTATAGTGAATGCTTTGAGTATGGGGGAAATGGGGGATTAGGCAAAACTTACTGCGCACTGTGGCTGCATAGCTCTCACGTTGCCGCTCTCGCTCTCTTTCCCGTTCCCGCTCCCTCTCTAGTAATGCAACGGAACCGCCTAATGCCATGCTACTGCTTGCCCCACTAGCCACATGATGTAGGCCATTATTCATGGGATTGGCCATGGTTATGTTACCACCGCCACCATGTTTCATATGCAACACTGAAACACCACCGCTAGACACTGCTCCATTCTGTCCAGCCAGTTTCTCATGGGTTACCAAATTTGCCGATGAGACACTACTATGTGCCTGACTGTGAACACGATTTCTACCCATACCGGGACTACCTTTACTTTTACTCTTTGACCGCACAATGTAACAACTTAGAGCCATTATAATGAGTAGAAAGAGGCCAACAATCATACCAAACATTCCAAGCATACTGCTACTATTCCATGCTGATTGGGCTAAACTTAAACCTTCCATGGTCACACTCACTGGCACCGAAGTGCTGCGCGGTGGCACTCCCGTATCCGTGGCAATGGCTATTAGATGAACTGTTGACTCGTTTAGATTCTGCATTTGTTCTGGCCTCATATAGATATTTCCCGTGGCATCAATCTCAAAGAGACCTGCATGTTGACCACGTAACGATAGCTCCAATTTATCATTTCGATCTCCATCAGCGGCCTCCACTTTGCCAATAAGGACCCCATCAAAGGAATCCGCACGAGATTGCAACGACTAATCGAAAGAGAAATAATATCAACTTTGGGCATATTAAAAATCTTAATTGATACTCACACTTTTCGGTACTATAAACTCGTAGTGTGTCTCCCGGAAACGAGGCTCCCAATCATTGACATCGATGACTTCCAAAGTTAATTCTGCTGTTGTATTCGTCATGCCATCTGTGGCCTGGACTTGAAATTCATGTTTTGTCATCTTCTCATAGTCCAACGGTTTGGCTAGCACCAATTCCCCCAATGATCCAATACTAAAAAACTGTGAATTTATTGGATCTGCTATGGTATATTTTAAATGTTTTCCAGGTTTATTTGTGGGCAGAGCCAATATACGATTGCCCACTGCCGTATCCTCACGAATGCGCATCACAAAACGTTTCTGGACAAATGAGAGGGTGCTAAGATCCGAATGACTGCCTGGTCGGGTTAATTGGACTGTTGTTAAAGCATAACGATCAGGATTATCGATTTGAGTGGCCTTAACTACCAATGTGGCACCATGTGCCACATCCGAATAGCCAATGGGTGTTAGAAGTGTTATAACTCCGCTATGTGGATGGATGCGAAAATATTTGGCATCATGTGATTGAACGATGGTAAATTGAATAGGAGCACAAATGCCCTCATCCTGATCCACGGCTTTAAGTGGCTCGGGACGCATACGTAAGTCACCTGGTCGTCCGTCGGTTGGCAATTCTGCGCTATAGGATTCACGTTGAAATTTCGGATTCTGATCATCGGCATCGGTTATGACTACCCGTAGTAATGTATCCGAATATTTGGGCGGTGTACCCTGATCCTGGGCTCTTAATTGAACTGTGAAATTCTGTAACTGCTCATAATCAAGACCCTTTTTAAGAACCAAAGTGCCCTCCAGGGGATTTAAAAATTGCACAAATTCTGCATATGGGCCAGGTAATACTTGATACTCCACAGTAGAGAAGGGACCGGGCTGATCTGCATCTTCGGCCCGGGCTCCCTGCAGTATGCGGGTTCCTGGCACGGTTACCTCTGATAGGGTTAGAGTATATGGCGTTCCAATCCACATTGGTGCATTGTCATTTACATCTGTAACGCGCACATTTACAGGAACCACAAAACTCTGCAACAAAAGTAATGAAAACAATATGATTATCAAGATAAACACCTAAAAAAAGACACCGAAGTGATTATACTCTTATAAAGTGAAGCTTAGGTTGATCTAAAGGAGATTTATTATCATTCAAAAGAATTCATTATAGCTTTTACAATAGGTTACCATTTTAAATAAAATATTTAATGAAACAAGAAATTTAAATAGTCTTCAAGAATATTTGATTACTTGTGAAAATTAAACTTTAAGTTGCTATCTTAACCTAACATAAAAATCACGATCGCATTTGTGAATTTCCCTTGTTGATCTTTGAATTAAGTTTTAGTTTAAGTGATATATTTTAAATTGGAAAATAAACCGAAAAATTAAAAGAAAATCGCGAGTGAGAAGTTACCTAAGTCTAGAAACTTTTCAGGGTTAATCCCAAATTCTAGATTTAACAACATTGTGATTTAATTATAATACCCTTTGACAGGGTATAAAAAAACGCAAGTGGTTGATTTGTTGGTCACTGACCCCTACAAGAGAGTTCAAAGCCCAAGACCCTAACAAAAGTCTGCATATATTTGCATGTTTAGAGGGAGCAGCCTACCCCTAAATCTTGGCCCCTAAACACCGACCCCCAGACGGAAGCTTTAATGGCTAATTTATGGCCACTAAGTTGGGGCTTACCACAAGGGGTGGTGGTGTTACAGTTAAGACGAGTGAGTACATGTAGTAACATTTTGTTGATTCTAAAATTGAAATGGGCGTTCTGTCTGATTGTCTCTAGCGAAAAGTTTTCAATTGTTTATAGAGTTGTACAAACACTTGTGTTGGCATGTATACATACATACATACATATGTACATACATACATACATACATAGATATTCCTGCAGCAACTTCAAGAACTCAAAATTTAACAAGAACACGCACTTAGAAGCGAGTCCAATCGGTAGAAGGAGCATAAGCTAAAGCTGGAGCAATATAGGTTAATTGGGTGGCCATTATTACACACGAAATGTTCCTCTGCAGGTGAGGAATGCGGTTAAGAAAAGCACTTAATTCTAAGAAATGGGGTCCAATATAGGCCAATGACCAAAGAAAACCTCCCCGTTTTCTTTTCTCAACTAAACCACCAAATGGTGGTCAATGGTCTTTTATTTTAATTATTTGCAACCCCTAAAAAAAGGTTGGTCGAAGGTTGTTCGGAAAGCGGTTACCCTAAAAATAATACTTTGATTTTATTATCTACATATTTAATACGAATGTTTGAATGTTAATCTCTATTTGATTGATTTTAGTTTTCATTTTCTTTAAAGTTCCAACTTACCGGATCTGTTGAATGCCTTCGTATACATATGACATTTACATATATTGATGATGGACCTCTCAGACCCTCTTTATCCAATTCCACCGACAGAGCCAAATCTTTAGTGCCTGCTATTATCTCCACTGGAGCATTTTTTTCTCTCAGTGAGAGATTAATATCACCAGTATCAGCATTTGGATTACCATTAATGCGTAATTTTCCTATAATGGAACCGACAGATAGATCTTCTGTGGCCAGAAAACTTTCCGCTGAACCACCACCTTCGAGATAACATCTTGAGTCCAGAATAGCTCCAAATGCAGCTGCAATGAAAAGAAAAACCAAAAAGTAAAGTGAAATTTAGGTTAAAGATTCTTTACTTAGTTGCTACGCCGCTCCCTTTTTAGGTTTAAGAAAACATTGCGAATTAAAAGTAAATTGCAACAAGTGAAGGAAGCCACAAAGACCAGCACCACCTGCAACTGCACCACAGAGAGCAGAGGCGGTCCGGTCCAATTGTCCGTTGAGTTAGACATGTTTACTCGTAGTTTGTTTCCGCTCTACTAAGCTTCCGTTTTTCTTTCACTCTTCTTTTTGTTTTGATTTTTAGGTTTTGGTTTGTTTTCTGTTTTGTTTGGGCCAACCGACCAATCCATTTAAAAGTAAACTTGGCCTGGCCAACAGCATGAATCATGGTAAAACAAAAAAAAGAAAAACCGAAAGATTTGCATTTCCGGGCAAACTTCGATAGATAGTTAATTGTGTTAGTGTGCAAAAGCCATGGCCATTGTTAATTGTACAGATTAACTATAGATGCAAATTGGTTTAATTTTACTATAGAAAGTAAATATATATATATATGTATTTATAAAAGTAATGTAGATGTTAGTTTTAAAAGAAAGAAGCTTATTGAAGAGAAAATAGCAATATTTAAAGAAATTTACAATTGATGTGCTTGTAATTTATTTCGTTATCGAGTATAAAGGGAACAATTTTATTGGGGGTATCCAGTGAATTATTCAGATTTGATATGTGAATAAATTAGCATATGTATTCTTGTTTCTTTATTGCACTCTTTTTTTTTTTTTGTTGCTGACTTGCATAACATTTAGTTTTATATATCAGTTGATAACTATGTAAATGTCTTACCAAATTAACAAAATGTATCATGGGAACATGACATAACACCTTTTGGTAATTACATTTGCCGTATTTACTTCATTAAATTGTTCCGGTTAAATGCAATGTGGAAACAAGTTCTTAACATATATATGAATTGTATATATTACGTTCTGGTAAACGGTTTTATTTTAGAGATAGGGAGAGAGAGACAAACTATTGTAAGACCTGACTCGGTGACCCTCAGATGTCACAGTCATATATGTATATATGTATGTCTGAGTTTAATTTCTCTTTATTCCAAAGACTTTGCGGTAGATGAAATATTTACCACCAGTTTGTAAGTGAAATCTTCTTCTGTTTAGCAATTTCAAGATCTTTATGGAAAGTGGGTTAATTATTGTGACATTGGGCAATGCATATGAGATGAAACAATGATGATATATGTAGACACATAAATGTAAGTCGTGTCAGTTATCTTCAAATATGTAGACTTTCGTTGACAGTTAAAAAGCAATTTTAAATGTACGTTTTTTTTTAAATTACCCGATCGTAAACAAAAGATCCATCTATAACTAAAAGATTTAAGATATATCACGTATATATTATTTTGCATAAACTTTCTTTAGAAAAATAAAAAGGAAAGTTTTTCATTGGATCTCCTGATGATTGAATGTACATATATATCAGAGATTTATTTTTGAAAATTATATAATAATTATGATTCAAACTAATTAGTAACTGTTTATGTAAAACCAAAACTAAAAGCACAAGCAACTAATTAAAGTCTTTGAAAAACAAAGCCAACTGACTACTGAAAACTCATCCATAAAGTTCAACTATCTCAAGCGGAAATCCGCGAAAGTACATATACAATATATTTGTAGATGATATAAAAAATTGAGAGAGTAAAGAAAAAGGCTATTACATAAATAAATTTGTTGTTTTATTTTTCATCATTTTTACTTTCTGTAAAAGGGTGTAAATGTATCAACAAATGAAAGTGAGTTTGGTGACCTGAACAAATTTGCCAAATGATGAGGAGACACCACACGGCACATACTATCCATACATATGTATGTATGTGTACCAAAGAAAAGTTACATTTAAACAAAAAAAGAAAAAACATCTAAAAACAAAAATTTTCATTCGGTTTTGTTTTGTTTTTTTGTTGATAAAAAAAACATATTCGTTCAGCTTGGTGATTTTCATCACGAAATTCCTCCCACATACGACTTGGGTCTATGCCAGTGACTTTGAGAGTTTTTGTTTTGGTTGTGCTGCAACTTGAATTGGAGGAGTTTGAGCCAGAGTTGGAGTCGAAGTTCTGTCTGGTGAAACATCATAAGCATCGTAGATTTTGCAATCAATTTTCGTAGTTTTATACATACATATATATTTTTTTGTTTCTGGCACAGGTCAAGAAGATAATAATAATAATAAGATGAGGAATAATATAAAAAACCAGTTAGGGAACGCTTTAAACTGTGACAAAGCAATTTAAAATTTAACCGGATTGGCCGAAAAGTAGATTGAGCCATATAGAGTATGTCTATATGATCATAATCACTGATGTATGACAATGTAATGAACCGAAATTAATGTAAAAACTGGAGCAACTATGTAAATAACTTTAAGAATTGTTGCTACAATTGTAGTAAATCCAAATGACAGCTGTATTCGTCTACTCCCAGCTCCTTCTAGATTTTTTTTTTGTTTTTTTTGTAGTTTTCAGTAAGTCACGAAAATAGTTTCATTCGCCATAAATCGTTGGACCAGAACCATAAAGACTTAAACATCTATTTTGTGTGCATTTTCTTTGACTCTTTTTCGAGTCTTGGAATTTCACTATTTTTTTATAGTTTTTACTTTTTTATTTACAAAGAGTGAGTCGAGGGGAGGTTTACATGGGGCTAATTACTTTGTTTGCTGTCATCAACTTGACAAGATAATGCGTGTGGGTGGAGTAGTTAAGAAATTCTTATAAATACTGAAAAAATACTGCGTAAGCCGTTTGTAATTCTTAAAGTAAAGAATTGCATATAAATCAATGGCAGGAAATGTTTTTCAAATTTAAAGCATATATCTGGAAAATATTAAAATCAATTTAAGAACAGAAAAATTGTAAAAAATTAAAATGTTTTCTTCAACTTTCCAATCCTTTTTGAAAACTGTGGAATAAATTTGAGTTATTTCTAAGAGGGAAAGTATTTGAATAAATGGAGATACTTAAAAATTAAAAGCAAATAATGACTGAAGAACTGTAAAATTATTTTAAATATAATACAAAAGCTTTCGTTTTAGTAGAAACATATAAAGAACAAAAATTTTAAATAATTCTTACAGAAAACTATCTTTAACAATTTATTTAAATGTTGTTCTATTTAAAATATTTTATTTGAATATATATCATACAAATAAATAATTCATAAATTGCTATTTATATTATTTAATATATATTTTATATATGTACATATACTTATGTATGTATATGTATGTATATTATTTATTAAATTTGGTGTTTATAATATTTAATTGCTATTTACCTTTTTCAAGCCAACATAATGCACAGATTATATAGCATATCCAATGAAGTTTTAACCACATTTTGTCTGTTGATATGTAGGTTTATTTGGTTTTAACTGTTATTTAATCAGTATTTATTTAAACGTCTCAGAGCACCATTAAATATATTTTATATTCACATTTGCACATAATTTTTTTTATATATGGTTGTACACTTTTTTAGCATTTTATACTAAATATGTATGTAAATGTATATATCCATTTTTGTTGTTTTGCATTTTTATGTTAATACTTTTTTTGCACTTTTCATTTTCTTTTAGTTAGGGTTATAAATCAACTGTTAGTTGTATATATGTATGTATATACATATATGTAATTTCATATCACTGATGTGCCATAAACGAGCTTCCTTCTCTGATTCTTGTTTTCACATGCAATTTATGTGCAACTTTTTCTTTTGTTTTTAGAAGTGTTTTTTGCCTTCGTCTGTAATTGACCGGATAACTTTAAAATGGGTAATATTATACACCTAAAGGGGGGGGCTAGAGAAGTTCCATCAGATATATTATTATAAGATTATTAGATAGAGACAAAACGTTTTAGCACAGAAACCAAAGCAACTGGAACATTAGCCGACCTACCACCTCACCATCTCTAACAACAACAACAACAACAACAACAACAAAAAGCAATAGAAAGAAGGAAAATAAGTTGTTTTTTCTTTTCCTTTAGTTACTTCTTGTGGCACAAATGTCGCACATATGTCACCTAAAGAGCTTAGTGTATTGTTGTTATTGTTGCTTTTGTTTTTAGTTGCCACATTGGCTTAGTTGGCGGAATGTTGGCGGCATTTCACAAACAACAACAAATGAGAGTCGTTTTTTGTGTTTTTGTTTCCTTGGTTCCGCTGTTGCGGGAAAGCATTTTTACCCGCCACTTTTTCCAAGGAGCCGCTCTGGGTGAACATTTCCTACTACTTTGTTGGCCAGGATTTATGGCATGTCCTGGGGTGGCAGGATGGCAAGTGTAAGAAAATGTGTGAAAGGTGTGAGGACCAGACATATAAACATTTGCATAAAAAGCCATACCTGGCAACCTGCTTGGCCGCTACTACTGGCCAATGGCCGAAATGAAAACACCATTTGACCGGAAGCTCGCGGAAACTCACAAAAAAGT
This sequence comes from Drosophila emarginata, assembly GCA_037075365.1. Lineage (NCBI taxonomy): Eukaryota > Metazoa > Arthropoda > Insecta > Diptera > Drosophilidae > Drosophila > Drosophila emarginata. Next base: position 14,281,413 of record JBAMCD010000221.1, on the reverse strand, counting down.
CATTCACCTGTGTAAAAACTATAGTTGTTTTTTTTTTTTGTTAGTTTTCCAATAATTTCCTTTGTGCTAATAGGAAAAAGTTATTTAATGAGGAACTGAAGCGAGTCTAACTGGCATAATAAAAATTGTCAAAATACCATAAATATAAATTAATCTTAATCAGCAATATTTTCATTAGAAATGTATTGCTAATCTTTTCAAAATTAAATCTTTCACAAATAATTTCAATATTTTTTCATTTAATGGCATTTCACTTTTAAAATTTAAAATGAAATTTTTATATAAACTTAATTATTTCACAAATTAAATTTTCCAAATATGGATTCCTTAAGAATAAGCGATATTTGGATTTTATTGTCGATTTTTCTTCATGCTTACAATTTACACTTTATTCTTAGGGATTTTTGGATATTATTTATATATTTTTTTCATAATTAATTAAAGTAATTACGTTTTGCTGGATAATTTAAACACTTTCTTTCACATTAAATAAATTTATAAAACATACACTTTATATACAATTTAGTTTAATACAAACATCGAAACCGTTTTATGTTTGATTTTTTAATTTTTTAATATTCCTTTTGTGGATATTCCGAGTTTATCATGTTACCAATGGACGCTCCAAACACAAACTAAACTGATTTTCCATAATGTTGCAAAGCCCTGGCCAGGGAATGCCCCCTAACAACGAAACGATGAGACTTCATGAGCAACAATAACAACAACAGCAACAGCCTGTAAAGCCGGTGTGCGTTCATTCGGTCTTATGTTCGAAAAGTGGTGGAAGACTCTATGTTGGCTTTGGATGACTGTGACGTCGTCGTCGTCATCACCATCGTCTGTCTAAGTGTATGTATGTATGTGTATGTCTGTTGAAAATGTTTCCACATCACTCGTCAAGCGTTTCGATATGAAACAAAAAACCTCTTCATAAAGCAGAAAATAAAAAAAACGGAAAGCAAATACCAGTGACTACCATGACGACTATATAGCCAGAGCGCACGCGCCCCAGCTTTAGTTTGAAAAAAAAAAGCTTGAAAAAGGGAAGCGTCTCTTTATCACTCTCTTTCTGTCTCTAACTTCTATGGGGCAATAATAGAAGTCTAGACGAAATTCTTTTACTCAATTTTTGGGTTATTTGTCATAAAGGAAATATATGTACATATGTATGTACATATACATAAGTGTATATGGTTGATTTTGGTACCTAACCTGTGTGCTTTGGTTCTGCTCCACTGAGCCGGCTTTTATTTTTTTCAACCCCTTACAAAAGTTCTCTTATTCTCTCTCTGTTTACATATTGCAATTCCTCCTTGACAACCAAGGCATTGAAAGCGTCCTAGGACCCCGAGTTCTTGTTTTTGTCCATTCCCACTTGCTACTCCATGACTCAGTGACATTGCATTTGCATGCATGCCGTTAATTGCTGTAATTTGAAACTGGACGACGTCGCTACATAATTGCACTCCCCTTATTGCCCTGTAAAAGTCAGAATTAAATGGGTATATTGAATTCTTATAAATTTACATTCAAACTTCGAGGATCTAAGGGTTCCAAACTAATGTAGTATATAATGGGAATAGTCCAAATTGAAAAGGAAAACAAAAACTTATACTTTATTATTAAAAGCCGGTTAAGAAAGTTTTTAAATAGTAAACCTTAAATCTCTTATTTAACATCTATGTTTAAGGGATAATAAAATAGATATATAGAAGCAAAAAACTACAGGGTATCTTTTAGTCGATAAAATCCCTTTATATTCAAAGTTTTTTCCATTGTGATATTTGTAAGTAGTTTTAGCTTACTTTTCCTGTTCAGTACAGTTTCTCATGTTTCCTTTCAAGTAGTTTTTGGGACATGCTTTCAATTGGTTTTTTTGCTTTCCTTTTTGGCTTACTTTATGTTGGTCGGTTGATTATAATTATGTCTTGCTTTATTGGGCTTTAAATTCATATTAAAGTGTTTTAGTGTTAAGCAATTTTTTACCCTTATACTTAAATGAAATTCTTTATATGTATATACATATGTATTTATGCAAATGACAAGTTTTATTTTTTCAACATTTACACGAGCATTTGTGCATCACATGTACTTGGCAATTTAAATAACTTAATATTTAAATAATGTTTGACATATTTTGGCTTTAAATTGAATTTAATTTAAATAATAACATAATTTAATTTGTAAACTAAAAATTGACTAAAATCTTTCTCTCTCTCTTTTTATTTTATGCCTTCTTTTACGTTGTCTAAAGTTCGGTATGTTTGGCTTTATTAAATAACTTGTCACAAATTTTAGTTAGTATTTGGGATAATTCTAAACGATATTCATCTTTGCTATGAACATATCTATTACGAATTGTCAATAAGGCATGACGTAATCCTGAACTCTCTGACCAAAGTGAATGACAAATATTTTCAGTTGTCTCCAAAGTCATGGAAAACTGTTCAACTATCTCGGGTTGTTCGATCAAATGAAGAAAATCCTTTGTTAAAACATTATCCAAAGCCGAGCAATAACCATTTGTATCTAGCCAAGATTCGAACTCCAAGAGCACATACTGCGCCATGGCAGATGTAGCGTCTGGTGATTCTTGATTGGTGGCTGTCTCTAATACGGAACGCTTTTCTTGAACTAAATCACTGATTATAGTTATTACTTTTGCTTTGCTTCTTAACTCAATCTGGGAACTACTTAGGACCCGTATCAGAGCTTGAGTACCGGAAGTGGACAAGATGCGTTGCTGGGCCAAGGGAAACTTTCGCAGCAATGAACCAAAAGCATGCAATGCCGACGACAATTCTCCACTGTTAGTTGAGCTCATTAGAATCTGAGCCAAATGTGAGCCAAAATTCTTCTCAAACACTTTAATCTGAGCCTTGGGATTATTGCTAGTGAGAGAGCCAAGAACTCTCATGGCTGTAACACGCAATGGGACATTCGTTTCGTTTACCACAATGGGCAACAGGACATCATCCAAGCCGCCATTATCTATGAAGAGTAAAGCATTATCGATTTGATGCAGAAGATAGTCAAGGGTCTCCAATGTTTCCAGTTTAAGTTTTAATTCTGATTCGACTGGCGTTTTGCTTAAATTCTTATATTGCTTAAGCAATTGGACAATTAATTCGCCATCAGTTCGAAAATTCTTTTGAAATTCCTTGTAAGCCTTTCGTAATTCCGCGTAATTCTGTTTCCTCTGTTGCTTTTGATCCTTCACCTTTCGCAATGATTCTTCAATAATATCTGGTTTGTAATCCAATCCCAGTGGCTCGCTCTCATCGTCTTTTTGTTGTAGTGCCGTGCCACGTTCTTTTTCGTCAATTAATTTCGCTTCCTTTAAGCCCGTTTGCAAATTTATTCGCACGTGCAAACCTTTTGGTATAGACTGACCTAATAATAGAAGAGGATATAGTTGAGTCAAATTAGTGGACACGTACTTCAAACTTACCTTTGGCAATCACCTGCCACTCTTTTGTGGCTATAAACTCTCCAGGTTCCGTCTTGTTTTCACTTGCTGCGGTTGTCGCCGCTGCTGAAGCCAGCAAACCGGCTATTGAAAGAAATACGATTATCCTGGTCATCTTTTGTTCTTTTTTTGGGATCGACATCTGATTTCTTTCACTTTATTTCGTAGAATAAGTTTTTTATTTTGCCAGATATTTCAAATATTAAAGTCTGATGTGGTAGAAATTAGAGCTGGGAAAGACATCGATGTTTCAATGCCAAAAAATACGAGGTGAAATACTGGCATAACGTAGGAAAATAATGACTTATCGGAACGTTAATATAAATACGTTACGCTTGCTGTTTAACGGTCAACTTCCGGTATAATCTATTAATTAACGGTATTTCGTAAGCTGAAAGTGTTTCGTTTTTTATTTTATAGTTTTTAAAAATTAAAAGTTGTTAAATGATTTTTTTTATTTTTTCAGATTATCTAAGACAAGTTTTTGTTTTGTAATTCTTTAAGTATACATTAAAAACTGATACGTGAAATTCATATCAAAGGAATTTAATTGTCTAAATATTTAGTTTATTATATAAATGGAATGTTATATATTATATGTATTATATTATATTATATATTATATTTTAGATTCCCCACAAATTTTAAACGGTTATTTTCCTAGCGAGCATAACAAATATATAAAACTCTGACGTTATTGTTAAAAATGTTGGACTTTACTCACTAGAATGAATGTTTAAATTCAAACATATTTTAATACATATTTTATGTGTATCGTTCCCCACGTGAATTTCCACTGCATTACAAAACATGTTTAATACATAAAATATATTAATTTATGCTTAGTCACTTTTTACGTCACTTAATTTGTTAATATACACAATAAATTGATAATTCATTATGCAAATGAATTCTCATAGGGCAGACGCCAATAATAATTTAAATAGACGCGTGTTCGAAATGATTTCTTGATAAGTCTGTTCTTATTTTGTAATTCCCGAAATCTTGTCTAAGAATTTGGTTTGTAAACAAAAATTAAATCAAATTAATATATTCTATGTGAAGTCATCTTTGGCGCCAATTGGTTGGCCAAATAAACAAAGTGCAGGCGATTTTATCTTTTAATATTAGAAATATGCTAATTACCAATATCCAGCGATGACGAATGCCAAAAAACGTTGTGGTTTGCTCTATGTTTGCACATCGCATACCACTATCTATGTGTATCTGTATATGTAGTTGGCCATTAAATTGACAAACTGACTGGTTTCTTTTTTTCTTTCTTTTTGGGGTGGCGGGTACAAGTTTTTGTGTTTTCTTGCCCGCCGCCAAAGAGAATATCAATTAAAAACCAGTTTATCGCCCCCTATTGCTTATTATGTCTAATTGGTCTATGTTTCAAATTGAGTTGTTGCCAAAAAAGAAAAAAAAAACATACAACCGAAAGTCAAAACCGAAAGCCAAAAAACGTTTTTGAACCGCTCTCTGACGTGACGTGAAAATTATGCAAAACGGAAATTCTTTAAGCAAAATGATTAAATAGTTAATCACCTTGAAAGGTAAATTGACACGCGTTTATTCGATTGAATAGTTATCTAATATAATAATAACATATTACTTGATTCTATAACTTCCTTCAATATTTCAATGTGTAAAACTGAAAAGTTTAAATAGTTTCTCGAAATTTCCAATTTTTCTTATTTAATATATCTCAAAAATTTGATACTCTTGTACACTGATTTTAGCTGAATTTACCTATGACCTATAACTTATAATTACCTTTTCAAACAACAATATTTATCGCACCTGACCTGCCATTTAACACTTGCACTTAATTTAAATTCGTTTTAAAATTGCAAACACAAATTCACTTTTCTTGCTGATCTCAAAGCAAATATTTGACAATAATATTGTATTTCTATCTATACTATATTAATATTTCACAAAACATTATTTGCACTTCATTAAATGACTGAACAAAGCAACAAAAAAATGGCAGATTTAAATCTTTTCTTATTGTTCCAAGTGAGACTTATAGGTATCTAAAAAAAAAAAAAAACACAATAAATAGGAATACTATTGTATATACATAATAAATACAAAAATATATATATATATATATATATATATATATATCAAAGAGAACTAAATGAAGCAAAAGTTGGTAATAGAGAGCCGTACTATACTTTGGACTAGCCGAAGTTTGTATACCCTTTCAATATACTTAATTTTTAAAATAGTTTTTTGGAACAATTGTTTGAAATCAATTCTGGGCAAATTTAACATATTTTTTGGATGTAATTTAAATTTGCGTTAATCTAAACAGACGAATGTGGGTTATAAAAATTCAAGAATTTTAAATATATATATATGAAATAAAAATATATGTGTATTTTGTTCTCCTTCCTTTTATTATTGTAAGCTTATAAAATATATTAATATACTCTATTAGCAAGGGTATACAAAATATGGCAAAGTCAACGACGACTTTAAGACGCCAAAAAACGAAAAAAAACAAACTGGCTCCACTCTCTGATTGAAAATGAAACGAGCATTAAAATTTATAGAATCACTCTTGATTTTTGTTGCTTGAACATTTGTAGTTGTTGTTGGTTTTCTTCTTGTGAAACCGGGCACCTGTTAATAATATTAATTAATAATATTGTTGTCATTGTTTGGCATCGTCGCCAGAGGGAGACTTTAAAAGCGCGTCGAACTGCCAATTCTCAATATATTTCTGTTGTCTATCCAATTTTTATATGGCAAATGATGAGGAAAGAACAAAAGCAATCACAGCAACAGGCAAGACAAGTTAAGAATGAATAAACTATGATAAGTATCTTGTCTCTGTGGTCTTCGATTCTCTCTTTTTCTCTCTCTGTCTCTATCATTTAACTGGCAAAAAAAGTTTATAAATGGTTGCGTCTGTCCTGAGCCAATTTACAGTTTAGCATTGAACTTGGTCGAGAGTGGGAGTTCGCCAAAAAATACAAAAAAATAAACTAGTGAAGAATATAGTTATTTAAAACCGTCGCGAAATCATCGTTTCATTGTGAAGCATGTTGCTCTTCCAACTATTCTCTATAGCTTTGCTAGTGTATTTTAGCAATGCCGCCTCCACTTTTCGTGAGTTTTAATCAAAAACTTTGTCTATCAGTTTCCTTTGAACCCTGTATCCTTGTATCCTTGCAGCTGCTGAATTGCCGCGTTGCCATTATGGGGATACGAGCTGCATCATTAATGTATCCCATACATTAGTGAGACAATATGCTCGGACAGGATATCCTCCGGCTGCTTTTCCTCAAGTGGAACCATTTTTGGTAAAACGTTTTGACATTTCCGATGGTCGCAGTGGCTCATTGAGTCTTAAGCTCAATTTCAAAGATGTCAATGTGGAAGGTTTGTCCGGAGTGAAATTCGATAGGGCTGTGTAAGTATTTCTTGATTCCTAATTTTACTAAATCCATATCATATGAATCTCATTTTCTCGTATTACAGTGGTTTTGGTTCTAATCCAGCAACCAGTAAATTTGAAATGTATGGTTCCTTTCCAAAAATCACATTACGTGGAAAATACAATGCCGATGGACGTATTCTTATCCTACCCATTCGTGGTGATGGTGATGCTGATATCACTCTATTCAGTCCCAAGTTCTCTGTTAAATTTAAGCCTGGCACCCAAGAGCGTAATGGACGGACCTTTCTAACCGTAGACAAACTAAAAGTTTTGGTCGAGCCCCAAAAGTAAGTGTGCAACTAAAGAAATTAATTTGCTTATTAAGAAAGAAAACAACAACTATGATGATCCTTTACAGAATGAATATTAAATTGGCAAATTTATTCAATGGAGATCAAGCACTAGGCACCAATTTGAATCAATTCTTGAATGAGAATTGGGCCGATGTTTGGAGCGAATTGCAACCATCGGTTCATGTTGCCATAGCTGAGATTATGAAGAGCATTCTCTCCACTTTATTCAAGCGTTTTGCTTATGAGGATTTATTCTTGGAGGATTAAATATTATGAATAACAATTTATATTTAGTTATAGTATTTAAGTGTACGAGTATTTCTTTTCACCTCAATCATTGCGATTAACTCTTTGAACCCATGGACTGTTTGCTTCTAAGTTAAGTTTTTCTCTAAATTATAAACTAAACAAATAATAATAATAATAAAAAAAAAATCAACAACAACACAGAATATAATCAAATGTTGTTGTTTTGCGTGAAACAACTTTGAATTTGGTCTATCTAAACATTTCCGCATACTATCGTATATCATTTAATTTATTAATTAGTCAGGCCGATCACGTGAATGTCGGGTATAATTTGCATAACAAAACTCTGTATTATATAGCCAATTTAAACTGTAATCTGAAATTGGCACCTTCAAATCCAGATGCAATGTAAGTCCGAGTCAAGTTCAAGTGTATACAACGGTGTATATACAACTGGTTAACCTTGAGATAATGCACTAAAATTTTCCAGGTTATCTACACAAGTCAATCAACTGTATGCTTACTTATTTTTTTTTTTACTTTTTTTTGGCTTCTTTTTAAATCAAGTTAAACTTGTTAAAAAATTATTGCTGTTGTCTTCGTTAATTATCTTGCTCCTTGAGAATCAAGCAAAAGGAGGCTTGGTAGCATTTTATTGGACAGGTAAGGATGAAAAGGGCCTGATCTTTAATTCCAGTTCATAAAATGTCTTGTCATGATGATTTGATTCACACAAAAACTTGTTCATATTCTATATTTAAGATGTCTGAGACTGAATGAGAAAGAGTCTCATAAACTTTTATTTGACATCAACGCACTACAAACATGAATTTACGATAAATGTGCTTACTTACAATAACATTGAAATTAATTATCTAGTATAGTCAACTTTTTTGAAACAAAATAAGATAAAATTAAGTTATAAAAATTTATGCATGAATGTAACTTTTAACTAAATGTATGTATTAAATTCTTGTTAGTGAAAATTGTTTTGTATTTTACGACTTTGAACTAGCCAAGTGAAATTGATCCCAATTAATTTGCCTTTTTAAGCCAATAATTGAAATGATGAACTTAACAATGAAAATACATATAAACAATTTTGAATAAGAGATTAAGAATAATATATGCATAAATAATGACTTGCCAATCAACATTTCATATTAATTGTTAACATTATTCAAAATTAAATATTTCTAGGTTATAAAAACATTTGATTGAAATCCATTTAGTTATTATGTAAATCATTAAAATCAATGCTATTTAAATATTTAATATTTGTTATTTACTTCAATGATAGTTTTTAAATAAAGCCGTAAGGACTATGTACGAAAGATATAAAATTTATTTGTAAATTATCGGATTCCATATTGACATTAATAGTTTAAGTTAATTAATTGAATTTACCTTAAAGGTGCTAACACCTTAAGTGAATGCTGTAAGTGCCATAATATGGAAATGAGGACAAACAGTTACATATAAAATATATTAATTTATTAATCTATTAATTACAGATACTAACCTAGGTCACATGGAACGAATGCATTCTGATGAGATCGATTGTGGAACTGTCACAGTCAAACTGGTTTGAATTTTTTTTTGCTCGAGCTGAAAACGTCGACTATTACTTGGTAATTGAGAATATAGTATAGAGTTCATTTACCGATTTGACAATCCAATTATCTTGCGTACTATAAAAGGCCAACTAGAATTGTAGACAAGTGTTAGTTCACGCTATTGCTGTAAGCCAAAATGTTGTTGCGCTTCATTTACTTCCTAGTCCCAACACTTTTCCTTAGCCAGGGTATACAGGGAAAGTTTCGTAAGTAATGAAATATAAATAAAAAAGAACTAGGATATTTAACTTAAATAATTTTATATTTATAATATTTTAGCCGATGATCCCAAGCCTTGTAAATATGGTGACTCTGCGTGCATTTTAAAATTTGTTAACACTCTCGTCAGTACAAAGGGGTCTCAGGGTGATGAGGATATAAATTTAATGAAGATCGATCCTTACATAGTGGAAGAAATGCATATTAAACAGGGTGCCGACAGTCCTGTCAACATAGATCTAACGTTTACAAATAATGAAGTGATTGGCTTCAGTACTATGAAATTCAGGAAGATCAAGTAAGTGCCTACTAACTAAATTAATCAAGTCAATTTTTCTATGATTTCTCTTCATTTAGAGGATTTGGCAAAGATCTGACCAAGAAACATGAGATACTTGTTAGTGCTCCAGTTCTTCACTTATTGGGTTCCTATACCATTACCGGCAAGGTGCTGATTTTACCTATTACAGGCGAGGGCAAAAGTAACATGACATTGGGTAAATTTTTATTTTTCTTAAATCAAACTAAAATTTTGTAAAAAAAATAATTATTCTATCTTTGCTTTCTTAAAATTTCAGTTAACCCAAATTTACTCATCAGTTTTAAGGGCAAACCCATTGAAAAGAATGGCCAAACTTACATGGAGGCCCAGGATTTAAAAATGAATTGCAAGTCGGATCGTTTATGGTTCTCCTTTACAAATCTCTTTAATGGTGATAAGGCACTGGGTGACAATATGAATGCCTTTCTAAATGACAATTGGAATGCTATTTTCCAAGAAGTTCAAACATCCTTCCAAAATGCTTTTTCTGTTGAATTTCAAAAGATTATCACAAAAGTATTCTCTAAATATCCATATAACAAATTCTTTGAAGAGGAATAATTTGTTTTTCACATAGAATAATACTTTAATGATATAAAATTTGTTATTGTTATCATTTATGTATACTTTTTATGGAACCACTTAATTCCATTAAAAATAAGATGCTCAGTTAGCAGTCATGTCTTTCTCATTCTATTTCTGAGTTAAAAATAATCATTCTAATGACAGCAATAAGTCGAACAAAACAGAATCAGTTAATGGGGGAATAACTATTATTAAACATCAGAAGGCCTTATCGAAGACTGTATACTCTTACAAATTGCCCAAATTAGCAATCACTATTGATCAGCTATTTAGTATTTTATCATTTTGCAGCATATAGTATTTTATCTGTTTTCCATACTGCTGAGCAAATTATATTTGCCCTTTGCCATATGGTTCCTAACAGTAACCGGTATAAATAAAAATGTAATTAAGCTAGAAGGAATTTGAACTTGAATCCACTAAGGTGAATGACAGCTTAAATGAGTGAATAAAAACCTAAATCATACAAAATTAAAATAATCTATCAGCCTGAAAGTATGTGGTGTCATAATAAACAAATATTCTGATTTTAAAAATTGTTCAATTCTTCTTAAAAACATTTGACCAAATTATTGAACACATTCAAAAAAAAAAAAACGAAAAAAACAACAAAATCGGCCAATTACAAATGCAACTAATTAAAGGATGCCAGAAAACAAATCTTAATCAAAATGTTTGTGTAAAAATCAATTGTCAAATCTAAGAAAATATACGATTGGGAATGAAATGTTGTTCCTAATAAATTTACACGATAATGTGATATGTACCGGTACCGGTACAGAACCAGCGCAAATCAGAAACGTGATTTGATAAGTCATTGGCTTACACTTAGAACTGGAAGCCGGTGCAATAAAGTTCAAGTTCACATTGGGAGTGCAATAAAGGGAGTCATAAAATATCATAAATTTTACTTTACATCAGTTAAAACAGTGAATGATTCAATTCCAGTACATAATGTCAATTTTTCTGGCCCGAGACGCAATTTCTCACATAATCACAATCAAGACCGAAATAAAAATTTGTATAAAAGTGGCCTCATCTCAAGGCAAATACACCAGTTGCTAATTGAATTTATCAGTGAAAGGAACATATACTTATATATATAGTATATATATTTTATACAATGATAATGAAGCCGTCTCTGATCTTGCTAGTTGTCAGCTATTTCTATATACCAGCCTATGGAAGTAATTTTCAATTACGTGAGTGAAATTATTCAAGTTTGTGTTTTAAGTCACTTGTTTATTCTGAATTTTGTCCTAAAATTACAGCTCCGGGAATTGAAAAATGCAGCGTTATAGACGATCAATGTGTGGCAAATGGTGTGAGATATGTTTTAAAGAATTTTGCCCAATCTGGCATTAAAGAATTGGGTCTTGTTCCTTTGGATCCATTGCATATTAAAAAAATGAATATGGGCCGGAATGCAAATAGTCCCGTCAATGTTGATTTAAAATTCAATGAAGTGGATTTAGTGGGCCTACATACTGCTAATTTAAAAAGTGTTTCGTAAGTTATAACTAAATTTGATAATTTGTTTGTTTTTAAATTTTTATAACAAATAATTTGGATAATTTTAACAGTGGATTCACGCGCGATCTAAGTAAACCCATTGAATTGATTATGGAGGCACCAAAAATTGGCTTTCATGGACCTTATACTGTTGAGGGAAGGGTTCTCATATTACCTATTGTTGGCAAGGGTTTATCTCAAATCGTGCTAGGTAAATATATTGCATATTCTATCAAAATATACATAATTATATATGTATTTTTTTTCATATCTTTTAGAGAACTGTCTAATATCCGCTAAATTGAAATTCAAGACGATTCCAAAGGGTGAGCATCGAACCTTTGCTGAAATAACCGATATTAAAATATCGGTAAATCCTGGTCATGTTACCTATAAACTGGATGGTCTTTTCAATGGTGATAAGGCATTGAGTGATAGTATGCATATCCTTATCAATGAAAACTGGCAAGATATATACAATGAGCTAAGGGGAAGCATAGGCGAAGCATTGGGATTAATTATAAAATCGGTGGTAAACAGAGTGTTTGCTAAAGTGCCAGTGGAAGAACTGTTTCTGGATGCTTAGTTAATTGCTATTAGTTAGTTCAATTTAAATATTAAAATAAAGACAATTTATTGTTTTTCAAATAAACATAAAAATGAAGAATACACACATATGTATTTTTACTTAAATTAAACATTTCAATTGAAGAGATCTCTTCTGTCTTTATGGACTTTAGAAATTTGTTCCAGTTTTTGTTTGCATTTCAAATTAATAATACTTCTTTCTCCATTTACAAACATTTTGATTGCATTTCATTTTCTGCCATTTAAGAATTTATTTAACCTAAACATTTCCATGGCTGATGGCTACGTAAATTTTGTTTGGGTGGCGACGATGGCGCTTCGAATACAACATCACCATATCCCAACCAATCGTATTGATTTGTTTCGTCACATTTTGGCGTTACATTACATGTTTCTACTGCTGGTGGTTCGAAGGAAGGCGGATCACACATTGCCACTATTTCAGGTGAGAAATATACTTCTGGTGTGTGAAGTAAAGCATTTAAGAAATCATCATGCTCCGCAGCACATTCAACGATATTTTTTAATTGATAGTGATCAGATATAAACAGTTCTTCAGCTGTAAGTTCGCGTGGTGTAGCAGCCTGAATTTCAGCAGCTGCCAAAAGGAGCGCCTGTTGATTACTGGCCTCAAGCCTTTGGGTCATGGCCCCTGAATAGCGATATTGAAGGTCCATCTCCCAGTTAAAGACATGCACATATAAATGGGCCGACTTTAGCCATTCACGCATGTTCCATAGTAAATGCTCTAAATGCTGAGCATTGTCTATGGAAAAAGAGTATCTTTAGTAATTAATTATTTTCATTGTTTTAATACTAACCTTTAGCGGTACTGTTAGGAAATTCCCAGTATCTGTGACGTATTTCAATGCCTGAAAATTGCTTGATGGTTGCCAGACAAGAGATAGCTCTATTTAGCATATTATCGCATTCTGTGTATTTGGCATAGTCAAAATGACGATTTGTTTCCAATATACATCGCTGATTATTTAGGAAACGTTCTATTTTGTTGGACAAAATAAAAACCTGATGGCGCACGTTCAACGTCTTTGGCATGGTATTTTTTTTTGGCATATCAAAGAGATAATCCGAAGGTAAAAAATTTTCAGGCATGCAAGCTAAATTAGCATTAATATGCTCATGCAAGGAACAAAATAGATCTAACAGACGGAATACATTATTCCGTTCTAGGCTAAAAAAATTAAATGGAAAGAAAAATAATTAATCTAATTAAACAAAGTTAATGATTTTCTATTTAATATTTACCAATCTCCATATATTCGAAATGTTCGCAATCTTCCCACAGACAAGGGCTGAAAAATGCGCCCCTGATTCCACATGTTTTCTTCTCGCAATTGTTGTTGCTTTTGACGCGAAACGAGAGACTTGTCGGCGCCGATTTTATTTGACCTTGACTTTGTGCAACCAGAACCTAGAAGTGCTCTAAAGATTTTCACTGAATTCTCCTGGGAATTCACTTCTTGGCATGCTGGTTTTATTGCATTGTCCGCCAAATGAAGATCATTGACATTTCGCTTTAGTTCCATCAGATCGGAACTCATGCTGGTTCCAACAGACGCGTCCATGGTTTCGGCTATTTCTTTTTCACCGCAATCCAAAATGAAGTCAATTTTGGAATATAACTCATTAAGATTATTGTCCAATTGCAAATCTTCATCTACTGAGCTCATTATTAATATTGATCTTAAACTCTTTTACACAAATTTAACAAGAACGAAAGCGCCTTTTCTTCTCTTTCGATGGAAAAAAAGCGGGCGCCGTGCTGTCTGGCTTTTCTGATCGTTTTTTTTCTTTTGGCGCTTAATTTTAACTTAACAGTCCAATGTAAGCTTAACAGAAGGTTACCGTATAGATCAGATCACCAGTGCTGGTAAACCAATTGTCTATTCAAAGCTGCCCTCCCAGAAAAATGTCGTTTATATTCAAAATTATAATCTTGCCGCTGTTTTCAAAAATTTAAATAGTACACACAATTGATTTATTTTCTCTTTCCACTCATTTTTGTTTCGTTCGTTTGTTGCTTGAATCTTTGTTATTTGTATGTTTGTGGTATGGCAAAAATGAATACAAAATGAAAAATTAAATGTTACATTTATAGTAATTTATACTCGTATGTTGTATGTATAAAAAGCTTAAAGCAAAAGCATATGACAATTTCGATTCGTAAGTCTATAGAAAAAACGAATCGAAAATGACAATATGCCCATATATAATGTTTGTGTGTGTATACATATATATTTAATTGGCTGCTCATATGAATAAAACTGTTAAATAATAAAATTAACTCGGTATAAAGAATGAAAAACTACAAGTTTTTCTTATTTTTTTCAGGTTTTCCCATTCAATATTTTCTTGCGTTTTTTAGCACCACCAAAAATTATGTGTGTTTGTGTGAAAAATGATGTGGCTTAAATTTGTGCGAAAATTTATTGAAAATACTAATGGAATTCTGTTCAGATAAAAAAGTTCGTTTTGTTGTTGTTTTTCTTTAGCACATTACAAACACAATATTAAAAAGTTTAGTGCTGATTAAAAACAATTAAATAGCAGCAGAACCAAGGCAGTTACAACAGTATTCATAGTTTCTTTTTTTGTGTGTGTTTTATGTTTATATATGTAGATTGTTACATATATTTATGAATATGTATTTTTTTTATATGAATTATCGTTTTTCGTCTCGTTTTTGTTTTCTTTTTTTTTTTTGTTAATACTCTTAAATGGGGGCGCGGTGCAGCCTTCTTCTTTACTCAAATGCCACGCACATGAACAAAATTTTCACAAAGAAATTATAATAATATTATATAGAGATAAAAAATTTGACATACAAATTAAAAACTTTAGTTGCTTACAAATTATTACACGACAGGCGGACGACAGGCGATTAATTAATTTTGTTTCCGAAAAGTAGTTTGATTTGTTTGGTTTTTTGTTGTCGATTTTCGAATGAATTGAATTTAGAAGAAAAAAAAGTATAATAATAATAATCGTAATATATATATATATATAAGAAACCCAATGAAAAAGTTAGCATTAGTCCATTTTAGAGCATTTTGCATTTAAATCTACGATTCGGCTTATTGAGTTTCCGTCCCTTCCGTCCCTTGTTGTCCTTATCCTTGCGTATTTCACGCACCAATGTGTAAAATGCATCATCAACGCCCATGCGCGTTTTGGCGGATGTCTCAATGTATGGAATGCCATATTGTTTGGCCACCTAAATGATAACACAAAGATTTGTTAGATTTATAAATTAAACTAAGAATTAATTTCATAGAAGTGTCTGAATCATGAAAATTCAAGACCAACAAATTTAATATTTTATAAAACTAGATCTTACAGAAATAATTTCAACAATTCCGATCGTAATAAGTTTCTATTTATGTACAATTAAAAATTAATTACCTCTCTTGCCTGTTCGTTTTGCACATTCCACGAGGGCAGATCACATTTATTGCCCACAAGCACCATTGGCACCTCTTCTGCATCTTTAACCCGTTTTATCTGTTCGCGATATGTGCCAATATCTTCGAATGATTTTGCACTATTTACAGCAAAAACTAACAGGAATCCCTCGCCAGTGCGCATATATTGATCACGCATAGCGGAATATTCCTCTTGACCGGCGGTATCCAAAATGTCCAAAAGGCAGGTTTCACCATCTGATCACAATTATGAATAAAAATGATTAATTATTCAAAAATGCGTTAATCTATAGTAGAAAATACTTACCAATAACTACTTGCTTTCTATATGAGTCCTCGATTGTGGGATCATATTCATCAACAAAATGATTTTGAATTAATTGAATCGTTAACGCCGATTTGCCAACGCCACCGGCACCAACAACAACTAATTTGTATTCCGTCATTTTGGTTGGCTCTTCTTCTTCGTCGTCCTCTTCTTTCCTTTGTGCGTCCTACTCTCTCTCTCTCTCCCAGTCTGCCTATCTGACTTTCTTCCTCTCTGTGGCGGTCTCAGCAGTTGCAGTCTGTTTAAGTAAAAGAATATGTTATTTTGAATTAATTAAAAATGATTAAAATGAATTAAAAGAGTAGAGTAATTAGTTGAAAACTGAGTCACACCAACACAAAACAAGACACCAACACAAAGCAAAAAATGACTCAATTGCAGAAGAGAGACTAGTGATAAATCAATGGAAACAGATCCAGCATCAGTTTTGGGTTTATTTAAAACTATTAAGGCAATGCAAACATTGATTTGGCATCAAAATGTAAACAAAAGTATTGTTACCCTAATTGCAAGCATATTTAATACTTATTTGCAATTGAGAAATAAAAACGATTGTGTTTTAAATCTCCTCTCTTCTCTCGTTCGCTCTCGCTATTTATGTAGCTCCTCCTTGTTTTAATGCTACTCTGTGTCTCTGTCTCCAACTCTCTTGTAGTTTCAAGGAGGTGGCACGCTTTACCTTGTGGTGTGGCCTTTAATACCTTAACTTAATGTTAAACAATTACACAATTTTTTTTTCTTTGTTTTGTTAATAACAGTGTGTGTCTGTTTGTTGTTGTTGCACATAAAATTTATTCGTAATTTTAATTTTAATTTGTCGCCATTTTGGCTATAGTGTGACCAAATCATAAAGCGTTTAAAAATATCAAACTTTGCCACTATTCTACCGGTGCGGCTAGAGGTAAATAATGGCTACATATATGAAAAAACAAACACCAATAAAAATAAAGGGATGCAGATATGTATGTATATATGTATATGTAGATAGTTGTCTGAATCAGACCGTTAATGGAATAGCCCGAAATAGACAGATCGAGGAGACAAAATATAATCATTTATATATATATACTTTTTTCAAAAGGAAACGTAGTCATTGTTATTTATCGGGCTAATTCGATTACAATATTACGATTCACTCAATTTGCCGTAATTGCGATATACAGTTTGGTCACACTGGCCGTCGGCCACCGTATAAAATGTCTTCAACTTTTATAAAATGTTTAAATTTAGCTAAAACTGTGAGAACAGCTGCATTTCGAGGGTTTCTACCAACTGTCCAAACGCCAGCGGCAACATGGAAGTATGTGTTATAGCTGGCAAGAGATGCAAACCAATCAATATCTAAACTAAATATTTTTATATAATAGCGGTGCGGCGGCGCTTCAAACACATATGAAGCAAATTCACTCAAGTTCCGTGCGCCCAGATTTGATGCAGTTCTTCGATAATCCAAAACATTGGAACGAGAATGAGGTAAAAGTTGGTAGAGCTTGGCGGTTGGATGAGTTGCGGATAAAATCAAATAAGGAGCTGCATCAGCTGTGGTTTGTTTTGCTCAAGGAGCGAAATATGCTAATGACCATGGAGCACGAGTGCAATGATAAAATAGAAATCTTTCCAAGCCCAGAACGCATTGATAAGGTAATAAAAATATGATAATTTTATATGTAAAATTCTATCAAAATGTTAATTCGCATGATAGGTAAAAATCTCTATGGAGAACCTGGAGACGGTGGTCCGAGAGCGCAACAAGGCATATCATTTGCTGGAAACGGGAGAGACCGGTGAACGTCCACGACGAGAGGTGACAAATGCCCTTGGGCTGCGTGGTTATTACAAGTCATGTGAACACGTTCTGCCCCCATTTATGAACACCAAATGGATCAAGTCGCGACGTTTGACCCACGGTGGACGAGCAGTACACAAATTTCTACTAAAATATCGAGAAAAACTTTACAATGTCAAACGCAAGGCTAAAAAGTATGTGAAGAAGGAGAATGTTTGGGAAAAAGTTATTTCCATTTTAAATTTAAACTTCTCTTTAATTGATTTAAAATCTCCTTTTATTTTTAGTCGCTCTCGCAATGAAGTTATGATGATATTGCGTCGTAATCCCAACTTTGACTTGTCTGTTTTGCGTCGTAAGTATCCCGATGTGGATGTGGATAAATTGTGTAATGAGGATAAGACACGTGGTCATTTTGTACCTAAAGTAGACGTTTAAGGACCCAAAACAAAAACCAGTGGAAATAAAACTAATTTGTTATTCATTTAAAGTTTGTTAGTCATCAAATGTAATTTTAGTGCCTTGAAACTCGGCAATTTTAGGTTTAAACTTTTGTTTGGCTATCCAAGAAGGGTGCATGCCGTCAGTACTGATGGTGGCAGCTGGTACTGGTCTGGGAGCAGGTGCAAGAGACGCAAATGTAGCCTCTCCTTCATCGTTAAATTTAATTTTCTTGCCCTCTTTTAGATTTTCGTATGGTTTTTCAAATATATTTTCATACTTTTGTTTGCGCCAGTTGTTGGTTGCAGGTGGAGGTGGTCCTGGTTGACGAAGAGGCTGTTTTTCATCCTCTTCATCATCGCTATTATCAATAGCTGTGGATAAATATGGCTGACCCGATTCGGTTATAAAGAATGGATCGATTACATGCGTGGGACGTTCTTTGTGAGGCTTCTTCAACGGTTTTTCTTTGAGTTTTGCTGGAGCTTTATTAACTGATTTATTTGCTTGTTTGTCTGACTGATTCGATTTTGTCTGTAACTTTTCTTCGAGTTTTATTGGCTTTTGGTTAGTTGGTTCATTAGATTGAGAGCCCGGCTTAGTTGTTTTTGTTTTGTACTTTTCTTTGAGTTTCCTTGGCTTTTCGGTGGTCTTTACAGATATTTCCTTCTCAATTGACTGCTGGGTGTTGTCAAGTAATTCTACCTTGTTGTCTACGACTTCTTCACCTTTATGGCCTGGTTGATTTACTTTGAGCCACTCCAAGCGTTTCCTGTCATTTGCCTTGAGCTCTTTTAGTTCTTTTCGCTTTCGTTTCTTCTCCTCAGTCCGCTCCAATTTAGCTCGACGTTTGCTCGTTTCCAGTATTTCTTCACGCCATTCAACCTTTACTTTATCGTTGCCTAATTTTAATTCTTGTCGAAAGTTGTCCAGCAGTTGGCTCATGATTTTGTTCTCCTCCAACATGGCCAAGGATACCTCCTTCGGCGTCGACCGTCCATTGGTAAGGACTGATTTGGTATTACCGCCACTTTGGGCTAGAACTTGGCGCATTAAATCCACTGGTTTTTGAGTCTTTAACTCTGATATACATTCCATATATTTGCGTGTTCTATCTTTATCCTTAACTGTATCCGATTTCGTTTTGGTCTTCCGCAGTTTTTGGACAAGCTTGGAAATGGTCTGAACACGTGCTTTCAATATGAGTTTTTTGTTGGTAATCACCTGAAAGTGTATGTGCAATGTTAAAGAGGCTATGTATCGCTTTCTAAAGTAACTTTTAAAGTTTATTTACCAAATTATTTAATTTCAATTTGTCGAGCATGTTTTTGAGCTGAAATTAGAACGATATATTCTGAATCGATGACAAAATCGATTGCTTTTAGTAAACTACCATCTCGAAATATATTATACGGTCACACCTAGCATCGAAGATGTTACAGCTCTGCAGTAGGCTGAAAAATCGAATTTTTATATAAATTAATTTAGTTTTTCCATCCGAGTGAGTGTTAATTAAGTGTTAGCTATTCAAGTGTATTCCCCCGACAAACTGCAAACTAATGTAAGTTTTATTTGTGGCTTAAAACTTGTATCAATTAAACTAGATGCCATGGGAACGCCAAGTTTTACCATAGCTGCATATAAGTGTATGTGTGTGTGTACAGAAATTTAAATTGATAAAAATCCAACAAAGACTGCAGAATATAAATGGAAATATTTGTTCTACCGATTGCTTTGAACTCAATAGGTTAAGTATTAATTAATCATTTAAAAGAATGCAAGCAGTGTTGGTGAAAAAGTTGAGAAGTTGTAATGGCCAAGGGGGTGGGGAGCAAAATTCATTGACAAAACAAAACTGAAACTGGAGCGATGTAGTAATATCCAAGCCAGTGTTGTCGAGGTTAAATCGGAATTAGAAGTATGAGTGAGGACTGAAATAGAAGTAAAAAATGCAGTGAAAAGACCATAAAAGTGTAGTAGATGTTCGTCGTCGTTATCTTTAGCTATTTGTCGGATTTTTTTTACGTTTATTGAAAGAGAACACTTTAAGTTAATTGATTTCAACCTTTGTTTTTATTAAATTGTAAAGGTCAAAAGAACATTAATTGATTGAACGTCATATACTACATTTTCTTTCATTTTCCACATGTCTTTAGTAAGACTTCCTCTTTTAGCCGGGGGTTTCTTGCCTACGCCCAAAGTTGTTTTTCTTTCGCTGTTTTTCTCTCTCTCTGTTTCTGTCGTTTGTCAGGCAAGGTTAATTTGTTTGTTTTACCTTTAAGTTATTTTTGTGCCCTATAAGCCAAAAGACTTGTCAATAAATTTTAGACGCGCGACACTTGTTGCACCTGCTGCATTTGGGTATTTTTTTTTATTTGCATTTTTCTCATGAAATCCTAGATTTATAAACATCGTATGTGTTCCAATTAGAAACAAAAATTAAAATTTATTATCGCCTTTTCCAAGGGAGATTAACTCCCTTTCTCTCTCTCCTTTTCCGGTTTTATCAAACTAATCCATTTGCATTACATTTGCTTTATCAACAAACAAAAAAGAAAACCAAAAGCAACAAAAAAAAACGCCCATAATTATGTTGATAAAGTTATATTTCGCTTATTCAGTTATTAAAGCATTAAGTTTTTATCTTGAAATTTAATTATTTCGAGTGTCAACATTAAATAAAAGCACTTCAAACTTTTATTATATTATAATTTTTCTTTCCTACAGAATTTCCATTACGAATATGAAATTTTGTTTTCTATCTATGTATGTATGTGCGATAATTATAATAAGTTAGCTAATTAAATATATTATCTATAAGTTTTCTCACTGTGCCCAGGTAATGTGGAGGCAGTGAGTAGTTGTGCTGTTTCTAAATAAAATTGATATATTATATTAAGAGCTCCAAACCAACGTAACAAAACCAACAACTGCAACAACAACAACAAAAAAAAAGAAAAAAGCCAACGAAAGTTGTCAGCCACATTACCGGCAAATTTTGATTAATTTTTCTTATGTTTTTCGTCTTGCAAAAAAATACCGTGTTCAATAGTGTAACAACAAAGTGTTGGATAAAAAAATGAAAACGAGAAAAAAATTGGAGCCTGAAGCAGCAGAAATACTCACTGACTGAAGCATTACAGAAAGTACAGTGGAGAAAATTGGCCAAAAGAATGGATAAACATATGTGTATATATATGAAAAATATTTGCATCTTTTCTTCTTCAGAAAAATGTCAATGCCAACACATCCGCAGCAAGATCTGCTGCCTACTGCCAATGAACTAAATTTGAAACGTGTCCTAGATGCTGCTCCCCAGTTGCCGGTACTAAGACCAGAGCCCAGGTCAATTATTGAAATTCACATCTCGAATGATACATTATCCAGCAGTAGCATTAAAAGACCCTGCCTGGATACGGATAATTTATTAAATCCTCAACTATTGGATAGCGAAAATGAAGAGCATCAACAGCAGCAGGTTGCTCCTCCTAAAGATGAAGATATTGTTGTTAAAAACCAGGAAGAATCAAATAAAATTAACAACCAGGAGAAACAGGAAGAGGAGGTGGAGGAACTGTCTAAAGTGGCAACAATTGAAATGAATTTACTTAACATGGAAGAATTAAAACTTGATCAAGAATATCGTAAAAGTTGTTCAACATTTCGTCAGCATTTACCATGCTTCAAATTGCAACAACCGCCAAGTATTGATGATGACAATGGTTCCATTGAAACCATACCCAAATGCCGTGAATGTCGTCGCAGAAATTTGTCAACCACTAGCAGTGATGTCTATTGTCGATTCTATGAATTTCGTCGCTTGCAATATGATGATAAGGGTCATTTAATGGTAGCTGGATTTCCAAATCCATACAGTGAACCGTCAGCAGTTGATTTAACCATTTGGCAACCAGATGGACAAACCGCACCAACTAGCGGGTATATGGATATACAAGTCTGTCGTTATATACTTTTACATGCCGGCGATCAATTTTGTTATTTGTGGCGTCAAGAGGCTGAAGCATTGAAGTTGCACGAGAATTCAGATGGAACGATAGCATGGAAAAAGGCCGTTCAAGGGATACGTGAGATATGTGATGTTTGTGATACAACATTATTCAATTACCATTGGACGTGCCGAAAATGTGGCTTTGGTGTATGCCTCGATTGTTTCAAAGATCGCAAAGAGGGCCAAAGGCGAGGTTTAAGGCGAACAGCCATCGATAAGGAGACTGGCGGGACGCAAAAGGGTTTCGATGAATATCATTGGTTAATCTGCACAAATCCGGGTGGCCCGCAACAACATGCATTAGCCGATTTAATGTTAACACAAATAATTGCTGGCGATGCTTTAAATGTTTTGGGGCGTCTTATGCATGAGGTACGCACATTGTGGCAAGTGCCACAGGTTTGTGGTTGCCTATTGAGTAAACAAGAGATTCAAGATCCACAATTGAATGATCTCATACAAGATATGATCAAAGAGTCCCAACTGAAACAGCACACAAGTCTCTCCTCACTGGCCAGTGAACAAAAATTGCATCAGCAACAAAAATTGGAACAGTTGCATTCAAAGAAATTAGAATTTGCTCGTGAACGTGGTATAGATTATGTACCGGGACGGGTATGGACTAAAGAAACATTGGGTAAAGATCCCATAACAAGTGCTTTTGATAATTTTAAGCATATTGATTTCTTGCGCAAAGGATTAGCCGGTTTACGTAGATTTTTACCACCGCGCGCCATGACATTAGCTCACTCCACACAATTGGCTCCGGGTGTGCCGCATGAATGGTTATGCGATGGCAAATTGTTACGTCTCACCGATGCCATGCATCCGGATAATCGTGTCCTCTTTCAAGAGGTTTGGAAATGCGGTCAACCTGTCATGATCTCAGAAGTGGCGCGTTCATTAAACTTGGATCTTTGGCATCCTCAGGCATTTTGTGCGGATTTTGGTGATAAGCCAAATGATCTCATTAATTGTCTTAATGGTAATCTCGTGCCCAATCAACCCATGAAACATTTCTGGGAGGGATTTCAGTGTATGAATAAACGCCTTCTCGATGCCAATGGCAAAGCTATGCTATTAAAATTGAAAGATTGGCCACCTGGTGATGATTTTGCTGAGATATTGCCCACGCGTTTTGCAGATCTTATGAAGGGATTGCCCATGCCGGAGTATACCCTTAGATCGGGAAATTTAAATATTGCCAGTTGTTTGCCAAAAATGTTTGTCCCTCCAGATTTGGGACCAAAGATGTATAATGCTTATGGTTCAGCTCTGCATCCCGATAAGGGTACAACCAATTTACATTTGGATATTTCGGATGCTGTTAACATAATGGTTTATGTGGGCATACCCCAAGATGCTGATAATAAACCACAATTGTCTGCCACTCAAAAGGCAATTGCTTTGGGTGGTTGCGATTATATCACTAGAGCGAGATGTCAAAGTAATGATGTTTTACCGGGTGCCCTTTG
Organism: Drosophila emarginata; assembly: GCA_037075365.1. Classification (NCBI taxonomy): domain Eukaryota; kingdom Metazoa; phylum Arthropoda; class Insecta; order Diptera; family Drosophilidae; genus Drosophila; species Drosophila emarginata. Next base: position 14,257,618 of record JBAMCD010000221.1, on the reverse strand, counting down.
GCATATATTTCCCGCTAGGGATGCCGATAAAATTCGCGATCTTCTCAATCGGGTCACTCTGGAGAAGGGTTTCCGTCTTGAGCCCGATCACGATCCCATACATGATCAGAATTGGTATTTAGATGATAAATTACGTGCTCGCTTATTTACAGAATATGGTGTGGAGGGTCATCCAATTGTTCAGTGTTTGGGTGATGCTGTTTTTATACCCGCTGGTGCACCGCATCAGGTCCAGAATCTTCATAATTGTATTAAAGTTGCCGAGGATTTTGTCTCACCCGAGAATATAACACATTGTTATCATTTAACTCACGAGTTTCGTCGTCTATCACATTCCCATACCAATCACGAGGATAAATTGCAAATTAAAAATATTATCTATCATGCCATTAAGGATTGTTGCACCATTTTAACACGTGCCTTGGATGAGCGTATCGATTTGGAAATGGAGAAGCTTAAGAAAGATTAATTTGATTAACATATCTATTATAATTAATAAGTACTTACTTATATGCTTATATACTTGTCAATTAAGTTGCAACTATTTTATTATTGATTGATTCATTAGAGTTCAATAAACAACTATGCATAATATTTACACTTTTATTTGTTGACATTAAGTCAAAAAAAAAGAAGGTAAATGGAAAAGCTTTTGCTTTTTTTTTCAATTGTTATTATTAAAATACGAGGTGTGTGGGTAAAGTTACGAGACTAGCAATGTAAAGACGATCTACCTGCAATGGATAATGGTCGCATGCAATGCCGGCAAGTTAATTTTTTAATATGCACCTTGTCCTTGATGATTTTTATTTCTAAACCGGTTTTTCCTGTGTGACATTAATTTTCAGCAACATGTTGCCGCCAGGTAACCAATGCATCAAGGTTTGATGAAAGATTCACCTCAGATAAATAACTGAACAATTTCTTTGCAAGACTAAAATTTTGATCAGAGACAACAAAGAGTTCCAACAATAGTAAATTGTAATAAAACTATCCTTTTCTGTTATAAAATAATATGAAATATACTTTTTGAGTAAATTAAACAAGACACCATTTTTTTTGTTATAACTGTTCCCACAATTTACTGTATCACTGCATTTTGATTTACAGGGCTTGATTATTCTTTAATTGAAATCAACATCAATTTATTCTTGCCTCTTCTTAGTTACAGACAATCAAGTGAATATATATATATATATATATATAGTAAATGCTAATGCATGCTGAATCAGATGCTGAAACTGATGATGAGGAGTCTAGCCAACAGAAATAGCACTAGAATTGCCTTATTGTGCTGCACATGAGTGCAGATCATTTGAGACGAGAAGAATCAGAAAACAGAAGTCAAGAGTCAATTAAGAGAAGAAGCCTTTAAGAAGACTGCAAGTTACATAGGGGAAGCGTTACAATTTTTTAAATTCATAAGCGAAACACAACAAGCAAAAGACAGCCAAAATGACGGTGGATTTCAATGATTATTTTTGGGTAAGTTTTAGAATGCACATACATACATATATATACATATATGTATATATTTTATATTTATTTAATATTCATTTACATTCTTTTTTTTTTAAAAAAAGGGGGAGAAGAACAATGGTTTTGATGTTTTATATCATAATATGAAATTTGGCCTGGTGGCCAGTAAAGAGTTATCCGAATTCTTACGTGAAAAATCCAACATTGAGGAACAGAATTCAAAAATGATGTCCAAATTAGCTCATAAGGCCAGTACAGGAACATTAAATAGTACTTTTGCACCAGTTTGGACTATTTTACGTACTTCGGCTGAGAAACTTTCCACACTCCATATGCAAATGGTACAGAAATTAAGCGAATTGGTCAAAGATGTCGCCAAATATGCTGATGAATTGCATAAGAAACATAAATCTGTTAAAGAGGATGAATCTCAGACTCTTGAATGCGTTCAGGCCATCCAAACATCGACTGTGGCAGTGCAAAAGTTGAGAGATCTTTATACTAGCAAAGTACTAGAGCTGGAGAAATTGCGTAAAGATAATGGCTCACATAAGGATGCCGAGAAATTGGAGAGTAAATTGAAGAAATTGCAAGAGGATTACAAATCTTTAATGGATAAGCATAATCCAATTAAGAATGAATTTGAACGGCGAATGACGCAGACATGCAAGGTAATTAATTTATAGTAAATATAAATAATAAATTAATAACATTTATTTATTTATTTTAGCGTTTTCAAGAGATAGAAGAGGTGCATTTGCGACAGATGAAAGAGTTTCTTTCAACATATTTAGAAATGGTGCAAAATAATCATGATATGGTGGGACAAGTCCATTCCGATTTTAAGCGACAATTTGTTGATATGTCTGTGGATAAACTTCTTGAGCAATTTGTGCTTAACAAGTACACGGGTCTGGAGAAGCCAGGTAATATATTTATTAAATAATATTAGCCGTGATTATTCTTTCAAATATCCATATCTCATCTGTTTTCCAGAAATGCCCGAATTAGAGTTTATTGCCCTTTCAGCGGGCACACGTCTGCAGCAGCCTCAGGCTTCGGCAAATGCATCAAATTCAAATTCAGCCACCAGCATTCAAGCAGCTATTCGATCTGGTAGTACATCGGCAGGCGGAGGTGGAGGGGGAGCAACAGGTGCATCTTCTGTATCCATGGATCAGCGTGGTGATGCTTTAGCTGGCATTTCACTGGGCAGTGGAAGTGCAGCAAGTGGCAGTATACCCTATGCAGATGATGCAATTCTTGGGGCACTTGGCACCTCACCACGTCCCACTTCACCAGATATGTTGGGAGGCAATATTCAAGCGTCTCAATCATCGACAACGGCAACATCAACGGTGAAAAGTTTGCGTTCCTGGTTTATGCCTGCCAACAAGCAACAGCAATCGGCAGCAAATTTCGGTATGACTGGGATTAGCAGCAGCACCAATACAACCAATACCACCAACAACAACAATGCCACCATAACAGCAACAACAATAGCCACTAATTCAGCAAATCCAACAACAGCAATCAACAGCAATAGCAACAATTCAAACACCAACAACACAACAACAACAACTGGCACGAATAGTCATACAACAAACATCACCAAAAATTCCCCTAACTCGGAGGATAATATTAATCAAGGTTTATTCTCACTTTTGATTTACTTATTTATGTTTATTTTATTTTTTTCCTCCAATTCTTTTTTTTTATTTTTATTTTTATTATTGATTATTTACTCTTATGATTTTTTTTTTAAATCTATTTTATATGTGTATTCTTACTTCATTATGTCTATTTTTCTTAATTTTCTTGTGATATGATCTTTTTAGAAGTGTCAATAGCTGTGAGTTGAGTTGAGCACAAAATCCATGGAATATTTTTGAAAAGTCAATTTATATTTTATTTCAACAATTAATGTACTTATGCCATACCATCGAAAAGCAGTTTTTTTTTAAACTGTATTGTTTCAGAGAAATGGAAAATTCTAGTTTAGTCGGATTAACTTTTCCTAGAGTAAAAATATCCTATATCAGAAGAAGTTGAACCATAAACTTCTTTAATATAAAGTTGCTAAAGAAAGAAATTAACTATAAATTGAGACAAAATCTAGTCGTTTCTTAAAGTTTTTATATATAATATATTTTAATATAGAATATTTAATATTTTCCATTTTAAGCCGACTCAACACAGTTATTGACCAATATTATGCTATCTCAATGTAATTTTTCCTTTTATATTTGTATATAGTATGTGTATATATATATGTATCGTTTTATTTCTTTCTTTCTCTTATAATTTTGAATCGTTTTCTTTTTGTTTTATTAAAATTGCCTCCATAGTTAGTAAACACTCAAACACCAGCCACAAACACAATCACAAACAAACAAACAGACAGTTATTCAAATTCATTTACCAAGCCGCACTTAAAACTATTATTTAATATCTCTGCTTATGCGCTTTTGTATCCATCATTCATTCATCTTATCCATATCCATTTATCATATCATTCACCTTCCTTTTATACGATATGAGATAATTCACTGCACTTGTTTCAACTAATTTTGATAAATTGAAAACAAAACTTTAGATCAGCAGCAACAACAGCAGCAATCGCAACAACAACAAACACAGCCGACAGAGGCCTTAACACCAACTGTAAATTTAGTTGGTGGCAAAAAGCAATTGAATGCAACGACTAGTGATCAGCAATTATCGAAATCATTAAATGAGCAAGATCATCTTCAACAGCAACATCAGACTGCAGCGACAACAGCAGCAGCAGCAGCAATATCATCATCATCAACAGCAACAACAGCAGCAGCACCAACAACAACAACGTCCAGACGTACAACGTCACTATTAAATATATTTACATCAAACTCTCAGGGTAAATGATTTAAAGAAAACTTAAATCAAAAGACATTTAAAGTGATTCTCCTCTTTGTACTCTGGAGCTACCCTACCCCACCACCACCACCACCACCACCACCTTACCCAACCTACAACCCAGCCGAGTTCTTTTCTCTTTTCACTAATTATGCACGTTTGATATTATTTAAATGTTTTTTTGTATATATATATATATATAGATATTTCTTTGCACGTCTTTTTCTCACTTATTTTTCTTCATAATTATTTAAACATGAAAATTCATTTTGTTGCATTATTTATATATGGCGGTGTTTGAGTTATATGTAATAGAAGTAGTAATAAAATATATATTATATATGATTCTCTTATAGATTTAAGCAAATTAAAGATATCCTTCAGATTACGCACTTTAACCTTTCAAAATATTTAATCGAAGGACGAAAAATTGATAAATATGTTTCAATTAATATTTTTTAAATTATGAAATTCAAAATAATTAAATTTTATTGTAATTTATATCCATTATTTAGGTTAAGGTGCTTAGTTCTTACTGGTTTTTGCTTAGTATATTGAAATATTTGACTCTATTTGTAGCAACTAAGTTTTTTGTAATATAAATCATATTTAAATTCCATTGTAGTTTCCGGCATTTTGCGTAGTCGACGCGATAAGACGAAAACTAAAAAGTCCAAAAAGAAGAAAGATAGTGAATCTGCAGAAAATATACAAGAGGAACGTTTGACCAGGTGAGAATCGACTTGCATACATACATATATAAATATATTTTATTTTTTTGATATAAATTTTATTTTATTTGCAGCATCGAACGGTCTAATAACACATTGCTGGACTACGAAGAACATGGTAGAAGCATGAAGACCCAAAATTCCAGTGGTAGCAGTGCAGGTGGTGGCTTAGCTGCATTATCGGCCACTTCAGCTCAGGGAAGTGTTGATTCAGCTGGTGCTAGCAGTATGGGTGGCAGTGGTGGAGCAGCAATTGGAATTGGAGGTGTGCCCAATGCGGGTAACGTTCACTCAACTGCCTCGGCGACACCAGTCACAGGTTTAAGCGGTGCTGGATCTGGTGGCTACGAAGTAGATGAGGAAGGCTTTAGTATTCAACCAGCAAAAGAAATTGCCTGGGAAGAGGGTCATGACAAATGTAAATTATATAGAAGATATCATATTTTTTCACAAAATGTATTAAACTGAATTAACTTTTTTATTTAGCTGGCAGTTTCTATTCTGATTCGGATACGGATTCCGATAATGACAAGCAGGAACGTCGCATTCATGTTAAAATAAAGCCTTTGAATAATGGTCAAGCCCCCATGTCGGCTAGTGTGGATGAACTACGGGCAACTGTAGAGAATATATCGCTGTCGCCAACAGGAATATTTTCTGTAAAGTTTTATTAAGTTAATCTGTTTATTTTTAATGGAAATAACATATTGGTTATCTCTTACAGCATCACAGCCAGCAATTACAGAGCTCTCGAGGAACAGGCGTAACTGGTGGAGCAGCTCCAGCCTCTCGTCAACAATCGCCGGAGATTTCAAATGCTTCAACACCGACAGCCAGTGTCCATCCTTATGCTCCGCTCCAGAGTCCCACACTGTCGAATAATAACAATGCGACTAATGCGAATCACAATCGTTATGCTGATTTGGGTGATATATTCTCCGAATTGGGCGATATGAGCATGTCGGCTCCATCATCTGCCACATTGGGCAAACATACGGGACGGCAAATACCAACACCAACATCTGGTGGAAGCATAGCCATACCGCGCCCACCATCACGACGCTCAGATATGATTGCTATAGGGCAGGCTGCGAACGCAGGCACGGCACCGGGTCGTGGTCGTATGTCACCAAATCCTGTGCAACAGCAGCAGCAAACAAATGTTATGAATCGCGCCGAGAGTATTGGCAGCCTTGAATTTCGTACAGCAATTGGCGGTGTAGGATCATCACGAGGTCCATCTCCATTGACAATTGGGATTTCGGATACTATACCGCTGGCGGTGGCATTCCATGAGATTATACATGCCTATTTCCGTGGCAGTGATGAGTCGCGCTGTCAGGTTAAGGTATCCGGTGATATGATGCTATCATTCCCAGCCGGCATTGCCGGCCTTTTAGCTAATAATCCCAATCCAGCCAAGCTGGGTTTTCGCATTAAGAATGTTCAAAATTTGGAGAATCTGGTGCCCAATAGCAAGCTAGTGCAAATGTATGTAATTAACAAAAATCCTTCTATAAATTTATATTTTAAAAATTTATTTTCTTCCCCCATCGCAGAGATAGTCAACAATCGAGTGGCCTGAGCACCATGCTAGAGTTTAATATGTCAGCCTTGACGGCTTTATTACGCAGACAGGCGGAAAATAATCCCACTGCCTCGTATTTTAATGTGGATATACTAAAGTATCAGGTGCGCACAAAGCCTGGCGCCAGTTCATGTCCCTTCCAATTGGTTAGCTATTGGAAATGTGAGAATAGCTATACTGCTCTAAAAGTGGACTACAAGTACAATAATCATGCCATGGCCAATGCCTCGCCTTTGTTAAATGTTACACTCTCTGTGCCAGTCAATGGATCGGTACGCAATGTGCAATCCAAACCTCATTCCGCTTGGTAAGAAAAATTATCTTTAAATTGAAATTTAAAATATTGTTAATTAATTGTTTTTAATTGTTATTTATTAGGTTGGGTGAATCGAATCGTTTAATATGGAATTTTACGGATATATCACAGAATTCACAGGATGGCGGTGTGGGTACTCTACGTGCCCGTCTCGAGCTCAACGATGGCCCATCGACGACAGCCCTATTGTCCACACAATTCAATTGTGAAGGTACCACACTCTCTGGCATAGAGTTTGAACTACAGGGCAGTGGATATCGTTTATCATTGGTTAAACGACGTTTTGTTTCCGGTAGGTTTTACATTTCCAAAATAGAAATAGAATTTCGAAAGATTTTACTAAAAACTTATATTTTTGAAAAATACCTCTCAAATTGAGATAGAATGAAATTAAAAACATTAATTTTCTCTTCAATCTTTATAGGCAAATATGTTTGCGAAGGCGATGGCATACGCAGCGGTGCCACACCCACACCACCTTCAGTGGGTTCAACCAGTCCGTATTCGGCGAAATCAAATTAGGTTTTGCCCTCCCTCATTTAATCATCACCGCTACCCAGGCCCTCATCCCTCAGCGAAAATGGTATGGCAATATGTATAATTATATATGGCAATAGGCTCGTGAAAAACTCTAGAGAAAATTTTTTGTAACTAAGAGAAAAAAAAATGAAATAATGTAATGAAAGATGTGGAAAATATTAGCCTTAGCGTATATATCAATTTAAATATGATTATACTTGGCACTTCTTCTGAGAGCTTTTGCAAATGAATTTGTTTATCCGTTTTTCCCTTTATTGTTTTCACTTGTAATGTTAAATTGATAAATCTACCTGCATTGTCCTGGGAGGTATTATTTGTTATATATAAATATATATTTATATGTAAGTATTTCAAGTATCGAAATGTATTTATTATGTTTAATATGAAAACGAAATATGAATGTAAAGCAAATTGAAAACGAATTGAAATACTTTATGTAGTAGCTATGTAGATATATATATATATATAAAAATCCACATTCATACACACACACACCACATAACGATATATACACACACCGAAAACGTTGATTTTATGTTCAAATTTTGTACCACACAACCAACCAAATAAATAAAAGAAAAACAAATAAATGTAAGACTTAAACATATTCTGTTTTACAAATTTAATTTATCGATATCTATATCAACATAATGGATGCTTTCGTCACCAGGCAATAATCACACAGACAAAAACAACGCCGTCGTCTGCTGCTGCTGCTGCTGTTTCCCATCTATTGCTCAATTAATTAACAAATTTAGCCAAAAAGAACAAACATGACAAACAGGTTTTTCAATTTCGGTTTCGTTTCGATTTCTTTTCAGAGAAAGAGAAACAGAAACAGGAAAAAACAAATGAAATCAAATAAAGAATTACCAAAATATTTGTTGACAAATGCCTTTAGTCACAAACAAAAAATGTTCAATCAATTAAAACTTTCGATGGCAAAACAAATTCGGGCCTCTCTCATCCAAGCATTAATCTAGTAAAATAAATTTCATTTTTGTAAAAAAATAAAAAAAAAACAAAATTCTGTAAAATTTCAACCAGCTGTTGCTAATATGTCTACTGTTGTGTTCGTTGTTTTGCTGTCTGAATGACGTCACTTTTGGCATAAATAAATTCGTATTGAAGGTCGCGAGACGCATTTTCATTTCACTTGGCAAACAACTTGAACACTTAAAGGCTCTTCCATTGTTGCTTTAAATACTAATTGCATTAATTCATAAATTGCAGCAATTGAATCAAAGTGTAATGTATGTATGGAAATTCTTGTCTTGGGGCTTGACAAGTAGTAACCATATATGATAGTCTATATATATATACATATGTATATATATATATATATATATATGGTTAGGTAGGTACATTCATATATAAAGTTGTTGTCAGACGATAAGATTAAATTACAAAACAAAACAATTGCTGTAGCATATTAATTGTTTAACAGTCGTTTAGTAAATATGTATTGTTGGTGAATATATATGTATATATACATATACTCTATATGTAGGTCTTTATTAGGTTTTATTTTGTTTATAGTTGCAAACAAGAGAATAAGATAAGAATTTGTAACCAGATGTTGAAGATTTGCAAGTCATTTGGACCGTAGATAAAAAAAAAAACAGTGAGGATTCGGTCTATTTATTTACATGTAAAAGATCAAAAGGAACTGTCAAGCTAAGTCAGTTGCTGTATTTGCACTGGTTTTTGCCATTAAACAATTTTTGATTAATATTTTTTCGGATCCTTTTATAATCTATTAATGGTGGAAAAAAAAGGGATAAAAATTTGTATAATTCATCTCAGTTTGTTCATATAATGGATTATTTAACATCATTGCGATTTTATTTATAATGACTGAAATTAGTAGAGCTTACGAATAATACAAAGACACAAATATAAATTATATAATTCGTTTTAAACGTTTTTTATCGAACTTATTTAACAACTGGTGCTCGGTATTAAAAACAACTTTCTAAATTAATATTAATTGTACGTATTTTCACAAAAATATATATATATATGTATTAGATATATTATGTATGTGTGTGTGTGTGTGTGTGTGTGTATGTATGTGGTATATTGTGGTTTCCGTAGCGCACCCTGTAAGCCATATTAAAGTTGTAATTTCAACTTTAATTCTATTGCTTATATCATAATAATGTTTATCATATTTAAAAATATAAACAAATATGATTTGTTCTCTTTATCCCCCATTCTCCACGCATTGCGCCACTGTGCGTTTAGTTAATTCAAGTTGATATTATACATATAAAATTGTATATGTATATCTAAGTATGTACATACATACATATGTATGTATATAGTACTATAGTCTGTACATATGGTTTATAGTTTTTATTTTCGTATGTTGTGTTGCGCTCTAAATAAACTAAATTATATAGCTGACATCAATTATTGTTATTATTATTTTTTGCTGGTTATACATTTGTTAAGTGCGGCACATTCGATAACACTCGATTTTCTGAAACGAGATCGAGAGAATAAAATATATTAAACACATAATGCAACAATTATTTCAATAAGGTCATAAATTCAAATGGCAAACAAAAATTCTTTTCAATTGAAATTGCTAAATTGTAGATCAAATGGATCAGATATATTAAGTCGGGAAAGGTTTCAATTAAAAGCACACTGCATTGCAGCTTAGTACCATATAATGGTTATACTCTACAATTTATTTTTTGTATTTATTAAAGTATTCAAATATATATTTCTTGTTTTTCTCCTTAAATTATTTCAATTTCATTTATTTTTTCTTTCGCAAGTCTGAGAATGAGCTAATTTCTTTGATATCTACGCAATCGGTTCTAGTCTATGTATTTTGTATTAATTTTAGCTATTGTTCAAATCGATTTCTATAAACACATCGCCATATGTTTATGTATTCGCATATTTCTTTTTATAGTTTTCGCGTGAAAGAAAATGTTTGAGATTCCAAAATAATTTTACATCCGAAATTACCTTGAAATTGTTCGATGATGATTTAAACTAAAGTTTAATGATCTTACAAATACAAATATTTCAAACTAATCGTCTATATACCCAATATATTTTTTATTTTTTTTCGGCTTACATCATTGTTTGATAAAATTGATAAAAACCCAAAAAAAAAATAGAAACCAAAAGAACTACCTCTATATTATTGGAAAATCTTATCAGTGGTTCCGACCCCTACAAAATGACCGTGAAGTTACCAAATTAATCAAATTGAAAGCTTTAGATTGATGATAATAGCTGTGGTTGTACGAGTCCAGTCCAAGTATATCTAAACAGGTGTGGTCCTATGCTACCTATTGCTACCAAAAACGTTTTACTTGTCGATCGGAAGTCTACTTAACTGCATTATATTTTTGTAAAAATAAAATAAAAGAAGAAAAAAACTGACTCATGACAGAAACTTCCGTTGCGAAAAAAAAGTGAGATATATGGTGTGGGTGTATACATGTGTATGTAGAATGTACATATATAGATACTTTTAGAAAACAGTATATGGAAACCGTTAAACAAATAAACAGCCAAAGGCATAATGTAAAGTAAACAAAACGATCGTTCCCTGGCCTCGGGGAAGGTCCAAAGAATCTTGAAACGTTTTTAATAGTTTTTGTTTTAAGTTATGACGCGCGTATATAAAGATACATTTGCATGTACAGTAAGGTCTATGTAAAGAAGAACATATATCAATTGATATTAAAAGAGAGATATATTAAATTATGATGAGATTTAACAAATATATGGCTTGAGTAAATAAAAGGACTGCAATGGCTAAAATTTAGCATACGATTTGGGGTATTCACTGTAGTTTAGCATTTAATCAGCTCCACCAAGGACGTTTCGACACACCCATGGCAATAAATATTTTTTTAATGGCCTCCCACTAAAACTGCACCCAAAAAAAAAAAAAAATAATAATAATAAAACACCAATCATCTTACCTTTCCATTTGCATTATTGTTTGGTTGCCTGTCCATTTGCCTTTGCTCCGTTTTATAGAACATAGTTCTTTAGCTTTTCGGTGGGCAAAGTCCTATTAGCAAATGAGACAATTGCCGCTGCTGGCTGACTGACAGACAGATCACAAAATACATGACACTGATTATCCTTGGAGCTGTGAGAGCGTCTTGCCACAAAGGCAAATATGGTTTTCTTTTCGTTTTGAATTGTGTTTCCATCGCTGGGTACGGATGACCACATGCGATTTTCCGGATCGATGGCACAATGTGATATAACATCGGCTGTATAATGCTTACGGAAGAACTTCTTACGCGTATTATCTGTTAATGTGATGCCCTGGGATGTGACCTTGAAATGGACTTCTGTCGGCGGTGTCAAAGACTTTTGGGCATACATTTGTCGGATGGCTTTACGTATGGCTTCATTGCCAGTTAATGATTCAGTGTCACAGGAGAATAGCCACAGGACATTTGTGGCAGCTCCATGGGTAATCAAATGCTCTTGAGCCGGCGTTTTGGTCATCAGACCTGGAACAATATCCTCTTCGGGTAAACGAAGAAGGCAAGGCAATGCCAGCTGATTGATGGAATGCTCAAAAACTAATGCCGAAAGTGAAGTGAAAACAGGCTCATTGGCGCAACCCTTTAAACGGACACCGCGCTGTGTGGGCTCGATCAGGAAATGACGCACCAGTTCTTGGGAACCAGCTGGTGGCTGAGAGACTCTTAAAACCAAACCGTAGGCATTCTTATAGGTTGTCGAATCGCGGACCAAGAAAGTGCCTGGTTTTGCTAATGCCAATAAGGCAATTGCATCTTCACGCGAGAGATTTGGCTTATACCAGAATTTGGCCGAACTGCGAGCAAAGCGTACAGAATCGGCAGCCACTTCCATGGGTGGCTCTTGTGGGGAGCCAAGTGGGGTGGATTGACGTTGTCTTGATGTCGTCTGATATATAGACTCCAAGCCCAATTGTTGCATTGTTGCGCCCCCAAATGGTGTTCGCGGTGTGACCGGAAAGGCTGGAGTCTCTGGTCTACTTGTGGGACTAGGCGTTGTTGTTGATATTGTCGTTGTCTGGCCATTGGTATTTGGGTTACGTTTGCTGCTAGTGGCATAGATGGGCGACGATGGTGATGCGGATAAATCGCGACGAGTGCGCGTGAGTGTCTCCAAGCTGCTGTTGCCCTGACCATAAATCGATGTTGTTGTGGCCTCCAATGGTTCCAGTTGATGCTGCTGTTTGTTGTTGTTGCTGCTGCTGCTGTTGTTGTTGTTGTTGTTATAGCTGCTATTAATTGTGTGATAATTGAGTTCCTCTAATGTGGATGCAATACGCCGTCTATTGATCACACCATCTGGCACATCCTGATCATCCTCAAATTGTATGGTACGGGTTTGATAAGGAGATGGTGCTGGCATAGATTTCCTTTCATTTGTATAATCCAAATTATCCAAATTCAAATTGAATTCAATATCATAATTATATTTACTTTTACCCCCCATCGATGTGGTATTACGATAATATCCATTTCCATTCCCATTCCCATTGCCATTGGTATAGGTATTTGGATAATATTGTCTTTGTGGTGGTGTGGGCGGCTCTCGTTGATGTTGCCGCATACCTACACCCACGCCTCCTCCACCACCATCCCTATACTCGTTAAAGACCTTTTCGCGTCTCTCCCGTAGCATTTGTTCAAAATCATCTCGCAGTGGCGTCTGCTGTGACGATGATAGACCCGATCTATAATGGTATGTATTGGCAATTGTATTTGTATTTGTTGAATTTGTTGTATTTGTTCCATTTCCCAGAGTTTTGCGCACTAGCAAAGGGCTCGTTAAACGCGGTTGAGGTTTTATCATATCATTTATATTACTATTATTATTATTATTGTTATTCGTATTTGTTGTTGTCGCTGTCGTTGTCGTTGTACCGAAATCAAAATCTAGAAAACTATCCGCTCGCGTCGGTGTTGGTGTTTTGCGCAATGGCGTTGAAGTTTTGGCTATTCCATAGCTAAATGGCAAAGAATTCTCCCGGGCATGATAAGGTATACCGTTTCCATTACCATTTCCATTCCCAATCGTATTATAGTTTTTATAGTAATTATTATTATTGTTGGTGTTGTTGTTGTTGTTGCCGTTTATATGATTGTATTGGTATTTATTAGAGGCACCAATAGCACTACCAGTATCTTCGTACGGCGACCGCATAGTTTCGCGAATTCCAAAAGACTGATTGGAAATAATTTTTGTCGAGCGCCGTCAGAGACCCCCAGACGAAACAACAACAGAAAGACAAACACACAAATACAATACATATACACACACAAACAGATACTCAGACACACAGATACAAAAAGTGTAAAGTCAGCGTTGGCGTTCATTTGCGCTCTTTCTCTCTCTGTCTCTTACTCTCTCGCCAACTGGCAATAAACAAATCTAAATACAGTGGCATAATATTTCTTAACAAACTGTTTAATAATATTAAAGAATTTGAATTTGAATTGTTTATTTTTATTCTATTACTAACTGTATGTTATCACCAGATTTGTCTATAATTTTAAACCGTCGTTATATTCAATCTGCAAACTTTCATTATTATTTATTACTTTGAAAAATACTTAAAATTTTAGCAAAATGTTCCACTGTGGATCTCCCCACTCAAGGCACACATACATACATACATCCATAGAAGCAAATGCATACACGTTTTGCAAAGGTGTTGACTGAGGTAGCCTCAAAGCTAAGAGAGCAGCAAAAAGTGAGAAGATTTTGCGGTGATGTCATCCCCCCACAAATTTACACACACATAGACATTAACGTACATAAGGCTAATCAAAATAAACGATCAAAGCAGATATTAGATCGTCAGTTCTCTCATTTCTATATAAGCTCTTTCTTCGTCTCACTCTCTCAATATTTCAATCGGTCGATTGTTCTCTTTCAGTGTTTGCTGTAAGTTGTAAACAAAAATGTTCTGAACATTGATCAATTGTATCTCTAATAGCGCCCACCCTCTGCGTCCTATCCATGTACATATGAATGTATTGTATCTAAAGCCACGCACGTTTCATTCTTTACATCAATTGAATGACTTTGTGGGGCCATCTGGTTTGGTTTTTAAGTGCTGAATGAGTAGCTGCCTTTGTTTGAATAGAGTAAAAAAAAAAATGCAATGATTAACATTTTGATTGAATTCATTTTCATCTTTTGTATCAATAAATTGCGGTTTACTTTGTTGTTGTTGTCAATAGGTTCAGGTTACATTTAACTACCAGTGAACTTTTGTGGCCAGCCCAGATACAGATATGTATGTATGTATGTATCTATGTATATATACACTTACATATAAAGCATTAAGATAGTGGTCGCATCTTTCTTTTGATTTCTCAACAAACATTTCTGTTGTAGAAAGTGGAGAAAATTGTCAGCATACCTTTTGTGGGCAAACAAGCGACAGCAACAACAAAATGAACTTAAAAACTAACACATAAAAAAATCTAACAACATTTTTGTGACGTCAGTAAAATAAAAATAAGAAAAACACATTCAAAAAAGACACAGTTAAAATGTTTGCTACTTGACAACAAAGTAAATTATGCAAAAAAAAAAAAAAGAAATGATTTGCTGCCAATGTGCATTCATATGTAGATATGAATGCATGTAGATGGAGCCAGTTTTTGTGGGTGGTTTGAGGTCATAGTCAGTGTTACAACTATCCACCCACTAGGAGATTACTACTCACACACACAGGCACACCAACACATACAATATACAAACAAGTTGTTCTCTCTCTCTTTGCCTCTCTTCCTCTTTAGCTCTTCTTACTTAGTTGGCAACTCGTTTACCTTTTTTGCACCGCTTTGGGCATCTGTTGCTATTGTTGTTGCTGCAAAAATCTCTCAACTGATTAAAAACAAAAAATAAATAAATGTTGATTTTTAAAAAAAATGCCAATCAATAACCATATGTTCGAATATCTTCAATTTGTGACCAAAAACTTTGCATCTAATGGCTGTTACGCTATACAAAATTACCTTTAAAGTGGATAAATGAACTTGAATGCAGTTTCCTTGTGGTTAACTGAAACGTTTTGGTGGTTTTTCAAATGTGAAGAGATAATTCTTTTATTTGTCATTCAGTTTATACGATATCTATAGATTTATGCATAGCTTCATTTACAATTATGTATATATTCATGTTGCTTTTTAAATGAATGAATGGAATGGTCAATAGATGGTGTTAATTGAAATTTTTTCTTGGGTTTTGCTTTTGCTTATTTCTAATAAAGGTTTAATTTTTTTGCTGATTTAAGTAAAACAAGTAACATTAATTGTTAGTAAAAGTTCTAATATAATTTTATTGGTAATAAATTATTTCAAATTCTTAACGAATAGCAAATGTATAGCATACTTTTTAGCGCAGCCGTATTAAATAAAAAACAAGCTAAAATGCCAAACAAATATTATGTACATCACTTTCTACAGAATGATTAGTATCTACATGAATTTCTACATTATCTGAGTCTTCACTCTACAGAAATGTACACAATTATTATTATCTATATGAATTTCTACTTACTTTGCACAAAACGAAGGGTTGACACCGTACTCATTTGATATGACAAGACAAGATACATTCGTACGTTTCAAAATAAAGGATATTTTACGCCAAATAACTCCTGATTGGCACTATAACTGGTGCAAAAAATTATTTTAGGCAAATGCTCGTTTTCAAGATGATGAGAAAAAAACGAAGGCATTCATACACAATAGAAACAGAACTCACTTTCAAAGCCATTTGTTCAAACATGGATTTTGGCAAAACCTGAATAAATATCCGTCCGTATGAACACCTAGATCTCAGAGACTATAAGAGCTAGAGCAACCAAATTTGGTGTCAACATCCGTCTATTGTGCAGGCAGGTTAAGTTTGTTTCAAATTTTTGCCACGCCCACTTCCGCTCCAGCAATTTGGGAAAAACCTATAATTCTTCTTTGGCATGCACATTAATTTAGCCAAAATGCACCAGCTGACTAAATTTAATCCAAATCGGACAATAATTATCGGAGATATACGCATTTCCATTTTGTACTGAAACGCCCTGCTGCATGCTAAGAGAATTTTTTTTGTAAATTAATGGCGATTTTGATCGTATTTGACTTCATGGAGTACTTTTACTTGGTACACAGGGTATACTCAATGTCGGCAGGGACGACTTGCTTGCTTCATTTTAACTTGTCACGTTGTTTGAGGTAAGTGAATTGTTATATATAATATATTCGTTTATATGTGTACATAGTTGTTTGGTTTATGAAAAATTCGAGTTCGATAGATTCTAATGTTGTAAAGTCCATTTATTGCTTTTCACGAATAAGCATTTGAATTGATTTAATAGGATGCAATCCATCCCAGGACATACTATCCAACTCACTAACTTTTTCATATTTCGAATATCGTCCAAATGGGTTTCTAGATGTTAAGATATAAATGACAACAATTTTATTTCAAAATAAAAATATATATAAAATGCAGATTACTTACGGTCCTTCACATGAATAGTACCACCATGCGCCCTTATATTCTTTGGCACAATGTTTTTCAATTAATTCATCATTGTCAACATCGTAGGTCGAAAATTTTTGATCCAGATTGTTTATTCCCATTTGATTTTCGGTTGTACCTTTAAACTGACCTAAAGATTCGAGTTTATATAGACTCTGTTCATTACCTACTCTAAAATTATCAAATAGAGCCATACCGTTTACACCATCAAAATGTATATATTCAACATAAAGCTCATAACGCTTAGAGTTTGTAATGCAATTTAAATTTTCGAGACCAATAAAAAATTCCCCATTTTTATTACCAAAACCTTGACGGCATTCACTCCAATTTCTGTAAAAGTTCTCACTACCATTGAAACGCCGTAGTATAACAATCCAACCACCGTTATTAATATCATTATTACATCGTACAGTCATTGTCGTCAAACAATTCTTAATTTTAATATTGTGAACTCCCGTGGGAAGATTGCCACATTCGCTAGATATCTTAGTTGTCTTAGTTATCTTAGTGGGTTCTTTTTGTTCCTGACAATGGGACAACTTCTCTGCTAAATCATCGTTTTCTTGCTCCAACTTCTCTATATAATTTTCCATTGCATTTTTCTGAGCATTTATTTCTGCCTCAAGTTCCTTGATTTGGTTTTCTAATATTATTATCTTTTGACTTTGAGTATTATGGTTTAATATTTCCATTCCCGAGTTTGTTTGTCTTTCTTGGTGATTGATAAGAGAAATCATTTTCGTATAATTCTCTTGTAGAATTTCAACAGTTTTATTAAGTTGGGCAATAGTTCCTTTTAATTCCTTATTTTGCGCCAAGAAATTCCTATTTTGCTTTACGTACTGTTCAAGATCAAGAAATCTGTATTTTTTTGGTCGAATTGGTCCTTGCGTTACCGTCCCATTATCAATACATTGTGTATTGAGTAAAGCAAGCCTTTTTTCCGCATTTCGTAATGGCTTGACTTCGAAGCAATATTGTGCTGCACTTTGGAATTCTTTACACTAGAGAAATAAAATTTAATTATATGTAATTATAAACAATGCAATGTAGTCTTATACGCTGTATTTATTTAAAGTGCTATTTAGTTAAGCAATTCATATAGTATTCTTTCTCACCATCGAACGCTGCTTGTTGAAAGCAGCATCGTTAACTGTTGAAGTAACAGATACAACATAAATCACATTAATCACGATTAATAAACTTATGTAGATTTTCTCAAACATTTTGCAGAAATATACACTAATGTTAAATAATCAAGCTCAATTTGATGCAAAAGCATGCTGAGGTTTGTATGCTCTTTTTTGTGTATACATTAGTCATAATTACGAACCTTTTTCTTAAATAATCATTCACTTTTAACTTGGTAGTATTTAAAAAAAAATACTAAGAAATACTAGATAGACGAAAATATTCAAATGAAATTAAAACAGATAAATTAGATATTTCGGAAATAAACATCATTTTTCAAAATTGGTCCCATTGAGTGTGGCAAAACCGTAAGCAAAATGAATATACTTTAATATAGATAAATCAAATACTGATGACTCAAATACCGATGACTAAAATACCGATGACACAAATATCGATGACTCAACAACCTAATTGTTATGTTCGGTACCCTTTTGCTGAATTCGCTCTTGGCAAAATTATCCGATAGATGGCGGTATTAAAGTTTACAAAATTTTATTTTTTACATATATATTTTACATATACAGTAGAATCCGGTTATAACGACGCTCAAGGGACCGACGATTTTCGTCGTTATATCCGGAAGACGTACTATCCGGAAGCAGCAAAAATAATTTTTTTTTTGTGGTTTTTTATGGTTGCGACGTTCGTAATAGATTTCTAAGTAACACTTATTATATTTTCAATCAAATCGAAAAATTCTAAAATTTTATTCAATAACATAAAGAAGTCGTATACGTAATAATATGCATAGTCATAAGCATTATATAAGAATATTCATTTGTGGTTCTCTTATTCCTAATTTAAATAGTCTGTAATTTTGGATTGCTTCACAGCTTTTGACCTATAATAACAATCGCGCACAGCGTTATTTAGGCGAGATATGCTATGCATTAAGCTCTCATCCCTAAGTATTTCTAGGGATACTTCTGCGTTGCTAAGGCGACAGCTAAAAATAACAGTAGTGAGAGTGTAAAAACCTCTATCCAGCTGCTAGGGACAAAAGATCACTGACAAATGCATAAACACATTTTAAAACCGCCGTTTAATGCTTAAATTTTTTAAATTTTTGATTATTTCGATATATTTCTTTTTCGAAACGTCGTTATAACCGGTTGATCTGAGAAAAAAATAGTCGCTATAAGCGGTTCGTCGTTATAAGCGGAGACGTACTAACCGGAGGCCCTTTCATATAAGTTTGTATGGGGACCAACCAAGTCATCGAACTTTAGTCGTTATAACCGGACGGACGTTATAAACGGAGTCGTTATAACCGGATTCTACTGTACATATATACATACATAGTTAAAGCCAGCTTTGAGTTAATTTATTATTGTTTATGTTTGATATGAAAGTTTTCGCTTTAAGCCGGCTTGAGGTTAGGTATATTCTTTATTATGGAAATAGTATATTGTATTGTATGTTCAAGATATTTTTTTAATTATAATTAGAAAAAAGTTAAGTCTGGTTTTAATTTATCGTTGTGATAAAAATATTAAGATGACCTACCTCAATCCAAATGTATTCTTTACGTGTGCTCTCCGTTGGATTCGTATCTTTTTAACCCCCATTCCCCACCGAACTCCCAATGCACACATGGCAGCGAAATGGCTCTGAGAAATGTAAGCATATTCAAGTGATTAATGCTTACCAATTTCGACCCATCGAGATGGGCTTGGAGAAGTTCCTTCATTCCAGGACGTTTCGAATTCAGTCCCTACCACGTAATTAAACTTGATTAATTGTCTAGTCAGCAACACAAAGGTAAAAATTGGCGCTCATACCAAATGATAACAAAACGGAAATGGAAATTAATTAATATGAATATTAAGATAAAGAGAGAGAGAGAGAGAGAAAGAAAGAAAGGAATAATGATAACAACAAGGTAAAAGAATAAAAGAACAAAATTCTGTTATAAACGCAAAGTTTACATTATATTTGAAATTAACTGAAAAAATTTTTCAAATATATTAACAAAACAAAAAGAGTAAAAAAGAGACCCAAAGCTATTAACGTTTTATCACATCGGTCATATATATTTCGTTTTTTGGACCTCCAATTAATCTGTATATTTTCCATATATCGTGAATTCGACAACATTTTTTAATCAGCAATGAAATAAATTAACAGGTGAAAACAAACAATACAATTTATCTACTTATTTTTGCACCTTGTGCACATAAAAAAGGGCTTCATTTTGTCTTAACACGCAAATTTTTCAAGTAAAAAAAAAACATTAAGTGGGGGCGTCCGATTATATCAATGTTTCAGCTGTAAGCCAAGTATGCAGTGGCCATTTATTTTAAAGGCCAATTATTATTTGAAAAATAATTCAAAATACAAGAAAGAGATAATAACTAAAGCTGTAGCCTAATATAATTATATATTCCCTACAAGAGCCTATAGAAGAATAAATAACTGAACATTAACAGCGCTGTTACTTAACCGATTTTGGACATTTCTCTTAAAGTGAATTGTATTTATGGGAATGTAAGTGAAATTGAAGGGTATTTAAGCTTCGTTGCACTATATTTATATATGTATATAAAATAAGTTCATTCAAACACTTCTCTGAGTTTTACTTTACATAATATTTTGTTTCTTTTTTTTTTCTGTATGTCTCCACCAATCAATTGTGAGCTTAACATGTTCATTCATTTATAGCATTTATTGAAGTCTTTTTTATTCTGTTTGAATTTTTTTATATAAATACATAATTCATTTCTATAGCTACAGGCTTTTCGTCTTTTTATTTTGTTTGCGTGTGTGTGAACTTCCTTTGCAAACAAGCCACACCTAAAAAACAAAACTCCAAAAAATTAACAGCTTTATCAATCGCCAACCTATGCCAGAGGCCAAAGGAGCAAAAGGAACTCAAAATCAGAAAAAAAAGGCAAAAAAAAGGGGAGCGTCAGCGTCTGTTTCTGATTTTGTGAGGCATGCAAAACAAAATATACATATGTATATACATACATACATATGTATATATGAAATAAATAATGAAAACAAAGGGCGCATAAATAACTGAAGATCGTTGCCAAAATTTAAGCGTTACGAAAGTAGGTGGGAAACAAGTGAATTGAAAATTATTTCCAATTCGTTTGCTTTTCTCATTATAATTGAGGCGCAAAAGTTACCTCTGGCTCTGGTTGCTTGCAACTCCTTTTACCCTGTAAATATAAGCTGCCGGTTGGGGTATATTAAAATTTCAAAATTTTATAAATTTTACTTGGCTCAATAATGTATAGATTCTTAGTCTTTAAACGAATTGAACTAGATCATCATAAGAGTATAAAACTATAAGCACAATTTACTGAATGAATAAGAAGGGATTGCTAAAATGCGTATCAAATATTATATTATAGAGCATCATCAATTCCATATTTGCATTTCTTTGTGTGACGTTGCTTTGTGTCTGTCCCTTTGGAGGCAGGTCGCAGATTTAACTTACAGATTTTATTTGCTACTCTTTCTGTTTTACAAGAAGGGTTCGACTCCTTGTTTCTGCCTGGCTCTGGGACTCGATGGAGATCTGAGAAAGGGTATGATAAAGTTGCCTCCAACTTTAGAAAACTAATCAGAATCGAGCAACATCATTAATGAAATATTATATAGAAAAATATTGTCTTACATCAGGGAAATTAAAGAAATATAATGTATAATATGGTATATATGTACATTCAAGCAGTGTATTCAAAAAACTATAGATCATATTTTGATGATATTCTAAAACTAAAGATTATATTTAGCAAACTATTCAAATTTCGCTTGGATAAAAAGATTTATTTTGTTCAGAATCGAGATTTAAATTTAGTTTCTAATATGTGAAAATAAAATTTTACTCTATAAATTTACAATATAAATATTCATTTATTGTCTAGAGCATCAAAAATTCGTTGTCAAAATTGATTGCATTTCTTTTATTTTTTGTATTGCATTTCAAGTTGCCTTTTGCACTTTTTAATGAACTTGAATGGTTTTGGCCGAGTTATTTTTTCTTTTGCCCTTTTCGATTTGAGATATACATTCATAAATTGTGCATTTGTTTATTCAGATATTGGTTACATAATAATTTGGTTTGTCTGCTGATTGCAGAAATTGCTTGAAATGTTTTTGGGTTGGTTTTTTTTCGTTTTATTTTGAAAATCTTCAAACAACAAAGCCGAGAACAATTTAATTTCATTTTCATCTTTTGCCTAACAAAATGCAAATCAAATTTTCACTTCTTTGTTTACATATTTTCATTTTCATTTTCAGTTTTTTTGCCCCTTTTGCTAGAGTGAAGCAAAAAGAAAAAGGGATATATCTAAATATAAGAAAAGGACTGCAGCTTTTTGATAAGCAGATTATATGCTTTTCAGCATTTTCATCCTTTTACTCCTTTTGTAGTTGTTTTTTTTTTTTTTATTTACGCTGTTGCTGTTGTGGCTCTTCATCTTGGAAAATGTTTTCGTGGAAAATGTTGAGGATTTTCATTTCGTTTGTCTTGGCTGTATTGTTGTATTGACATTGGTTGGCATATTGCTTTCAGCTTGCTGAGCTGATTGATCTGAAAAATTGCTTTAAGAAATCTTCAAATTTTCTTAAAACTTTTGAAAGAAAATGCTTTTGTTTATTTTTGATTTTTGCTTGGTCCATTTTTTCATGGCTAGGAGCCATTTGTCTTGCCTTTTGTCCCAAAAATCCAAGGACCATATCAACCTCAAACAAACTGTCCCCATTGCCAAGTTTCACGTCAAGATAATTAAGAAATTTTTCAGTTCCCAATTTATGCCATGGACACCCAGCCCCATCCACTCAAGTCGGTCATTGCTTCCTTTTATTTAGTTCATGGTTGGTGGTGCGACTTTCGTAATCGAAATAAATGAAAATTGATTGAATTCCATTAGGCCAGCGAACGGACGAACCATCCAGTTGTCCTTCCGCCCTTCGCAGCCTGCATTACAAATTAGGCAAAAACTAATGAGCCATGCACATGACCATCGGACATTGGACATTAAAAGAACGTTGTGTTTTGCTAGTGGTTAAACTGAACTCAACTTAACTATCATTTGCCTTAAAGAATTATGGACGTACGTTTACCGACAAGATTGACTCTCGCCCCTAAATCTGCTAGACATCGACTCATAGACATGGACATCATGTGCTTCATTAGAGACAGAGATGTAATAGAGCTGTAAATGGCATTGGGAGGGGAAAATACGGGTTAGATAAACTATTTTTTTCTTGTGATATAGATTTAAATTAAATTTAAGATATGTACATATGTATATCAAATTGATCATATGAAAATATTCAATTTAATTCTTTTAATGTAGGTTTCAATAAATTATTTTTCTGTAGTTGTTTTTGACATTCTTTAGTATTGATATTCAACTCTGAAATTTACTTTTGTGATATGATTAACCATTTATCTAACTTCAATTTGTCTTAGGTAATTCTTTTTAACAAATTCAGAACCCGTTTGTTGTCATTATTACAGAACAGCTGTTCGAATTGAAAAAAAAATGCCAGTGTTGCCACTTTGACATAATTTTTCACAAAATAATAAGTAACGTCAATTAAAATTCAAATTTTAACTTTAAAAATATGACACAAAATATGTATAGGAAAAAGGCAATTAACTGTTTTAATAGTGGTTATATAACAGTTTCGATAACTGTTATATAAATTGATCCGTTATCAATAAAAAGAATTTAATTTATGGAATCTGCTTGACTTTAATTAAATATTAGTTATATTCTTAGCACGATGATATATATAAATATATAAATAAACTAACTCTTTATTAAAGTTGTATAATAAATGTTTGAAAGTATGGCAAGATTGTCAGTTGGAGTTTGTCAGTCAGTCAAATCAGTGCAAAGCATGCGTGTGCCACATTCATCATAGTCAAAAGCACACACACACACACACACACACACACACACACACAACAGATTGTTGCAACATATTTTATGTGCGGATTGGGGAGGGTAGGGGATCACCTTATTCTACTACCGACTGACTACCCTTCATATCCATGTCTCGACCGACTTACATACACACATTTTCCCCCCTTCACCTTTTACAATTTTCCCCGCTCCATAAGTTGCGTGAAGATTTTTTCAATTTTAAGCGAAAATTACATCATCACTTATGCTGAATGAGATTTTCGCCTTGGCCCTTCACTGACTTTGTGAATTATTAAAAAATTTCTTTGTCAACAAATCACTTTATATATGTATGTATGTATATGTATGTTGTATGTATATGGTGGAACTGTTTTTTTTTTTTTTGTTAGGTTTACTAAATAAGGTTGAGGGCAGCTACACACCGTCACATGCGATTTACATTAGCCTCTCACTAAAGGAGAGGATAAAGATGAAAACGGGAGGCGAACGAAAAATTTAAAAACGTCGCAAAGAAATTTGTTAACGTTGGAGGGTTGCTATTTCACCTCCTGTCTCTTTCTCTCACCCCCGCACCTCACATTACCCTGATGATGTATGATGGCAAAGGTAGAAAATCGTTTTCAAACATAATTTTGTTTGCCTGACACCTACACAACGAACAAATAAATCTTCCAACTTAAAGCTGAGCCAAATATCAACTTAAAGCAAATGCTTAACGCCCAAGGGGGAGAGGGCGGGGAGGAGGGCCAGTCGTTGACAAATTCAATAATTTTTTTCCATTACAAAAGGGCATTTTTGTGTGCGACCAAAATTGATTGACATCAGACGGTGAAGGAGAGCAGAGAAAGAGAGAGAGAAGAAGAGAACAATTGAGGGGCAAAAGAGTGGGAGTTGATGAGAGCCGTGAATAAATATAATTTCATCAAAAAAAAAGAAGGAATAAGTCTAAATTTGACTATGACAATGTTTGTATGCCCTTTTAACAGTGCATCAAATATACATTTGATATGGGACCGATCAGTCAATAAAAATACATAAAATTTTGAAAAAATATTGAAATCTACCAATATGAATCAAATTTTTGTTACTATAACTTTTAGAGACAAAAAGAATTAATATTTTGACTGAACTCTTCTTTGGAATCCATATAATTGATTGATCCTTTATTAACTTTATTAAATCTTTGTCAATTTATTTTTAAAAATGCCAATACTTCATTGATTGAAACTTATTTTAACTGTTGAATTATATTTTAAAGAGTACTTTTAATTGATCTATCAGAGAAGTTTTTAAAATATATTAACTATATGTTTATATACCTTATAACTGTTAGATCTTGTTATGTTAAGTCCTTATTTCAGTATTTTTTTTATATTTATATGAAAAAGTTTAAAGACATTTATTTAAATTATTATTACAAGTTTAGATACTGATTTAATTTTTAAGGAATTAAAAAATCCCATTAAATATAAATATAATTTTTACAAAATTCTGTTTAAAATAGTGTTACCCTTTGTTGGAAGAGTATCAAAAACAAGCAACGAAATCGACACCTGCCTTAGAAGCCGGAAAATAATCAAAATAAAATATGGATATTTTTTTTCTTCTTGTATTTTTGCTTTGTTCCATTATTTTTGCCCAAAGCGGAGAAATCCATCCATCCTGTCTCTGTGTGTGTGTTTGTGTGTGTGTGTGTGTGTGGGGGAAAGATGCGTGTGTATGTATATGAATCTGCAATTTGTCTTGTGTATGTAGTTGGTAAGCCTCTCAGCAAACAAACAAGAGGAAGTTCTATTCCACCAAAAGATGCTAGCGTTAATACTTGAAAATTTGCGCTAAGACTTAGGCCAAAACCAGAAGTAGAAGATAAGGAAAGCAGCTCCCCCCGCCACACATTCAACTGCTGCCAGATAATTCAAAGAAAGCCGCTTTTCGGCATAACAATGGGGGGGCCCCTTCAGGTGTGTAAATGTTCTTCAAATATGAACTTAACTAGGCAAAGCCCAGGAAGGAAGTGCTGTAGCTTTAAGAATGAAAATGAGATTCTTTGAATTGGTTTCTCTTTTTGTTTTCCATATGTTTTAACCCCTTTACCTAATCCATTATGGTACACTCCATTTGATAATACCACAAGTCAAACCTTAAAATCAACCAACCAACCAACCCAATCAAAAAGTATCAATATTCTTTACGTTTACGTTCTTAAGCCAGTCAGTTAGCCAGTGGTCAGTCCAATATAGTTGGCAATGTCAGTGTGCCAATGGCACTTCCGTCTCAACACGGATAAACTTCAAAACTGACCGCCCACCATTCAAGTGGTTTTTGGTTTCTATAAACTCAACTCACAACTCCAATCCTCCACTTAGTGTCATGGCTCATCTCTCTCTCTTACTCTGTGTTTTTTTCTGTATTTTCCATCTCTTTTTCTCTGTTTTGTCGTTACGTATAATAATCTTGATTTTGTGGTCAATTGAATTCTTAACTTCTTGAAAAGCTCAACACACACACACAACACAAATGTAAGCTAAAAAGATATCTTGAGGGCGTGGATGACACAGCAAAGGAACTGGTTTTGGTCTTTCTCCTTGTGTTACTTGTCCTTCCATTGCTTGCTTGTTGATGGTAAACGAGGCCAATTGCCAATACATGGATAGAAGAAAATGACTGACCAGAAAAATGTTTTTTTGTTTTTCTTCTTTTCGTGTTGCCTACTTATTGGCCATTGATTTTTGAAAAATTGGCCTAAACAAGGCACAAAGATGGTGGTAATGGTTGCCAGCACAACCAAAAATGAGTATTAGCCAATTTTATGCGTTATGATCTTTATGATTTGGTCCATGTGGATTCTGGTTTAACTTTGCTCAAGTGAACTCCCCAAGTGCCCCTTTTCTTTGGCTGTTTCCCGCCCGCTTCTTATTTTCTTTATGGCTAATTAAAACTTTTTCCCATTTTCGCCTACAATTTTGTTAGTTCGATAGTTGTTGGATTTCCTTTCCTTTTTTTTTTTTTTTGCCTGCCGCCAGAATTTATTGCTAGTCAATAATACAATTTTTCCTTGGATTTCCGGCAGATATTTTTGTATGTACTTCGTGTTTGTTGGTAAACTATTTTAGGAATAGTTTTCACTCTAACTGTGTGTGTGCGGCGGCGGCATGTGGCACGTCCTGTGTTTGTTGTTCTACAGTTCAGTTCACACTCGAATGTGCAACATTATTGAAATTGAAACAGGCGAACTGTGTGTGTGTGCGTGTGTGTGTGGATGGAGGTGGAAAATTCGCTCAAATTTTGCTGTTTCATTTGGTTTATGGTTTTATTTGGTGGATAAGTTTGTTGGCAAATTATTTTTACTTGCGGAATGCAAGTAAATACTGGCATAAATGTTTTCAAGTGCAATTATTTGTAATTTAAGCGAAAAAGTCAACATTTTTGTGTGTCTAGTCAAGTTTTAGACATATCGAAGAAGTTTAAATTACATTTTAGCCAATCAACATTATCGATTCAATAGCTTAAGTTTAAATTATAAAGGTTTTATTAATAAATATAATTGTGAAAAGCTAAAGGCTCTACCAAGTCGACTCCACCGTTCATATTCAATATTGCATTATATTAGTTAATATTGTTTAACATTTGATTTAGAAAGCTTCCCTAAAACCATCCTCATGAAATATCCATTGATTGATCTTGCCAGTCAAAATTCGAAGCCTCTGTTAAATTACTAGCTGCCGTTAAGTTAACATAAATAAACAAAAATAAAGGTTTATTTAAAAATACAGGGTTATTTACCCATTATATTTAAATTTTCGCGCCGTATTTTCATATTCTGGTACATTGCTCGGAAATGATGCTGTTAGTTTAACAGAGCCGTGTTAAGTTAACAGAGACTTGGAATGTTAACAGAGGCTTTGAATGTTAAATTAACAGATCTCTGTTGACTTAGCAGTGCGACGATCGGCTATATGAAGAGCCCTCATTCGGGGCGCAACTTCAGTCAGTGCGTGGGCGGCGGAGTGAGCGGCCCTGGATTTTTGATGAGTCATCATCAGGTGAGTAAAATTAAATATTTTCTTTAAAATTAATATTTTAATTTGTATATTTTCCAGATCTAATGGAACTTTGTCTTAGTATTCCTGGACTGTTTACTAAACTAAATAAAAAGAGACTAAATGAAATAAAACTTTATTACAATACTAAACTAAACGTAATAACGAAAGGTTGATTTGTTCTTATAGTATTTTTAATAACCTTTTACTGTCACAAAATTCGATTATATATTTTATAATAAATAAATGTAGACGGCTTTCAATAAAACTGGCAATGTTTGTAAAGAAAATATATTCTCATGTTAATAAATATCATCAATTTTGATGTATTTACAATTTCAATCATATTTCAATTTGGAAAACATTCTGTTTGCCATCATGTTCATGTCTCCTCCTCCCAACATGCCACCCACCCTTGGCCGGTTGGTTTGCAGCACTCAATTAGCAACCACATCGACCATGGCCAGTTTTTGGTTAATTGAAAGCAAACAAAAACGCAGCGGAAATGTTAGTCAAACACGCTAAACGAGAGAGCATTGAAGAACAACTATGGCTACAACCCCTAAAAATTATTTATGTTGCCACATATATTGACCATTCATTTTGGGCTTTTAACGCCAAACTGGTGGGAGAATTGGACATTTGGAGTGGGAGTGGGAAACAGCAATAGGAGATGAAGATATGGAGGGTGCGGCAACCAATGGTCAAGCGACAATATTTATTAACTAACTCCTATCCTCGACTTGACTTGACTCCTTGTATATTCAAACATTGCCGCTGATTGTTGGTGTCGCCTTGCACGGAAATTAGTGAAATTGTATCGTCAACGTTGTCGTCCAACAATCTTGTCAGGCTTGCGGTTGTAACTTAATTAAGAGCATTTGGGCTGGGCTAAGAATGGGGCCCAAACTGAGGACGAGGCCGAGTTTTAGCCAATTGACACGCTGACACCCAAGAGTTTGAGTTTCAAGTGTGAGTTCTTTCTCTATGCATAGAATGGCTTACATAACTCAACTTGTCTTTGGTCATAACCATTTCGAATGTAGAGTATACAGAAGGTATTTTAGAAAGCTAAATAAAAATGACAGGATCAGGTTTATAATAAAATAATAATATAATATTTTCTTCTAAGACACGAATTTATAGTCAACATATCAGTTTAATTTTCTATAATGTAATTATCAATTATTATATCACTAAAAAGTAATATTGATTTAGATATTTCTTTAAACAAGATAGTTTCTATAAAAGTTAAAAGAATTTAACAAGTTTAAAATCCATATTCAATCATTTTTCAAATTTGTTTATCGTTTTAATTTTTTTAAATTTTCATAAAAGTTTATTGCATTTTTTATTTGTTGTTAAATAATTTATAATTGTAAACATACAAAATCAATATAAAAAATTTATTATTTGATTCCAGAGTAAACATTTTTTTAAACAATTTTCTATAACATGAAAATATGTTTATTAGCATGTATTGAAAATAATTTAATTTTCTTTCCATTCATTTCAAATTTAAATTAATTCCATTTTAAAGAGTATTATAAATTCCGTTTGTATTATTTTTCTTGTAGATTTTCTTCTTAGTTGTAGTCGGTTAATTTATATTTCTTTTGCCCTTTCATGTTGAGCTAGCATAATTTTCCAGGTCAAGCCATTTTTTTTTTTTGGGCCCCCGCAGCTGACCAGTCCGGAAGCATTTTGCTTAAATGTCTGTGTCATTTGTAAATAGTTCGTGTTGCTACACTTGACGGAAATGAGCAAGAAATGACCACAAAAATGTCACGACTTTTACCTGAATTTTCCCTGAGAGTTAGAGGGGATTGTTGATGGTAGATGGTAGATGGGGTTGGGGGTGGGGGTTCGAACTAGGGGTGTGAGGTTTGCGTGGAATTCGTTTGTAACTTTTGTTGACTTTACCAGAAATTAGCACAACATTAAATAACACGATTTGGTGGCTGTGATAAGAGACAGAAGCCAATGCCATGAGAAGGTTTGACATGAATTATGGATCTTGTTATATCTGCTTTTTTTGGGGTTGGGTTTTCGGTGTTTTTCCATGCATATTTTAGATGTCAGTTTTAGTATATGTTTTAATAAACTGAAGTGAATATGAATTAGTATGTTATATTATAGTTTAATTAGGCCAAAGGTTTTTATAGCAATTTTTGTTTACAGTTTGGTGGAGGAAATTGGATTTCAGGGGTTGCCTGTTGTAGAGAAATTTTTATTAAAAGTGTTTAATAAAATGTCAGAAATTTCAACAAAAAAGGAAGATTTATGATGGCAAGGAAATAAGCAAAAACAAAGAGAAATAGAATCAAAATATATTTATTAGGGTATCTAAAATAAAAATTATAATATTAAAATGATTGTTTAAATTGTTCCTGTAAAACTAAGTAAAGAATTAAATAAAAAATTACAAATAATTAAGAAATAATTACCTCAAACCCTGCTTGATCAATTACAAATGAATTGTACTTATTTTATATAAAAGTTAGACCCAAAAGTCTTCCTCTATCTATAAAGCTCTCTTTCTCTCTCTCTCTCTCTGTCTCTATCTATTTCTTTCTCTTATTTTTTTCTAATATGGCCCACTCATTTGGATTTTTACTTTGGTAGCGAATTTTTTTCCTTTCTTGGAACTTTTCCAGTAAATGGCTGACATTTGTTTTCCACAGCCAGGACACAGGGCCAGTCACTCAGTCAGTTAGTTAGTTAGTCAGTCAGATAGAGTGAGAGGTAAATGGGGTGTGGGTGGAGGGTAGGTGGTATTGGAGGTGAACTGTACTCCCTGCGGTCGTTCATTTCATAGCCTGGATCATCAATAACTCATGCCAAGCCAATTTGTATACTTTGGACAGTTTTGTGTTCGGCATTCCTCTTCGGCTTTTGGCCAAAACCAATTGGGCCAACTCATGAGAGCCAAGAAGGGTCCGGCCACTGGCAGCTTTAGGCTCTCTAGGTTTGAGACTGAAGCCACATTTCAAAAACAGTTTCCAAGGCATAAATCACTTAAAATGCTTTACCAGAACCAAAGAAATAGTTCAAAGTTCTCCTCTCTCTCTCTTGGTCTGTGTTTTTTTTTGTTCTTGTTTTGTTGGTTAAAGTGAAAATTGATTTTTTGTTTTGGTTTGACCAACAAAAACGATAAATTGAGCAAATGTCAATGCAACGCGACTGAAAAAGCCAAATATCAGAGAGTCCAGTTGAGTTGAGTTATAGTCCTTTCGAACTTGATATGTATGGCCAACAGACAGGTAGACCAGATTTGGCTAGGATTCGTGGTTTCATCTTTATCTCTCTTGCTTTCTTGGCATATTTGTTGACTAATTTGTGGAAAATTGAGATTTATTGTGCAGAAGATACGGCAACAAAAACAAAAAAAAAATGAGAAAAATATTTGAACTCTGCTTAAAGTTTTTCAAAGTTAAAGCAAGCGAAAATCAATGAACATGAAAACCCTTTTTGAATGTTCCACTCATTTAATTATGATTAATGACCGGTTGGTCTTTAATGACTCTTTTGCCTCCATTCAGATGACATATCAATGTCACACATCAGCGCATTTTCCGTTCAAATAGATGGAGAAGTAGCCCTGAATGGACGAAATGAAGAAAGGGCAAAAGGATAAACAGTTGGTAGATAGTAAATGAAAGGGGCAAAGGCAATCAATAAGGGAAATACAATTTAAATCCTAACATATTGATGCTTAAAAAAAGTACTATATAAATATATGTACATACATATATGTGTGTATGTGTGTGTACATGCAAACATAACGACGACAATTTCACGCTACAAATGTTTCGATTAAAAATTCGACTCCTTTTCGTTTTTTTTGCTATTTGTTCATTTTTGTCGTACGTTATGGGGTGGCCAATAAAAGTACAAACACGCCCAGCTCATATGTGCAAAAAACCAAAAACCGAAAGAGAATGAAAAAAAAAACAAATTTAAAGAAGAAAACAAAATCTATATGTATTTATATAAATGTATAAGTATTAGAAGTAGCAGTTCTATCCCCAGCAGCTACTCAGAAAACTTTATTTGATATTTGCTGAAGCACGACAATGAATAATAACTACATACAAGGAATGCATATGGTAGCAAAAAAAAAAAAGAAAAAAGAAGCGAAATCAGTAAGGAAGCAAGCAAGGACACAGGATACTAGGACTGCAATAGAACCACCCTGTTAAGTCCATAGTGGGGAAAAGGGTAGAGTTTTCCATTTTAAATGTTGCCCCTTTATTTTTTTTTGCTACATTCTTCTTAATAACATTTTAATTTCGAGAGGGGAAAAATATGGTAGATAAAATCAACAAATCAGTTGTGTATTGTAATGCTAAATTCCCGTTATTACATAAAATGCTTGACTAAAAAATACCATAGTTTAATCATATTTCCATTTATCCTTTATTTGGACTGATGTAGACATATCATGTTAGCTTTCTAGTTTTTGTACTGTTAATTAACATGAAATTTAAAATAACGAAAAATTTAAAAGTGGCCTACAGGTGCGCTAATATATATGTATAAAGTAAGAAGGCATGCAAATATTAATTTACATGCAAATATTTATTTATTTCTATTATAACAATTTTCGTATGCCACAATCTCGTAGCCTCTCGTAATGCACATTCCCTTTCTTTATCTTCGGTTCATTGTTTTGGTACTTAGTGCTGTCAGATTTAGCGGATAAATCCAAATTAAGCAGTTTTCAGCGGTCTCTGGCAAGTTTGGTTCAGCGCAATTAAAGCAAGTTTTAGTTTCTGGTCACACTATAAGTTTTATTCTTGCGTCGGTAGCTTTTGCTTGCGAATTTGTTGTCGTGTTCGTCGTTCGTATGTTAAAAATATATAAAAGTGTTTAAAAATTAGATCGGGAATAAGTTAATGTAATAAACGTGTATATAGTTGTGTTAAAATCGGTATTTGATTTATTTTTGTTACATAAAATTCGTATTTGGAGCTCCCCTTCCCACGTGTAAATTTAGGGCTCCGCCGACGCAGCCTTTGCTAAAGGACAGAAAAGCAAAAAGGGGAAGAAGAAAAAGTTTATGTGTGTGCGTGCGCTCGTGTTCGTGATCGTTGTTTGTGAAGTGAATAGTAAGAAATTGCAAGCATAATTGAATGCAGCCTTAAGAGAAAAAGAAACGGTAATTCCACACAAAATGAAGAAGTAAGGTAAGTGAACTCTCTTGTATAATTTGCTGGAATTTATGGTTCTCTTTAATAATTTAATGAAATTAAATGAGCAGTTAAAATCAACAGCTATCATGCCATAGTTTATTTTTTAAGAGAAGAGACTATTTTATCCATGCATATAACATATAAATTTACAGCGCTTGCTTCTTTAAAGAGTTCTGAAATCAAAGTATTTTCTGATCTAAAATTTTAGTTTCAAGTTCAAGTTGCCTTAAAAAGTTGGTTAACAAAATTGCTTTGTTGATTATTTACCTGTTTGCTTCAAGTCAAAATGAACAATTTATAGTCTTAAGAATTGCTCAGAGAGTTCTTGGCCAACTCTTTTAAACTGGGTGCAATACAATGGAATGGTAACAATGGCCACCCAATAGCAGCTCCGCTCTGTTGCTAGCTTGCACTTGAAGTCATTCATGGAGCCAACGGGCAGCAAGTGGAAACTTTTTAAGTGAATTTTTGATTAGATCTGGACGAAAGTTTTTGTCGCTAGTGCCAACACAACAACAACAACAACAAAATAGGAGGTAAAATGGTAAAGAGTGGCAATGGGAACTGCGTATATATAACTTAAAGTCACCATTTGTTGTTGTTGTTCCTTTTGTAATTTGTGCAAAAGTATAATAATAAAATATGCCCTAACAGATAGTCCAGGTAGGAGATGCAGTTAAAAAGTTACAAAACGAAACTGTACCTACTGCTGCAGCGAACTTTTCGCGAAGTTTTTGCACAAAAGTTAATAAAATTATTTGCCACAGACTTTTTGTTGATAAAAAATGACATAGGTCCTGGGTAAAATGGCAAATAACTAAACCAACGGTTAAAGAAAGAGAAGGAAGCAATAACTCCAAAAGAAAATGCTATCTATATATACATACATATGTATATGTACAGCTGGAAAAGATCTCCGCCTTATGATATGAATTATTTGTTAAAGTTTTATTGCCAGTCCACT
Organism: Drosophila emarginata; assembly: GCA_037075365.1. NCBI lineage: Eukaryota > Metazoa > Arthropoda > Insecta > Diptera > Drosophilidae > Drosophila > Drosophila emarginata. Next base: position 14,223,236 of record JBAMCD010000221.1, on the reverse strand, counting down.
TAGTCGTATTGCTATAAGGATAGCAACATATACATACTTTAGATAAAGTAAGAGGATTTAGATGGTAGGAGATTGAAAGAAAACTGTAAGCAGATTATATAATGATCCTGCAGGAAAAATACGAAAAGAAAAGCGATATGACCAAGACAAGTGCTGGAAAAAAACAAAATGCAAAAGAATAAGACATTTAAAATAGCAGAATATGTAAAGTTGAATTCAGATAAAAAAATACTGAGAATTACAGTAAACGTAAAGACAATAAATATAGAAAGAAAGCAGAAAGTTGTTAAAAGTTACATTTTAAGCCAAAACCTATCAAACGGTTTGTTTAAATCTGATTCAGTATAATAATAATAATTAAAAATAAAGAGTTATGGGCAGGAAATAATTTAGCTACGTAGATTTCCAGCCTATAAACAAAAGAATTTAATAAACCCTAATTAAAGTATTTATACTAGAATTGTTTGTTAACAAAACGTAAAATAAAATTAATACTTTATTCATTTTTTATCTGTCATTTCTGTAAACATACATGTACATATGTACATACATATATTGATCTATCTTCCATCTCGTTATCTCTTACCATTTGATTTTGTTTATAGCTACAATCATTACTCACATTATAGAAATTAAAATTTCTCAACTGTCAACTGCCAACTGCTTGGAAATCATTTACAAAATGTCACTTAACCAACAACTGAAACAAAATTAAGTGCCATAGCCAATTTCAATATAAAAGAAACGGAATGTTAAACCAAAAAAATTGAGCAACCAACACTGAGAGGCAGACACCTTCAACAGACTTCCCTGTTCTGTTCCCCCTTTAGGAGAGGGGAAAATCAAACTTCTGGCATAACAATGGCTCCCTAACTAAATTTTGCATGAAAAATTTGGCGCGCACTTAAGAAAAAATGTTTCAAGTGCAATGCAGAACTCTCTTTCCTGTCTGGATATTTTTTTCTTTACCTTTTTCCCCGTTTTTTTTTTGTTAAATTTGCACAAAATTGCAAATAACTTGCAATCAAGGTGCAGCCTGCCTGGGAGGAGAGTCAAAGTAACCTTCGAGTCACAACAAACGATGATAGCGAATGAAAGGAAAGTCTGTCTTGAGTTTCATTTCCCTCAACGTCTGGAAATCAATTTAAGTTAACTCAAGTCTATTGTCTCAGCGTTGCTTGTTTCCCGCCGCTTAAAGCGGCATTCAATGGGCGGTGGTGGCGCCTCCTTTTCTTGTGAGGACTAAGGAATTTTTATGAGCTGCTAGCGTCGTCTACAAAAGTCCCGACTCTGCTTGTTAATATTTCACCTAGATTGATACTGAAAAAAAACTAACAAAAAAAAAAACAAGAAACTAAAAAAAAGTATAAGCGATAGCAGAGGGACTGAAGGAGTCGTTGAAGAAGGAGCAACATGCCCGCCGAGTGGCACAAAGCAGTTAGGAATTTCATTATATGCACCACCGCCAAAGCCAGCCAAAGGACAAAGACATGTTTTTAATAGTTTGGCATGTTTGTGCTGCCGGTTTTTAGTTTCTCTTTAGCCGGTTTTAGTTTTTTTTTTAAAAGTTGCCGAGATTTTTGCTTTATATTTTTTGAGTTGTTTTTTTAATCCATACTTGAGCTGCATATTTAAAACAGTTGAAACTCTGCATAGCAGATTAACAAAGCCTGGCCTGGTTGGGTTAATATAATAAAAGAAGTCCTTTGTATATAATGTAGTTAGTTGTAGTTAGTATATAATGCAGTTAGTTGGGATTTTTATTTTGATTGATGATATAACACGATTTCTATGATCTATGATCTGTAACTACTTAATACTAAATAAGTATTAAACTGAATATTACTTTACTCTTAAAAACCTCAAAAAACAAAAAACAGCACGTCTCTAGTCTAGCCACAAGTTGCGTTTCAAATAAATCACTGAAAACTTAATAATTTATGAACCCAAACGCCTGAAATATATGGGAGAAAAATAAGAATCTCTCCGTAAGACATCTATTAAAAAGAAATGTCAAAATTAATTGGAACATGTACACACACCATCACATCCCACCCCTTCCTCTTTTTATGTGTAACCCTTTTCTTTGTTTTTTTTTCCTTTGCCCCCTATGATGTGCTACATTAACTTTCGTTTTCAGTTCTTAGAAAGTTACTCTTGTATGTGAATGTGTGTGTGTGTGTGTGTGTGTGTGTGTGTGTATTTCTTTTTGTGCAGACTCATCGCATGATTATGTCGATTCGTAAGCCGAATCAGCCAAATAATCATGTTGTGCACACACATATAGTATATACCTCATAGTTTGCTACCATTACCAAAAAGCCAACAAGCAGAAGCAAAAGCAGCAGAAGGATGTGGAAACATTGAGGAAATGTTGTTGCAGGACCCGGACACAATTATCGTGGGCAAAAAGGCTTTCAATTTCACTTGGTTTACTGCAAGTAAACAGCTTTAGATGGCCACGCTTCTCATCCTTCTTCTCTCCCCTTTCATCCCTCCATCACTTTCCTCTTCGACTCTTTCTTCGTCTCCTCATTCACATCACTCGATTGGAGTCTTTGCTCAAGTCAAGCGGCACGCAAACGCATCAAATCAATGAAAGTGCCGACCAAAATACCGAGCATACCGCCCACTGCCAAGTTTTTGCACTTCATTGACTTTACCACAACTGGACGAAACACACCCACACACACACAGTAGATTGAAGCCAATGATGAAAAAGAAAGAAGAAGCAATTTGAAAAAGGAAAAGGATGACGTGAAGGGGCACGAACGAACGCTTGTAGAGCTGAGTTTTCCTATTTTCGAGTTTATGAAAATGAAAATTGCCAAAGAAAATCGGTAAAAAAAGACTTGTATATGTACATATATTGGGAATACGGATTCATCATCTCTCAGAGCAATTTCTTTTAGTTGTTCGCTCTTCTTTTATTTTCGGCACTTAAATTGGAGTCCTTTAGTAGCTTCGTATAGAAATATATAGTATTTCTATAGTTTGGTTGATTTAATGTGAATACAAATAGCTTATCAGCTGCGAAACATTTTGCAAAGAGCCAAAAGAAAATAAAAGAAAAGCCATACGGTTAAAGAAAAGCATGAGTATGGCTCAAAGGAAATCATATGCAGAAGAAAGTCAAACTGAAACTTTTTCCCAAATTGAAGAAAAACTAGAAAAAGTTGTTTTAAAGAATGTGTTCAAAGAGAACAATCAAAACTAAATTTTTTAAATTTTAAACTACTTTTTTTGTAATCTTTTATGGTCAAACTAGAGTTAATAAAATGTTAAAGTAAGTCTATTAAAGCCATTAAATTGTATTTGGTGCTCCCTAATGAGGGAACTGAACTTATATCTTATCTTCTTATTCAATTTAGCTATTTATCATGACTTTTCAGTTTTCTGTTAAGTTTAACAAAGATAGCGATAAAGAGGCAAAGTAGAGAAAACTATGCAGTGTGTTGTTAATTTTCATAACTTAATTTTAAAATAATATTTTTAGAACATTTAAAAATATTTTTATTACATTATATTACGTCGCTTCATAAGCTTGTCATAAAATCTTTGTTCCTGATAATAACTGCCTGGGCAATCAAAAAAAAGAAGATAACTAAGTAGTATTACCTTTTCCTGTCTCGACTTTCCCATATTTAATCTTCATAAAATTGAGTAATCATAATTGCAAAATATGTAGTGCTTATACATATATATGTATATACTTATGTATATATATATATATGTATATATATGTATATATATGTATATATATGTATATATATGTATATATAAAATATAAAAGCTTTTATTGCTTTGAATAATTATGGCTAATAATTTATACACATTGCATGAAAGTAAAAATCTTAAAACTATTTTATACTTGAGATAAAATCTATCAATGTTATTTAACTTTTGATCCATATCAATGCAAACAAAGTTAATGGCAAACTGATGAAAATACTATTTTCATGATGCACTCCAGCATTGCATTTATCGGGCGATTGTTCCGTCCAGGCAATCTGTGAACCCATACCGGGAGCTCTTTCTTCAATCATCTCTTGAACATATTGAATTATTTTTGGTGGCACTTCACGTTGGCGTGTGAAGAGTTTAAATAGTGGAATGGGTGAAATTGTGGCATAACCACAGATCAATGCATATTGGTTGTAATCCGTTGATACTAGTTTATATGTAACTTGAACACTCAACAAATCATTTTGATAAATCAATTCAAAGATGCCATTCTGAGTCGCCTCATTCCAGGGGAAACCCACAGTTTCTTCAGTATATTGCCACAGTCCATTGACAGTGCTTATATATTTTAAATCCAAATTCAAGTTATTTTCAGCACTTATGCTATCGGGAACTGATACATTTAGACATTCGAGGACATTTTGGTTGGGTACACGAGCAGCTTCATACCAATAACCAGATAACTATATATTTAAACGAAATCGTTAAACAATATATACATACATACATATATAATAAAATATATTAAACATTTCTATACATACTTGGGTTAAATTGAACGCTAAGCCGGATGCATTATTTGTACAGCTCCAGCTCTGTGTGACGTCCGATCTTTCGGGTATAACCATTTGCATGAAAACTTCCTGCATCATGCAAAGGGTTATCAGAGCTGTCAAAACTCTTAAATTCATTTTTGTTCTTGATTTATTTGTCTAAATAATAGTTCAAAAGAGATATATATTTGTTTCTTTGATCTACTTCCTCTCAGAGACGCTTGAAGACTGAATACTGTGAAAACGGCGATAATGTTTCTAAACCTAACAGCAGCTGTCGATTGTAGAAATGCTTATCGCAAAAATTATTATTATTATTAAATGTAAACCAGACGGTCGAATTTACTTTGATCGAGTCGAAGATTGTATGCTCTTGCAAATTCTTTAGTACATATATGCCTTCTGCTATAAATAAATGTACTTCAAATATTTAAAGTCTATATCTGGCAAATATTTAATGAAAATTGTTTATTATTGAATTTAGCACTTGTGTTCATTTACTTCAATTGGTACGGTAAAACATGAAATTTTTGATAAAAAAAAGAGAATCTACTATCTTTATAGTATAATTCTATGGTCGCCACTTATTTGGTATAGATAGATAACAATAACGATTCTATGTAATTCTGATATCAAACAAATCGTCAACCTGTGACTAACAGGTGATTGCACAAACTCACGCTATAAGCCGATTGAGTTATTAATGTTCTGTAGCATAAATAATCGCAATCTATAGACAATGATTATTAACAAATAAATGTAAAATATTAAGGGAATATTATATTTTCATTTGATCGAAATCATTTAGAACTAAATTATGCAAATTATTGAGATTTATTCGGAAGAAAATCTATAAAATTTAAACTTCAAAGTTTCTTAGTTTCAGTTTTGCATAATTTATATTTAAGCCCTGGAAAGAGTTTGTGTTTGATTTTCCAATTTATACAAATATATACAAAAATTAAAATCCAATAAATTGAAAATCTATTGGTAAAATCTTTATTACATTTGACAAAAATCGAGTGGTTTTTTTTTGCCACAAACGAAATGTTTGTTTGCGGGAAAAGTCAAGGAGAAGAAAAGTGAGCACAAGTAACTACTCGTAAAAATCGCATGAAAATCGATTGATGTTTAAAGTGAAATTGCACAATGTTTGCAATAAAATGTTGTTGTCACAGTAAAATATCCGCCTGATGCAGTTTTTCGTTGTCCGTGTTCTCCTCTTCTCCTTTCCGTCAATTTTGCCTTTGCCGTTTGCTTTTTGCAGTGACTGAAATGACGAAGATAAAAACGTAAGCAAACAACAACAAGGAACTACAACTACAAAAAAATGTGAATTCAATGGCAATGCCATCTGTGTGTGAGTGACTTTGTGTGTGTGTATAAATGCACTCAAGCACGCGCCACTGGGGCAACAAAAATGATACATTTCAACATATCGAAGTATGTGATACACTTAACATCATATAAATTACTAAACATTCTTGATAAACATTTTCTCTCTTTTGAATTGAAGAGCGTCTGAAACCTTAATAACAAATTTTTTTTGGAGAATATGTCCTTTCAGTCGGTATCTTTAGCCGATTTGAAGCTGAAGAAATTTAATTCCACTTAAACGTTAGGAATCTAGACATCAATTATACATAACTTATTAATAGTTAGAAGTGACTAATATCACAGAAATTTTTAACCCTTTAACTTATTTATTTTTAAATTGCATTAACTATTAGTGTTAGTCGATGACCAAAATTATTTTAAATTTGTTCATCTTAAACTCAAAAATTTCTGATCCGAGTTAAATAGTATAAATATGTATAAATAAATTGTTCCCTCTAATTCAACATACTAAATAAAAGTAAACTCTTCTTATATATTTGTTAACATTGATCTTATGAGTTTATCAAATGTTTAAATGGAATTTATTTCAACTTTTTTCAGAGTATTAACGTTACATTTCAGCATCGATTGTCGAAGCAGCGCTGCCAACTTAACTGTGTTAAAGAGTTGTCAATGTGCTGTTTGCAGAGTTGTCATTCGTGCGTTAGTTCGAGAGTTCGCACAGTAACCGCCCCCTTCCCTCTTTCCACATACATTGCACTATGTGTGAAGATATTGCAGTTGCAACGTGTTGAAGTGGCGCCTCGGTTAAAATTGTGTCAAACTGTGATTGCATTTTTGTGACTGACATTCAATTGCTGTGGCTGCTGTTTGTCGTTTCCATTTCTCTTTCTCTCATCAACTTTCTCCACTTTTCGGCTTGATGGTTGTTTACTTGAATGGGGGCGTTTGCTAGATAGGATGTCAATGTGGAGTCCTGTCCAATGCAAGCGAATGTCAAGGTTTATTAAAAGAAAAAGGTTGCTAATAGTAAGAAATATTGTATATATGTATATACTCAAAAATAACTTTTATAACCCACTGCCCGATATTGCAATATGTTGTGCATATTTGCATAAGTTTTATAACTGCTTCTGTGCTGTGGCTGCATCATGGTCATCATTACTCAACTTCTTTGAGCCTTCCCAGGTAAATAGCAGCCACTTTACGACATGGGCGTTTGCCTGTTTCGCCGTAAACAGCAACCGGAACGTGCCGGGCATATTGAACATGGTAAAAGCAAGAAAACGGCAAATCCTTAACCTAAAGGAAACGGATGAATTTTGAAAAATGGTAAAAAGTTGTTGTTGCTGCTCTCCTTGTGTTGGCCAATCCTATTACACGAAAGCTTCTGTGCATAGAGGTGCAGGATGGCCAAAACGCACATATGCCAAAAGATCACGATTTGCTTGCTTAACCCAGTTCCCAGTTACCAGTTTAAAGCACGTGAGCTCTGACTAATCATTTGTCTTCCTTTTTCGGCTGCATCCTTATTCGCATCCGCATCCACTTGGCAGTGCAGCGAAGTTTCCATTACGCACTGACAGCTGATTGCCAAGTTTATTATTGCCTTTCGTTTGCTTATGAACTGCCAAGAAATGGAGAGATGCAGTTTTCCCACTGAAAACTCATAAAACTATTTATCAAGTCTTGACCTTTTTGGGATGGCATTTTCCAAACTTTCCTTTTTAACTCAAAATCATTTGTTTTCCCACTGACAGTAAGAAAATGCAAAATAAAATGATTGCAAAATGTTAGAAAAATGGAAAACTTATTTAAAATAGACATTTTAAAGTTTATAAATAATTTAATACTAATTTTTCTTTATTTATTTTCATTGGTGCTTTCCAAGTCGTTTATCTTCTTTTTTTGTCAATAATTTAGTTGTCTTTTTTCATTTTTCTTATTGTTTTGTTTTTCAAATATTTTTTAATAAATATTTTCCTTTATTCTATTAGTTCTCTTTACTGATTTCTTTAGAATTGAAAAAAAGAATAAATATAATATATTAAATATATATGTATAAACAAAATGCAAAATTAACTTGTAATAGAAAACAAAAGAAAGATATAATATAGTGAAAAAATAATGCAGAGAAGCAAGAAAATAAAAGCAGATTATACAAAGTTGTACAGAAAAACCAAATTAAGAAGAAAATCATTGCAGAATAGAACAAAAAAAATCAAAAATAGAGAACATACAAAAACACAAAGTTACTGGGAAGCAAAAAAATCGAAGAAGAAGAAAAATATAAATTTTCAATTAACAGAAAAGAAAAACTTTTAAAATAAAGCAGAATTTTTAACCTAAATCAAATTTTCCAATTTAGAATTCAGTTATTTTTTTTTTCTCATGCATTTATAAAAGCAACCATTAAAATACATTTTCTATAAATCTCAAATAAAAGTTTTTCACTCCTTTTATCCAGAATATCATAAATGCTGTCATGGAACTTTTGAATTTTATTCTTTTCTTTTTTATTTTGAGGTTTTTGGATAGTTTTATTTTTTCACTTTTTTTTTTGTTCTGCAATGCTAAAGGAAAATTCAAATATCAAATTCAAATGTCAAATTAGTGTCCAAAAATTGCAAACTTTGAGAGATAGTTAAAGTGGAAGGAGTGAAGTTGCACCTAGCGATAGAAGAAGTTGAAATTTGTGAGCTTTTTGTGAAGTCTTTGTAATTAAAAGTTTAACTTGAAAGCGGAAGAAGAACAACATGGGTTAAAAGCGAGAGAGAGAGAGAGAGATACAGTGTTAGAGGTGACCAAAATGAAATGAAAAGCAAATCCAATTAGATTAATGAAAGAAATATATAAACATTTACGAGTTTGCATGATTGTTATTCAATAGGCACACGCCCCATCTTTAACCATAAATCAGGCAATGTTGTGTGTCCAAATATGAATTTAATTAAGGGAATTTTATGACAACAAACGTTGGTTGGTTGGCTGGTTGGTTTGTTGGTTGATTCGACGGTTGGTCGTGTGCCTGGCGGGCACTTTCAAATATTGCCAATATTCTCTGCTCTTTGACCATGTCCTCCTGCTCTCTGCCACTCTTAGTCAACTCGACTCATCTTCCCTTTGCATTAGGCTTATTAGAAGTACACGCGGCACAGACTGTGTCTAGGGTGTATGCAACTTTTCGGTTGTCAAGGTTGTCATTTCAATTCCCCCATCCAATGAAACGACTCTGTTCTCTATCTCTTCACTTTGTTTGCCACAAACATTGCACGCATCAAAGAGCTTGCAGTGTGCATCCCTTTCTATGTATATTCTGATTCTGTTCCTATATATATAAAAGATGGACTTGGCTACTACTTTTTGATGTATTTTCTCAGTCTTAAAGTCCATTACTACATTCCCGTTGATGCATGCAAATCCTGATTATGCACGAGACACGCGTCACTGGCTATATCCTCCTACTGCCATCTCTTACTCCACCCGCAACCTCTTCATCATTATTGTCGTTGTTGTTGTTCTATGTCACGTGCTTCTGTGTGACAATATGGTAACAAACGAACCCAATTGCCCCGGGTTACCAGGGCGGATTTCTGCTTTGGCGTGAATATTTAGTGGGAATATTATATGGGAATTGATCAAATTATATGTAGAATTATATGGGAATAATCGATATGTAAATATGTAAATGGAAATTAATAAAATTTTTTATAAAGTTTACTGATAATTATTATAAATATGTTCTCCTTTGACTATATATTCTTTTAATAAGCAACAATGATATATTTTTTGTTAGGGATAATCTAAATCTAAATGCTGATACATTTACAACTTCGATTCTCTCTCTCCTTCTGCTCGCAAGTTTCTTTTATTGCTCAGTCTTTTGCTTATGTCAAATACTAATATTCATAAATAAATCAAATTTTTGACTTTTAATTAAAAGTTCAAAATTGTGAATGGGTATGCGAATGGGTGGCGGCTGCTCTGAGATGCCAAATACTCTATTACCTTTTACGTGTCCTATGTCTGGGTAGCTTAATTTTGTTGGCCCATCGCACCCTCATAAATCACACACGAAAAGATCAGCCACCAAGAGGAAGAAGAATGAAATGGGGAGGGTTGTTTGGGTTACTTTTGGCTAGTACATTAATTGAAGGTGCAAATGCGACAGACTGAAACACCCCAAAGACCAAAAAGCAAAACAACAAGAAATAAAACTAAATAACAAAAAAAAAAAAATAAGAAAAGGGAGACAGGAGACAGGAAAACAATAAGAGGAATGCAAAATACGCAACAGTTTTGATGTTCGTCCTGGGACGGAAGTCTCGATTGCAGTAAACGAAACATAAAACAGAAACTGAAACTCCCACTCCAACACACCAATTTCAACTTTGACTGAGACTCTATATAACTGACTTGGCCGCACATTATTTCCGCCCCTTCTGCTAAGGGTTGTTGTTGTCGTCGTCTTGGTTTTCTTCTTGCTTGTTGAATTTTTTGGTGGTGGTAGTGGTGATATCGGTGGTGTCAAGTTCTCTTTTTGCGCCGTCAAGTCGAATTATCATAAGTAATAATCATAACCCAAGTTAGTATCCGGACAAAAGGTGCATTTTTAAAGGAGGAGAAAAAAGTTGAAGTGGCATTTTGGATTCACTTCCTGTTGTTTTTCCTGGCATTATCACTGGGGAGTTTTTAAACAAGAAAAAGTGTAAACCAGTTAATTTTGCGACACTTGGGTAGAGAGATTCTAGGTCTGTTAATCTTGGGTATTGAGAGGATTAAAGAATAGAATTAACATTGTGAAAAGGGGTTTCCTACTAGCTTATTAAATGGATTTAACAAATCATTGGAGATAGTTATTAAATGTAGTATATAGAAAATACTCTTTAAATAATTTTAATAATCATTTTAATTCAACCTTCAGCCGGGAAGAAGACCCAAATAAATTTACTTGTTTTCTGGTTGCTTTATTTTTTAAGTTGGTTTTTTTGTTGTTGCATTCAAGTTTATCTTGGGTTCATAAAAGTAATCTCAACGTACATCTCATGACTTTCCTGCGACATATATGGATAATTACACTTGCAAAAATGAACTGCAAAAAAAAAGAGAGTAGAGGCATAAGCAAAAAACAAACAAAAAAAAAAAAACATAAAGGGAAAAAGGAAAACCGTGCAACTCAGCGGGCGGGCGTCTGCGACTGTTGACATTGACATCGTCCTGGTCCTGGTAGCTGGTAGCTGGGCCTGGTTCCTGGTCCTGTTGGGCCATATGCGCTCACGTATTGCACGTATCATAAAAAGGATAACAATATAATCAGCTTAATGAGTGGCTCTGGATGCTCTTGCTCCCAGCTCCAAGATAGCTGGCAGCAGAGTTGTATGGATGCGACAGAGAGCTTTACTTTTACTTTTTTTCTCTCGGTTTTTTTTATGCACTGCTTTGTTTTCTTTGGCACGACAGGAGGACGGATGTATGAACAGATGCAAGAGGAGGGGATTGGTTGGTTGGTATGTGTGTATGTGTGCGTGAGGGGCAGGAAAGTGTCGTTGAAAGTGGCTGCTGCCTGTTAAGCTTTGTGTAAGCAATGTACTTTGTCTGCCATATCCCGCCGCCAAGAAACCCATCCTCCCTTCGCTCCACACCGCTCTCAGTCACTTTGCTGCATTGATTTACACACAAAAACAGAAAGAAGGCAGGAGAAGAGGGAACGTTAAGGGGGTAGTACGTAAAGAGACAAGGAAAAAGTTTAAAACAAGCCAGCGGAAACGGAAGTGGGCTGCACGTGATGCTCGTTGAGGTGCCCCCAAGAAAAATACAAGCAACCTTAGCCTTGATGCGTATATGTGAGTATCTATCAGTGTGCGAGCGTCTGTATGTGTGTGTGTGTGCGTGTGCGTGTGCCGCACAGCTGCTTTTTATTACACTTTCAATATGTGGACAAGAAAGGGGGGTATTATGGCAACATCTTGGCCTTGCAGCCTGTTTGTTGCCATTGTAAATTGGTTAAAAGTTAATCCGTAAATTTATGACATGCCAAAAAGGATCTGCGTGTTGGTTTTTCTTTCTTATTATTTTTTCTCTTTTTGTTGGTTGAAATCCTGAATGCATAATTGACAATTGCACTTTGAACTGGTAATTAAAACAAAAAATGTATAAAGAAAAAGTGAACTTTGGTTATCAAAGAAAAAGTTAATTTCACTTATCATATATGTACAGACTTTTTGCAGCCGCATATGCTTAAATTTTTGTAAGGGTATCGCATGAAATAATATGCAAATTACATTTTATTTGCTAACAAAAAAGAAAGTTTAATAAATTAATTTGCCAAAAAAGAAATAAAGGAAAAGAGAGAATAAAAATGAAAGCATTAACATTTCTTCCTTTGGGAAGGCAAAACTAAATACAATAGCCAGACAATGGAAAGTGAAACAAAAAATATGAACAAATGTAATTTGAATATGAATTTAAGTGACGACAACTCCGTTGAGGACTCGAATGGCATCCTGTTACTGCGCTAGCCATGGCTCAAACAATGAGCCATGTAAACAAAACAGCGGGACGCACAAATTTTCATAATCATAATCAAAATGGCATTAACAACAAAAGCAATGCAAATAAGTGAAATGCAAACAAAAACAACAACAATGGACGATGCGAAAAATGTGTAACCAAAATGTGGCATAATGAAAGGACAAAACTGAAAAAAATACGAAAAAAAAAACAAGGAAAAAAGGAAACGCCAACTAAACACAACAACAGTTTTGGCTCCTCTTGTTGCGCTCTCTTTCTCTCCCTTTGTCGTCCCCGTTGTGCATAATGCAGTTTCAATTTCAATTGTTGTTGCACTCTTCCACAATCCCCTCCTCCTTTTCACCAACACTTTCTATGTCTGCATTGGCTGACTATGACTGTGACTCTTTGGGAGTCTTGTGGCTGGCAAATTATGCTAATTAGATTAAAGCATAATTTCATGCAACTTACATTTACAGCTGTGCATTTTGCATCCTTTTAACAGCATCATCCTGACAAAGGATGTGTCAATTTGTCTGTTTGTTGATTAAAATAATATGATTATGAAAATGTATCTCTAGGTAAGTAAAATTGCAAATATAGAAAAGGAAAAACTAGATAACATTTACATAGCATACTTTTATGGGCTATGAAATTAATGAAACTACAAAAAAATACCTATCATCAGTAAATAAGCAATATAATTATCTAAATTTCTAAAACAAATATGTTTAATATTATTAAATAGTATTATTTGAATGGCTAATGAATATATTCACACATATTCAACTATATTTCTTTGAAGTTTTCATTTTTTTGAATTCTTTTGCAATACCAAAGATTGAGATGCCTAAGAAAGTGTTTTATTTCTCATACCCAATATCCAATTTATGCCCATTCTCACTTACAATTCTCTTGCCATTTGAATGCAAATGGAAAATAATAATTATTGTCGAATTTACTCTGTTGGCTTGATTGGGGGAAACGTATAATGAGTATTGAGCTTGATTTCAGAATATGCAAAATATGATTTAATTATTGGTTATAGCCGCAGGCCCACCTCCTCCCTCCCACTAACCAATTTCAACCAACTGCCTGGTGGCAATGCACAAGGGAAATGCTTGAAAAGGGCAAATTAGGCAACCATTGTTGGGCAATTCACTGCAAGAAGAGGAGGGCTTTAAAAAAGAAAAAAAAAAGGTAAAAAAAGAAAACCCAGCACTAGGAGTTGGAGATGATAGAAGTAACAGCAGCCGGTTTAAACTGCTACATCGTTTAGGGGTGGCAAAGCAACCACCGCCGAGTCAAGTCAGAACCCTCCACTGTTATATTTTTTATATTTTATGCCGGTGAAGCAAGTCAGTCACTTGTTCGCGCTGTCATGGTGAATCCTCCAAGGATTTAACCCAATTTATGAAAATTTTTCTTTTCTTTTTGCTAAAGCAAAATATTTGATTTTGTTGCGTTTGCTTGGCACTTCATTTTTCAGGGGCAGACGGGAATGGAATACAGATCCCTGCTAACCAGGACATGCGAGCAATGCCAATCTCACGCGATTCGAGAGGGTTGCCATTGTCACTCTTCAAGGCTGTCGCTGTCGCTGTGACAGTGACAGGTTCACATTATACGCAGTGGATATATATACATACATACAAAGATTGGTAGATAGATGTATATATTGTTTTTCTGTGTAGAGAGCAGCAACAGGCCTCTCTTTCTCTCAGATTGAACCTCAACATTCTGTCGTGGGCTAAAACGACGACTGTCACCTTAACGAGCTTAATGAACAACTCATTAATCATGCACATTTCTCATTCATAAACTTGCCACGAATAATCCAACCAAAAAACCAACCAACCTACCAACCTACCATCCAACCAACCAACCAGCCATCCATCCAGACATCAATCAATCATTCAATCAATTGCTGCCAAATATTTTTGGTGACTTTAAGTCAAAACATTTTTGGCCTACAGGCTTTATTTAAAATGCATATTCTATATATGGTTAAGTCGTATGATTGATGCGAAAAAACCCACTTGATCGGGTATTATGCGCGTTTTGTTCAAGCTCAAGAAAGATTTTCAAAAGGGATTTACTTCTAATGAGTGGAAAGTTGCAGTTCATGTAAGAAGATTGATGGTTTCTTTAGTTGGTTAAAAGAGAGAAGAGATTTTCGAAAAAATGGAATAGGAATTAACTATAAAAAGTATTCTTCCACTCAATTTTATAAGGACTAAATATAAAACTAATTCAGATACACTTAACTTTGTTTAACAGCGTAATAAAAATAACGTTTGAAAGCAAAAATAGCATTTAAAATAAAGATAAAGCAAAAAGGACAACGATAAAGGTTTTAAACATTTTTGATTATATTTACCATCTCAATTTCCCATAAACAAATGTTATTTTTTCAAAACTTACGGTTCAATCGCAACCATAAACAAATTTAGCATTTATCCATTTTAATTGCAAAAAACGAAAACTAAAATTTCTGTCTAGACGCAAAATGTCAATCATAAACAGAAGAGTCCAGTTGGCATTCATTACCAACAAATCCAAAGCTAAGGCAACTGTCATCCGAGAGCCATTTTGAAAAGTAATTTTAAGCCTTCAAATAAAGCAATATTAAAAAGAAGTTGAGAAAAAAAAATAAAGTAATAGGAAAAAATAGAGAAAAGAAAAAAGTAAAAGCTGAGACTGAAATCAATATGCCGACATTGGCTAGACACTTCTTGGGCCTGAAGTGGACATAGAAGGAGAGGGCATAAAAAGGGACAAAGAGCTAGAGAAAGGACATTTTTGAATCGATGCCAAAGGAGAATGTTCGAATCGTATTGTCGCATTGACACGTCAGTGTCATTAAAACCAAAAAAAAAAAAAACAGACAACGCCAACAATTTGAAATTAAATAAAAAAGTGATTACGACCATTTCCAACAATAAATAAAATCTAATGCCAGAACAAAGGATAATAGCAAAGACAATAAAGTTGCAACAAAGGCAATATATATAATCGGTAGATTTAAAATTTCAGAAAATGGTACGGTTCGGGTTCGGCTTAAAGTCAGCTTCTGTCTGATCAAGTCAAGGCAATGATGTATAATAGAGATAGAAATGGAAATCAAAGCATCTTCACTTTAATCAATTAATTTTAAACTATTTTTATATATTATGGTTATCCACCCTTAAGTATAAAAATATAATTTCAGTGTCAATAATTTTCTTACCCCATGTCCCTCTTCAGCGTAAATGCAAATGAAGCAAATATTGTTTTCCGTTTGAAGTTTAGAAAAGGTAGAGAAGGTGAAAGAAAAAAGAAAAAAAAACAACGTAGAAATAAAGTTGACACACTCGACAAAATTTACATAGAACCACCTCCGCCTTCTTGTCCTTGGCTTCTAATTAAATTAAGAGTGTCCTGGGCGAGACTCGTTTTGATATTCAATTTTCGCTGAGCGTCAAGGCGTTAATAGCATTGAATTAGGTCTCTTACGGACTAGGTCTCGGACTGGGTAGGTGTAAAATTCATGTTTACAAGTAATTAAGCAATTTCCCCTCATAAAAAAAGACTCTTTGATGTCCCCACCACCTGCCTATCCATTTACTGCATTATACATATACATATCTATACATGTATATCCAGTATGTATTTTAGATAGATATAATATTCTTTTTAGATTTTTCTTCTTCTTTTTTGATGATGTCAGGCTTCTGTCACTAATTTGAGCTTTTGTGTCATCTTTTACTTCCGATGCTCCACTGGTCTGAAGCTCCAGGGTTTCTCTTTCTTCAATTCTCTTTACATTCCTTTGGCTTACCATTTATTCTCAACTATTCTGTGACAGTTTTTGGTGTGTGGCTTTGTAAAAAATATTTAAATGTCATTTTGGAAAAGCTTGCGCGATAACAGGCAGAATGGGATGAACAGAGGATGAATGAGATGAAACTGAACTCCTCCTAGTTGCCAGGCTGCTGAAATTGCAATAAAATATCTGAAGGGGAAATGTTATTACCGCTCTACAGATTTTTCCAGCATTATGCAATCTTTTTTCTACGTTTTTGCTGATATAGCACAAGTGTTGAATTGTGGTTAAATCAGAGGGCGGTCGGGGGAGAAGAATTGTGGAAATGGCATACAAGATATGGAATGAGCAATGTCAAAAAAAAAATAGTCATGAGTAAATGGTCTGTTAAATGCATTGTATATACGTATAGGTACGTAAATTCTTCACCAAAGTAATATGAATGTATATATAATTTAATAAAAAGAAGAAATTTAATAAATTCTTCTTTTACAAAATATGTTTTAAAATAATTTATTCAACAAATAAAAGATATAATTTGAGAATTTCTCTAAAATATTTATGGAACTTTTATTGACATTTAAAACTGTGAGTCATTGCCAGCTTGGATTAAATGGACAGAAACCCTTTCCATAGATTTATTCATTCATGTTTGTCTTGTCTATGGCCTTTATCTTTATCGCATTGTTAAGTGTTGGCACACTTTAAATTTAACATTCATTCGCATAAGAAACTAGTTGCATGACAGCTGCTCCCACTCACTATCAACCATCCTAGAAGCTCAATCCCATATGGCATACGCCTGCTGGCCTGCCGTCCCATAAAGTTCAACTGAAAAGCACTTTTGGTTTATGTTTCAAGTCGAAATAAAACTTTAGTGCATACTGGGCGCAGTCTACATTCTGTCTTACCACTCTCTCCCTCTTTCCCCACTTGACTTGAAAACTAAAATCTAATAACACTTTTAGCACAAATACATGTTAATGTGACCCCAAGGATTCGCCACGAAGCATAAAAAGTAAATGCAAAGTCACGCATATGTACATATGTAGCTGAACATTCTCAACCGAAAATAGTTTGAGGCCGACTTCGACTTTCATAATTTTTCCGTGTAGGAAGTAAACCTTGTCCATAAAACTCAGCCGCAATGAAGAACGGAAAACCGGAGACCCAAAGATACGCAAAAACGCTGCAGAGGTGGCAACCTGTGCGCCTGGTAACTTTATGTAGCATTATTAGCCATAGTAAAAGTTGAGTTTTAGCTAAAGTCCGAAAAATGTTTCCTCTGACTTGGCTTTATTAGATTCAGGACTGAGGTCTACCTACCCACCGACCATAGTCGTAAACTTTTCTTGCCACTTTGTGTCTGTGCATTAAAGTAAAAGTACATACAATCAACAAATGTTGCAGAAGGAAAAAAACTTTTCGACCCTACAAAAAAAAAAAGAAATTGCTGACCGACCAAAAAATACAAAGTTCAGTCTTTAACTATATATAAACTGAATATATATATATATATGTATATACTTGTATATGTATATAGTAAATTCCTTTATTTTGTTTAATATGCGGCTACATTGAAAAACTTTGTTTTTGTACGTTGTCCGCCTGAAAAAGTTTTCCATTTACCGAAAAAAATATCTGTATATATAATAACAACATAGGGAAAAAAGTTGTAATTGTTGTTGAGGTAAGAAAATTTATTATTTGGTTTATTTATAGACAAAAAAAGGCCTTTAGGGGCACATCAACAACAACAGCAAGAACGAAAATCAAAATGATGCTATAAAAATAGTTGCAAACTAGCCAAAAGGTAATTTTAGATCTTTTTTTACCATAAATATGAAGATAAATAAGATTTTTAACAAGACCAATATTGAATATCCACAGAATGTCTAAGGTGAAGAATATTGCCGTACACAGACGACTTCAGGCGATATTCCTTAAAAATTAAATAATTTCTGATTGAATTATTGCAAATATGTATATATGGAAATAAATATACATATATCAATGTGCATAGACCCAAGTTGCCGATTAATTACATTAATAAAGCTGCAAATTTCGTTTAAAACATATTTCCTTCAGTTAAATTGTAAATTTCAACCTCAACGCAAAAACAAATATATAAATTGTCAATATAGTATACATACATATATGTATGTGTATATATTTGTATATATTCAATTCGTTCATTATCGCAAGTGCCAGACCACAACACTTCAGTTTGAAGCGTATGGCGGATATTCCGGTCAATATTCATATCCCCTCTTCATATACATATTGATATCCATATCAAACATGACATCGTTCCAGTTGATGATGATGATGTTGGTGGGATATCCGTTCCGTCATTGGCATTTTTATGTTAATTATATTAACCATTGAGAGCTCGTAGGATGTCAAGTACATGCAAAAGTATGTAGATATGTATATATATTTAATGCATATATACATAAATATATATATGTATGTATGATATTATCAATTATATTGTTTGGGATTCTAATTGGGAAAAGTAAAACCAAATCTACTTAAAGGAAAGAAAAAGGTATCAATTTAAGTTTGCCATTTTGTTGGTTTCGTTTTGGTAATTGAAACCAAAAATCACGTATCAAAATCGAACATCTGGAGGGCACGCTCTCCAAATACAAACATAGAGATACGCATATATATGTATGTATGCATGTATATACATATATATACATAAGTATGTAACTATGTTGCCTTTATTCGCCTACACCGTCACCTGGCAACCGCGTGCCACTAATGAGACTTCAAAGTAAAATGAGACTGGGCAAAGTTAGGCATTTGGATTGTTTTTGTTTCTTGGTTTTGGATTGATTTTCATCTTCGTCTAATTGGGGAAGAAGATGGCATATGTGTATGTGTAAAAAGATATGTGTTTGGGGCGGATTAAATGAGGCGTGAAAATCGGTTAAATACAAGGAAAACATGAGATCGATACGTTTGGTGGTTGTAGATTTAAAGACAACTTTTAGAATTTCATAGCATTTAAAGAATGCGCAACATATGATTGAATGAAGCAAGTAAACGCACTTGTCCATTTCCCCATAGTCTGGAACAAGTTTCCATTGGGGAAATGAAATGCATTTATTTATTTTAATTCCGCCACAACACTTCCGTTGTGCAATCAATGCAGAGGCAGATGCGCATTCTCCGGGTGTTGGCCATAATCATGTGTACATATGTATGTGTGGATGGATGTGCGTTTGTATGTGTATGCGTGTTTGTATCCTTTCCCGTTTCCTGGTCCATCCAAGTGCAAGGCAATCGGTGATCACTTTTGTGCACACAAAGGCACAAAAACAATAAATGCAAATGACAATGATGATGATGACGACAATGAAGATGATGATGGCCAGAACAATGCCTTTGTTGATGATGATGATGATGACAATGATGATGGTAATGGTGACGGCAATGCTGACCAGACATTGTCGCGCCCACCCAGACAGCCATTATTGCCCATGGGGAGAGACCAGACCCAATGCTCCGCAGACATGAAATGCATTAAAAATTCACAATTTGCAGATTATTTTTAACGATTTTAAATACACATCACAGCAAAGGCTGAAAAATCAGCCCAACAGCTCTCAGACCCCAAGTCCATATATACACCAAAATGGATCACAAACATGGCTTTGGTTATGGCCATGGGTTTGGTTGACCATCGTCAACATCACAACGGAAGCACCAGTCAAGCGGAAGTTGAATTGCATTCTGTTTGAGTTTCACGTTAAACCAGAGCTTGCAAAAGAACCTGTAAGTTGATAGATAGATTGGGTAACCCGAACAATAAATGAAATTAAAAACCAAATAAAATGTTGGTTATATGTTCCAGAAGTCCGAGTTTATAGGATTTAATATCTATTTGTCAAATAACTTTCTTTAATAAAATAATTAGGGATTGTTATCAAAAATAAATTGATTATTTTCTGATATTAATTTGATTTAAAATAATGAAGTAAATTGTAAGTACATTAGATATAGTAATACCTGTAATCATTCAATTATAGATATAGAGCATGTTGTTGTTTAGTTAAATTTGTTCTAGTTTCGCATAGCTTCAAGTAAATGAAAGAATAATAATTTAAAACTATCTTCTCAATTATCATTTATATATTGCAATTGCAACTAGTTCAACTGGTTTTGTCTAATTGTTGGCTCAAATCCCTTAATACAAATCCTCTTAATTGGTTCAAGCGGAAACAAAGTTCGCGTTTATTTCTTTTGTTTCGTTTCGTATTCAATGCAACAAAGAATTTTCCAAGTGGTGGAAAAGCTGATTACCCAAAAACTTTCATTTGTAATTGTTGTTATTGTTGGTTATTGCTGTTGTTGCTGTTGTGGTTTGTTATTACACGCTGCACTTTAATTACACACTTGTGGTCATTTAAAATTATTTGGACCGAACTTGCAGCTGCCAAAAGACTCACGACGGGCATCTCCTTCGCCTCGCGCCCCCTTTTACATCACATTGTGTTCCTTCGGTTTTTCTTGCTGCTCATCCCCTTTGGCAATTCTTTTTTTTTTTGGCTCCTTTTGTTTTGCTTATCTGCCAAAATGAGAGAAAAGAAAAAGGGTATAAAAAAGAAATGAAAATGAAAATGGCAAAGTTAACACTTGTTAAACTTTCAACGAGGTCGTTGTTGTTGTTGTTTTACAAAATTTGTAAATTATACAAGAAGATGCAACATCAGACCAACAAAGTTGCCAAAGTGCCCAGGCGAATAATTAGCCAAATAACCATAGGGCATAAGTTCAAGTGCAACAAAGTTGGCCGTATAACAACAGCAACAAAATAACGAAACAAAAAAAAAAAAAAGGAACAAACTTGTTCATTTCGAGTGATGGACAGAATCGCTAGAAGGAATGGAAACTAGTTCACAATGTTGAATGTAATGCGAGATGAAAATCATCTCTTCTCAACATGTTGCTAAACTAACAAAACATGTTGCCAACACGCAAAAGGAAACAAAACACAAACAAATACACATGCTCCACCAAAACTGACACATTGACAGCAATTGCAAAGGCACTTGGCATGCATTCCATGTTGCCAGAAGAGTTCGAAGGAAGGGAGAAGAGATGGCTGGACGTTAGTCAAAGACTTCCCAAACCTATAAATTGTTTATGGTTATTCTTGCAGCAAAGGTGGGCGCCTCTCAAAATCGATGAAGCAACTAATGGGAGGGGAATATGTACAATATATATACATATATATATTTTTTTTTTTACTTTTGCATTTAACACTCACTTGAGCGTTGGCGTTGATGTTGCCGACTTTCAGTTTGAAAAGAAGTCGTTGTCGAAGACAAAGTCGTTTTTGCTGCCGTTGACAAATGTCTTAGCCACATGCTCAACGTCCGCCTTAACTAAAACAGTTAAAAGTGTTGGTCGGAGTAGGTTTCATGACTTGGCAGACTTGGTAACTATCTGGTTACCACCAACTATCTACCTCTATCTATCTGACTACCTACCTCAGTGTCGCTTAATCAATGCAAAATACATTGCAAACTCATAACAAATTGTTCAACAATTTTTCAACATATTCGGTTACTCTTTTGGAGTACATTTGTCGAGTCAATCATTTGGTTCATGGTAGTAAGAAGTAGTTTAATAAAACTTTAATTATAGTTAATAGGATGAATAAAATTCATGAAAATTCAAGTTAAATTTTAATATTCTAAATATACAATTTTTTAAACAATTGTCAAGTTTTTTTTTTAAATATATCACTGAATTTTATTATTCTAGCATAAGGCATTCACCATTCGTTATACTGAATATATTCTGTTCCTTTGTGATCAATGTGATTTATTAAATAGTTCTATTGAATAGGTCTTTTCCTGCTAGGCTTATCCAATGAATTGTTTGTAGTTATGACTATGTCTGATTATGAAATTTGCAATTAGATTGTTGATTAGCAAATGAATGAGTGAAAATGATTAACGAAATGACACTTGTCAAACAAATGGCTATAAAGATAAGGAAGCAATTGCAATATTTTTATCCTGCCCACACATTCACATTTGTGGTTACCCTCAAATAGAATCCACAAAATGGAAACTCATTCAATTTTGCACTTTTCCCATTCATTCCTACTCTAGTCTAACCGCATTTTACACACAGCTGTTGTTGTTGCTGTTAACGTGGCCCTAAGGCGAAAAATCGTCACAACATTTTCATATACGAGCACGGGTGCTACGTGGAAAATGCCGAAAAATGCGACTGTCAAATTAAATTAATAAACACAACAATTTACAGGGAAGGGAATGAAGTCTAGAGCCTGGAAATAGCGCCAACTGTCCACTCACACTGATACCCATACACCAACAAACATACACACACACACAGATATAGAGTTGGCGACGGCAATTGTAAATGGAATTTTTATCAAATTGAGTTTTTGGGCAAAAGGAGCATGAACAGTAACGGCAAGGACTCAACTTTTGGCATGCTCTGGGCCATTAGGGAAAATCATGAAGAAGTGGTAAAAGGGAGTCTCGGGAGTCCATAGCATTTTGTATTAATTACAACGTAGCCGTTGGCGGTAAAAAGTTGCAACAAGAATAACAAAAAAGAAAAAATTGTTTCGACATAATTGATTTCATTTTTATATTTGGCCAAAAGTGCGGAATTTTTTTTTTTTGACCAAGATACCTAGAGAGAGGAAAGAGCAGAAAAAGGGAGACAGTTGTGGGAAGACTGAAAGAAAGGAAGGGCTTTACAGCTTTGGTGATTGCATTAAAGTGCAAATAAATTGATTTAATTATTGGCTGGTCAAAAAGAGAAAAGGCACAAAAACAACTGATGGCTTACAGAAAATTTCAGTTAAAATTTCATTTTTAATTTACTCAGAAAGCACGTAAACAAAGCATCAAAAGACAATTGGAAACTTCAGCAATTATGGAATAAAACGAATTAAAAATACCCTGTACAATGCCAGTTATTATATGTAGAAAGGCAAAAAAGAAGTTGTTATTGTAGATTGGATAATCTATAATATACATATAGACTTTTTTTTAGAAACCAAAAATTTTAATTTTTAAAATAACAGAAGATAATGCGTTGGATTAAAAAACCCTAATATCTGAACTCTATAAAAAATATCAATCAATCACTTATTATGTCTAATATACTCTTAGATTATTTCATGTAGAGTACAAAATGGCTATTGGACTTTTATATTTTTTTTTTGTGTATTCAGTGCTATCATTGTCCTGTGGCAGTGCGTCAGGTTGGTTATTTCTTTTTGCATATTCACAGATTGAGTTACGTTCGGATGTCCTTTGCATCCTTGTGTTGTCGTCGGCCATCAGTCGCGAATTTGTCTGGTTATGGCCATGGTCCTGCCAACCGATCTGTCGTTCGTTATCATCTCTTTTTTTCTCACTCATTCATTCAATGAAAGTTCGTTTTCTCATAAAAAATCGTTGTTGTAGCACTTGGAAACATTGCAGTTGCAGATGGAGTTGGAGTTGCCGTTTGGTTATTGAAAAATCGGATGTTGCGTATTTTTTAATTATGAACGAAGTGACTGGACTGAACTGGACACACACGACATTTGATAAAGGCGACTGGATTCGGGTTCGTCATATTAAGTGCCATTTTGGGCTTATTTTTAATTAAACGTCACAGAAGAACGATACCTTTTTGCATTTTCTTATCTAGATATTTAAATCTTTTAAACTTATGCAGAGATAATCCTTTTTCATACACACACACACGGACACACACATCCTCTTGGGAAGGGAAATGCCGTTTTGGACAAATAAACTTTAAAAAGGAGAAATAAATGCTAGACTTTGCTATCCTTGTTTGGCCAGACACTTGAATGGGTTTCCATTTGTGTTTTGCTCCTTTTTTTCATTCCCAACCATAACAAGGACCAATGGCAAGGACAAGCTGCTGCTGCAGTGGCAAACTCGAAATTTTAATGATATAGAATATATATTTATATATACATATGTAGATACATATATGCAAGCACAATGCAGTCGGCATTAAGTGGAAAAGGATGCGCTAAAGGATATACATATATATATATATATATATATATATATATTTGTGTGACTGTGTGTGTATAAGCTGTGGATGCGTAGATTTTATGTATTTGGCTCACGATTTAAGCCCCAACGTCGTCTACAACGAAAGACATTCGTTGCGGCGTAAAATTCTACAATGAACCCCATGCCAGGCTAAACGAAGCTTTTCCTTGCCTGTGAATTATGTTGCCCACAGGATATGCGCCAAAAAGACCTAAACCAACTAACAATCAAGAGGCGTCTCTTCTCTTTATCTTACTCTAAACTAAAAATGATGTACTTAATTTTTGGATAGTTTTTCCTATTTAATAAACTACTCCAAAACATTCTTCCCAAAAAAAATAAATGCAAATGAAAATGCATTCAAAAATAGAAAGAGATGGATATGGCAGAGTGTGTGTGTGTGTATGTGAGAGAATACGAAATACTTGCACCGCAGGACGTCTAGACGGCAGCGTTGACGTCGTTGGCGTTGTCGGTGTCGGCACCGATAAGCATACGCTGCACGGGCGCGGCAAATATTATAATACGTGGCCATTATCCTGGGCTATGCGATGCTCGGGTGATAAATCACACCAGGACATCTTTGTGTATGCCAACGGCAGACAGTAGCCCAATCTCAATTCTCTACAGTTCTTCCTTTCCCACACAATCTCTACAGTCCTGGACTAGAATCGGGGAAAACTGGAGCAGTTGTCGGAGTTGTTGCAACTGAAAGAGAAAAGAAGAATAAAAAAAAGACCAAAATTCTGATACCAGACGTTTCTCGCTGGTTCTTTTGGTCATATCAGAGTCACTGCATCATGGGCACGCTCATAAAATGCTCTCCCATCGCTGCCCTTTTCTGCCTTTTTCCTTTTTCTACACGAACGACAAATTTGCTTAGAATTTGAAATGAAATGCATAGCAGACAATGGAAACAGACAGATAGACGTCCGACAGACAGACAGACATACAAACGGACATGGCATAGGAAATGAAAAAGAAGTAAAATCTGCCAGTTTCCATTTATGCAAAAAAAAAAAAAGCGAAAAGGAAAAACTGAATAGAGGTTTGTTAGTTGGGATCTCTTGGAACTTCCGAATGAGCATTATTATTGTTATTATTATAGTTGCAAGTTCAAGTTCATGGCTTTGCCAACGCATCTGTGTCTACATTTAAGTCTGAGTCTGGATTGGAACGTGCTGGTGTCAGTTCCCGATGAAATGGAAACCTACTAGATAGTAGAGATGTGTAATGCTATGCAAATTGTTAAGCAAGTGGAGTTTCTTTAAGACAGAAACAATGTTTCACTAATATGTATCAAATAAAAACATTATATTTTAAAATAATGGAAAAGTCATAACATACAGACGTCTAAAAGGCTTAAACTTTTAAATAATTCCACGGCCATTCATGACTCTATTTTTATGCAGCATGCACCATTGGTGATGCGCTCCTCCTTTCAAACAGTTGGATCCTATGATCCCTAACCTATTTTGCCTTCCTATGCCTCCCAATCAAAGTTTGAACTCATGTACTGAAGCACTTTATGGCCATGTCCCTGAAAACTGTCTGGGTCTGGTTGTTCTGGCCTTCAGACGCTCATAAACAAACGACACACACAAATCTGGACGTAACAGTGGGATAAGAGGAGGATAATGACAATGAAGCAAGAACATGGGCCAATGGCAAAGATGAGGGGAACTAGGGAATGGTCTAATGTGTTGGGCGTGTCTCTGCATTTATTCGTGTGTAAAATTTTAATTGAAATATACATAGATATAGTGTATATTTAAACAGCGACAGCGACGAATGTCACTTGTATCTGTATCTGATTCTGTTGCATCTAACAGATGTGAATAGCAAAGAATAGAGGGACAACAGCGGATAGCGGATAGAGAATGTCGGATGCGCGTGCTTCTCGCTAATGTTTTCATTTGCATGCGAAGGACATCAACCCGGAAGCGTGTTTATATGCAAATGCGTCCTGTGATTATCGAGGCTTGGTCGTCCTATTCCTGGTCTGGTCTGGCTGGTTTGTCTAGACCCGCCTCCTCTGTCTGTTGGGGTGTTAACAATATTTGTTTGTCTTTTTTCTTTTTTTTTTCCACTGTGTTCGCGTGTTTTGGTTGGGTCATTTTTAAGGCCAAATGAAACGTGATCAACATCCTGTTTTTACTATTAAGTCCTTTATAAGTTCCTGTGGACAACTTTAAAATTTCTCAACTTCGACTAAATGATGATTAAAAATAAATTGCTATTAAAACTTCAGTATAAAGTTAAATTTACTTTTACTTACAAATAATAAATTTTATTAAATTGATATTAATTCACAAGTATTGGGATATTTGATGGAGAATTGAAAACTCTTGCACCTATAATTTCTTTTTCATTCCCATATTTCTCACCTTGAGCACATAATTTGGGATATGTAGTATCTAAATGCCTGCAGGAGCTACCAGCTCGTCTGGATAATTTATAAATGGGAAGATCGATGAACAAATCTGTGCTAAATGCACAAATAAACACAAAATGTTGCACCTTATTATAGGTTGAACGCAATGATGCACAACCCATATGGGTATTACGATCCATCATAAGGAGCGCTACTTTATCCATATCCCTAAAAATGGGAAAATATCAAAAATATCAATGTTAAAGCAAACTCTTTATTGACATATGGATTTACCGTCTTTCCAACTTGTCTGGCATTAAAAGTGTCATTGCAATATTAAAGCTAGCCACTTTGTTTAACCATGCTTCAATTAATCTCGACATTATCTGATAATTGTCATATAAATTGTCATTGCCTTCATAGTAAAAAGAATCAATAATGGTTCCAATATAATAGAAATCGTCTGAGCTCATACAGTACTTATCACTTGTACATGTAATGGCAGACAAATGGGCCATATTTTCCAATTCATTAGACCAACTCATTTTGGCCATGCGAGCAGCTGGCAAAAGGCGTTTAAATTCACCGCCAGCAACTTTATTACGAAAGTCATTAAAAATATTTAGTAAAGAGCTACGATATCTGGCCATAGGTAGCGATCTGGCATTCGGTACACAATTATGACCATAATTCTGAAATAAAGTTAACAAAAATTAGATCTATAAAAAGAGAAAATCTGTTTTTCTTTTTCTTACCCCTGTATTATTACACTTTATATTTTTATCTCCACAATATGAAAGAGAGCAATAGGAACGACTTCCAAAACTTAAGTGTACTAAATTCAGCAAAATTATTAACTTTCTACGATCCATTGCAAATAAGCGCTTGTTATAAATTAATATTATAAGTATTAAAATGAAGGCTTATATAGGAAACGATAGATCAAACTTAATACCAGTTTCTTAGTTAAAATATCAGCCATGTGTTCTTTTTTGCTGGAAAAAGAAAGTGCACTTGCAATTGTTTCTTCAAAATTGTTTACATATCTAATGTCGATATTAATATCAAGTAATATGATTTGTCTATAAATTGTTTAATTGTTTAGTTTGTTTAGTTTAGTTAGGGAATTATTGCATATTTGGCTTAAGGCATTTTTATAAAGAACCTTGAGAGCAGATGTATATACAGACAATATTTATAAATGTGTTATAAAAGCTCAATCAAATTAAAAATGATTAGGAGTTACCGGTGTTATCGTATATAAAGAAGAATTGAACATATGGTTTATAGATTGCTTCTTGGATACTTAACCCATTCTTCTACTAAAGGTGTCCCTCCTTTTTTTTTTAGGTTAACCCTGTCACTTTACTAAAAATTCAATTGCCACATTGTCCACCCTTTGTGTGAACTATATATTATGCCTATATACTTAGCATAACCATGCCACTAGAAACCCAGATCGATAATAACATTAAGGATGTGCTCATTAACGCGCACAGTTGGTGATATTTGAAAAATCCATTAGAAATGGACCCTGTGACCGTATGCTTTTGCCATAACCGCAGGCCGCGAACCAACCCTGAAGCCTGCAGCGGGGTTCATACTTAACGCTTCGTGTGGCATACAATTCCAATTCAACAAAATTTATTTTACAACAAAAAAACAAAAAAGAATTAATGAAGAGCTCTTTCGCGGTATCGGTGGGGGTGTGTATGCCTTCTGCTGCTGCTGGTGTTGAGGTGTTAAGCATTTAAAACAAAAAAAAAAAATGAAAAGTAAAATAAAACGAAACGGAAAAGAAAAAGAAGAGCATAGCAGAAAATGTTAATTCCAGGGTTGACCCAGGGCCAGCGGCAAAGTTCACAATGAATGTCATTTGGATTTGCGTTTGGATAAGTTTTTAATTTATTGTGCGTAAAACAATATAGGTTATCTGGGAGTGCCCATCTAGTAGTATTTTGGCCGCCTCTAGCTTGGTCAGCCACGTGCCATCTCTCACGCTGTTTCTTCGCCAAGCACTTAGTTCAGCTTGAACTGGCTTGCCGGTTGGGATCCGGCATGGAGTACCAATAGCTCGGGTGTCATGGGGGCATTGAGCGTAACCCAGGACTTTGGTATACCGGCATCATCACGAGCCGATTGCAAAGCTTGCTGTAAGGCAAAGCCCACAGCTATGGATAAACAGATGGCAGGTTCTCCAGTAGCTAAAAGAAAAATAACTTAAATTGGGTTTGTCCATTTTAAATTTTTTGTTTTGAACTCACCCTTCGATCTCATAAAGCCTGCCTTATTGGGACTCTTCGGTAGAAGTTCAATACGTAGATCAATGGGTATATCCTTAGCTCCCGGCGGCTTATAGTTCCAGGTGCGATTCGTTATGCATTCGCCCGTCTTTTTATCGGTCACAATCTGTTCGGTGGTCCAATAGCCCAAACCCATCATAAAGGCTCCTTCAATCTGACCAATATCCACATTGGGATTCAAACTCTCTCCAGTGTCCTCAAGAATATCCACGCGGTTGATCAAATAGTTGCCCGTTAGAACATCTAATTCCACTTCAGTTAAACACAAACCACATACAGAATATGGCTCCATATCGCCTTGTTTACATTGATCATTGGCTATCAAATTAACCTTGCGATTATAAGCCTCAGTGATCAGCTCTTGCCAATTGGATGGCTTAATTTCCTCCTTAATAGGAGCCAGGCGAGAGTTAAGTGTTTCGCATGCCTTGCGTACGGCAAAGCACAGACTTTCACTGCCAACAGCACCACCAGTAACCATTGAATTGGCACCATTGACAGTATCGCTAGCCTCAATGCGAATCATTTCCATGGGTATACCCAGAGTGTGAGCGACCACCTGCGATACTTTTGTATTCATACCTAAAACAGACAGAAAATTAAAATAATCAAATTGAGATATTCTTTTTAAATAGAAACTTACCCTGACCCATTTCGATGCCACCATGACTGATCACAACTGTACCATCACTATGATATATGGCCACAGTGGCTGGATATTGGCCAAAGAAGCCAATTTGATATTCCATGATACACAGACCCAATCCTCGCTTATGCCAGCGATGCTGCTTATTGTGTTGGATAATTGCAGAGCGACGTTCTTTATATTGAGTGCTAGTCAAGAAATTGGGCATCATTTCACCCATTTTATGTGCAGGCAACATATTCGCATATCGTACATCGGCCGGATCCTGACCAGTCTCAAAGGCAATATGCTCTATAATGTTCTCAATCATGGCAATACCTTCAACAGATCCAGGAGCACGACACGGAGTATTACTCGGAGAATCGGTTAAAACTAAATAGCCATCAAGTTTATAATTATCGCTGAATTCATAACAATTCTTGGATAGGAGCACAGTATGGCCAATAGGTGACTCATTGGATAGGTAACCAGCATCCTCATAAAAACGACTGCGTATACCCACAATTTTACCCGTATTCTGGGCATAGAAATCATAATCACAATGGAAGGCCCATCGTTTGCCAATGGAAGTCATAATAGACTCCAGTGATTGGACAAATCGTACAGGTCGGTTCAGTTTAAAGGCAGCAACAGAAGCAGCAACAGCTGCCAGATTGCACCGAGTGGCCTTGCCACCATATCCACCACCAATACGTCGTGTCTTGACCTGAACTTCATTAGATCTTAAATTGAGTACATTAGCAATGACATCCTGAGTTAAGTCCATCCATTGAGTGGCCGTGTGAACCTGCAATCCTCCTTCAAATGGCACAACCACAGTGGTCTGAGGTTCCATATAGAAATGATATTGGAGACCCATGTCTAGCTGGCCGGAAGCACTAATCGTATATGGTTCGTCTAATTCCAATTTTTCCAGCATTGATTTAACTTTCTGTTGAATGCGATCATTTGATTGGGCTTCATCCTTGTCTAAGACATCTTTTAAAGTAGACAAGATCTCATCAGATCCACCTTCGTATGTTAGTTTAACCAATTCCACAGCACGATTAGC
This sequence comes from Drosophila emarginata, assembly GCA_037075365.1. Classification (NCBI taxonomy): domain Eukaryota; kingdom Metazoa; phylum Arthropoda; class Insecta; order Diptera; family Drosophilidae; genus Drosophila; species Drosophila emarginata. Next base: position 14,192,617 of record JBAMCD010000221.1, on the reverse strand, counting down.
CAAAGCATTTGAATCGGCGATAATTACGCCAATTGGTTGTCCATAGAATCTAATTGGTCCTGTGGCAAAAAGTTCTTCATTATCTGAAAAAAAGAACTCATCTTTTTTCTTGGGTCCAAGGGAATTAGGTCCAGGAACATCCTTGGCATCCAAATAGGCAACCACTCCAGGCAATGCCAATGCAGCAGAAGTATCCACTTTAATAACCTTTGCACCCACTCGTTTAGCCGGGACAAAAGCAGCCCACACTTGATTGTGCTGTGTAGGCAAATCATTGGCATATGTCGCTTCACCCGAACACTGAATATGACCTTCATGCTTCTCAGTGGGCTTGGTGATTGGATAATTCTGCTCAAATGTCTCAAAGTTTTGCTTGCCACTGGAAACTGGACGTTTAAGTAGAGATCCACCGGTGGCATATTGACTCAATACCTTTTGTTGTCTCTTCTCGGCGGTTTTAAGTAGGAATTTGTAAAACAAACCGCAAGCTAATTTTCGACGATAGGCTGGTGAGGCATCTGGTGGAACTTCATCGGGTTGCAGTAATGTTGTTAGTTGGCTAAATGCCTTTTCAACAAGTCCACTCTCATATGGATTACGTCCTTGCATCAATTGTTCAACAGCAGTAGCATGAACAAATTTTGGATCGATACCTCCAAAGCAAATGCGAGCTTTCTTTACTATGTTCTTAGAGTCCAATTGGAGAAGGAATGCAGCATTGACATAAGCATGAGCATTCTGAGCCCGCGGCATGATCTGTCAAAGGCAAAATAAAATTAATAATCAATAATTCAATTTTGTAATAGCCAAAAACTTGCCTTATATGAGTCAAAAAGATAGCTTTTCGTGGGATAATTTGGCAAAACAATTGCTCGTATTATCTTGCCCTTCATGGACAATTTCAAATAATTAGCAAGGCTAATAGTTTGCTGTTTGTTGGGTCCATCCTGAACAATTATTTGGGCATCTAAGGCCTCCAGGACAATGAAAATGTCCGAGGGAAACTCTGAATGGGCATGTTTCATAGCCAGATTGCCTGCCAAAGTGCCAGCCTAGGTTAAGGTATAAGAAATTATAAGTATGAAAAAATGAAATATAGATAAGGTAGTAAATTGTTGCCGTTTAGTTGAGAGGCTTAGCTTATCAGCTAGATAAGACACAATTGAATACGAGATTGTTGTCTTTTTTATTTTTGTTTTATAACTTACATTACGAACTGGGACATTAGCAATCCAATCAATGTGTTGCCACACCTGAGCCAAATACTCAAACCCTGAGGTTTTCTCCAATGACCGACAAATGTCCATGGTTTCGGTAAGACTTAGATTACCACCCAGTGTTAACGAACCATTTTCTACTTTGTGTGCCTTTAGCTCTGGCAAACCACCAATATCAATAAAAGCCTTAATATCCGTCTTTCGTCTATAGACACCATGAGCAGTATTGCCAGCTACAAGCATATACGGTAGATTCTCATTGACAGCTTCTTGCAAAGCCACAAATAGTTCTCCGAATGTCTGGGGCCAACTCCATCGACTGCCATCCAAGAAGATTTGACTGCCCTTTACTGGTTGCTGTTTTTTACAAGTTCCAGCACATAATTGTCCCGTTTTGGGGCATTGTTTTGAGCTCAAATCCTCAATATCTACGCATTCATCTGGTACCTTTATATTACTATCTACAGCAAATGATTTCAGTGCATCCAATATAGGGCGATAGCCAGTGCAACGGCAGATATTGCCACCAAATGAGTTCTCCACTTCCTCCATGGTGACGCGTCCATTATTGGCCTTCAAGAGACCATACATGTTCATCACAAATCCAGGTGAACAATAACCGCACTGAGTGCCATTCATTTTAGCCAAGCGATCCTGGATGGCATGGTAACCCACTCGTTTATTACCCAAACCCTCCGAGGTAGTAACCTCTAGTCCCAGGCATGTATTTAACAAGGTTAAACACGAATTGACAGACCAAGTGCGAACTTCTTTGGTTGTTGGATGGATGCCACTCAAGGTGCAAACACAAACACCACAACCGCCTTCCTGGCACATGAATTTGGTACCCGTGAGCCCAGCATGTTCCCGTATAAACGTATTCAAAGTTATATCTGCTGGTAACTTGCCCAGATTAACTAGAAAAACAACAACCAAAAAAAAAGGGCCGATTAGGTGCACGAACAACCAAAACAAGTTCCAAAATATAACTAATTAGTATTGTTAGCTTCCTCAAAAATTGCTGTTCAAATTTACATGATCGTCAACTTGAAATTGTTGCAATTGTAGGCATATATTCAAAATATGTTTCTACTGTTTTAGATAAAATCATTTTACTGAAATTCTGCAAGTCATGATGATAAGAATGCTTCTACAATAACTTACAATATAATTTTTATACATATATGTATATAAAAAGATGATTTGATAGACTTTTAAACACATTACATACATACATACTTATATATAGCCCTCAGTGTATATTCATGTATACACCTACATACCTTCATAGCTGGTGCCGTTGATTACTACACCTCCAGCCATTTTTAATGAGTTATATAAGAATCTGGATCCGTTAATATAATGAAACAAGGCCCCGTTTCTTATTGTGAAATAACTGAAATCTACACAAGTGGACTAATTCCTTGTCTCGCGATTCGAAAGACAATTTACCAGCGTTATTGAACGTTTTTGGATAGGGTAGGTAGTGTTCGAGAATCTACTTTTAGGTATTTCACAATATTGGGCAACTACTTGAGGGGAAACTATTTTTATGCATCGACTTCGTCGATTTTAACTCGACTGTGGCGCAGGTCGTTTGCTTCGTGTATTTATTTGATTCTAGAGTGAGTAAATTTTTACATTAACATTTGTTCGGACTGTTAACTATTATTAATGTGTCTCTCTATTCGGATCCAATTTATATTTTTGCGCTCTCTCAATAACTCTCCCTCTCTGTCCCTCTATCTAATGCTGGCTCTCAACAAATACAGCTCCGCCGGCTGGTTCTTTTCGCTATTTGAGTGGTTTACTCGCTTTTCTGTTTTGATTTCGTTTCTACACAAACCACTGGAACAATTTTTGGAAGTGATTGAGAGAGTAAAAATGTGAGAACTGGAAAGAGATGGGTTTACTGGAATTCCGCTTGTCAGCACAAAATAAATAAACAAGTGATTCTTAGCTTATTGCCAAGGCATAAATTTATTATATTTCCCTGTATTTGGTTCAATTTATTTACTGCAAGGAAAACTTTTCGACCTCACTACCCGCATTTGTAACAACGGTTTCAGGTGTAGTTGGTGCCCCCAGACGCACCCATTCTCTGGGTAGACCCTCATCCTGTCTAGCCGATTGTATGGCATGTTGTATAGCAAAAAGAGCACTAACCGAAAGACATAAAGCCGGTTCACCCGTTGCCTTAGACCTCATAAAGCCCACGGGATTTGGACTTTTTTGCAAAAGTTCAACGCGAAAATCAATAGGTATGTCCTTAGCCCCTGGTGGGTTATAGTTCCAAGTGCGATTAGTCAGAATGCGTCCCGTCTGGCGATCATAAACCAAGAGTTCAGTTAAATAATATCCCAAGCCCATAACAAACGCTCCTTCCACTTGACCCACATCAATATTAGGACTCAAACTTTCGCCTGCATCCTCGAGGATATCCACGCGACGTATTAAATGGTTACCGGTAAGAATATCCAACTCTATTTCGATTAGGCTTAGTCCATAAATATCGTAATTGGGTATGTCCCCCAGTTTATAAGAATCGGAAGCGATGAGATTGATCGACTGATTCCATGCTCTTTCTACTACCTGTTTCCAGGTGGCTTTAGGACCAAGTTGCTGTTTTACAGGTTCCAACCGTTGATTCAATGTATCACACGCTTTTCGGACGGCTAACCCAATCATTTCACTACTCATTGAATTGGCCGTCACAATAGCATTTGCTCCCACGACTGTGTTGCTGCTCTCAATTCGTACACGCTCCAAAGGAACTCCCAATATGCGAGCTGCTACTTGTGCAGCTTTCGTGTTAATGCCCTGTCCAATTTCTATTCCGCCATGGGATATTACTACCGATCCATCGTTGTGATAAATAGCCACTGTAGTTGGGTACGAAAACGCTATTTGGGTGTTTAGAGGAAAGTCCATCAAGGACAAACCAATTCCCCGCTTGCGCCATCGGTTTTGAGCATTAAATAGATTAATCTCAGTTCGACGTTTTCGATATTCTGTGGAGGCTAGGAATCGGGGTAAAAGTTGAACCATTTTGGTGCCTGGTCGTAAGTTCACCAGTCGGACATCCGCCGGATCCAACTTACAGGCAAAGGCAATGTGTTCCAAAGCAGTTTCAGTCATGGCAATGGCTACAAAGTGGAAATAAATTAATCAGGGAAATGGAAAAGAAGATTTTGACTTTTTTCTCACCTTCTGCTGTGCCAGGAGCCCGACAGAATGTGGAACTAGGCGCATCTGTTACAATTGCACTTCCTTTTGGCTTAAAATTTGAGTCGGTCAAATTATAGACATTCCTTAGAGCAGGCAAAGTCAAAAAGTCTACCACGTTTTCGTTAAGTGTACAACCAGCATCCTCATAGAAATTGTTGGTCAGCGTGACAATGGCGCCACTGGCACGCACTCTAAACTTGTAGTCTGACCGGCAAGCGAATCGTTTGCCATTGCATTCCATCATCGACTCGATAGTTTGTACAAATCTAGCTGGACGATTCAACTTAAAGGCCACCAACGCTGCGGCACAGGCCACTTGATTGCAACGGCTTACCTTGGCGCCATATCCACCACCGACTCGACGTACCTGCAATTGGACTGAATTTACGTCCCATTTGAGCATTCTTGCTATATTGTCCTGTGTGACATCCATCCATTGAGTGGCACACCACACATCGAGACCTTGATCACCGGGAACTACTATAGTTGTCTGAGGCTCCATAGTGAAATGATATTGTGATCCCAATTCGAGCACTCCCTGACCCATAACATCGCCAGGCAGGAAAGATGGAGATGGGATTAATTCTGGCTCTTCTATCTTTGAGCTGACAATGCGTTCCTTTACCTTTGCAGCCAAAACCTCATTCATATTTGTGTAGATCTTTCTCTGATCGTTAGAATAGGTTACTTGTACTAGGGTTGCAGCATACACAGCCACATCGTGGGACAGTGCTGCTATTACGCCAAGCGGTTGATCATAATGCTTCACACGACCAGCACAAAAAATTTCCTCTACTTCGACCACCAGTAAACTTGCCCTATAAAAATTATTTTCTCCTGGTATATCCTTTGCAGACAGAAAAGCAACAACACCTTTGCATTGTAATGCATTTGAAGGGTCGATTTGCTCTATAGTTGATCCCACTCGTTTTGCCGTCACAAAAGCGCAATAGACCGCATTCGATGTGGTCAAAAGATCATTCATGTAGGTTGCCTCACCCGAGCACTGAATTAGACCCTCCAGTTTTGGAACTGGCTGCGTCACAGGATAATTATTTTTAATAGTTTCGAATTGCTGGCTGCCAGAAGAGAGTGGACGTTGCAGCAGCTGACCTCCACTGCGATATCGATCTCGTACCAGATCCTTTGGGGCCGAGCCCAAAAGAAACTTGTAGAAGAGAGAAGAAGCCAATTTCTGGCGATATTCTGGAGAGGCTTCGGGTGGGTTTTCTACAGCCTGTAGAGTCGCTTGCAGCTGCTGAAAGACTTGACTAACTGTGGCTGGATCATAGAGATCCCTACCAACTAGAAGCTGTTCCACTGACTCTGCATGAACATACTCAGGTCGAATATTGCCGAAACAGATGCGAGCAGCACGAACAGTGTGCCGCTGAATATTTTCCCATTCGATGAGGAAACCTGCATTGACATAGGCATGAACATTTTGGGCACGAGCAAGAATCTGAAAGCATTACCAGTTATAAAATTTCGGCAAAATTCTCTAGTTTACCTTGTAAGAGTTGAAGAGATATTTATTTTTGGGATAGGGCTTCAATATGAATCCACCTACAACCAATTTGGGCTGAACGTCTTTTAAATAATCCAAAAGCTTCATAACACGTTGAGTGCTGGAACTATCATAGACGAGGACACTCACATCTAGACTCTCGAATGTTATAAATACGTCAGATGGAAACTCCGGATACTGTTTCTTGATGGTGATGTTACCAGCTAAAGTTCCATTCTGTGAAAGAATAAATGTTGCAGTGTAAACCTGACAAACAGCTATATAAAAGCAAAACGCAATTCCTTTTTATAGATCATACACTAACAATGCTTAAACTGTATTAAAAAAAGATGCAGTCGGACATCAACAAACCTGACTACTTACTCTCGTCTCGGCTGATCTCTACGCACAACGGTTTCGGCTAAAACAAGTTTATAGATTTAATTTATAGCCACTCACATTTCGCACAGGCACATTCGCAATCAGGTTGAAGTGCTGCCACAACTGCAAGCAGTACTCAAAGCCGGAACGTTGACCAGCAAGTTGAAAGACCTGCATTGTGTCTGTTAGAGTTAGGTTGCCTCCAAGAAAGATGTGATCCGACTCGATGCTATATTGTTTTAATTCTGGCACCATGTTGACATCAATATAATGTTTAATATTCCGTGGTCTTCTGTAGACGCCATGGGCAGTGTTACCACCCACCAATATGAACAGTTCTCCACTACCCACTTGACTGAGGGCAGAAAACAGCTCCGATAGAGTCTTGGGCCAATACCATTGACTGCCAGTCGAATCCCTCATTGATGAACGGGAGCAACTGGCATTGCAGGATTGTCCTGTACGTGGACACAGCAATTCGAAAGAATCTTCAATGTCTATACATCCACTTGGCACTTCAATTGTGCTGTCCACAGCAAACGATTTCATGGCATCCAAGATAGGGCGATAGCCAGTGCAGCGACATATATTACCGCCAAATGCATCCTCCACCTGTTCCATACTAACCTGACCCTCGTGATGCTCCAACAAACCATACATATTCATCACAAACCCCGGAGAGCAGAAACCACACTGAGTGCCATTTAGCTTTGCCAGACGCTTCTGTATTGGATGATAGCCACTTCGTTGATTTCCTAAACCCTCATCAGTAACAATATCCACATCGTCACAGGTATTTAGTAAGGTTAGGCACTAGAAAGTCTGTATATATATAAAAAGTTATAATTTTTATTTTATTTTAATTTACCGAATTCACTGCTCCCGTCTGAATCTTGCCTGTGGCTCGATTAGAACGTCTTATGACACAAACACAAGATCCGCATCCGCCCTCTAGACACATATACTTAGTCGCCGTAAGATGCAAATGTTCCCGTAGAAAAGTATTTAGCGTTATGTCCGGGGGATAGTCTCTGGTCTGGATTTCATATGGAATGCCATTCACATTGAACTTGATGCTCATCGTTACGTAGTTGTTAGCCAAATGCTATTGTTTAGGGGACAGGTACTTCTATTTATTGAAATTGTTGGGACAAAGTTGGAAACCTGATTACCAGTTAATTAGGCTAAACAAGTTTGGGTTTTTAAATTAATTAAATTAACAGACACTGAGCAAAATTTTAAAGGTGGTAAATTGCAATTGAAGTTCCATTTACTGGAATGTCATTTGATTTGCTTTTACAGATATTTTTGGGCTCCCGGTAAATAGCTGTAGAATAGAACTGGAGGATTCATTCAAAAAAAACAAAAACTGGTTATATCATCGATTAAGAGAAATAATTATTGATTAAATTCAATATATTTTGCACCTTTTTTCTGTAGTATATATTTTTCAAATATATGTTATTATATTTACATATGTATATGTATATTATACAAATGTGCAAATGTTGCTTGCATTTTACAAAAGTGTAAAAGTATTTATAGCTTATTATAAATTTTATTTTAGTTTAAAACTTGTTACTTCATGTCCCGCATTTAGCACCAAGGTTTCTGGTGTAGTTGGGGCTCCCAAACGTACCCATTGTCGTGGTAATCCTGCATCTTGGCGAGCTGATTGCAAAGCCTCTTGCAAGGCAAAAACAACACTTACAGCTAGACAGCAAGGCGGCTCTCCTGTGGCTTTAGAACGCATAAAACCGGCACTGGTTGGATTTGGATTTTGAACCAGTTCAACACGAAAATCAATGGGTATATCTTTAGCTCCAGGCGGTTTATAATTCCAACTGCGATTGGTTAATAGGCGTCCTGTTTGGCGGTCATAAATTAGTTGTTCACTCAGCCAATAACCAAGACACATGACAAATGCTCCCTCGACCTGACCAATATCAATATACGGACTTAGACTCTCACCAGCATCTTCGAGAATGTCAACACGTTTGATTTGATTGTTCCCAGTTAAAACATCCAATTCAATTTCTGTCAGAGAGAGACCAAATACATGATAATTTTGCATATCGCCCTCTTTGTAGTGATCCGAAGCAATTAAATTGATCGAAGCGGCATAGGCTGCTTCCACTGTTTCTGTCCAAGAAGCTTTTGGTTTCTTGACCGGCTCCAAACGTGAGTTGAGAGTCTGACAGGCTTTACGCACGGCATAACAGAGACTTTCGCTACCCACAGCACCTCCAGTAACCATAGAATTGGCACCATTGATGGTATCTGATGATTCCACTTTGATGAAAGAAAGTTCAATGCCCAGAGTATGGGCAGCCACCTGGGCAACTTTAGTATTCATGCCTGAAAAAAGGGAATAGGAAGCTCATTTTGATAAGGAGTCCAGAGAATTCACTTACCTTGACCCATTTCGATGCCACCGTGACTAACCACCACAGTTCCATCGACGTGATAGATTGCCACTGTTGCTGGATATTGGCCAAAATAGAAAATCGGATAATCCATGATGGCTAATCCCAATCCACGTTTCGTCCAACGATTCTTGGCATTATAATCATTAATTTCTTGCTTTCTTGCATGATAGTCCCTCGATTCCAAGAACTTTGGCAACAAATCTGCCATTTTGTTACCCTTGATTATGTTGAGCAAACGAACCTCAGATGGATCCTTTTGCACCTCAAAAGCCACATGCTCCAGAATGTTCTCTATCATGGCTATACCCTCAACAGAGCCTGGAGCCCGGCACCAAGTGGAACTGGGCGCATCAGTGAGAACAGCATTACCATTTATCTTAAAGTTGCTCTTGTTGCTCATGTCGTAGCAATTGGCCGCTGTAAAAGTGGAGTGATTCTCTATGGGACTCTCATTTGGACTCCAGCCGGCATCCTCGTAAAAATCATTCTCCATTCCTACAATTTTTCCATTTGCTTGGGCATGGAACTGATAATCTGAGCGGCAGGCCCAACGCTTCCCATTGCAATCCATCATGGATTCAAGCGATTGGACAAATCTTACTGGGCGATTTAATTTGTAGGCAGCCAAAGATGCCGCACATGCCACCTGATTGCCTCGGGTTATTTTTGACCCATAACCACCGCCCAGACGACGCACTTGCAACTGGACATCCTTGGCCTTAATCTGGAGCATGTGTGCAATTACTGATTGTGTGTGATCCATCCATTGAGTGGACGAATATATCTTTAAACCATCTTCAAATGGTATCGCTACCGTCGTTTGGGGCTCCATGGTGAAATGATATTGGAGACCCATTTGAAAGATTCCCTTGACACTGACGTCTGGATTGGACGAGAATTTAATCTTCTTAATCTCTGATTTGGACACTGGAATAATGCGAGATTCAACGGGAGATCCACATTCGAATACATCCGATAAACTGGGTAATATTACGATATCCCAACTCGGTTGGCTGTAGAAAATTTTTACCAACTTTGCAGCTCTATTTGCCTGATCCACAGTGAGAGCCACCACGACACCGACAGGCTGCTCGTGATGACGCACAGTGCTCGAGCAGAATATCTCCTCTTTTTGATAACCAAAAGTTGGTCCTACAAATGTATTGCTGCCGGGCAAATCCTTGGCACTATAGAAAGCAATTACACCAGGTTGTTTTAGGGCCTCAGCAGCATCTATTTGTTCAATGATGGCTCCCACTTTATCGGCTCCCACAAAAGCACAATGCAAAGCGTTCGATGTAGTTAGAACATCATTCATATAGGTGGCCTCACCCGAACATTGAATCATTCCCTCCACTTTTTCCACTGCCTCTGTGACGGGATAATTTTGTTTTTGTGTTTGATACACCTGCAAACCAGATGATAAGAGACGTTGGAGTAAATGACCACCGCTTAAGAACTTCTCGTCAATTTCCGATTGAGGAGCGTGGCTTAAAAGAAATTTATAGAATAAGCCGCAGGCCAACTTCAAGCGATATGCAGGTGAAGCATCGGGTAATATTTCATCGGGTTGTATGAGAGTTGATAGTTTAGCAAACGATTGCTCCACTTGACTGGGATCATAGGGATTTTTTCCAACTAGTAGTTGCTCAATGGCGGTAGCATGAACAAATTCTGGACGAATTCCACCAAAACAGATGCGTGCATTTTTCACTTTAGTCTCGCCGCTGGCCAATTCAACCAAAAATGCAGCATTAACATACGCATGGGCATTCTGGGCACGTGGCATAATCTGATTGGAAAAACAAGTCAATTAAAGAACATCAAATAGTATTTAAGATATTTTAAGCACCTTGTATGAATCAAATATGAAGCTCTCCTTTGGATAATTTGGTAATATAAAAGCCTTGAGCAAAAGTTTTCTATCATTAGACTTTAAATATTCAGCCAATGACATTTGTTGCTCTTCCTTGGCATTTTTCATGGCCACGACTTCAACATTCAGAGCCTCAAATGAAATGAATATGTCGGATGGAAATTCCGGATGTTGTTTCTTAATTGAAATATTACCAGCCAAAGTGCCAGACTATAAAAATAAAAAAAAAAACAGATTTAGTTAGTATTGATATTTAGTTAGTGTAGATTCAAACACCTTACATTGCGTACTGGGACATTGGCTATCAAGTCCAAATGATTCCATAGAACTTGCATATACTCAAAACCAGTTTCTTTAACATTTTCCTTTAGAATATTCATTGTTTCTGTTAGACTGATATTTGCCCCTAGCCTTAGTTTATTTCCATCTTTTCTATGCTGATGTAATTCCTCCACTTGATGCAGATCAATAAAATGCTTAATATTCGTTGACCGTCTATAAACACCATGGGCTGTATTTCCAGCCACTAGGATGAACTCTTCCTCGTCACAAATCTTATCAAGAGCTTCAAATAGTTCACTTAATGATTTGGGCCAGTGCCATTGGGTGCCGTCATCATAGATTAATGTCAATTGCTGTTGACATTTACCCACACAAATCTCTCCTGTTTTGGGACAATTTCGCGCCGTAAGATCCAAATCTTCTATATCTCTGCATGCGGCCGGTAATTGTATTGTGGTATCTACAGCAAATGATTTCATGGCATCCAAAATGGGGCGATAGCCTGTACAGCGGCAAATGTTGCCACCAAATGAATTCTCCACCTCCTCCATGCTGATCTTACCCTCATGCTCCTCCAGCAGTCCATACATGTTCATCACAAAGCCCGGTGAACAGTAACCACACTGGGTGCCATTCATTTTGGCCAGACGCTTCTGAATGGGATGATAACCACTGCGTTGAGTGCCCAATCCTTCAGATGTGATGATCTCCAGCTGCGCACAAGTATTCAACAAGGTGAGGCACTATAAAAGACATGTTAGGTTAAGAAAATTTTGCTTTTATCGACGATATGTTTTTTTTTGTTTTTTAAAACAAACCGAATTCACAGCCCAAGCCCGTTTGTTCGCATCCCGAACTACGCAAATGCAAGCACCGCATCCGCCCTCCTGGCACATGAACTTTGTGGCCGTAAGTTGGGCATGTTCTCGTATAAATGTATTCAGGGTGATATCCGGAGGCAGATTGGTTAGGTTAACTAATGAAAAAAAAATCGAAATAGATAAGAAAAAATGAAACATTACCTAAGACATATGCATATACATATTTATTATTTTTAATTTATTTTAGTACACTTCTCTATTTCGAATAGTTTGTGCAGTTTCAGTTTCTATGGAAATATTTTTATTATGGAACTTTAAATGAGAAAAACTGGTTTTATAATTGCCGACTTTAACGAGGAGCACTGGGAACTCAATTTTAATTTCACAACAGAAAATCTGTGCTAACAATGTCAGACGTTATAAAATGTACATATGTATATAGAAAAATCATAACAAAATTATATTAAAGTTATACATATGTATATAAAAACATTATTACATACAGTTACACTTATGTACATATTTATTTATGTAGAGTTGTGGAATCTATATCAATTGAACTTACCCGTATAAGGTCGTCCATTAATGGTGAATTTTGTCGTCATTTTATCTTATTATACAAACAGTTGAAACTGTAACTGCAACAAATATATTTTTTTCAACACAAATGTCAGCTGCAAATTGTTATTTCTATAAATAATAATACAGTTTAGTAATGAATTTTGTTGTTGCTGTTCGTTTTTGCTCTCTCCCTCCCTCTCTCTAAGTCTCTATGAAGTAATTTCTAAGCGTTTGCTTCTGTCTCCGTCGGCTGTCTATGGACAACTGATTCGAAACTGCTGTTGAATTTTTATATTTGTTTTTTTCGCAATTTTCTTGGCGTCTGTTTAAAAAATATATATAAAAAAACACTTCATTTTTTTATTATTGTCATTGTTGCTGTTCATTGAAATTAAATAAGGTATTTTTTTTTTCTTTTTTCGAATAAATTTTCGAGTCCGCAACCATATATTGTTGTTGCTATCTTTTTGGTTCCATTCATTTGTTTGATTTGCCGGTAATTTTTATTTTTTGCCTCCCTCTCTTGTTCTCTCTTTCTCTGTTTGGCTAGTTTTTTTAAACAGTGAGCTAGATTTTTTTATTGACTAGTCACGATATTCGCTAAAATAGCACAAAAAGCATCGTTTAAACTAGCATCGAATTTTAAATGCTCTTACAAATATTTATTAATGTATTATTATATAGTATAGTAAACGAATATTAGCTGCATACAGCTTTATTGATACATATGTACATACATACATACAAATAAATTTGCTTTAAAGGTCAACTTTTTTTGAAAACTGATATGATCTTTCTTAGAACTTATTGTTATGAAACAGATGTGACCGGTATATTATTTTATTGTTATTCTGACACCCAACAACAAAGAGCTTTTAAATCTAGAATTTATTTCATTGCCCAGTATTTGTTTCGAGTTCATATTTAATAATCAACAATCAATTATATATCAGATATACATACATATGTATAATTTGGCTGATTCAAATTAATTTGATTATACACATAACATTATGCATAATGTACACAGACAGACAATTGTTTTAAAATTACCGTGTTTATTTGCATTTGCTTTGTTTTATTAAAGTAGACAATGCAAAATGAAGTTAGGCAAATGAATTTACTTATCAGCTAAAGCTTTTCTCACACGCAATTGACAAAATAAACAAAAATAAACAAAACAGATTTAAGAGAGATTTAATGCCGAACTGGTCAGAGAGAAGAATAAAGCAAAATTAAGAGAGACCTCACATTGAATACACTGTCCAAATAAGTATTGAACTAAATTTAGAGAGCTAAATGGTGAGAGCGAAACATTTGGACTATATAACAATAAATACATAGAAATATGTATGTACATATATACACACATACATATGTACATATATATATGTATACACTCTCTCGATCAATGCAAAATAAACTCTTAGTTTTAATTTTTTCGAATTTATATTTAATTTTATTAGGCTACTCTTAGCTATTTATTTAATATTTATATAAAAGTATCAAGATGATTTCCAATTTTAATTAATTTTTAGTTACGTATATTTCTAAGAAATTAGTTATAGATTTGAGTAATTTTTGATAAACTTTTATTATGGTCAATCTGTAGTCCATACCCATGTTTAGATGCATGAAATATTTATGAAGTGAGGTAGGAGGGTTGTGGCATCAACTCACCTTGCCCACTAAATATGGGCTTGGTATTATTCTTGCCTTTTTGCCCGCCTGACCGTTTTGTGGGTCAGTGTCATCCATATCCATTGCTGTTATTTTGGGGCATCAAATGGCCGTTGGCCAATAAAACCCAACACTTTTTGGGGTATCATCTTGAGTCTGGGTGTGGGACTGTCTGAACCGAGTGTTTTTGTGTAGATGTGTGTGTTTGTGTGTATGTGTGCATCATCATCTTCGTCATCGGCAGCAGGCTGCTTGCTGCCCGAGTAGCATCTTTTGGGGGAGCGCTTGGCTCACGTCACTTTTTCTGCTTTTTGATAAGGATCCGCAATTGAGAACAAGAAGACAAGGTGAAGGCGTTACGGTCAAATATATTGGAATTTTATTATGCATGACAGCTCCAAAGAACCAAAAAGCAACAACAGAACCAAACAGAACAAAACAAAACAAAAGCAACAAGACGAAGGGACACTCCCATCATGGTTTGGGTCATGAAGTCAAAGTCACAGAGACGGGACCCAAAACTGAACTGGACGTAGACCACTTGGAAGTTGGAACATGGTTACCTGTTTGACAGCGGGTCGCCTCCTTCCCTTCTCCATCTATCTGCTCAGCCATGTGAGAAAAGATTGCGTTTATCATATTTTAATGTTGACTTGTTTAAAGTTTTGTTCCTTTTACTTCTTCTCCTCGCTCCCTTCTTTCGAATACGATTTTTGAATATCGATAAGGTGGCAAGGCGGAACATTTCCTTTTGTTCTTGACTGGTGTATATATTTTTTTGGGCATGATTATGTAATATTCTTTCGTTTTTTTTCTCTCGATTTCTGAATTTCGATTTGATATTCCATCCATTCATTCTCCAAAACAAGCATCGATTTATATTTTGACAAATGATTTCCAAATGAGTTGACATTTTTTTTCTGTCTCTCTACCTTACCCTTCGTGCAGTTAATAAAAAAAAAAATATGTAAAAATAAAGGAGAAAGATGAAGACTGTGTAAATATGTGTTTAATTAATTAAGTCGCGTCAAAAAAAAGTAATAAGAAAAAAAACGGAGGTAGAGCGCAAGGAGGGGTAAAAACCAGACGGATAACCCACAAGATCATTTATTTTACATTTCATACTGACTAATCCCAACTCGTAAGAAATTCAATTTCTTTGGAATTCAAAAAAAAAAAAAACACATATGCGATTTAAGATTTGATAAGACATTGAGAAAAGCTTGCTGAATTTTTAATTAATTATACAGTTTTTTGAAATTGTTTCAAAGGAAAAATTATGCTGTTATATTTCAGATATAGAGACATTTTACAATAATACTTAAAATATTTAATATTCTTATTTACAAAATTAGATAAAGTATTAAAACTAAACCTAAACCAAAGATATGAGTACTAGCTACAAGGCCTTCGACTCGTACTTTAAATAGTTTTACTTGATCTTAACTGATTCTTTCAATAAAATTCACTCCATCTTCTTAATATATTATATTAATAATATTTGCTAAAAATTTGCTATTATAAGCATGCGACTTCCCTTTTATAGTTTTAACCCTAATCAATTTTTATTATTTATGTATTCGCCAGGTACACAATGTTTCTCTTTGTATTTTTTCATTTGTAGCGCCTTCCCCTTTTTTTCTAATATTTCCCCCTTCTTTTATACTGGAACTAAACAAAAAAAAAACGAATAATATCGTCTTGGATATGGACAACGAACCCCTTCGTTTTAAAAAGAAATGTTGGTACACTTACTCATTGGTTGACACTGTTAACCCTTTGTCACTTCCATTGACAGTTCAATAATGCGTCATTTGGTGTGACGTGAATAGGGGAGAGTTACAGAATTGGGTAAAAAGATAAGGATACGGCAAGGGCCAGTCGTGCGTTGGCTGTCACATCAAAACTCACATTTGAACAGATAACCCAAAAAAGGATCTCTTTTTGGCTAAAAGATTATCAATGAAAGTTTCGCAAAGTTGAAACGATAATATGGGAAGATAAAGCTTCATTTCTTTACTTTTCTACATTGTTAAAGTATAAATGGAATAGGAAGAAAAAACATAGGAAAACATATTATATACATACATATATAAAGCCACCAAATTGAAGTCGGGTTTCTACAACTTATTACTTAATTATTTGCAACACATTATTTGTTAATATGGGATTTATTCAATCAAAACTGTAATTAATGTTGTATGTATTTTAATCATAAAGAGTATTCCAAAGTCGAGCCCGACTGTCCTAGCAATTGGTTTCTCTTTGTGCGGTCTCGTCTTTGGTTATCTTTGTCGAGCCTTCTCCTTCCATTGGCTCATTCGTATTCTGTAGTCTGTTGTCGCCTGTCGGATGTCACATTAAATTCGCATTATTTGCTTGAAATAATTTTCTGTTTATTGTTGGTGGAGTCCAACTTATGGCCTCTCGTTTCTCGCTATCATCATCTTTAGCTGTGTTTATTGGTCGGATACATCGGGCCATTGATAAAAGTTGCAGGGCCATTTAATGACTTTCGTTGCATTTTGATGCCTTCCAGTTTGTTTTGCCGGCAAATAAGTGATAAATCGTTTTTGTTTTTTCTGGTTTTTGGTCAAAACCAAAATGCCTTTTAATTGATTCATCATCGGCTCATATATTAATGTTATTGATAGTCTGTCATTTTCAATGGTTTCAGATTACCCAATTGGCGACCCACCAAGTTGCTATTGTTTTTGTTGTTGCATGTAAAATGAGGCCCAGCTGCCAGTTGTAAGCCTCTTTTCATGGTCGAGCAAACTCCAGGTATAATAGAAAAGGCTTTTACAGAACACTATTAGCCAGTCTTAGCTTCAGCACCTGTCACACCCTCTCACCATCTCTCCCTCTAACCCCATTTCGATTCCAATTTCGACTCCACTGAGAACTGTCATTTAACTCATTTGTGGCACAAACTGAGGGAAATTAAATACATTTCTATTTTTACGAGTTCATTGAAAAATCCATAAAATCGAAAAACAAAACTCCCTCCAAACAAAAAAAAAAATAGAAACAAAAACTTCCCGCTGTCAATTTTATTTGCGACAAATAAACAAAAAAATAAAAAACCAAAAAAAAAAACTCAATTTTTATTTAAGTGAAATGAGCTTTTCACAAAAAAAGAAAAGAGAGGGAGAAAGAGAAAAACGTATACATATGACGGATATGAAGAGGAAAGCGGAAACCTAATTGAAAGAAGCCACGCAAATTAAGTTAACCAAGCGGAAAACCAGGCCATTAAAATTGGACTGGCTTGGTAAGAGAATGGAATCGATTGGAGTATGGAATGAAGTAGTGCCTAGTATATGTATGTACATGATGAGACAGACGGAAGTGTGGGAGTTCAGTTTCGGACACAGACAATCGGACAAACTTGTTTCGATTCAAATCGATTTATGGCATTTGCAATTGTGTGGCAATTTAATAGCAATTTGTTCCCCAAAAATTGACGAAACTTTGATGAAATGCAATTGGAAAATTGTCACGGCTACGGCTACGATTCTGGTTCTATCTATCCGAGTCAATTGACTGCACATTTTCGTTATAGTTACCCGCTTCCACTTCCACTCTTTACATATACACGTACATACGTATCTATCTATCCGTAACAATGGCAACTGCAGCAAACAAATGCAAGTCATTCCAATGACTAAAACAATTTTCATCAAAAATTGACAGTCGGAGAATGTTTCCCAGATATTGAAGGCAATTTCCATCAAATTTCCTCTGAATTTGGTTTTGTTCAAATAACAGATTAGACAATTTACAGATGACAAGGGTTGAGGGTAGATGAAACTTTGGGAAATGTGAAGTTGTTTTCTTTGACACCTTACGATTTGCATTAGATAATGAAACAACAAGATTATAGATTTGCTACATGCAGGAATACCTGACTGGCTCAATCAAATCTATTGATTTGATTTGATTTTTAAGCTTGGAATAAATCGAAAAAATGGCAAAAAAAAATATTTTCTTCCTTCTACTAACAATAAAAACTTGAGCAATAAAGTAAATTGATTTTAGGTATATGAAAATATGCATGATACAATATACAAGATATAGAATGCTTTATTTAAAATAGAAAAGTAAAGTAGAAAACTTTATTTAATTTTGTTTGACCGACCATATACATATATTTTGAAATTTCATTAGTAATTCCAATTATTTAATTTCCTGCCAACCCCCTGTTTTTCTCTCTCTGTTTTTCTGTTGTCGGCAAATCAAAGTTCCTCACATATTTCGCAAATTTTGTATTTATTTATTTATTTTTTTTTTGGCAAGAGTAACGCAAAGCGCCTACCTAACAGATACATTTTAAAGATAACTAAGCCGACGAACAGCCAAAACGTTGAGATAATAAGATAAGTATTATGAAAAACAAGAGATAGACAGAGAAACAGGGAGAGAGAGGTAGAGGATAAAAAATATAACAGACAGCAACAACAACAACAAAAGTAGGCGCGATAAATTATTAAGTGACTGTGACGGGTCCTCTGCTGCTCGTGCTGCTCCATCTCCTGCTCCATCTACTACTCCTGCTCCTTTTCGAATTGGTGTGGAGTTTGTCACCAGAACAAGTCAGCAGACGGTTGCGTCTGCCTTATCTACCAGATGACGGTTGTGTGTGTGTCTTTTTTTTTTTTTTCCTTTTTTGTATGTTTATTTTTATTTTTTTTTTTTTTTTATCATGCCAGTTAACTGTGGGAGCCAACAGCAACAACAACTTAATTTGTGATTTATTTTTTAGAGTCGAACAGGAATAGTTGCAAGATTTATATGCAGCCTGGCGCAGTTGCTTAATTTATAAAATAAGAAAAAAATTAACTGACGTTGATAATAAATCAATTTCCTGCCTACACATTAAATTATACAGTTAATAATAAGCCGGCGAGTTGAGGAGTTTTCTTTCCTTCTTTTTTTGTTTTTGTTATTTTTTGCCCACGTCTTGGTTTTACTTTGGACTGGGACTGGTACTCAAGCTGTAACTGAGACACAGACTAAGACTGAAATTGGGATTGAGAGTGGAGACTGAGGACTTGGCTCTGTCTTTGGTTACATCTGATCGGGCTGTTGCTTGGGCTGTTTATCGCACACAAATCCATTTGCATCTCATCAACGGTTAAGCCTGAAACTGGCCCTGGCCAGGCAGGGCGATTGCATTGCGTGTCTTTACCAATTTGTTGGCAGATTAAACAAATTTCCTGCCAACAGCCACGCAATTTGTTTTCAAACATATGTGCCAGCGATCCGTGATGCATATTTAATAGTTGTCCAACTAAATATTCTTAACTTGTGATGGGCTCGATCTAATAAGCAGTTAGTTAAGATAGCTGATCTCTGTTGGACGTTGACGTGCCATGGCCAATAAGTTCACTAGGATGAAGCCTCCAGTAAACCATTAATTAAACGAGGAATAATCTAGAATATACCAAAGAAAAAAATCTAAAAGAACCTTTACTATTTAACTGTTCTTATTTCATTCCTGTTCCATTCATTGAATGTACAAACTTTAACAAAGATTTAAGACATTTCCCTTTTCTTAAGAAACCATTATGTTAAAGGTATCTTGGGCACTTGGCTTTCTTAGCTTTTCATCGTGTCTTAGCTTCTTAATACACACGCTTGTCCTTTTTTAATTAAAAACTTGCAGACTGCTTAATTTTGTTTGCCCAAATCCCAGGACTACAATAAAACTTTTTTCTCTCTTGTTTTTGTTATTTTCGCTGTCCCTCAACTGGCTAGGAATTCTCCAACTCCAATTCTACACGTCAAGTGCGCTTTTCAATTTGAGAAAGGTAACAGCAGCAGCAGCTCGAGTCAGAAAATTTTTACACTTTCTACATTTTCTCAAATGCTTCCGAAACTACTTACAATGCCTTGAACTTCATTTCCTGAGCCTGCCAAAGCCCCAAAAAGAAAAAAAATAAAAAGGACTTGGCCTTTGGCCATAAATCATTGCCTTTGCCTTGCCTGGTCTGCGCAACCTAACCAAAGTCAAAGAAAGGAAAAAACAAAAAATAAAGAAAAAGAGAAGAAAAGGTAAATTTTATATGAAAAACGCAACTCGAAGGAGCAACAAGTTTTGTTTTCATCTTTGTAAGCCTTTGGCTGTTTTATTATTAACCAAGGTAAATAGCAAAAAGGCTAAAATAAAATAAGTAAACCTACAAAAAAAAAAAGAAAAGGTAACAAGAACTTTCTCAAGTGTCCTCTTTGGCTTGATATTAATGAGTTTTGGCGTCAAAATTAATTGCATTCTAGAAGTTTGGTTCAAGATTTTCATTTCGTTTTTCCAACCCTCCAAACCATTCCTCTGCATACTGAGGTTTATCAAAGGTACTCACAAAAAAAAGAACCAACAGAACGATAGTTTCTCTGACCAGGAGAGGCAAAAAGGATTCTGCGTCTGTCATCTTATTTTTGGGCTGACACAGCGGTTGGTCTAAATATTTTACATTTATTTTAAGCTAAAAACCGAAAATGAAATGCGACAAGTGTAGCAGCTTTGTGCAGAGGAAAACTCTTATAGGCCTTTTCTTATTATTTTTTTTTTCGGGGGGTGAAAAGAAGAAGAAAATTACAATTTTGGGCTAGAAGGGACTTTGGGCTAATGAGTTGCTCGTTAAATAACAGTGCTTAATGTGCGGGGGTGATTCACAACACCTTAAGGGGAATTATGCTTATGGAAAATGAAACTAAAACCAACCTTAAAGCTAAAATTCCAGGCTGGCTGCACATTTCTATTGACAAAATATCAAACATCATTAAAAGGCTCAGTGAATCCTTTTTTGCGGCATTTTCTCTTTTATAATTTTGACACTTTGCAAGGTCCTGGCACTATCCCCTCGCCCTCCCTCAATTACGTTTAGGGTTTATGCATGTGCCAAACTTAATTTTGAAAATGGTCAAAAGTGTAAAATGCTGAACGAGTCAACCCCTCCTCTCTTTGCATGCCCAATCATTAGAATAGGAGAGCCGCCTCCTTCTTTGCCACCACCCGCTAGCTCACTGACAACCAGGGAAAACTCATCATCAGCAACCGAAGGAAGAACAATAACAACAACAAAAACAACAAAATGGGTGTAGGCCTGGTCATCAGCATAATTTAAATGCTTTTTAATTTGGGAAGCTAAAATGCAACAACAGCAACATTTTACAAACATAGTAGCCCTAGAAAAGTCCTATACAGACCCAACTTCCCATTTTTGTGTCATATCCATTCCCATGGCACATCATCCCTCTCTCTACCATCTTCTCCTCCCAGACGAGGACCAGAAATGCTTTTAAACTATGCCGTGGGTATTAAGTGGACTTTTGATGCCGTCGCGTTTCTCATTACAAAAGCTGAATCAATATTAAATTTATTTTAACAAGGGGCAAGGTGGATGTGGGTTTTAAGCGAGGGGGGTGGTGCCCGGGAGTTCAAGCATTGTGTTTATTGTGGTTGTTTGTTTGTTTCATAATTTTCAACAGGGGGGAGTAGAGATGAGATGGAAGATGTTGGCCAGGCCTTAATAAACAAATGAGTATGTGTGTATGTGGCGTCTAATAGCCTAAAGTTTAAGGCACTTTAATAGAGTTGCGCCACATATAGTAGGTTTTATAGAACTAGTTCACTATGTATTTATTTCAATTGATTAGTAGATAAAACAATTACCAATAGTTTCCAAAATACTATGTATATGTAAAAAATAATGCATTCGATTCCGAGACTGATAATATTTTTCTGAAACAATTTATATATAAATCCATTTGAAAACTCCAACGTAAATATATTTTTCATTACGAAGAAAAATTTAATTCAGATATGTACTTTTAAATGCAAATCAAAAATTGATTAGTTTTTAGTTCTAGTTTTTAATAATTAAGAGAACTAGTTCTTTGACTTTCTTTTTCCAATTTCAATAAACTAGTTTTTTAAAACTATTTAAAATTTTTAATCGACTTCTTTTTCAAATTTACAAGCCAATGAACTGGTTCAATGTTTTGATTTAAAATCAAATGTACGCAAACCAGTTCCGCTCCAAATACCAAAAATCTAGCCATCAGGTAAATGGAGCAACACTCCAATTGTAACCAGCCCCTGTCCCTTGCTACCCCTCCGCACACAACATCTGGCAGGCCCTAATGCTTACCCTAATGCTTGCATATAAATTGGCTCACGTTTCCTTGGCTTTGAGGATTATTACACTTAAATTAGCAACTTGGGAGCCCCGCGCGTGCAATTCGAAACAACACTGGGGGGATGGGATTTTCTACTGGAGTAGGTAAGGAAGAAGACAGAGCAAGTGGGAGGTTGGGGGGTGGCCAACAATGCATAAAACATGCGTTTCGGGGGTTGCTCGACCATCGTGTGGGAGATGCTTTTACGTGCCATAGTAGAAGAGATACACATTTCTCGCTCTCTATCTCGATCTTACAACGGAATTTCACCCAACAAAATCTGACAAAATCAAATTGTTGCCATTTTTACGCATTTCATTTAATTTGAAGAACGTCTGGGTCGAACACCTGTGGGACCGAAACACCGACCCATGGACTGTGACTCCTCTCTCTCCCTCACCCAGTCTTACTCTTGGTGGAAATGGACCGCTTTAAGTGCCACATTTGACGTTTTATGGTTTTTTCTTTTCCTTTTTTTTTGTTGTTTTGTTTTTGGATTCATTGTTGCTGCTCTTGTTTGGCGTTAGAGAAGAAAATTATGGTCGAATGTGGGGCTAAATGGAAAATGAAATGTGTGCTCTTGTAATGAGAATTTTTGGTGCTTTTGTTTAGCTTAAATTAGCTCAAGTGATGAGTTTTTTGTTTACGATTGGAGAAGGAGCGGAGTGGAGTGGTGTGTAAGTACCTTTACAAATATTGGGCACTGGGAACAGCCGCCCATAAACGTATGCCACATAAATGTTATCTAGTATTCCCAACATATTATTCCTAGGCAAGAAATATCCTTTATACAAGTTTCCTTTATTATGTTGATTCACATGATTTTTTTTTTTTTTTATTAAATCTGCTGCTGACACTTGACTATCAATTTGGTTCAATCTTCATTTGTTTATATTAATTGAAATTGGTTTTTTTACAGTACTTGAATAGCAAAAAAAGAAAGAATTATCGGTAATGATTTTTCACCAAGACATCTTCATTCACATTATGGTCTGATTTGTAATGAATTTCAAATTCGTCTCTTTTTTCACTTTGTTGCTTTGGCTATGACTTTTTTAATTAATTTTTGAAACTTCATTGAGAACTTTGGTTTTTGTAGTTTGCATTTGTAGAGCATTTAACATTAATCCATGGCTAGGACAAGTGCCTTTGGCTTGTTGTCTCATCAAAAGGATTTTTAATTTCATTTCTATTTCACTTCATGGATGGAGTGCGGAATGCAATTTCCAACAGAGACATTGTTAACGTTGATCCAAATGTCGACTTTTGTGGTCAATAATGAGAAATTCCTTTTGGCTAAAATACGAAAGCTAAAGTCAAACCAAAAAAAAAAAAAGAATAGCCGAAAGAAAATGACAAAAAACAAAGTCAAGTATTTGCACTCAATTCAATTAAGTAATGGCAACAAGGGAAACTCGGAAAAAACAGAAAGATTTCGCTGTATTCTCTTACTTTATTTTTGTATTATTCTTTTTTTTTTTTTTTAGCTTTTTTCATTCTCTATCAAATAATTTGAATTCTTGCGTTTCATTAAGTGGTGGAGGTGGGTTACTGCGGGGGTGAAAAGTGTCTTTCTCATATGCTTGTGTCATGCACGAACAGCAATGTGTGTGAGTGGGTATAAGTGTGTGTGTGTGTGTATGTGAAGCTACCCTCGACTTAGCCAGAGTTGTCCCAGGAGTGTCATAGACTAAGTACAAACACTTGGCTTTTTGGATGAGTTTTCTCTGTTTTTCCATGGGAGACAGAGATGTTTTTCACCATTTGCCTTTGCCTTAACTTTTTGTTAGCCATGTGGTTGGTTTGTTTTGACGCTTGCTTAAATGTCAGTTACATGTGCATAAGTTATATTATGTGAAGTCACTTGTACATGAAGATGGAATGTTAGCCAAGAAGATGAGTTGAACTACACTTGAAGCTACTTCGCCTTTTTGAGTGATTTCATATGATAGCTACAAAAGAAGTTAAGTAAGTGTAAAATAGAGAAATACTTTTACATATGTACATCTGGTAATTTTTTAACCATGTTATCTTTAAAATATTTTAACCAAATGTTTATTAAATCCTTAATTCCCAAATTTAGTCTAGTGTTGCATAGACAAGTCTTTAATTAAGAGGATTTTAAGCTAACAAAAATAGGAATGAGAAACTAATACCCAGACTACATGCAAGTCCCAAACAACCAACCAAGTAACCAACCAACAAAAGGACGGGTTAATCCAGCGACCTGTGTTGTTGTCAATGGCAGACGCAGAAACAGATGATAGACAAACATACAGAAGCGAATACTAGTAATTTAGAGAGAAGAGGTTAACAGGGGCGCGTTTGTTAGATAATGTGCCTGCAGGTCATAATCTTAATTGTTTTTCACTGTTCAGTACTTAAAAGTGGGCAATAGAAAGGGTTTGAGTTTTTATTTAATAAAAAAAAAAAAAAAACAAAACATGGAAACGAAACGGAACAGTAAAACCACCTTGGCAAAATAATGTTTTCCCAAATTGAATGTCTCTGACAGCCAACGAAAATGGTTTTTCAATTTTTGCAATTAAGTAAACGTGTGTGGCCGAGACATGGCTTTGATTCAATTAGCCATAGCCAAAAAGCAGCACACCGAACCACAACCCAGCCGACCGACGCTTGTCCTTTAAGCCGCATGATCCGATAGAAGTTTTTGCCTCCCCACGAATTCTCTCCATTTCATTAGGCCTACAAAATTCTATTAATTGAGCATTTGTGTGGCTTTGTGGACGGAGGCGGAGTCGGTCTAAGAACTGCCCACAGCGCCACTTGTCGCCAACAATTGTCGCCAGTTGACAAGCAGAAAACTTTGGTTATCACTCTCCTTCCCCCACTATCCACATGTCACCTTGTGTCAGCTACATTTCCGGCTTTGCTTTTGACTTAATTTGATTAAAAGTTTGCCAAACAAGTAATTTCTCCCTCTCTCTCGCTTTCTCACTTTATTTTCCCTTCTCTCTGTAAAACACGACTAGCTGAATCGATTTAAGTGGCACTCATTCAAAATGAATAACAAGCAAACAATTTAAATGATTTAATTGTCCAAACAATTAGTTAGACAAATCGCTAAATTAGTATATTCCGTTTATAGCCAAATATTGAAAATTTAAGCGAGATTAGATTGTAAATCTTATTATTTAATAGAAAGTTAATTGTGGGTAAACTTAAAATTAGCAAAAATTTACTTAGTCTAAATTATTACAGGAAATTAAATAACGATAATTTTTAATGACATTTAAAGAAGATTTTTACTTAACGTTAATTTTGATAAATTTATATCTCTTTCTTTTCTTATTTTCTAAAGTTTTATGTTTTCAACAACTTCTCAGCTGCTTTTATGAAAGATTTTTCAACTTTTAAAAGCCCAAGGCTTCTTTACATTATAGCAGATATTTACTATACCTAGTATAATAATTGTTCGTATATGCAGACGCATATAATTCTATTTACCCTCCCTCTTCTACATAACCATTTGCACTCCACTTCCATTCAAAACTTACCTACTATATATAGAACATTTCCTTAACAAGTTTTACTTGCAACTTTTTGAGGGTCTACTTTTTGGGCGTTGGCCATATGATATCAATTAAAAATTTGTCTAATTAAATTTGAAACTTGTAACAATGCCGTTGGCCAAGCCAAGCCAAGCCAACTCAGACCTGGCCACTTGAACCCCAAAATGGAAGTGAACAGAGACTGAGACTGAGAGACTGGTAAAGTAGATGCAGTATAAAAGAGAGTTTGGGGGAGAGACAAACTAAAAGCGACACCCACTCAAAACTAATGAAAGTTGCATAGAGAACAGAAATTCAAGTGGCTGCTGTTGGCTAACTCTTCTTCCTACCACTTTCAACCTTATACTATGGGTGATTGCCAATTTGTAGTAAATTCTCAGACTTGCCACGCCCATCAAATGTCAATAAGTGCTGAGAAATATTTGACTACAACTAAGACTTGAGATTGAGGGTAGCCCCAAACTCAACTACATGTTACTCTGATGTAGAATCGGAGAATAGAAAAAGGAGAAAAGCATAGAGTCGTCGTAGTCTGTTGCCTTTTTGGACCTTTGCCTCTTAGCAATTAGGGAAAACACTTCTCATTGCACTTTTCTGTTGCCCTCTGTCTATGAAGAACGGGCTAATGGGTTCTTTGGCTACCAAATGAACATACACTCATATTAAAAGTTAGTAAATGGTCAAGTGAGTAGGTAAAAGAAGTAGACAAACCCTAAAACTTAAGCCAAGTCAAGTGTATGTTGGTTTGTTTCCTAATGAAGTTATTGTTGAAATTGTAAAAAAAAAGAGCTTCACAATCAATGAAACAACTCAAATTATGCACAATTACTATCTTTTGAATAGTGTTAAAAATCATACACAGAATAAAGTGATTATTGTCTAATAAAGTGAATAAATATGAACGCTTTTCCTTTCTTTATCGGGAAACCGTGAAAAGAAATTAAACTACGATTGAATAAATCTGATATTCACTTGAAACTTCTGATTGTGCTACTTGACGCCAACAACAACAAAAAATAAACAGAAAAAAATGTATGAAAATTTCGCAGAAGTGTACAATCGACAATTTGATGGACAAGAAAAACTAACGTTAAATGTATTCGGCCATAAGCTAAAACCCCTTCACTAACAGCACGAATTTGCCATAGGATAAACAACTGAAATAGACTCATGTTTTATGGATCAAATGTGACTGGCAACCATGAATTCAATGCGAATGAATGAATAGACAAATGGACAAGTACAAAGCCCGGGAATGAGTATTTTGCATAAATATTCCCTGAAGTGGGAATGAGAATGGGAAACGGAATGCGGCTGATGATGAGATGAATTCCAGTTTTGTGTGGGATTTTAGCTGCTTTATTGTCCAGGGGGGACACTACACATATACACATACACACACACACAATTTTCCACAGCAGTTGACAATGATGTTGCTGCTTCTGCTATTGCTGTGATTTTCATATTTGCGTGCAAACAAACAGTGGAAAATGCGCCAACAAAAAAAAAAAGAGGAGAATAGTCCAAAGACAATACAACAACTGCAGCTAAGCTGTCTCGCGGGTATAACTCCAACAACAACTTAAGCAACAATAACAACAACAACAACTAAGCCATCAAAAACAAACGGTCTAACAAACAAACGAACGAATTTGGCCCACCCAAACCCAATGAGCTGGCGAACTTGGCTTTTGATTTTTCCCTAAAAACAAAACTTGACAAAAAGGCAACCTAAACCCAAACCAAAATTCATTCTCAACTCTTATTCCATCCATTGTATGGCACTTGCCCTAACGCCAGTTAGTGACCAAAACTAAAGACAGGTCGTCCCAGGAGAAAGAGACAAGTCCAAAACACACACACTCAGTCACCACACACACCCACACAACATGCAACATGGCACATCGAAATACAGTCTATAAAAACAACAACAACAAACTCAACAACTCAACTTGGGAGTCTTGGCAAAAAATATGCAAATGCTTTACTTGTTCTTTGGCTTCTTCTCTTTTCATCTAACATCGACTTTTCCTACTTCTTCTCCTACTGGCAATCTAACAACCATATTTGGCCACTCCGCTTGACAGACAACAAAAGCTGGCCCGGACACGAAGATATACAGTACCTGGGGGTCTCGTCTTTGATGACTTTTACTATAACTTGTTGGGGAAACTTGTCGGTTTTTTTTATTTTATCGGGTATAACAACTATAAGATAAAATCCATAGCCATGCAAATCATCTTGAAAGGATTACATAATTTAATACATGATCACCGAGCGGATGTAATATGAAATGTATTTAAAAATAATTGCGATAATAATATCAGGTAGATATAAAAATAATTTAGTATTTAGTATAAAAATAGCAATGTAATTTATTTTTAATATTTGAATAACATTTATTGTCAGAAATTGGTGTTAGATTAACAAATTTAATTTTGAATTTTTCCCTTTAAAAATTTTGAATTATTTTCTTAAAAAAAATACAAATTTTTCGCTTTTGCAAAATTGCTTTGAATCATTTTTGTTAAAAGATAATTTTATTATTTTCTGCCAAAGCGATAGAGTATTTTCAAGTTGTTGACTTTCCATTTTCATGTGACTTAAATTCTCTGCGGCATGCAACTGTGTATCGGATTTGCCACATTTCCCCTTCCACGTTTTGCCTATTAGACCAGCCAGATCAGTGGACCCTTCTAGCTGTTCGGCGTGAATGCCCAACTTGATTTACTACTCAAAACCCACAACTCCATTTAGTCTGTCAATATGTCGATTTGCTCCGCCTTGTTATCCACCTTTTTCTCCTTTTGCTTTTTTCGTTGGTTTAGCTTTTATTTTCGGTTGTTGCAGCAGTTGCTTCTACTGCCAATTGCATGGAAAATGCGCGTTTCGGTAACAAACTCACCAGTAACAGCAACAGCAACAACAATAACTTTTGCTTTTCATTTTCGTTGATGTTGTAGTTGCTGCCGCTGCTGTTGGCCTAACCAAACCATAGAATGGTTAGAGTTTCCATCCTGGCTCGTCCATAATTGACTGGCTGTAAAATTCTTGTCATTTTTTTGCCATTTCGTTTGGCCACTTGCTTTTGGCCAACATTTCCCCTTCACCCTTGCTCTTTTTTTTTGTATTGGTTCTTGCCCCGGTTGAGGTTACGTTGTCGGTGGGCGTGATTTGTGGGTGTGTGTGTGTGTGGCGCTGCTGCTGTTCCTGTTACTGGTATGCGAAGACAAACCTTTGTTGTCTAGCATTTGTTGATTTTCTTTTCATTTTTCCTTTCTCCACTGATGTTGTCGGCTAATGGGTTTGAATGTTGTTGTCCATGAAACAATCAACAAGGTTTAAGCATTGGCAAGACATCGGTTTTGATTGAGAAGGGAATTGTAGGTGGGTGAACTCTGTATGATTGGCACTTAACATGGCAGCGATTTTTCATCCATAGATTATTATTTAATAAAAGAATTTTTAAATAATAATCAGTTTTTCCTGGTTCACCTTCGTAATTTTTATATAGTTGAGGTTGTCTGTTTGTATTGTTCAAATATTAGCACTTACATTTTCAATAAATGTTTCGCAACTCATCGAAGTCAATTTACTTACAAATACCTCACGCCCCCCGACTTATTTGCATGACATCTTCACTCGCCTTTTGTGAGAGAAGACAGCACACAGACATTCCGAAAAGGTTGGCATTGAAAACGAACTTCAGGTTCGAGATGCACAATCCATGAAACATGCTTCATTTGTCGAAAAGTGGAGGGAGGATTTGGAGACGAGGGACTTACAACAATGGCAAGCACTGATTTGACTGGAGACAGGCAAATAAGCCAAGACTTTGGTTAAGTTGGCTGACAACACTCGAACTTTGATTGGCTAGAAGAAGGGAAGGGCAAGGATAACACACTGACTGGGCAATTAGCAAAGCATCAGCAGTAGTTTTAGAAGTAGAAGTCGAGAGTCCATCTCAAGCGGTGAATGCCTCACTAAGTGCATGAATAAATAAACTAAAGGATGGTCGGTCAACCAATCCTCATCCATTTTCTAACTACGTCTATCTCTCTCTCACTATGCTGACTCCAACACATGTTAACAACTTGATGGACCAAAAGTCAAATGGTATACGGTAGACAGGACCAAGAGACAAACACATGGGAATATGCAAATTCAAATGGCAAATAAAATTATTATTCAAATTTTTTATTTTTGTCTATTTTGGCCATGGCCCTCATGAGCGTTAAACCAACAGCTTTACAACAATGGACAACTTTGAATACGGTTGGTTGACAGAAGCCGTCCTCTTACTCCGTCACCCTTCTTTGCTAACTTGAAGGAGCTTTACAAAATTTCACATATATTTGTTTATCCATGATGATGAAGTGGAGATTGACGGAAGTAAAATTAAAGATGACTGTAACGTTGATAACTTGTAGTAAATTAGTCAACTGAAATGTTTTCATTGAAAATTTATTCTTGAATCGAAAATGCTTAAAATAATAAAACAATTATACATTCTTAGCGTCATCTATCTATGCAACAACCTAAAAGAATATCCCAGCAATTGTCTTATTCAATTGGTAATTTAATTACTTATCACTTAATTATTGATAATTTTGAAATTATATTTATTGCATTGGTAATAATTTCAATTTCAGTTTGTTACTCACCTAATGTTTTAAGCCATTTAAGCTAACACTCTTAATATTTTGTTGCATCTTGTGCTTGTAAATTTTGTGAAACTCATTAATGCATTTGAGATCTACTCAACTTTTCACTTTGGACAACCAAACAACAGACAGAAATATACTTCCGTGAATGTCCTAAGGGGGGTTTATAGGCCAATAATTTTCAAACAATTGAAAATCAAATAGCAAATACTAAATATCTAATTGCGAATGCCTCTGAGAGTTGCTTGTGACAAATAACACAAATGATGACAACATTTATCTGTCAGAGCAAACAACACTTTGTTTTATACACACACAAAAATAAAACACACAATTGCTAAAATATATTTGTATGTATATACAGATAAATTAAATAATGCAATTTACGTAATTGCCACAATGGTAAAGATATCAGCAGTAGCTGAACTCAACTGAACTGAGCTGGCTGGCATCTTACCAAACATGAGGCAAAAAGTTGAGGTTTTAATTTAATTTTTAATGTTTAACTTTTGACCAGCATAAATAAACCAAGATGAAAACTGGTAAGAGGGAAAATCTTGTGTAAAATACTTGTAACTTGAGGGCTTCCCTTAAGCGTAGAGTGAGATGCCAATATTTGTCTGGCTGAATGAATGAATAAATGACTGAATGATGCCATGAATGAATGACTAAACTGTCTGACTGAGTCTCAGACTAAGTCTAAATTGTTCACTTAACTTTTTGGCCCTGGCCAAGGCAAGATTTTCAATTAAAATTGATTTTATGCAAATTTTCAATTAGTCAAGCATACACACACATGCACACGCGTATGTAAACTCATGGATACATACGCACACACACACACATACATATTATCTATGACCTAAGAACAAGCAAACAAAATTGTCTGTGGCCAGAGGATCGTCATCATCGTCATCATTAGACTTTTGCAAACCACTGGAGATAAATAGATTTCAAGTTGCATATGCTTTTTATTTCATAAAATATTTTATATTTGAAATTTGATGTATTAGATACGAGTATATACATACATATATGTAAATATACTATAATATACAGATGTGTGTATTTGTATAATCATTATCAACTAGTCAGATAAAGTCGACGGCCATTTGGAGGTCTGGTTGAATGCTGATTACGTAATTGCATTTTAGACTGTCGTCAAATGTTCGTACAACATTTTAGCGTAGACTTCATTTATAGCTCCTTTCAACTTCAATTAGAGCCAGAGACTTGTGTGTGTGTGTATGGGTGAGTTAGTGTGCGTGTGTTAAATGTTTTTCAGCTTTCACTAATTGCATTAAAAAAAAGACGTTTCCTTTTCTCTTTTACGCGTCTGTCTGGCGCTTTTGCTAAATTATACAAAATAGAACCAGACGAGAGCAACAACTACAGAAACAATTTCAGTCAGACATATTGGGTGGAGACACCTCCTCCCACTCTGCCCATATCGCCCTCGCTTATCATCATTCCTACTATGCTTTTTCTTTCGTTCAAGTTGCAATTTGGTTGCATGTCACTTGGAAATGCTTTTAGACAAAAATTGTTAAACCAGCACCAAAGTCCAGGATAATTTATAGTATGCCATGTTAGCAAAGCTTGTCGAACATTTTCCAAGAATTCCATCAGGTGGAAATTAAGCTAAGAATTCTGTATACTAATTAAATCTTACTTTGTTTAAATTGATGTGTGTATCTTTGTTTGGTTTATATATCATTTCAATCTTTAAGTATTTACAGTACATTTTCATTCTCTGTAAATTCGCAAAACTTTCTCGTTTCATTTTTCTTTTGTGTCATTTAGTGTTCATAATTGCCCTTGGATTCCATTACCAAAAACTTTTACCAGCATTTTTGTATATGCCAATTTGGCGTCAAAAAAAAGTTCTGTTACACACACACACACAAAATTAAATCCTTCGCTGACATAGTTTTACATTGAGCTTGATGGCTTATTGCGGTGATAGTTGCCAATGGAAATTAGGCAAAACAGTGGGAAAGAGACAGCAAAAAGATGAAGTGAGATAGACAGAGAGAGAAAAACTAATGCAGGGGATTGATATCTATATGTATATGGGAATCGGTCCCTTCCAATGTGTGGCATTAAAAAGCAATTACATGGCTTAGTTTTATTAAAACTGTTTGGCAGCTTTGTCGTTTTTTGGGTTTCGAATAACGGTATCGACAGTTTTCATCACGTATTTTTGTTACTGTTCGGGATTTGCAAGTGACACTTGTAGGTGTTTTTAAGAGTTTACTGTACAAGACTTGTATAATGGTGTGTAGTAGATTGGTGTCTATAGTAGTAGTAGAAGAGTCCTAAAATCGTAAAATAATTTTGACTTTAAGCACAAAAGTAGGCTATAAAAAATGTTGGTGAAATGTTCAAGAATCGCATCGCCTTGTAGAAAAGAAAATCATCAGCTGCGATTTCTGAGTTTTTATTTGGCTTAACTGGAAGCAGGTGTAAATGCAAAAAAGCTTAGCAAAAATCCCCCATAAAACCAAACAACAAGACTAACGACAATAACTGCATTTTGGGTCTTAGCTTCTTGTCATTTCGGTTGTGTGTTTAATTAATTTGACAGACCTTCAAATCCAGATATAAGAGAGAAAAAACATCCCATTCTACATATACACATAGTCTCCTACAATTTCTCATAGCCCTCTCATACCGTAAGCAACGTCAACGTCACTTAATTAATTTGCCTCTGCACTTAATGCCGGAAGTTGAAGAAATACGGCCGCATTTCTGCTTTATGGTAAATTTCAGCACACATGACCTGAAGGAGGCGAACAAGAGTTCCTGATGCCAGCTCCTATTCCATGTCCGTGACCGTGTTTTTTTTTTTTTTTTTTTTTTTTTTTTTTTTTTTTAATTCCTTTATTACACAATATTAACATAAACCTAAATAATAATACAGCTAGCGTTATATTTATTTACAAAAAGGACCAAAACGGGACAAAAACAGACTCGACAAACCGGAATAACCAAACCACGCGGGACATCCCGACGGGAATTGCTTCGCGGGGCCGGGGAATCACTTTATCTTGTCATTGCTCTATCCCTCTCCGATCGGCGCAGCTCACGGGTGATCCAAGTCGCCAGATTGCTTACCGCGTCCCACGCAGAGTCGTCTGAAAGCATGAATGCCACCAGGTTACTTTCCGATAACCTTGAATCGGACAACGCTTGCACTGCAGCCCTCTCTTTAGCGAAGCGTCCACACTCGAACACCACATGATGGGCGTCTTCCAGCTTGGGGGGTCCGCAGGTGTGGCAGTACGGGGCAGGTTCGTGTCCGAACCTGTGTAAATACTGCCCGAAACACCCATGTCCACTCAAGATTTGGGTCAACTGGAAGTTCACTTGCCCCTGTTTCCTGGCGACCCACTGCCTGATGTTGGGAATAAGGCGATGCGTCCATCTTCCTTTGCTAGATGCATCCCAGCGTGCTTGCCACATTTCCATGCTATGGTCCCTGGCCTCTATTTTTGCCTGTTTCTTAGTGGTGCCTCGGCTAGTAGCTAGTGCGATGGCCTTTACTTCTTCCGCTAAGAGGTCGATAGGCGGTGTGCCGGCGATTACCAATGCGGCATCATCTGAGACGGTGCGAAAGGCACAGCAGATTCTAATGGCACATAGACGGTACGTTGCCCTAATTCCCTTGGCGTAGCTCTCTTTCTTCATTGCTAAGGCCCAAATTTGAGCCCCGTACAGGATGATTGATGTTACCACCGTTGATAGCAACTGCCTCCGCATCTGTTTAGGACCACGTGTGTTCAGCATGATCCGTGCTAGCGATCGCCCGGATTCAGCAGCCTTTTTTTGGGTCTGAAGAAGATGTTCCCGGAAGGAAAGGCGCGTGTCGATCCATACACCAAGGTATCTAATGGCACGTTGAGATACGACCATTGATCCTTCTACTCTGATTTCCGCCACCTCGACCTTCTTCCTACTGCTTATCAGTACCGCTTCTGTTTTGTGTGCTGCGAGCATCAAGCCCATGGACCGAATCCAGCGCGAAATGATCTCTATCGCTGAGCATGTGACTTGCTCCGTGGTGGCTAGGTCTTTAGCCACGGTGACTAGCGCTACGTCGTCTGCGAATCCGATGATCTCACACCCATTAGGTACTGGAAGACGCAGGATCCCGTCATACATCGTGTTCCACAGGAGAGGACCAATTGCGGATCCTTGAGGTACTCCTGCGGAGACTTCGCGCTGAGCCATACCGGTAGAGGTGTTATAGGTCAGCTTCCTGTCCTTGAAGAAGCTCCATATCGCCGCCGTGAGGTATTTTGGGACGCTGAACCTTTGAATAGCATCTAGGATGCGGCCCCAGTCGGCTGTGTTGAAAGCGTTTTTAACGTCAAGGGTCACCACTAAGCAGTATTGTTTCGAGCCTCCCTTCCATCTCGAGCCCGCCGTTGCCTTTGATGCAATGTCGACAACCCTGGATATTGCATCCACCGTAGACCTTGCCTTCCTAAATCCATATTGGTTGGGAGAGAGGCCGCCACTGTCGGTTATCGCCTTGTTCAACCTCGAGCAGATGATTTTTTCCAATACTTTGCCTACCGAGTCTATAAGACAGATTGGTCTATATGATGACGCCTCGTCAGGCGGTTTCCCAGGCTTCGGTAGTAGGACTAATTTCTGTATTTTCCACTGGTAAGGGAAAATTCCTTCCATCAGGCACTGGTTGAAAGTCTCCGCAAAGATTTCAGGGCGAAGAGCCATGGCTAGCTTAAGGGCTCGGTTAGGAACGGTGTCCGGTCCTGGAGCCTTCCCAGGCTTGAGTGTCCTGGCCAGCATGTTTATCTCATCGACTGAGACCGGCTCGATCTCATAGTTAATTGGTGAGAATGGTCGCCTTGAGCTAAGGGAGTCTGGTCTGCTCGGGAAAAGTAAGTTTACCACCCGAGAGAGTTCAGTGGCGTCGGTTGGTGCAGTTTGCCGGTTGGCGTATATCCTCTTCACCACAGTCTTATAGGCTTTTCCCCAAGGATCGTGCTCCGCAGAGTCGCATAGTTGCAGAAATACCTCTCTCTTTGCGGATAGGATGCACTTCTTTAATTTTTTTCTGGTCTTACGGTACTCCTGGTGCAGCGTTTGCCAGCCAATGTCCGATCGCTTTCTTGCCCTTTGGAAGCGCCTCCTGGCTGAGAGGCACGTCCTCCTGAGGTCGGCAATGGTTGCGTTCCACCAGAAAGTCGGTTGGTGGTGTCGCCGGTATGGTTTTGAGCTCTCCATGCTTGCATCACAGGCTGCCAACAGCATCTCTGACACTCGGGAGGCCATTTTCTGGGCGGAATCCGTGGGGAAGGGGATACCTTCCAAGGTTGCCGAGAAAAGCTGCGTGTTGAGCGTTTCCACTTTGTAGGCTTTGCTGCCGTGTGAGGGGTTCATCGCGCTCATGGTCTGCTCGCCTGTGGAGAAAATTATCGCTTCGTGGTCGCTTGCCGTATAAAAATTTCCCAATCGCCACCGGGAATTGCTGAAAAGACCGCTACTTACGAAAGTGAGGTCTATTACCGAACCTCTACCTGCGCGACTAAAGGTGTTTCTAGAGCCGTGATTAAGCAGTGCGACGTCGAGTGAGGCGAAGGCTTCCAATAGTGCTCGTCCTCTTGAGTTGGTTGAGGCGCTTCCCCATTCTATGGCCCATGCGTTGAAGTCGCCGGCAATAACGAAGGGGCAATGGCCCCTGGCGTCCGCGACTAGCTCGTCCAGAGCGGCACCATAACTAGCTATGTCCAGACTAGGGGGTAGATAGCAGCTATAGGTCCACCTGCCGCACACTAGAGCTCTAACGAAGTGTTCAGCGGGATTGATTTGTCTCATCTGTGCCGGTGTGCTACACGCCCAGATAGCTGCCTTGCCGGAGGTGCTGTACGTCCAGGTAAAGCATGATTTCCGTCTGTAGGGCTCGCTGATTAGAGCTACATCAGCGTTCACCTCGCGCACGGTTTGTGTGAGTAGATCCTGGGCGGCCTCACAGTGATTGAGGTTTATTTGTACGTACCTATTCATACTGCTGGCGGAGAGTTGTCTTCCTGGATGTCATGGCTGCAGATGGGCAACTGGCCCGTGACCGTGACCGTGTGTATTTGTGTGTGTGTATGTGTGTGTGTAAATCAATCAAAATGCTTCCGCTAGTACAGGTTCCGACTTCTTGTCTACCCTCTCTCTACCAGCATTCGCAATTTATGGCAAATCTCATGCAAAAGTCTAAGAAGCTTACAAACGCTCAAAATCATTTACGCATTTTTAACCCATTATGGGGGGTAGGATGCTGATGATTCTCTGCATAGCCCGCCCGAGGCTAGGCGTGTTGATTTAAGCTGCTTTTTGGGCGCCCCCCCCTCATTTACCGCTCGTCTTTTGATTCTCCTCTTTCTCTGGCTGCTGTGAGTGATGCCGACAAACTCATTAGAAGCCAAAGGCAAGCCATAAATTTACAACCAGTCCAGAGAGAGGAGAGAGACCGATACCAAATGACTTTACTCCTTCAAAAACAACAAAAGCTCTTGACTCTCTTCTAGAAAACTATGAAATTGGTCCCTGTTCCCAGTACAGCATGTACTCTATGGCTCTTTGTCTATGTTCGTTCTCTCTGTGTGCACATACTTGAATTGCCTGTGGCACGTGGAAATGTTGTTAAACTCAACTTCCTTAAACTGTCAGCTTGTGTGTGCGAGTGTGTGTGTGTGTGTCTCAAAAGCAAGTAAAGGAGAGAGGATCTTGCCATCTGAGTGGATTTTTGATTGAAATGCATCCTTTAGGGAATGGGCAAAACAAAAGGGTGGGACACTTTACTAAATAAAGCTCACACTACAGAAAACGATTGAAAACTATTTGCAGATTTCTGCATTAACACTTAAAGTGAATTGTAGCAACGATTATTAAATCAAACTGTTTTCATAAATCAAACGTACAGTGCCGCTCAACTGAATAGGTTTGAAAATTATTTGTTCTATTTTTTCTTCTCTGTTTGTTCCTATGACATTTTTTTTCATCTTTCTTTTTTGTATAGATCCTTTATTTGTTTACTAATAATATGACAAAAAAATATAACGGGTTCTATACAACGGTAAATCAGAATTTTGCTTTCTTCGTGAAATTCGATAAATGTATGGTTTATTTTTGGCTCATCTGATTAGGTTTGACAACTTTGACTTCACTTTTTGATTGACTGCGTGATTGAAAACAGATAATTTCTTTGGTCTACTTAAATTTAAAGTAATTGCCACCATTTTTTTTTAATATGGGTCGGGGAAAATCTTTAACCGATTTTAGAAAGGGTCAAATTAAAGGCTATATTGAATCTGGCCTAAAACATCATGAAAAAGCAAAGAAGATTGGTCGAAGTCAAAACGTTGTATGCAATTTTCTTCATAATGAGGCAGATTACGGGAAAAAAATGAAAGGAGGAAAAAAATATGCTTTAACGGTGTCAGGGAGGCAACGAATCCTTCGTACTGCTTCGAATTCCCACCTCTTTGCCAGTAAAATCAGGGATAAATGCGGTGTAAATGCTTGTTTGCCAACGTTAAAAAGAGTTATTCTGAGTGCTAAATACTTAAAGAGATTAAAAATAAAAAAAAACCTAATCTCAATGATACACGGAAGAAAGCACGACTTCGATTTGCGCGGGATCATATGACGTAGAACAAGGAGTGGAAGGCTGTGGTCTTCTCTGACGAAAAGAAGTTAAATTTCGACGGACCGGATGGCTACAACTACTATTTTCATGATATTCGAAAAGACGAATGCTTTTTGAGTCGTCATGACTCCTGCGCAGGAGGCGTAATGGTTTGGGGAGCCATATCGTTTTATGTAACTTGCGAGCTGCAGTTTGTTTCCTTAAAGATGAACGCAAATGTCTACAAGACTGTGCTCCAAAAGGCTTTTCCCCAGTTTTCCGAAGTTTTTGGACCTATTCCGTGTACGTTCCAAAAAGACAACGCCCCCATCCATATATCCCGGGTTACAAAATAGTCGATTAAGGACCAGAATGTCAACTTGCTCGACTGGCCACCATACTCCCCAGCCATAAACATTATCGAGAACATATGGGGACTTTTGTCCAGAAGAGTGTATGAAGGGGGAAGACAATTTCAAGATTCGGCGACCATGGTTGAAGCGATTAAAGAAGCCTGGTCAACAATTTGACTGAGTGAAATTGAAAAATTTAACGATTCCTTATCAACTCGAATTCTTGAAATAATTAAGAATATGGGTGGTCATACCAAATACTAAATAATGCAGAAATAGTGTATTCTATTATTTAAGTTACCAAGTGCCATAAAATATTACTGTGAATCATTATTTTGTAAAGTTTTAGTAGTCAAACCTATTCAGTTGAGCCAAAAATAATGTACATTTTTTGCTATGTTTTCGAAAATATAGTAAAAAAAAATATAAAAACCAAACCAAAAAAAAAAAAAACTTTTGTATTTTATAAATAATTGATCGTTTTACTTAACAAAATTTGTTTGGTTAAAATCGGAGTGCTCGTTATGAAGATATTACGTTCGAAGTCTAAAAAAGAAGTCAAACCTATTCAGTTGAGCGGCACTGTATATTAAGGTAAATGAAATGTTCCATTACTACTATTAAATTAGCAGTGTGTGAGTAAAATCTTTCCATTCATTTATCCAATGAACATTAGCTCTTTCTCACAGGAGAGTACTTAATAATGGAAACAGAGTAACGAAATGAATTACTCCTCACCTTTAGCCAGAAATATGAGTATGAGCAAGTGCATTACCTGAAACACTCTACTCCCATTCTGGTTGGCTCCTCTTTCTCAAACTCTTCTCATCATCATTATCATCATCACATCACCCACAACATTTGGTGTTGAAAAATCACTTCGATGCGCTTAAATCCTATTAAATCTGTGTGCAGTCAAAGGCATTACTAACAGCAACAACAACCTCTGCACAAACATTAAGCACATCAAGTATATGCGGGAAAAATGTAAATATCGATGGAATGAGATAAAATCGCTTGTACGTACAGAGGATGAGAAGATGGAGGAGAATGTACAGTAGTATATCAAAATGCAGTATAATGAAATGCAGTTCGTTGTTGGCTTTGGTGCACTCGTTGTGGGTTGCCATTTGAAATTTGAAACCAGCACCAACATCTACGCATAATTTAACAAACATTCAGGCAAACCCACCAAATGCCATTCATCCACCGTCTTCGTCACCCATTTTATTTTTTTTTTCCATTTTTGTGCAACTTTGCGTCATGAATAAGTGGCAATGCCAGAAAAGCTTTTTTTTAGCTTCTTGGATTTCGTGTTTCGTGTGCATGTCTTCCATGGAGGAAGCTGTCAAATCGTCAGAATGCGTTTTTCTTTTTCGATTTGATAAGTGCGAGAGTATTTAACAGTACGTGGGTGGAATTTGCCATTCAAAGTTGCCACTAATGATTATGGTGAATGGAAATCAACTATAACTACAACTTGGATGTTTTAAATATTTAAATAAAGTCACAATATATCTCAATAGAATAAAAAATTTTAAAACTTTGATTTTGATTTTATACTTAAATTAGTTTAATCTTTTCATTGAAAGTAAAATACCAATTTAAATATTTGGATTCCATTTAAATTTTTAATATGATAATTGCGGAAAAAAGAATGAGACAATTAATGTCTCAATTGACCAGCTTAATCCTTTTCATTTCTATAACTCAACAATCATTCGATTTAAATTAAATTGAACAAAATTTTATTATAAAATGTACACAAGTGATAATTTACTTAATTACTCATGCGTCTTTTGAAAAATACTTCATTTGTATAGTTTTTCCCTTTTTCTCTAAGGATGGGGGCTAGTCATCAAGTCAAATGCTTCCGGCTGCCCAGTCTTCTAGTTTTTATCAGGAAATTGCATGAAACATATTTTCTATTTACTGCTCTTATTAAAAAGGCAGCCCACAATCCCTTCCATTCCTAACCCACTTTAATCCATCCCACCGAGTGTTGCTCATATTGCAGTTTTTCATATCTTATTTAGTATTTTTACTACTCACTTTTGCGGCTGCTTTTTTCTCATTTTCTCTTTTTCTCACTCTACTTTTCTCTTTGGGCATTGCATTAGCTGCAATTAATTAAATTTTGCCCTGCTCCCTGGTGAGCGGTTGTGGGTTCTAATGTGGCAGATGGGTTGGTTTTTGCACCACACATAAACAGTTCATAAATATTCCTCTTGGTGGTCATAAATAGTTGCTAGAAGAGCAGAAAAGATGGAGTATAACCTATAGGCGGATTGGCAGTTAGTGATGAGAGATAAAAATATAAAATATACGTGTAAATTTGTAACCAAATTGATGCGAAAAATGTTAGGAAAAGGGCAAAAGTTTACCCAGTTATTTCAAGTAAATATTTGTATTTTCTTAAAAAATTCTAAACAATTTGCAAAACATCACGTTTTCAATTTGTACAAAAAAAAAAAAAAAAAAAATAAATAAAACAAACCGCAAAATAGGAAAAAATTCTATAAAAACACAAAAACCCAGAAAATTACTAAGCCAAAGCCGAATTCGAGTCGCTGCATTTGGATCCGCATCAACTGGAAAGGAAAATCCGCCATTGTCACCCCTCAGCTGGCAAAGGAAATGTCAATTGTGCGGCAGCCTTTGGGATGATGTTGATGCTGATGAGGACTAGGACAAGGATGTGGCTAAGGATGGTGGATTGAGGATTGAGAGAATGGAACACTCAACAAATTGCATGTCAACAGCTCTCGTGCAAATGTCACAGTATTGTGGCCCGACAGGATTATCCTCTGGTGCACCTACTAAAATCGTGTGCACAGCAGGCCAAAGTAGGATTACAGATGATAAAATGGAGAACTAAAAGGGAAAAGAAAGACCATGAATGGAAAGCAAAGGCAAAACAATTCTCTTATTTGTTTATTTCAATATCATTGCAGGTTGAAAAATAATAATTACCTTGTGCAAAATCAATCGAGCTTGTAAATTTTACCCGCCCACGCAGATGTTTCCCAGAGTGGTTTTTCTTTTTTCTCCCTCTTTCTTTCTCTTTCTATCCCGTTTTATTCTATTGTTATTATTTTTATGGCCACTCGAAACTGTTTTTTACGAGCTGTCCGAAAACGGCATTGTCAACAAGGTGCATTCATAAATTAGTCCAGATCTAGAATTCCAACTACTCTAATTGTTATCACTGGGAGTTTATCGTTTGGAACTTTGCAGTTTCCCTTTTCACCTTATAGATACTTGGGATAAGTTTCTATGTTTATTTTTTCTCTCTTATTTTCTTCAAACTAATTAAGTTTCCACAGTCTCCACACAATTCAGTCCACTGGCTTTACATTTTTATGGCTTTATTTACGACTCTTTCCTTTTGACCAGAAAACGAAAGAATGAAAATAAAACATTGTGTGAATTTTCTACAGTTTTTTTCATTCGTTTTTATACATACATATACGTTCGCGGTGCTGAGTTTTTTTTTTTTTAATACTTTTTAATACTAATTACCACACACTTGACTGTCCGCATCCATCTTCT
The DNA here is from genome assembly GCA_037075365.1 of Drosophila emarginata. Taxonomy (NCBI): domain Eukaryota; kingdom Metazoa; phylum Arthropoda; class Insecta; order Diptera; family Drosophilidae; genus Drosophila; species Drosophila emarginata. The sequence continues at coordinate 14,150,704 of JBAMCD010000221.1, read as the reverse complement.
TTTTTTCAACTTCTACTCTATACATATATTTCTTTTTTATTAACTACCAAATTTTAGTTTACGACTTTTCACATTTTAATGGCTTTGGTAGTAATTCCGTTAAGGAAAAGCCAAAACGAGATCCATTAAAATGTAGATAATTTTAGGCTAGTCTAATTTCGATTCTCTTTAATATTTTTTCAAACACCTGCAAAAGAGTTGAGTTGAATGAGATGAAAACTTAAAAAAAAAATAACATTAACTCGACTTGGTTATACCTTTAATCAGAGTGAAGTGAAAGAATTGAAACCTCTTAACATTTATACGAGCCTTGTATACTCTTCTTGTATATTGGAAAATGTTTTGGTTTTTTACCTACATCCCTTTTGTCTTGCTTTTTCTGTTCTCTTTTACAATTCTACTGTACAATTTTATGGTTAGATTTGTTTGTTATTGCCTTTAATGTGGCGTGTCAGAAAGAAAATTGGTTTCTAAAAGAAACAACCTGTTAATCTTGAGAATCTTTTGGAAGAATAACCCCTCCCCCAGAAATGAGTAAAAGAGATTGTCTTTAGTAATTAGATTTGAACTGAAATTGGATTTTAGGTTTACATTGTGGAGTCTTTTGTCTTGAAATTAGAACTTCATAATGTTTGGGTAATTAATCAATGTTAATTTTATTACATTAAATATGGGAATATTTTCTATCTAAAATGATGATTGTACAATTTTCATGCTTTCTTTTCCTAAATTCTGCAATATATATAGAATCCGTTGAACAGATAAGTCTTGTACAGAATAATGTCTATTTCAATTTATTTTATCCATGAAACAATAAAATCTAAAATTAAATTAAATAGAAATTAAGTATTCCACCATAAATAAAATTAAAGTCAAAGTAACAACTAAAGTTTTGATGGAATATTGTGGAATATTATGCATATATAAACCTTATCAACTTATGTTAATTACGTGCATTAAGTTGTAACTGCAAGAGAGTGAGAATAAAGAGAGGGAAGAGAAAGCAATTAATCTGAAAAGCTTTAGAAGTTATTTATGAGCATAATTCCAGAATACTTTACCCCCTCACTCCCTTTACCAAACGACAAATGTTCGTTCATGTTTTAGGGACTTTTGCACTCATTTGAACAAATTTCTGACACTTTCGCATCAACTCTTTGCTGTTTTTTTTTTCTTCTTTTTTTTTTTTTTTTTTTGGTGTCTGATGTTTGAGAGACAAATTTCTAATTTTAGAGTCAGAGACAATAACACAGACAGAGAGAGGAAGAGTTAGTGTCCTTCTCCTTAATCGTTCTTTGAATATTGTACTAAATATGCATTTATTTATTTACGTGGCTGTGGCCAAAGGATAAACTAGCGAATGCTCAGCCAGATGGTGTTTTTGCTCCACTCCAGTGGTGTTCCATGCTGTTGCTGCCATGTTTGCACAATTTTCTGCTCCAAATCATTTTGAGCTTGGGAGTGTTGAGAGCTGCCTGGTGGCAACTGTTGCATCCTTTTCGTATTCAGTTTGGGGACATGTTTGCAATTAAGGAAACTCTTAACTAAATGACAATGGCAAACGGATGACACACAAACAAACACACACACATACAGGGAGTTACATGCATTAGTCAGTTGCCTTTTGCCCTCTAAACTGCATTTTGGTTGTATGAAATTGTTAACTCTTGGAAATTATGCCAACTAAATAAATGTTGACAAATTGTTTGTTGTCAGAGCAAGAAAGGCAGACAGAAAGAGTGAGAGAGAGTGTAAATGTACACATATAGTAAAACTCACAGCTGGAGTTAAACATGAATGAAAATAATCAAGGCAACCAGTGGACCAGACTATCTACATATATATTTGTATACAAACAAACAGATGCTCTTTCTCAACGATTTGTCACATAATACATAAATTCTAATAAATCAAGATAATTTCGATATTTTTATAGAAGTGTAAATTAAAATAATATTTCTTCTAAAAAAGAGAAACACAAAATTATTTGCTACCCATTTTCTCTCCTTATTGCACTTAATCAAATGAAGTTCATTATAGTAAAAAAAATTGCAAAAAAAGGGGAATCTTTATTTGATGATACAAAGAAATATCCCCGGAAATATCAAAATAATAGACTATGAGCACACGTTTCTTTCCAATGAGTTTTGTCTATTTATTTGTGGAGGACAATCAAGATGTTGTTGATGAAGTAAAGGCGATAAAATAAAATTTAGAGGAAGTAGAGATACAACAAGGGAAAGACAGATATCTGGTGACTGGGCTTATCCTGGCAAACATATATACAATAGAAATAGGGGGAGAGAGGAAAAACGGATGACGTTGTGAGCATGCATCAGGCATCACACTTAAATTTACACTTGAAAGCATCTCTCTCACGCTTTTCCCATGGACCACAAAAAAAAAAAAAAACGTGCCCGCAACAAATGAGCAGCGGCCAACCAAAGAAGGCCATAAAAAATATCACAAAAAGATTGAAAGAACTACTGAATTAGAAGGGGGGGTAAAATGTACAATTCAAAACGATAATTCGATTGTCCACTCAAATGAAATCGAATGCACAAAATCACTAAATCAGCCAAGGGTGAGTTTACCTAAACCAAAAAAGTTTTTCCGCATTGCTGAATAGAAGAAAGGTGGCAACTGAGAATTGGAATAGGGGAGAAATTGAAAGATGGAAAACTGCATTTCCCAAGCAATAATAACAATAATTGTTGATAACCATATTGAAAGCGTGTGCCGTTCTCTTCCCTTAATGGACTCCGTTCAAGTGTTAAGTGTCAAATGCAGGATAAAAGCAACAGCAGCATACTAACTTGTTGTTGCTGCTGTTATTGTTGTTATTTATCCAGTTTATCTTGCATCCTGCATTTGGGATGATTGCCAAACACATCACAAGCAGAAACCTCAATCGAATTTTTAATGCATACTTCAAGGCGTCAACATGGGGCGTTTAAAATCACGATAAGAGCAAAACAAATGACAGCCTGAGATATTTTGTTTGATAGACAGTGTTAACACCAGACCCTCAAAGTCAAGTTCAATTTGTGCTAAGGCTTTTGAATGTTATCTGCGTTAGACCAGTGCCAAAGAGCTTATAGAAGGTTGACAATGTGTTTAAGTGATAAGGCCTAAAACAGACTCACATGGTTGATAGTAGATTAGCTAGCCAAAAATACATATGTTGAAATTGGTAAGAGGCACGTATTCACATGTATGTACTACATTTGTTTATAAGATTTCTTCGAACTATAGTTAAAAAGATAATATATTTAAAGTGACTTTTCCAAAATTTATCATAAAAATTTGACATAAAAAGATAGATTGTAATATTTTTAACTAACTATAATTATGCACCTTCTCTTTTTACCAGATGTGGAAAGTATTTCTAAATTTACATTTAAAACTGATTTGAAATATTTACGAATCTTTATCAAGATAATATTTTGATATTTGCCTTAGTTTTACGTTACGTACGTTAGTTTTCCATAATGTTCTTTTGACATCCTGTATCTTTATGAAGAACTCAAAATGCTTTCCCCATTTTCCCCATATTTTTATTTCCATTCGTGTTTTCTCTCATCTCATGCTAATTTCTTGCACAAGCCTAAGCCTCGCGATGTCGGCTTAATGATGATTACACAATGTTCATGGTCTCGGCCAGACGTAACTATTTACAAACTCGCACACACACACACACATACATACATACATATGTATGTATAAGTGTGTACATACACTTCCTTTAAGTATAGAATTCGTTTTATTATTTGCAGTGCGTCGCACGTCGTTTGGTTTTTTTCGAGAAAGGTGCAATGAGAGATGTTTTCTTGTTTAATTTTTTTTTCTTTTTTGAGAATTTCTCGATTTGTGTTTTGGATTTGTTTGTTTGTCCACAGCGGGCAAAGGGAAGGAGAGCCTGTGGCAGAGGCGAAGGGGCAGGCATCGGCACAGTCAGCATCCAACCAATTGCGGCATCTTTTGTTTGTCTCCTGCTCGAGGTCTCAGTTTATCCGTTTGCCATAATCAAACAACAAATGGTAATAAAAAAAAATAAAAATAAGAAGAATCTCTGATGTTGCATGTGCCAGAAGCGGAAACTTCAAAGTAAAAACGAACCGAACCCATAGGGAATCCTTCTTTCTTTGGTGTTTGATCAACTTGCTGGTTGATTTCTCGTTTTCAAGATTGTTAAATGTTCTCGTTAACGCAATGCATTTAATGAGCTAAAGGATAGACAAAGAAAGAGTGAGAGAGATAGAGAGATGAAGACAGAGAGAGAGAGAGAGAGAGAGAGAGAGAGAGAGAGAGAGAGATAAAATGCAAGGGAATGGGCTCTCATATAATAAATCAATAATTAAATATTATGGCCCACGGCGGTCGTTGATTTCACTCGAGAACGTGTGAAAATCCTTTTGCAATGTAAACAAAATAATATTTTCTCAATTTCCAATAAACGCCAGACGAAAACTAAGCAAACAAACAAAACAACAGCGACAGATACGCATTGCTCTCAAGGCAAGCGGGGGAGCAGAGAGGTAGTTGACCCTCTTTAACTCATTATTATCAACCCCATTCTCCTTCCCATAACCACACACACACACACACACAATTTGTCTCCTTGAGGCAGCTTTTGTATAACTGCATTTCCCATTTTCTCAATTTTCGTTCAAATTTGCGATTCGATTTGAATTTTGATTAGAGATTAAATTGTCTCTGGCGATTAGCATTGAAAATGCTTCACTCCGAGGAGTTCAACCTCACAACGTTGTGCAAATAAGCATAATGTTTGCATTAGCTCTAGCTCTCATTCTCTCTCTCACCCCCCCTCCTTAGATCTAATGCAATGGTCAAACTACCACCACCCCCTTTATTCTATCCACCACCAAAGCCCAAGGCACTCTTCGCATTTTGTTTGATTTAGTTTGTGCTCATTAATTTTGCGGTTAACATTTTGGTTTTGGTGGGAAATTGGTAAATTTGGCAAAAGCAGAGGCTTAAAGTAAACCAACTAAAGCATCCCTTCGTTTTCTCTACCCTTAATATAAATTAGTATCTTAATTCTATATTAAATGAAGCTTGATCAGAAAAGCTTTGTAGTGATCTTAAATTGATTTATTCCTACTCTAAACCGTTTTTTTATAGACGAAACAAGAATAAGTATATATTTTGAAAGAAAATAATGTAGATAGTTTTTTATAATTTAGAAGTAGTTGTGTTCTAAGTGATTTGACTACGAACATTTGCTGTAATTAAAATGGAGATTATTAAAGGCAAAAACTTCTCTCTCTCGTCTCTTTAAAATTTTACAAAATTTTTTGTTGTTATCTCTTTTCTTAAATGAGGGGCCCAAATGGACCACATTTACCTCGTCATTTATAACTAACCCAAAGTGTTGTCTCTTCCTTTAGCACCCATTGGTGCGAGGGTGAGGGGGTACTACGCACATCAACTCAAATGTAGTTAGCCAACAGGCGGCAACCCAGAGATAAGCCTCATGTTGAGGCTTATGAATATAATCCTTAAATTATTGCAATAACAGTAACAACAACAAGCGCAAAGCAGTGGAATATATATATATATATATATATATATATATATATATAGAAAAACCTCAACTATTACGTGTGAATAAGCCACAGGGTGGTGTACCTCTCCTTTCTTTCTGTTCATCACTGCACCACGCATTTTCCCTCTCATTATTTGCGTTGGATGAAAGAACCTTTAGCCCAATTGCCATGACAGCTCTTGGGTATTTCAGCAATTATGAGCAACAATTATGATAGAAATTGCACTCTTGGTAGGATGATTAGCTTTTTGGGATGGTTGCACTAGTAGTTATTATCCTGGACAGGAAACACACACACATATACGCACACAAACATACGACTGACACGATTATATTTTTGTTACGTTACGTAATTGATGTGGCCGTTGGCCGATGATGGTTTTGGGTTCCAATTTTCGGTCTCACGTTGCGCTAATGACAGTACCCCCCCGTTTCACTGGCAGTCCCGCCCCCTCCAACATTATCGCTCATCATCTCAATGGGAGGTTCCACAATTATGCGGCAATTAAAAGAGCTCAACGCCAAAATGATTTCCATGAGCAATTATTATACTATAGCCTTTTGAGAAAACAAAAGCAAAATTATGCAAATTATTGCAACAAAACGTAAAAATTTTTGAATAGAATTTCAAGCGTGAAAGATCGATAAAATTCAATTGCCAGAATGACTGTCAATCAGCATTAAAAATCAATAGGAGCTGGAACAGAATGTCGGAAAAGCGTAAAGTTGATTTGTCTGTGCGACAGATCCTTATTCTAGGACATGTTTGTGTGACAAAATTGTGCAAGCATTTCTCCCTTCCAGTTGGCCTCCATCGTCACTCGTCGCTTTGGGCTCTAGGATTATGAGCGTAAATTAACCCTTATTGCCAAAATATATGCGACAGCTGATTGACAGACAAAATGACAGTTTACAACACATAAAATATATTAGGGAAAGACAAGGAGAGAAAGAAATGTAAAGAGAGATAGAGAGAGAGAATGTTGCATTCAAACAAAGGGACAGAGAAATTCATTGATTTGATTGAATTTGATGTACATGTGTTCAACATGACATTTAGTATCGGCTTAAAAGTGCTTAAACTTATATGAAAATGAAAATTTGTTAGAAAAGCAGCGAATTCTAAGTGACAGCTTAAACTGAGTTTGAGTTTAATTAAATATGTGAGAGATATGGTAACCCTCAGGGCAATCAATAATAATACAGTAAAAATAACATTGCATCGACGTAAGTCATATCCTGGCAATCAATATGTATTCTCCCTCAGTTGTATATTTAAACGATAATAGAAATTTAAATACATACATATACAAAACTTAAATTAGATAGAGAAGTTTTAATTATTTTCTGTCATTAATTTTCCCATTTTAAATATGAAAAGAAATAAATGGAAATGTTTATATAAATATAATTTAAAAAGATAAGCAAGGAAGACCGAGAGTCCTCTATGGGTCGATCAAATAATTTTTATACCCTGTACCCATAGGGTAAAAGGGTATATTAAAGTCGCTAAAATGTATGTAACAGGCAGAAGGAAAATTTTCCGACCCCATAAAGTATATATATTCTTGATCAGTATCAATAGCGAAGTCGATTGAGACATGTCCGTCTGTCCGTCTGTCCGTCCGTCCGTCCGTCCGTCCGTCCGTATGAACACCGAGATCTCAGAGACTATAAGAGCTAGAGCAACCAAATTTGGTGTCAACATCCGTCTATTGTATAAGCAACTCAAGTTTATTTCAAATTTTTGCCACGCCCACTTCCGCCCCCGTAATTTAGAAAAAACTATAACTTGAGCTATAATAAAGATATCGCATTCTTATTTGGCACACTTAATAATATAGCCAATATGCACCAGCTGACCAAATTTTGTCGAAATCGGACAATAATTATCGGAGATATACGTATTTCCGTTTTGTACTGAAACGCCCCATGCAAAATGGGCTGTTAAGTGTGAGCGAGATAGCATGCGTTCGCTGTTGCTGCATGGCAAGCAGTGCATGCTAAGAGAATTTTTTTTGTAAATTGATGGCGATTTTGATCGTTTTTGACTTTATGGAGTACTTGTACTTGGTACAGGGTATACTCAATGTCGGCAGGGACGACTTGCTTGCTTCATTAATATAATCTTTCCTATAGCCTTTTATGTCATGGTTACTAAGCCTTTATAAATTAAATCAACTTATAATTAATTTAAGGGTAAATTATTTAGAGCAAAATGCTAAATACAATAAATGAATTAAATAAAGTGAAAGAGTAATAATATATAATTTTTTCTGCAACTTGTTCTATTTACCAAATGAAACAATATTATATTTAAGAGAAGAGTCTCTCTCTCACTTTCTTCTCTCTTTCTCTTCATCTTTTGCTGTTTCATTTTCGAGTATCATTGCAACTTTCACACTTTTATAGTTAAATTCGAGACACCATATACAAATGTATATATTTATATCTATATATAACATTAACACGCTCTTAATGAGGTGTCTTCAAATTTCTAGCAGCATAATTTTATAATCAATTTCCAATTTTGTATACAACTTCATTTAGTTGAAAAAGAAAAGAAAATTTGTATCAAAATGAAGACATTAAAACTGGTCACAGTTTTAAAGACATTTCGAGAGAGAAAGAGAGAAGAAAGAAGTCAAAGAAGCTGATGTTAAGATCAGATTGAAAAGATCAGAGACTGAAAATGGAGACAATGGTGTCACATTTGGAGCCCACATAAATAAACATATATTGTAGATAGCAGATTTGTATATGCATGCATATATATGTAGGTGTGTATGTGTTGTATTTACATATATCAACATTTCTATTGATTGTTGTTGGGCCCGTTGCAACTTATCAGCAGCTAATCATCAGGCGCAACATCATGGTGCCCCCAAAAGTCAATTTAAGATCTCAGCACCTAATTTTTGGGTAGCTAACCAAGTAACCACAACTAGCCGCCGTCTGTGAGATACATTTTCACGTGTCTTTGTTTGGAATTTTCAAATGGTGATAGAGAGTGAGAGAGAGGGAAGGGGAGGCAACCCACTGTGAGAGATTTCGACAGGTTAACTGGCTCTGACTGGCGGCCGACTCCACGATGCCTTCATTTGCCTTGGGTGTTATGTGATTTCGTGTTGTGAGATGAAAAGCAGCTTTTAATTAAGCGATGCCAATGCCAACGCCAACGAAGAGTTTCAATCTATCTATCTATGTATCTATCGAAACTAGAGGAAATGGAAATGATAATGTGTGCAGGTGGTGTGCAGCAGGAGACCTTTGTTGTCCATTGCCAGATTCTAATTTAGGTAAACACCTACAGATTCACAGCTCGTTCCCATTCTTGTTGGCTTGGTTACATCATCCATTTCACAGTATACAATATGAAGAGATTTTTTTTTTATTCCCATATACCATACAAATATATAAATGAGCTCAATTATGGTTCTAATCATATTCATAATTCCTTTCTACCAAGGCTTTTGACCTACGCCCACCATCAGCACCACAAACATCGTGAAGATTATTCAACCAGTTGGGTTCTGGTTAAGCTGCTTTTAAACAGAAAATGCATTCTTAAGATGCTGTTTAAAATGCAAATGAAGTGGCTAGATTGGTTTTACTTGACCGGGTTAAAGTCGATGGACTTGGAATTGGTATTACCTTTTCTTTCCATTCCCATTTTCATTTTCAAGCCCATAATTATGTTCTTAGATGCTGGGCACTTGAGTAGGCTTAAAGTAACTTGTAAGATCAAGAGCCTCTAATTAGTTTAAAAGTATTTTAGGTACCTACCTGCTCAGATACCTTCTTCACAATAATTCTATTTTCCTTTACCTGTAGATGAAGTATTTTCTTTAGAAGTTCACTTTGATTTTTTCTTGCCATTCGGTTTGCACTTTCGTTCTACTTATTGTTGAACGGGGAAAATAAGATTTTTGCCTCTACTCTTACTCTCTTTCTCTCTGTGAACCTCTCTCTTGCCATTTTTGCATATTTTCGTAACAATGAGTAAGCAAATTTTCATGCCGTTTGCTTTGGCTTCCGGCGTGTTGGTGAAGGTGAATGAGACTTTAACTAAAGTTTGGAGATGCCAAAGGCAGTGATACAGTGATTGCATTCTTATAATTTGAAGAGTTACTTAATTTGGAGTGAACAAGTCAGTGGTTATAAATAAATAATAAACTATGCATTTATAAAGTAGTATATTTTCATATAATTCATCGTATTTTAGTTTTTTCTTTTTCATTTTACCAATATTTCGGATATTAAATGACGAAATGCTGTAAATGCACATTTCGAAGATCGTGACAAGTCCAGTTATATAAAAGTTAATAAATGATGTTAATTGTCTATTAAGAAAAAACATATATTTCTTCATAATTAATATATCTTAATAATTAATATATAGAGCTAGTGCTATTCCTTCTTTTTTTGTAATTTCTGATTGCTTAATTGGAATCACATAATCTGATATTCTTATATTCCGATTCGATATTTTTTTGGTTAGTTTTTCTAATAGTTTCTTAGGATCACTTATATCTTATATCTCTTTTTTCCAATGCCTCAAAAAATTGCTTTACTTGTGATTACATCACCGATTCCTATTACTCTCATCGCTAGTCTGCACTTAAAGACTTTAATCAGAAAATTTCCCTTATTTGATACACCTACACACCATAATCATAGCTCTCCGTTTACCTCACCGCAACATAATTAAGCTTTATGGTAAATATTTTTGCCTGGCGGGAATATGGAATTCCCGTGTGTAAATTGATATTCCTCTCTCATTGCCATAATGATTTCGACTTCCATATGCTTCTGAGTGCTCCTTTTGCCAGCATCCTGTCTGCGGTTTGTCGTTTGCCAAGCTGCGCACAGGATATTGAATTAAAGAATGGCAAAGAATTTTCACTCAAAAGATTGCCATTGATATGGGTAGAACATGGGGATCCAAAATGTTTAATTGAGTTATTAAAAGATGAAGAAAAAAAAACCAAAAACCAAAAAGAAAAAAAAATTGAAAGAGAATGCAACAAAAGAGAAAACTGAAACAGGACGAACATAAATTAACAAATGTGAAGAAAACAGGATCCGAAAGATGGGTGATGATGAGGAACATTTGTGAGACACATGTTAGAGAACAATGAAGTATAAGAAAAATATATTGAGGGGGAGAGGCAAAAGACAGATAAGAGGAGAGCTGGTCAATGTCTATAACAAAGGACCTGAGGCCAGCAGGCAGCCAGTAAGTCCGTCCTGTCAACAGGATATGCATGAGCATCAGAAACATTTCACACCTACAATGCAACAATACAACAAAAGGCGGCATCTACTCACAGGATATCAGCTGCTGCTGCTTCTGCTGCTGCTGTTGAAAATTGAGATACCAAAAATGGAAACAAGGAAAAGAAAAGAAAACCACAAAGGCCACAAAAAAAAAGTAAAGTGAAAAGAAGGAGTTGACAATACAAATGAAAATCTGCCCAAGGAAACCGTACACAACTCAAATGATTGATAACTAATCCAATGATCGAGCAGAAGTCAAAAAGTTAAAGTCGAAAAATTATTTTTAACAAGAAAAATTTTAAACTCGAAGCAAAAAAAGTGACAAACTCTATCTTTCTCTCTCTCCAATTGCCATTATGATTGATAGGATTGTACCATGGAGAATAGAGGATGAAAGTAGAAGGAGGTGTGAACAGTTGGGCGGGCAATGAGCTGCCACGCCTTCTGCCCTAGGGTACATAAGAAATCGTCGGCATCCTTTCCATTTTTCCCCTACTTGACGACTTGCGTTGCTTTACTCATTTGGTACGTGATTCAACCGCATCTCAACTGGCAATTTTGGGTGTGTGTGTGTGTGTGCATTTCCTTGGCAAAAGGTTTACCCAAAAGTCTGTGGCAATACAATTGGAGCGCAAGAAACTAATTAAATTGATAGAATTAGACAAAAAGCCGCCGCCGGCTGACTGGCTGGCCACATGGTGAACACAACAGATGCGAATCACTGAGCAGAGAATGGTAAGAGAGAACTGATTTCTCTATCATTCTTCCATCTGCATTACTTATCATTCAGGCCAAGTATTGTATTTTGGTTAGACAATTGAAGTATGTCAAATGGATGTACTCGAATAGTGAAATTCCCCTACAATATGTAGGTAGGGTATAGAATCAATAATGTTTTCGATTAGATTCTCATATTTGATTACAATTGGGTAAATATAAAATTCATTTAAATGCCAATTCAAATTCAAACATGAATCCAAAAAACAATATGCCTGACCAATATTCGCATGATTTTATAGGCTATATATTAAATTAATTACAAAACGAATTTCGAATGGATAATGAAATTTTAGTGTGGTCATTATCTGGCATGCAAGGCATGTCCAAGATGGGCCACAAATGTGGCCAAAGTGAAACAAAGTAGCCAGCGGGGCATGACATTGCTATGATGTACATTCATACATACGTACGTAATGCCGCATTCTGTGAAGCGACCTAAAGGACATCCAAGGATACCGCATAAATCAATGGAATCCAGCACAGCATAATACAAAAGGGAAAAATGGAGAGAGAGAGAGAGACAGAGAACACTTGGAGAACTGCAGGCCAAGCTTCTTCTCCACCACCAGATGCGAGAGCATGTGAGTTGAATTAAAAATGAGTGCAAGGACTTTTTGGGCCACCGAAAGCTTTTGGACTAGGACTTGGTCCTGTCATAAGCCTGGACCCACCATTTCAATGTCTTCAGTGGCGCGTAAAAACAAAAAGACTTTCGCTCAACCCTCCGCAAAACAAAACACCAAGAAATACCAAAAAACAAAAAAAAAAAAAGGTAACCTCATAGGACTGTGGGACATCTTAAGGATTTAACTTGCTCCCCTCTCGATCTCTCTCTCTCTCTCTCCTCCCCCCCTTACACACTGACGAAATATATGTGGCCTGGCAATAGATTTTTCATGTTTGGGATTTGTGTGTCCCACAAGTCTTATTCTAGTGCAGTTGACATTTAATATGGCATTATCCTTGCGTCGTTGAGTTATAAATAATGTTACATTTGCCATTAGAAACATAAAAAAAAGTAAAATAAAATTAAATGGAAGTCGGGAACAACACACTAGCTTAACCCAAAGCTGGGACAGACTGTCTTCTTTTTACCCTTATTCCTATGCCAAATATATCCAATGGTCAATATCCAAAGGCAAAATCTTGTTATAACTTCTAAGCATTATATCAATGGCCCATTTATATTTAAGGGGACGGACTCTCTTTCTTACCTTAAAAGTGAAATATAGTAGTTACGTTTTGACAGGGTAGCAAACATATTTGAAATGTCTATTTGAAAGAGGGGGAAACGAATTGAAATGAAGAAAGTTTCCGTTTGTAGTATATTCAGTTAAGTTTTAAGTAATATACTGGTAAATCATTTCTTAAAAGAAAATCTATATTGACCAATAATCTTTCAAGCTGTTAACTGAAACGATATCAGGAATAAAATTAGTTTTCCATTCTTTTCAAATGAACGTTGCTGTTCGAGTCCTTTTACATTTGGTTTTCAAAAAAGAAATTATTTATATACGTTTTGGAGTTTCAGAATGCCACTTAGAAAATCAACCAAGTTAAATACTGTAAAGAAATATGAAACTGAAAGATTCTTGTTTATCTGCTTAAAATCCATTTCACTCGCTTTGATTTATATTCTGTATGGAGGCTACGAGATTTCAAGAATTTGTAGACATTGACCAGCTAGTTGGAAAGAGAAAAAGACAGAGTATGGGATATGATTTATGATGTCAGGACAAGGATTTTAATGGTAGGATTTGCCTACAATTTCAAAAAGTATTTTATAAGTGAAGGAATACACACATAAATAGCTAAACAAGCATGTAACTGCCCACACAGAGATACTAATGAGCTGATGTCGACAAGGAATACGATGATGATGAGGAGGAGGACTGAGGATGCGGAGATGTAACGGGACAAACACGACAGACAGGATGTATCCTATCCAATTGCCAGCAACTTACTTGATGACATTTTTAAATATAAACACGAATTTTTCATGGGGCATCCAATTTCCCTTCAGTCGAATGAGATAGAGATAGAGAGAGGGAGAGAGGAGAGACTGAGCCGACCTTGCAACGTGAAAATTGTTGCTGCCACGTCATTTGACAGTTGACACTGTTGATGGGCTGCAAGTCGCGCATAAAATTAGTTGGCCCTGGATAAATCAGGTGTCAGTCAGGGCACTTAATGACGCCAGGACTAGGAAATTCACCATGTGTGACTGGAATCTCGGCTCGCTTTTCCCAATTTTTGTTTTTTGGTGTTGTGTTGCACTTTTTCGCTCTCTCATTAAGAAGTGACAACAGGCAACGACTTGTGATTAGTGGCAGGTCCTAAGGGAGTCCTTAAAGCATCGAGAATTGATGCAAACAAACAAGACAGCTGCCAGCCAACGTACACAGACACACACAAATCCAACTGACTGTTGTCCAGCTGCCAAGACAAGATTAAATTGTTACATCAGGCTCAAAAAAAAAAAAACTAAGGAAGAACATTTTTAAATTCCCCCCAATAATCCGAAATCAAAGTAGCGTAACTAAAGCTTGGCTAAGGGATATACCAAGGATATATAAGCCATTGATAAAAATGTCTTTATAAGTGTGTGTGTGTGTGTGAGTGAGCTCTCTATCTACCTGGGCAGTTGCCCGGACAAAAGCCTTTGTACTCTGTGTGTCCATGGTGAATGTGAAACGAATTGCAGTTAGAAGGATATACGGATATGAGAGGATGTAAGATCCTGTGCCAGCAGCAGATGCAGTTGTGTCCCATCCCTTTCATTGACAATGACAAAAATTCTGAATTTTCAAGGAAAATATAAAATTTTAGATTCTCTTAAAGTGTCAAAGCTTGAAAAATACCATCTTCTTTTAAAGATTAGGAAGTCCTTTTACATATGTATATGTTAACCACCCGTATACATTTACATACATATGTAATTTGCCTTTTGGCGCCGTCAAAAAATCAATTCAATTGAATGGCTAAAAATTTGCCATATATGTAGACATTTATATAACAAAGTGCGTCATAAAGCAAAAGGGTTTCCACTTCCTTCATTATTTGTTGCAATGCTGCAGGCAAGCGAGAAGCACAACAAGAATGATTATGGCTAAATCAACAGCCTGGCGAACTTGCACTCCATCTACCGACTCCAACTCCAATTCCACTTCTGACTCTGCACGCCACTGTGGACACTATGAATGCATGCATATACCCATACAGTAGCCTCCATGCACTGACAACTTCATCATAACGCAAACGCCCCAACCAAACCAACAGCCAACTGACCAAACAACATCCATTGAGGCTTTTGGAGATCTTCTACCTAATTGCTGAGCGCGTAATCAAAAGCGAATGTCGGGGGGGAGAGACTCTTTGGCAATCTGTGAATATGAACTGGTCCTCTGTCCTGACTCTTGTTATTTGTCTTTGCCTTTAACTGGTTCTGTCTTCTGCCTCCAACTCTGCACTCTCGTGGCCAAGTCTGTCTTTGTGCCCTCTAGCCAATTTTGTGGTAAAATTCATTTGTTAACAATTTCATTTTATTTCATTTCATTTTGTTGGCGCGGCGCCTAATTACAGGGTACCTTTATTGGTGTGTGTGTGTGTGTATGTGAGACGTGTTCGTGTTTGTGTCCTGGTTTTTGGATGGTTCATTTTCTGCTGCTGCTGCTGCTGCATGGATATGTAAAACTCTTTCCAATTAAGACATCAATTTTAATGAGCAACACTAACACAGTAATTGCAGTTGCTTTTGTTGTTGTTGATGGTTGTGGATGAGGGGGCGTGGCTGGGTCAGTTCTTTTTTTTTTTTGTTTTTTCTCCTCTGCTTTGGTTTCCCGATCGTGTGTTCCGGCAGGTGGTCATTCTCTCCCCCTTTATCTCTATCTTTCTCTCTCTCTCTCTCTCTCGGTTGGTTCTTTCACTTTTTCGTTTCCTAATTTTTGGGTAGGACCCAACCCAGAATCAAGTTGAGCAGCAGCAGCTGCCTTGGTAAGGAAAATTAAAAAACAAAAAAAAAAATAAAGTAGCGCACCATATATAAACGCCTTTTCTGGTAGGCCTTGGCCATCTAATTAAGTTAATTGTCCAGTTTACATATGTTTTTTTGTTTCTTTTTGCCCTTTCGCCTTTGCTGGATTCCTTTACTAATTTTTATGACTTTTTAATCGAAAACAATAAAAATAAAACGGGAAATTCTCATATGCATAAGCCAAAGTTAAAATAAAGTTTACGCTTGGCTTCATCTAATTTGTATTGGGCGGCTTTCATTATAGTGGTCAAGGCGTATTTGTTGTATCACCTGGCTATGCAGGTGAAGGAAGGGTAAATTCTACTTCCAGTTGTTATAGTTTAAATTTATATTCAGCATATATCTAAATCATTTTCTGATTGGTACAATATTATATACATATTATATTATAAATGCAGCAGAGAAATCAATGAATTGACCAGTTGTTTAGCTATTCCAATCGATTACATATGGAAATTGTGTGTGTGTTTTTTTATTATTTGTTTCCTTCTCTACGATTGCCACAGACGACATCCTCTTTTGATAATCAATTCCCTGACTGAAAACAAAAACATTTTACAAAATCCAATTGCAAATTATGCATTTATTATTATTAACAATTGTATTCTGATTGCGCCTCTTGCCATGTTGTGTCCTTTGCCCGTATACTCCAAACTCCCAACTTCCATTCCCATTAGCTTTGGTCTCCCAAGGGCATAGCCAAAACATTGTCCACTGGCACATGGGTCAGTTGAGTGTGCATTTGTTGTACTCTTATTGTCCTTGTGTCCACTGCCATTGCCACAGTGTCGTTGATTTGAACCTCTGCCTTTCCACAGCCCTTCGCCCTCTCGGACCCGGTTTTGCAGCATTTGCCAAACATTTGCATATGCAACCAAATGTTTTGAATATTGAAAGCAGACAAGCAGTAACGTTGTTGCCTCTGGTTCCCTCATTGACTGTGGTCGTGGTGAAGACAGGCAAATAATCGAAGAGTAAAGAGACGAGGGGAAAATCTAACTGACTTTTTCCCATTGGCAATAGTAGAAAAGTGCCATGCATTTATGCAATTTTCGCTTTCAGAATCGTTGACTGACTTGCACAGTTGCTGCCACTCGAAAAGCCACTCAAATACCCTGGCAAGGCACTCAATCAAGTGCAGACTTTCATGGCTTCTACCTACCTAACCGCGCACCGCCACAATCCCTTTTGCATCCTTTTTTTGTTGCCTTCTCCTTGGCTCATAATCAAATTGTATTGAACATTTTACAGTTAGCTGCCATTATTCAAGTGATTGAAATTGGAAGAGCTTCAAAAGCCGCGTACAAAATGCAGCATGTGCAATGACTTGATTCACTCATTCAAACCGATGGTTGATTCATTCATTCATTCATATATATATACATATATTCACCTAAGCCAACCTCACACACACACACACGTCCGCCCATCAGTTTTTATCGTGCTTATTTATTATGGGGAAGTATTGGTTGCCTTATTGAATGTAGCATAAATAAAACTTTATATATATTTTTTTTCAATTTTCTGGTTGGTGGAAAAAAAAAGAGAGAATGTTAAAAATGTTGGAAAATGCTTTAGAGCTTCTAATAAAATAACTAATCCGATCACGTTGCTCTGTCCTCCCTCTTTAGATTCAACTTGTGCAGCAGCACTAGGAGGAATAGCTGCTGCATATCCTGCTTGAAGGATAATAACCAGCTGCCATTGGCACAAGTTATTACACATGCCAAAGATAGAGGGGAAGCGAAAGGAGATGGAGGAGAAGCAAGCCATATGCAAAGTAGCTACTATAGGTAGTAAAGGGGCAGTAAAGAGGTGCCATTGGGATTATAGTGGAAAATGGAGAGGGGATTTTTGGGAAAAAGGAATAAATTGTGAGTACGGGATGATGGTTCATTAGCATGTATACTTTATATGCATAATTTAAGTTATTAAGTTGATGGTAGCTAAAGTATGCGATTTTAGTTTATGAAACGTTTTATGAGAGGTGGCCAAGTGACCAGTGGGAATTAAATTATAGTGTTGCCCCCGAAAGTATGTTAAAGAATTAACTCACAGAGAACAAGAATAAAGTGTATAATATCTATAATCATTTTTCTTTTTTTGGTTTTTCCAACATTCTCACTTTTATTTCTTATGGTTAAATGTGCAAACTTTCTCAACATTTTCTTGTGTTGCAATCTTCTTGCTGTTGCACCTGTCGCTCAATTTCTTGACAATAGTAAATAAGTTGCCAACGATTCTAGCAAAGAAATAGAAAAAAATGTAGGAAAAAAGTAAAAAAAACGTAAAAAGCAAATAAAGTTCCTTTTTCCGCCACTGTGACAGATGTCAAAATAGAAGAAAACAAATGGCAAAGAAACTATGTAAGTAAGAGAAACGAAAGAGGAGAAAGCTGCTTCAATTAACGCACCGACTACTGGAAGACACTGGCTTACATTAAACGCATATGACACGTATGCCTGGCCATGTCACTTATCTCTCCTACACATTCCCTTACTCTCGTTTTATTCCTCTTTACCCATTTCTCCATTTACCCCGTTCCCACTACTTTCCCTCGTTTTATAGACAAATGACAGGGCCTTCCATTAGCGTCATTTTTTTGTACTACTGCTTCTCCTTCTGTTTTTCATGCAGCATTTTGGCAAACAATTTGCTAAAAAACATTTTTTAAAAGCTCGAAGAAAAGAAAAAAAAAGGGTGAGAAAGTGATGAGGAGATAGATAGAAAGAGGGAGAGAGTTGAAGAAACACGTAGCAAGTGTAGAAACATTTGACAACTGAGTGGCGGCATGAGTCTCAGAGAAACTCCTTCTCAGACTTTGTCGTCTTTTCTACTTCTGCATTTAGCTGTCAAAAACGTAAGCAAAACAACTACAGCAATAATGCAGAGCAGGGCCAAGGAGAGGGAGAGAGGCTAAGGTATTAAGTACAGCCGCATGTCACTGCACCCACACAAAAACACACACACCGCATACCCCACCCCATCTCATCCCTGACTGACTGACAGTTCAAGTGAAAAAAATGTTTGCTTCGTGCTAAAATACTCCTGGGGATGTGGCCTCAAAATGCATGAAAATTCATATGCCACAGCCACATATACTATATAGTGAATATAAATATATATAGATACGTATGTATATATTATTAGGGGAGACAATCGTCTCTATGTATGACCGAAAAAGTTCCTTTTGGATTTTTGGGGAAAACTGTCGACATTGGTTAGTCTAAAGTTTTGTTTTTACTTTTTTTTTCTTTTCTCCTTCTTCTCCTTTGACTGCAATTCAGTTGTCATTTTGACAGCTCACGCAAAGGTTGATGCCGCACAACTAATCACGAATGCTAAAAGGGAGCGCTGGGGAAAGACGGAAGTGAAACTTTTGTTAGTTATTGGCAGGCATGAAACCAATTTGGATATGGTAAGGGACAAACAAATGAAATGAAGATGCTTTTATATCATGGCAAAATTAATTTGAGGAAACAATTTGGCACTTATTTCTCAAGTGAGGGAAGAGAAAAGTGAACGATATGAAATGGGATTATCTCTTTATCGGTTTATATGCAACTAAAAGAGTAAGTGGGGGAAGCAAAAATATTGACTGAAATTATTTGTATTTAATGAAACTTAAACCACCGGGTATATTAAAGAGCATCTGCTCTCTGGAACGCGTATCGTTATATACTTAAAATAATTCTGGTAATTAATTTGGAATTAATAATGAAAATCAATCTTAAGAATGTATGAACATTTTTTCATAGTTTACTAAAAAAAAATGTTTAATTCTTCAATTCGTTTTTTACTTACCAAAAACTTTTAATAATAATTTAATACTAATATAATTATTTAAAAATCAAAAGGCTTTTTACCAGAAAAAATAAATATCTATGTGAAAATAAAAATAATGCACAAATTGAAATATTGAATAATTTTTTATATAGACGACATCCGTCTAGTTCGCATTCCTGTTATCCATTCTCATCCTTTGTTGGCAAGTAGATTTATGGCCGCAAAATCAAAATTGCATTGAGAGGATAGAAAAGAGATTTCTATTCATTCAAAATATACATACATTCATGCATATGTATATTTAGTTTACTTATGTATACGGAAATAAAAACTCGTCGACTCAATTTCAAAAATATTTGTTTGATATCTTTTGTTTATGACATGTGAAACCGAGAATTTTATTTTGAATTTATTTGAAAATTTTGTGCTTTTTACTTATTGCACAATAACATTTTTTTCATGGAGTTACCACTTTCCGTTTGGCTTTTATATGCAGCTTTTCAAGTGCGTGGAAAATGCCAAATATATAAAAATACAACAACAAAAAACCTACAGAAAAAAAACCAAAAAACCCAAAAAAGAGAAAAGAAGCACAAATAAAGCTAAAAGCATATACGCGAATATAGAATAAAAATGGCTCCAATAGCTACGCTTTTCGTTTTTCCTTTTGTACTTATTGGTATACCCTTCCAACCAAATATGCTTTTTAGACAAAAATACGAGTAAACTACATATAGTGGAGTGAATTCATAAAAGAATTATTATAATAATAGTTTTTATATATAATTTATAGAATATTAAAAAATAATACAGAGTATTCCAATTGTGACTCACTTCATTTTATAGTTTTGTTCTCTGGTATGTTATATAGTATTTTGGCCATAAATAAAATCTTGCATGTGAAGTGGCATAGAGAGAAGAGGAGCATCGTCTGTTTCGGTCGTGAATTAAGATTAATTAAACTAACGGTAACTCTGTAACTGTAGCTGTAACTGTAAACTAAGCAATGAATGAGTGGAAAAAGGGGAGCAATGACATGTATGTGCCTGTGTGTGTGGGGGGGCGGTGTCGGGAAATGTACAAAATAAATGTTTATTTATATGCCGCAGCGAAAAAAAAAAAATAAGAACGGAAATTGCAATGCAACTTTGCCTTTTGGCCAAAAAATAAACAATATAAAAACCGGGCATAAAACTGTAAGCGAATACAAAATGGCGGACATAACGGTGCATGTGAAAATGCCAAACTTGTAAGTTGTAAATTGTAGTTCATTTGCCATTTCACAGATTTTCATTTATCAAAATATATATATTGTTAACCGAAATCTATAGGCGGCATAAAATGGGGAAGGGAAAGATGTTTGTAGGAGAAAAGGAATTTTTAACAACAACTGAAAATACCATTCCCTCTCAGTTGCTCTTTCGTTCGGTCTCTCTTTTTTAGTTTTAAATACTTTAAACTGTTTCAACTTTAAAGTATTACTTTTTGTTCCGCTTTATAAAAATGCATGCATTTGAACTATTCCTGTTTGCGACTCTTTTGTATTGCATGTCGCTTTATTTGTGGCCCGGATATAGAAACATGCAACGGAAATGCACAAAACAGAGGTGCAGAGTAGCAAAAACAGTGAGACACAGCAAACTATGTTTGTGGCACACAGAGAAAAAGAGAAAAGAGAAGGAGAAAAGGAGGGGTTAAGTTCCAGTCGTGGAATTGTTAGAATTTATAGCTTTTTTTTTTGTTGTTGTTCAAATATAATAAAGAACTCGGGGTCTATATAAAGCAACAGGAATTTAACAGTAAATATGAGAGATATAACATAAAATGTCTAAAGAAGATTTTTTATTATGATTCGTTTTATTTATTTCACAAGAATAATATTTTTGCTTTCCATTAATCGGCTAACTAAAAAATGGCCTCAATGTATAATTCTAAACTAAACAAAACTGTTTATTTCTGAAATATTATACTGGAGTAAGGATACAAGTATTTGTAATTAATTGCATTTCCATATTGATATGCTCAGCAAGTTTCCATCTTCTATTACATGGAAATAGAGCTCATGTGTGCAGCATCCAATTTAATCAACACACACACACAGCAACTGGTTAGCAATGCAACTGAAACTCTTTAAGTACTACTCATATTATTTGCACAAGGCAAAAAGAAAAAGAATGGAAAATAATAAAAATGAATAGCAAAAAAAAAAAGAGAAAACCTTGAATAAAAAAACGCGAGAAAAAAGAACAAACGAAGCAAGTCAAGTGCTGTTATTCATAGTCCACACACACGCGCGGATGTACAGATGCTTGCAAATTGTTAAAAGGTAATGGTAACGGTAGCCAAACAACCTATACTTCGAGCCCTCTCCCCCACATACTCTTCTTCATGCAATCCATTTCCTACCTGTCTACTCCCGACTTCCCTTTCTGTTGTATCCACAACTCAGTTCCACGTTCACGTCCTTGACAATCAATTCCCCGCGCACTCAATTAAAAATATGCATGGTGGCTGCATACGACACACACTCACATACATAAGTCAACTGCCGTGGGGCATAAAGCAGTTGGAGCAGTAAAGAGAGGGGAAAGTCCTGCTGTTGGCTGCATATGAATGAATATTCGAACAAATTTTTTTTGGTTTTCCTCTGCGTTGCTCGCAAAAAAAGTTCATCAGCAAGAATATTGGCGCGAGAGAAACACACATACAAATACACACACACTCACACACACACCACAAAAAAAGGAAAATATCAAAAAAAGGAAAGTCTCCAATGTATAATACACTAATTGAGGTGAAGGTATATCACATATACCTAATAGAGCGTCACTTTAACTGCATCAAATTTTCATGTTTTGAAAAAACAAATTTATTTAAATTCTATTAAACGTTAATTTAATAAATCAATATTAATTGTGGAAATAAGTTTATAAAACCAGGTTTAAGAGGTGACTTTAATTTCATTAACAATTTAATTGAACAAATCAACCTGTATCAGAGATTCAACGATCTGAAAATAAATTATTTACAAATGTTAATTACATTTGTGTAGTCTTCTCATTGAAATCAAGTAATCGATTTAACTTGGTCCATATATTTTAAAAAATTTCTTCTTTATAATAAGTAAATTAATTTTGATCTGTTTTATATATTTTAACAATTAGGAATAGTCTAGCTTATAATAATTCTCTAAATTGTAGACAATATCTGATAGATGTGCATATTCTACTAAAGAAAGGTTTATAAAATGATATAAATATCTGTAAAATACAGAAATAAATTCTGAAACTTGTAGATATCTTCATAGCACATATGGATTTCATAATAATTGTTATCCAAAGATATTTATATTCAAAGGCATAGTGGCTCCTGCAAAGGATACTTATTTAGCTTTCCATTAGGGTATTAATAATTCAGTGTGCCACAAACAAACCAATTTCCTCTGTTCTTTCCTCTGTTCCTGTTGTTGCAATATTTTTGCTATATTCCACCAAGCACGTAAGCGCGTTGGTATATATGTATGTATATATGCATATGTGTAAGTATAAATGTAACTATGTGTGTGTCTCCATGTGTGCATACACAGATACTAAATGTGTGAGTGTGTTGGTTTATTTGTATGTGTATTTGGATTTGAGCATCCTTGGGGTAATAGTTTTCCACGGTTTATAATTCCGCGTATATTCCAGCTTCTTTTTCTTGATTTTTTTTTATGGTTTTTCTTTTTGTTTTTTTGTTGATTTTGTTATTGTTGTTGTGGCTTTTTTGTTGTTGTTGGCCACCGCACAGAAATTTATTATTTACAGGAATTTTTTTCGCTGGTTTCTTTTTTTTTTTTGTAGCTCCTTTTCTTCTGGGGTTGCCTGCTGATGATTTGTGTGCTTGTGTGTATGAGTGTTTGTGTGTGTGTGTGGTGGCCATATAAATATTAAAAATATTGCACAAAATTCCCCCCATAACTGGCATCCGCACTCCTCTACCCCATACCATACCATTTAATATGTTGGAGTGAGCGGAAGAATGGGGGAACAGAGTTTCTTAAGCGAAAATAAAGATGGCGCTTAATAAATGTTTAAAAAGTGTGGCAAATGGAAAATAATAATTTAGGAAAAACAAAAAAGAAACATAAGCTCACTGTAAGCCGAATTTAAGATATCCTGTACTATGAATTAATAGCAAAGGTATGTCGAGTCATTTGAAATCTTATTGTCAGTATCCAGGAAGAAAAATGTTAACTTTTGCTGCTCTTGTTCTTATTTTATTACTACTGAACATTAAAAAAAATAATTAATTTCAATGGATTTTAATATACTCATTCTCTGGCAATTGCTATTTCTACAGGGTATACAAAAAATGCCATGAAATGATAATAACAAAATTGGGCCAGTGGTGTGTATGAGAATATGGAATTGTGTGTGGTCCCTGGTCCTATCTCAGGAAACATAAACATTTACATCTGTATGAGTTTGGTTTTCTCTTATTCCCATTGCCATTCCCCCACATCCCATCCCATCCCATCCCATCCGATCCGATCCCATTCCCCTCTCCATTCTCATTGCCATCCTATAACCCGACTATGCGGTTCTCTTTCATTCTATATCTGACAATGTTTTGGTTTCGGTTTCTGTTTCGTTTGCAGTTGCAATTGCGGTAAATGTGTTGCACTGTTTCTTTTACCGGAGCTTTAATATATGGACATAAATATATCCAGAAGTTATATCTGCATTGTGTCTCACGGTTGGATTTAGTTTTTGCACAATGCCAAGGTAAACAATATTTATGAACTTGCCTTCATTTTCCATTAATAAAATTGGGCGAACATTTGGAATTAAACATGAAATAAACATTTAGTAAGCGAATTTTAGTCAACCATTAAACAAGTGTACCAATTAATGCATATATTGGATAAATTTTTTACACTAGCGAATCCAAAAAAAAAAAAAATGAATTAAATATTTAATTCTTACATGAGTCATAAAACGCAGAGTGTTTCCTGAGTGATTCATTTAGACATATGTATAAGCGTGACCCTATAAAGTACAGCTAGCTATTGCGTGACTAATTGGATTATGAAAAAATATTTGAATAATACAAAGATCTGGCATATAATGTATATAGAGTAGAGTTAAAAGAGAATAAAACCCAAGTATGCGGCAAACCTTTAAAGAGACTAGATATGCATGATAAACCAAACCATTCAACAGCAAACAACAATTGGCCCCGTTCACTTGGCCACCGGCTTAAGCTTTATGTGTCCTTTAGATAAGCTTCCCCGTTTACCCTCCGCTTCGCTCCACATCCACCTCCAGTGTACACTATAGCCACATCAAAGTTCGTAATGCTGAAAGTAAAGCCAATTTGAATGCGATTTGCCCCAGCCAACTTTTCTTGTTTACACTCATTCAACTCGACCTCGTATGTCAGTTTTAATGTATTTAATATTTGTTTAAGCCCTGTAGATGTCTGTCTGCTTGTGTATTTGTGCGTGTGTGCCTGTCTTTCGGTGTGTGTGTGTGTGTGTGTGCAGGACTCGAGCAAATTATGCCCACTTTTTGGCTTTTATGCACAATAAATTCACGAAACAAGCAAATCCAAATTCAAAGCTAAAGGTAAGTTCACTGAAATGCCCTAAAGCGCATGAGTTGTGGCCTTTGATGAGAGAGAGGGAAAGCAAATTATAGAAAGAGAGGGGACGATAAAAGGAAGAGTGAGTCTTCCTTCTCATGCATACATTTATGCTTTTAATTTTGCGCATTAAGCGAGAGTTAAGCCTTAAACGCCCCTGAAAAATGGACAAAGTTTGTATATCCACGCATGTATGTGTGTATGTGTGTCTGTATATGTATATCCCTGTCAGCTATATAAATATTTAAGGGTTGCATCACTGTAATGTGGTAAAAGTTGAGATTGTGTTGTAGGTCATCATCGTCAGTGTAATCATCATGAGCCGGAGCAACTACAGCGACTAACTTACTGTCACGTTGCATTAAATGATTGTCAAGTTTTACTTGAAATACAAAATTTGACCGTTTAGTAAAACCTATCCACCCCACACATTTTTCCCTCTTCTTTGCTTTTTACACCTACTCCACCCTTCTTTTGATACGAACGTGACATGAAAATTGCATTTGCACTTTCGGTCTTTGTCTGTATCTGATTTGGATTCAGTTTGTTTTATTTTTTTCTTTTTCAACCTCCCCTTTCCTTTCACATAGAGCCATATGCTTTTTTTTTTGTGGGTCTTATGCAGCCCTTGGTTTTTGTCTATTTATGCATTTTACCGCGAAATAGGATTAAACGCTTATGTAAAGGACCCAATCAAAGTTACCCACTGTACAGTCACACAGACACCCTTCCTCTTCCTTTCACGCACACCTTGATGATGTCTATATACAGAAGACGACAGAGACTAGAGGGAGGGGATACATATGGAGTACATATGCCCAGGTTCCCGTTGGTTTGAATTTAATCCGCTTTTCCTTTTACCGCCGCATTGCATAAAACTTTAACTTTGTTTCCATTTTCAATTTGGCAACTTAGTTTTCAAGTTTCGACCCCCAACGAAAAGGAATCATTGCATATTTCAAGGGGTCTTTTAAGGCAAAAATTTGACCATTTTTACGCTTTATAATTTCTGATGTCTTTAATTTGTCTTAGCCAGCGGCCAAAAGTTTCTCTGTAAGCTGCAGCAATTTTTATTTTCCTTTTTATTATGACAAGAACAATAAAAAAATCTAAGAATTGCCGGACAAACGGACGGACAGGACAAGCACAACAACAACAAGGCTACATGAAGAACAACTTGTTGTACAAATTTTGTGGTCCATTTTACACGAAACAAAAAAAAAAAAATAAATAAACCAAAACCAAATGAAAAACCGAAAAAAAGCGAAAGATGAAAAGTTAGTGGGAGAAACAAAAATTTATGTAACGTAAAAAATTTTTGATGATGTCCTTAAATCAAAATTTAAATAAATTTTTGCAAAAGAAAAAATAACCAAACGCTAAACCGAAGCAAAGGAAATTGTGTGGGTGAGTTTTATTTCTCTTTATATTACTTTGCCTTTTTTTGTTGTATTTTTTTATTTTATTTTTTTACCATTTTTTTTTTTTCTTTCCCAACTGAGAATTTATTTCTGGCCCATGATTATTTGGCATTTTCATGGATTGTAACGGAAAAAATGTAGGAAGAAAATGGTAAGGTCGGAGGCGGGAATATAAAATGCAAAACTCCTCGTTGTCTTAGGCAAAAGTTGCAAACGGATATGAAATGTAAAAGCAAAACGTAGTCCATATATCATATATCAAGGCAGATTGCTTTGGATTTGCCCTGTTTACGATTTTGGTTATTATATTTGTTAATACGAAAATATAATTGCATTATAAAAAGGTCTATGCGGGTAATATAAAAGTTAAGCGAATATCTATAAACAGATAAATGTTTGACTTTGCTGTAATACAAGTATAGAATGTAATTGTAAGCTCTAAAAAATAAAGTGAATCGAAAATTTTGTATTTCGAAAAGGAGTTAACTAAGGCGTTAGACAGGTATAAACTTATTA
This sequence comes from Drosophila emarginata, assembly GCA_037075365.1. Classification (NCBI taxonomy): domain Eukaryota; kingdom Metazoa; phylum Arthropoda; class Insecta; order Diptera; family Drosophilidae; genus Drosophila; species Drosophila emarginata. The sequence continues at coordinate 14,123,694 of JBAMCD010000221.1, read as the reverse complement.
AGGACTATCATGGTCCATTGGAAATGTAATAATCAACAGGCATACCAAAATTGCATAAATTGGAAATACTTTTAACTCTTGATTTATTAATCAAAGGGAAATATGCTGCTCTACTATTAATTTCTAATAGAAATTGTATTAATCCCTGTAAACTTTTGATAAGTAAATTTAAGGGGATATATCAACAGTTTTTCTTTTGTTTAGTAATATGGTCGATAAATTCTTCCAAAACCATTAAATTTGTTTTAGTTTAGTTGTCAAATTTGGTAAGCGCATCTTTATGTTGATGCTCAACTTTTGTTCATTTTGAATCTGAATCATTTCATGAAATGGATACCATTCGTTGATTCGTTTTTTATATCATTCTGTCATCCTTTCTTTACTCATTTGCATCTTTAATACGAGTATCTTAGAAAGAAACTTCTTGGTATCATCATCAATCTCAATTCAATTTCTTCTTAATGCTTATTTTCATCTTTCGCTTTTCTTTTTTACTTTTCTTGTCTTGCTAATTAAAATAAACAAAATGTGCATTTTGTGCTGTGCCGGTCCCTTGTCTCGAATAGATGGCAAAAGGAAGAAGGAATTAAGAATCCGTTGCATGTCTGATGAGTTGAGATGAGTTTGTTTGTTAACAACAACAACAACAACAACGTTAGCAGCAGCAGTAACAGCAGCAGAAGAGCATCATCAGGATGCAAAGGATATAACTTCAAGTGGCTGACAGTGAAAATGCTTTTTTCGCTTTGATTGACGATGCTTCAAGTGATTTTACACGCACGAGCAGCACAGAATGAAACTGAAACAGAAGATGGAATAAACCTGCTGCCAGGATAATGCGTACACAACGTTTCCCTTTTTTTTTTTATTTACTTTAAGCATTGGCAATCCTTTACGCTGGTGCCGGGTGGCGGTGCTGGTTCCTGGTGCCATTTGCCTTGGCAATGGCGATGGTTTTTTTTATTTGTTTTGGGACTCGCGTGCGTGCCGCTGCTAGTCGCGTGTCCATGTTCGTTTCTGGCAATAGTCCTGGCGAAAAGTTAATCCTTTTCAACCCGCTCTCAAAATCACAGTCGCCAAATGTTTGCACTTTATCCTGCCACTTGATCAGCAGCTGCCGGCATATCCAACTCCCAGTTGACAATCCTTTTACGGCAAATAGTTAACATTTTTAGTCCATTATGAAAGGAAGTGAATGGATAGAGAGATAGATGTAGGGGCAGAGGGACGTGTACACTTCAATAATTCACGAAACTTTCACTTCATCAAACATAAAGGATTCGGGAGTCCAGCTGAGCCCGAGCCCGAGCCTGTGCTTGGGCCCATTTCAAAATATTATTATGCAAATTTTATGTTTTTTATGATAAACCGCAAAATTTCCAATGCCAACAAGAAAAGTTGGCCAAAAAGAAAAATATGCATAAACAAATGCTGCTGAAGGATTTTGACTATTGAAGGACCGTTCACCCGCACACACCAACACACACACACACAGTTGGGCGCACATTTTTGGCATTTTTATGAGTCATTGAGTCGATTAGAGTATAGTGCTGGGTTATATTATACTACATATATATATGTATGTATACATATATATATATATACATAAATAAATATACATATATAGTGAAGTGCTCCTTTTAGCTCTAACACAAATGAACTCTACTCGGTCCTGCTAAAGAACTTGACTCTATATATGCGTGTGTGTGTGTGTGTACGTGTGGGTGTATTGTTAGCCTTAAGTACTTGAATTTGCCGGCCATTTGTGTTTTTGGCATAGTGTTGGGTATTTGTCTTAATGGTATTTTAGTAGTTGTGGATCAACAAATGGTAATGAAGGGGAAAAAACAGAATATGGATTAGACTTTTAATCAGCTGCTCGTATACATTATGTTAAATTTTAGTTTTGCATAATGAACATTTCGTAATTATGGCTTAGTATTTAAGCCGAAATTGATATTTTAAATTTTGGATTGATGAGATAATTTAAAGCCAACTAAAATGGAAGAGAAATTTGTGAAATCTTTCAGTAATTTAAAATGAAGTAAGAAAACTAATTTCATTTATGAGTAAGAACTGATACAAGTAGTTTACAAATCAAATTTAATAAGAAATTATAATATAGAAAGCACTCTTGATGGCACATGACTAAAAATAAGATTTCTATCTTACTATTCAAATACTTGAGTATGTAGTTAAACCATTTTTCTTAAAAGTAATTATTTGTTTTAATGCCCAACAAACTTGCAAATTGATTAGCTGCAATCTAAACAATTTCCCTCAATATTCGCCCATTTCAATGACAATATATATTTGATGTATAGTTCTTTCAATTAATTGATCCAAACAATGGTGAAAATCTTTTCAATGCAATTTTCCGCACAATTGCATTCGATTTGATAAGAGAACGTGAAACCATGGAATGAATAAGCGAAACACCCTCAAAACTAAAACTAAAAGGATCCATATGCCAAGAACCCACAAAATCATTATCATTATGCCTTCATGTCACTCACATTGTGTGGCATTTTTTTTTCTTCTTGGCTCTTTTGATAAGCGTAACAAAATTGCAGGCACTTAAAATACTTAAAATACATATCGATAAATAGAGGAGCGGCTGGTCATAAAGTGTTCAGGCATTAAACCAGCATATAGCATATGGCATGATGGCTATATATGGACAATGTCCTGTTAGGGGTCGCAAAAAGGATCTCCACAGAGGGAGAGCTAATGCTCGCTATCGGGAGAGTGATAGAAAGAGAAAGAGAGCGTAATTGTAATTAATTTCCTGTGATTTTCGTTTTTAGTCAGAGTGTGGCAAGGACCCACCCCGGGCAATGGAAAAGCAACATTATCATCCTCATCATTGTCCTTGTCGTCGTAGTCGACGTTGGTTGTTCTAGCTGCCTAGCAACATTTTCCTGGTTGTGTCCTTTTTTAATCGCCAATCGATAAATTTGCGTTAACTGTCAGCGGATTGTTGCTGCTACATTCTACTTTTTTTTTCTCTTTCGTTGGTGCTTCTCCCTTTTTTATTTTTATTTTCTATGAAGCTCTGAAGTCGAGAATCGGGAGTCCTGCTGCTCATTTAATGCGATTAGATTTAATGGAATGCTTTTGGGATTTTGGCTTTTGCAGCAGGACATCAGCATGTCGTCACTTGGAACTACTTATGCATCCATCTATCGTCCTTTGACCCATTCCAATTTAGCTCATAAAAATCGCCTTAGTCTAATTGGCAATGATTGATTCGTTGATACTTTTTCTCTCTCTCTCTCTCTCTCTCTCTCTCTCTCTCTATCTCTCTCACTCTCTGGTTATGTGCGTCTTTATAGGGAATACTAATTTTATTCAAGTCCTTGAACAAAAATATGCTTTTAATATGCAAAAACTTTTAGCCAAATGGCTTTTAACTGTCATTAACCAACTGTTACCCCAAGCTCAAACCAGAAAATGGCCAATGAAATTTTTATGACCCACCGGCAAATGTTTTTCTCGTATCCTTCTAAATACATAACAGCAACAACAACAACAATAGAAGAAAAAAAAAACCCAACCCACTGTCATGTGCCAGCTGTTTGGTAACTATACAGTTGGAGGAGGTGTAAAAGTTGGAGAAGGAGGACTACACACACACACACAACAAATAACGCTTAAAAGTTGAATACCTCACCTAGCCATCGCTTAGTTATCCTTTTGCCTGGCTTGACGCTGTCCTTTTGTTGCTGTGTGTCTCTAAAATGGTTTTTAATTTGATCAAGCAACAAAGTCCTCACAGTTTACATGCGAAATGATTGTACTCAATTACACTGAGAGAGAAGGTTGATAAAAATTATAGAAAAATGGAAACAATAATAGTGGTTCAAGGCTAGATATTATAATTAAATAACTGAACAACTGAGCAACTATTTCATATTTAAAAATAATAAAAAGATACTAATTTTTCATCTTATTTACTAATCTCCTCATTTTCTCTCAGTGCACTCTCCAAATAGGTGTACAGAACGTGCTCTCTAGAACTTGACTCGTACTTTGTCATCATGCTTGGCGTCAGCTGGTCGCTTTTTACTTTCCCCCCCTTTCTTTTCTATTGGTAAACTAACCAACTAATCAACGAGTATTTCGCTGGGCATTCATTATCATTCGCCTGACGTAGTATCCGTTCAGGTGCCCCACACTCCACTCCTCCTTTCTTTTAGCAAAAAATTGCAATCCGGAAATTTTGTGTGTTGCATTGGAATTTTAATTTGGTTTCATTTCGTTTGTTCGTATTCTCGGCCAGCTGTTGCAAGGACGAAGGACCAACAAGTTGACCAAAAATTTAATTGCATTTTGAGTGCCGGGCAATTAATAATTTATGAAAAAAAAAACCAAGTAGAAAAAAAAACCAATAAATACATTAAAGAAAAGTTTGAAAAGTTTTTAATTATTTGCGCTTGATTTTGTTTGCAAAGGGCAGAAGTAAAGTGAAAACGAGGTGGTAGAGAGTTAGTCCGCGGGGGTGGGTGTATGTTATTAAAGGAGGGTTGCAACTGCTGACAAACCGCAGCGAATTGTGAAACACGTGCCTTTCCCCTTCTCCTCAGCAAATGAAAAATGTTAAATTCAACTATGGTAAGAAGAGGAAAAAAGAAGAAGCATACATAGCACGTGCAAAAATGCGTTAAAATTGCGCATTGAACATTTTGAAATACAAACACAAACGCAATTAAGCGCGGCGTCAATATAATGAAAGTGTCTGAAAATGGCAATGGATATATCGTGTGGTACTACTAGTACTAGATAGGTAAAGGGGCAAGTACTGAGGGGGGGTGTGGGTGGCAGTCACCCCCAAAACGGTCTTGTTTTTGCTTGTCTTGTGCTGCTTAAACGGAGCTCGGGCAAAGCAACGGAAGCGGAAATAACGCAATGGCCCACGATGAAAATGGCGTCGACCAGACCACGAGGATGTCGACGACTTTGCTTTGCCGGTGGTCAAATCAAAGGACCGTGTGAATGGATCACGGGAATGCTCGAATCAATTAAAAAAGAAAACTGTTAACAAAATATACAGAATTCAAAATAGATCTGCAGATATTTAAAATGAAGAACCGATTATTCTTGACTTAAATAAGAAAAGTTTGGTTTTACATAATGAATCAAGATTGATTCAATTTGGCAATTAATTTTTTAGTTTTTCATTTAAATTCCTATTTACAGGGTATATTCTTAGTCACACTCCCTTTTAGAATTATTGTTTTGCTTCTTGTTTTGTTTAGCCAACATTGGCCTATCCAAGGCCACTGAAACTCAAACCAGAAATAGCAGAAAAAGGCAACGGTTATAGGGAACGTTTAGACTATATATTCTGTGGGTGCAAACGATATCTGGCAGACAACAGGACTAAAGCAAAGCTGAACTGGACTAAAGCATACTGGGACTGGCCAGCGCGGTTTTGTAAAACGTTTAATTGCAATTTGAAAACGCAAGCTTCAAGCATTTTAGGCTGACTTGGAGGTGATTGTGGAACGGGTACGAGAGGGGTGGTGTTGTGGGTGGCAATTGCAAGGGTTGCTTGCTGCTGCGTTGCGTTGTTTAGGATTTATTGCTTTTGGGTCTATTGCACGTCAGACCGGACAAATTCAACTCTCCTTGCCTCACCGACACAGCACACCACACCGCATGCCTGCCGCATGGTCTGTGTTGGTGTCTGAGCGTGGCGACTGCAATTGAGGAATTTCATTTTGAAACATTTAATTTTCCAACGTGCAAGGCGAATCTAAACGACCGCCACTACCAACCAACCAACCAACCCTTGGGGTTAGACATGATGCGATGATGATTGGAGTCAGGGTTAGAGGTAAACGGAGGCTGTTGCTGATAACCGGAAACGGATATGGAAAGCTTAACAATTTCTCGCATCTCTCTCCATCTAACTTACTGTTCTTGTTAAACATATGTTTTCATTTGCCATACAAAAAGTTGTATAATTGACAATACTTTGGAGTTATTGGGGTTGGTTAGAAGCTTTTAGGAACAGGTTGGTTACCCTCCCATAGGTGGGATGAGATCTTAAAGGTGTGAGAGAAGATGTACGATGTGTGTCCATGACAAATTACTGCCTGTCATTAAAGCCCTTTTTTTGGGGAGTTTTGAAACGAAGTTTTGAGTGAGACAAGGAAATGTTGTTTTTTCTGGGGTAGGTGTAAAAATGCAATTTAAATAGAATAGACAAATTAATGAGATTTTAGTGGTTCTTTTTGGCTAGATGGTAAAAGTAATACAAATGTTCATCTCACCGTCTATAAAACATTATAATTAATGTCTAAGAGATATTAGCCATTTCTTCGACTTATGCATCAGTCCCTTAATTTTTAAACAAAAAACAAAAAGACATTGTCTCTGTGCAAATTTGATTACAAAATGTTACAAGCGTTAATTTCCATTATTCCTTTTGCTGATTGTCATTGTTGTTTCCCCCTCTTTTTCGACGTTTTTCTGGTCATTTTTAAACCTGATTACATGATGCCAAAAAAAAAAAAAACAAAAAATATCCTTTGGCAGCCGCTTTTATACCTTTTTTTGTTGGATCCCGCTCTTTTTCAATTTGTCCAACGAAAACGAAAAACTCATTCAACTGTGACAAGATTCCTTTTTTTTTATTTTTTGTACTTATTTTTTTCGTGTTTTTAGGGGCATTCTTGTCAAGGGGCCTTTATTTTATTTTCGAGGGTTTGTCGTTTTTTTGTTTTGCATAATTAATATATGTATATCTTCTCTTTGTTTTGCTGATGAAACATATTTGAAAAAAAGGATGGGTAATGCAAATAAATGTTTGAGGCATTATAATAAAATATTGTTCGGCGGTGGGCATAAGTTTTCCTTTATAACGAGGCACAGGGAAGTCATTAAATTTACAAACAAATGAAACATTTGTTAATCAATATTTTTGAATTAAATCATAAATAAACCACCAACTATATAAAGTTTTCGTAATTCAAGGATTATGTTTTAAATACGTAACAAAATATAACAGAAACCTTTGCCTCCTCTAAACTAGTAACAAAGTATCTAAAGTTAACCTCAACCCTAAAAGTAAATCTAAAAATAAACCCCTCCTAAATAAAATATCCTAAATTCTTAAAATACCTATCTAAAAAAAAACCGTTTAAAACGATAAAGTCAATAATACATTCAAATTTTTTCAGAGATATTCGTGATAAGGTACAGCGATGCAATCTTTACAGATCATTTACTATATGGTATATATATATATAGTATATAGCCTTAAATTCATTGACTTAACTGTTTTACCTCGCCTGATGGCACTGTCACATAAATTGAAATGAGTTGGGCCAAAAACTGAACCAACCAAGCTGAAGCCCCTCTCTCCTCTTGTTTTGTATTGTTGTGTTTGTCATTATAAATGTGCGCTCATTTGCTTTTAAAAATATCCACGACTAAATTAGTCCTTTCTGGATAACGCTTCTATCCTCTTGGTCATGGTTTGACCTTTTAGCCAGTCAGTGGAACCAGTTCGGTGTTTTGATGGACAGGCGTAAAAGGGTTAAGCGTGAGGAATGTTGACAGCTGTTTTTGGGTATTAGTCAACGATGTCAAAAATGACGACGACACATTTCTTAGCCATGTTAACAGCAAGCTGAGGGCAAACATTTTAACCCCGCTTTAGGTAGACAAGGGGTTGATTAGGCTACCCCGGAATATTGGTCTAAAAATTGGAAATGAGTACTTCATTAAGGACTTGCGACTGCTTGTATATTCTTGTTTGTTCTCCTCTGTTGCCCAAAAGTGCACAAATTCATTAACGCTTTTATTGCATTTTAATTTGGCATGTCCTTGTCAGTGAGGTATGCACAAACATGCATCCAGGATGCGGTCAAAGTGAGGGCCAAAAAACCCAATACCCTTTTACAAAATGTTGCATGTTGTCAGCTTGTCAGTGGCAGCAGCAACAGCAACAGCAACAACAACATCACTGGCATCTCAATGTCCAGTTGTGGGCGTGGAGTGGAGCAAGTCAAACATGACAGACCTGACAAGAGTACTTGGCAAAGGATCTCCACAAATAGTCAAACAACCTAACAACCAGCTCCCTTCCCCCATTCACTCAGGATGCAATGTCATATTGCAATTAGTTTGGAGCACCGATTTTGAGCCTTGTGGCATGTGTGGTCAGCTAATAAACGCTTTGGACATGGAAGAAAGACAGAGTCAGTCAAGAGGCGTGGGGACACACAACACCCAAGTTGTCCTTTTGGTCATGGGCTTGACTATTATAATAGCTGTCTGCAGCTTAAAGTAATTAGAACGCCATTCTCGTAAGTCTCCAACCTTAACCCAGAGGGCCATAAATTATGAGGAGGCCGCAACTTAAGCTCGAATTGCCTTACCCAAAATACAAATGGCAAAAATACAACAAAATGAAAAAAAAAAAAAAAATACATAACTGCGCAGCTTTAAATAAACAGGATATAAACGCCAACTTGCAGAAACAGAATGGGTGGAAGTGGGATGTTCAAGGGGACGACCTGTAGGATCCCAGCTGCATTATTACAGCCAAAGTAAATTTATGTGCGTTGTTAATTGAATGCTGCCTGCCCGCTGCAATGGCTAAGGGTCAGGACACCTCGAGTAGGGAGGATGCGTTTCACTACCCTCTCTCCTTTACTTTCTGCCTCTCTATCTCCATCGCAGGACAAAGCGAAATGCTTTACTTTGCATAAATCCCAAATTTATTAACGAAAAATGAATTTAATAAGAAAACATTGACTAGTGTATACGCTACCGAAAACTATTGTTGTAATACGATGCAAATTCTCGATTCTTATTAAAACAATGCCTTAATAAAATTGAAAATCTAATGGCATTAAATTATTTAAAAGCTAAAATTAATAACATAGATTTATTTTATAGATTTATCTTTCACTCTTCAAGTTCGAACTTGTATTGGTACCCATTAAAACGATATATCGAAAGGTATTTTACGAACAATAGTTACTTGAATCGATCAAAGTTTGTTTTTTATCTCACCCAATTGTTAATAGAGTATCATAAATGCATACCAATAAATGCATGGAAATATTCCAATAAAGAGACCATTGCCATGGCATACATAGTCCGGCAAGAAATCTTTTTCTTTTTGGCCATTTTTCATACGTTATAATCAGCAGGATAATGTTAACGGACGAAACTGGCCACCGATGAGAGAACGAGCAACCATATTGTATATATCTTTGAAGAGGAAACGTGAAAAGTAAAAGATTATTGTAAAAGGCTTTAAATATGCAAAATAGTATAAAGAAAAGTGTGCCATTTCTTCATTATTTCCAAGTATAGCTCATTTTCATGATTTCTTTATTCGTTGCCATGACTCATCATTTATTATGTCGCCGATTAACCATATAATGCCTTTAGTCAGCATTGTCCTACAGTTTCTCGTGTTTTACTTCACTTGAGACTAACCCAAGCATAAGCTATAAACCAATTTTATAGCTGAACCGAAGATTCAAAAAAAATAAGAAAATAAAAATACGTCAAGAGAATCTCCACGAAAACATTCCCCAAATGCCACACTATTTGATAATTAAGTAGACGCGCGACCTCGAAGAGCATAAATCACTTAATTAACTTGACGACACTTTTTCCACACAAACACTCACACACACACATACACACAACCAGACGAGACCAGACCAAAATGACACTGCGGCTGAATGTGGATGAATCGGAGGCTGATGCAGAAGCACAAACAGCAATGGCATTTACATCCTTGAAAATATTTCAAAAATTTTCAGACCCTGCTACAGAGAGCTGAGAATGAAAATCAATGAAAAAGTCTTTTGTTCTTGTGGCTTCAAAAAACTATCAAAACTAAAACGAGCGGAACGACAAGCATCAGGAGTAAGTCTCTTAGTTTTTGATGGAACCACTGGGGAGCCATCAATTCATCAAAATGTTGAAGCCTATAAATAGACAACTGAACTTTAATAAAATGCCAAAAGTTTTCACTGGGCGGTCGGCATTAGACCAACACATCAAAAGGCCCAAAGAGAGAAAATGAAGACTGACTGACACAGGCAGCCAGGCGGTGGTACATCTCTCGCATGGGAAATGGGAATAGAAACGATCGGCGTTCGTCCATCAGCCTCCACAACGGGGAGAATGTCAACGACTTTGCCCCATCGTCAGAGTCAGCGACATGATTCCATCGTCATGGTTGTATTGCCTCATTACCACGCCTATTTTGTGTTGTACAACCAATGCGGTAGCCAAATGTGAAAAAAGTTGCTCATCCGTTGCATGTGTTTCATTCGTCGCCATGTTCCTGAGTGCCATCTCAACATGCTGAAACAACTCTTCTACAATACGATCTTGGTCTCGGTCTCTTCTTATCCACACACACACACACAAACACACATATGTATGTGGGAGCACCCTGTGAAATACGCCCATTTTTACAAGTGATCGCTGCCGTTGAGGGCACCCAGCATATTCTCTGCCTGATCCAGCACCATCAAAAGTGGGCGTGACTCCAAGAACAAAAAAAAAACATCAAGGCAACACAACAAATATTTCCCTTACTGCTGCCGGCAGACATAAATTACAAAATCTGTTGACAGATTTGAAAAATAAAAAAAAACCAACCTACATATATATATATATAAATATCATTAAAAATAAATAAACCATGCAAATGATTTATTCACATCAAGCGAAAATGAAAAATATTCTCAATGAAATTGTTGAATTTAATTTGATAGAAAATAATTTGTTGATAAGCTAATACCGCCACCTTTTCTTTCCCTTTCCTTCCCTTTTCTGCACATGTAAATTGTACTGTTCAGACAATGAAATTTTACCTGATGTGGAAATGAAAATGAAAATTCAACAACTTATAAATATCTCATGTGTGCTACTCATCCTCTCATCTTCCTTCACCTCCACCTAAACAGTTGCCCCCCATCCATTGGCATACATTTTCAATTCCCAATGCCTGCTGATCTGATCCCAGTGCCAGTTTCAAAGTTTTCTTCGTTTTCTGTTTTTTTTTTTTTCTGTTTTTGGATGACAGCAGGCGACATATTCCAGAGCCAGAGTGTACAGGCGGCTGAGCATGGTCTGTGCCTGACACCTTCTCCAGATATAATAATAATAATGTAAACACCCTCAGTCAAGGCAGAGGCAGCAGCAGCTTCGCTTGAAGGCCCAAAAAATTTATCCCACATATATAAACAAATATTATTTATACCCTTTCGTACTGAGTGTATTACAAGTTTCAATGGATTTTGCTACTACAAGGAAAGAAGTCCTGGATAAAGTTCAGATTAATTCATATATAGAAACGATTGTCAAATTTCCCATTGAGACATACACTCAAGTTAATATATAATTAGATACAACTAGGGTATTAATATGTCGGTATTAATCAGTTCAAGTATCCCTCTGTTTTTTCTTAAATATGAGAAAATGCTGTGGGCGTGGAAAATTGAAATTGAGTTTATAAAGTTTTCCCCCCAATTCCTCCTTCTCTTCCATTCGTACTTTTGTGATTTGTCTATCTTCTGTTTGAAAATAAGGAGAAGAGGCGTGAGTGGGTGGTGGGCGTGGTTGTGTGCTTACTATGTGTATAAGTGAATGTATGTGTGCGTCTGTATGTGTTTGCCCTTGTTGTCGTTGCTTGTTTTGCAGTTGACATTGAGTGCTCCTCGTCAATGATATGCAGGCTGATGATGATAATTGTATGTATGTCGTGGTATTATGAGTGCCTGTTTAACATGATGCTTATATACATATATATGACTGTGTGCGAGAGTGTGTCTGTGAGCGGGGGTCGAAAAATTTAATCAAATGCCGGTAGAATTTAATTAGATTTTAATTGTATTTAGTATAACAAGCAAAGCAAAAATTGAGTACTAACAAGGCATCCCTTATGATTTATAAGGTGTCATATAAAAGTTGTGGAAATCAACAGAATATATTAATAAGATATAAGATTGAAAACGAAATTTTGATTGATTTGATTACTGCATTGAAATGAATTTGTGAAAGAAAACAATTTTCAATTTAATTGCGAGTCTTAGAAAAACAGAAATAATTAAAAATAAATTTTCCTAAGAAAATTAAGTTATACATAAATACATTGAGCAATTTTTAAAGTAATGGAAAACAAATAATTGTAGAAGTCATTAGCATAATTATTCAAGCAGATATTAATTAAATGTCTTTTGTTGAGGCTTGTATTTAATTTAATAGTCATTAGACAATTAATTATCGGTTTCAACTTTCAGTGGAAAATATTGCCAGCAATTAGATAATTTAATCAACAAATTAAAATTTTTGCCATTTCAGTTAGAATTTATAAAAATATTGCTCTTGTCTCAAGTAATATGTTATTTTGGTCTTAGGAAAAAGTTATACTTCCTTAATAATCTATTCGAACTGGATAAACCAGATAAACCCTAGATTGCATTTAATTGTATATTCCATTTAATACTTAAAAATTCTTATAAATCACCTTTGAATTATCGAGTATCTTTACAAAAAAAAATTTCAAAAGGCAAAATTGATTACAATACATTATTCAATTCTTTTGATTCTCGACAACATTATAACTTCTAGAGATCATTTATATTTTATGTGATATTTTAGGTACTGACACCTTGAAAAGGTAAAGGAATAAAAAGAGAAACGCCAAAGAACCCTTTTCTTTTTTTATATTTCTGAAACCTCTTCAAGGCAATTAGAGTTGCTTCGTTTTCATGCATCACAAATCGGAAGTGAACACGAACACATAATCCTCTATATACACACACACACACACACAGACCCATTTATGAGTCTTTTATTTTTTCGTTTGTCTTTCTTCTTGCTTTTTGGGCCGGCTTTAATCATTTTGGCCAGTCATCAAACGAGGTGCAATGAATGACACCTTCTGAACAACGGAAAGGGGGAAATGGTTAGAAATGAAAATTGGGTAATTTAACAGAATGATATAACACACTTCAAAACAATACAAAAGATGCAGAAGAAAAAAAAAAAGGAAGACAGAAAGAACTGAAATAATAACTGATCCCTAATGACCATTGTCTGGTTACTTATGAAGTCATTTCATTCGCTCTTCCTCTAATTAGAACAGGAAGTATTTGTGTGTACAGAGTCAACTAACATGCCTATATGCTTCAGCTAACTAATATCATTTTAATTACAATTTTCCAATGACTTGAGCTGCATAACTAACTGGCAGATAAAAACTTATCTGCAATTGCTCATCAAGCATCGAGCATCGCCCATCAATGGGGCGACTTACCTACCTTGCCCCCAACTCGTTTCGCGGTTGCAATGTCATTTTGTTGTCAACTTTGTCTTTATAAATATGCAGAAATTAGTGGTGAACAAATCTTGTGCAAGTTTTTGGCATTAACACCTTTCAATCTGAGCGAATATGGCAACATAAGATCTGAGAGCAGGGTAAAGAGAGGAAGACCACAAACTCACAGGAAATGTCATGAACAGCTTCTCTTAGTTACTTTTGCTTTTCTTTTTTGCGCTTTTGGTTAGTCGTTTCGTTTCGTTTTTATTTATATTATTTTTTTTCGTCTTTTTTGCACTTTTGAATATGCATAAAAAATTGGTATTAAAACGTCGCATGTAAGACATTAATCAGCTGGCAAAGTGGCAGCAGACAGAAGTCAGCCAGCCCCGTGTTGGTGGCACCTAGGTAAAGTCACTGAGCAGCAAGCACAAGCACAAGTTGAACGCTTGCATCATGCGCTTGATTAATCTGCCCCCAACCTCCCGTATACTTCACTCTCTTCTTCACTCCATCCATATTTATCCCGCAAAATCTGCGCATAAGCAGCTTGACTCTTGGGTGGAAGCCATAGCCCCAACCCAAATGACTTCTACAGCAGCAGCATCAGCATAACCAATGGCAGAAACCTCACTTCACTTGCCTCTTCTTAACTTAACTTAAATCTTAGTCGTCTTTTGGATGGCATTTTATTTTTGAGTGCCCACACAACGCGGCAAACTGAAGAAGACCACAAAAAAAACCGTTTCATTTTGTTGCCTTTTCCATTTTCTTTAACAAAACAATAAATTCACTTGGCCTGGGAATTAAGTAGAAAATTTTCATTAAAATCATTAGAATGAAATGCTTGGCCTATGAAAACAGACAGGCAAAACCAACTGACAGAAGAGAAGACAGACAGATGGACGAATAGATGGAAAGACAGACAGATGGACTAGAAAGGCAGACAGAGACATAGACAGATCCATGCCCCATAATAATTTTGCATGCATTTTCGTTTTTTTTTTTGAAAGAAAACGAGAAAATAATGTGCCTGTTGATTGTTTTTAGCATCTGTAGCATTGAGTGATGAGACAACAATCGCACACATGGCTACCCATTCGGCTCCCTCCCATTTACCCTTGCAACAGTCTGGTGGCACAAGTGGCTAAAAGAAATATTCATTCAGATAGAACCATTTTTTTTTTTTTCAAAAAAAGTTTTTCGTTCTGTCGTAATCTACATTTTTTGATTTTTTCTTTTCTCTAAAAATGTTTTGAAATTGGGAAATAAAAAATTGAAAATATGGAACCCTTGAGATCATTTGATTTGATTAAGAGTATTTGAATCACCTTTAAAAGTTTAAAACAAATTCAGATTCTAAAAACATATTTAAATGCTGTCAGCTAGACTAAGCAGCATATGTGTATAAAATTTTAATAAAACAAAAGAAAATTAGTATTGATTTTATAGAAACTAATATAGATAAAGTTAGAGTGTTCATCTTCTAATTTAAATATTATCAAAATTTAAAAAGTTCTCCATCCACCCAAACATTATAAGGAATCGCACTAAAATCAACCCAAAAGCTTAAACTTTCAAAACAGTTTGTTAACATATACATAAATACAAATTACATGGATATTTGTATATATAGATATACATATGTGTAGTAAAGTAGATATTCCCGATGCCCTCCTTTATAATCATTCCAACCAATTCAAGTGCCAGACAATTCTTCTACTCGGCAACTAAATGCACCGCATAATTCACAATGAGTGATTCTTAAATTGTCCATTAAGATAATTTTTATGCTAGAGCGAGCAACGGCATTATGGGGCAAGAGGAGGTTGCTTGTGGTGCAGTAGGGAATGGGCCCTAGACAAACATACCAAGTTCTTTGCCTTTGCCTTCTCTATATCCCATACAACGTTTATCAATTAGGGCGGCGGGAAAGTCTCTCGTTTCGCTTGCATTTGAGGATAATTTCCCCCACTCTCTTTCACTCTTTACATCTCTTTCTCTCTATTTGTCTGTCTCTGTCTTTCACTTTTGCTAATTATCAGCAAAATGCCTATACACATGGCGTAAGCAAAATGTGAGGGCTCCAAATTTAGCCAATGTCTAGCAAATGCATTTGGCGGTAGTCGACTCTGTGGTGTTGTATGGGATCCCAAAACTGCGTCATGCTCGACAATTTTTCACGCTTTTCTTGCGGTTGTTTTTTTTTGTTTTCTTCCTTCAATCCCCCCTTCCTACCACTGCCCCACTACTACAATCCGACCCTAACCACTAGACAAAGCGTTGTGTCTGCCCCAACTTGTGTTCGGGCCGGCCTATGATTGATGTGGAGTTGATGACTATATAACTTTGTATGATTTTTCGAATTGCTTTCGGGTAAGGAGAAGAGCACCAGCATCAGCAGGAGTCTGAGTTTGAGCAGGGGAAGAGCCTCCCTTCTCCTTGTAGGTGGATGGTGCTTTAATTAGTTTGGTTTTTGTTTCGGCTTTTCGGGGGGAACGTGGGTTGCAGTAGTAGTAGTACTTTTACTCATTTGCCTGGCGTTAAAAATGTTGAATAATTAAAATTTCTTGGAATTGTCGTCAGCAAGTAAAGCAGCAAATTTTTCTTCTCTTTTTTTTTCCTCTTATGGTCGCGTGTCTGTTTTGCTTTGATTTTTCATCTCTTGCTCTTATTTTTCAATGGAAATTCAATTTGTGTGTGCCGCCGCCGCCGACGCCGTTTTTCCTGGCTAGAAAATTAGTGATTGTGACTAATTATGCTGTTTGCTGATGGCAACCCAAATCTGTAAATTGGCTTTTACAAGTTTTTCAGAAAAACAATAAATAGAAGCAAGAAGTTAGTTTTCGATCTTAAAGCTGATCAAAAGGTTTCCGGTAAGTTTGTTTATTTCTTTTTCGTCTTTTTTATACACTTGCAAAGTGTATATTAATTTTGGTCAGAAGTTTGCAACGCATAGAAGGAAGCATCTCCGACTATATAAAGTATATATATTCTTGATCAGCATGATGAGCTGAGTTGATATAGCCTTGTCCGTCTGTCCGTCCGTCCGTCCGTCCGTCTGTCCGTCTGTCCGTCTGTCCGTCTGTCCGTCTGTCTGGATCAACGCAATCTCCTCCGAGACCCTTAGAGCTACAGAGCTGAAATTTTGCACCTAGGCTTCTTTTTGCTGCAGGCATTGTATATCTCGGAATCATCCCAATCGGATGACTATATCATATAGCTCCCATAGGAACGATCGGTCAGGAATAAGGTTTAACATCAATAACTCAGTTGTTTCTTAATCGAATGTCACTAAATTTGGCTTTTGTGAGTTTTATATAATCCCCAACATATATACCAAGTTTCATTAGAATCCGTCGACTATATCATATAGCTCCCATAGGAACGATCGGTCAGGAATAAGGTTTAACATCAATAACTCTGTTGTTTTTCAATCGAATGTCACTAAATTTAGTGTTTGTGAGTTTTATATAATCATCAACACATATACCAAGTTTCATCAGAATCGGTCGACTATATCAGTCAAAAATATAGTTTTTGTTCAATAACTTGGGTGTTTTTGAAGCAATCGTTACGAAATTTGTTATTTGACAATTTTATATAAAAAGAAATATATCTTTTAAGTTTTATCAGAATCGGTCGACTATATGCTATAGCTGTCATAGGAACAATCGGGGAAAAAAAATTTGTTTTAATTTTTTTTTTATGCCACGGACATCAAATTTATATTTGATGTGTTTTATATACTTCCATATGATTCTGGCAAATTATATATAAATCAAAAGACAGTTTGCAAGGGTATACGAACTTCGGCACGGCCGAAGTTAGCCCATCCTTCTAGTTTTTTTGTCAAACGGGTCACGTCCATCGTGTCATCGAGCTGAGCGGCTGCCAACCAAATTGGCTAAAGTAAAGCATCCGTTGCATTATCTTCATCAGGGCCTGTTGTCGCCTGCTGTCCCCCCTCCCTTTCGACACACCACAACTACCAATGCACTTCCTTTTCACTCTCCAAAATAAAAAAAAAAGAACAAGGCTCTCACAATTACGTTGAGAATTGCAAACTGCAGAATTGGTCGGTTGAAAAGGTTTTCCTACAAAGTTTTTTTTTTTTTTGTATTGAATTTTTGCTTGCGAAGTGGCAACTGTCCTGGACCTCGGCACGTGCCCAGACTGGCAAAAAGGGAAATGGTGAATCGTTCAGGTCCAACAATGTAGTAGCGCCACAACATTCTGTCTCAGTTCGCCCCGCAGTCTTCTTCTCTTCCTTTTCTTTTTTCTTTCATTTTTTGGACAAAGCTGAAGCATTATGATTGATAAGTTCGTTTTGTGAATTTTTCATAAATTAGGAAGATAGACGAAAGCGCCAGATGTGCCATCATATCATCGAGTGCCCAATCGTGCGCCATTTGTCTATTTTAATTAAAGGAAAGCGCCAAATTCCATTCCTGCCAAAAATTTATTCTCCATCCATTCAACTCGACGACTGTTGCTTCCTTTTGTATTTTTTGGCATCACGCACGTTTTCCTTCCTTTTTGCTGTTAATCAGTTTGGTTATTAGGAAGAGATGGCGCAAAGAAAGGAGTAGGTGATGGCGGGAGCAAATTTTAATAAAAGCTTAAACATAAATCAAATCAGTTTACTGACCAGCAGCTGTCCCTGACTTGCAACAAGAGGAGCTAAAAACATTGTGAGACAGAGTAAGAGGGGAAAATAGATAGATAGAACGAGACAAAGAGATGATTGGCAAACCATTTGGAGGCACTTAATTATCCTTTGAAGGGTTGGAGATGTCTAAACAGATGCTGCATATTCCATCAAATCAAATTTTATAATTAATCTAGGCAAATCAAATTTCTCTCTCAACAAAATTCCACTCAATTTGTGTGAAAATTGCAGAACATAGCTCCAAAGTATTTAAATTTGACCAATAAATTGCTTAAACTAATTCAATTTAAATAAATTTTCCGGATCTGCTAATTAGAATAATTGAAATAATTTTTATGTAGTATGTGAAATTCTTCTAAACATTGTAATTTTCTCAAAGCATGCAAATATCTTTTGTATTTGTCATTACAAATAAATTGTATTGCAAGTGATCTTTCAAAATTTGTATTTAACTTCTCACTTTATTTTTCATTTTATTTAATTTTTTTCCCCCTTATTTACTTTTTCTTGTGGCATATTCTCACATTTGCAAATAATTAAGTGACTTGCTGTGGCAATTTAAATCGCGTGCTGTCCAAATGCATTAAGTCACATCAAGGCAGAGATGGCGACAACATCATAATTATTACCATCATTATGATCATCAACTTGGCTCCCTTTGCTCAACACCTCCCTCCTGTGTTTCCATTATTATCACCGACGTAATCTGAATCTGAAATCAAGTCACTACAGCCAACAATACCAGTTGACAACTGCCGACGGTCTGCAAGGCATTTAAACGCTTGTCAAAAATAATATAAACTGCTGTCAAAGTGACTTGTCTTGGCTGGTCTTGGCTAGGGAACTTCATTCTTTCTCCATGCGTTCTCTTTCAAGTGCAGTCAAATGTGAGGGTCGTTACAGGAGTTCGGAGCTGGTAGTTTAAGAGAATGGGAAAACGGGAGCAGGCGGGTGTTGGAAGTTGGCAATTAATGCGAATTTCGACATCATAATTAAAGCGCATGGCGGCGATGACGATGAGGACGACGACATTGGGTCTGAGGGGATATGGTTCTCGTCTTTGGCCCATTATTACACATAATGAGTGCAAATGGAAGCAAAAGTCAAAGTAATATGTAGAAACAGGAACCAGCAGAACATATTCAACTCTTGGTATAAGAATATTCTCTCTTTCCATTGCAATAATTTTGCTTAAAATTTTGCATATTTTCACATGTCATTTTTATTTTATTTCGGCGTTTTTCTTTCCTTTTTTTTGGCATTTATTTTTCTTCTCTTTGTGCTAAGGCAATTGCATCAGACAGCATGCGGGATGATGGCAAGATGACACGAAATCTGTGAAAGAGTATGGCGGGAAAGGGAGGGAGGAGAAACTGTTTGCATAATTAGCCACAGACTTTTGCCGCTTGACAAACTCTTTGAAGCTAATAACCAACCACAAACACGTGCAACAGCACATCAACAACAAATGCAACGGCATCGGCATCGTTTTCTCTTCTCGTTTCATTTGTTTGCTTATTTATTGTTGAATGTCTTAATTTATGACTGAGGTCCAACTGCACTTTGTATGCATTTCCCTTTAGCAAGATTCATACATACATTGACACAAGCACAGACAACTATTCATTTATTCATTCATTCATTTATTTTACTCTTTCATTTGTTAAATGATTCACTAGTGATTCATACACTCAAATCTCTTTGATTGCTGCTTATCTGGGCATATTGCCTTGTCGACCCTTTTGCTCACACACAAATTTATGACTCGCGCAAAACTTTTTGCACTCTCTTAAGTTGGCACTCCCCAAACCACCAAACACAAGTGCCATCAAATAATTGTAATGATAATCTCTTTCAAATTACATTTAACTTATGCTTATCCCCCCCAAAAAAAAAAAGTAAAGACTTTTTGCATAGAGACTGCAGTAGCCTTAGCCACTTGACTCTTAGCTGATGGCTGATACTGATTCTGATGATGAGCACGTCTTAATGCACTTTTGGAGCAGAGCCATGAAACCGAAAAGTGCTTGGCAAACTAAACATAAAAGAACTTTTCAGTTTTGCTTAAATGTTAATTAAGTATGTAAGTAGTAGTAGTCGCAAAAGATTAAAAGTAAGCATAGATATTGGATAGTAGCCACAAGGGTTAATTCAACATTTATTTGGCAAAAAAAAAAAGACAAGGCAATTGTAAATGATGGTCAGCGAATGGAAATGATTCCAAAAGTTTGCTTAGTACTCTGCTTTTGGCAGTACGAAGTAATTGGTTCGTTTATTTTGATTTTAAATAATTCAAATGCAATTGAAAATAATATTATTAAATCTGGAATAAGTCATCGTCTTAGATTGAAGTAATTTATATATATTTCAATTTTTACTTGAAAATTAATTCAATAATTCCCTCACTAAGCAAAACTTAGGCGGCTGTATTTGGTTTTTTCTTGTGTAGACCTATTTGGTGGCCGTTACCAATACATCCATTTGCATACCTTTGGGGGCTCTAGTTGTACCACGCCTCTAGTTAGTTAGTTGCTTGGTCGGCTTGGTTGGCCATCTCTTGATAAATTGTTGGCTTTGAAATTAATTACTCAGTTCTTTTGTTTTTCTTGGTAACGGAAGTTCTCTTAGCATTTGACCGCCGCCAGGGGGCGTTCTGGGTTGCATATTCAGCTCTGTAGTATAAATCAAGTTTACAGCGCCGCATTTTCAACACTTTTGTTCTTTCGCTTTATTGCCACCATCCCACCTATGAATGCCTTCTGATCGTGGCAATAAAATTGCATTTAATTACACGAATGCTGCCAACCCAAGTGGATAAAAAGAGGCACAGTGCAAGTGGGAAGGAATGAAGGAGGGGGAAGGTCGGTTAGCCATTTGGAAATTGCCTTCTCTTCTGGTCGGCAGGTCGGTTTTTGGTCGCTTTTGCCCTGGTTTTGCTCTTGGCCCTGGACTGCCCTTCATTGTTGTGCGCATTTTTTGAGCTCATTAAATCGGACTGCAATTTTTGCTATACATTGCGTGTTGTTGTTGTTATTGTTGGCACTGTTGCAGTTGCTGCTATTCCTCTTGTCTGCAATCAATTTCCAGTTTCCAAGCAGCAAAAGATGCAAAAATGCAAAAATGGAATTATATTTGTGGGGCCCTGGCACATCATTAAAATGCATCGAGTTGCGTATAATGAGACGAACACCTCACCTCTTCGTTTTCTCTGTCTCTCTCTCTCTCTCTTTAAACGGGTAAACACTTTTGCATGCCCCCATCATTTACGTGTGTGTATGTGTGGAATTTCAAAAATTCTACAACACTTTGCAACACTGCCACAGTAAGTTAATGCCAAGGGAATGTAGAAAAACAAACAAAAGAAGAGTTATGGTTTCTGCTAGCTGGAACATTACAATGTCGGTGAATATGAACAGTGCAACTTGTTGGGGAGAGAGATATATGTATGTACTAATGAAAAAGCGTTGCCAGATCTGGCCCATAGAAAATTACCATTAACAGGATGTGGGTGTAGCAAAACAAGCCGCAAAAACAAACCTTCAACAAATAACAACATCAGAGATACAAAACAAGAGAGAGAAAGAAAGATACTTGAAAAATAGAGAAATAATATTGAGCATGAGAAACAGATGTGGATTGTAGATTTGGGAAACTATAAAAACGAACTAAATTTGGGACTCAAAATGATTCACCAATACAAGTTTGAGTTTATGCTAATGAAAACTTTTACTACTGGAAACTCAAATTTTATAAAAATTAAGAATGAGAATTACTAAATTTATTCGAATTTCTAGAATCTAGATTGTTAGCATAAATTGAAGCTTTATCTTAGTGTACATTTACTAAATTCTCTGTTTGTATAAATGCGATAAATGAATTTTTTAAGTATACAAACTCAAAGAAGGAAAATCTTCATTTCTGCATTTTCTCCAATATAAAATCGATCGAAATCAATACAATAGAATATTGTAACTTTTGTTTGCCTTTACCTCCGTTTTGTTTATTCAAAATGTCTGACCACTAAAATTCCCATTTTCACAATTTTCAATTATATACAGAGTGTTGATTTGACTTTGGCATGCAACATTTTTTTGCAGGTGAATGATTTCTAGTAAACTTTTTGGTGAGACAATTGAATGGCCAAGACTTAAGATGGCGTGTGGCAAAGTCGTAAAAGAAACTTACTGCCTACTTATAGCATGAACGAAACATAACAACAGAAACAATAGAAATGGCTAAGAAATGTAGGAATGATGCGAAGTTGGGCAGCATGAATGGGGCGAGCACTTGCGTCCATTGTTTAAGAATGCGCTAAATGAACGCAATAAACCAACAAGAACATAAAGTTAATAGGACTAAAAAAAAGAAAAGTGGGAGCTGCTGCTACGCTTGGGTGACTATTAACCCTTTTTGCTTTTCGCTGTCTCTCTTTCTCTTTGTTTGCATCCTTTTCTTTCTTTGGAAACTAGCAGCCATGATCTTGGACAGGCCAACAAATGGCCACAATCAGCTTTAGCAACTTTGGACTTGAAAGTTGATTTTGTTGTTGTTATTCATGTTGTCTTTGTTTTTGACAGGGAGAGCGCGGGAGCAATCAACGCATTGTCGACAGGTGAAAAAAACTTCATGGCCAATGAGTTGGAGTTGAACTTGATGTTGATGTTGTTGGTTCGTATTGGGCCCGAAGTCATGCCACAGAATAACAACAAAAATTGGCTCTTGTTTTTTTTTGTATTTCCCCTTTTGCTAAATGTTGGTTGGTTGATTTCAACAAAAGCTGTAGCAACAACAAACACTGGCACACACACACACACACATATGTTTATATGTATGTATGTATATAATTTACTGCATTAAGAATTCACACTGTTGTTGTTGCTGTTTTTGGTTGGTTGATTGTTGATTCACCCATTTTTTTTTCGCTCATTCTTTGCTGCATTTGTTGTTTAATTTGCCATGCATTTTGTTTCTCCTTGTTTTGGGTCTTGTTGTCGCCTGCCACATGCAGCTGGCAACAAAATGGCGCTGGTGTCCTGTTTGCCACAGTATCTGTTCCTTGCACCTGGATGTCATCGCCTGTCAGCCAGCAATCACAATCCAAGCTCCCTTTCCTTTTTCCCTTTCCGTTTTGTTTTTTTTTTTTTTTTATATAAGGGGGCGTGTCTTTTTGTGCCAGAAGGGTTTATCAAAATACATAATGTCGGCTCTTAATTTGTGCAAAATTTTAGGGTAATTAATGCAAGTTTTGATGAAAGAAACGCATGCCAAACGTATAAATTATTGTGAAGGGTTCATGGCGTAAAGAAAATCTTTGGTTTAAAATGTCCAAAAATGCAGTTTTTTGACATTTAGAATAAATTAAATATAATTAGAAATGTTTATTATTTTGCTCAGAATATTTAAAAAGATTTGAAATAAAACGCCGAAAATCTAAGGCAAATAATCTAAATAAACTCTTAAAATTTGAGCACTTGTCTTTCATTCCGCTTCCCTTTCAATTGATTTTTAGCACTTGACAAATTCTTTTAACAGTTTCCCATTTTGTAAGCAATTTTCAAGCAATTTAAACCAAAAAGACCAAGTCATGGCATAGTCATCATCATCATGCAAATGGTTTGCCACGCATATTTAATGAAAACTTTTTACACACTCGCAAAACAAAAAAATGAAAATGAAAGAACAAAAAAAATATGCGGCAAACACTTTTCACGATCAGTGGTCCGCATAACAAAAATAAAAAAAAGCGTCGCCCGAAAGTCCTGTGTCTCCTGCCCTTACCCTGTCTGGCAATTTCCACACTGCCGTTTTCTCAGTTTCCCTGAATGCATTACGCTAATTAATTCTTGATATATGGGGCAAAGGAGAAGCTGTGGCCAAAACGAGGCCACAAAACGTGCAACTGGCCATAAAAAGAAGTTGGCAGCAATAAAAAAAAACAGAGGAGTAGCAAAAAATAGAAGCAACTACATTTGTTCCAATTATTTTTTCTTGTGTTTTTCTGTCTGCTAGTTTGGCCCTGTAAATTCATATGGGCAATTAAAATTTAGCAGGCTTTAAGACCCAAAAGCTTCTCTCATAGTGCTTCGAGTGCTCCTTGTGACAGATGCAGTTGCGGTTAAACTTTAATGACACAACACACACACACACGCACAACATTTAGAAGAAAAAGTAGCAATGAGGGAAGAAAATGGAAAGGCCAAAGAGTGGAACAGCAGCAGGCAGCGAAAGTGAACATTTGCCAGGTTTTGTGGTCGGGATGCAGCCTTCTTGCGACTTCTTTTTTTTTCTGTTTTGCTGCTGCTGCCACATGTGTCCTTAAACGCCAACGCATCTCTCTGACAGGAAACCGTTCACAGCAACCGCCAAAATGCGGCAGCAGAGACAACAAGGACAAGTATGAAGAAGCTTCCGTTTAAACAATCCCTTAACCAACTGAACCAACTTCTCGCAGAAAGAACTTTTTTCTCTAACATACTCGTACATAGAAGTTGCAACATTCTCTAGTCTTTGGTCTGGGCGTGGTAGCGAAAGTGCGCGGAAGTAATAAAACATGCGGCAGTGGCGGATGGAGGTAAAGGAGCAAAGCTTGTTGCACTCACTGTTGCAATTGTCTGGAAAGTGTTGAAGGTGCCGCTGCTAACATAGAGGAAAAAAAAAAAAAAAAAACAAGAAAATACTAGGCGACATCTGCAGCATCGAGATCCTTCCCAAGGAGCACATTAGGATGCGAGGATGCAGCATTTGTGTTTAAGTGCCGCAATATTTGTAAAGCGCCAAGGACGAAAAAATATTTTTTATATGTGTAATTTATGTGTGCGGTTAGAAACACATGGAGAACATGAAAAAGCAAATGGATAGCTAAACTTTAGTTTATAAATATTTAAAAATCTGTAGAATAGTTTTCAGATACAAATTAAAGATGGAAATGTACAAAGATAAACATGTAATAGAAACTATTACTTTTACTTTTCTTAAATGCAGATGTCTACTATGAATTATTAGAAATTATTCATCATAAAGGGGGAAATCATTCTTGGGATTTTATTTGATTAAAATAAATTTCATTTAAATTCACTTTTGATTAACATTTAACAACTTCCTGTTCCCATATGCAGCAATCAGCAAGCTGCAATATATTTAATGATTTCTTTCTAACTTTAATAGTCAACTTTTTATTCTAATTACCTTGGACATGAAAATTGCCAAGGCTGGCTTGCTCGCCCATGCGTCGGTGCCCTTGGGTCATCTCTCTCAAGTCTGGCCAATAATTGTTTAATGACCAAATGCATCAGGTGATATCATGATTTAGGTTTTTGCCAAAAAAGAAAAAAAATTTAACAAAAACATAGCCTGATAAAGACATTTGCCAACGAGTGAACCGAAGCATAAATATCGAAAGTGAAGTTAATGGTTGGCCACAAAAGTCAGGATACATCTTCTCCGCCTCCTTTTTCTGTCTATAGCTGAAAACATCTGCTTCTATTATGTGCCGCGAGCTGAACTCAACTTGATCTCGATCTAATTTAGGCGTATTAGTTGCCCAAAAACTGTTCAAAGTTACCCGCAAACACAGAAAATAACAAAAAGAAAAGAACAAAACACAAAAAGGATCCTTGAGTTGGCAGTTGTTAGGTCCTGCGCTGAATCGAACTGAACTGAGGCAGCAGATAAGACGCTGCTAATGGCTTCATTAGGTTCTGGTGTATGCCACATGCCG
The DNA here is from genome assembly GCA_037075365.1 of Drosophila emarginata. Lineage (NCBI taxonomy): Eukaryota > Metazoa > Arthropoda > Insecta > Diptera > Drosophilidae > Drosophila > Drosophila emarginata. The sequence continues at coordinate 14,097,996 of JBAMCD010000221.1, read as the reverse complement.
AGAGGCATCCGATGATCATCTTCATTTCAGTTTTTGTTCTTTTGAAGTACCGAAACGGATTCTTCACTGCCCTGTTTAGATACTGTTTACCGATTACAATTCGTTTCGTAAAATTGCATCCACTTGAAATATTTTGGCAGTAACTGTACTTGTTCTTGATTAATATCTATAAAAATTTCATCAACAGTTTGTTTTTTTCCCATTTAAAATGTTTGGCCTGATAGAAATCAAATTCTCCTTGAGACACAAAAGGAAATTAATGCACATAAAAAAATGATGCAACAACCATTTCATTTTAGAAATTTTATTATCCATTTCATTTAATTTCATTTTTGTTTCCATTATCCCCTGACTCCTGGCCTCTTAGCCTGTTCCTTATATTAATCAGAGAAAATGTCAAGAAACGCTAAGGAAAATTCACACCTTTTTCTTGGTCACAACCACAACAAGAGGGCGGGGGAAGAAGGCGCGTCCAGAGTTCAGGCCCCATTTTTATGAGTCTCTACTTAACTTGACTTTTATAGCCAAAATTCATATGAAAAGAAATTAAAATTATATGTTTATCCAATAAAGATATGACCAAGCAGCAGAAAAATGAAATTCACTTAACAAAAATGCACAAATTACATTCTCAAAAACTGAAAAAATCCTCCAAGGCGCAAGTGTCATTAAAATTATTATATTTCTTTTGGAATGGGGGACGAGACTGACGAACTATTTTCGTATGCAAAAGAAGTTCTTAGAGGATCATAAAGATTTTCAAGCAAAGTGCACATAAAAATTATAATCGTACTTCAACTTACATGCATTCAGGAATTCCCAAAAGAAAAACCAAAGAAGTAAAAAAAAAACACATTTAAATTGCTCATGAACTTGAATTGTCGTTAAATGATATTTGAGAAGTTATTTATAGAGATTTTCTAGAGTTATGATTAGGGTAGAAATATGAAAAGTAAAGAGAAACCCTTTGAATTGATAATAAATTTAAATATCTTACTTATACATTATTATATAAAATTGGAAAATATAGAATCGTCTCTAATCAGGCAGGATGCATTGAGATTAGTTACTGTAAGTAGAGCTCTGCTAATCGAAATGAAAATTAATTTTCTTATTTTATGTCTTTAATTTTGCTTATACACTTTGATTTACGTTTTTTTTTTCTTTTTGCTTTTCTAATCTGCGGCAATTTCGAATATTTCTTATCTTGGATATCTGCATTTTTGTCTACAATTCCCTGAACCTATTAATTTTTTTCTCTTTTCGGTTGATTTGACCATTGCGTCTTTCAAATCCTGAGAGGGCGTATGTCATTTATATAGTTATAGGCGTGGCAGAAATACCAAATTAGACTTAACATGGCCACACAAACAATATTACTTTATATATTTTTTTCCAGCATAAATTTATGCATATTTATGAAGTGGAATTTATTTTGTGTCCATTTCGAATGCAAACAAATAGCAAAGAGAAATGAATGGGATAGGGAGACAGAGAGAGTGTGGAAAAGAGAAAGCCGGAGAAAGAAGAGGGAAGGGAAAAGCTAATTCCCCAAATCCCCGAATTAATAAACCAGAGTACCCGGGACACAGATCCCCGACACGCGAATGGGAAATAAGTAAAAACAAAAAACAAAAAAATACTTGTATATATGTATGTTAATAAACTTGACAGTCAGGCAATTTACATGTAGAACGAGAGTCAAACAAAACGATTATTAGAAATGAAATTAGTTTGTGTAAACAAACATGTCAACGACAACAGCAACAACAACAACAACTGCCACACAAAGGCAATCATTTATCATTGAAAACGACTGGGGCCACCCTTTCAATCGAGTCTCCAGGAGTCGATACACCTGCCAGAAAAAAGTAGGAGGATCCCACTACCAACTGCCAACTGACTCTATATAGATTCCACGAAAAACCTTTTGCCAAGACAAGTTTCAATTTCAAATTTCATATACCCTCCCTCCTTTAGCATTAAATGAGGTATATTGAATTTTGTCAATAGAATCTTCAATTGAACAATAATTTAATTTTATAAATATTTTTAATAAGTAATAGCTATTCGACTTAGTTAAGCAGATAAAATGTTAACTATTATATCTCTTATATTTGTGCAGGGTAATTTGAAGTCGTTGTCTCTTCGTGACTTGTGTTATTTCATTGTTGTTTTCATTTTATGGTGCAATGTCAACACTGAATTTTTATTTTCCTAGCCGGACAGAAACGTTCCGTTGATCGTCGACTGTCGACTAAACAAAGACATTATTGATGCCCAGATGGTTTGGCCTGATAGGAGACGAGGGACGACAGGCGGTCAAGTCAGTCAGTGATCAGATAAGTGCGATACACATACAAACAGCACACACGCGAGAGAGATCAAGAGGCAGGAGATGCAATTGGAGTTCAAGATGAAGATTTGGATTCAGTTGGGGTAGTAAAGTGATGGGGGGAAAGGGGGAGGAGTCGCAGATCTTACTTTCAATAATTTATAGAAGGTAGTCAGGTGAAGTCTTGTTGGGTTTGTTGGGTTATTTTGTTGTTTTTCTTTTTGTGGCAATTACGTTGAAATGTAGTCAACTGAGTTGTTGACATGTTTGACTTGGCTTACTTGCATGTGAGAGGAGTCTCAGACCCAGTCGGAGTTCAAGTTGCAGTTGATGTTGGCTTTGTCTCTTCAGGGGGCCTCCGAAATCGTTTTCTGAGGGGTAATTGGATATTGTAAACAAGTTGTAGTAGCAGAGCCTATCGCCTTTGTAAAAGGAAAAGATATACGAGTGCGATGCTGTGGCGAAGATATAAATAATGTTCGAATACCAACCAATAGATCAATATCATGCATAAAACATATATGACCCAGGAAAAACAAGAATGGGATAAGGTGAGATACATTAATTGGTTGGGATTTCAGGAATAAAATCATAAAAATTAGTTTCTGTAATGAGTTATAAGAAAAGAAATAAGATTTCCATTTAACCACCATTCCTTCAAATAAGTCTCCACAATTCTCTCACGTCTGCTCCATAAACTAAACTGTTCAACTCATACACATCTTGAAATTTTAATCTTTTAGTGACATTTCCTTTTAATCCATGTTTGATTTCGATTTCAAAAAACACACACAACTTCCTGTAAGCGGGCGCCATAATAATAATTCCAAATATTGAAAAAAGAGAGAGAACTAAAATAAATAAAGGATGTGACCAACTGACATTGCTACCGATCGATCTCTCGTTAAAGGTAACCCAATCCCGTATACACAATATCATCAAGATAAGATATAAAAAAAAAAAAAACAAGAATGAAAGAAAGAAGTGAATCAGCTTCTCAGAGAGAACGAACCAGAGATAGATAGATAGAGAGGGAGACAACCAAACAAAAGGAATTTATGACTTGTGTCACTTTCAGCGCCATCAACTCGTAACTCAGACGCCGTGCCAGACATGCCCATGCCCCAAACCATCTCATCCCATACTCATCCCAACCTGCCTGCCTACCTAACTACGAGAAATTCCACGTATGCGCGCCTGAAAATTAAGATACAAACATGCTCAAGGAGCAGAAAGAAAAAAGGAAGATCGCATCGCATCGAGGATGAGCCAATGCACACTTGTGCAACTCGCAATCGCTCAAGCGATTCTTCTTCTGCTCCTCCACCTTCTGAACGCTCTTCAACGTTTGTCGTCAGCCACGTCTTTTGGGGTAGATAAGTGCGTGGCGATAAGCAAACGCAAAACGACAGACGACAAACGACATCGATGCGTTGAGTTGCGCCTGCGCTTAAGCAGAAGCCTTACAAAACAAAAAGGAAAATAAGCAACGAAGAACAACCAACCAGCCAGCTGGGCAACTGGACAGAGACAATGACAGGGGCAACGACAGATCGTTAGAGTAAAGGTATAGAGGGACGACTAAAGGAGTTTGCACAATTGAACACTTAAATGGTTGCTTGTAACGCACTTCAGTACAACAAAATGTTTTAGAAGAGGCGTTGTTTGTTAAGGGGATTCAAGGAGTGAAAATGTCAAGTCTCTGTGTAGGCTAAAAAGGTAAATAATGATGGTAAACGTTTACCCACGTCTGAATATAAACTGTTCACTAGCCAGGTGAGAGAACTTGAGGAAATACTCCAAAAATAGTCTGTCTATAAAGGTAAACCGTATTCAAAATCAAATTACGATGTAAAAGTTTTTTCTCACAAATGGAATACCCATTTTTCCTGCATTTGTTTATAAACTTAAGAAACCCAAATAAAAATAAAAAGGATAATATTCCATTTATGATTAAATAATCATTTATAAAATTCTTTAACATTTTTTATCATATCCCATTCTTCAATCTTTTACACTTTTACAGGCTACACCACTGTTTGCCATGGCATTCTATCATCAAGTGCGTACATTTAACACGATAAGAAAATATGTTAAAGGATTTTTAATTACTTTCAAGTGGCCGAAACCCACTATGTCTGTGGCAGAGTGTCTCCAGGCACTTACTAGAAACCTTTTTTTCACATTATGTATTGTGAAACGACGCGTCGTATGGAGAATACTTATGTGTCAACGATGCAAAAGAATGTAAGTAATGTTGAGCTCCATTTTAATGAGGCACCTTACAATTCTTAACAAATGATCGAGGCAGCAATTATCATTACCCGGCTAATTGTGATGCTTATCGATCATGTTGGATAGATAATAATGGATATTAACTTATTATAGTTTCAAGTGGATTAACAATTGCTAACAGCAGCTGCAGCTCGCCCGCATAATATTGAACACATTGGCAATTAATGCCACCGGATATTATATATGTACATAAAAATATTCAATTTTTCATCAAATATGTTGGCAAACTCACAAAATATCCAAAAATTCATTTAATTTTGTTTGTTTATGCATAATTTAAAGCAGTTATTTTACATTTGTGCAATTATTATTTAGCTATTTGATAAATATTCAATTTGTTTAGAATTTTAATTTCATTTTTAGCTGTAAAGTTTTTGATAGAATTTTATGCAAATTAGGTAAGAGAGATTGAAATTAGAAATTAATCGACTCTGTGTAATGCAAACAATTTCTTTTTGACTCCCATTCTTCTTTTTGCCACAGTGCAACATGTGGCGCCACATTTACAGCAAGAGCTTCAAAGAAGCCGAACACCAAATGAAAAGTTGCTTTGAAAAAGATGCTAATTATGTTTAGCGTTTTGCTTTTTTGTTGGCACTTCCCGTCGTTAATTTCGTTTGGTTGAAACTTTTATTGGCCATCGAAATGCAATTAAATGCCATAAAAAATGTGAAAGAAACATACCAAACCAAGGAGCCAGCGAGTGAATTATGCTGCCAACATACAATACAAAATATGTGGCAAGAATCTGTAGAAGACGGCGCTAAAGGCCTTTTGATTTCTAACACCTTTTGTTCTTTCAGAAAAAGAATAATTGCCTCCTCTTTAGGTGTGAACATTTGGTGTGAACTTGTAAAAGAATATTGAAAAGGCATCTCAACTTATTTTGTTGAAGAGGAGTGAAAAAAGGGTTACATGAAATGTTTTAAGCTGAAATTAATTTTCAAAATTTGTAAACTTCATTTGCTTTTATTTGTTTTCCACTTTAGCTTGCAATCAGTTTATTTCATAAAATATATTTCATTTGCTCTAATTAAATAATTAATCTTACTAATTATATTTTAGTTTTAGGCCACAAACAAAATGCACACTAATTTGATGCCATTTGATGGTTTAACTCAATTGAATTCGGCAACTATTTGTGTCAGGCAATGGCAAAGGCAGGCAACTTATTATAGAAGCAGCATATGTTACATATATTAGACATAATGTTTGTCATAACTGAATAATTGCACTAGAAATTCTCTTTCACCAGGCAAATGCCGCGCCTAATTTAGCAATACGCAACGCCAAGTGCCACATAAATGTCTTGTCAAATGATGCGACTTTTTCTTTTTGTTGTTGCAATGGAGCTTCTGCTGCTGCCGCTGCAACTTACCTACTGCAAGTTGACTACTTATTCTCGTATGCGGCAAGAGCAAGAGTTTGGGGGCGCGGAGAGAAAAGGAGGAGAGACCAACGGCAAATTGCATTATTAGCCGCAGCCATAAAAAGCCACCAGACGACTACGACGAGTTGAAGGAGGCTTCTCTTTAGCCAATGTAAGTTGCAAGTAGCAAGTTGCCAGTTGCGAGTTGTGCATCCACTTCCATTGCTACTTACTTCACTCTCTGGGGCCATTCAATTTGATGTCTGCCTTTTAACGCCACTGTCATGCAAAATACTTGCAGATACTTTGAATATTCTCTACTTGCGGCTTGGTTTTTCCCTTGCCATCAAGTTGCCTGACAATTTGCCTTCAATGAAGCATCAACAATAAGCCGCTGTTAGAAGCGGAAGCCCTTCGTCTCCTTCTATTATTAAGTTGCATTTATGAAAAGTGTGTGATGCGAAATTTAAATTGGGCTATCGACCATATCTTTTAAATAATCGTTTGTTGCATGAAGAGACAGTATAAATAGTTTCTAGGGAAACGGTTTCTTAAAAAACGGAAATAGTTTGTATTTAAAATAAATTCTTTAAAAGAAAACCACAATTTTAGTTTTTGTACCGCAAATGCGTTACTATAATAATGTTGATAATATTCCTATACTCTCTGATTTCTATTGCTTTTGATTTTTACTTAATATAGTAATGTATGTTAATTTTAAATGTTTATTTAATAACTTTCTAATCAAGTAATATAAAAACATTATTTTTTGGTAAGGATTTCTTAAAAATACAAATTTATATTAACTTTCACTCCCAATTTAAATAAGTTTCTAAAAATACATAAGTACATATTAAATTAGGTTCGATTATTTCTTTTCTGATTAAAATATATATTGCCTCATTTTTGAAAACAAAATATATTACCCAATATATATTTTATGGTAACTATTCCAAACCTCAGACCCAGATCCACACCCTGACTCTGCCATGTGCATACAAAATGTCTCAATTTCAATGCAAGGCACAGACACAGCATGCAGTCATCAGTCCGCAGTCGGTACTAGGCAATCGGCAGCTCCTTCACCTCCGTTCAGAGGCAAACTAATGACAGGTTATACACAAGGGAGTGAGATGCAAAAACAAAGCAAAACAAAAATAAGAATCAAAAACCCAAAAACACCGAAACACGTCCCCAGTAGTGGCCAAGTGCATGATCCATGGCTAGTGCTTTGGGTTTTTGGACTGGGACTGAGACTTGGCATTGGCTACCTGCTAACTGCAATTTTGAAAGTCAGGACCAGCAGGCAGCCCATGCAGACAGTTGCCAATAAGTGGCTATGGTACAGGAACATCTAATGTCTAAATTTTCTGCTCGAATCTCAGTGGGACCTTTTGCTTGAAATTTCTTCTTCGTGTTTTTCTTCTTTTTTTTTTTTTTGTTTTAGCATTGCATAACCCATAATTACCCCCGAGTTTAAAATTGTGAGTGATGTGATCCGACGCCTTTTGTTTTTGTTTTTCATTTTTGCCTGGTTTGCTTGATTTTCTTTTCTTATGCTTCGTCTTCTTACTCTTCTCTCATTTATTTATTTTTATTTTTGGGCGCTGCTTGTCTTGTTTTTCGGGTTTAACAACTAAATTTGAAAATTTGACGCAAACAATGTCGACGAAGTAGTCGAGTGCCTTCAGGGAGCCAAGCCAGGATTTTTGTTTCGAATTCAAACCTGAACCAAAGTTAAAGCCTTCGCCTCCGCCTCAGCATATTTAATTAATTTATTTCCATTCCCAAGTCTGGCGTCGTCTTTACCGTCTGTCTGGGCCTTTGAAGTGTTTCGAAATTAATTCCGATCGTCAGGAGCAAGTTGCAAACCTTTAACCGCAGGGGTGCTAAGCACTCCAATTTTTTCTTATTTTGTTTTTTATTTATCCCGAATCGGAGTCTTCCTTTTATTGAGCCTGACTTGACGGCGCGTGATTTCGGTTTTTTTTTTCTTCTTTTTTGGTTTTCTTTGAATTTCATGTGATTAGCACACGAATGAGATTCAGTTTTTGATGATGGAAATGGGGCGGTATGGTTGGAGGCGTGGTTGATGTAGTTTGGTGATTTGCAGCTGGCCAAAAGGAGTGTTTCTTCTTTTTACAAGAAATATATATGAATATGTATAAGGAATGTCTTCAATGTTTTAACTAAAATGTATATAACATCGATCGAAAAGGATGGAGGAATTTGATCAAGATTTTATTAAAGATTAATTTAAAGGGGAAAAAAAACTTTAAATTTTGAGCTAGATGTCAAAATAGAATATTAAAAAGTACTTCGCGTACATACATATACTTACACAAAGGAATACATTTTTATTCCATTTTCTCATACAAATCGTTTTTGACACTTTTATCTATATGTTCCCTGACTTTGTCTTAATTCATTTACTTACGGTTTGATAAAATACACATTTCCTACTATATTAATATCAATCCCCACAAAAATCCCTTCCTTTTTTTTTTTTGACAGTCTAGACATCTGCTATAGATTATATAATTATACAATTATATTTACATTAAAAAATCTGTTACAAATTCTTTCTTTTCTTATTGTTTGTTTTTTTGGGAAGTTTCTTAACCAAAATCAAGACTTTGATTCTCGAATATCGAAGGGAACACATGTTCTAACGCAACCCCTGATGAACTCTGTAATCTCGACTCTATAACATGTTCTGTTTCACATTTTATTTATTTTTTGTTTTTTATGTACATATCTTTATATGTATATATACTTTTCTGTTGACAAAAATGGTTTTGAAAACAAACATTAGTTGCGTTTGATTTGAGTGAGTACAGGAAATCAGGAGACAACAGAACAAAACGCCACATAAGCTCACCGTCTCACAATTGACATTTGTTATGTCAATTTTTTGTGACAGCCATCAATCGGGTGTGCGTTGAGTGTGTTGACATGCCCATACCAATTCCGTCTGCAGAAATATATATGTAAGTAAGAGTCACATGGAGAGGGGAGGGAAAACCAAAAGACAGACTGAATGAACATGTAAGACCTCCCAGAACTTTACCTAGTATTACTTAAGTGTTTCATGGCAACGGCGCTGAAAATTGATTGCTGCGGTTGCGAAATTGCATTAGTTCCATTTGGCAACTAAACTCAACTAGTGTGTGAGTGTGACTAATTTTGTTGTTTCTTTAACAAGAACAAGGATAGAGGACTTTCTAACGGTATGGTTGTGTATGTGTGTATGAGATCTAACTGTACCAAACGCTCAATCATCTATCAAACCGTAGCATCTCAGTTTGTTCTGGCAAATCACTCCAGGTAGCTGCAACTGCAATTTCGGTTGGATTACCTGCTGCGCATGTCCTAAGTCCTTTGACAGACAACTTGCCACTCAATCAGTAAATGATTTTTCAAAATTTAAAACATTTTTTGCACTCTGCCCCCTCGGGAATGTTATTTTTAAATTTTATTTTGGAAAATATCCATGCGGTTTTCCATCCTCTAGTTGTACATATTTTTCCTACTCCTATTCCTAGCACAAGGAATTTTTCCTTTTTTTGTTTTGTATTTTAAAGAATTCTTTTTAACATAAACACATCAGACCAACTGTTATCCTTGCACCGTCTTTCAACACATGTTGTCCATTTAATTTTGTGTTTTATTTTCTCCTTCCCCCAAACTCGAAACAGTTTTAATGACAATTTTTGTTATAGTTTTCTTTCGTCAGATTGTTATCATAATGACTCTATACCTTTTTTTCCTGTCTGTGTTTGACCCAAAAATGTAGCAAAGAATGTTTTATTGTATTTTAAATATTTTTTAGTTTTCAAATTTAAACAACTGTTGTTGGGTTCTGTTTTTTTTTTTTTCTTTTTTGGCTCTGAGCCAGTCAAAGAAACGGAGAGAAGATTCTGCCATTGTTGGCACATTTTCCACTTGGCTGATATTCTTGAAATGCAAACTCAAGTGTTTTTTTTTTGTGGGTTTTCTTTCATTTTTCCTTTAGGATGTACGCTATGGATTTTAGGTTTTCTCTTTCAAAAATAGTTTAATCTAATAATTTGTTTCTAATTTGTGGTTTTTAACAGGGAATAGAAGGCAAAAAAAACCAGGTACTGAATAATTGTTTAAGGGATTTTTCGAGTGGAATTTGAAGGATTTTTGTTCAATTGACATATGGAATACGAAAGTGATGAAGACATAAATTGTAAAGGAATCTAAGTAATAGTAAGCGCATTATATGTATATATATATTTAATGAAGTTTATAAGACAGTTACTCATAGCAATTGGAAAGTTTTAAGATTATTTTTCTTTCTCTACAGTTCGTTACATTTAAGTATTTTAAAGGAATTTTAGATGCTGTGCCTTCATAAATTATTGAGTTGCAAGTCAATGCCATTGTTTCCAGACAGTTGCTATTGACTGACATTGGAGGCGCCACACACTGGCCTGTTGCCTGTTGCTCAAGCAATTAAACATGACACTGAGATGCATTAATATGGAACAAAGTTTCCATTGTGACTTGGGGCCACACAGCGAGTGAGATAGAATCCAATCCGGCCTCAACCTCAAACAGAAGGCAACTCCATAAAGGTGTCCAGCAGTGGCGTCATCCATTGACACACACAGCTATCCCCCCTTCTCCCATCCATCGGTCGATTCACAGTGCCAGTCCCAGTGGGGAAAGCTTCGTACGCTTCATTCATTGCATTGCATTTAGGTTTTTGTTACTCTTTTCATTTCGCTTTTAAAATGCCCCTGCCCCCTTCTCCAATCACCGCATCAGCCCCACCGCCCTCTGTTGACGTACTTTACCAGCGCGTTTTGACAAACGACTGACATTCATCAGTGTCAGAGTCGTCTCCTCTCCAGCTCCGCCTCCTTCTATTCCTCCTCAACGGCAAGTTACTTGCCGGTCTCTCTGACAAACGCCAACAAATCAAAGGCACATTCCAGTCGCCGACAACATTGACGACGAGTGCTACGTAGTGCTGCTCCCCAAAGCATCTGGAGCGCATTAATCGACACATTTTGTATGAGTTGATCAGGCGGCTCCCCCAAGAGGAAGCAGAAGAGAGAGTGTGAGAGAAGGGAGGAGTAAAATAAAATAAAAAAAAACAAACGCACATCCTGTACAAGCGCTTTGAAGACACCACATAAGCAACTTTTATTATAAACAAACGGGGGCAGCCCCAAACTCTCTCGTTCCTCTTCTCCATCTCATAGCCCCTACGATTCTTTTTTGCTCTCTTTCTCTTTCTTGCTCTCTTGCCATGACTTTGCGGCAGTAAATTTTTGCATGACAAATTGCCGATAAGATCAACGGCAAGCGGCAGAAGTAGCAGCAACATCACTTCCACCAGTTACTCAAAAAAAAAACCACTATGAAAACTCTCGGCGTGTGTGACGAACGATGACTTCCAAGAGTCTTCGTGACGTCGCCTCTTCTTTTCGTCGTGTGCTGTGTGTGGGGGCTTTGCAGAAATTTTTAAGTCGTCAGATTGTTGCATCAGAGTTTGGTTACAGTGGTTAAAGAGAGAATCAAGATAGCCAAAGTGTTTAGTTACATAACACATCAAGATAAATAGGAAAACAAAAAACATGAAAATTATTATGTTCAAGTCTTTTACGATATATAATCAAAGATGGGTTAAATATTATAATTAATTTCGAATTTCTGCAAGTGAATTAGCCAGATTAGGTTTTACTTTAACAATCAACTTTAATTGTTGGCCCCTCATACTCAATATTGGTTAAAGATCTCTTTTACACTCTCAGCGATTTATACATGAATGAAAGAATGAACAGTACAGATTATTGATATATCAACACATGTAGCTTTCACTAGCATTTTGCTATATTGAAAGTGCCTTGGAATTCATTTATATTTATAGGTTTTTCCAGTGACTTCTATTCTTTTACAAAGAATTGTCTAATTTCAAATAAATGGGTATATTAAATTGCTTGCTAAATTGATTCGTAACCACTATGAATTGCAAAACTATCGCGTTCCTACGTACGTAACGTAACCATTTTCGCCTTTGGCGGAGAAAAAAAATCAAAAACACAAAAGGAACGCCAAGACATTGAGGGCAAGTTAACTAAAGACAAGCCATGCGGATTCGCAATTCCTTTTAACGATCGCTCATTCAACGCGTTTGTGTGCAGCGTCGATTTTATAAAGACATTTCCCCCAATATTCACATCCACATCCACCAACGGCAACCACATCGAGGCAAATTGAGACATTAAAAACGCCAGCTCCTCCAGCTTGCAGCCATCTCGCAAATGATCTTCGTGTGGCCAGAAAATTTCACGGCATGAAAACTGGAAAGGAGAGGAAACACGAGCGCAAAAAAAAAAAAAGAAAAGAGAAAGAAAAAATATACATAAATACATACATACGTAGAGATAGAGAAAGAGGGGAGTTTAAAGAAGAAGGAAATTTAATTAAGGGCGTTGCGTTTCATTTGTTTTCATCGAGCGATCAGCTTCAGGAGTCCGGTCCAGCTGCATCTTATCAGTGGACAGTTGCATCATCATCACCATCATCATCAATATGCTATCAATGTTTACGCTTGCATTTAAAATGAGTATTGAGTTACCCTCCTCCTCTTACCCCCGGCCCAAACTTTTCAAAGCCCCTCTTGGTTACAGTCTGCCCGCAGACCAAGGCTAGACATTAACAAATGATATTTGATTATGAGACAAATTGTGTGATGAGCCGCCGCAGAGACAGCGGTAGAGTAAAAGAGATGGACTCTTGTCTTTTCACTACTTAACAGAGGCTCTACTGCTCATCCTCCACCCTCACACCCCTCAACATTCTGATCAGCCTCTCTTTCACTCTCTCTATCTATCTGTTTGCTTTTAATTAGGCAGCGTGAAGCGCTAACAACAAAATTGCATGGCGGTGGATTAGAGAGGGAGGAGAGGAGTGTGAGCGAGGACCGTGTTAACGAGAATTTATGGGAAATTATTTTTTTGTTGTTAATTTTTAATAAATATTTTCGCTCTGCCCTCCTCTCTCTCTCCATCTCTCCTCTGTATTGTTTGTTGAACTTTTTGGTTTTTGTTTGTTATCTTATTACGAGTTCTTCTGCGAGGTTTATCATTTTCGAGGGGGCGTTTCAAGTTGTAATCAAGTCAATTAATGTAGTGGGCTTAGGTCAAATGCTTTGTGGGTTTTATTCAATTGAAAATATGTGGAACTGTGATAGAGAATTGATATTAATGCCGAATTCATATCGCAATAAGTCAAAATTAAAAGTGAGAATATGTTTTCAAAACTTTCAAATAGGGGAATATGGCAAAAACTTAAAACATTTTCTAACAGATTTTTTTGTAAACTTCTTTAAAGTTATCACACTGATGCTAAATATTTAAATAATATATTGAAAATATATTTTTACTTAAGTCCTTAAAGTCATTCAGTTAATATGGTATTTTCTGTTTCTAGGTTTTTAAATTAATTTAAAATTTGTTTAACCAATACAGTTAATGGAAATATAATGAAAAGTAATTATGTAGTTTCACAGTGTCTTTAAACTGTCGATTATTGTGAGTTAACTGTAAGGTCCTTTACCAATTTAGTAAAACATCTTTAGACTCTAAATTATTCATGAGTTAGGTGCATAATACATTGATTTCCTGGCAGTTATATGGAATTTAATACATATTCAATACTTTATTGGGAATTCCTCTTTAAATTTAGTTCAGCTTCAATACCGTAACAAAACGTTTACCAAAAAAAAATTGGCTAACCAAAGAAACCATATGGAGCAAGGGGCTTTCGGCTACTACTATTAACCAATGCTTGACCTTGTCACCTAAGGTGAAAACAAAACTACGAAACTATCCAGCTGACAGCTAAACCATAAGATAACATACTTAGGTGTCCTTAGCCAAACCGTCGATAATTTGTTTATGCTCGCTTCCCCGCTGAAAGAATAAAAAAAATAGCCAACCGAGAATGAAAATGCAGAAATAAAACCAAGAACTCAGCGTGTCTCATTCAAAATGCAATTCAAGGTTGCAGTGAGGAAAAACTGCAATGGTCAAGGTCGTAAATGCACATACATACATACAAATGGCCAATTCTAACTGGAAACCGAAATAACCTTAACACATAAAACTCATAAGACAAGAATAAGGGAGGGGGTCGAGTCGGGTCTTCACTATTCTTGGGCAGATTTACGATCTTCATAAACATTTTGCTTGGAGGCCAGCAATGACAATGACAAAGACCATAAAAATCAATTACGACACGTTTGTCTCTGCCTCAACTTTAACTTTGACATGACTGAGACTGGGACAGAGGCAAAGGGAAAAACTGCAGGGACAGGGATAGCGATTCTGACAGGGTCACAGAATTGTGTAGTTTTCCCTTTACTGTGGATTTTATGACAACTCATCATAGCATGACAGGCTGGATGGGAATGTTAAAATAAAGTCCGTCTATAATTAGTCATTAAAGCGTGCATTGTTGATCACATCTTTTTTTTTTTTATTTTTTTGGGCTATAGGAATCAAGATTCAAGCAAGATCATTGTGTGATTGAAACGAAAATCGATGAAGAAAACTTAAAGTCATTTTCTTTGGAATTTTTTGTAGTATTTTCGGTGTGTTTTTCTTGTCATATGGCCGCTATGAGGGCAATGTTGCATGTTATTTTAGCAATTTTCTACGCCATCATTTTATCTTCAAGTTGATATCTTCTACTATATCTCAATTAGAGTTTTCGTTTGGTTTTAGTTATGCTTGATTAAGATACAAGTAATGGCTAATCCAAGGATTTCCCAAAAAAAAAAGGAGGAAAACTTCTTACTGCGACTCTAATATTCTGTTAATTACATTGGTCGACCGGCGATAATTGAGTGTGAACAGTGTTTAGGTTCATTTTGCAGGTAATTCCTCTTATCTTTCAAGGACATTTTGCATAGGTCCTATGTCCTGTGGTGTTTTTGGTTTTTCATAGTTTAACTCAAAAGGTGTTGGCTTGACATTCGATTTTCATGGTGTGGTGCGGCGGTTCATTTCGGTTCGGTTTGGTTTGGTTTCCATCATTAATTCGTTGCGGTCATATGACAGCTGCATCCAAACTTAAGCCCCTTGTTATAAAATTGATATTTTTAAACATATGAAAGAAATCAAAATATAAATCCCTGGGATCTTTTATGGCACGCCTGGGGAGGCAAATGTTTATAGTTAAATGCATCAACAGCAGCAGCAACATTTGCCGGTGGTGCAGCCCCCAAAGGGGTGTACACAGTAATTATGAACCATAAAAAAAGGGCAAAACTAGACTAAAACATGCTTTTGGGTATTTTGCGCCACCGACAAGAAAAAAAGACTAAAAACAAAAACGCTCGAGGAGAGCGTAAAATTATCCTAAATATTCAGACAAGCGGGAAACAGAGAGGATGGTAGAACCTAAGGGTAAAATTTATACACTGTAAACAAGAATTTGTAAATATAAATTGAAGAAGTTCATCGCTATAAGAAACTCTGTTCTTTTCCTGGAAATTAAGTATATGAAATTGTTTATTAAATGGTATTTTCATTTGAAATTTTAGGAATTAAATAGAGTTCCCAATAAAAATTAATTATTAAATAACTATTTATTAAAAACTTTACCCAATTTTAACTAAATCTAAATCATCCCTTTAGATTAAGGAAAAGTCTTTGTTATTTTAATTCAATAGAAATTTCGAATGTTTTTTGATTCCGATAAAATAATAGCTACATCAAATAAAAGAAAAACGCGCTAGTTTTCAACATATCCACCGATCATTCATCATCGTTTTAATTTTTCTAGCCACAACATTTCTAAATTGGACTAGAGTCGGTCGATCGCTTTGGGAATCCCATTAGAATCTCATAGAATCAATTCTTTTGTTTTATGTAAATCTATTCATGCAATTTTCTGCAAGTGGAGGTGGCTTGTAGATAGATGTCTAGTCGGCCTGGTCGGCTGGTTGTCCTTCCGTCACTTCGCGGCTTGTTTTAATCAAATTATGCCACTAGTGTGTTGCACGGGTTCTCGGTGGCATAGCAGTAGCATGCGGCATTTTCCATTTTCACGAAAATATTTTCCCGGACTTTCCTACTATATCTCTCTTTTGCTCTTGGCGAAGTTGCAAACATTTATTTTAATTATTTCTTGGTGCATTTTTTGTTGACGCAAGTTTGGCATTTCATACGGCAACTTGTGGTTCTGGCAATAAAGGTTTTTCCGCTAAAAGTAACATAAGCCGCTCAATATGCAGAGGTTAGATAAATTTCCCAGGACCCAGAATCAGACAGAGTTCTAAAGTTACCGCCAGGAATTGTTTGTTTGTTTCGCAGTCAAGCATAAACATTTGTGTCAAACAATCAAACAATCGGCAACAATTTTACCTTTGAAGTTGACCCACAAAAAGAGACGAGAAAAAGGACGAGAGTTAGAGAAAAGAAAAATCAGTGAACTTTTTGAAATTTCGAAAGAAAAATCTTCTCAGAGTAGAGCCGCCACCACATCATTTCAGTTCTTGTTTTAATTGTACCAATTGCACAATGAGGAACTTTTGTGTCCTTATTTCATTCTTGTGTCAGTGTGCAGTCAGTTGTGAAAATGTCCTTTGAGGTTTTGCTTTACTGTGGCCATGTGGGTTGTTGTGGACCAACATCATCATCATCATCAACGCTATGATCTACCTGTTTTTGGGCCTTTTGTCTTGTCAATGTCTGGAGCCTGAGTCGCCTGTTGTCAACACTGATAAAAATGCCGCCATGTCTCAATCGAGAGCGAGAGTCGTTGTCGTTGTCATTGTCGGCTAGCTCTTTGACCCAAAAAACAAAAAAATAGTGAATTGTGGATTGGGACTGGGACTTGTAGCGGTACCGACTGCCTGATGGCGGCAGGTTAAAGGATTACTTATTCATTTGTGCTCCCAAGTCAGCAGTTTCTATCATTTGTCAGCACACTAAGCAGACCTCCTGCCCCTACCCTACACCTGGCTGTCACCTTTTCTGTGCGGTGACACCATAATTTCTTGGCTAACTCTGAAATGTGGCCTTAATTGTTTGGAAATCAATGCAACTTGTGTTTATTGACCTTTTGAGCCAACCGACAACACACACATACACACACTTGCTTATACAACCTGATGATCATGATGCTGACGACGATGATGATGACATTTGGAAAACTGCCGTTTAATGGGCTGCCTTAGGAGCCTACAAAAGGATTAGGCTAGAGTAGGAGCCGGAGTAGCTCATGATAAGGCCTTCTAATGAGCCACATTTGTTAAATGTCGGGATTGAGGGGAAAATGGCTTTATTAGGTGGAAAAGGAAACAAGAAAGGTGATAATCGGACTCGGGCGGCAAGCAATTAGTTGTCAATATTTCAGGTGGCAAAACGGAATCTAGAGCCTAAGATTATTTTTTTTTTTTTCTTCTTTTTGGATTTTCTTTGAAAGTGTTTCCCTTGAATTTGGATTTTAAATTGAATATTTTAAATTTTTTATGCTTTGAACGATAAATGAAAATACTTAAATTAAATACTTCTGTTGAATAAAAGTCTTTGCTTTGAATACTTCGACCAATGAATCAAATAAATACTGAATTTTTCTGTAAGTTATGTTAGAACACACATTTAAATAATATTCTGTTTCTGTTTATTTCAAAAAATCATTTTGTAGCTAGTAGAATTTTATTTCTATAAAAGTTTTTGTTCTAGTTTAAGTTTTGTATCCTATATTATCTATATTAATAGGTGTCATTATCATTATCATAATTGAAAATTTTAACTAAACAGATCTCAAAGTTGTTTACATTATTTTGTTTTTGAGATTTTTGGTAGAAACTAATAATTAGATATAAATGAGATTTTCATTTCAAGATTAGCTTCTTTCAAATATTCAATAAGTGGGAAAATGTAATTTCAATCTTCAATTGCTGTTGGGCAAGTAATGCATATCGAAATTTATTGGAATATTGAATATACTTCACTCACTGCCCATTTGCACGCAAAACTACTTACAGTTCATTGGCCTTACCACCGACTCTCTATGTGTCTCGGTTTGTGGCCCAGCCAGCTACCGCCTGTGGCTGCAACATATGAAATTACAATAGCAACAAACAGTTGGCCTTGGCCCCAGCGATAAGAGCGACAACAACAAATGATAGAAGAAAAACCCATTACACGCAGCCATGTAAACTAATTTAAAAGGTCGCCTCAAAATCACCACCAACAATAAGAAGAACAGCAGGAAGGGAACTAACAAAGGGCACTCGGGGGCGGATCGGGCGGTTTGGGAGTCGTCCTTCCAAGAGTGTTCGAATCCGAGTGAGAATCCAAGTCAGGGTTGACTTTGCTAATGAAGAAAAAGCAGCTGTCAGCTGTGTGCATTACAAGAAAGGAAGCAACAGCAGCAGCAGCAGCAGGCCACAAAAGATATTGCAAAAACTACGAAATTCAATCACTCCCGCCCCTTCTTTCCCCCTCAGTTAGCCAAACCCCCCATTCCATTCATATCTGGCCACACCAGTTTCAAACACCCCAAAACAAAATACCAACAAAAGCAAAACGGGCAACAGCAAAAAAAAAAAAAATGCAGGTCAAAGGCGTTAATGCACATTTGTCCTGTATATAGAAGCAGAAGAAGAAGGAACAGCAGAGTAACAGCTACTGTAACAAGTGTCAGAGGGGTAGACGAGGGGTGGGTGATTGTGGGTGTGGGAAAAGGGCAAACGATTTATGAAAATGCCTCCTGGAAATGGAGAAAAGAAAAGGTCGAATGAAGAAAAATGTTACAACAGCAGAAAAAAAGAAGAAGAAAAAAGAAAAGTAAAACGATGAAGGAAAAAGAGACAGAGGCCGAGGCAAAATCAATTGAAAGCAAATTATAGTTGCTGCAGTTAGATAAGCCCTAACCATTGCCGCCCCATTCTCTTGGCATACACCACCTCCGCCCCCTGCCCCCTTTTATCCACTAGTGTGAATTTATGGGCAAGTGTGAAATGGTTGGCCATCAGAGTTTTCTTTTCTTTACCCCTTACCTCAATATTGTCGTTTCTCCCTTTTTTCATGGCTTCTTTTGATAAAGTGAAGCCAAAGTCATTTTGGGGGTCAATTTGCCATCTCTTCGATTCTACCCCTCCTCACCCACTTTGTCATCATTTTACCAGGGGGTAAACTCTCTAAGAAATTGAGCTGAAATTTGATGATGAGCTGCATTTGTAATTATGCCAGGCAATTAAACGATTAAGCAAGGACCAAGGACGATTTATAAGGTAAAGTGTAGTACATTTTTTTCTCTCTCTCTCTCTCTCTCTCTATGAAGAGATATGAGCTGAAGTTGTGAAAGAAAAAGAAAAATACTTTTGAGAAATGGGTGAAGGTGTCAACTGAAGAGTTGAGCAAGAGCAATTTTCTTTACAGATAGAGAATAAGAGGAAGACAGTGGGAGAGGTAAGGTAAATGAGGAAAGAAAAGCTATATGACACTAGTGGAATTTTCCACAACAATGAAACTAAAATCTTTAAGACATACGAGGAAAGTGAAAAATATTTGTAAAGATTGGGTAATTATTTTATTATATTTTTTTGTTGTGTATATCAGACAATATTTTATTTTAAACTAATTTAAAATTATAGAAAAGTTGATTTTTCGTAATTTATTATAGAATCATCATATTAAATTATGGAAATTCATTGAAGACCCATACGGGGATATTTGTTTATTTACTAATCTGATTTTAGTATTTCGCTTTTATTGTTCTAAATCGGATAGAATCATTTGCTTCTTACGTTTTGAATATTTTTTTGTTCATCAGTAAACTTTTTCATGAAAATACAGGGAAAAAAATAATAATAAAAAAAAAAAAACTAGAACCGCGAATGCAAGTTTTGAGTTGGTGTGGACATGACCATTTGCAAGACACTTTTGGCAAACATTTTACAAGGCCCCAGGATTGGAAAAGGACTAAGCTAAAAACTTTCATTTATGTGCAATGCATGGCCATAAAACTTTTTCTGATTCTTCTCTTTTTCACACAGAGACGGAATAAGAGTTTTGAAAGTGCGAGTGTTGGTTGTTTCATCAGTGTCGGCAACAGTAGAAACGATGGAGAGGGCGGAAGGTGGAGGGAGTAGTATGAATTTAGTAGTAGATTGAGTAACCGAGGGGATGGGTGGGACAAAAGGAGAAATTGGAGAGAGTTAGGCGGGGGTGGGTGTAAAAGGATTCTGCTTCTAACATATTTGGCAAATGCGGAAACCGGAAATATTCGCACCATGCCGAGACAACAACACCAACATCAACAACAAAAGGCTCTTTCCTTTCCCCTGTATCCTTGAGCCTTCCCCCTCAATCTGTCTTTTTCCCCCATCACGACTTTCGTTTAGTTTGTCAGTTGCTTCTGCTATCTGTCTGACATTTCTCCGCTGTTGTTGTTGTTGATGTTGTTTTATTCTCTCATTCTTTTGCCTTTTTCATATTTTCTAAATGCATTTTTGTTGTTCAATTTCCAACTGCGTCTGCAATTTTATTTGCCATGTCCCCACACATCCCCTACCTTCGCCAGTTTCTTCTCTCTTTTTTTTTTTGCTTTCTTCCATTTTCTAGTTGGATCAGCCACCCAATTTTATTCTTGTCCTTTTTACTATTTTCCTGGCTCTGGTTTCTGATGGCATTGGCAAAGTTTGCTGGTAAAACGGCTTGCGGTTGGAAAATTGTTAGATATTTGAATCTAATTAGGATATAATGACAACTTTTTATCGTTCGCTTTTATTTTTTCCAACTTGTGGGT
Organism: Drosophila emarginata; assembly: GCA_037075365.1. Classification (NCBI taxonomy): domain Eukaryota; kingdom Metazoa; phylum Arthropoda; class Insecta; order Diptera; family Drosophilidae; genus Drosophila; species Drosophila emarginata. The sequence continues at coordinate 14,077,192 of JBAMCD010000221.1, read as the reverse complement.
TTTTCGGGGTGGTTTCTGGGATGAATGGTTTATCTTCAATTTGTGGAAAACTAAAAGTTTTTCTTGCTACAGCTGATGGGATAAAAAACGGTTTACATTGATTTTAGCATTTTGCTGTTTTAAGCATGTCTCAAGAAATATTTCCATTTCTCAACGAATGAATTAAAAATAAAATTACAACCGTGTGGATGACTATTACAAAGTCTGAATACTCTTTAAATTTGATTCCGAATATGATACCCAAACCCGATTCTTCATTATTTATTTTAATTTTAGAAAACTTTTACTATAACTATAATAAAAAGTTTTTGGTCTACAATCATTAGATATTTTTTAGGTTCAGTGTTGAACAAAAATAGAGATAAGATAAGCCTGAAAAATAAAGACCCGATCTATCAGTTATTCAGACTGCTCTACAGATGTATCATTCATTTTGTCAGGGTATACAACAATTTTTGTATTTTTTCTTTTTTTTGGCAAACAGCTGGTTATTTTCTTTTCTTTGTATGAGACAATTGGACCACCCGCTTGGATTTTTTCTCACACTTTTCCGACCATTTTCTGCGTTTTTCCTTCTTTTTTATTTTGGGGCCACGAGAAGAAAAAATTGAATAATTTAATTAGAAATTGCCAACGCTGTCGCATTGGACAACAAAAGCGAGGCAAATTGGCTGCCATTGCCGCGGAAAAGAAGGAGAACTGCTAGTGGAACAACAAAAAAAAAAAAAAATTTTAAGAGAAAGGGAAAATGGAAAAAGAGTTGAGAGTTTTTGTTGTTGTTGATGGCGTTGGAGCGGCTGCTTTTGAGTGACGCATGCAAAAATTGGCATCGCTCACTTAACAGCGGGTGCAGCAAGTGGAAGGTTGCATGATAGGAAATTCGGGGGAGTGGCAAGTGACAGATGCTGCTGCTACTGCTGCCAGGAAGAGGCAAGAGTTGGAGATGGAGCATAGCTGTGTAAATACACACTTCGAGGCTGCGTAGTTTAATTAAATTTCGAACATTTTTCCAACGCCACTTACATTGTGAGTCTTCTCGTGTAAGTAGAGTCGAGTCTGTGCATAAGCCAGCAGCAGCAGCATCCCAAATGCCAAAATGGGGCAAAAAGGGTGTGAAAATAATGGTGAAAATTGTGAAATTGAGAGAGTATCGCATAAAATGTTTGTATGTGTGGGTGCGCTTGTGTGTGTGTGTGTGTGCATGCACTTAAGCATCAAAGTAAGCATATTGAAAAGGAAAACTGATTTTCATCTTCACTCTTAATTGCAAAAGAAATTATGTTAAAATCACAAAATGTCTCAATTAACAATGTTAAAAAAAACAGTACAAAATATAATTTAAGAAAAGTACACTTCAAATCGCCGAAAACTATTAAGAAAAAGGCATTTAATGGACTTCATAATTTATATAATTATTTATATTAATAAATATCTGAACTTTATAAAGTTCTTTTTAATAAAATATAATATTTTTTAAAAAGAATATTATTATAATTATTTCTCAGATTATATTACTAATTTTTACATTAAAATTGTCGCTGCTTTTAACCTTCTGTTTTAACCATAAATAAGGTTGGCCAATTTAATTTTCATATTCAACTATTTCATTTGAATTTTTCACATTAGTTTCACCCACATTTGCCACTTAGTTAGCTTTGCATTTGTTGGGCCAAGTGGCAACTACTTAGAGGCATAAAATATGCCTCTTCTATGGGTATTTTCGTGGTGACCCACGGGCCAAACAATTTATGGCTCGCCACGATAACCTAAAAGGACCTCGGAAATGTTTTCGAGGAGGATCTAATGTAAAGTTTTCGGCTCGAGTGTAATTACCAACAGCATTAACACCTTTAATTACGACCACAAAGCAAATGCAGTCAGAGTGGAATGTGGGCCAAAAAACAGCCAAAATGGCCAAGCATCATCAGATGGGAATGGGAATAGGATGAACAAGTTAGATGCACAGTCAGAGGTGGGTAAGAAAAATATAAGTGACCGAAACTAGGACAAGGAAATATGTAAAATAGGAACCGCCACCCTCTGCAACATCCTCTAAAATACGCACAACCAAAGGTCAGAGATCATACAAAAATCATGGGGAAAAGAAAAGTGGAGGTAAACGTAATGGCCGACAGCCCCCTCTCCCGCGTCAGCACAAATATTAGAATAATGCAACAAACAGCATAGCGACAAAGGAATATTAAGGACTTAAATGCAAATGTGGGACAGACGCACACATAGACACACACACATGGATAAAAACAAAAAGGCACTGGCAAATATGCTGAAAACTGGACACAGACAGGACATTGTCCCAAGCCCAGGAAATGCAAGCAAAGTCACACAGTTGGGCGCTGATTTATGACTAGTATATATATACATATATATACGTATGTATGTATATAGTATATATACGTATGTATGTATATAGTATATTTGTATGTACTATGTATCCCTCTTTATATATATAGAGGTACACATCCTGCCACATCCTTGGTGACTTTGCATATTCAGTTCTTGCCTTCTTTGGCTCCTGCTCCAGTTCCTGCTGGTTCAAATTTATTAGAGAAGGTTGAAAAAGTGTAAAGTCATGCCGTGTGCTTAGTGGGGACTAGGACTGGGACATGGGTGTCAGTATGCAGGGCACACACCTACACACACACACACACACACTGACAACGATGGCCACCTCCCACACTCATACTCATGCATATGCAAATTGTAATGGTTTGGCTCTGTGTGACCCAGTTTGATTGTGGGCATGATGGACCCGCAGTACCCGCTGCTCCGCCCACATTTTGTGCCTCGTTTTGTTTGCTATTTCATTTTGTCGTATAAACGAAGGGGTGGGTGGAGTGGGGAGAGGGAGATGGGCCGACTATTGTTGTTTGTTATTGTTTTATTGTCGATGTTTTTGCATGACAAACAAAAATTATAATTGCACTTGAAATTGGCACAAGGGAATGACAAGGCAGGAGACGACACCACCCACCTTCCCTTTGGGCAATGTGAGAACGAACGCCAGAATTGGTCTTATCTTTAAGTAAATGGATACATGAGAATTCGAGATACATCATCGTGATATAGAAACACCTTGATCTACATTGGAAAATGATAAGAAGGGATCGGAAGCTCTGTCAAGGTCAAACAAATATATAGATATCATTTTCATATCTTCAGTTTAGAGAGTTGGATAACATTTTATATGGAGTTAGTCATCAAAATAAAAAAAACTTTGAAAGTGCTCAATAAAAGTCTAAAGAAAGAGTAAGTGGTAACGATTCTCTGTATTTGTATTCAGAGTTGAAATAGTTTTGCTTCTAAAACATATATTTTAAGATATTTTTAATTGCTCTATAGGCAATAGATAGCTTTTGCATGTTCACCTACAGATGTACTATGCAATGTTTTTCTGAGAAACAGTTGTTTATATTCAAGTTGTAAAGCACACTTGCAACAATGAAACCATAATTTCGCTTTAAAATCATATGTAACAGATATGTTTGGAATAATATCTCAAATGGACTTGCTATCTATACGTAATACAATTGAATATACATATATACACAATTTTATATAAAAATCTACCCACTATTAACATGAAGAAATTTTCAAATAAATCTTATTACAGCTGCCTTGATAAATTCAATACCCGAAACAGACAATCTTATTCTCATTGTATTTACATTGGATATTTCTATCATTCCCTTCTAGTTAAATTTGTGTTTAATAATTGCTTTACTTTTTGGTCAAATTTTGATGGCACTATACTATATTTATGAATATTTTGCCTTTCAAAGAAACCAAACCTAATGATGTTATTCAAAAATTGTTAATAAATTGTCACAGCCATTAGAAAAGAAACCCCTACATGAAAACCAGGTGAAATGTGGCAAACCCAAACACACGCTCAAAAATGCAGCAACAACAATAACAATAAATTGCACTCAACTCATAATACAATTATGCATATATATATATAAAGAATATATGTTGTATATATAGAAAATTGGTCACCAATATAAAAGTATTTATGCAGATGTTTGATGCTGCTTTGCCGGAATGCCAGAGGACAAATCCTCAGCTTATAAAAAAGGTTTTTTTGTGTGGTTCTCTATAGGCAGATATATGTATGTTTGAAGATATCTTTTGCTAGGTGTTTGCTGTCTCTCTCCGTATGTGTGTTTGTGTGTGTGTAAAATTCATTCCTCTTTATGTAGAGTTTTTTTGTAGGCCATATCACTTTGACAAACACAAGGCTTATCCCTGGAATTATTAATTATTATAACTGCAAACATGAGTTTGGTCAGCTGGTTGTGTTGAGTGTGTATAGTCACATAGATACTCTCCTAGGTGTTCGTGTATGTGTGTGTGTTGGCTGTGTGCCAAAAAAAAAAAGAACATTTTTGCAGATGAAAAAGGACAACCTGGTTGACTAATTGCTTAGCCAAGTGAGTAGATTTTATCAAGATTTTACTTAAATTTTTACGTTCAGAATAAAGAATTAGATTAAAGTAAAGTCTTCATTTTGATTATATATATGCGCATGTATATACATTTGTATAGGAATACAAAATTTCTAGAAATTTTAAGCAAATTAAATATGAATATAACCAGGCTAATGGGCAATTAGCTTTCCTTTGTCTAGTGTTAACCAATTTAATTTGGCTCAAATGAGCTGAATTAATTTTCTTATTTGTAATTTTTAATTCTCTTTTTCGCAAGTTTTCGCACAAAATTTGGTATTATATTTGTCCATATGTCGTTGTTGTGGTTTTCAATGTGGCCTCTATCTTGACTTTTAATGCCTCTTTAATTTGCGACCTCATGTTGCATGAAATGAGCTGCTAATGTGTTTCGGGTGGGCTGGCCCCCAATTCCATCCCATACCCAGTTCTCCCTCCACCAAGAAACATTTCACTTGACGCGCCTAATGAGCTTTGGGGAGGATAGCCCCTCTCTAAGAACCACAAATTTTAGTTACAAAAAGATGCCATTCGGTTCGCGACTTTGTCCAAGTTGCGGCCTAATGTTTGCCTCTTCTTCTGTTTTTCAACTTGTCGACAGCTCTAAACAATTTACAAGGAATTTCATACCAAAAACAAATGCCCTGCCCCAACTCCCCCGATCAGATGTAGGGTCGGAGGCTCTTCTCTCCTCCCCCCTTCAATTTCCATTTCGATTTCATTTACAATTTCAACGCCTGGCACAAAATGGAATATTGCATTGAAAATAAACAGAAGGAGGCGAAAAATATTTATAAACAAAACAGTGGAAGAAATAGAACAAAAGGTGAAAGTGGAATGTAAACAGTGCAACAGAAATGTGGCATCATCAGCAGCAGCAAGCAACATCCCCAAAAACGAGAAAACATAAGTGATATAAGTGAGGTGCGAAAAAATGCATAAACAATTTACATAAACGGGGCAGAAACATTGCATTCAAATAGAGTGAAATTTATCAGATAATGTATGCATATATGTATTTTTCTCCAGCACTTTTCAAACAAAAGAAAACTCTTGCCACACAACTTTCATAATGAAATCTGATTAATATTTTCCATTTGTATAGTGGGAATAAAAATAAAAAGTCTAAACTTACTATACTCTATCTATGGCTAAATGTTTTCACGAGACTCTTATTCAGTAAATTGGTTTTCATTGAATTGTTAACTCAATATTTCCTAAAGTACCTAAACATGATAAGACTACGCAACATGTTGCTAAACTTAGTCAGCAAACATCAAGACAGCATCAGATTAAAGAGAAATTTTTCATTTTATATGTTTGGATAATCTTTATAAGAATATATATAATTTACTTATATTTTAAAAATAAAAAAGTATTTAATTATTGAATTAACCAGCGCCTAGACATGTTGCAGCAACATTATAAGAGTTCTCAAATGTGTAAAGAGAGCGAGCAGCGTGTAATTCGAGTTCGAATTTTGTAAAAACATGCTGCTAGGGGATTCTGTGTGTTGCATGGAAAAACGACATTGAATTTTCATGCCGGCTTTGCTGCTGCTGTCACTGTCGCTGCTCTGCTTTACTCTGCTGTAATTTTACATGCCGCAAAATGAAAGCAGCATAAGAATCGCAAGCAACAAAAACAGCAACTCAACAAAAAATAAATGTTGGAAAAAAGGCAGCGACAGAACAGCAGCAGAGCAGCGCGCACTCCAGAGACATTGACCTTGATCATATAGTGGATTGTATTTTGTTTGGGAATATGAAAAACTGTAAAGGATGGTTAGGAGGGGATTTCGGGGTAGTATATTGCAAAATGTTTGTTATAAAAATTGCATATTGGTTGGGAATTCGTCATCGCAATCGGTTTTTGCGATAATAATTGAGAGTGACACTTGCCATAACGATAATGTTGATGATGTTGTTCATGGGGATTTTATAGTTTTTGCGGACTGCCGCCGTGCAGCATTTTTGGTATGACTTTGTTTTAAATTTTAATTGAAAGCTCTTTAACTTGGCAAGTGCTTCTATAGTTTACGTTAATATTTGGCTAAAAAACTAAAATAGAGAATATAACTGAACGACTTCATGTGGCTCTTTTTTTTCCCCCCTTTTACTGTTTGTAGACGTAATCTGATATGTCTCATTTATAAAACAAAAAATGAAAACTGAATAAGCAAAAATATTTGCGTGTACGAAACATTTTCAAAATTGGCTTAACCCTTATTTAAATGCACCGAATACATATTTTCTATAATCCATAATATATATATATATATATATATATATATATATATATATATATATAATGTGCATTAATAGAAATATATATATATAAATAGAAATTAATAGAAATAAATATATATATTCATTACCTCCTATAGAATTTCTACTCTTCTTACAAAGTTTCTAAATATAATTACTTATAATTATTATACTATATACATAGGTTTTCGATTTGCAAAATCTAGTCACGAATGAAACTTGGAAATAAATACAGAGATGTGGGGAAAAATCTTTTAGTTGTTTATAAAACCTATAATATAAGAAAATCTCCTGTTTCAATCCTTAAGTGCAAGTAGAATTCCATATGTTTAAGTAAGGACGAAAATCTAAAAACGAAGGATATAAAACCAACAACAAACTCAATGGTCAGAAATATTAGAAGAGAATTTCATAGCAGCACAGAAACAGAGAGAAATAAACACAGAGAACGAGAACAATACAAAAAGGGAGGGCAAAGAAACAGACGAAATATGACGAAGCCAGTTATGCATTCGCCTCCCTGTTAGTTAACAGTACGCGCATTCGTTATTCTGTTAAATAGCATTGGCTCATTCGGCCGGCAAAATACAAAATTCCAAATTCGAAGTCAGTTTTCGACTCGCCGTCAACGTCAACGGACGTATGCCCTCGCGAGTTTTTAAATGATTTTCGAAACAAAAATCTCATACGGAATACGAAACTTTTTCATTTTCTAACGCAAAAGACTGACACTAACAAGAAGTTAAACTGACGGAGTGACTAGTGGGAAATATCTAACTACAGTGGTCGTCTTGTAAGCAAAAGGAAAATTGAAAACCCAAAAGCAACAGCAATAACAAATTCCACGCGTCGTGCAAAAAAAGAAGAAAAAAATAAAGAAAGAAGGAAAACAAACAGCCACCAAAGAAAAAGGAAAAATTTTTAAGGAAAATTGTTGATGTGAATTGTGTATATGTGTGTGTGTTTATGTGTCCAGAAAATACAAAGAGAAAACAAAACAGAAAATAAACGAAAAATTAAATAAGCAGTATATTTGAGAAACAAAAATCAAGTAAAAGCAAAACTCTAATTCAAACTTTTTGGGACTAAGACAAGCGGGTAAGCAAATTCAGTGAAAACAGAATCTTTAAAAAAGAAAGAAAGAAAGAAAATGCAAAGGTTTACGGCTAACAGTATTTAGGCGAAGTGAAATCTTTGAGAAAAAGGCTTATCAAACGGCATTTGATTTGCTTTTGGCTTTTGAAGCGAGGGGATTATCGTCGCGTATTCTGTATAGGAAGAAAAAATGTGACTAAGCTCCCTTCTTTGCATATATATTTATATATATATATAAGTTGATAAAGCCTTTTCTTATATTATAAAGACAAACTTTAAAGCAAATGGAAATAGAAATTGTAAAGAAATATAATGATTGATTGGGTAGTGAGGTCAGCAGTGCAATAAGCTATTAAATGTTTTTAGTATCAATTAAAAAGAATTGTAATTGAAGAAAACAATCAATAGAAATAATACCGAAATTAAGACTTTAAATGTGCCTAAAAGCTAAATAAAATTGGCATTAGATGGATATATAAAAATACCTTTAATGGGGGCTTGAAATAAATTCCAGACTAATAGAGGCATTATATGTGGTAATAAAAATTGAAATCTATCATTAGTTTCGGTTAGTTAATTGATTGACTACTTTTGCAATGATATAGTCATAAAAAAAAAAATTGGTAAGAGAAATTTACTTATTTTTAAAAGTACACTTTTCAAAAGAAATTTATGAGTAACAGCAAACAGTTGCATATATATGTTTATCTTTTCGTCTATATAGAACAAAATGTGCAAAACTGAAATATATTTTGGTTTGATATCAGGTATTAGATATTCAACTTATTAGGTTTAAGGGGAAGATAGAAAACGTGTCACAAGCAATGAAAACAAAAATAAAAGACTAAACAAATCATTTAAGACAATCTACACAACAAAAGAACCGACAAGTTCTGAGTGAGTGAGATAGTAGACCATACTCAGAAAGAGAGAGAGAGAGAACAATTTCTTTTAATTATAATCAAATAGATGGTGAAGAGAAACGAAACCTGGACAAAAAAAAAAAAATAAGAAATATCTCTCAACTAATGTCTCGCACCTTTGTTTATTTATCGTTTGTCGGCGGCATTGCAAGAGGCTTTCATTTGTTTTAGGTAAATTTGTTTAAATTATTAGCAAATGAGCAACAAGTGCGGTAAAGTTTATTATTATTATTTTGTCTTTTCCACACATCATCTTTCTCTTCCACTTCCTCTTCGCTTTGGTGTGTGTTTGTGTGTGTTTCAGTCTGTGCTAATCCTTTGGTAAATAAGTAAAAATGTCTTTTGAGAGGCATCTCCCTCCTCTGCATACCCCAAGGCCTCATAAATTCACGCAAAATAAAATTTATGTTTATAGAGAGAAGCAAAAAAAAGGGAAAAAATATACAAGTACATACACAACAAAAAAGATGTGCCGCATGTGTGTATGTGTGTGCGTTTGTGTATCTTTTAGATTCATGTAGCCGCGCTTTGCCTTTAAATGAGTTGTTTAACGCGGAGAAGAGGAGAGGAGAGGAGAGAATGGCCAACGATGAAGATAAATAATAACTCAATCTCTTTGCCGGGTTAATGGTTAACTTGTGTGCGTGGTTGTAGTCACTTTTTCCGGTCTTCCACTCCACCCTCCTATAAGATACATTTTTGCCATGTAAGCCAAAAAGTGTTGACAAGCTCCAAAAAAAACGGGTTCAGTTTAATCCTACATTAGTAGAATATATATATATATATATTTATATGCATGTATATCATTTCTACCTGTTGGCAAATTGAATTTTAATTGTGTTCTGAGCTGCGATACACATGTTAACCTTTTTTTCCCCCTTTCCTTACTTTTTGTACTTTTCTTTGTGGTCCTCACAGGATTTCCGTTTTTGGTGATTTTGTATCTAATTAGTATGCTTCAAGTGTATTTCAACTGAAAATCAAAGTACATGCATAAATTTGTCAAGACCTTTGACTTTTAATGTCTTTATTATAAGAAACAGAGAGAAAAAAGAGAGAGAATTTTATAAGGCGTGGGAATTGATGATGGATGGACTAAAAGCAAAACGAAAAGAACGTATGAAAAGCATATGCTTAAGCTTATAACAAAAGAAAAAAAAAATACCGAATAAAATATATGTATATATATGCAAATAGATCTACATAATATTTACACAAAAAATCACGTAGAAACACCAAGAACAACAACAATTGTAAACTCTGTAACAAAATATTTGTTATAAGTTTGTAAACCGTATAACGTAAAAGAAAAACGAAAGCGAAAGCTGTGAAAATGTTGCAGAAGGTCGCTAAAGGGCGGGGCAGGGTGGTAAGCAAGAAGGAGACTGCTGCTGCTGCCCGTCGGCCAAGGCGCAAAACACCAACAAACAAGCACAACGACAGCAAAAAAAAAAAAAAAAACACTAAAGAACTTTATCGCAGCCCTCGCTAGGACATGCCCATTTGTTTCTGCCCGGTTCCTCATCTTACCTCCTCTTCCCGCTGTCTCTCCCTGGGCCTAGCTTGGCTTCTCTTAATGCTGAGTGACATTGATGTGACATGCCCGTCATCTTCTTCGTCTCGTTTCCTTTTCGCTTTTTGGTTCTGCTCCTGTTCCTGCTGCTGCTGCTGTAGGTCCTGCTCCTTGCCAGTTTCTTTCTTTTTTTCAGAATTTTTTGTGTAGTTGTTGTTGTTTCCCTCCTTTGTGGTTTATTTAAAAGTTTTGCTTAATGTGGCCGCAGGGGCGTGACAAGTTTACACACACACACACATACACCTCTCTTCTCTCAGCTAGCCAACATAATAAATGATATGTAAACTAAGTCAAAATAAGTTTGGGGCCAGCGAAATCTTCTCTTTTTTTTCCGGCCAATTTTAGTAGAGAAAATGCTTCCAGACATATTCACAAGAAAGATTAAAGCGCGTAAGAAGAGAAATGGGAGCAAGTGCTTTAAGCCAAGTTTATACAAGACGATGTTTAACCTAAGCATAATAACCGTTAGATAATAAACATATGTAAATATTAAACAAAGCATAACTGATACCTTTCAAAGAACATAAAATCTCGGTAGACCTTTGATGTTGAATAAAAACTATAAAATTTCTATATTTATTTTAAGTTATCGGTAGCATCGCTGGTAGTCTTTTGCCTACTCTTCAATCTATCATTAACAATTACAAACTATTTTTATTGCATTTTTTTCCTATTAATTTGCAACATTTTCTTTTACATTTGTCCATGCTCTGAATTTGTTCCACTTAGTATCCCGTGGTGCTGTATGCCCATAATACTTATCGATACCGATACCAAAAGGAAAAAAAAAACATTGAAAAATAGTAAAACCCAAAAAACTATAATGTCTCAATTTCCCAATTTCGTAAATGTTATGTTTACGTTCTCCTCTACCTGGTCACCGAAATTGAGTTCGTTTACCACAGACACCAGAGACACGCACCCATATCAATTTCCTTTTCACTACCCTCCATTCCACTCCTCTCTCTCTCTCTCTCTTTTTCTATCTATCTTTGTTCTGTTTCTATCTCGTTCTCTCTTTTTGGTCAGAACCCAAAACGAATTAAAATTACACGTCGCGACGTCGTCGTTTGTCCGTTGGCTAGATCCTTGCCCAGGCCAAAGAACATTTATCATTGTAGCTAATAAATGTGTTTCTGTTACCTGAAATCGAACAGTGTTTTGAGAGTGACTTTTGGTACGACCTCGGCTTGTTTTTTTTCCTTTTTCTCCCTTTACATATATAATAGCTATATATGTATACTATATATTGTATTTTCCAATAGGTACATGGACACAATTTCAATTGAGCCATTTAAATGCGTGGCCAAAAAAAAAGAAAGAAACAATAAGAACTGGAAGAAAAACCTCCTCCTCATCCTCTTTTTTCCTACCTCCCTCCTATTGAAGTTTCAATTAAAACAATTTTTATGGGCACCTGTACCAAGCCAAAGCGAATTGTCTTTCTTTTACTTACTCTCTCAAGTATTTCACATAAATCACAGATATAGAGTGAAAGTGAAGAAAGTCCTCAAAGATAGAGCATTGTTTTTGGGCAATTCTTGTGCTGGGAAAGGGGTTAAAAGAGGAAGAGAGGGAGAGACTTGAACCTTTAATTGGCTTGAAGTGCTTGGAGTTATATTTGATATATAAGAAAAGATTTCAATTCCGACTTCAAGTTGAAGTTCTTTTTTCCTTGAGTGGAACGGCAGCAGCTGGTTTTAAAGCCAATTATCTAATTGCTTTTGCCTTTTACTTTGATTTTGCCAGCTCCCCTCACACCCGCTAATTGCCTTACCGCCAGGACTTTGATTTCCATTATGCTTACTTTAATTTATTTCTACTTTTTTTTTTGGGCTTTTTCTTTTCCTCTTTTTGGTCCATAACATTTCCGTTTTACGCTTGAATCTCCCAAGAGAGAAGAAGGTTACTCAGGCTTAATCTTAAAACAAATCGATTTGGTCTTGTCTCTGTATCTCACTCTCTCTCTCTCTATCTGTTTTGGTTTACGTTTCCTTTGGCCTTCGCTTTTGTTGGCCATTCAAACGTCTTTAGATTTGGCTCCTCTTTTTCAACACGATTTATTTCATTATTTCGTTTTTCAAGTTAATCACCGGCGAGTCGTCGTCATCCCAGACAATTCAATCGATAAAACTTAAGCTTTAACTTGGGGCCTTTTTAAATGAAATTCAATCTTAGTTTTTTCTTTTATTTTTTGGTTTTAGTTATTTATTTGTATGGTCTGATTTTTCGGTTTCAATTCGACTCAACTCGACTCGACTCGACTCGACTCGATTCCATTCAATTCAATTCAATTTTCTTTACAACATTTCATCTTTGACATGTTTTGTTCATCTCTAAATATGTGTGTGTGTGTTGTGTGTTTGCTTGTTGTTTCCGTCTGTTTGTCATTGTGTTTTCTTCGTCTCCTTCTCGGCTCTTATGCTTCGTCTATATCTTCATCTTCGTCTTCGTTTTCCTTAGCTTTGTCGTCTCGTTTCGTTTTTAATATCTTTTAATCTCCAATGTCAACAGCGGCTTACATTTGATTGCAAGACAAGAGACACCCAAACCCAATGGCCGGCCAACAGCCAACATTCAACATACAACATATAGCAGGCAACAAACGGCAAACAGATTCAATGATTGTAGTTTTTCCTCTTTTCTTATTTGAAGATCTTATCAGGAGACTCTCTTTGGCAATATCTTTTCCATCTTTCTCTCCCTCTCTCTCTCTCTCTCTCTCTGTGATTCTCTCTTTCCCTCTCTTCTCTTATTCTCTGTTTGTGAGACAAGTGACAGCCTCTGCAGCAGCAGCTCTCCAACTAATTAAATGAAACCAACTGGCAACATATGTTGCCCAGCATCAGAGCCAGAAGATGTCTCTGAATTGCCCCACGCAGCAAAAGAAAAGAAGTAAAGATGCAGCAAAAAAAAAAAATATATATATATATATATATAAAAGAGAATAAAAGGAAGCAACCAACAGGCAGGCAGCACATGGACTCTTGAGTTGCTGTCAAGTGGCTGTGGATTCCGATTTAAGCTGAATGAAAATAAGCCAATGTCATGTCATTGCACTGCCCCCTCGCTTCAAATTGAATGAATCTGAAAACTGATCAAAATTTAAAACTGTTTTCATTATATTTGTAAAGTTAAAACTAGTTTTTTTATGATCAATCAATCATTTATTTTTTAACCCCCAACTAATATAATTGACCAACATTTCTATTGCTTGTATCAAGTCAATTTCTTTCCTTTCTCCCAATTATTTTGTCAGCATATGTGTGAAAAAGAAACAACAACAATAACAACAGAACCGCAACCAAAAGGATAATAATAATAATAACACAAAAAAAAGAAGCAAAAAAGAAAGGGAAGAGAAAAACAATTGCCAATGAGTCGACAGATTTACGGGGCGAAAAAGAAAATATTACAGAAAAACAAGGGAAAAGGGATAATGCAGCAGGACACAGGCGAGTAAGAGAACAAACTACCAAAGTAAATAAAAAATAAATAGCAAAAAATGGAAACGCATTAAACAAAATCAATAAAAATTAACATTAAGCCGCAGGGTGGAATTACCATCCCCCCGCCCGTTATCCATTCCCTCTTCCTTCTGTCGCCTGTGTACGAATATAGAATTTTAGGGGTGGGCCCTCCTACATATATGTATGTATATCCCAAAGTATAGTCGCCCAGATAGATAATTTTAGAAGAAAAAAAAATGGCTTAAAGCCCAAATGGAATGCGTGTGTGGAGTTCCATAGCTAGGATCAGTCCAATTATGTGGAGAGAAAACGGAGAGGCGTTTACGTGCCAGAGAAGCCTCAGGCCAGATAATTACTCACCAAAAAAAAAAGAAAGAAAAATGAAGAGGAGACAAAGGACACTCACTCGTGTTAACACATGGACAGCTGTCGCTCTTCGACCAACTCATTATATGGCAAACAAACTAACCAATGTCCTTTCTGCATTTTTTTTCCCTTTTCTTTTAGCTTCGCCGCCAATGATGAAGGCAGCGATGAGGATGATGATCAGCTGGAAACAAATTTGACACGCAGCCAAGAAGAAAAATCCATAGGAATAGTAATAATAATCTTTTGGAATCATCCGCACACCAAAAAAGAAACCAAGAAACAACGTGAATTCCAGACACACACACTGAATCACACACACACACACAGACAAATGTGGAAAATGTTAGATATGATGGAAATGACGGATGCAGAACTCTTCATGTTCGAATGCGATGAATGCGCCGGGATGCCCTTGGCTCCACCACCACAATTTTTCATTCCACCACCACCAAGGCCGCCAAGTCTGGCGGAATATACGGTAGTGCCGCAGGATTGCAATGAAGAGCAAATGGCGCAACAGCAATGGGACAGTGATGTTTGTCAGGCAATGCCGGTAAGTTTTTTTTTTGTACTCGATCTACGTAACTACTTAACTCATTATGTGTATGAAGGAAAAGCCACCACCCAGAAAGTTGACTTTGATGGTAACCCAACCCTCTCCCAGCATCATCTCTTTCCCCTAATGAGCCTGCATTTTGAGGCAGCTGTTTGATTTTTTTTGCAAGTGCTTTGGCTTTTCTCTCTGTTTTGTTCTTTTTTTTTTTTGAAGGTGTCAGAAATTTATGTTGCCTTATTGAATTATGTATATTGCATATTATTACAATAACAACAATAGCAAGAATATTGTAGAATGCCCGCCTACTTGTTGTAATTGAAGTGGTGGGTTTAACCCAAAGGGCGTTATAAATGTTAACAGTTGAGCAAAGTTGAAGTGAAATGATTTATGTCACGACAAATATTTCTCACATCTGATATGAAAATCTGCTTTACTTTTACAACAATTTTTCCTCTCAAATCAAATCCTTTGAATGGAAAAACAAATAAATATATATACATATATGTATATAAACTTAATTTCATTTATTCACCCTTAACTTAAGCACATTCTCAACGCCCATAAAAAAATCACCAATG
Organism: Drosophila emarginata; assembly: GCA_037075365.1. Taxonomy (NCBI): domain Eukaryota; kingdom Metazoa; phylum Arthropoda; class Insecta; order Diptera; family Drosophilidae; genus Drosophila; species Drosophila emarginata. Next base: position 14,061,895 of record JBAMCD010000221.1, on the reverse strand, counting down.
TTCTATTTTAAAATAACTTAAAGTTCAACATGTCGCCCACAGAATTGCTTAAACAACCACAAGAAATCACTTTAAAGAAAAACATCCTTGAAGTCCGCATTATATATCTATATATATATATAAACATTTTTTTGTTTGTAAGCAGTTGCCCCAGCAACAGCTGTTGCTCTTGTTTCTGTTATTGTCTACCCCCCTCATCGTTATGATGATGACGACAAAGGAAATGCCCACATCCCAGCCCAATTTTCGGCCCACATTCCAGCCCTTGTCCGTGCGGGGCAACAGCAACAAATTACAATAACAATGAAAAGTTAAGCGCTATCAACAAAAAATAAATAAAAAACAAAAAAAAAGGACAACACAAAAAAGTGAAACATTTTCTGGGCAACAGCCTGTAAGTAGGCAAAGGAAATTTCGAGACCCAGACCAAGGCTGGACAACATATGGCCCAGAAATCAACCGTTCTCATGCCACTGACAACTTTAAAGGTTGTCAGCGGTTACAGAACACACACACACACACACAGACGGTAGAATAGCAACAACCATTTCATTTTTCATTTTCATTTGTAACAAATTATTTGTAGACCAACATAGAAAGATAATTTTCATGGGGAAGAATTTCTTCTCCTCCTTCCTCATCGCACTCGCCACCAATTCCGTCTAATCTCTGTGTGTTTATTTAGGCAGGGAGAAAAGTTAAGATCAAATTCCACATCAACACCAGCATTGATAAAACCAAAAAAAAAAAACCTAGACGACGAAATATGAAAAACAAAACTCACGTGCTAGCCCCAACGAATATCTATTTCCTCCCCCCATCACACTCTCTCTCTCTCTCTCTTGCTCACTAACGTCGTTTCTGTCAAGTGTTTTCCACTTAATTTTCCAGCATTTATGTAACAAAATTTAAATAAAACCAAAACAAAAAACCAGATCTGTGTGTGGTCCAACACAATAATTTGTGTGTGTGGGCACTTGAGACTGTCGCTTAGTGGATTGAACTGATTTATGCTGACAAATCAAATGTTAACATGCATTTTATGTCAAAAAGTATCTAACGGATAATCGAACTCTCGGCAAAGGTAGGAGAAAACTCCAAAAACTGTTCCCACGAAACCCATTAGAAAATTGAAAGAGAAAGATGGGGAGAGAAATATATTCATACATATGTACATACAAATATATATAAACCAAAACCAGAATAAAAGTCTAAGCGAAATCAGCTTAAATTCAATTTTGCCATCAAAATCAATTTAAGGGATTAAGTTTGAAGAAAAGTCTTTTGCCCCGTTTTCCCTTTTACTCACTCTCACTCCGTTCTTCCTTGTCATCAAATTGATAAGTTTAAAAGGGAATTGTGCCAATTCCAGTAAAAAGTGTGTGTCTGCGTGTGTGAGAAGGAAAACATGTCCTTAAAGGAAAATGAAATTAAATTTCAGCATCAACGACTGATTTCTCTCAGAGAGTGGGCGTGGTTACGGTGACAGCGCCAAATAATCCTTTAGCGTAAAATATTTTAACTTTAAGCGAAATGATGATGATAAAGGAGGTAGAGAAAAAAAACGGTGGGAGGAGCAAATAGCTTGACATTGATATCGAATGTCGTCAGAACGAAAATATCTCTCTCTCTCTATATATATATATATATATATATATATGTATGTTGTATAAATTGTATCTATCAAGTTTAGTCCCAAGAAATGTTACTTTTGGCTTTTTGCTGTCTGATATTTTCTATTGTTGTTGGTTGTGTGATGTTGTTTACAGTTGACAGAGCCCAGACACAGCTGCAGACACAGATACAAAACGGAAGTGAAGGGAACCAAGAAACAGAGTATAGGCAAAGGAAAAAAAAAAAGAAATTGTAACAACAAAACTGAAAATAAAAAATCTCACACGACAACAGACAAATTCTAGTTATATCAAATGCAAAGAAATGTATCCAAGAAATAGTCTATCGGAATGAAGGCAAATCAAACTCATTATGCACACACACAAACACACACACTTACAGGAACATCAAGCTTGCCTCATTACACTAGCTAAAGAATGCTTCTTCTACTCAATCACAAGTTTGTTTCCAAACAATTGGCTGGCCAAGTGGTTACAGAACTACCAATAACAACAACATGGCAAAAAAGGAGGTAAAGAAAAGTTGAATGCAATAGAAATCAGGGGGATGAGGAGGAGGGAGGGGGATGGGAATGGAGGATCGATACTACTCGAGATACATGTGTATGCACGTGCTATGAAATCAAACTTTTCAGTTAGGCAAAAAGGAGGCAGAAGTGTTGAGAAAAAAACGAGGTAACAGCCACACACACACACACACACACACACACACACACACACACACACACACACACACGTACACACACACCCATGTGCCTTGCATGTTGGAAAGTTTTGCCATTTTATCAGTTGTGTTGCTGTTGCTGCTGCTGCCTTGCAAGTGGCACGTGCTTGTTGCAAGCAAAGCTCTCATTCCTTTGTCTAACCCCTCTTATTTTCCCCCCTCCCCCATGACCAACACATCATCAGTCTCGTTCCCTATTGTTTTTATTCTAGAGCAGAAACTTTTGTGTTTTTCATCTAGACAAGCGCGGGAGGAAGGAAAATGAATACCCTGAAAAAAAAAAGTTGTTAACTTTAAGTTGCCAAACGGTGAGAACTTTTCACTTTAACCATGAGGAGATGAAGTGAGGGGAAATGGTGTTAGTGTTGGTTGTAAGTCGAACGGCAGGTTATAAAACATTTTGACGACTGATTTTGATGACTTGCCAAACCGCCCACAACTTTGTTGCCGCTCCTCTTTAGCTACCATTCCCTTCCCCCTGTGCCTTTTGGAGTTTTATGCATTTGGTTTTCTCTCTTCCCATCTCTGTCTGCACTTAAAAATTGGGTCAAAGGCAACTCCGAAACATTTTCACTTTATGGCCTACTCAAGGAAGTGAATTTAAAGAAAAAAAAAAAAAAAAGAAAACCGAAACCTCCATTCCTACAGTCTGCCTTTTCCATTGCTACTCCTTGTAACTGGTTGCCCTTGAGCTTCTACCGAGGCGGTGGATGATATTTCATGATTAAAAAGTTGCGCACTCATAAAAATAAACCACATTTTGCAACACTGGCTAACGGTTAATCTCCATTTACTTTTGGCTTTGCCGTATTCATTCCCATTTCCATTTCGCAGCACTTTTGCCATCTCTTTTTCTCGCTTTACGCTATTCTGTTTTGTTATGTTCTTAACTTTATGCCATAATTTCATATGCTTTAGACCACATTCTCCGTCTTGCCAGCAATCTAATGTCTTTCTTATTTGGAGGGGAGAGGAGGTGTGGCTTAATTATTTTATCACCCAAGTTGGGAGTCTCATTTTCTGCTTTTCTGTTGTTTACATTTCCCTATTTGCCTTGTCATAAATCGTTCAAATTGTTATCTTTATCTTTATTTACCTTGCCTACTCCTTTTTTCTTTCTGTAAGTGGAAAACATTTTCAATCATATTGCCTACTGGAAAATCGCTTATCTCATTTGTGGGCAAACATGACCGGACCATAACATACATATATATATATATATATACATAACAAGGCGGGAGGGGCAGAGCAGGGCAGCCGTTGCCACCTCTCTCAGCAATTGATAAGTTTGTGTACTTTCACATTTTTTTTTTCGTATTCTTATCTTGGATCTGGTTAATGTTAATCCCTTGCTCTCCTACTGTAGCTATGCCTTTTGGTGGCAGCTGACAATGGCCAACGGTGGCAAACAGTGTCGCAACATCTGGTACAGTTATTATTATTAATATTATCATTTAACTCACCTTGCCTCACCTTTTCAATGAATAGAGGGCACATTACCTACATATGTATTTCGGATTTATCGATTATCAACGCAAGCAATTCGGTTCACAAAAAAAAGAGAAAAAAAATTGATAAATCTAACGACTGAAAAAAAAATGGTTGCCACGGCAAGAAACAAAGGGAAATTGATTTCGTTTCTTTCCATTTTCAAAAATTGAATGTTGCAAGTGAGATTTGTCTATGACCCAACAGACAGAGACATTGCACTCTAGGGAATTTGTAGGAGACTAATGGGGCATATGCGTTTTTAAAGCTGATACATCTCTAAATTAAAACTTAATCTAAAATTTAATTTAATTTAATAACTTAGCTGCGGATTTTTTTCAAATTTTAATTAGAAACTTTTATAAATTTTATATATAGGAAATATATAAAATACTGATGCTTATAGGTAAAATAGTTGTAGTATTGTAGTCTGAAAGGTAACTTTTCATATTTGAAAGAGTCTTTCAAAAGTCTTTAAAACCGTCTTTAAATACTTATCTTTACTGATCCACATACCCAGCACCAAGTCAAAGCACAAAAGAAAAGAAAACCAAAAAGAAAAACTCGCGTCAGGTCTCATTAATCAATTTGATTACGCACGAGCTTTCTTGCCTCTGACTCCCCTTCCCAGACAGACTTGCCCCAAAACCCAAAAGACAGACACAAAAATGAAAAAAAAAAAAAGAAAAATAAACCCGATTGCACTGGCCTTTTCGAATATAATTGTTTAATTTATTATTATTGTATTTGTTTGTTATGCCTCAGTGTCAGTTCTTCTCATATTCCACGAGATAGAGAGGGAGGGAGGTAGCAAGGGTAGCGGGTTCAGCGATTTGTCTTTGAAATGGTTTTCAAAACAACAAATTTCTTAATTTTCCATGATAAGCGCCAAATGTGAGCAGCTTGCGGGGCTTTGCCCCATTTTGGTTGTTGCCCCTTTTATTTTATTTTTTCTCCCTCAACAATTTCGCTATGCCCACGAAATGAATGTCAATATTTTTATAGCTTATCTGGACAGACTGTCCGATTTAAAGATGAAAATAGGCAACTGTCATACCCAGTAGTCATGAGAGAGAAAAATAAAAGCAAAATGGGGAGCAAATAGACTCGTTTGAATTATTGAAAAATAATTAACTAGGCTTACAATTCTTTAAAATAATTCTTTGCATAGAGTAAAGGGTATTAAGTAGGGTATCTAAATGTCGATGATCTAATATAATGCATAGAATCGTTTGAAATAATGATGATGATGATGCATTTGTATTTGTTTTTGCATTTTGCTTATTTTCTCTGTTGCGCTCTCACTCTCAATGAAATATTAATATTATTTATATTGCCCATGCTTTGGGCGATAAGCGATTGAAACTTCCGTATTTCATCTAGGGACAAACACTCAAATTGAATGGAAGAGAGACATAGGCGGCAGGGAGAGAAGAGAGGAGTAGACTATGGAGAAAACTGTGCCATCAATATTTGTATGTTTGTTGGTTAAATATAAATCAAGGAAAGAGTTCAAAACGCATTTCATTTAATAAATTAGTATATGCATAAAATGCATTACAAATTAAAGAGTGGCCTATATACACACACACACACACACACACTCATAGATGGACAGTTGAATACACACACTCAAACTCTTGCTGTACACTGGGGCGAAATTATTTGCACAGCTGTCAAAGTTTGACCTCAATTTTTGTGTTGAAGCGTTGCTTTAGCTCTCTTTTATTTCACTCTTTTTTTTCTTCTTTTTTTTGTTGTTGTTGTTGCTGTCTCCCCCTTATCATTCCCCTCCACATCCTCTGACTCTTTCAATGGAATTTTAACCAAAAAATATTTTCCATGTTTTTTGAGTGATTTATGCTATATGTTTGACCAAACGACAGGTGGATGAGTAGAAGGAAATGGAGGCGTTGTAGGTGGAAAAGCAGTAGCTGCACGAGGGAGGAGATGCAGTTTACCTACGATTTTTTTTGGTTTCCTCCCAATCTTTCACAACAAATAACAGTAAAATATTTTCATAAATAAATAAAAATTATTAATACAAAAACGTAGAGAAAAGTTATCTTTTGACAGGCAAAAGTTGAGGAAAACAAAAAAAGACAATGAGAGATAAATGTTGAAAGGAACAGACAAAGAAATGACAGATGAAAAAATTATTGAACAATTTTTTGGAAACCAAATAAAATTAAGTTTTTAATAGCATAGGCGAAATAAATATATATATTAGTGAAATTTTAGTTGCCACAACATATGTTGTATCGTAATTTCTAGAGGGTATCTTTTAGTCGGCATTCGGTACTGTTTTTTCTTGCATGCCCAAGCAGAAATTCAAAGGCCTTATTCTACTTCATACACACCTTTGCCCTGCAAAGTTGACCTTAATTTCAATTCTTACTCCTACCCAACCTTCAGATGCTGCTCCCACCACTCAGTCACTCGACCCACTCCTTTAGCCAACTCAAGATGGCCAACTCAAGTAAGATGAGAAAGAAAAAAATAAAAAGGTTAACAGCCCAAGTCGCGTGCTCTGCGATTTTGTTTGCATTTCGTTAGGCATATTTACCAAAATATTTGCCTCTTTTTCTCTTCATCATCATCATCATCATCATCGTTTCCTTCTTTTACATCTTTAACTTGGCTGTGGCTTTCTTTTGTATTTCGTTGTCGATTTTTTTTTTTCCTTTTGTAATGTTTGTTTATATGCAAAATGGCTTTGTGTTTGACTTTCAGTTGTTGCGGCCTGGTCTGTAAATTGTTGATTTACTCGCCGCTTCTGCCAATGTTTAACTTTTACTTTTTCCATTTGTGATTATTATTAAGCAAACCAACTCACTCACACCCCTTTCTGTATTTCTATCTATCTATCTATCTCTTTTGCAGGTCTTGGATGCCAGTTTATATAGCAGTCAATCGTTGGCCACCTCAGCGATGATAGCCGTCTTCTCCCTGCTTTTGGTCTTGATTGTGCTCATCTCTTCGCTTTTTGTTTGGAAGTAAGTAGAAAACAAAAAATAAATTAAATTAAGTGCAACGAATATCTAATACCCTTTTCAAATCGATCATGTTGAATAATGCTGATCAACAGTAAACAACGATCTTTATAAACTAAAAGAAAGAATGCAATCTATAAACAAAAACTGTGCAATTTTTCTCAAACAGGCTCCAATGACTCAATTACGGGAAATGGGGGAGCCCACACACACACACACACACAGTCATACACTCTTGACTTGCTCCCCTATGCCGCGGTCTTCTTTGTCTTCACATCTCAAACGCCTTGTGTGGCTTTTATTTTATTTTATATATATTTTTCTTATTTTTTTTTTTTGTCTTGACTATTATCGCGGCTTGCCCCCTTCTGGCAACTTTTATCGCAGCGGAGCAGCTCAGAAAGTTGTTGCTTGTTGTTGTTATTGTTGCTGTTAAGTAAAGTTGAAGTTGAATTGGAGGCGTTAACCATTTGCCTGCAACATGTTGCATGTTGCTGTTGCTCTTTGCTTTTTTGATTTATGTGCCAAGCAAAAGAAAAAGATTGCCACTAGGCGATAAAGCAAAGAAGACTAAAAGAGACAGCCTGAAAGCACTAACTTAATTACATGGCTAACAAAAAATTTAGACAATTTGCTAAAGCAATAAAAATGTATAGTTAGGAGAGGAAAACTAAAACGGATTAAAATTTCATTTTCATTTATATATGAAATTTATAACAAATCAAAATTTTATATACATTTTAACACATTGAAATTGTTGTTTGTGCAACAATTTTCATTTGACGCCGCCGTATCAAAAATGCAAGCAATGCGAAAAACTCGGCAATGGCGAAAAAAGAGGTAAATTAAAATGCACACAAAACACAAAAAAATAAAAAAAAAATATTGTGGTGGGGGCGTGGGGGGTGCAAAACATGAAAACCATTTGCCAAAGTCAGAAAAACAAACAAGGAAACAAACAGCCAAACGAAAATTAATGTAGTCTACTTTTGAGCGAGCCACTAACATGACCTACATACATATGTGTATGTGTGTGTGTATATATATATGCATGAGTAGTGCATATACATATATATATATGTGTGTGTGGGTGGTTATGCACTTAAAACCAAAACTAAATTAAATTGAAATTTTTAAATAAACGTGGCAAAAAAACGAAAGAAATGAAATGAAAAGAGAAGAGAAACGAGAAGTGAAAAATGGCCCAGACTCGCCATGGACTAGAGCATATAAAACAATTTACTTTTACGGTCTACCCAAAAAAAAAAAGAACAGAGAGATGGAAAAAACTCTGGCTAACACACACAGTCGTATACCCACAGATATGGCAAATGCGAAATGAAATCTGCTAGAGAAAAATAACCACAAAAGTAGCAAGAGAGAAAGAGAGCAGGAGGAAAAAAAACATTCTCATGCCTCTCACTCTCATTTTTCTTTTTTTTGCTTGTTTTCCATTAGTTTTTGCATGTAGACAGTATTAGAAGGAAAAGCCAAAGTTAAATATAAATGTGAGAGAGAATAAGGACTAAGAACGAAAGCGAGTAGAGGATTTAAAGTGAAACACAAAGCTCTTGTTCATATGATATCCTTTGCCATTTGCCATTTTTTTGATTCCTATTGATTTGCCATAATTCCATTCACTATTTTATTCATTCAGTTTTCTCACATATTTTGGGACCCAGCTGCTTGTCTTCTCATTAGCATCGACTTGAACAACATTCAACATTCAATATCCAACATCCGACGACATCAACAAGTGTGTTAACCGAATCATCGATTTTTCTCCCTTCTCTCTCCATCTCCTTCTCTTTGGGGTGGACTACCAATAACAAAAAAAAAAGAAATATGTATATATATTCATGTGAATCAAACGTTGAGGTTCTCTTTTGGCTCCTAAATACAAGCGTTCCATTCATTCATTCATACATATTCATTAAAGTTTGCTGACCGCAGGCACGCACAGCATACTCCAATGCTTGGGGGTTCAACGGTGAGGGGAAAGGACACAGAACAGGACGTTGTTGTGCTTCATCATTTTTGAGGTTATGGCCAAATACAAACACACACACACTCATACACATATAAAGAGCAAGAGGAAAAAAAAGCTCAACGAGCATCTTTATTACACTGTTTTCTATCTTTGTGTATGGATGTGGGTGTGTTTGTGTGTGCGTGTGTGTGTGTATATATGGTTAGATACTAGAAGCTGTTGCCTTAAGTGTTTGACCAGCCCTCCTCCTCATTTGTCTGTCTGACTGTTCGTCTCTGTGTTTGTGTGTGTGTGTGTATAAACGACTATGAATGTCAAGAGAGAGAAAAAAAAAACATGGCTAAAATAAAACTTGAGGCCGAGCCATTTTTGTGGCATTTATGATGTGGCACATTATTCTTGCTTTTATCGTGTGGCATGCCCCAACAAAGAACAAAAAAAAAATAGAATGCGCAACAACAAAACGAAGGAGAACTAACAGTTATCATCTATAAATGGGAAACTAAATTTTATTTATACTTATAATTCATTCGGCCAACACCAACCAACGTTGAATATAGAAAATGTTGTTCTTGGAAATAATATACACTCGAAAAAACAAATGACTTAGAATACAATTTTTTTTTGCTTATGAAAATGGTATAAAAAAATATCAAATATATTTTTTATCTTTTTTTGAGTGTAGGCAAGGTGAAAATTATCTATATACATATGTACGTACATACATATGTATATATAATATTCAATTAAATAAAGAGGCATTTATTTTGCTTCAAATACCGATTAACATATAAAATTTCAAACCATAAATTGCATTTATTATGGTCTCTCTCTCTCTCTCTCTCTTACTCTCTTGTTTTTTCTGTTCATAATTACCTTAATTATTTTAATAAACCGCCGGCATGCTATAACTTTTTTTATTGCAAATGTTTGCTCACTTGCACTTTATTAATTACATGGATATGCAACACATGTGTGACACCAGCAAACACACACACACACACACACACACATATACACAGAAAAATCTGAAATGCTTGTCATTAAAATTGTTAACATTGTCCAGAGCGGCAGTTAATAATATTTAAATAAATATGCTCCACTTAATTTGCATGCGGCAACAACTACAGCAACAACAGCAGCAAAGAATTAAACTAAGTAAATGTAAATAATTGAAATAGATGAAGAAGAAGAAGCAACAAAAGTCCTTTTACCCTGACACATAAATTGAATTCGAAGCCGAGCGTGGGTTACCCTCATTCATATTAAATAAGGTAACCACAGCAACAACATTTCCTTCCCCTCAACAGCGTCTCTCTCGGTCGCCGACCAACGGGCCTCCCTTTTTTTAATGTTGTCTGTTAAATAAATAAAATCAATTTTACCTTTATACAATTTCGTCGCCCTTCGTTTTTACTCTCATCTCATATGATGCCCCCAAAAATATGCAAAAAGAATCATAATTTATGATTACAGAAGAAGTACCCTTACTGCTTATTTGTTGTTTGCCCGGCTGTTGTCTTGGCAAAAAGTTTTTAATCAAGTGCCATACCAAAATATGATATGGACTTGCAAGGCGCCTTGCCTTATGTGCGGCCTGAGTCATAGAGCCTCAACAGCTGTTTCTAGCCCCCCCTTTAAAATAATTGTTGGTAATATGATGCCTGATTCAGGTTTCCTCCGCCCGTTCTTCCACTCCCTCTCTCTCTCTCGCTCTTTATCTGCTCTTACGCTCACTCACAAAGTAAAGTCGCTGCTTTTGTGGTTTTGGCTTTTGCGGTTAAGGCTTGATGATGTGTGTTGGTCAGTTGCCAAGAAATGTTATGCAATTGCAATTGCAGTTGGTCAAAGGGACCACCAAAGAGTCATTGTAGTGATCAAAATTCATTTACGATGAGACAACTAAACCGATTTAAAACAAATCGGCTTTAACCATTTAACCATAAACATGCATTTGCTTTAATCTTAAATAATTTCTTACTTTATTTTTGTTTTTAACCAAGCAATTTCCATATCAAAGTCTTGCCACAATCGTGCTATCCGTTCTCTGGCCTAGGCCGAGAAATGTTTCTGGGGAATATTTGCCACTTTTTCACTTCTACCTCTTACTCTTGCGTCTTTTGTAGTTTCCTTTTTCGGTTTTACGTGCCCTTTTCTACTTTTCCCTCTTTCCTTTTTGCAACCCCCAAAAAGCAGTTCAGTTCAGAGTTCATAAATAAAAGATTCACTTCTTGGCATAACTCACTCCACCAAAACCCCCCTCTCTCGTTTTACACACTCGCACACCAAACACACACATAGAGATTTCATGCTCATACAATCACATTGTTGCCCCTTTTTTGCTTGGCAGCTACTTTTTATTGTAAATTGCTTATGCCAAAAGCAAAGCAAAAGGAGGAAAAAAAAGGAAAGGCAAGGAAAACTCTTTTGCCCCAAAGGTATTCGCTCTTGGCTTAAGTTTTACTTCTTTTCTTTCTCTCTCATTCTGTCTCTCGCTCTCTCTCTCTCTATGTTAGTGCCCATTTCTTCAACCCTTTTTGCATGCTTATTGTGTGAGCATACAAATGTTTTACTTTCTTGCCAAATTGTACGACACTCTTGGGTATTAATGCTTGACGTGTTCGTCTTTCGGCCATAACGTTTAGAAATCAAACATGGGTCTCGCTTGAACTGGCTTGAACAAACACAGAACTCACTTCACACCATGTCTAATGAAATGAAATGAAGCAAAATTGAGAACCTGCGGCATGCCCATATTAACTGAAAACTTTGATCTCAAGTTAAAGAGTTTTGCTGGCAATTGATATTTACTTTTATATATAAATTACATTTGTATGTACATCTACATATATAGATACATTCTCATAGAAACATACGAATCTCATAAGTAGTCATGTCATTTTTTAATATACCCAACACTCCTGTATGCTCGCTTTTCCCATTCTCATACTTTTTCGAAGGCATTGTTGTTAGTCATCAAGCCGACTCTCGACGCTTTTATGCGTTTTTGGTTAGCTTTTACTTAACCATTTTTTCCATTTTTTTCTTTTTTTGCTTCTTCTTCTTCTTGCTTTGGTTGTGCGAGTTTTTACGAGTGACTTCCGTTTTGACAAACACAACATGTTTACCTACAAGAACATTACAAGGATACTAACATCTCGTCCCATCATAGCATCCCTAAGCACATTCTTGCTACGTGGCGTCAATTTAATTTCACATTTTTCATTATGCTTATGCTTGCATGACAATGTCTTCGTTTACCAACAAGGATGAAGGACACACACACACACACACCTATACACAGACACATATATGAAAAGGCATCTTTTAGGCTGTTGCCTTAGTCTCTATCTCTCTCTCTCTCTCTCACACTCTGTCTGTTTGTCTTTTCGCCATGGGCAACACTTAATTATGTTCATTATTTTCATGGCACGCGGTTGGTTTTGCCTTTCCCTCTGCCCCTGCCCTATGCCACAACCAACGTTTTGACAAGCTTGACGCTTGATGCTCATTTAAATTGAATTTTGAATAGCCTATTTTATGGATGGGGGAGCTGAAGTAGCTTCAATTCAGTTAAAGGAAGGAAGGAGGAAAGAGCCACGTGTTTTTTTTCTTATTTTTTCGGCATTCTTTATTAATCAAATTGTTGAAGCAATTTAAAAGAGAAGTTAGCTGGCTTGTTTTGGCTTGCTTACCTGACATTTATCACGAGTTTCAGTTACTCCTCTTATACAGTGTTTTTTTTTTTTGGTCATTACAAATCGATTTATCTTGTCTTAAGGCTCTATTAGAGAAGGCTCAGTTACTAATCTCAATCTCTTTCTCTCTCTTTCATTTTTGTTGCAGAAATAAACGTAAAGTGCAAAATCTGTTGCCCTGCAAAACGCCTACACGAGGTCCTTTAAATGGGGCAATGCCTTTGGGTACCGGCGATAGTTCCGCACATCATCATCATCATCACCATCATCATGGCATGTATGAGGATCCCGATGCGCATTTGGGTCATCATAGACCATTGGTCATGCGGCATCATCATCATCATCAGCATCCGCACCATTCGCATCATCATCATTATCAGCAGCCGCATCCGCAGCACCAGCAGCAACATCATACCGAGGTTAGTATCGATAACAGGAAATACCAAAATGCGAAAAATATTACGACAATTGCTGTCACAACACTGACACTGACATCATTTCATTCTGATTGTCATTGTTCGAAATGTCTTTTGAGCCTGTCACAAGCAATTCAATTGCGAGTAGAGTGTAAACTGAAACCACATTTCCTATCCTTTCTTTAATTCAACTTTTAGTTGTTCATCTGCTTTTGTCTGTTCTGTTTATGCATATGATTGCTTTATATATTTATGAAACGCCTCAATTTACACTTGACGAGTATCTATATATATATAAAGCATATATATATATATCCTGTATAGTATATGATATCCTTGCCTCTTTGTGTCAGCTTAATTTCAGCTCCCCTTTTGTTAGTCCTTCTTGGTTTCTTTTTTTTTTTACGACTCTGACGCCTGGAAGGCTCGAAACGTGTTTCCTTTATGTTATGTCCTTTTTTTCTGCACTGTCATATCTTTGGCCTTTGTTTGGCCAGAAGGCGAAGGATATATGTATGTATATGTGGATTGTGTGTTTATTTTATTGTCTGATAAACAGCTCCTTTGAATTGCTCCTCCCAGTAAGCCTGGAGACAGCTACTTAAGCTTTAAATCTCATCTGATCGGATCTGACTGACTCTTAACCCTGCCCCCTCTCTTATCTCTTTCTCATTTTAGCTGCTACAAGGCAAAAGTATTCACTATCCAAGTGGTTATCCAATGACTCGTTCGCCACCGTTTTTGGTTAGCTCATCACCTGGCCCAGATCCATATCGTTCAAATGATAATGTCTACGAGGAATTGGGTCCCGGTCGTGTCGATTCCGATGGTGAATCTGAGCCTCCACTTCATTCCGATGATGATTTTGCCGAAGATGAATTATCACTGCCAGGTGAATGTAGTTTCCAAAAGGAAGTCAATCCCAGTACAATGAGCGCCAGCATGACGCCCTATCATGAGAGACAAACTGGCAACAGTTTGGGAGCAGGAGCTACTGGAGGTTCAACAGCTGCTGTACCATCAACATCATCCGCCTCATCCAATCTGTTGCCACAGGTGACCACTCAAGAGCGTCACAGTGTCCTCAGTAGTGGTTCATCTACTGGGCAAGATGCCTCAACTGCCACTGCTGCTTCCACCACAAGCAACAACAATACCAATGATTTGGCGTTGTTATCAACACGTCGGACTCCTCGGACACGTCAACCACGACCCCAAGTCACCGATGATCTCAACAATAGCAGCTCGACGGCAGAAATTGCTGATCTGGCTCCCCTCTACGATAATCGCAGCAATCTCATGTCACTCGGCTATATGGCACGATCGACAGCACCGCAATTTTATAATACGCTCGAACACGAAGTGGAGCGAAGGAATCGCATCAATGCCCAACTGAGCAAAGCACCTGGTCCAGCGCCATTGTCCACCATCTATCGTGAACGTATCCGATATCCTAGTGCCCAGCATTATCCACCTAATAGCACCAGCGGTCTTCTGGCAGCCACAATGCGTGCTAGAACCCAACCCCGCATAATGGATCGTCGCTTGGGACCCCATCAGCATCAACATCATCGCATACATGCCGCTCCACTGCCACCATCAGAGCCAGCCTATGGTTATGCTGAGCCAATGATGTACAACGCCAACTATTATTATGAGAGTGCCAATCCATTGGGCGGAGCAATAAATGGAGTGCGACCCTATGCCACCACCGCCCCTACCACATCAGAGTATAGACAACCCTATGGTGATTCTAGTTTTGGTTCCGATTCGGGTTATAGCCATCACACACCAGCTAGTTCAATTGGGCGTCAGGATTATGATCTAGCTGAGCCACAACTCCATTTGCAACTGCAACAACAGCACCAGCAGCCGATTCCACAGCCATCTAAACCGAACAAGTTGTCAGCCGCCTTGACTTTTGGCTGGAATAAGAGTATCGGTCGGAAGCAGGCTTCGTCGCATCCGGCAACTGTATCTGGAAGCAGCAGCAATGAGGCAACCAGTCCCAATAATAATAGCAGTCCGTGCTCTACAGTCACCTCTCAGCTGGATAACAATAATGCCAGCAGCAGTCTATCGCCGGCATAGATAGCAAAACCCAACAAATGTGAATAGGAGATACAATCGCCCTTTGTCGTTCTCCATGTACAGTTAATCTAAGTTCTTGTAAGTTATAAGCTGTAAGTCCTATATCAATTTCAGTCCTGCGTGTACATCGTGAAAGCAATAGATATCTTAGCTAGAAAAAAGAAAGAAAAACTCGAACCGAAACTAAAGCTCTATTTGCCATCAAGTCACTAAGAAGCAACAGTAATTTAAGTTAATAATATTTAGCGAAACAAAGAACTTATAGCTCTTAAGTGTTTTTCCAATGTGATTGCCAAATTCTACAATATTTAAAACAAAACTAATCGAAATCGATAACTTATTTATAATGTAAAAAGAAAAGGAAGAAAAACTAAACACTATATCAACTAAACTAAATTAAACTAAAATCCCTTGTCAATACTTTATTTTTAAGTTACTTATTTTTTAATTTGTTTGTTATTTTAGTTTGGTAAGCAACAAAGAAATGAAAAAACTTCAAAGAGAAAGAGGAGAAAAAATGCCTACAAAAAATATACCAAAATATCAAAAAACATCAAAAAATCTATCAAAACAAAATTGGCTTTTAATTTTTTGATTTTATTTTAAATTCGTTAAACAAAATTTCCTTGAACTGCAAAAAAATGGGAAATTTAGGCAATGGGAAAATTCTCACAGAGGGGCAAAGCTAAGGGGAAATTTTACTGTACTTAACTCTCCACAGGGCATATCTGTGGAGAGTATTTTAGTGTGGAGAAATATGAAATGTGTTGAATACTTTTTAAGTGTTTTCTCTGCATTTGAAAAGTATAGCCTACTTTGGGGCTGCTGTAGAAATTAAACAAAATTCTACAAAATCGCATTGTAAGTAAATGAATTTGAGATTTATTAACTTTTGTTTTTGAAATTAAAATCAAGTAGAATTTGAGTAGAATTTTTCATTATTTTAATGAATTATTTATTTAATTTCCATTTCATTTATTTGATTGTATTAAGTTGGATAAATTTAAAAATGCATTTAACACAAGCCTTAGGCTAGGCTCTAACAAGACTGTTTACATATTTTATAATACCAGTGAATAAAGAGAAAAGAAAACTAGTAATAATCACACAAGAATAAATATTTTACTTTATGCCCAAAACAATAATAAATTGTATAAAAGTAAATTATAAGAACTTAGGTTGGCTAAAGCTTGTAAACTAATTACTTGAAAGAGAACTACTAAACACCCATTAGGTATATCGAGTGAACCATTTTAGGCGGGGCTAACCCTTACCAAAAACCCCCCCACACATGTTAATGATGCCCCCACACTTGCTACATAGATAGGTTGTATCTGAGCTGTATATAGTAAAAGCATGATATAGTATACTTAAAAAATATAGTATGTATATCATAAAATCAAAAGATCCCAAAACAAGAAAAATATACAAAAAAAAAAATAATAAAATAAAGTTGAAAATTTTCTTATATGAGCACAATGCAATGTATCCTATAAATTGTAGTTTATATACATACATACATAAAAATACAAGTACATACATTTATCCCAATCTCTACGCCCTTCCCCCAAAACAGATTTATAAGTAGCAATTAGAGTTAATAAATAATTGGATACCATTTAGACTACCCTATAGCCTACTAACCATCTGAAATCATGATCAGCCATCATACAATAATATGAAACGCAAATGGAATAATTGCTTTAGATGAAGTTCAAGAGTCGTTGTGATTTTCGAAAATCCCTTTAATCCATAATCTATAACCCTAACTCTTATCTCTATCCCTTTAATAATCTATGTTCTTTTTATTGGAATATTTTTTTGTTATGTAAAAAAGTGAAATGTAGTTGACAAAATAGTTTTGAATATTGAGAAACATTAAATGCAGTAGCACAATCATTGAACGAGTGACAAAAAAAAGGACAAAACGTATGACAAACAAACATCCCTTTTAATCAAATCAACAGCAGCTTAAAAGGATTATCCTCAAAAATATAAGTAAACCAAAAAAGGACAAAATAAAATCATTCATATAAATAATAACTTAGGCTTAACTATGGTTACTATCAGTTGAGCGAAGCATAGAAACACCAAAATATAAAGTGGAAACAATTCCAATTCATTATATAATTTTTAAAAGCATTTGGTTAAATTTTGAATCAAAAATAAGCACAGTTGCACTGTGGTCAATGTAATAAAAATCAGCTGATTAAATTGTAATAAAATATATAGATATTATGATTTTGGAATACTTAAATAACTGTTTAAAACTGTTTTGTTCCAAAGATTTTGCAAGAGCCACTAGAGTCAAATATTTAAATGTTTTAAAAACCTTTTTTTAAATTTGAGAAATGGTTCTATAAATATAGTTCAGAATTTTCAGTTGGCAGTTGGTGATAACAATATATGTATAATTATATTTACCGATTTACAGTCTCTCTTTCTGTTGCTTCATTTATTTTTAATTTCGAATATCACATATCAAATATTTTCTATTAAATTTTAATGAGACAATTCCATATAGAATTTATGTAATATAGCACAACCTGGTTTCTAACACTATCAATATCAGTACAAACAAATGGAAATCTCACGAATCTTTTAACCCAAGCTCTTAACTATCATAACTATCGTCTCTGTAGGCGAACCGTTTCCTAATCATAATAATTGTAAATATCGAGACAAGTCAATAATTATAAAAAAAAAGAATATGAAAACTTGCTGTATTGTAGTTCTTCCAAAAATCTTCTAATGTTACATCAACACTATATAACTAACTATATAGACAATTATGTTTAGTTATTTTCGATTTGTATATACATATGTATTTACAATACTATATTCAACAAAAGGTAAATTGTTTTCTGTTGTATCTTTTTTGAGATTAAGTATGAACTTTGACAGCATATCATAATATTGACTTTATATAACATATGTAAATGGGGTAAAATTTTTTCGTATACTGAAAAAATTAAACTACAATATATATAAAAAAAATCTTATTCATATGCCAGAAGAGACAAAAAAAAAAGAAATAAAAAACAATTGAAACCCAAACCAAGAAAAACCAAAAACGATTTAATCGAATTTATAATGTTAAACTGCCAGTTAATCGAAAGCAAAATGAAAAATCGAAATCGAATGAACAAGAACAAAAACAACAATATTAATATATCAATTAAATTAAATTATATTAATAATGATTAGTAATTATAATTATATGCCGATAAATAGTTAGTTTATCAATTTTTTGTAAAACGAATTTCCAACAATTAGTTTCCTTTTTCTATAAGCATCAGATATGGATAATAATTAAAAATCAAATTATGAAATATGAAAACCAAATCAAATGAAATTTAATTCTACATATATACTTTTGTGGCTTCCATTGAAGATTCGGTGTGACACTGAAAAAATGAAATACCCCAAAAGGAGACGAGGCAAGTGGCATGTGGCAAAAGGCGTAAATCTGCAGCAAATTTAATATGCGCGCGTGTGTGAAGGAACGATGGGCACAAAGAGAGGGCAAAGAAGATTGTGTGTAATTTTCATGGGTGTAACAAGGGGATGCGATATAATATTACTTTATCAAATCAATTTCGTTTATGCAATAAATATATATAGTCATATGACAAAGAATTTCATAAGCTCTAAACCGACTTTGGCTATTTTACACTGAGCGCTATTAGTGTTTTATATATAAACTGAATTTGCACCTTTTCTTTGGTGGTTAAATAAAATGAATATGTGGCATGAATAAGTGGCATCTACGCCCATGTAATGGGGGGCGGACTGTGTTTGTTTTAGCGCTCTTGTGCATGCAGTTAATGTGCTTATTTTAAAATTTAAATTGGCTTGCGCACTGCGCAGTCTTGAGTAGGACCCACAAAAGAAGGAGCCCACATAGAAGAGTGCAGGAAAATGTGGCGGAAGGGGAGGCAAGGCAGTTATACTCATCATTTATATGAACGTGTGTGTGTGTGCGCGTTATTGTGCGAGTCTACGTGTGTGTGTCGGTAAGTATATGCGTCTTCAGCAAGTTTCACTTTAATAGAAAGTTTGCATTGCGCTTTTCATTTTTCTTTTTCTTATTCCAGTAATTTTTCCCTTTTTTTTTGCATAAAGCTCATGGTGTAATTAACAGTTACTTGCAGCATCAGTGTGAGAGGGAGACAGCGAGAGAGAGAGATGGAGAAAGAGAAATGTTTGCATTAAGATAAACAACTTAATTATTTTCTTAGTGTGTGCCGCCTGCACTTTGCTGTGGTTGCTGCCTTCTCCCATCCTTCTAGCTGTAGCTTCCAGGTCCTTGCACACCCAGGATATGCATTTGAAGTGCAAGGAAGTTAATATGCCATGCGTATATGTTCCGGAAAAGCGGCAAAGCTTGTTGAGTAATTAAATAAATGAAGAAAATGCGTGCCAGTGCAGGTAAATTTTATACCAAAGTAGGCCAATTAGAGTTTCCCTCTTTACTTTTCTTATGTTTTCTGTTAATGTGAAAGTGATAGAGGCGATAGAGCAGGCGCGGTGGGTGGGTGGTGGCTATATTAATTTGGAAATTTCTCTAGTTATATGTATAAACTTAAACAATTTCAACTATGACACAGAAAGAATCTTATAGCCAGACGAAGGTAACCTGTCGATAATGTAGCAATAAAAATATTCTTATCTGATCATTTCCTAGAAGACTTAGAATAGAAAGCTATATAAAACAAAGATAATATAGAATTCAAAGAATTTTAATAAATTTTATTCCATCTATTTTATAGATAACGGCAAATGCTTGGGCTAATGAAAACAAAAAACCGACAAACAGAAATCTGTAGAAATTAATAATAGAAGTTCATGATGCTGGGGATAATAAACTTTAATTCACATAGATTGATCCGACTGTTAATGCTGATCAAGCGTATATATAATTGATATCATTACATATTTTAGGCTTTTAGTAAACATTTAAACTTTAAACAAACATGTAAAATATGACAGAGATTTTGATATTATTTACTTATTACTTGTTCAAATGAAAGACACTTGCTACTAAATTGACATAGCTTGTCTAATCAAAGAAATAATTATATCAATAATTGATAGCAATTGGATTTGATCTGGGTTAAAGTACCTGAAAACAAAAGCTTACCATTGTTCTGGCCTGGTTACTTGAAACGCTATCAAAACTATCGTAAAAAGTAGCTGAGTGTTTATAATTTAATGCTTTGAGATTAAAAAAGTATGTTTTAATTTCTAAGAATTACTCATAGCAGTTAAATTTCATTCATTAAAAATATGTGCCCACATACATATGTAGATATAAGTAAATTATTAAAAAGAAAAACACAAAATATTCTTACAATTTATAAATAAATTCCAATGGATGTGGCACAATGTTGCCTATTAAAAAGTTTTTTCCAATGAGAGTGAACAACTACACCCAAGACAATTTTACTTTTCCGTTAAAATGTCAAATGGAGCTTAATATGTGCCAGCAAACGGTACAACCCCCCATACTTTTCAGACACAAAAAAAAAGTTACTTTCAGCCTATCTTACTTACTACTTTTGAACTAGTTTCCAAAGCATGTTAGGCATTTAAAATTAATGTCGCATTTGGCAGGTGTTTGAGACTTTAAGACAAGACAAGGTAAAGACAGGATGCTGTTAACAACGGAACTCGAGAAACATGTCGCTATTCCACACTCCTTTGGAGCAGTAACAAACTCATGTGGGAAAGGGTAAAGAAATAATTGCTTTTAAACTTTGAAAATAGGTTGAAAACTTTATAGAAGACAATCTGCCAACAGTGTTAGGATTTTTAAGGTTTTAAATTTTCATTATCAATTTATTGTAATGTTTGTTTTTCATCATATTTGCTGATCACTTCACATATCACATAGCTTATCAGTCTATCAGAGACATGTGTATGGGTTGAGACCGTTCGCCAATCTTTCAATTGAAATAAAATGTAATTAACATTGGCAGTTCTTCAAGTGCTGGGTATCAGAGACCCAAAAACTGAGTGCCAATCACATGTGTGTTACAGATAAATTATACCAATGTGTATGTATACAAGCCCATATTTATAAGGAAATTTGAAAGTGTTAGCCAACACTGGCAAACGATTGATTTACTTTTATCAAAAATACAAATTATTGATATCATATGATTAATTAGCATTACTAATGACAGAACACACTCTGTTGACTGAATTCAAGTCACAAGCATTTTCAATTGCAGAATGTCGTCTAAAGCCAACGCATTGCAGCTCCTTTGTCTATTTTGGGCATTTGCTTTAATTGCTGATCATGCAAACCATTTTCAGGCCCAAGCCCAAGATACATTACAAGCCTGCAATGTGACTTCAAGCATGTCAAATTTAAATATAACCGAGGTAAGAACAACATAGTTGAAAAGGATAATTTCTTATATTAGTCTCTATTTAGTTTTCGGGAATTTGGTGGGAAGTAGCACGTCAACCTTCAAGTTCAGACTTCTGCACTCAAGTTAATATAACAGTGTTGGATACCACGGAAAACAATGTTCTAATTGATACAAGATATTCCAATACCGTTGACTATCCATGGGTTAATCAGACAATGAATGCCACATTAAATTTTTCTTCACAAAACGATGCCAGTTATAATTTTAGCTATTGGAATCCACCCAATTACACAGGCTATACAATGTTCAAGATCCTAGACACTAACTATACGGATTATGCGGTTATTTGCGGCTATACCAACGCCACAGATAATTCAACCTCATTTGGTTTATTGCTAGCCCGAGATCGGACACCAAATACAACAATTCTGGAGACATGGGAAGCTACAGCTTCAAAGACATATCCAAATTTCCAAGTGGGTGGAATGTCACTAATTACCCAAGATGATACGTAAGTTATGAAAGATTACAGCTGGATGTTATAATTAATCGTTATCGAATTTTATATTTAATGAGTGAATTTCTTTCTTATTGCAGTTGCTATGCCGCTGGAGCTAATCCCACATCGATTTTGTCAGCACTTTGTTTGGCTTTGTCATTAATAATTTATAAATATTTGAAGTAAAATTTTGTGCAAATAATATGTTTATTATTATACTGTGCTTGAAGTGAAATAAAAGCAAACCAAATCTAATTCATTTTCATAAATAGGTTTAACTATATGCATATATTATGCTGATTTTTGATTAAGTGATTGAATATATAACATATAGACTTACCGGAATAAATTTTTAGCCGCGATTCATTTTGTTCCATTTTCAATTGTTTCATCAGGAGACCAATTTAAGGAAATGCTTATCTGGAAAAAGAAAGCAATATTGAAAAAAGAACGTGAGAAACATAGAGAAGAATAAATAGATATCGAAATATTATATAAGAGAGAAGTTTTATTTCTCGCTCTCTCTGTCTCTCAATTTCATTCTCTATTACTCTACATTATGAAATAACATTTGCCAATTGGAGGTCTTTCCATATCTTCTACTTCAAAAGATAACGTTCATATACATGTTTACATACATATATGCCTCAATATTATGATAACTTAGGTATGTATTTACTACGTATTGACAAGATAATAAATTGTTTATTCTTTCCCTTTTTATTTCGCTCCCACTACTTTGTTTTCTCCAGCCTGATTAATTTTTATCACTTGTCGTATTTCGTTTTGCTTTTCCCATTTTCAGCGATGATGATTCAGTCAGACTCTGTCTACGAGGTAATACTTGTTCCTATAGCTTAGGTTAATGAAAGTGTAAATAAAACTGGTTAATCTGTGTATGCTTATCTGGAATAAGATTGAAAACAATTGCCTAGTATGAGTGTTTAACAAAATACATATGTGTAATTTGGTTGTGATTAAATGTGGCCGTTTTGCCATTTACTCAAGACAAGTGCAAATGAGTCAGGCAAATTGTCTAGAAAGTTATAGCTCTGTTGTTGACAGTTGGGGAAATTCTTATCAACTTTTATTAAAATATCTTAAATCATCAAACCCACGTAAATGATTAATCTTTTTTTATATTTATACATACTATTTTATAACAGATATAAAATTTATATATCTTTGTAGGATTACCAAGATTATCTCAACAATAATTTTATAAAATTATTCATCTTAAAGTGCATTATGAAAATAATACATTTTAATTATTACCCTACTGTTGGTAGGACCGGCAGCAACAGTTGCTAGTATCCTGGCATAAGTGGCCCGCAAAAGTATGCAAAGAAAGTTCCTATTGTAAAAGTATCTTAAAAAAAAGGATAAGGTAAAAGATTATTCGAATATTACTTTCGTTTTTATTCTGTTTTTATAATTTGAACAATTAACTCCAATCTGATGATAACAAGTTATTTAATCTGGAAAAAGGACAATGTCATAGTTCCTATAGAAGGTAATTTCTATTTTTCCTCAATGGATCCTGTAGCATAATGATAAAGAATAAATGATATAGCAATTATAATCAGAATTATCATAATAATAGAATATTCGTTTTATTACTTCATTTGTATGTATACATACATAGATTATACATATTATTTATTATAAAAAAAGCTTGTCATAAATTAATAAGGAAAATGATTATAAAGACATTATTAATAGGCATTAATTGTTTTTTTTCCACAAAATATATAAAACTGATCAAAATGCGACACACCCTGCAGTCGTAAAAACGAACGAGATACCAAATAAATTAAATGTGTGAAAAC
This sequence comes from Drosophila emarginata, assembly GCA_037075365.1. Classification (NCBI taxonomy): domain Eukaryota; kingdom Metazoa; phylum Arthropoda; class Insecta; order Diptera; family Drosophilidae; genus Drosophila; species Drosophila emarginata. The sequence continues at coordinate 14,038,153 of JBAMCD010000221.1, read as the reverse complement.
ATTCATTAGTTATGATAAAAAAAAGAATAGAATACTATTGCGTCATAGTACGTTTAATAACGTTTAATTGCTGATTTACAAAACATTTTACTTTCAATTTAATTAAACCTCAACTTGAGTTTTTTTAGTTGACTTTTTGTTTGTTGGTCTATTTAAAGATGTTGATTAGTTGAGGGAATTACTTTTTTTATACATTGAAGGCACATGTCAAACTATAATCATGGCAATTGAGAGCTTAGAAATACAGACAACGGTACTTATTTTTTTGCTATACGTAAATTTGAAGATAGTGCAAAATAAAAAAAGTACATACACACAGCCACCCACACTCACGCACAATTAAGGTACTCTAAGCCACCAGCGATTAATCATAGAATATATGAAATCAGAAACGGATTCGATAAGACTGTTGCTTGCGATAACACGAACGCCACATTTAATCGGTAGCTGCACCGAATGTACTATGCCAGTGGGTGCGATTCATCATTTCAGTTTTTTTTTATATACATATACATATAAATAAATATATATATAGACATACATATATATATGAAAAGACTTGCGCCTATAAAAGAGAAATATTTTCAGGGGGCTGCGATAGTATTACGACGCATTCGCAGCGAAACGAACGTTAACAAACAGTGATAAGTGTGAAAAATAAAAGGCTACAAAATATTAAAGATGATGTGCAAAGTAATTTCGGTGATCGGTTTTTTGGCTGTTTTAAGTGGAAACCTTGTGGCAGCCCAACAAAAAAGTTGCCAGGATGCACAAAGTTTAACTTTTAATGACACCAAAGTGAGTGTGTGATTTAATTGTTTATGGATAAAGTATATTATAATTGTAATATGGATTAATTTACTTTTGTAGTTAGTCGGATTTTGGAATGAAGTGGCACGCAATTCTGCTCCTAGTGTCACCTGCATTCAAGCCGATGTCAAATTGTACAACAACGTTACGGACACATACTTTTATATTGATCTGGTTCAATCGGCCAGCAACGCATCGCTATATCAAAATGTAGAACAGGTTGCCAATTTCACGTTGGACGACAAATTTGCAGCCGGTTATACTGTTAACTTTACAGTGAACGGACAAGCTCCTACATCCGCAGGGCCAGTCGTCAAGATTTTGCAAATTCTTGAGAATGATAACTATGTTGTTGGTTGCTCATATAACAGTTCTGCAACCGTTGGCTTCATTTTGTCCAAATCATCGATCACTGTTAATCAAACCATTTTGGCTGAAATCAACAATAATGCCTCAGCATTGTATTCTAGCTTCCAGAATGGCATATACTACAATGTAACGCAACAGGGGTAAGTACAGAAAATGTACCTTAGAGATAATTAATACCGAATAATTCTAAATAAATTTCTTTACTTTTACAGATGCTTCAGAAGCTCTGCTAGTCAGTCCCTTCCCGTAATTTCTGGCTTGTTGGCTCTCATCATGGTGCTCATCAATCGGCAGTAGGACTATAAATTGTTAATCAAATTTTTTCTCCAGTTTACCTATTGTATTTTAATTACCTCAATAGTTTCAAAAATCTTGCCAATAAGTTTTCTTTTCACCGGACCTCTTTTATTTAGTTATTTAATTTATTACAAATGAATGAATAATAAAGACAAAAACTATGAACGTGACGCATTTTAAACTGAAAACGTAAAACAAAAAAGCTGAAACGAACAAAAAAAAACCCCTCCCCTCTAAAAGATCATGTGTTTCCATTGTAGATATTTGTACATTGTTCAATGTTTACTCCAATCAGTGCCTTTAATTTGTCGGCAACATGTACAAAGAATGCCCTGAACCAAGATAAGATAACATAAATGATACAAAAATAAATAACTCTGTTTTGTCTGGTTGTCCTCCACTTCTACTCCTACCCCACCACATGTACCAACCAAACATACATTCAACAAATGAAACAAATTTGCTAATATTCAAGAGCCATCTCTAAATCAATCACGTATCATATACCAAAAGTTTAATTAGAAAAAACCACCAAAAAACCACACTTAAAAAAGAAAAATGAATGGAAAAAATAATTATGACTACTTCAGACAATTTTGTTTGTTGGTTGAGATTTACACATTTCGCTCTTATCATGCATTGACAAAGAAAAACATATTACTTTTAACAAAACTGCAGGTCATTTAAATGTAGATAAGACTTCTGAGGGTAAATACTTTGTTATAATTATAATGACTTCTGAATGTAAATAATTTGTTATGACTATGATGACTTCTGAAGGTAAATACTTTGATATGATGAGATGTACATAAATAAATTGTGATACATTTGCACAATTAGCAGTTTGCTAATTAGTTTAAACAATTTAGATATTTTATGATTCAAATTGTTATTATTCCAATTATTCACAATATTGGAATAAATATATTCTTTTAGACAAAGTATTTGAAGAATAATATTAAAATGTAGTCATCTTAATTCGTGTGGAACTAAAAAAAAATTTAAATAATTTTAGACCGTTGTTATTTAGAAAATATTGTTATATTTAATGAATTAATAGTCTTAATTTCTCATAATAGATTTTATTTTTATATTAAGTAGTAGTAAAATGGATTAAGAGGAATGGACATTGCTGTCACACTCTCATTCACATGTGTCACTAAACAAATCCTCGTAGAAATATCCCCCAAGACCATCCAATTCTAGCATCTGCAACTAAGACACTTAATTGTCAAGCTGACAGCCAAAGAAGTCAAGATGGAAAGTGTGAAGGAGTTTTTCCGCCTCCCCCTACATCACATCTTGCTTCATTTGATCTGAGGGGTTGCCTGTGATTTGTTTACAATCTCTTCCACTTAAAGTCCTGGCCAGGACCTCCATATGAATAGTAGACAGTGGGAATTCTTCCTTTTACTTATACACTTATCAATTTTCGCTTAACTTGAATGGCATGAGTGAAAGAAGATTCTGGTTGTTGCTGATTTTCTGTTTATTTATTTGCTTCAACCCAATCAGCACACACACACACACACACAGAGAGAGAGAGATAGAGAGAGAGAGATACACACACTCACACTGGTACTCACATATCCACACAGATACTCAGATTGAACCCACACAAATGTAAACACAAGGCCACTAAATCACTGAACACTTTCAGCTTTGGCATTTACACGCATATCCCTCAAGCCAAAGGCAGATCCTGGCCACTGCTGCTTCTGGCCCTTGTCTGGATTTCTTTTCTGTGTTAGCCCGCCTGCCCGTCCGACCGTTCGCCTTGACCCGCGGCTCAGGTCCTGCGGTGGCTCGTTGTTATTCGTTTCATCCTTCGCTCTCTCCTTCGTTTGTTTATGTTTATTTGTTGGCACAATTTGGTTACATTGTTTGCTTACAATCTTATTCATTGTTTGTTGTTCCTGTAGCCACTGCTGCTGGTGCTGTTGGGTTGCTCTTGAAATCAAGTTTACATCGATTAAGTAGCGAGACAAAATAGCACACAAAAAATGTTTATGATGATGGAAGATGATTTTGTTTAAGGAGCAAGTGGAATAAATTGGAATGCAGATGATTGAAAATATATCTATTGTATATGATACATTTATTTTTCTTGGATAGGAAAAGGTTCTACGAAACAGAAAACCCAACATGTTACAAGAACGCTTTTAAAAATATGATTAAATTCTCTGTAATCAAAAAAGAAGTATATTTAAAAGATAGAATATTCAAAATTTTATTGAACCGAAACAGTTTATTTAGCCGATACCGAAACGGTATAATTCCTTGATTATTTTCCTTAATCTTTATTTATTTTTACAATCCTTTGTGATCTCATCAAACAAAATATTTACTTAAACTTGGATTTTATTACATACAACAAATGCACCTTAGAATAAGACTTTCAGTATGAATAATGATCACTATATTTACCCCAATCTAGATATTTATTTTTATTGCCAACACAACTGTATAAGTATTATTAATAGCATTTGTGAATAACTATGAATCACAATGAATCACATTTTTTTTTTGTTTGGCAGTGTATTGAATATGTATTGATTGGTGTGAAGAGCTGCTAATCAGATGTCATTATAGAAACATCTGATTTTAATTCATCTTAACCAATGCAATCTCATTTCCAGTTTCAACACAACCGCAACAAAGTCCAAGTTGTAAAGGAGAAGAAGAGAAGTGAAGAGATTCCATACCCTCAATCAATGCTAATGGCAAAGGTCCACCCACACCCACAAAATACACACCCATAAACTCATCAGACACACGCATACACGTGTACATAGACTGTCTCTACTCAAAGTGCTTAGAAAACCAAAAGCCAAAATGCTCAAGATAGACACACAGAGACACAAATTTGGTTTGATAAGCCTAGAGAAAGAGGTAGGCGGGACAGTTGGTGGCATATACACAAAACTATTAATTAATTTCTCCTCAGTCACTGTTGGCCATGATATCAACATTGGAATAGCACCCCGCCGCATGTCGTTGACATTTCAGTCAAAGGGAAAACCAATACAATTTTGACCATATCGAAATCAGCATCCAAATCTCAGAGTGTCAAGTAGGTTAGAGAGGATAGGAGGAAGGGCTAATGAGTCGTAACCATATGACAGATATTTAGAGGCCCAATAGATGTGTTGGAATTGTATGAAATTTAGCCATTTATTTTTAGAAAATGGAAATTTGCTTATTAGCCTGCTAGAAATTCGAGTGCTTATTCTCACAGACACCGCATATTGTGAGTGTGTGTGTGTGTGTGCCTGTATGTATGTGAAGGGGGTGTAGATTCAAAGTGCGGTCCTTGACAATGTTATCGTACAAATTGAAATCTTTGCTAAATTCCAACACTCAAGTATCACAAGTGTCTCACAATCTGCACATTGACAGTCAAGTTGTAGGTGTTTGTCTTAAGTTGACAACTTAAACCTCTCTCAAGCTAGTTAGACACTAAGCGAAAAGTCTCACATACATATATACATATATACCCAATTTCACACCTTCATTGGATTTTTTTTCTCTTAATTTATGTTGATGCTAAACATTTGCTGTAGACTTTAGATTAAGATGCAGGCTTTAGACAAAACGACATGATTTGATTTCTAACTCCGTAACAGATAATTTCATTTCAAGTATTTGGACCTACAGGTGAATATCAGATATGTATGTATGTATAGTGAATTGTGGGTTAGGGAGTTGGTAATTGAATGTGGGTCCCCAGTCATTTACATTCAATTAACAGTTGTATGCCAACTGAATTTTCATCTATGATTTACTCCTTAAGACTTTACTTTGCATAAATATTCATGGCCAAACATAATTTATGCCCAATAATAATGATTGATGGCAATGATGAGATGAATGGTTCAATGGGAATGGGTGTGAATTACAGAAAAATATCTATAAGTGTAGAAATTTACACATAATGTGTATGTATCGAAATTTCTTAAACTCTATTTTTTTATACTTATATATAAAAAATTAATTGAATTTAAACAACCGATTACCTAACCTAAACGTGTCAAATCGGTTAACTTTTCTCTCCCGCCCCTAAAACGTTTGCAATTAAAACAATTCATTAAACGAAAACCAACCTAAAAAATATAGACATCAAAACTATCAAGTTAAAATGGCAAAATGCGTAAATTATATCAAATGTAACCTTTTATTTTCCACCTTTCTCCCACACCATTATTTTAAATGGCAATTACACTAGGTGTAAGAGCGAATGACGTGAGTGGGGAAGAAGTGGGGAAGAAGTGTGGGAGGGGGGGATAGGAGTGGAAATGGCGTAAATTGCCGTAAATCCATTTTCGAAGGCTTTGCTATGTTTGCTGTCGATGTTGGCAATGCCAATTCCGTGGGAGTCTGTGATGCTTGGGCTCAGGCATTATTCCTAACGAGCAACATGATCATAAAAATAAACGCAAAAACACACACACGCACACACACTGCGTTAGACACCTAACGAACAATATGAGGAGTGCCTTAGTTTTTATTTTTACACCTGTTTACAAAACAAACTGTGGAAGGAAAAGCAAATTTGACTGTGCCAGCACGCACACAATTAAATTTCCGGTACAACACCTATAGAAAAGAATAAAAATGGTAGGAAAACTCGCAACACCATTCCACCATCACCCCATCCCAACCACCAAAAATTTTGATTTCCACCAAAGCTCGGCAAAAACAGTAACAGAAACAACAACTTTTGCCGCTTCCCACGTTGAAGTTGCATGTTGAGACCATTAAAATTACGCCTAACACACAGAAAGACTCGTAAAAATGTTCGTATGAGTAATTTTTACATCTCTCTCTCTCTCTCTCCAGCTGTCTCTACTCCTCACTCACTCACTTTCCGTCATTTTCCTTTGGCCGCACACACAAACACGTTTCATTAGAAATCCATGGCACGTCTCTGTAGAGGCGACATGGAGCAATTTTCAATACGCACACACACTCACACTTCTATATCCCTACTAGGTATATGGTGGCATAAGTGGGCGTGGCAGTTGACGGAAATAATGCGGCAGCAGGGCTGTCAAAATTGGCAAAAATCGACGTCGCTTCGTTTGTCCTTAACTAAAAATCAAAGGCAGTAGCAGCAGCAGCAGTAGCGGCAACATTTACGTGTGTTGTTTGTCCCACATGCGGCGTATACGTAATATTTGCCAGAGATTATTATATGGGACACTTGAGACGACGTCGAGACGCGTCTTCAATAAAAAAAAAATCTCTCACACACACACAATTACAATACTTGCATATATTTATATTTTTTTCGTACTTATAATACAATTTCGTTTAATTCCGAGTTTTGAATTTCATTTCAGTTTTTTTTTTTTTTTTATTCTTTTTGCATTTTTTTATTATGATTTTTATTTAGGGGTTTTAGCCAGGTGTTTGCCTTTTACGTGATAAAATTTTAATTTATTTTTCTTTTCCTCTTGCTTGCTTATTATAATTTGATTTTTAATGGATTTTCCCAGTGCTAATCATAATCATCATTATCGAAAAAAAAAAAAAAAATGTGGGAGAGCAAAGTTTCATAATCTTTGTGAGTGCATTTTAAAAGAACCAGTATCTAAATCTATACTTAAATTATCAAACATGGGGCTTTTAAATTATACAGATATTATTAAGAAAACCGAAATATTATTTTTACAATTTGTTCAAAATTGGTATTTCCTTTTGTTTAATAAAAAAACTTAAATTTATTACAGCAAATGATAGAACATTTTAGTTTTAACAGTCTCGATAACTCTCTTATATCTATATATGTATAGATAGTTATTACTGTGACAGACTTTACCAATCCCATTCATATTCTTCTTGAACGCACCCTATAGATAATTTTACCATTGTCTTTATCAGTCGTACGAGTGCAAATATAACTAGAAGATATCGCAAGACGACCCTCACATGACGAATGTCTTGCCTCAAGATAATACTCTACTTTAGTTTCTTTTCGTTTATTGTAAGTAAAACAAAAGATGAAAAACAATGAATCATTATTTTCTTGGAAATTATTCGCAATGATTAAAACTTGATTAAAAATAATTTTTAATTAGTATTATCGTACGACAAGCAAATGAAAAAAAAAAGAGAGAGCAAAGTTTTCAGTTTAACACTTTAAGATAATATTTCGTCTGACTTCAAAATGCAACAACAAGTGCTTTCAACTCTTCTTGTTTTCATCTGGACTTAATAGACATTTCTGCCTGGTGAACAAACTTTGGAAATATGTAGCCATCAGCTTTTAGGAAGGTGTATTCGAGTCAGGTGCGTTGTGAATTTTGCTGCAACAGTCATTATAATAATGCCACAACGAAGTGTGCTCGGAAATAGTAATCAGGCATGTCTGTGAGATTGTCCAGTATACGAATACGAGATGGTGGTGGTTCTTGGTTGAGTACCAGCACAGCTGCTTTTGCCATTCTTGTGGAAAAGGTGGCAGGGCACTTAAAAATTTTTCATTTAAATATGTGCACAATTGTTGCAATCGTTACGATGGCCATAAATGCCGGCAAATAATAACTTTAAGTGCATCATTTTATGAACTTCCTTCACTTCCATTCCAACCCACATACTCTCGCTCTCTATCATTCTGTCTCTTTCTATCTGTGCAGTTATGAGTTCTTCAACCAGTCATTGTGCCTTATGATAAGCTATAGAACTACGTGCGAAGCAATTTCCATAAAAAAATAAAAATAAAAATACCTTACATTGCATGTTACTTGATGCTGTTGGTAAGTTAAAGATTCCATCTCAATTTAGATTAAAGTAAACAACTGTGGCTTGAGGCTATAGCAAATTGTAAAAATATACAAGTAATAATTGTTAATACATTGATAAAACAAACTATTCAAAAAATTTGCTCTATACTTCATAATTTTCCATATGTTTGGACAAGGTTTCGTCTATATTTGATAAAAACATTTGACTCATGAGTTAATGGGAATACCAATGCATTGCATGGCAGCTAAAAAAAAATTACTTAAAAATCTGACATCTAGTTGTAGTTGTAAATATTATAATTGCCCTATCCAACCATGTGTACATTTTTTCTGGTTGCATGCCTGTTATTGAAACATTCGATTATGCCATATAAATTAGAAGCTCTCATGCCTGTTTCTATTTTAAAATTTTATTTTGCCTATCCCGAAGGCTCGATATTTGCATTTTGATTTAATTGATTTTGTGCAAATTTGCAAACAACTCGCCTGCATATAAAAAAGGAAAACAGGCAATGCCATATACCAAATCAAACCAAACCAAAACCATTGAACATTTTACACTCTGTTGTTATGCAAACGCATTTAGCGCTAATTGTTTGCATATATACATATATCCTATATATGTATGTACATATATATAAATATATATGTATGTATAGATGGTATGCATGTCCATTTACATAACGCACTCAGATTCAAATTTGAAATAACAGACAGTTACAATTGCAGCTATTTTTTTTTTTTTTTTGCCTGATGGGTAAAAATTGTATTTATAAATTTTTGACACGCACATGGAAAAATGCAAATGTAAAACGGAAAATTGTGAATGGAAAATGTTGCCTTTTCTATGTAAGTTGTGATTAAAAGCAGATTTATATAGATTTTTGCATAATAACCAATATACCAGACAAATCCACAAATCGAAACAAAATGCAGACTTAAATCAGTTTCGAATTACAAATGAGCCGATTAGTGAATAAAAATTTTAACAAGGAAAAAAATAAAAAGGATTTTATGCATAATGATAAATTTGCCCATTCCAGTAAAATTTTGTCTGTTGTTAACTATTTTGATTTTGGGCTGAACTTTTCACTCAAGTCCCAAATGTTCATTCATTGTCAAAGTCAATCAAAACTTTTTAATTTTAATTTACATTAAAATTATACTGACATTTTTATTTGCTTTGACATTTGTTGCCGACTTTCCATTCGTTTGCTGTTTTTTTTTTTTTTCGTTTTTTTATGCTTTTTTGTTGCTTTGCCTGTTTGTTTGTTATTTGTCATTTGGTTTGGGTTAATTTACATAAACAATTTTTTATATCTCGCCATTTGCCATTTCTCTCATTAACTTGACGTAGTTAAGGGAGCAAACTTTTCACACACATATACACACTCACACACATTTGCATAACTCAAAATCTAGAGACGCAACGGCACGCAGCAAAATATAAAATGAAAATGGGCACGAAAAATAAATATGAATCATACGCCATGTGTGCCGACCATAATGACTTGGGCATGCAAAATGAATTTGAAAAGTTAAATAAATAAACAAGATTCCTGGTGTCACAAGAAACAAAAACAAAAAATAATAATAACTGTTGGAGAAATTTGTTATAAACTCAAAAGCAATTATGGCATAGAAACAATTTGAAACAAATGTAGCATTCGTGGCTGATATCCATTCAAATTGAAATTTTATGACCAACAACTTGAAATAATTTTGAATGAATGAAATGAAAAAAATATTGAATATTAATTAGAATGTGTGAGACTAGAAAAAATATTTCATTGTCAGATCTAATATGATTATATAACCATTTGTCAAAAAACCGAAATTTCAATTGAATTTACTAGGGAAACCTCCTCATAACACAAAAAAAAAGTTACTATTGCACTATTTGTAACGATATAACTTAAACGAATTTCTGAAAATCTAATGAATCAAATTTTTACTTTGTCTTATTACAGAGAACACAAAATTGCAATTTTAATAGGAGACACTTTCAAGTATCTGAAAAAGCAGTCATTGTATAGTAGCATAGTAAATTGTTCAAATAGATGTCCAGTGGGCTGCCCATCTCGTCTGAGAAGGGTATCTTATATATACAGAGAGGTTAAGCTTTTAGGACATTAAAAACAAAATTAATATACAAATATTTTATAACAATATATCCAAGGCAGATTGCTTCGTTTTACTCTACTTTTGAAATTTTTAAGTTATGACCTATTTTACAGCTTATTGTTTACGTATTTGACACACATTTACTACATCCTGCTCAGGTTTTCCATACCTCTTCTCTTATGGATTTGCTCTTTGCCCTGATAAAAATTTACACAGTCGTGCCATAATTCACACTATTTCATTTAGATATTATCTCAGGCATTTTGACCAATTAACAGGCAATTAACAAAATTTTGGGATTGTCGTCGGCGTCTCCGTAGTCCATCGGTGTTGTTGTGTTCTGATTGCGCTTAAGTGAATTTGCAATCGGGGGCCTAACCAGTACCAAAGTGTCAGACTTAAACTGCAAATATTGAATTAAGCAATTAGATAGAACGTCGTTTTATGGGGGCGTGGCTTAAGAATCGAGACAGACAGTGTCAGGCGTAACTGTGATAATGTAATAAGCGGAGCATTACGTTATTTCAACAACAACAGGTGTGAAGCAAGAGAAAACCGAGATCAAATCAGATCAGATCAGCTGATTTCTCTCCTACTATATACACAAGTATATGTGGCATTTTATACATACAAATGGAGCAAGCTAAAGCTCTGATATTTAAAGCAAACGAGCAGCTTAGCTTAGGCGCACGATAATCTATTTGGATTTGTATCAGCAACTTGAGCAAACTTAGTATCATTTTCAATTCGCGTGTCGTAGCGCAAAGATCTCGCGAATCTATTCCAAGAAAAAAAATAAGTAAATAAAAAAAATGTATCCGCAATTGGAAACGGAAGCTGAACAGCAAAAAAAGGCAACAATTGTACGACTTTTGCCCAGTGATAATGGCAATAATACGGAAAAGGAGACTAAAACACCACCGCCAAGTAAATGGAAACGTCGTCTATTGCGTCATGTCCCAATGTTTCAATGGCTACCTGTCTATAATATGGAATGGGGTATTGACGATTTTATCAGTGGCATTACTCTCGGTCTCACCATAATACCAGAAAGTATTGCCTGTGCTCTGCTTGCCGGTCTACCTGCACGATATGGACTATGTTCGGCATTTATTGGACCTTTAATCTATTTGATATTTGGTTCGATCGATAAAGTGATCATTGGCCCAACAAGTTTAGTGGCTTTGGTTAGTGTTCAATTTACTGTGGGTCGTCCCATCGAATTTGCCTTCCTCTTGACATTTCTCAGTGGCATTGTGCAGATCATTATGGGCACTTTGAGAATGGGTGAGTAGTAGTAGAACATATCTTCACATACATATATCTAAATAGTTTTAAATTGACTTAAATGATATATACATACATATTGTAGTTTATACTTTGCGTACGATACTCAGCCCTGAACTTAAAGAGGTGTTTTTTTTTCTTTTATTACATACACGAGCGTAGCGCAAACCATTTTAGTGGGTTGTCTTGAATATCCGATTTGAGGCAGTTCAAGAACCTAATTGAGATGATACTTAGTTTGGACACGATGGCAAGGCATGAAATCATTCATTCAGACTGATTAAAATTAACACATTCAAGTCTAAAAATATTTGCCAACATACTTAAAATTGTAATCAAACAGTTGCTAATCAACTTGCTAAATAGCAAATCAATCTCTTGATTCACTATATACCTTTATTTAAAGGTCAATCGTATAAAAATTTATTATTTGTGAATTAAATTATTAATCTACATATAATAAATGATTTATTTTGCAGGTTTCGTTTTTGAGTTCATTTCGATGCCAGTTATTAAGGCATTTTCATCGGCCACTGCCATTTTAGTAATTGAATCGCAAATTAAAGTATTACTTGGCATTAAATACTTAGTGGCGGGCCTTCTGAGTTCGGTGACGACTCTCAGTTCACGCATCGATGAAGCAAATATTGCAGATTTAATAATGGGCATTTGTGCTATAGTTTTTCTTCTTCTGCTTGAGGTGAGTTTAACTAAATTTCTAATTGCTATATGTAGTTTCCACATTTTTCCACATTTTTTTTAGCTATTGGAACGTGTGTCCCGCAATGAAAAACGTGGCAAGTTATTACGCATCTCTTGCCGCTATTTATCTACCTCAAGAAACACTCTAATTGTACTGATTGCCGCAATTGTCACCTACATATGGTTAGGTCAGATAGGTCAAGTACCATATTCGTTAAGCAAAAATGCTTTATCTAGTTTGCCTAATTTCACGATACCAAGCATGACCATTGAAACACCTGAACATAATTATAGCTTTTGGGAAGTGCTCAGCGAATTAAATATTGGCATTATAGTCATACCAATTGTGGGCATACTAACAAATATATCGATTGGAAAATTGAGTAAGTATGGAAATGAATTTGTTTATTATTTTATTTTAGTTTAATTTTGATTAAATATTTAAATTTGAAAGGTTGATATACCTTTTTGTTATATGAAAAAGAATTTAAAGATTAATTTATTTTAACGAAATGGCATTTGTTTAATCATAAGTCTAATGCTTAACTCATCACTCTCTGATTTGACAGCTCCAAAGGGTCTAGTCGATACGAATCATGAACTTCTCACTGTCGGACTTTGCAATATGTTTGGCTCCTGTGTCCAGGCAATGCCATCATCGGGTGCTTTCACACGTTATGCCATTAGTACGGCATGTGGCCTAAAGACACCGATGGCTAATTTGTATTTGGGTAAGTTAAATTAGTTATATCTTGCAAATTTATTTATTCTTTTTCTTTCTTTCTTTCTTTTTTTTTTTAGGAATAATTGTTTTGTTAGCTTTAAGCTATCTCAGTCCTTATTTCAACTATATACCGGAAGCAACATTGGCAGCAATTTTGATTTGTTCGATTTTCACGCTATTGGATTTCAAATTACCTTTGCGTCTGTGGCGTGAGTCGAAACGGGATTTCGGGATTTGGCTATTATGCTTTTGTGTGTGCGTGCTATTCGGAGTGGAGGTTGGCCTATTTGTGAGCATCATTGTGACGTCTCTCCACTTGCTGTTCCTTTGGGCACGTCCCGAGATTCATGTCAAGATACAAGAACTGGATGATATGCAATACATTTGCGTAACTCCAGGCAATGGCATTTACTTTCCGGCTATCAATTATTTAAGGGAACGCGTATTAAAAGCCTGCACCCAGGCGGATTTTAAGATCACGGTGGTAATTGATGGTCATCGGATAACAGGATTGGATTACACAGCCGCCCAGGGCATATCGAAGCTATCAAGTGATCTGTGTCGTCAGGCCGATGCATCAAGTTCAACATTATTGATTCTTTATCGATTCCCCAAGGATCTGCAAAGGTTAATCGATCATACCGAAAATTTGGTGTTTTGTGAAAATGAAACTAAAGTCAAAGAATTTCTAACCCAAGAGTCACTTCGGAATGGTTTCATTAATCTCAAAGAACATATACGCGCCTCTATTGATTTGGGTTATAAAATTGATATGGAATAGGAATATAATACCATAAGTTTAGTTCTAAGTTTACTTCGTGCCAATTGCAAAAAAAAAGTGGAACAAATGTCTTGATGGCAGTAATTTATAAAAGCCACACTGACCTCCACCTCTGCCCCAACAAAGTAAGAGATACAATAAAAAGGAAAAAGAGAAACAGAGAGATAGGGAGAACTAGAGAAAAATGGAGAGTGAGTATAGAAAGAGATTGGGAAAGAGGAGAGTGCCGCTGGCGGCGCCGTCAATGATTGCCAAGCTAATGGATTTCTGTTTACTTTTTCACTTAGAACAGGCGCCAAGTGCAAAAGAAAAAAAAAACAAGAAAGAAAGAAAAAAGAAATGAGGAAAAAAAAACGAAACCAACTTGTGAAAAATAGCGCAAAGAAATTAGAGAAAAGCGAAAGCGCAATACAAACTCCAGACAAAACTCAACAGTGAGTGGGTGGGTGACGGTAAAGAGAAAACTAAAAAAATGGAAGAAAAAAATTGCAAGAAATTAAACTAAAATCCTCGCGTAAAGTGGATCAAACTAACTTTTGTATAAGAAAAAAATAAAAATAAAAAACACTAACTTAAAATAAGAATTAAGTTAAATGCTCTCTTTTAACAAATAAAATTAAAAAACGGAAACTAAATAAAAACAATGAATATAGAGAATAACAAAACATGATTTACAGGACATTAAATTTTCCTTAGTATTTCGTTCATCAGAAATATGCTTAGCTGTGGTAAGGGCATTCAACAGAACAAGAAAGTAGAAAAACAAAAGCAAAAGCAAGTTAATTACGTGAGGTTAATAGAAGCCACCACTACCACCACCTCTAGCATCATCTTCGTCGTCGTCATCCTTATCCTCATCCTTTTTATACAGTTCTCTTGGATCTAAGTAGATTTCAAGCACTTGAGGCGTTGTAAATGAAATGCAGAGCCGTTGCCTTTAGTTTTTTCCCTCCATCTCACTCACTGCCTAATTCCCTCCTGACCCCTTTCACCTCACTTGGCTACTGGTTTTGCGCTTTGTTGATTGCATTGGCAAACGAAGTGAGCAGATTTAATGAAATTTAAAACGTTTGTCCAAAAGGAGTCCTGCCGCCAGGAGCTGCGGTCGGTCAAATGCAGAGTGGCCCTACTAGCAATAGCTCTAGCCAAAGCCAGGGCAACGCCAGAGGCAAAGCAATGCAAATTTTCTACAAAACGGGGCAAATACTGCCTCGGTAATTATTTCAATGGACTTTATTTGCTTGGCAATTCAACTGACTCCGACAAGGTCCGAGTCGGAATCAGTTGGCGACTCCAGAGTCTGCCGTCTTGCAGTTTGCCTTGTACTTGGCATTTTCTGCCTTGTTGGGCTAATGAGTTTACCATTTACAATTGAAATATTACCGATAAACGATAAGGTTGGAAATAAAAAGAAAGGCCACAGAACGACAGAGAAAGAACAACGAAATGGATTAGTTTATTTACATAACTAAATTCAATCCAATCAGCGATACTCATACATATTCTCATTTTTAATTTTTGTTTAATTTTAGTTAATAAAAATTCGCAAAAGATTAATTTCTTGCTTTAGAACGTCAACAATTTTAATTAAGTTGAGTATAGAAAGGTTTTCAAACTACAATTTGTAGTAAATATGCAGTTAAAATTAATTTTATAAAAAAAAGTTAATTTTCAACCAAGCAAATTGATTCCATTTTCTTCTTTATAGTCTTTAAAAAATAAAAAATGAATAATAAATTTAATCATATTTTAATTATATATATCCTTGACGAGGTCTTCTTGTTTAGGTTTCCCTCTTATTAATTTAGAACAACTCACTTAATAGCCGAGAGTAAGCCAAATAAAAATATCGAAACAAATCAACATATCAATATCAATGACCACAAAAACCAAACATCATTCAAATTGCGGTTCATGCAATCAAATTCTAACAAAAATAATAAAAGAAAAAAAAGAAAGAACGAAAATATTCAAAAGCGGAAAAATTGCCGGGCGTACTTTGCGGTATTTTTGGTTGTATGTTGACACACACACACACATACACATACAGGGACGACATGCACACTCTCACCCAGATAGATACCCCCCACATATGTATACCATAAAGCCAAAACAAGCCAAACCGCACAAATTTCTGTTTATTGCTAAATATGCAATAATTTTTCATATTTCATGATGCAGCCGCCGGGAGCAACAGCATCAACCAATAGAAGCATCCAACAAACGGCATCCAAGTTGGTCAAGCCTAATAATATTTATTTTCACATGCGGTTAGAAACGTAAAAACCATTTCGTTTCGTTTCGTTCACTTTTTGCTGGGCCAAACAAATTAAATTTTCATATGAATTACTTTGCTGGTCACGTAGTCCAACCGGAGAGAGAGAGAGAGTGAGAGGTGGTCAGGGAGTAGAAATTGGAGAAAGAGATGGAGTCGAGCCAAACATGTCCATTGATACGTATTATGTGACTGACCAAAAGGCAAGGGAAATGTGGATTCAGTAGCAGACGAGAATTTTCGTAGGAACTTAATTGCTCTCTTCCTCTCCCTCCATCTCTGCTCGGCATCCCCCTTTAAATACAAACGACAAAACGGCAAAAGACATAATTAATAGCAAAGCTGGAGAGAGAAAGAGTTGGGGGGAATGGGTTTAAATGGGTTCGAGGTGGGGCGGTAGACTCATTTATCGATTTTTTGGCTAGAGCCTGCGGCTAGGCTTTTAGGACTATCATTTCCATTCTCTCCCTTCTCTTCTTTCTCCCTGTGTCCTTGCCAATTGGCCTTTGGTCATAAAGCGTTTTAATATGCGCCAAAGTAGTCAAAGCCAAAGTGATACAAAGAGGAAGGGGTAGAGGATGGAGAAGTTAGGAAGGGGAAGGATTTTGGTGTCGCGACGTCTGTTTGCTTGTTTAAATTGTTTAAAATGTCAACTTGATTGTGCTTAATTAAATGCCAAAAATCCTTAAGGACAACACAGAAAAGCACAGACAAGACACAACAGGAGAACGAGCTGCTGAATGCGGGAAAAGTTCCATAACAAGCACAATGAAAATAATTAACAATTTGTTCAAAATAACAAGCACAAAAGTAAATAAATGAAAACGATGTCAATGAGCGAGCGAATAAGCGGGAAAAATAAAAGAAGTAGGAGGAGAAGTAGAATGAGAGAGACAACCAGCCAACTAACTAGTAGCGACAAAATGGGGATTCCCCTATAGTGAACCAATTGAAAGTGCCATTAAGATGTCACGTTTCCTTAGATGCCTTTGATTTTGCTCAAACTGACTGACTGAAAGGATTGTCCCTTTGCCATTCCGCCGCTTTTATTCTTCCTCCTACATTTGTCTGCCATAGTTTAGTTATTTAAGTGTCTTGTTCTTGGTTGAATGACAAAACATTTAATTTAAATTATAAATCAATTTGTTTCCAGTAAAGGGGAAATTGAAGTTGTTAGACTGTCTTAGAATTGAGTTTAAGATGGTTATATAGATTGACATTTTTAATAGTTGACTTATTTTAATGAAAAGTTCCAACTTCCAGCTCAAATATGGTTTAAATTTTAAATGAAATAGAAAAATATTATGATAAAATGAAAAATAACAATACATATTCATACGTATCACATTTTTACATATTCATATTATATTTTGAAATATTCATATTCTATTTTATATATAACCATTGAATTGACATTTCAAATACTTATTTTAATACCAATTAAATCAAGTTAATATTTGATATGTTCGAGTGCCTGCATTTTAATTTGACTGTAATAATCAATTAATAAAAAATTTTATAAATTCTTCCCAATTTTATAATACATAAGTGCGCACACACTCGTGCTTGAATATAATCGTATCTCAATTAAATAAGAGTATATTGAATATCTATTGATTTATCAATCATCTACAACATTTTAAGTTGAACTAAACTAATTGACTGGTGCTGTTACGTGAACAAGAGAAATGACACTTCAGAATTATAGCTTTTGGAAACAAATATCTTACGATTGTACTTAGGAATAAAATATATTTGTGTAAATGTTTGTATGTTTGTATTATATTGCCGTACTCCAAGTGGCATTTATTTTTGTGGTAATTACAAATGCAACATATTGAATTGATGGCTCTTGAGTTAAGTTCAAACAGCCAGTATAGGGGCATTTAAATGAGAGTATCTAAAATAAATACTTTAGCCAGAAGCACATGCAAGTAACAGTTGCATTCGCAGTTAAAGTATCCGTAAGATACACTCATGATATACATGTGCCACCGCAAAGGTTTTTATGGTGAAAGTATCTTTATGACTGCACACACACACACACACACACACACACACACACACACACATGCGTATGCCATAAATTTTGTTTTTCACTCTCTTTTGTTTTTTTTTTTCTCCTGGAATTTCTTTATTTTTATTTTTTCTACCTTCTTTTTTTGCTGCATAAACTTTAAGCAGAAAAGTTAAATGCACATCAAAAGCCAACTAATTTGGCTGTAAAAATAACATTAAATCACATTCAACAATAAAGAAGGGAGCAACAATGCGCTGGCGGATAGGGGGGGAGGAGGGAAAAAAAACCAAGGAATACCAAACCAAAAATCGAATTGAATACACGCATACAGACAGACGCATACGCACGCACACATGAGATTGGTTAGTTGAATGGGGGTCGGTGGGTAAGATTTTTTTACCTTTTCTAACCCCCGTTCCCTCCCTTACCTCAAGCAACTGTGGCACACGAATTGGTCTTTAAGCTTATGTTGCACTTGACTGAGTTTTATGCTTTGATGCTCAATGATTTTATTATTAAAAGCAACTGTCGTGGGTCGATGCCATCTTCTTTTCTCATCCGTTTGCCTCTCTTCGTTTCGGGTTTTTTTTGTTTCTTTTTTTCTGTTTCTGTTAAACCGGTGGGCGGGGAGGGGTTGGTTGTCTTTACAACCCCCGCTGCATATTTCTTTATTTTTTTTGGTCTAGACACTGAAAATTGCCAACGGCTTCCACTTCACCTTGGGAGTCGAACTTGCTTAGCTGTCTAAATATGTCACTTGAATTTGATGATGGCCAGGCCACTTGCAGTAGCAGCAGCAACACAAACCAGGAAACAGGAAACAAAGTGGAAGAACAAAAACTGTTGCCTGCTTCTTGGCGTTCCCAGTCGCATTCCTCCTTTTTATCTCATTCCTTTTTCTTTTTTTTTTTTTTTGTCATACTCAAGCTCAGACACACACGCTTAAGTTTCAGTGTTTCGCCCCTTCGTGTGCTGCCGTGTGTTGTTTTCTTAAAATATTAGTTTCCTTTTTCTACTTCTTTCTATTTGGGTTTTTTTTTTCACTTTTTTTCATCTTCCTACATTTGACTTTGGCTGTGGGGAAATTGTTTTACTGCTTTTTATTGTCATCTTTGTTATTTGTTATTGTAGTGACTGTTGTTGCTGTTTCATCCCTCTCACATACGTGCGTGTGTTTCTGTGTGTATCTGTATTATTTGCTTTGACTCAGTTACAGCTACCTCAGGCTACCACCGGGCCAAGAGCAAGTTGTCATGAATAATGAAAAAGCAACGTGAATATATTTCCTTAGGTTATTTGCTGTGGGTGTATGAGAAGTGGCAGAAGTGCCAGAAGAAGTAGTGTGGTAACTCTATGGGCGCCACTACAATGGGAACCACGTAGAATACACTGATAAAAGTTGGCTTCGATTTGTTATCTGGGAATTTTCTATAAACAAAACATGAAAAACAAATAACACATCATAAATAGGAAAAATATTCCATTTGTAGTGTTTAACCATAATTAAATTTTAACAACAAACTAAACAAAATAAAAAAGAAATCCATGATAAAAAGAGTGGTAAAGAAATGTTTGGAATAATTAAATGAAATATGGAATAATTATTATTTCTTCGTCGAAAAAGATGTTATATTCTAAGCATTTTTTTTTTAATTTATCCAATAGATTAAATTGTGTATTAAAAATTAACAAACTTTATAGAGTACGTAGGATTTTTGCAATATAAGTACGTGTAGGGAAATTTTTAAAAGGTTTAACACAAAACTTCAATATCGGATCAACTATTCTTCAAGTGTATGACTCATCTCCTTTAGGGCTTGGCCAGCAGGTATCCATCCTAAATTCAAAACACCAGCAACTATCCAAATGTCAATTGCTAATTCACCGACTGTAAAAGTAGTCACACTTCTAGACGGCATTTTCCTTTGTCTGTTTGTCAATCTATGTCCAGCTGCTTTGCCATATCATCGTCATGAGTCGATTCTTACTTCTATGCTCCTCAATATCACCAATTTATTCCTTTATTTAACGTTCATTGCTGGCAGGCGTGCTCATTTTGTTCTCTTTCCTTTTTCACTACTATATCTTCTTATTGGGGGACTAAAGTGGGGAGATTTTGCCTTAAGCCAGTGTCCTCTTTTCTATTCAGTTTTGGCTTTGCTGTTTGCATTTCAAATATTCGTTTGTCCATTCGTTGGGAAAATCGAAATCAACAAAGCAAATAAACATTCAATAAACCGACCCCCAAACGAAAAAACGAAACAACAAATGTCAATAGATAAGCTAAACTGAGAGTGTGGGAGAGGGAAAACCCAAAAGAAAAACTGTCCAAGTCAAGGCTAATTAAAAAGGAAAACTTTAAATGAACTGCCAGATCGAAATGACAGGCAGGAGGCGATGGTGTAGGCGAATGTGGGAGCTGCCAGTTTAATGGAAAATTTTGTAGCCACCAAAGAAATATCCAGGCAAATGTCAGCGCCAGCCAAAGTCAATTTTAGCCCCCAAATACCAAACATTGAGAACTTGCCATACGCAGCCAAACAAAATGAAAAGTTTAACCAAAGGCAAAATGCAATTCCACTCCCCCACATTTTCCCCTTCCCCTTAAGCCAAAAAAGACAGCAAAAAAAAAACAAGTCAAAATGAGTCCCGGAAGTGGCAAAATAATAACAACAACAGCAGCAACAGTAAACTGAAATGCTAAACCAACAAATATTACAACCAAAAAGCCAAGACAAAAAAAAAATAAACGAAAAAGAAAAACAAGAGTATGCGCCTTAGCTGTTCAAACCGCACAACAGATAAAGGCCAAAATTACTTTCTGGCCAAGAAGCTGCCACGATGCGTAGCCACGAACCGCAACTTGAAAACTAAACACAACCCAAAACACTGGACAGCAACAGCAGCAACAACAGCAACGAGTCATTGAAAGGAATATAGTTTGGAAAATGAGTTTATGAGTAGCAATGGATCCTTTTGGGAAAACTTGTTTTCCTTAGCTTAAAATGAAAGCTATTTTGGGATCAGCTGAAGTGCAATGAGCTGTGATTTATGAAGATCCATCTTAAAGCTGACTGACTAAGGGATGGTTTCCCTTACCATTAGGGAATTAATATTGTTTCCAGCTTTAATTTTGCTTTACTTTAAGATAAAGCTTAAAAACTTTAACATGCAACTAAAATGTGATTAAAAAACTTTTCGCATTTAGCTTTTACATTGTTCAAATCTCTTGGCATCTCTGCCAATAACCATTTACACTTTCATGTAAACAGTATTAAAGTCGAATTACCAAAAACAAAAAAAGAACCTTTTCTATTTTCAGTCTCCTACTTTTCCTGGATAAACCCTTCATCTCTCTCTTTCTCTCTCTGTTTCTCAGTCTCAATCTGAATCTGAATCTGCAAAACCACAAAACAATCTTACAGTTTTCTATGCCACACCTATAAAAAGCCGCAATGTTGCTGCAAGCAACCAAAACAAAAATCCAAAAGCTAAAGCTGGCCAAACCTTCCATTTCTACTACTCTTCTACTACTCCTCAACTCCTCTGATTGCAAAAAACTATAGAAACCAGTACAATGTATGGCATAGAGAGACAGGCGACACAGGACAACTATGGAGGAGCAGAGGGAAAGAACAAAACTTTGCAACTGTGGCACAAATTGCAATGCCAAAAGGCGGTTGCTGTTGCTCCTATTGTCGTTTTTGTGTGGTGTTGTTGCTGTTGTTGTTCCTATGACTGTGCCTGGGTGGGGGCATCGTGACAACCACAAAAAAAAATGTGTACAGCATTGATTACAAGCGATGGGCGTGGCATCTAACCAGCCAGCCAACATACAGGAGTGGCAAATGTCAGTTGATGTTGATTAGAGCCAAACACACACATTTTTGCATTTTTCTTAAGATTGGTGTGAACATTGCCTCTGTCCAGTTGTTGTCATCTATGAATCTGTTGCCAGCCAGGTTATCGTGTCAGTAGGGAAATGCCATACATACACCTAACTAGTTATATGTATATATACATATATGGTTAAAGATTAAGTTTAGGGATGGTAAGACTTATGACATTATTTAATGATTCTCTTTCAATTTGAAGAATAACTTCAAATTTCTTATAATTTGTTACTTATCTTGTATATAAATATACTATGAGATATAAACTTCAAAATCTCTTAACAAAACTGTAGATAATATTAAAGTTAAAACTTAATTTGTATAGCTTGTTCGCCTAAACAGTAATGTTAAAATATTGTTAGAAAATTCTAAAAATCATTTTAAAGACAGTTTATTAGTTTGTTTAAAATTTTTATATTTTTCGCTTGAAAAGTTACTTAGATTAGGCCAAAAGTTAGTGGCGAGCGATAGTTTCACGCTCTCATCTCTAGTGAATGTGAAAAGTGGGTTATATTTGTATTTTAGGTGTCGACTCCTGCGGCCGCACACAATTGACAAACAGTGAAACCCTTTTTGTGGCACTTCCGTTGCGTTTGTTTGCTAGTTTACAACCCACTGACGACAATCTAACTCGCCGTTATATTCCCCTTTTCCCCATCCTGAAGCCAATGTATGGCATTCGCATCCCTTGGCTTGCTGCTGCTGCTGCTGACAAAAGTTTATACCCCAAGCATTTGAACTGCATTTCATTATAGGAAAACTGAAACTGGTCGTTGCGACCCGACCCCCATGCATCTAGGGTCTTGGAGACCAGTCAGACCAAATGCAAATGCAAATGGTGTTGGCGCCATATTGAAAGCTCTACAAAACTCTACTTCAATGGCAACACCTACAAAAGCAGTGTGCCACTGCCTCTGCCACTGCCACTGCCACTCCCACTGCTGCTATGGTCCACATTTCTAGCCGCAGCGTCAGTCTTTTGTGGTCGAGAGAAGGAAAGCAAGGAGTCTGGGACAATGAGAAGATTGTATGTATACCAAACGAAGCGTATAAGTGGCCCTTATCGTGTGGGTGGCTTACGATTTCTTTCCCCTTCGCCTATCCCTTCTTTTCTTCCTTCTCTACGCTGCTTCTATATTGTGTATTGGCAAATATTCTCATGACAATAGGAATTTTTATTGAATTTATGCAAAAATTGCAAAATTTCATTCACCATTCGCATAGCTGATATTGGTGTAGTTGCTGTTGTTGTTATTGTTGTTGTTATTACAGTTATTGCTTTGGAAGAATGTGTTTTTTTTTTTTTACAAATTTTATTTCAATCTTGTTTTGTTTTTTAAGAGTTAATATTTGTGAATAAATAGATTGCATATGACACAAAGTAAATGAATTGTGTTGAATTAAATAAAAGGTATTGCCATTCAATAAGCAGACAAATGTAAAAAGCAAGAAAACAATTTTAGGAAATTGGTTGACTAACAAAATATACAATATACATATATATTAATATACCATATATTTGTACATAGATGAG
This sequence comes from Drosophila emarginata, assembly GCA_037075365.1. Lineage (NCBI taxonomy): Eukaryota > Metazoa > Arthropoda > Insecta > Diptera > Drosophilidae > Drosophila > Drosophila emarginata. The sequence continues at coordinate 14,014,591 of JBAMCD010000221.1, read as the reverse complement.
AAAGCGAACAATTTTGACAATTTGATCCAAATAATAAAATAAATGTAATAAGAGTTGAAAATGGATGCATTTAGAAATCAGTACGCAATTTCTCCAAAAATACTTCTACATATTGTATATCCTTTTCACTCCTTTGATATTTGCGTGCCATTCGTATGGCTAAGTCTAATTCGGTTTCATTATTCATACGCTTCATAGCATTGGCACGATAAAGCCAAGCTCTCAAACACGAAGGCTGTAATTTGTTAATAACATAATCCAAATCCACTAGCGCCAATTTGTATTCTTGTTTACTATATAATAAAAATGGCTTATTCATTGGTTCGATTTATTACATTTTGGAGTTGCAACTTACTTAATTAATGCCATAGCACGATTACAATATAAAACTGGCGTATCTTTAATATATTGCAAACCTTTGCTATACATTAGAATTGATCTATCGTAGTTACGTTTACGAAACTCTTCGTTACCCAATCTAGATAGTTTTATATAGAAGATTTAGTGAGATGATACACAAATTTTGTGAAAAATACATGCCTGCGAAAATTTTCAGCCACACGTAAACGTTCTTCATGTGCCTGAATTTTTTGCTTTTTAGTTGCATCAAGTTGACGCATAAACGACATTTGATTCACATTAACTTGTTTGTGGGTTCGTCTTGACGCAGATTTTGAGGCACCATAGGATTTCTTACCCTTTGGATTTCGCCTGGTAACCAAAAAACTGTTGTCGGTTACACCCGCTGTTATATCGACTTCCGGTTTTTTTTCCTCCTTATCTTTGGTACCTCTGCAAATTAATGCATTTCCAGTTAGACATTAATTTTTTAATATTATATTATTATTAAATTTACTCTAATTTATTGCCTTCCATAATATCGCCCAATAGTTTCATCAAGTTAGCAACTTCGGATTGTTGAAATACGAAATTTTCCTGATCTTCCATTTTAGTACGTTATTGTTGTTGTCATGGGGTAAACTGGGAAATATATTTAAAACTTGTTTCCAACAAGTTTTTCCTAGCCAACTTGAAGAAGGAAAAGTAATAATCATTAGATACAGCTGCAGTTATCTGGACATGAACTTGCCTCGAAGGCAACATGTGTGCTCTGCTTTCCCCTTCGCAGAATGAGATTCTCCATAACTTTTTTTCCCCTCACCCTGACTGAAAGTCTATCTATATGATGCCATGCAGCAAATTAGTTAGAACAAGGAAACTGGCATCTGGCTCGTTAGCCAGCATGTGGTTTTTAGGATTAACTCAATTAAAAATTTTGTGGCATTAAAATTGTCTTGCAAGAGAGCAAAAAGAGGAATGTTGCGTATGTGTGTTTATGTGTCGGTGTGTGTGCACGAAGAATGGCGTGTAAAAACTGTAAAAAGCTTATGCCGTTAGTCGCCCATCTTCTTCTATTCTTTCTCTTCACTTTCTCAACCAGTCCTCCTCTCTGTCACATTTTCATCTTTATTTGTGCCTGAAATTATTTAATTGAGTTTGTTTGAAAATTTCTTTTAAATTAAGAAAGTTTTTTGCACGTGACTTTTTTTCCTGTTTTTTTTTTTTTGTGGTTTCACATCCGGGGGCCAAATTGGGCGTGCAGGGTGTAAAGTGAAGGGTGTCGGTGTCCATGCAGCACGTGCTGCAATAGGGGAAACTTTGGGCAATCAAAATGACAATAATCACAGAAGTCATACGTATATGCTGGAGGGGAAAATGGAAACCTTCGGAAAAGGGTTCGGGAAACTAAAAAAAAAAACAGGGACAATTTTTTTAACAAAAGTTAAATCAAATATTTTTTATGCAATTTTTTAAATGCGAAAGGTTTGGTTCACGTTTTTTAATGGTTAATTAAAGTTACGAGTTTTTTTCTTAGTATTTTCGCAATTTTGAAAATTTAAATACAATTTTGAAAATTTATATACAAATTTCTTTAAAACTTAATGACAAGAAGAGCAATAACTTAATATTTGCTGTTTGGCATTGCGGTTTTTTTTTTTTTGTTAGGAAGAGAAAATTATTAACCATTTTCTTAGTAAAAACGGTTGATCACGTTCTGGAGAATTTGCTCATTAATATTTGTTAGCAGTCGCTGCAAGTGGCCTGTCCATCAGTAGTCGCCTTCCCCGCTAACCACTTTTCGCTCCAGTGACTCTTACATATATGCTGGTCATTGGCACAGAAACCTAGTGTTGGAGTCATGCAACATGTTTGTGGATAGACACGGAGCAAGGAGAACAGGCGGGCGGATGGGAGGTGTGTTACAAGAAGCTAAATGTGCGAACATTGCAAAAGCATGGCATACTTACAGGCGCTGATGCTGTCACGCCCGACATTGATGACTGCGTTGACAAGTTGCTACGGCTACAGCTGGACAATAACAACAACAGCAGTAGTAGTAGCATCAACAGCAACAACAACAACAAGAACAGCAAATAGCAGCGAAGATGACAAGAATGTGCGGGCGTCTCTCGAGAAATGTGTCAAGCGTGGCGACTTGAGCTGCATAAGCAAACAGCAAAGGATTTTGGATAGAGAGTGGGCCACAAATAACGGCTAGAGATGGGGAAAACTCACTATTTTTAGCTATAACCTTAACTTGAGCCATTGTTCTGAACTTTAAACTTTAGCTCAATCGCTTGTTCGAAAGTATCTCAGATTTGTGTTTCGCATTTGTTGGCCAAACAATGTTGAAGTTCAGTCTTAAAGGTAAATCGTTTGACCGCCGCGAGCATGAGCGACTTTTTGCCTTTTATTTAACCGTTACCGCTTTACCTTTTGACCGAGAAAAGAAAAATGAAATTTGAAAGATACCCTAACTAACAAAAAATGTTACCATTTTGACATTGAATTGGAAATCGAAAATGAATATTTATAAACTATATGATTAAATAACCGAATCTTTGAAAATTATAAGCAGCTGAACACGTCACATTTTTAATAGTCATTTAACAAGTCTATTTTTTTGGTAAGGGTGTCTGAAATTGACTATAACACTTTCACTCAATATCTGGCCTGTGTCGGGGAAGTGAAAGACAAGCAAAAGATTGTACATTGCCCACCAGACGCCGCCAGGCATACTTTGTAACCGAGCAGAACAAAAAGGAACAACAAAATGTAAAGGTACATATAAAAAGCGAGAGAACACGCGAAAAACGTGCATAAATAAATTGCATAAAGGTTGGCCCGCAACAAAACAAAAAGTAAATATTTTAAAAATGTTGTTATTCACACACACACACACACAACCACACTATCTTCGCGTGGCTTTCATTCCCTTAAAGCCTGGATCTGTGGTTCAAACTTGTTCTTATTACACTTGAGGAAAATATTCATAAATTTTTTTATTCAGAAGTTATTTTTTTTAAAACTTATTTATTATATGTTCGTTAATTCATTATTAGTTAATTTATTTTTTTTTTGTACCTTTCAACCTATTTTAAATATACATACATAGGTCAAATGTTATTATTATTTATGCTCTAAATACATATATAGCAAAGCAACATATTAACTTTTGTTTGATTATATTTTTTAATATATGTACATACATATAATTTATAATATAATTTTTAAATTATAAAAAAGCAATTATATTTTTTAAGTGTAACTGACTTTTCTTTTGTTCTGGACTCGTTTTTTCTTGATTCTCTTTTTTATCATACCCTGTCACCGTGTACTTTAGCCACCTTTTTACCTTGTTAACTTTCTCGTGTCTTTTTCCCCTCTCTACTCGCTGTTATTCTGTGATATGAAAAGTGGAAATCTGTAGTAATTTGTTTCAAGTGCCAAAACGCATTTGTTAACAATAACATATTGAGATTCTAAAGAAGGAGCAAGGAAGAAAACAAGAAAAAAGAACACGAAAAGACAAAATGTAACTTTTCATATTAAATCGAAAAATCACTAAGTAAAAGAGAAAATTATATTAATATACAAGTGAGTACCAAAATGTAATATGCATCTGATGAAATTTGCAACAGCAAACAACAACCCAAAATTTCATTTTTTCATCAAAAATTTTAGCATACGAAATTGAGTTTTCACTTACATATATAAAGTATACGCCATGTGTTGCCAACAACAGAAAACAAAGCAAAAGGAGAAACAAGTTAAAGGCATAGAGAAAGCAAGACAGAGATAGATACAATGAGATGAGAATAAAATTAAATGTTAAAAATTAAAAAACAAGATCAAAAGAATTTTGTGGGCTACGCACATTTTGTGTATTTTTTTCTTCCCCTTTTATTACATTTGTGTACTTACAGCGAACAAAAAATAAAAAAAAAAAGAAATAAGGAAAAATCTAAATTCTGAGCCATTATCTTAGATATGCCGAAGTTTCTATACTCTTGCCAATGTCAGCTATATTCGTGTGTATATTATCTTAAATTAAACTTCTGTAAACTTTTTTAAATAAAATACGAAAATTTCAAGACTACATTTCTATTTTTCTGTGGTTTTTGGCAAAGAGAGAATTTGCAGTGTTATGGATATAGGACAACGATCAGTAATTGCATGCCTAATATATTCTAGTCTAAAATTTTTCCTTTCATGCAAGAGTATATTTACATACATATATGCAAACATATATACATAGTATATGTAGGTAAAAAGAACTTTCGTTTATTTTCCTGTAATATTCTGGTCCATAGAATTTGCATTTCATATTTGCATGACGAGTTGGCAGTGAGTGTGCTTTTGTATAAGGACAGCACACAGGAACACGCAGGATAAGCATATTAACATGGAAGGCATATTAAGGATAACTGCAAAGCCGAACCAATATCAGAAGCAGACCAAAAGAGAGACAGGACAAAACCAATAATGCGCATATTAGACTTGATGATGATGACAATGATACACCCATTCCGGCCTTCCACCACCATTTCATCTCATCACTCTTTCGTTCTTTCTGTGCAGCTCTCATTGCAGCTCTCACCCTTTGTGTCCCTTCGTGATATTCCTGGCTATTGTTTCTTTCGAATTGACCGCACTGAGCTGTGTTTCCACTCCTCTGTTTGTAATCCATTGCATTTTGTGGAAGCTGAGCTGCATTTTGATGCCACACACACACACAGAAAGAGAGAGAGGCGACAGCAGGCAAAGAGGTTGCCGCAGAGGCAGATATGAGGCACTTGGTCTAAGCCAAAAACGTGCACAGTCTCTGGCAATCAACTTTAATAACATCACAGAATGTCAATAAATCCACAAAATGGTTGCCCCTCATTGCACCGACTCCTGTTTTGGCATGTTTTCCGACCGACCATCCAGCTGCTGCTGCTGATGATGATGACGATGATTCCCTTGCCCCAATATCATCATACTACTCCAGTCTTTTTCTGATATTCGGCAAGAGTATCATTAACAAAAGGAACTGCGTGCTGCAGCTGACCAAAAAAAGGTACACTTCGTCTGACCCCCATCGCAGCAATCCTCTCAACCGGATGATAGCAACTTGAGCTGCTTACTAGTTGGGCTAACCTAGTGATTCCTTTTCATTGCACTCCTCCATGCCAGCAGCAGCAATTGATGAGTACAAAAACTTTAAAAAGTTCGCACATCCGAATTATTGCAACCGAAAAGTTTTCTGCAACGTTATAATATTGCAACTTTGGGGCAAATGCCATGGCCTGGATAAGACCTATTCAGATAGAGAGCGAGAAAGAAGTAATGACACAAAGGGAAGAACCAAGTTGTTATGTTCGAACAAATAGAGAATTTTCTCTATGGGAAATTCAGACTTGAATTGAGATGGAAAAACTGCTACTTTGAAATATGTTGTAACCAATGAAAATCACTTTAATTGAACAAACAATTTATATATTTATTCAATTGATTTCAACTGTCTCTCTCTCTTTCTCGTTCTCGCATGCACTTGCTCTCTTTCAATGCCCTCTGCAAATGTGTGAATATTTACTGAATAACCATAGAGACCATCCCATAAATATAATGAAAAAACAGTATATGGAAAATCTATACACAGAATTGACACTCGGCGCGACCTAAGCCCATTTATCATTCGATATCCACCCAGACCCACAAATTCCCTATCCAAAACTGAAATTACAGCGACAAAATTGTTTATGATTATCATTTAGCGACAATTTATGGATAACACACACCAATAGTGAAATAAAATAATAGCAATGGAAACAACAAAAACAACCAAATGTTGAAATAAATATAAATAAATAAATGGAATATTATTTTCGTATATATTACACATCATCGAGTATTTACTTTATCTGAATTCTTATTGATAACATAAAAACAACATGAAAGAAAATATACAGATATACATAGATAGATAGACAGATATATATAGAGATACACACAAATGTATATATGCATATATGTATGTACATACATGTATATAGAGGTCAAATAGAGAGCTGAGAACACTATCAAATATCACAAATGAGGAATAAAACAAAAAGCTGTAACTGTAGAAATGATTTTTTGGATTTTATTTACAGTTAAATCTGTTTTGTTTAAGAGTATTTTAAGTGGATTTTAAATTGCCAAAACATAAAGAAAATTAAAAAAAACACTGTAAATAACCTTTTTGGAGTTCACGTTTCTTACATAAAAAGCTTTCAGAGTTAATCTTAAAATGTTTAGTATAAATATTTAAAAAAAAAATATCAAAGATGATTTCCCTTAGTATGAGCTAAAATTCCATTAATGTAGCTTATCTATAGATAGCCTGTGTATCAATATTAATATTGATATATCCTGATTACACATAATTGATAAGATGATATTTATTTATGATACAATTCCATCATTCATCCCATACTCAAATCGTAACACCTGCAACAATCATAGTGCAGGGCCATAAATTCCTCAAAGCCTTAGCTTTTGTTTTACCCACACTCCGAAATGAGAATGTCTGGGAAATATTTGTGCAATGCAACAATTTCGCAAATCTTCCCCTGGCCCACGGCCTGGCTCTTCTCTTACCCATTATATATTACCTATTCCCTACACCACCGTTCCACAAATTGAAAAGGCCAAGGTGTGTAATTTATCATATGAGGCTAAAGCCATTTGAATGCAGATTATCATTTTAGAGGAAGGTACTTTTGGATGGCAGGGAGTCAGAGGAGAAGCCCAGGTGACTTCTACAAGATTTTTTGACTATAACGAATAAGCCCGCAACACCCTCCCTTCCCCATTCAACAAGCTGGCATCGAATAGAAATTTATCATATTGCCTGGCCTCTTGTTACAAACTACTGCAAAGGCAACTGCATTTTTATGGCTCATTTATAATATTTAACCTGCAATCAGAGATAATGGGAATGAGGGGTTATAGCAAGTGGTGGGAGGGGATAACACCTTTATAATTCCAAATCTACTACATACCTCCCTCTCCTTTTACCCTTTGCACCTTTTGTGTACTCAATGAATGAGAGAGTAAGCCTGTTCTCTGATATACTATATCGTGTGTGTATGCTGGCGATAATAAATTTATGGAAATGGCACTAAATATTTTATTATTGCTAAATATGCAACAATGCAATATCGCAACGAATCCCCCACACCCCTTTAGACCTCTTTTCAATGCCACTCCATCTCGACGGAATACGTGTGTATATATTTCTCTGTATGTGTGCAAACGCATAAAACAATCTGCAGCCAAATGAATGCTGCAGCTGGCAGAAGGATGGTAAAATGTTGGCAGGCAGCAGGGTGTAAAAGGAGGTGCCTTTGGGTAGCCAGCCAACCTGCGCGCTCCTCTCGCTGACAATGCATATAAATTATAAATACACAGATACACTCCAGATACGCAGTACGCAATGCCAGCAACAACTACAACAACAACAATATCACACAGCAATGTCTGCACATGTTTAAAGGTAAAGGGTGGTAGAGCGGAGATCTACCTGTATCTGGTATAAAATTGAATGCAGGCGGAAATCGTGGTCAGGCATTAAAATTAAAATTCCAAACTTTTAAAACACTCTCAAAGCTGTGTAAATTAAGTTTTCGATTCGAATTAGCAGCAACATTTAGGCACACATTTTGTATTTAATAAATTAAGTCCAGAGATTTTCATGAAGTTATTTGGTTTAGTAATGGCGATTAATTTTTCATGACCCAACGATTATAGACAGCTGCAATTTTCGAAGATTTCATACACTGAATAAAAACATAGATTTTCTTTTTTCTAAGTAAATTTCCATCAACATGGAATACTAAAAAATGCCAAATTGTAGAATATTTTAATAATTAAAAACTTTAGGGATATTTCTTTTATTTTGAAAATTTAAGAAATTTTTAGATATCAAATCACAAATTTATCTCTTATAAATGTATATTTTGAAGTTTTGACAAATGTATATACTAATTATAATGCCAATTTGACAATTCTAAAATATTGATTTTAGCTTACAATTGTTTAGTTTTCTTAATAAAGGCAACTCTTTCCTTCTTAATTTCGTTGAGTAAATTTTTGGCAATTCACATTTTCATATCTCAATGATATATGGTTTCCTTTATCTGTTTAAATTTCAGAGGATTAACACCATATTTACTACCCCATACCCCGTGCCGCCTCTTTAACATTTCAGAAAAATTGCACACATTTTGAAAGCCATTGTGATTATTGTTATATCTGTTGTCTGTTGTGGTTGGTGGTTTTGTTTTGTTGAAAAATTTTAAATTTACACGCAATTTTGCAATGGAATAAGAAGAGGGGATAAGAGGATTGGGGGGAGGTGTCTGAATAGTAGGCGTTGGGGGAAATGACCAAACGGAAGTGCTGCTTATGATTTGGAACTAATTGTAGCATTGTATGACCAATAAAAATTTTGGTCCAAAATAAGGGAAGGGATTCAGTTGAATTTTGGGTGCGGAAGCCATTCGGGTAATTACAATTGCATTGCGGTTAAGGGGCCACGGTACATGCTAAATCACTTTACCCCAGGGTGGAATTGCCCGACAACTAGTGTGTAAAAGAGAGACAGAGAGTTCTAGAGAGCGAGAGAGAGAAAGCCAATTTTGAATAATGCATTTGGCCAAAGCCCACGGCAAGACATAAACGTGGGCGTAGAACAAGAATGGGCAGTGGGTAAAACTCACCCAAGATGGCGTTGTATAAATCAATGAACACAAATAACCTGACGGCAGCCAACTGGCGATTCGAAATTTTGGATTGCATATACACGAATATTCAAAGCTTTCCACCTGCTACCTGCTAACTGTTTTCCCCCAAAGCGAAATGAGAACTACAGATATTAGACCAAGAGATGAAGCCTACTCTTGCCCTATACCAAACATATTTGGTCATTATGGAAATGTTGTGTTGACTTTCACAAATGAGCAAATGCTAGAAATGTTCCCAAACACATGCAATTTGTGTACAAATATTTACGCGGATTTGTGCAAATTAATGGTCCAGACTAGGACTACTCTTCCAACAACATGAAGCATTGGATACATACATACATACATATGTGAGAAACTGACAGCAACATATTCCTATAATCTATGCTCAACAAATATTATAATTAGCTCAAATTCCTTTTTAGAATTTATTTCTTATTTAATGGACTAGCAAATAAATAAATACAAGTTTTATTTGCTTAAAGAGAAATAGAAAACATATATATTTCTATGCATATATATATATGTATAGTGATTTAGTATATGGTCTTGATTTAATTGGCATCTGATGTGACTAATTTGAATAATGGCCCAAGCAGATTTAACTCTAATTGATTGGATTAAAACCAAAAGTGCACTTTTTTGGCATACATGGTATGCAAATGTTGGCAAATTTAATACTTTATTTCTGATCCAGAATTTAAGAATTTACCACACTCTTTTCTATAAATTCTACTATCTATGTAATAGGGCAAACTTAAAGAATAAGATAAAAAATAGTTTACCCCAACAAATAAAATCGCTTCCAAATTAAATATTAGGAAAACTAATAATTTAAGCAATTTAACAGATTTGATTTTCTTTATCATTTTAAATATTTGTTTAATTGAAAAAAATTGTTCAATCCTTAACAATTGTACAATATAAAATAATTATCTTTTTTCGTTTTGTTTCTCCACTTTTATTTGTTGTTAACAAATACATGTTATCACTTTAAAAATAATTATGTTCATTTTACACAGATTATTCTGCGTTGTTGAAACTTTAAAATTTGCACATGCAAAAAACACAAACAAACAATAAATTATATATTTATAAGCCTATGGACAAAAATCAAAATTACCTGCTAAAGATTTACTGTAAATAATTAAATATATACACAATGCATTTTCTATTAATTTATGCATTAACTCAACAGCAACAACAACATCAATAACAACAGCAAAAAAAAAATAATCGAAATGAGAGCAACAAAAAAATACGCGTCGGCATAATTAATAACATAGAGGGCAGAATTGGAGGCGTGGTCGTGACTCCTTTCATGTTCAAAAACGTATAAAACAAGCATCAAATTAAATAATTAAATGCGATTAAAATTGGTGCCCGGTTGCATGATAATATCAGTGATATAAATATATACATACATATATGTAAGTATATACATATATATATCAATTTATGGACTGACTTGTACTTTAGGAGTAAGCAAATCGAATTAACCAATTGTGCAATCAATCAAAGCCAAGTTTGAATCGTCTTCACTTGATTGAAGACGATTAGATTGAGAAGAGAAGAAATGCAAACTTTACTTTATCAAATGTTACTAAAATAAAATTAATCAATAATTGATTAATATAGAACAAATTTGAAAAATAAATTAAATTAGAATTGGGCATTTAAAGTCATTAAACAAATTTGTAATTTTAAAGATTTTATGGAACATACATATGCACATATATTTACTTTTTGAATACTTTTCGATCATTTTCAATATCGTTAAAACCCAGTAACTTTCTGATTATTAAATTGAAAAAGGTGAATTGTACTGTTAGTCAGAAAACATATTGAAAAATTCTGCGGGTCTGTTCCAAAACAATGCAAAAGATTTCACAGATTTCATTTTTTTGCTGTTGTTTTAACGGATTCCGTTTTATATATGCATAGATATAAACAATTTTTTTTTTTTTGTGTGCCCAGACGCCAAATCCAAACACAGACAGCCACAGACGGGCGGACTGGCGGTCGGTTGGGCGACTCATTCGCATAGACAAATAAACAAATCTCGTCAAGTGCTCACTTGCACACTCACACACAACATCACATAGATACACATAAACACACACATACACAATAGTATCTAACGGATGGTCGCGGCAAATGTGTTTGCGTTTGTCACTTTTGGGGCTCTGCGGTTCGAGAGCATGGAAAATGGAAGCGGCAAACGAGATGCTGCTAAGGGAAAGGAGAGAGGCAGTGGTGTGGGGGTGTATGGAAAACGGCTTAGCCTAGCATCAACATTTTGGCAACACTCACTCTCAGCTGGCCACTCGATCCACGCAATTAATTTCTGTATCAGAGCGGCCCGCCTGAAGTGCTGGTACAGGTGTGAGACAAAAATTTCAACGCAAGAGTTATCCCAAAACCTCCCCCCTCCTTCATCCCTTTGCAGTATTAAAAATGAAACCAGCAAAAACATCAAAAGTTGACGAGTGGCGTGACAAAAGGGTTAGCCTAGGCCAGAGTTAGAGTTACTGCGATATATACATATACAATATATATACATATATCTCCCCTTGGACAGATAGAGGTTTGAGTTTTGTTGAGGCTTTTACAAGCGTTCACTAGGTATGTCTGCGGGATATGGAAAGTGATGCATGTCTGATTTTTTAAAATAGAATATTAAAACCAAAAGGTTGAACTAACTGCGAGTACGTTTTGTACTTTGAATACCCTAGAAAACGGTATTAAAGAAGAGAAAATATCAAAAGAAAAAAGAATCGAACTTTCTTTTTACTTTATATCTACATCAGTATTCAACTAAAATGATCAAAAATATATGTATGTATGTATATATGTAGCAAATATTACAAGCAATGTCTTAAAGTGATGATACCCGAACAGTGTTTTAAGGTTTTTTTTTTTCTTTATTTTGTTGCATGGCATTTTATGCCCAGATTTGCAACCAGATTTAAAGCTGTTGTATGCAGAGTAGTACCAATGCATATAGAAAGGCTAGAGAAAAGAGCAAAGGGGTTGAATGAAATAGGGGAGAGGCGGGGCGGCTTTGCGGACCCGAGAAGCAGTAGACACGCGACCGCGAACCGCGTATCTTCAGGCCAACAACTGAAAACTGATGTTTTTCACGCGCGAGATTTACGAGCGACGTGCATTTTGGGTATAAAACGTAAACGCACTTGACGCTCCACAGTCTGTTTGTGAATGTGTGTGTTTTGTATGCGTATGTGTTTATCTTGGTCCCGTCGCCCCCTTTTTCTGGTAGGGGTAGGCCTTTTGGCCATAAGAGCAACAACAAAAATGCGGGCAGCCACTGCACAAAAACGAGCAAAAAACAAATGGATGAAAAAAAAATACGCTTTGTACTCTAAAGCAACAAAAGCTTTAAAAAAAAAACATTTAAGCAACTTGCTTTTCATATTCCCCCCTCTAACACTCTCCTTTTCACACACATTCATACATCCACACACACCCACACAGAAAATTCAGGCGAGGGAAAACCATTTAATTTAACACAAACCAAAAAAATAAAAAAATAAAAAGGATAATGCAAAAGTAGAGAAACTTACGGGCAATGGGCAACATTAAAAACTTCCGTTTCCGTTGCAAACACACAAAAGAAATGCTGCAACGGAAATGCCACGAAGTTCAAACAACTAACGCACAGGAAAACCGCCAAGGCAAAACACTAACAGCATTAAGGTACATGACTAACTCCTCCAAGTGCTCCTTCATTGCTGCACTCTCATTACCAAAATTGCAATAAATTTTTGTGCTCTGAAATTATTTGAAGTGCTCCAAACACTAACACACACATGCTCGTACAAGTAGTAGCTACCTCTATTTCTACCCACACATACACATAGACACATAAAAACGTCCATGCTGAAATTTACGAGAGTGTCCAAGAAGAATGCCCCCCAAAAGTTTTCACGCTTTCAGAAAAGGGACGACAAACAGAGCGAAAGAACAAGGAAACGACTCCAACTAACGGTTGTTGTGTCAAGTACTGTAGAAGGGATAGAAGTGGGGAAGAATGTTTTAATTGCTTTTCGGAAGGACAAAGTCTAAAGGGGACACTAAAGCCAAATGATGCAATGATCAATGGCTTATAGAAGCGGCGCAAAATTAAATTTTACCCAAGGGTTAAATGGCCAGCTATTCTATGACAGTTGTAACGGATCTTAACGGTATTATTTAATTGAACTGGAAGCATAAGAATATGTAACAAATATTTTTAAACCGTTTTTTAAAGCGTATTCTGGTTTCGTAATCTAAAAAAATCAGTTTATGTTACAAGTATAGATAATACTTTCAGTTCACTGACATTCTCGGAAACTGTATTTTTAAGTTTTTGTTTTACAACGTTTTCTAAATGATTTAAATTTTATGTTGTCCTGCCTCATGCATTTATATTTTTTAATAATATATTTTTTAATAAATTTCTCAATTTTTTTTATTTATTTATAGTTATTATTACTTTAAATAAGTTAACTTTTTAATTGTTTCACTTCCCATAAATAAGAGGATTCTTTTTTTAGACTATTTACTATTTTCTTGACATATTTATAGCATAGTTTAAGATTGGCTATTTAATTGTCATTAGTCGTTTCATTCAATTAGTCATGCTTAATTATACTTTAAAGTATAATTAAATGTTACACCTGACCTCAAATATCTGTCACATTTGTTCTTTTGCTCTGGCTACAAATTATTATATTCCATACATGAATACATGACAATATCTTTTTATTCTTCAGAAATTTTTAAATAAAAACTTTCCTATCAACTTTTGAAATGTTAATTGCAGAGCTCGACGAGTGAACACAATTGACATATACGAACACGCTCACACGAATGGATCCAAATGGATGGAATTGCATCCATTGGTTTTCAATATTCATTCATTGACCAACTATCTGAACCTCTCGCTCTGGACCCCTCCTGGCCATCAACATTAACCTCAACCACCGACAAACATGGCACTTGCCATACAAAAAGCCATATTGATACTCATTGTCCTCCTCAACGGGGCAACATTGCAGGGCATAAAACTTTTTGGTTTTTGTTTCATTCGCAATGATTTATTAATGATGCTTATTATTATTGCTTAATTGCGGATATTTGCATTCCCATACACACTCCCTATATGTATATGTATGTATATACATCCATATGTACATACATATATGAATGTATTTTTGTATGTATGTGCACATTTAATTGGCGCAAAGTGAAAACACTCACCAAAACTCACTGACAGGCCTCTGTTACCCTGGCCTCTGATTATTTTCAATAATGAAATTTAAATAAATTTGCATTAAATTGCCAGCACACACACTCCTCCGCGCACACACACACACACACACCTAGACGCACATTTAATATGCGGTTGGCTTTTTGTGCGCTCAACTTGAAATTGTTTTTGGCCTTTTAGGGGATTCTCTTTTTGGCCGCGAAATCTCTTTTCTCACTATAGAAAATTATTATGAAATTGTAATTAATTCGATTAAGTTGGCATTTTTTTTTTTTTTTGCAACCAAACCAACAAATGCCTCAATGGAAATTTAATCGGGGTTGTACACAAACACACACACACACAGAAAATGTTAATGCACATTTCATTGGCGGTGCATTTTTTGGTTAAGGATATGACTTAAATAGTTTCGCCTTTTTGCCATTTGTGAATGGATTTAATTAAACACATTTTCCAATTAGGTATTTATGTATAATTGAAAAGGAAAATTTTCCAAACAGCCAACGACTATATTTGTATCCATATGCATATGTACCTACCCACATAGTAAAATTTAAAAGAAATATTAAAAAGAAAGGATTAATAATATAACAAAGAAACAAACAGAAAGGAATAATTCAAAAAAATCTAAAATTTGCGAAAAGTTTTCCAAAATCTAAAAATGGAATATTTATTTAGTTTTATTCAAATTTATATACATAAACGGCAAGTCCTACATAAAATTCTAAAACATCTTGGTGTTATATTTAATATTTATTAAATAAGTGATATAACTTTTAAATCTCTTGCAATATATTTATACTCTGCAATAATCCAATGAATATAAAAATTTTGTGCACACGTTTTTTAAGTTCCTTTTTTTCTCTGTTGGTTTTTTCAATTTTCCTGGAGCATTTAAAAAATTATTTTTTTAAAGCGCATTTAATTAGTATATTTAAATAAGCCAAGCTTAAAATGCATTCAACAAGAGTACGGGTGAATATGTATGGCGAGGGGAGAAGTTGGGGTGTACTTATACTTTCGCAACATTCATTTGCATAGGCCGATGAATAAATAAATACCCATAATCATACATCTGCATGGTGGACCCGTTAATCAACCCACTCAGACCACCATCTGGATCACAATCAGTATCCACGAGAGGAGGGATTGGGAGGATTGCTACAGAATCGAGCAGACTTTATGGTAGAGGTGGGCCGGACAGAAGCAATGGCATTGTCTCGCTTGATTATGCCCAACCAGAATCCAATTCTTATGCAGGTTTTTTACGCATTCGCGACATGCAGACACATAAATTTCAACAGGACCACCCCGCCTCCACCCTGCTATACCCACTCCCTTCCAAGCCCCCGGGCTGAATCCATTGAGTGTGAACCATTGTGAAAAATGCTTACTCCTCTGACAGAGATTTTCGTTTGCTTTTTAACTATGAATATTTTCTTATTTTGGTTAGCTACAGGAATATTTGCTTATAATTTGACGCTCTTTAAGTTGCCCATTTTACCAAAATCTGTACTCAAATATTGGCAGGGTCAAGTGCTTGTTGTTGTTTGGGCCATTAAAGTTAAGCAAATGAACAGCAAGAAAAAGACAAGAAAAAATAGGTCGACTTAAGACTTACCGTGTATACAGTACAGTTGTTTTCCTTTTACATATATTATTCACTAGTTAAAGAGAAATTCAATAAAAATAAATTAATTAATATCAAAAATTTAACATAATTTAGATTTTATTAATTTAGAAAAAATTAAATAAAATTTTTTATTTGCATCAATATACCCTCCTATAATTTGGATGTAGGATATAACGAAAAACCGAAAACGAAGCGTGTTAACCAACCCCAATAATTTAAGCAGAATTTATGGCATTAAGCAAAAAAAAAAAGAGATACGCAGAGCATCCAAAGTCGAGGACCTAGGACGAAGCATGGTCAATGGCCCAGGCAAATGTTATTTCTCGTATTTCTGTTTTTTGTTGTTTTTCTCTTTCCCACTCATTTTCTTTTTGTGTGAGTCTAATCCTTGCAGGACATACGCACACAGTGCCACAAGGCGATAGAGAGAGAAAGAGAAAAGGGGAGACTCTCGGCATTTCATTTAACATAAATCAAATGCCAGCAGTTCGTTCTTTCTATATATGTGAACATGCGTGTATGTATGAGTGAGTGTATGTGTAGCCAATGTTTGGGGTGTTAATTAGTATTTAATCTATGAACCATAAATAAATCCCTTTCGCAAGGACACTCAATTTCCTTGGCCCGGCCTCTTTCGTCTAAGAGATGCCTTTTGTGCTTCGCTAATAAATTGCCAATTGTGTGTCATAGAAGTTAAGTCAACTAATTGTAGTATTTACTTTTTTCTTTATGATGTAATGGAAAAATGAAAGGAGACTAAATGGGTAGCTGATGGCCATATTAGACTCAAATTATTTAATTAGATAAGAGCTTAATAAAAAATTTTGGTAATACATCATTACTCTATTGTAAAAACCTATTAAAACTTATCCAATAAAATCCTTTAAATTCTCTAGTATAAAAATAAATGTATGTATTCCATCTTTACTTAAAAAAAAAACCCTTATAAATATTTCATTTTACCCACTGCAGTGGTATAAAAAAAATATTCTACATTGGCAATATAATAAATAGATTTGGTTTAACTGACTCTTTAGAATCCTATCAACAGAAATTTTTATTCTTAGACCATTATTTTATATACATATGTATATATGTATGTATATATTGTTAACCAGTCTCAAGTTTCAAGTGTGTGTGCCATGGGTGAGTGTGTGTAGATTTTTTTTTATTTAATGTTGAAAGTGTCAATAAAACAGTTTAATCGATTGTGCGCTAAGCTGTTGCCAAACATAACTAACTTGCCAATACCAAACTCCACAATAAATCCTCTTTCCATCCCATTCCCAACCATTGAGAAACCATAAAAGTATTTTCATGTGATGGTGGCGCCATCTGTTGACGGCATGGATGAGGTTTTCTCATTCGGTTAGCTAAACTAAATGCGTACATTTGCATTGCAAATTGCGCATTTAAAAGCGCGACAATTACAGCACACTCACACACAACTCCCCCACCACACTAAAGTTCTGCCCTTTCACCCTCACCTTCTCTCTCTCTCTTATTTTTTAGCCCTCAACAGTGTCTTTAAAAGCAATTAGCGATTAGCGTGCAAAACTTTTCAACTTTTCAAAGCTTCAGTGAAAAATGAGGGAGAAAATATACATACACACACATCCATCTATGTACATACATATGTATGTATGTATGTACATATGTATATAGCATATAGAAATGTGTGCGTATGTTGACAACTATGCATTAGTTTGATTTGCATTCACTTAATTTATTTTTCGGTTTTTTTCCCCCCACTCTATCACCGATTACTCTGTTGATGTTGCTGTTGTTGTGCATTTTCAATTTGCATTCACAATTGCTCATTGATTTTTGCGTTTGAATTTTCTCGCCGAATTAAAAACTCCATTTGCAATTTCCTGACTTGCAGTTTTAATTGTGTATGCATTTAAATCAGTGCACTGATGCATTTTGAATTCAATTGAAAAATCATTCCGTTATCCAAACCCTGTGAATTTGACTTCCAATTCGTTTGATAAGAAAATATGTAGTCGTATTTATGCAAAACTAAAATTGTAAATTTTTAAATCAAGTTTAAAAACTGGAAAAAGAAAGTCGTGGAATATACCGTATAAAAAAGTTCCATTCCTTATTTACTAGAATCATAAAAGAGAAACTTAACTGTCACCTACCTTACTTACCCATGTTGTTTGAATTTACAGTTTTTCTCTTGCTCGGGCACTCAATTTCTTATACATATGTATGTATGTATGTATTTATTTCACTTCATACACTTAAAAAAAAAAACAAAAAAACACCAACAACGATCACAAACACGAGCGCACTCACACACATACATATGTAGACTTTTTTCTCTTCTTTGCTTTTCTATCCTTTAGCAAAGGCGGCGGCAGCGGAGCCCTAAATTATGTATCTCGGGCTCCTTGACTTGCACAATATGAAATAACACCAAACTGATTGTAACATAAAAATATACATACATACAAACACTTGAACTATTATTCTTTGCAACTCAAAGCACTTCTAACTTTCTTCCACTTTTTACAATATCAACACACAAAACACAACAATTAAAAAAAAAGCTACTGACGCCAGAACACAGTTTACAGTGTGACCAGAAATCAAAAATAGCTATGATCACGCTGAATAAAAAAAGCTAGAGACCGCTAAAAACTTCTCAATAAGGAGATTTCAGCTAAATCTGGCAGCACTAAAACATAATGAGAGAGACGTAGATGCATCTTTCTTTAAGTTTTTCTTATTTTGCACTGCAGTAGTCTGCATTTTTACATTTAAAACCAAAAGCTGTATTTAGTTTACATATTTATTTATCATGGAACGCCAACAATGGGATAAAAAATAGCATACGAACATAGCCTGAAACGATATTAATCGATACTTGACTATCAACTGGCCGTCACTAAAATAGAATAACCAACTAGTTTTTTAAAAATGAACGTTAGGAAAATTTCAAATTCATTTATATATCAAATGAGTAAACAGTTATTTTTATTCATACTTCAATACACATAAACTGAATAAAAAAAAACGACAAAAAAAAATTGCAAAAAACAAAAGAAAAAAAATGACAAAACCCACAAAAGACACAAATCCTGAAAATGCGAGTGATCCCCCAAACATTGACGGCCATATGGATTCTGAAATGAATGAGGCGTTTCTTAATAAGCCCTCCAAGGTTGTTGAGGTTTTACAATTTCTCGAAGAAATGTCCACTGCCAACCAATTAGATGAGTAGGTTATTATACCATGGAAATTTTCTATTCTAATTGATTTTTATTTGCAGAATTACCAAAGAAAAGACTCAGTTTGAAGATCTAAGTAACGGTGTAACGGATACAAGTTTTCTTGTCTGTAAACGGACCGTATACAGTGATCGTATATCTGTAAAACGATCGAAATCAAAAAGTAAAATTGTTGGCAATACAAATCAGTTTACTTATATGCGACAAGTTGATGAAACTATGGAAAAAAGGGTCGCAGCACGTATCGAACGAGAACGTGTGGCTGATAATTTTCGACGTATGGGAAATTATGAATATCGTCGAAATTCGTTTGAATTCGCCATTCAATTGTACACAAAAGGTTTGAGTTATATAATCGATACACCAGTTCTATATGTGAATCGTGCCCTATGCTATATCAAGTAAGTTAAATTTTCGTTTATACATAATACTGATTTCATTTAATTGAAGACAACGCAACTACAATCGTGCAATAATGGATTGTGATCATGTAATCGAACATATTGATCATAGATGTTTGAGGGCTTGGCTCTATCGAGCAACCGCTTATAACCGCTTAAATGATGAAAAGAATTATGAACATAGTGTTTACCAGGCAACTTCCTTAAACTCCTCGGAAACTGAATATATTGAAACATTTTTGGAAAAAATACGAAGCATATTTTAAATGTTTGTTTCTCTTCAAAATTCTTATTGTGATGTAAAGGAGAAATATTTGTAAAGTAAAAATATATTTTAAAAGTTAAATGTTGGCCTTTTATTTTAGCTCATATTCTAACAAGAAATTGTAAAAATTCTTTTAAAGTAGATGGAAAATCAACAATTTCATCAATCTCAATTGATTGATAAATATTTATATTTAAATGAATATGAAATGTTTTAGACAAAGGTTGTAGGTAAATTTCAAAAGAAAAAGTTGAAGCAGGGCCAAATAAATGTATATAAATAAATTTCTGCAGTAAATTGCATTTATTTTTTTCACACAGACACTGAGAAATTTCATAAATCCAGAGGCAACAGAATGAAAAATACAAATTTCATAGAAAGAAAATGAAAATTGAATAAACAACCGCACACACACACACATAGGAAATGGAAAGAAAAATGGAAAATTTCCTACACACACACACACAGGAAGAGACAGAGAGAGAGAGAGAAGTAAAGGAAAAGGCATTAACAGCAGCAGATTACTGTCAGAAGGACATCAGGCAGTCAGGACGAGAAGTCATTGCATCTTGCAATTGGAGAAAATTCGACTTGAACTCTTATAGTCGTACTTGAGCCCGAGATACTCCTCTACTGGTCATTAGGCCATCCAACCCAGAAAAGCAAACTGACCACATAAAATTTTATGCTGTTTGGTCATAATAAATTTAATTAAAAAATCAAATTGACTGAGAGCAAGCCGAGAGAGAAGAGAAAAGTCAAAGGCAAAGCCATAGCCATAGCTAAAGCCAAGTTAGACGCAATTGGAACATTAGGCACAGACCAAAGTCACAATTTAACATCTCTTGCTTGCTCACTCTAAAGCTATATCTTTCTCTCTCTGTCACTCTTTTTACTCTGTCATATTTGGGTCAACATTTGAGCAGCCTTTTTTGTCTTAATAGCCTGCAGAAGGCAGACAAATGGACTGCACTTAAACTTTTCTAGACAGAAGGAAAATTTGATATATATATATATAGTGACATATATATATGTATATATATAAGTATTGGTATTGTATATATATATATTTTTTATATAGATTCATCTTCACCTTTTTCAATTAATTTTTCAATGAGTTTTTCTTCGTGTCCTCTCTAAAAAGAAATCAATTGCTCGGTAAAGTTTTCGTTTTTCCTTCGTTTCAATTTCTTTTTTATGTTTCCTGGGAAGACTTTTATGAGCAAGTTAGCTTGCAGTTAATTAGAAAATGAGAGAAAGAAAATGCGGCTAATCAACTGAAAGTTGTTGAGAGACCAAGCCAAAGAGCAAAAGGTGTTATAGCCATGTCAAGAGTTGGCCATGGAGTTGGAGTTGTTATTGAAGTTGGCCATTAAATGCCAGCTCAGTTTTAGCCATATTGAAGCGGAAATGAGACAATAAGCAAGCAAAAGAAATGAAGGTGGCAAATCCCAAATTATTGGCTAAATGAAGGAGGACTTCGTTTTAATGTCTGTCTGGGGAACACCCAGGAAATCGAAATGAGAAAGTAGATGTAAAAGATATGAAAGATAAAATTAAGAAACTAAAGACTGGATTGAAGAGGTCTTTAAAAAATAAGTATTTTAAATCCATCTGATTAAATTATTAAATCAAAATGGGTAAAGGATATAACATCACGTTTTTACTCTCAAAGAAATGCCCACATTATCTGTTTACTCATTAAATAGTTTACTTCAAACATTTTCAGTTTTAATAAACCGCAAAATCTGCGAGATCCATGACCAAAAACATAAAAACAAGATGGGAAAGAGAGGAAAAAAAAAAAGAAAATGGAAAATACCCAAGCAGAAAAGTAATTTTAACTTAACCGCAAAGCAGGTTCACATAAAAGGTTCACATTCAACCGCATGCGATGAGCAAAAATAACAAAAAAAAAAAAAAGTTACGAGTATTTGCGCTTTTAATAAATTTCCAATATGTTTGCCGCACCTGAGACAGGTGGAACCCATGATGGCATAAGGGAACTGGACCTCACCAATGGACAAGAGTATAAAATGAAATTTAATTTTTATTTTGGCACAGAGACTAAAACGAATATAGAATCAACAGAAGCATTTGGCCATTTAAAGATAAAATGTTTGTGCTCTGGTTATAACTCCTAAAAAGAATATTTTTTTGCGTGTGCGGATCGTAAACATTAACAAATAAAAATGTGTTTAATTGCAAAAGAAACAAAGAGGATGAAATTAAATTTATATGAGTGTCAAGTGCTAAACAAAGTATATGAGCTGTTGGCTGGGCAAGTTGGTCTTCCAAGGATAATTAAAGACTGCTTGTGAAAGAAAGCAAAAACAAAGAAAAAAAAATGAAGAACACTTGTGAACTGGTGAAAGTTTCCAGAGCAACATTGTTAGTTCAATCGCATGGAATAATTTATTAATTAACTACAATTCGAAATGAATGAATGAACGATTACAGCCAATAAGGGGAATATACCAGAATGGAATGAGTGAGAGTCTAGGGAGTAGTAGGTTACAGAACAGGACAGGACACGATACGACATTACCAATTCGCCATAGCACGTAAGCGGAAAATCAATTAAAAGCATTTTATGTGCGCGACAGTCTTCTCCTTGGACTTTCGCATCGACATCAAGTTGAACTACGTTTTTGTTTCGACTTGGATCGTTTTCCTGATGCTCCTCAATACTGTAGGATGAAGTTTAACGCCTTGCCTGCCAAATGGAACTTTGTTAGTTTCTAATTAATTGTTACAGTTACCGACACAGCGAACTGCAACAGGAGCAGCAGCTGCCCAACAATTCTCACCCATTCCATTCCATCTTCAAGGTTATTTATGTCAAATACTCCTACTTTGACATTATTTATGTTGCATATTTGGCGCATTGTAGTAAATTAACTAGAAATACTCAAACAACGTACACGAATCGAACCCGGAAACGTAGTCAATGGCATTCCCAATGTCGGTTTCCGTGTCCATGTTCGTGTCGGTCCCGGAGTCAAAGTCAAAATCTTATACCAGTCACAGATGGCATTTTCTTATTTTATTTTTTTTTTTGTTTTTTTTTTGTTCCCTGTTTATTGGAAATGTCACAATAAGTTTGCAGTTATGACAATTTTATGGAGCTCAGATTTTTGCTTGAGCGCCAATGTTATTTGTGATTATGACTAAATGAAATAATGAAAATGTGGCCAATGTGATTGGAATTGAAATTGTGATTTCTATGAAAGTTGGCGTTGGGGCAAATGTTATTAAATTTCGCTCCATCATAAGATGAAGAAGTAGAAAGAGCAAGAGAGTTTACTGAAATTTAATGTATAAATTATTTATTAAATTTAGTTCTAAGAATTACATTCCATATATGTACATATATATATTAAAACATTTCTTTAAATACTAAAGTAAATAACACTTTAGTAAATAATCACATAATCCATTAATATTGATAAACTCTAATGGATAATCACATTAATTCATCATAATAAAAAAAACTCTTTAGCTTTGCAATTATCTGAAATCATTTAATGGATTTTCTTTTCACAACTTTATAGTACGCATCTCAATCATTGTAACTTCCTATTACACACACACATACATACATACATTTAGCCATAATTACCCGGCAAAATGTCTAACGGCTAACAATCGGCAACACTTCACAATCACTCACAATTTCCCATGGCCCGTCCCTTTTTGCCACACATAGAAAGAAGGAACAAAAAAAAACAAAAAGGAATTCAATGAAATCGTCCATGTTCATTTCCGTTTTTGGTGGAAAACTGGTGGAACTGATGTTCTTTTATTCTTGCCCTGTATGGACCTTCAACTGGCTGTCAATACTTTCAATACTCTCTAGGCGCCAAAGTCAAGCAGCGAAAGCAACAAATAAAAAAAAAAGAAACTAAGGAAAAACCAGAAAAGAGTGGAAGTGGAGGAAAAAAATGAGCGCTAACGGAAACGGAAAAGGCTTAACAGCTGCGCTTACCAAGGCGTGAAGATGTGGAAAGGGATACGGAAAGGAGTGAGACACAGTCAAAGATAGTAAGTGAAAAAAGAGGGGAGAGCGGAGCGGAGTGAGATAAATGCTAGCTGGACACTCACAAACCGTAAGCGCATAATCATGAAAATTGTCAGTACATAATGCCTCAAAAGGCCGATAGCCAAAGCCATCGATGGAAGTCAAAAAGGCGGAAAAGGTTTTTATTCGCAACTTTACTTACTTTACACGCTTGACTTTTGAAAACCTGCACTGTATATTTCACAGTGGTACAAGATATGTAAAGAAATACTTTAAAATTAAATATATTAGAAAAATTTAAATTAGTATCAGTAATATTTGTTCCGATTTGTTATCGCATATGAATAGTTTGGAATATTTTTTTAGAGATATATATTTCTAATTTATATTACTGAACTTCTACGTACCTAAATTAAAGGATTAAAATATGGAAAATCAATATCAATCAATATTTTGTAAGTACTTCAATTTTTTATGACCATATTCTAACTTTTTTTTGTTTACTTCTAAACCATTTATAAAAACTTGTTTAATCTTTTATAAAACTATCTCAAATTGTCTTTTTAATAATAAACTAACAAACAACTTAACAACTTATATGATTACATTTTTAGTACATTTCTTCAAAAATAATGCCACTGTGCATAAAAATCATTTTCTTTGGAGGAAAAAAAAGTGAATTTGTAGAGCGGAAAGTAATTTTCTTGCGCTTTTTATTTGCCTCGTTTTTTTATGGGTCGAACTGTCCCCCATATTAGCTTCCATCTACAAAAAGAAAATCCAAAAAAAGAAAAGAAGAAGAAAGAAAACTTTACTTTCACATGGCGGCCTCACTTTGATTTTGTTGTCTGCCTTTTTTATTTTGGACCCTCATATCCTCTTTTTCTTCTCGCTCTTGTTGTTATTGCTGATGATTTTATTCTTTTTTTTTTTTTTTGGTAAGGGGGAAGTGGTCGTGTTTGCCTTTTTTACTTTGTTTTTTTTTTTTGCTGCTGCTGGCGTTGGCAAAAATCAACTTTTGCACGTTTCGATTGTGTAAAGTTTTTATGGCTTTTTGATTTTTTCACTTATTGCCTGTAAAATGGGGCGTGTCCACACCCAATAAGGTGGATGGACACTGCCACCCATACTTATACTCTAACCAAGTCCCCAACTCCATGTAGAAAGTGCTCCTCCCACTATACTTGAAGGCACTTAAATAATTACAAAATAATGGATGAAAATGGCAAATTGTTCACAAGGAATGGAATGGGAGGAGTAATGCAAATCGTGCCTAAGTGCCCAACCCTGTCTTGGGTTGACTTTTCTTCACTCTGGTGGAAAACTCTTTCACGTGAAGCAGTTTTCCGTGATGGGCTTGGGCCTTAGATTGGCAAATGGTTATGCAAATACTTTCCCTGACTGTGGAAATCAGTAGACAAAGTGCTTTTCGGGCCTCACACTGTTTGTTGTCACTTTGATTTGTGATTGTAAATATTAAATGGATCAGAAATTAGAGCAAATAAAAGGAACAATTTTTTGTATAAAATGAAATTTAACTGAATGCTGAAAAACCTTGGAAAAAGCATAAGCTAAAATTCCATTACAAAATACAATTCTGAGAATAAAGTTCCTAAAAGTTTTGATATGAAAAAGGTTTATTTCGTTTCATTTAGATCAAATCCAAATTGAACTTTTAGTATATACCTTTACATATATATTCTTAAATATTCATTTAAAGTCAACTAGAAAAAAAAAACAATTGTCCATGAATTGTCCAGAATTCCAATAATTTTAAGGATCTGTTTCTATTTCTATCAATCTGCAAAATATTCTGAAAAAAGTCTTTTAAAAATGCTTAACACAAATATTTTCTTTAATTGACTTTCAATCCAACGTATATATTTGTATAAAATGATTAAATTTGCAAAATATTAGCTAACAATAAATGTATTTATTTGTACTTTGATATTTGCACTTTGCGCATTTTATTGACAAATATTTGTATTCAATGATGTAACGAAAAAAGTCTCGAAAAACAAGTAATATGTACGAATTTCGTATACCCTTAAGTAATGATCACAACTGATAATAATAAAATTGTAATTTAAAGTTGTATATTGCAATGATAAAAAAATAAAAGATAAAATTCGAGGCAGAAAAGTAAAAGTTTTATAACAGATATATCTGACGGTTTTATAATATCCTTTAACCCTTTGGGTTAAGGTATAAATCAAGCAAAAAAAAAAAAAAAAACAGAAAACAAGCTTTACAATTTTTTCTAAACAAAACTACAATTACAACAATCCCAGTCCATTTCCCTTGGGGAGTACCCATCAATTGCAACAGCAACAAAAATGACATATTTACTTACATACATATATACATATGCATATACATATATTATACATACACTGCGCGCCTAACATTAGTGATTTCGATTAAATTTATCATTACTTTATTTATTTTTTGGCTGGGTTATTTTTATTAGAGTTTTACTATATCTGTATAATTTTGTTTAGACAATATTAAATCAAAAGAAATTAAATAATAAATTGTTTAATAATAAGGAATGTTTTTTAACCCATTTGAGTAAAAGCAATTTTAATCAATATTAGATTCAAGGAAAAATATGGGATAAGTAAATACAATATTATACATATTGTTTTTTGAAACTAATTTCAGTTAAATTAGCTCCATAAAGAATCCATTAGTTGGTAAACATGTTTCTAGATCTGGGAAATTAAAAAATTAAAGTTAATATTTATCCATTTGTTAACAACTTAAGAGAAAATATTTGATAATATTAATAATGCCAGACACTCATTTAAGTTTGCTTACCCATTATTAAATCAAGTCACCCTCGGATTGGTTTGGTATCATCAGATCTGTGAAATGGAAAATTGCCAGCATATGAATAGAGAAATAAATTATTTAATTAATTTTTCATTATTCTTGCCATTTTATATACAAGATATAATAGATCCAATAGGCCGGTTGCAGGATAATGAGTATTTTAGAAAACAAATGTTAATTTATATTAATTGAAATTATTCATATTACTTTAAGATACTTAACTGTATTGAAAAAAGTCGATGTCCGTTGATGGAAGGATTTTATTAAGTCTAGGAAGAATGGGATTAGATTAAAACAACTCTGGGTAATAGAAGAAAAAACAGTAATAAGTTTGAGATAACATATTAATAGTTAATTTTTAAAAAACTTACCTATTTTTTCTCTTTTTTGTCTTCACTTCATTTTACTTTGACACCAGAAATTAAACTGAAAATCTGCCCTCACACAGCGATCTTTATATAGGCGGCTAACTTGGCTCTGTTTAGTTCAAGCCTCTGTTAAGGTGAACCGCTGTTAATAAAAGACTCATTTCGGGAAATGTTAAGTTAAAAGAAAAACGTTTATCTTAAAAAAAAAATTTTAAATATACAAATTTTACATTATTAGCTTGGAAATTAAAATTTCTTTATTTATTTATATTTATTTTAATTTTCGACTTTTAATTTAATGACGCGCAGTGTATAACTTTTATTGATAACGCATTTACAAGTCTTTAACCCGAAACAAAAAATTCATCAATGCAAATGCGCGTAGAGAGAAAGCTAAAAATAAAACTCTTTGAAATATTGAAAATTTATTGCAGAGGGTTATTTCATTTTTACTATTTCTGATTCCTTTTTTTGTTTATGTTTTTTAGCGAAGTCTATAATAAATAAAATTAAATTATATGCTGAATGCATATATATATATACATGTACATATATATATATACTTGTATGTATATAAAAAATAACAATAAGCAATTAAAAAAATAAACACGTTTGTAAGCATTTTACAGCAACGGTCAACGAAATACAAAAGAAGATAAATAAATAAATTTTTGTTCATGGCAATGCTATTGAATTTTCAATTTTCTTTTGCATGTGTATATGCAAAATATATATATATACATATATATATGTATATATTTGGTGTTTGGTGGTAAGGGAAAAATGTTTTACAATTTCCACTGTACATGGGGACAGTAAATATTTAAAATGTGGCCAAGTTTTTTCACTTGTGTATTTATATTTCAATTTTAATTTATATTCATTGAAGCTTTTCCAATTGAAAAAATTGAACTATGGCTAATTTCAAGTGCAACGAATTTGATATATCCTTACATATACTCTATTTTATCTCTTTTTTTCCAAAAAAAAAATTAATAATAATTTTGGAAATTATTATTCATTATTATCTTTTATTACATCGTCAAGATATGGTTTTGCAATTGTTTTATCTCTTAATCTAAGTGTCCTTTTTAAATTGCACAAATCAGAAGTTGCAAAAAAAATGTAAAATTACATTAATCATCAGAAAAAAATCTTTACTTTAAAAAAATATGCTACCATAAATTAACCCACTGGCAATACTTACCCATATCTTTACCCATATACATATGTCCGTAATATCAAAGATCATTTCTTTTATGATTGACAAAGTATACAATAATAAAACAAAAAGGAAAAATGTGAAAACCTTTTGTATGCCCTATCATACAAAAGAGATTATAAATCAATAAGAGTATGATAAAATTCAATTACTTTTAATGGCTTAACATCTATAGGAAAATGCAATTGTTTTATGTGAAGAAGCTATGAATATGGGTCATTTATTTATTTACTTTTATTTGCCTGAAAATTTGGCTTGTTGTTTAGTTTTAGATGGTGTAAATTTGTTAATGAACAAATATTAATTGATTTTCCAAGAATTGTATTTATTTCAATTTTTCTTCTTTGTCACAGAATTCCAATTAAAAGTTTTTGGGTTCTATTTGTACTTGTCTCTTATTTACTTATGATTACAATCCCATCTCCACCTTTTACCACCTGTGTCTCCTCACCCTAACTCAAGTTGTTAGGCGGCTTTCTGTGTAAAAGTTTTTGTGGTCGCATCTAAGCTTTGATTTGCCAAATACAGTATGCGGGCTTTCCGCTATATTTTAGCATATTAAATTAAAGCAAATGGCAAAATTCTGAATCGAGTTGGGGGGTGGTAAGTAAAGTCCAACTGAACAGCTGCTGGTTGGAGTGATAAATTTAAGTGCCTGGGTTTTAAATAAGTGATGTCGCCAAAAGGAAAGAGCACAAAGCCCATGTCCATGCCCAAGCCGCGACTGAGCTGCTGAATAAACAACTTTTGCATTTGCTTTCATGAACTCCAGCAACTGGAAATCGGCTTAGACGCCATCATCATAGAGCTGATGGCAGGAAAACGTCATTGACATTGTCATTTATGCTCTTTAAGAGAGAGAGAGAAAGGGAGTATATTTGATTTATAAACAAACACAATCATTTCAGTTCTCACAAAAGAAAAAGTGTGACTGCCAATTGCCAAAAGACAAAATTATTTAAATCTTCAAGCATAAGCTAAAACGAAGACAGTGAAGTCAAAAATAGTTATTTTTATAAGTTAAAATTTCTAGACCTAAAACTTTTTCTTTTATATGCATAAAGTATAATAATGTTTAACTATAATTTTTTATAAGTTTGAAATTTTATAAATAATATTATTTTTAACGGTTTATCTTTAATTGACCTAATTCATTGAAAACTATGTCTTATTCTTTTTTTCGTAGAGTATTTCCAATTCATTGAAAATTTATCAAAATTTCTTTGAAAATCTTATGCTTTTCACATATAACAACAAAGTCAACTAATTATGACTAAATAAAAAGCATATGTATAGGCTTTAGTTTAATCAATTCATTGTTCGACATCAGACTTGGAAATGAAGTTGTTACAGCAATTGCTATTGTTACATATAATCCTATTCATTTAGAGCATAATTAAATCATTCAATATGGGATCAAGGATCTATTGACAAACAGCCAGCTATGGAAAATTAAATTTGGCCTATGCAACGAAAGGAATTTGTTTCATTCCTATAAAATTGGTATTAACTATAAACCATTAAGATGAAATTGTCTTTTAATTTTTGAACTCTCACTATGTAAATAAAATATTAAAAAATCCTTGGGCCTTTAATTCAATACATTGCGCAATTTGCCACAAGCTGCTCGCATGGGCAATATGACCTGGTTAAATGAATTGGCAAAATTGGATATGAATCGATGCCACTTGGAGCCAAGAACCTACATGAGTCCAATATTATTTTTTTTATATCGGAAATATGTCCAATAAACTTATACTTGCCACATACGAAAGAGATCGTGGCAAGTTTAAACGAAATAATTAATTATTGTACATCAGAAATAGCTGGAAAAGTTTAAAAATAAAATTACATATATATAATAGTAATAGTATATTATGATCATTTAGAATGAAATATATAATAATAATACTATATTATGATTAAAATATATTTGTTTTACCTTTAAAATGAAATGGAAATGAACTTCTTTATAAATATCATAAAATCAAAAAATGGATGGTGGATGGATTGACAGGTTATTATTACATTTCTTTTCCTTTTGCCTCTGATTGATCGATGAATATTTAAGGCATTATTTGTTTAAAATTAGACACTTATTTTTCCTCTAAATGAAGATAAATTTTTTATACAAATCTATGCAATAAGTACACCAAAAATGTTTAGCAAAATAATATGAATTCAAAAAATAAAAACTTAAAACCATTTGCATTTCTTTGACAACTTTCTATTTACACACTTATATAGCCTAAAATATCAAAATAAATATTATATTAAGACAAACACTATTTTATCTTTGCCGCGAAATGTTACTATTCATACATCATCATCATCATCGTCAGAATCTTCATCATTATCAGTATCAGTATCGTCAACATTTTTGCCTCTTTACTTTGGACTTTATTTTAAATATTTCATGACATGACAGAGACAACATGATGGAGAAGGAGTAGGCAAGCGACCAAAGTGTATGCCATATAAATAATGTAAAAAGTGTGAAAAGCGCCTAATGGTGTGCCCAAAGTCAAAATAAAAAGGGACACAAGAGAAAAGGGAAAATCCCAACAAGGATGAAAGCTAGTGAAATGGTGCATAAAATGACAATTGACAGCTGATGATACATTTTACATTCAGTTTCTTGTGGGTGGTGAGTAACACATCAGCAGTATCACATTTTCCTACATTAACTATTTATCATATATACATATATGTATATACATATATATATTCTTAATGGAATCTATGTAACATTTGGTTTAATGTTATTGATACAAAAAATAAATAAATAATATTCTACAATATAAATCAAAATACATTTACAGTTCTCAACTCTAAGAGCAGATTAATTCATATTAGATCAAAGAGAAATAAGTCCAAAATTTTGTGCATAGAAGGACGTATTTTTCCATTAAACGTATTTATATTATTGTTCAATATATATTGTTGATGTTCCATACTCTCCGATTATGTCATGCAAAAGTTGTCCACCCAATGAGGTCAATGGCATATTCTTTCCCAATTGCTTTGAGCGTTACGGTGGTATCTGTACGCAAAAGAATCCCGGAAATATACAAGGTATCCATGTCTTGGCCCATCGGGTAATGCCAAAATTCTTTGATGGCATCGAATTGGATTATATTCATCAATTGGCACCAAATAAATTTATAACAGCTGCTTGGATTCTGAGTCATGTGAAACCGGCAGGATTTCGCTTTGGCGGACTTTACACATTCCGTGTCGCAGATGATATTATGGTAAGAACGAATCGCTAATTACTATTTTTATTTTGTATATAAATTTTCAAATTTAGCTCACTCCCACAATTATTGGTGATATACATCCCTCTTCGTTGGCCGCCAATCTAAATATTTTATATTATCCATTCAAATCATTACGCATGGAGGCCATTATGCAAAAGGCAAATGTGGAAACTCCAGTGGAAACTCAATATACAATCGAATGGACACGTCCATGCGACACATGGTCAATTAATTTTTATAATGTTAGAAATAATAATGGTCGCTGTACATTATCGGTAATGCGATCCGTATCATTACATTGGGCCATTGGTACAGAACTTCTACTCGAATGGAATGAACCAAGAAAACTAATGAGTGATATTGCATTTGCAGCACGGTAAGTACAAATATATATATATATTATATACATATGATGTGATAATAGATAATGCCATCTTCCTATTCCAAATAGCTATTCGCATCACAATTATTCCTTTGCTGCCACTGCATCCCGACAAGGACTCAATGTTAGCTATTGGCAACGCATCCATCCACAAATTCAAATGGCAAATTTACTGGCCTGGAATCGTAGTACACGCAAAACCATTGCCACAATATGTTATCAATGGAATTTCTGGAATTCTGAGGTGCATGGAATGTTTGATTCGGATGCCTCAGTGGGTTTCATGTGGACTAAGTAAGACAAAGGAATCGTCTACAATATCTATATCTTATTTTTTGTATAAATTTTCAGATATTTAACATATATTCCCATTCAAATGGGTTTCAGTGTGGTAATGAGCCTACCAACGGATCGCTTTGCATTTGGCATGCGTTTCCTGCTCGATCCCAGTGGCTTAAGACGGGGAGATTGATTTATAAACATATGTTATTTCCCAAATTAAGCTAGAGAGTGTTAAATGAATGTTAAAATGTTTTGGTCGTACATGTGTCTTTTACTATGTCTTTGGGTCAACAAAAAAGAAAAAAAAAAAAAAACATTCACACCGACACTTAAAATCTGTGCAAAACCATTAAGTATCGGACAGAGAAAGACTTTCCAAAAATAAAGATAGAGAGAGAATGGAGTGACCGAGGCGGGGGATACATTATGGATAAAATATTTTCACATTTCCCCTTTTTTTTTTCTTTGCCGAACGCTGCAAGTAAACTCTTCTTGTCCCCTTTAGTTGCATTTGATTTATGCCCTTGCCCGTCTAGACATAGTAAATATTTTTTAATGCCGAAGCAAGGCAACAAGAAAGCAACAAAGCAAAAAATAAAGATGTAATACAATATTTTGCTTAAGAGCAAAAATATATAAATCTAAAATAAATACAATTTATAACATAAAATTGTGTAAAATGTGTACAGATCTCTTGAGTTGTTTTTAGCCTAATTTATGCCAAAGATAATGCTTTCTAATCTTGTTCAGATGGTTTTCATCAAATAACCAAACAAATTCCATTTGGTCTAATTTTAGTAATGCCGAATATGTAATACCCTTAATTTTTTTAAACATACTTCGCATACTAAACAAATAAAAAAAATTTCCTGACAGTTACTAAAAAGCTATAAAAATAACTGATATAAACTAGAATTGTTTATTTCAATACTGGCCCTTTTTATTGCCATTTAAAAAGATTATTGGGTATACTCTTTTTCCAAAGAGTATAAAATTACTCAAAAAGTTCAACTTTTTCAATTGATTCTTGTTCAAAGTTTTTAAGCTGCTTCTTGGTTTGGTCTGTCTTTAATTTTACAGCCAACAAAAACTTTGTGAACAAAAGTTTTCCATTTACCATACACACATACACATGAGCTGATAAAAAGCAAATATTAAATAATATTTCAATAAATGTGCAAAATCCTTTTCTTCTTTGCCTATAGAAAACCCCAAAAAAAAACAAAGCAAAAAATAAAACTTTTCTCTCAATGCCTGAAGGGGCCATCCTCTCGCACGCTTATCATCGCCTTTACAAATCATTAGATTTTCATATCCGATGAATTTTACAACAATTTAAAAATAAAAAAAAAAATGGAAAAAAACCATACACAGAGAAACAACCAGTTGAAAGAGAAAAGCAAGAATTCCCCTTTATTCCGACTCTTTTCTTTTTTTTTTTACTTTTCTGTTGCTCGGCATCGACATGTCAATTTGTTTGTTTTTCATTTGCTTGGGCGAAGGGGTTGAGAAGTGTAGGAGGATTGAGAAGGACAAGTGGGAAAAATGGTTGCATGTGTGGGTTATAAATTTGATATATATATTGTACATATATATATATATACTTTTCCATATTTGCTGTTGCCTTATTCATGCGCTTGTCGCCATTTTATGTTTATTTGAACTTCCTTGTAGGCGTAAAATGAACAGAAGTCTAAAGGAAATGTAAAGGAGAGCCACGACAAGGCAACAATGGCCAGGCCAGAGAAATGAAATTATTAAAAAATAAAGGTAAGCCAACATTGATACCATCTAAAATTTTATAAATTTAATGACACTTGAAATTGCAACAGTTTATAAATTTATTGAAATAATTGACTTTAATTTAATAAATTTCCATATAAACCAAAATTAATATTTGTTAATCTAATTGCCTTCAAGATTTGATTATTTATATATTTCAAAAAATAATAAAATCAACTCTGTTTATAGTGCTAATGGTTTTCAATATCCTTAAAGCATACCCCTTTGGTAAAGGGTATAAAAAAGAGAACGAAATATAATAAAGAAATTCATAATAAATTATTATCAATGGCTGAACACAGAATGCTGAAATGCTGAAAGGTTTCACTTCTTTTCTTCTCTTCTTTCGTATTCAGACAACGAGAACATGCAAACTGATTGCATGACTCTGTAAATTTAATAATAAAAATAAATTAAATATTTATAAATAAAAATTTAATTTTGATTTCTTTTAAGTGTAATTAAGATGTGGAATAATACTTTAAGGGTTAAGAACAGAGTGAATTAAAAAATGTTAGAAATTTGAAGTTAGCTATCCTTCTTTTATTTACATATTTACTTGCTTTTATAATTTACTAACTGTTAACCAAAATCTATTACCTAGAATTTTATAAATTTTATCTTTTTAAGTTTAATTAAACCTCAAATTAATAATGTCTATATAATTCCAAATCAAAATATTTTCCTTAACGACTAACATAAATTAAACAACTGAAAAAAGGCAAAATACAACATAGGCTAAGCCAGCAAAATGCAAATAGGAGAAAAGTCCTTGAGCGAAAAACAAAGATCCTAAGAGAAAGTACAATCGGTTAAAAAAAAAGTGGAAACTTGTTTGCTTGCTACACCAACTAACATTTATGTTTACGTTGGAAAAATAAAACAGAACGATACAAAAAACAAACACTCACACACATAAACAAATTTTTTGTTGTTTTATTTTTTTCTCTTTCGTTTGGGTTCGTCTAGTGGAAAACATATTTAATTAAAGCTATCCGCATATTAAAAAGTTTTCGTTTTTCTTTTATTTTTCACTTGGTTTGAGTTGTTTGGTCTTTTTTTTTTACCCTATACTAAATATTTGAATGGGTATATTAATATTGTCAACTG
Organism: Drosophila emarginata; assembly: GCA_037075365.1. Taxonomy (NCBI): domain Eukaryota; kingdom Metazoa; phylum Arthropoda; class Insecta; order Diptera; family Drosophilidae; genus Drosophila; species Drosophila emarginata. The sequence goes on along the minus strand of JBAMCD010000221.1, from coordinate 13,979,406 downwards.
TTAGTGATTGGCAAAAAAAAATAAATAGATTTGAAATTTAAAAACATTTTTATGTTTTTATTTGTTTGTCGTATCAAGAGAAGTGAAATAATTAAAATGTGTCATGTGCAGTCCTCTGTTATAATTTGTTCAAAGTGGTTAACTTTGAACTGCTAATGAATAAATTGTGAATAACTGCAAAAGTCCTTAAACTAACCTCCTACGCTAGTTGGTTCAAATCCGGACAATTTAACTAGACTTTTCACCTTTCACACTAGTAGTTAGCTTTAGTAAATACTAAAGAGGAAATTACTAATTGGCAGTTGTTAGTTTAAGCTTTAGTTTGATTCGTGTTACTATTCGGTTCTGGAAATAATTAACAATACAGTACAGCTTGATAAAAACAAAATTGTCAATTGACACTTTTAAAACAAATTGAATATCAATCCAAAATCAATGCATTTTTTCCAAATTTTACATATATTTCTTAAACTTTATTAGAGTTTAATAATATACAGCCTAAGCAATTTAATTGTTTATTCCCTACTTGGTACAGGGCAAGTCCATTTCGATCCTTTGATCCCTATTTTATTTTTCTCCTTTTTTTACGGTTTTGCATACTTTTCGGCCAGCGAAAACTTAAGCTTGCCACATTACGAAGCATAAACAAGAGAATTTTCAGAGTAAGCTGTAGGTGGGAGTGGGTAGTAAATCAGAGGGTTAGAGGGGAAGGTCGGTTCGGTTGCTTGAAAAACAAAAGTGCCCCGAAGGCGCAAAGCGGGTCACTCAAGTTTCTTCGGTTTTTTTTTTCTTGTTTTATATATAAATATGCAAAATTTTAATGAATTTTTGTTTTTGTGCTTCCCCCCTCACCCTGATCTCTTGCTGTTCAACTCATGTTTTCTCTCATTCTCCCAGTTTTCTCGTTTCTCCTCCACCCACAAGGAAAAAAACATTCATTGCATGAGGGTTAAGCAGCTTTAAAATGCGGGTCAACTTTTGCCGGCGAAGCTTTTCATTTTCCGATAAGAGGCCAAAATGGAAATTAAAACAAACAAAAGCGAAAGAGAAAATGTAACTAAAGTGAAAAATTTGCCACCAATAACGAAGATGTAATACCCTTAAGATAATTCTAAAGGTTTATAATAAATGAATGTGAAGATTAAAGTTTCTTTAACATTTGACCTAGTCATATCATTTTTACTTTTTTATTTCTTTTGACCAACTTTTTTCAGATATCCTTGTTACCTGTTTTTTTTCTTTTTTTTGTTTTTTAGCTTAAAGTGAACTTACTGAAATGGGCTCACACACTTAATTTCACCTTTTTATCCTTTGCCTTTCTTGTCTGCTGTTGTTTCTTCTTTTTCTTCGACTCATTTAAACGAAAGTCATAAAATCGTAATAAAAATTGACCAACTTTTAATTTAATTGCGTTAACCACTTTTCAGTGAACTTTTTCAATTCAATTTTCATACACCCGCAAATGCTGTTTGACTTTGCTTGGGCATTGGGCACATTAACATAATCAGCTCTTTACTCTCTTTCATGTGTGTGTGTGTTAGTGTGGGTGTGTGTGTGGGAGGATGGAGGCGTGGCAGCTGAAACAACAGCAACAAGTGCCCAATCAGAGTAAGAACAGCTGCTCTAGCAATCATTTCTCCTTCTATTGCTTGCTGTTCCATTTACTTCTAGTTGCTTTTCCTACGAGTCCTTTTCCTCTTACTACTCCTACCAGATATCCAACAACGTTTCAACTGAATTTCAAGTAAGTACGACTATCTCATACACACTCCAGAAGTAAATGTTCCCTTAAACGCATTAAAAGACAGCAAAATGTTTGACCCACAGTAAGAAGGACTAAAGAGAGAAGAAGGTGGTCGAGTGAAGTGGTTTTCCATGGAGTAAAACTAATGCTCCTGCTAAGTGCCTGACTAATGTCCTGCTTAGCTTTGGCTTTGCTCTGTGATATGTGCTTAGGCAAAAACCAGATTTAACCACTTACATACGTTTCGAAGGGTCAGAAATGGTCAAATCGAAAAAAACTTTTAACATAGAAAATTATAGACAATTTGCCCAAAAAGTAAAACATTGCCTAAAAGCGAAATATTTAGGTTAAAAACAAAAGTAAAATTCTTTTATTTATTATTTAACTAACAAAGGTAATCTTTTATATTTGCAAATAAATAAATAAATATTTGTTTATTTTTTCAACTTTCACATGGGGTTGATCTTGAAACACTTTTCTATAGTCAATTAAATTTATTATTTTATTGTTTTAAAATGGTTTTACTCATATAACAAATATGTGCTTCGTCCTCTAAACTTTGCACACAATTGAGGCCCACAATTGGTGGCTTTTTTTATTGGTTCCATTACTTTAGCGCCTTTTCTAACAGGGCCATCAAGAACAACAAGCCGGACTATTTTTCCTTCAGTTTTTCCCATCTAACAACAGGAAACGGAAATTGTCTATGGGAGGCAAAGTGCGTTTGATATCCGTTTCGCTTTGTGGGCGCAGGAAAGTTTTACTTTCGTTAGGTTGATTTTTATTTCATTTTTCTTATTTATTTTTTTTTTTTTTGTTTTCCGATACAGAAGTTGATGCCAAAGGAACACTTGAGAGTGAAATGGTTTGAGACTATGTAGGCCCTTAGAGTCTAACAGTTGGACACTTTAAGTGTTATCTGCTCTGGTGGGTTATTTCCACTTTATTCTTGTTGGTGGTTGGTTTGTGGCTTGAGTGTTTGCTTAAACGTATATCCTGCCAATTTTTCGATTAGCATTGCTTATGAAAATAAACACACAAAATGTTGCGGCAAATTAAAGACCAATGCAAAATATAAAAATATAAATACAATTTTAAAATAATATTAAAGTGATTACTTAGCCCTTAAACCAAATAAATTGCCACAAATAAATTACAGTAAATAAATTTTTGATGAATTTACTTTCATTTTCAATTAAATCAAACCAAAAAATTGTCAACCTTATTTCTCCAAATTTTCTATATCATTCTTTATACCAGCTGTGATGTTAATATGGTAAAATGCATTTTAATTTTATTTTGATTAACCGCAGAAATCATTTCTATATAAAATAATTAAACTGTCATGGGGCCTGTCAATTACATGCAGCAAAATATTTTCTGAGCCTCCAAGGCATGGGGTTAAATGTATGAGTTTATCCATACATACATACATACATACATATATCTCAAACTGCATTTGAATGCAATTTTTATTTATTTAAATTGAAAAATCAAATGGCGCTTCAGAGCTGTCGAATATGAGTGTCTGGCATGTGAAAGGAATGAAATGCAAGCGATAAAAACGAGAGCCAGGCCCAGCCTTTTGCGGTTGAAGTGTAAACTAAATATATATATATATAAAAACATATATATTTACATATTGCAGTCACCTACATACATACACAGATGCAAATGTGTGCATCAGTATGCAGGTTTCTAGATCTATGTACATACATATATATAGAAAATTTCAATTAAATTGAATCTCACTTTTAGCCTGCCAAATGCACTTACCTAAACTTCACAAAAAAAAAAAAAGAATGCGTATACGCAATGTGGGCAACAAAAACTAAAAAACGAAAAAAAAAAAGAGAAACTTAAACTATGCAGCAACTTTTTCAATTGCCAAATGAAAATGCTCAGCTGCATGATGGGAGGGGTGTGGCAAGCGACTCTATGCACACTTTGCCACTTGTTTATTTAACGCTCCGGCTCGTTGCTCTTAACTCCCGGGGTTCGGATCCCGTTCCCTTCTTATTATGGCAGCTATCATCAGCTTGCGGTTGCAGCTCATAAACGTTTCGCACTACATTAAATTTTATTTAGCACTCTCTACGAGTCCTGTCTGTACTCTGCTGCTCCTCCTATCTATATATCTGTCTCTCCTGGGCCCGCATTCATATTCATTTGTGTTAAACGCAGCGTGTCACACATATATACACACACACACACACACACACATTTATCCCTCTTCCCCTCCCATTTATGTACATATATGTAGGAGTCCTTCCAGTTCCAGTGTTTTTTTTTCCGTTTTTTTTTTGCTTTTTTGAAAGTTTGCTGAGATTTAGAGAGCAAACCCATCAAAGAACTTTAAGTTAAACTTTTCTTTTCAAGCAGCTTACCCATCAAATTTGATTTTGATTACAGTTGCATTTAAATTGAAGTTTTTCTTGTGCATAAAATGGTTTTCAAATCAAAATAAAAAATACTTAAATTGCGCGAATAGACCTTTTTTAGTTTTTGTTTTGCAAGTTTGCAGACTTTTTCTATGTGAAAATAAGCTAGAAGGCTTTTACAGTTAGTAGACTGTCTGCAAGTGACTTTGGTAATCACCTCTAAGACATTGATAAGCTGTCAGCAACCTGGCTATAAGTCCAAATGTTTGCCTTGGGTATTTAGCATGCATTTGGAGTGTCTACTGCTGTTCGCTTTCAGCATAATCTTGGATATTCTGTGTTGGTGTTGGTTTCTGGATTCTCCAAAAGCGTTCATTATTAGCTTGTTTATTTAAAACTAAAGCTAATTTAAGAAATTTTAAATCGAAATCAAATTAATTTGTTATAAAATAATCAAGTTGGTTTTATTAATTTAAACTTTTAAAAAACTCCGCAAACTTAACAATTTTATCTTAAAGTCAAGATCTACTAATGTTTCGGTTTCCGTTCAATAAACTTAACAAATTTCATTTACAGCTTTTATCGTATTACCAAACCATAGCGATAGTCTTAAGTGTATCTGTATATTTAGTATATTGTATCTTGAATAAACGCCTCATCAGTTTGTTTTCTGTTCGCATTTCGCACGCACATCAAATGAACATTACGCATACGCCGTGCTGTCAATGTGAACAACAATATAGAGAGACAACAAAGGCTGTCATTTAAGTCAATTGCCAAAAGCTAACGATGCAACATCCACATATATCCACACACACACACATACATATATATATATATATACATATGTATATCCACTCATTCTATAGATATAGTCAACAACTCATGCAATTGCGTGCAAATTACCAAATTAGCCCAACGTTCACCTCAACGCTTTCATTTTGATGTTTTGCTTTCAATTAAAGCTATCCCTCTCTTTCTCTCTTACTCTGCAAGAGGAGAGGTGGGGACGGGAAGAGGGTATTTGATCTGCAAGGGTATGGATATATATGTAGACGCAGGCAATGTCCAAATAAAAGCGTAAAATGACAACGACGTGCAATAGACGCTATAGAAAATTAACTTGACCAGGACCCCGGTAAAACCTGCGGGACCAGCCATCACTTTTTCGGCACGTAGCTTAACGTTGTGAAGTCCGTTTTATGGCCGAAAAACATAGAAGAGTGTTCTGATAAAAGAATTCGCAGAAAATGCGGGGTGAAATCAAATTGAATTGAATTAAAGTAAAAATGAAATGAATTTTAAATCCTTTGAGAAAATTGTTAAGAAGATAAAGTAAAATTAAAAAATATATCAAAATGAAAATTAATTGAATGAAATTACACAAAAATGTTATAAAACTTATAATGGAGTATTATTTAAATTCTAATTATAAACTATTAAATCAAATGTAAGCCCAAGAGAGCCATGAAAAATCAATGTGGTATCACATATAAAATATAAAAAATATAAAATAGTTTTGCCTAATTAACCTTTTTATTTAAAATAAAGCTTAACTAGTTAAAAGTTAAAACAAGTTTATATTTTAAATAATTAAAAGTTTTTCTTAGACGTGACTTTAATTTTACATATTTCGTTTTGTGTTTTCCATATATTTTTGTTCAATAATTTCTTTATCAAGCACTCTGATAAATATCTTTATCATTTCACCATATCCCTAGTTGATATCAAGAGAAATTTGGCCAAAAGTCACGTGAACCACCCTGGTTGACCCCTTCTATATAAAAAAACAATAACAATTCCATTTTGCACGTTCGTTGCTCAAGTCAAAGTGTCATTAAAAGCTGTTTTCAGTTAGGTGTTTCGAATCTATCCATTTGGCTTGGCATTAAGCTGTCTCAACCAGTTTGGTTTTAGACTTTTAACAAAATCAATTTTCATAAATTTTACAGTTGTGGCGGCAGTTGCATATGACTGCCACGCCCAATCTGCTCCTATGGCCCTGTACACCTTTGTCACGAACTTTTAGCGCCTTTTCGTTTCGTTTCGTAGAGTTTCAGTTTATTTTCTTCGTCTTTTTTTTTACTTTTTGATGGTAAAGTTCGAGGCATTGGCAAAGTTTTTGGCAAACGTGGCGCATTTTTAAATGGTCACGTTTTTCAGTTTAAGCGCCAAATAAAGGGAAAAGAACAACATCAAAGCGCTGAAAAGTGTAAACAGGCGCGTGTTGCAGAAAATGGGCGTGGCCCATTTGCCACCTTTCATGGCATTTCTTCTATACATCTATATATATATTTTTTTTTCGCTGCTTTTCCTTTTGACATTACGCTTGCCACAAAGTTGCAGGCGGTGTGAAAAAATGAATTTTCAGGCAAAGCAAATCAACCAACAACAACAACAAGAAAAAACAGAAAAAAATTGAAGAAAATTCCGCACAAAACTTGGCAAAGTTTGTAAACTTTTTAAACGCGCATTACACGGGCTGAACATGTTCAAGTCTTACGACTTAGCGCAAAGAAGCAAAAGAATGCAGGGGCATGCAGGATAAGGGCAGAGAATACCAGGATTGAATAAGGTCGCCGAAAGAGAGATGGAAGATTGTAACAACATTTTTGAACTAAACGAAATAAGATGCTTTGGTATGTTTTCCTATACATATAAGTATATTGAACATCGAGTGGAAACCCTTCAATTTAAGAGTTACAACAAAAAGAAAAATGAATTTGATTGGATCGTTGCCTCGTACTCTCTCCTTATATGTATATACATATATATACATATATTCGTATATTGACAGTAAAATAAGTTGAATGCCAGTAAACAAAACGAGGTTAGCTTTCAATTAAAGATTTTCATTTGATTTATTTCCAGCATTCACTGTGTCTAATGGAAACATTTGTTTTTTGATTTTCCAACGTTGAAATCGTAAGTCAATTAGGCGATGAATTTATTTGAATTAATTGACAAATCCTTCAGCTATACCATTTACCTCTTCGCTTACTTATTTTTGGCAAAGATCTGCACCAGGAAATGAGGACAAAAAAGCCGGTTACAAAAAAAAATCTCTTATTAGAAACATTGCCCACTTTTCCTATATTTCAACTATGTTTTAGATCAAAAATTAAACTTATATTAAAAACCGTTCGAGTATTTAAATTTCGAGTTATTTATGTTATTATTTAAGTTATGCATTTAAAACTTCTTTTATAAATAAATAAATAAATAATTTTAGCTTTTTAAGTTTATTAAAATATTATTCTTTATAGGTAAGTTTTAGCTTTTGGTAATCAATATAATAATTCTAAACTTAAAACAAGATAAGAAAAAAAAAGCAGGATAAAGATGTATTTAATCAATTTTTAGACCTTGTTCTCTATATTTTCAATTTTTTATTTATAAGAAGTTTTCTTATATGGTATAATTAGCTGCATCAGGAATCCAGAATGAATTGGAAATCAGTTGAAAATTTATACAACATTTTTAAGATTACTTATAAATAAATTTTTAAGCAGCAAACTAAAACTCTTTAAAAGAATCTTCACAGTGTAAACAAACATTTTTCTTTTATTTATATCAAGGACAAAGGTTTTTTAGAGAGGGCAGATAAAGACAATTTATGAAAAAAAAGAACTAGTAACAAATTTTCAAACTAGATACTAGTTAAAAAAGAAAATTATTCCCAGTGAATTAAAGTTATATTTTGCCTACAAGTGTAAAGAGCCTTTAAAATATGAAACATAATAAATGGTATGACTTAAAGCAGTTATTGCCAAGTTAACATTAACGTGTCATATCTTTAATCTAGCCACAGCCCAACAACAGCAGCAACAAATGACAACAACACTCTGACCCTTTGGGAAAGTTGACCAACCTGTCACCTTTACAATACCCCACCTTGACGCTCTTCTCCTTCCTTGTGCCATATTATTTTTTATGTAATATGCTTGCTGGCAGTGTCATTTGGTGCAACCACTTAAATGGCAACTGTAATTAGCATCATGGCCGCATGGCAGCTGCTATTAAACAGTCCACACTCAGCCAGGCTCTGGCTGAGGCAAGCATACATAAACCATTTGAGTGGCAAGAGGGGGGCAGAGGTCGTGGCAGGACGGGAAAACGAGACAAACGCGACAAGCGCCTCTCTGTTGTCGTAAACTCTGCTAAACTGTTTGCCACTTTGTCGCGCAAAATGCTAAACTTTCTCGACATCAAAATGGAGGCCAGACGAGGTAAGTTGTGCCGCCAGAGATGGCGTTGAACTCTCTCTCAAAACAAGCATCCCATCCTAGTTGGAGCATAGCTAGAGCCATCATCAAAAGGCTTAAGCAGCATCAGTCGTCGTCGTCGTCGTCACCGTTGCCGCTAACCGAATAAAAAAAAAACAAGGGAAAAACAAATAGAAAAAAAAAAATGGGCGATGGGACAACGCAAACTTTTACGAAATAATTTTGCATAAATTTTTGGAAAATTTGGTTTTGGCTTTGGCTGGTAGTGACTCCAGTTCCAATGACTCTAGCCCTAATGCCTGGCTCCAAACTCTCTGGTCCTGACCTGCGTCGGCAGCTGCGGCTTATTTACAAGTTACTATGTATAATACTTTGCGTGCCGAGACCGAAACTCGTCCGCCATGTTTCTCTGTATCCCTAGAACCCCTTCCATTTTAGCCTGTTGTCGACAGCCATTTTCACGCTTGAACAAATCACAAGCTGCTTAGTTTCATAATTAGAAGCGTCACATTTTCGGGGCGAACGGTCCGCCCGTTTGTTGCAGACATAAAACTCGTTGTGCATTATGCCAAATGGCAGCAGTTGCCATAGAAGAAGTAACAGCAGCAACATCCAGGAGGTTCAGTAAAAGTTGAGAGAATTTCTCCTGTTTGCCACCCATCTTGTAGAATGCATAAACTTTGACTAGGCTCAATATATCCAGTGGAGGATGCGACAATTCCAAGAGGGGGTGGTTAATTAAAAAATCTAACTTATTTGATATTAAAATATAAGGAAATTCTATCAATATTTGGAAAAAGGACTTTAATTCTAGTTTGCATCAAATTATGCTTGTTAAAGTTCAAAATTCTAAAACCTAAAACCAAGTTTATTAAAAGAAAACATATATAATTAACAAATTATTTTTTATGTTTTAGTAGAGAAGGTTTTAGAACCAATAAATTAATCCTTTTGGATTATCTCTTTTTATTTGTTTTCATCTTTATGAGAATACATTTACTTGACATTCCAATTTATGAAAACTAATATTAATTTTTCGAGTTTTAATTTTTACTAACATTCTAATTTTGAATATATTTAATTGAATTACCATCGTTTACTTTCAAGTTTTACTTTTGCAGAACTTCAAAAACATCTTTGGCTATTGCTGGAAAATTACATTTTCCTTGCCCTCTTCTGTGGCTCAATGTTCAGTAACTACGCCCTTCCTTTTTGATATAGCGTCAGTCAATGTCACCACAAGGCAACAGAGTGTACTGTGTGGTAGAAGACTGTGGGCCCATGATGTTCTGTTGCTCTCTGGCTTGTCATTATTTTAATAAAGTTATTTACCTGAAAGTATGCAACAACATTTGTTTGCCAGCCAGGCTAAAAGTAAAGCATGAAATTAGGCACAATTGTAACAGAGTTGCCAACTTGCCATAAACACAACGAAAGGCAAACAAATGACACACTACCATACACACACACACACACACATACACAAAGAGAATGAGAGAGAAAGGGACAAAAGACAAACTTGGTCCTTGGGGTGAGTCCAGTGCAAAATAAAACAAAAAAAAAATAAAAAAAAACAAAGAAGAAAGAAAAAGCGAAAGAGGTTGCCTTTTACTTTACTTGAACTGAACTCAGACTCAAGCCTGAATAACTTTTGGCTTATTTATGTTGATTTTCTAGCCAGACTTTCGACTTGGACCTGGACTTTTTGGTCGGAAATGGCAAACATAAATTAAAAGACTTTTTTGACAACCCTTGGAAATTATGATACTTATTATTTTGAGCTTCTTTTTATTATTTCTTTTTTTTTTTTGCTCACCAAAGGGACAAACTTTTCATTACAACTCCAACTTGAACAAGAGAGAAAGCAGGTGGAGGAAAAACATTTGGCAATTGAGTAAAATGTAAAATGTCAGTGCATAAATTTTGTGAAAACTGCCTGCCCCAGTTTGAGTTTGTCTTCATGTTTTTTTCTCCCGTTGGCTCAGAATCCGAATCTATTCAAATATATATATGTATGTATGTACATTCGTATAGTGAAGCACATTTGCATGTTCAGGACACCTAATCACAAAACGGATAATGTCCAAGAAAGGAATCTTCATCTACAACTCTACATTTGCTATAGGAGAAAAATGCATTTTGTGGGCCAACGTCCTTGCCGAAATGTCTTCTTTGTGTGTGGTGGTTGGAAAATCTTAAAGTAAAATTAGCTTTTGGCTTTAAGGCTTAAGCTTTGGCAACGGCCAACGAAAATCCTTTTTGGCTGTCAGCACGCCACTTGGCAAACAAGGAGAATGAAAGATTTTATAGGGAAGCAGTAAGTAAAAGTGGTTGGGTGGCTTCTTGGTGGGTTGGTAGATTGTTTGGTTGGTTGCCTTGGCTTGGCGTGTGAATCCCAGCATCTAAGTCAGCATAATGCGCTAACAAACACTTTACTTGTGCAGTCTCTCTTATTCTATCTATCTCTGTCTCTCTCTCTCTCTCTCTCTATCCATCTATCTGTCTGTCTGTCTTTCTGTAAGTGAGTGAGCGAGTTGGCCAGGGCCAAGATTTTCTGTAACAATGTTGTAATAGTTGACGGGCACAAGCCTTAAGGAAAAATGTTTTCATCTTGTGAATGGTGATATTTTCTTAGATTACCATAAAAGATAATCAACACTAAGCTGGATTTGTTAGAAAATGATTGTGAATTATAGAAATTAGACAACTTAAACTACATTAAATCGAAATATATAATATTAATTGATAACTTAGGGTTTATGTATAGAAGTAAAATATGTAAAAGTAAGTAAAGTAACTAAATAAAAAGTTTTTTATATTTAAAGAACAATTTTTGACATATATTGTAATTATATACATATATAATTCATAATTTTCAAACATTTATTTATTTAAAAAAAAATTTTTAGAAGAAACCATATTTTCAGTAAAAACTCTTGTTTATTATAGTTTTTATATTTAAGCAGCATCAACATTCTACAAATTTTCTTGAAAGAAAATTTCTTAAAGTTTCTGCCTTATCTTTTTTAGGCTTTTAATCCATGTATCTAGACCATCTTTGACTTTCTTCCAATTGCTAAAACTGAATTGTGATTATCTACTTAACATTTTTAGGCGTTTCATTCGGCACGTTGAAAAGATATCAACAAAAAATGTCAGCTCTTGGCTTTTGGCCAAAGGTGTTGAAGTATTTCGCGTGTGTTAGCTGAATTGTGAAATTGCCATCAGCTTAGCGACAAAATGTAATTGGGTCAATTCTTGACGTTTTTTTTTTTTTTTCATTTTTCTTATTTAAATATTTGCCAAAATGTACATGTGTATGTGTGTAAATGTGTTAGCGTGTGGAAGTGTTTGTATGGCAACCGCAAGGCGTACACAATTATTTTGCCAACAATTTTGTCGAGGAGCAAAACTTGCCAACAGCCACAAACCAACAAACTCTTTGGGGCCGACAAAGTTTTTGCCTTAAAAGTTTGTCGAAGGCATTTCCAATGCAGCAGCTGAGCTTCAATAAAATTGCACTGGCTCGAAACATGCACACACATACAGATAAATAGACAGACAGACAGATAGACAGACATACATAAGCCAGAAACTTCGATCAGGCATTAGAAATCTATAAAGTTTATTTTTGTGTCTTGAGAGAGTTGTGTGATGCAGTTTAGTTTGGCAAACCAGACAGACTAAATAGGCATATACTCTCCACACTCTAAGCCAAGTCCAAGAAGGCAAAAGTTTGGAATGTCTTTGACATTGACAGGTAGACGAAACAGTCAGCAGAGGACAAAATGTGGAGTCATATAACCAATCCGATAGTAAATCTCTAAGGTAAGTTAAAGCTTGTTGCTTTTGCCATTTTGTTGATTAGTCTCGGTTTTATGGCTATTTAAGTTTTGGCATTTATTGATAAGTAAATCCCAATCCAATATATAAATCAATGTGCTAATAAAATGAATTAACTAATTGAAATTTTTGTTCAATTTATCTCTTACAGTTGATTGATTTGCAATACTTTTTAAATATTTCTATTTCACTTGTGATTTGTGTTATACAAATAAATAAAAGTTAATAACTATCTCAAGGCGCAATTACAATTATAAATTTGTTGGTCATGTTTAGATTACCAACATTTTGATATTTTGAAACAATAATTAAAAATAATTATTTCAGAATATTTTCCATTATTTTTTTTATTGCCCTTTAAATATAAGTCTTAATTTAATTTACAAATTATTTTCCTACTTGTTAAAAGCTTCCAAATTTATATAATGTTTAAATTATCATTTTAAAATCAGTTTTAACGATTTCCCCCCTCTTTTAGTTATTTTACATTCAATTAAATATTGTATCCGTTGACGCGTACAATTCTTTTCCGTCAGCCTTTGTACAAGTCCGATGAAATTGATTAGATTTTTTAAAAATAAATAATTGTTTATTTTTTATTTGCCAACAAACTGAAATCCTCACACATGACTAACTTTTGAACCTAAAATTGTTCACAAAATTTTAAACAAATCAAAGAGCGAGAAAGTAAAAAAGAGAATTGAACAGCAATTTTTACTAGGCGGTTAACACAAAATAGAGGAAAAAAAGAATCAGCTAAAAATGCATAAATGAAATGCTTCAAAATGTTATAACTCAATGCACATAGAGAAATTTTGTGGAATGCATCATCAACAAAGAGATGCAGTCAAAAATCATATTTCAGGCTTCTTCTTTTTCCAAAAACATTTTTCATCTTGTTAGGTTGCTGGGAGATAAAAAAGTAGATGGTCGAACCATCTTTAAGCTTAACGAAATTTTAATACTCTTTTATTTTCCTGTTTTTACTAAACAAAACAAAAAACAATCGAATAAATTTGAAAATATAGTACAACAATAACAGATGGCAATACATTTAACCATGGATATATAAACTTAAATTTTTATGCTGATCAAGGAGGACACATATGTACATACATTTCCTTGTCGTAGATAACCACCATTTTGGAGAGAGTATAAAAGAGTATAAAAAATAAAACATTTGAATGTGAAATGTGTTCAAGTGAAATAAATTACTTTATGTGCTGCCAACGGAAAAACAACAAACAAAAATAATCCCAAAATACTCGTATATATACATTTATACATATATATATAGGTATATATGTCTGCGAAACCCACAAAGCGGAATAACAAACAAAATAAAATAATATAAAAGAAAGAGAATCAGAATCAGAACTCAGGCAAATGAAAAACGCGTAAAAATAAATAAATAAAAAATAAAATGCAAACTGATTATGCATGACGGAAAAATCCGATTTTTTATAAAAGACTGCAACGAGCCAGACACGCCTATACCAACCAAGCCAGCCTCTTTGTCATTTTGTATGTATATGCGCCACGCCCACAACTAAACTGTGGACCAACAGCCCACACACAAATCACAATAGAAAGCGTAAAAGTAACAAAATAAAAATGGCAAAAAAAAAGAAGAATTTGCATTTTAATGCACTTCACTTGTTTTGCCAAAGCAAAAAGAAAAACTAAGAGCTAAACGAAAAGTTTTTCCACCATTTCTCATGGTCATTAAAAGGCAAAAGAATTTTTATGGCTTAATAGAAAAAACTTTGGATAAAAACTCTTCAAAATTGTAAAATATAAAAATGCGTTATAATTAACTAATAAAGACCTGAATCTTAAAAAAGTGAAAGTCAATTTCTCAACTACAAAACCAAAAAGAAAATGCATTTTAGTCACTTTTATTTCTGACGTTAAATGATTTTTTTACTCCAATCATTGGTAAAAATATTCTACTAAACTTTTAATTAATTGTACTCCAGAAATTTGTTCTACTTTCAAAATTGAGTGCCAACTAGTCAAACTTTTCAAATATTCTCAATCTGAACACAAAATAATAAAAATATATAAACTTTTTCTTATTCTAAATAATATCACAAATGAAAATGACCATCAATTTGTATAATATTATGTTCAAGTGCCAAAAACTTTTCTTATATCCATAAACAAGAAAAAGAAAAAAGAAAAAAAAAAGCAAAAAATGTTGAAAAAAATAAATAAAATTATGAGTTAAAGAACAACTTTTCACATATTTTCACATACATTTTTTCTATCTTCAGTCCCTTTTTATCCCTTTTTGCTTTTCAGGTGGTCTACTTGTTCTTGTTCTTGCTTTTGCTGTTGATGTGGGTCTTATCCAGTCAGAAATATGTTGAACATTTTTTTTCTATTGTGTAAGAGTCTATTTGTTTATTATACATATATACACATAAACCATAAAGTATGGATTTACAGGAGCGCAACAAGGATACGAACACAAAGGCAATTTTATCAAAAGAAGGGCGACAAAAATGTAAATATTTGAAATAATGCCACTGTACTCAAGATAGTCAGTAATATGTGGGATTAACTTTTTTATTTTAATTTGTCTTATTAAAAACGAGTTTCAAATATACACATACAAATCTACAAAATGTTTTTTTTAAGAAACATTGAACGAGTGTTTTTATTTTCGTAGTCTTTTATCAATTGAAAATTCATTAAGTTTATTTGAGGTTATATAGAAAATAGCTGTAGTAGCCTATCTGAAGCTTAGATAAAGAGAAAAATAAATAAAACGAATTATTAAATATTATTTTAAATCACTGAAATTTGGCAGACGAAACTTTTGTCTTTGATTCATGAAATCTTTTGTAATATATTCTTAACTAAGTATTTAATAGAATTTTGATATATATATAGGAATATCTTTGATGTTAATTACTAAAAAACACTTATTCCGCATTTAGTTCACTTTAAGCAATATTTTTGACTGCAAGCAAATGATGCAACTGACACTAAATAAATAATTTTGAAAATATGTAACGAAATCTTCTTTTTTGCAGGTTTGTCTCTTTTGGCCCAAAATTACCTTTTTATGTACGTCTCTGTGGTCGGGTATTTACCGATTTAAAGTTTACAGTTATATACTTGTATTTTATATACAATAATCAAAAATCATGACAACCGACATTGAAATGACACCTGTCTTTCTATGTGTCTGTTGCCGTCTCGTCACGCCTGGTCTGTTACCTCCTTGCTTGATTTGCCCCGAAAAGTTTCTCTTTTTTTTATTTTAGTGAATCCATTGAATTTGCATATTCTAGTAGCAGAGCAAAAGTTTATTTCTTTTTTTTTTAAGTCTCGTTGTCTCTTTGCATGTCTGTCTGCCGACTCTGATTCTGAGTCGACAGTCGTTTTGTACTGGTTTCCTATTGTTTGAATTGTACCGTAAAAGCTGACTTTTTCTGATTCCGAGAGGTGTTGCAGTTGGCCTCCAGAAATAAATATATATGTATATAGCATGCTATATTGCAGTTATTTTTGTGAATTTATTGATTAACAAAGAACATTGATGTATTCTGTGATGCACTGAGAGATAAATTACATTACATATTCTGAATATAAGTAATATTTGTTATTATTCGGAATCGGATAAAGTTTCATTTGAGGGTTTTCTAGACTCTAAACCAAATGGAAATCCGGTAATATTGATATTATTCTGGGATGTCATCATAGTAGATGTGGTAGAATTGAAATCCTCCTCCAAACTTAAAGGTGGCACAAATGTAAATACCCGCCTTTGCCTCTCTTGAGCTGGTGGTAATGGTATCGGTTGATTAAAATTAAAAAATCGACGTTGCTCAACACCAGATGACTTATCTTCTAAAGTGATAAGGGGCTGAATGTTTATATCAAATTTAGGTACATTTGCCATTTTTGGAAAACTAATACTTGGCAAATGGAATAAAAACCTGTTCTTACCTAAATGCGGAATGTTGCCATGATTTGAAGATTGTTGCTCTCCAGAACTTGGAACTATAGAACAAAATGTTTATAAATAAGAAGCATATCTAGCTGGTAGTGCAACAAAAATTTTACCTGAATCGGGGGCAGTTGATGGCTTCTGCATTGGTAAGAAATTTACTGGCTCTTGCTTGCTTTTATTTTGTAACAATGTTCGTGAGTTATGTGTCAACCGATGTAGTCGACGACGCCTCTCTATATTTTTCTTCAAATTCGTTTCCTTAACACTGCTGCTGTTTATAGTTGATTCACTTGGTTGTAATTCCGATTCATTCAACTGACTTCCAAACTGCTCCCTTTGTCTCTCCAGTATTTGACGTATCCGATTGGATGTACGAGATTCCTTAGCTAAATTTGCATTACTCTCCTCCATCAACTTGGGTGTTGGTGATAGGAAGGGTAACTTATAATTTACTGCATTTAAGTTGCGATTATTGGCTGAATTGCCACCAAAAGTAGTGGGTCCTGTATAAAAAGGTGAAGTGAACTTTCCCATGGTATTTGAAGTGTCACTAATCGGAAAACTCCAGGTTCTTGATGATTCAACATTAACGTCTGGCAACTTAACCTCCTCGTTCAAATTATTTTCGATCTTCTGAACATTCTTCTCCTCATTTGTAAGACTTTCTATGCCAGCGGAATCTTTTTGAGGATTCTCCTCTTCTTCATCTGTCGTATCAATTTCAGTTAAATCAATTTCATCCAGGCTATATTCAGGCAAATTATCATCATTTGGGAATGACATTTTTTAATTTCTAGCTTTATTTTAAGAAATTTATTTTAGTTTTTAAAATAGTCTTCGAAAAATTTGATAGAAATGAACTTGCTATAGAGATGAGGTTCCCAAGTAAAGAAAATTTAATTTTTTTTTCATAGGGGTGGGAAATGATTGCTGGGGGAATTACTCGATTCTATTTTTAGTTTTTGGGGTTCATATTCGATAATTAGTGGATGTCATTTAATTATCTAAGGCAACTATCGTCACTAACATTTTGACAATTTATTTTGACAAATGTCACTTCAAATTAATAATAATAAAATATATTAAAATTTCTTTAACTGTATTTTTTCTATAGAGAACAAGTTCAATCTAACTATAAAACCGCAATTGTTTTGGTCAATTCCGGACATGTCAATTGACATTGGTGATGATGATGATAATGATAAAGTCTTTTACATTGGTTGTTTTCTTTTTTACGATTTTTGTGTTACATATTTTCCAATAGTTGAAAAGCTTGTAGCAATGACAATAACAACAAATACAATAGCAGCAATCATATGCAACAATGACAATAGAAAAAGGATTGTATGAATGTATGTGTGTAGTGTACCATTGATGGTTTTTTGGGGTGAGTGGGGGGGAGGGTGGGTGTTTTCGAATATGAAGGAAAAACTTTTACATTTCTCCCTCTAGGAGTTTGCCTTTTATCAGCTCCTGTCATAAAAGGAAAAAGTGTGCAACATTTTTAGCTACATCATCAACAACAACAATAATAACAACTAGAGGTAGATGGGGCACCACCACTCCCCCCCTCCATTCTTGCCTTCATATCTTGTCAACTTGGGTGAATGTTTAGAGTCTATAATCTTCAAATAATGGAAAAACTTTTGCTGTTAAGCAAGAGGAATGCCAAAGCTTAGATTTTTCTTTCGTTGAGTTTTCCATTTTTGTATTATTTTTTTTTTGGTTCTTTCTTTTCTTTTTTTTTTTTGTTTTGTTTCATTTGGCTTCTTTTTTTTATTTCTTCCATGCAGTTGACAACCCTGAGAAATGTTTGTTGTTGTTCACTCGATTTTCAATTTATTTCATTTCGTGTGTGTGTGTGTGTGTGTGTGAGAGATTTTTGCAGCTTCTTTTAGCAAAAACTTCATCAACTGCTTCTACCTGTGGCTTAAAGTCTTTTGCCACCTTTTTTGCCCACACCTTACTCCTCACTCACCGCTCAGCAATCAGCAAACAGCCAACAGCTTCTTTTTTTCATTTTCCACAGTTTTTTGCTCAATTTTGTTTTGCTACCTTTTTTGCTTCTTTGGTTTTTCCTTTCTCTTATTTTTTTTTTCTTTTTGTGTGTTTGCTGCAAATTAAGTTTGTGTCAAACGAGCGAAAAGCGAAGGAACAGAAGCAGCTTTTATGCATTTTTATGATGCCTTTTGTTAAAAGTTAATTTCGATTTTTATTGCCAATTTGATTGAGATTTGAATGGAATTTTTCTGCCATGGCATTTGACACTTGGAAATTAATTCGCCACAAATTGAACGGCATAGAGCAAAATGGAAAAAGGTAAATGAATGAGAGAAAGAGAGAAAGAGAAAGAAAGAGTGTTCAATAATCCATTAGCTTGTGGCTTATTAATTTCTTATGGTATGAAATGTCAATAACAAATACAAATTGTAAAATTTTATAAAAGAAATTATATAACTTTTACCTCAACATGAACACTTAACTGAAAGACATTTATGTACAATTTGGTTAACAGAATTTATAAAAAATTTACTATATTAAAAATCATAAATTATTCAACGAAACTTTACAATTTTCAGGTCACTGAAGGCCAAAAACTGTAAAAATGTGTATAAAGGTGATGGCCATGGGTCACTAAAAGGCCTAATGGAAAGTCATTTAACGGTTGGCCAATTTAATTGGTTTTAGGTTTAATGAAAAACAGCTTGAGGTTTTTGCTACAAAATACCAATGAGCTTTCAGAAATTTATTTTTTATTCAAATTATATTATTATTTAAGAAAATGTTTATTTATTATTATATTTCTCACACCTTTAATTAAATGTTTGATAAATTTTCATAACTAATTTGCCAAAAATATAATGCAACCACAAAACATCCGCTAAACAAATTTTCAAATAGAATGAAAACAATTTCCTATTTTTCTATGACTACCATTTTCCCATTCCAATAAACGGAAACCACAATAATGTCAAAAGGCAACAACAATTTGGCAACATTTCACGTTTTTTTTTTTGGTTAATTTTCACATTTGCGAGTGTCAATAAGCCAACAAAATAATGCACTCGTTGGCATTTTTCCTGGGTTTTTCTTTTTGGTTTTTGTGGGATTGCCAAATTAAATTTCTCATTCACCCAGAGCCGGAAGATATTGGAGTAAAAACTGCAAATGTAATTTGTGTGCGATACGCCGTGGTCACCCAAATCGTTACTCGTATATAGTATTGTTTCCCCTCATTTTTTATATATTTTTTTGTTGGTTTTCCTATATACCCTGTATTTGTAAGATAAATGGGTATATAAATAGCTCTAACAGCAAGCTAAATATAAATTTTTGGAATCTTATAAATTTTGCATTAAAATAATAATTATCTTGATCTACACTTAAGTTATCAAAATTGTTTTTAAAAATTTCAATTTGCAGGGTATATTAAAATTCTCCTATTTGAGGTTAAATTCTGTTTTTTTTCTTTCAACTTATTTTCGTTTGTCTATGCATCCCAGCTGCACTTGGGTGCAGTTTTATTGGGCTCGTCCCATCATCCATTTTTGGTTAACGTTGACATTTCTCTGTTTGAGATTGCACCTGCATGCATACATATATCCGTTGCAGATTCTGGACTGGTCCAAGCTTCGTCGACATCTCGTGGTCATCATCATCGCAGAGCATATCGTTGCATATTCATATCCCATCCGCCACATTCTCCATTTCCACCATTGTTCCATGTATGTTTATATGTGCAGTTGATGCGGGCAAGCTGATTTTTATGTGGCTGACCATGGGCAGGTTGCCTGTTGGAACGTTTTGGCCATTTTCTGTTTGGTTTTTATGGGCTCAATGGACAACAACCAACAAAAAAAGTAAATAAAAGCTAGTAGGATAAGAAAATTTATGTTAACAATCTAAACGACTAACGAATGTTCTTTAAAAAAAAAAAGCAAATTAACACAATATTTTGGTGTAAATTTAGTCAAATTTAAAGGAAGATGTTTTCTGGATTCAAATAGATATGTTTAATAAGTTTAAGCAAAGTTATAATTGGTTTTAAATTTGGCCAAGTTAACTTCATGGAAAACTATGGAAAACTCAGTTTAAGCTTAAAGATTAATAAATTAAATTCAAATTAACAAGTTTTATTTTATTGTAAATAATTATTAGTAAATATAATTAGTTTTTAAGAGAGAGAATACCAAAGGGCGTTGATTTTGTTATTCAGTATCTCATAACAAATATATATTGGTATATTCTATATATATAAAAATATATCATAATATATATATGTATATTCGTATATAGTTTTAGTGCATTTGATTTAGACTTAGCCTATAAAAGATTGCAAGTTCCAAAATTCTCTAACGTTGTAATCCTTTCAAATATAGATATACATACATATATATATATTTTTTTTTAAATAAAAAACAACTTTTTTAGATTTACCATTGTTGATTGAAAATAGTTAAAATTCCTAAAATGTCAACTACTGTTCAATTGTAGAGCAAACAAACACGCGAAAAGAGGGAAAACAATTGCCCATTTCTCTTCTTTTTTTTTTGTGAGAGATATCATGACTGGGCTCTGATAGAAAGTCCTGGTGATGGTCCTGTTTCAGGTTTTGGTTTTGGTTTTGGTTTTGGTTTTGGTTCTGGTTCTGGTGATGATGATGATGGTGGTGGTGGTGGTATTGGTGGTTCTCCAGCGTATGTCACGTTTAAAATATGCGCATTTTTGCAAATGACATTTCAGTCGCACCGCACTATCACTAATTGATATCATATGAAATGGAATTTATGCACAGACACCAACCGGAAATAGCCCTATCAAAGTGCCCATCCCTTAACCCCCTCCCTCTCTTACGACCAGACATTACCCGATCGGTAATCGGCAATTTTCATGTTTGAGCCTTTTGTTGTTTGCTCAATTGCTGGCAACTGGCGATGTTTTTTTCTTTTTGCGGTTTGTCGTCGCGTCAGGTCCATCATGGCCAACCGATGTCTGATGTCTGTTGTCCAATGTCTGATGTCTGATGTCTGCTGTCTGAGGTTGCCCGTCCTGCGGCTCCTGACTGCGGCCCGATCATTCATTTGTCAAGTTGTCAGAACAGGATACGCTGGCAATTGGCTGTAAATGACATAAAAGCAAACCATTTCACATTTCTTTACAATTGTAGAGAAATAATCAGATTTAGTATACATCAGCTCTAGCCTAGCAAAATATATCTTTATTAACAGTTCCATTAGTTAAGTTAAAAATATCTATCTCTCTATCAAAATTCTTGAACAAATTGATTAGAACTCAAAATTCTTAAATTTTGTTAAAATGGAAGGTGATAATTTAAAATCGGAGGCTAAACCCATTATTTCACGTTTGGAGGATTTTGTCAACTCGAATGTCGTGAATCCAATGGATCTTGGTCGATTATTGATTGTATTAATAAGCTGTATAATGATATTTTATTTGATTAGCATTTTGGCTCGTATTGCAATGGCCATAGCTATACCAACATTTATTGGTCTATTGCTTTACTCAGTATATAAGTCTCTCATTAAATCGGATATGATTTCATGGCTACAATCGGCATTAGATATTGTCAACGCATTCTCGGACATGGTCTTTGAAGTTATCTATTTGGCAACTCACTAGCCAATGGCTTAGGCAGAACACGATTTTCTGTCTAGAGAAGGGAAACGATTTTCTTTTACTTTGGTTTCTCCAAAATTTGCAGAAAATAGAATTTGGAAAACATATTTGCCAAAATTATTACACAACTCTTCAAAAACATTTTAAAATTTTAATTACAAATCTCACAATTATACATTACATTATTAATAATACAAACCAAAGTTCTCCCCTTGAATGCATTTTTTATTCATTTATTAAACGAAAAAATATAAAAAACAATTTAAAATAAAAACTGCACTTAATTCACATTCTTTTAACTGATTCACTCAAATCTATATCGATTAAAACTCGTTTAAAACTGTTTAATACGATTTCAATATGTGATTTATGACCTTTACTCTTTGCTTCTATTGGCATGCCAAATGGCATTCCATTTTACCATTTGGTACATTTAAAGGCCTAAATGCCGGCAGCAAAAGACAATGCAACCAGACAGAGACACAGGCACAAGCCATGTTTATGTCCCATAGGCCGAGAGCAACAGAAAAAAATGGCCAACTGGCAACATGGCAGCAGTTGAATCATTTCCCAATCGACCCAAAAGTCTCGCCATTTTAGAGAATAGTTTTACGCTATCTTCATGTCTCGTTGTTTTCACCACTGACCGTGACGCTAGTTTTAAGAGAAGGGGATAGAATGGCGGTTAGGTGAAACTAGGGGGTGGTATTTGGGTGACTTTTGTACTCTTTCACGTTTTTGGAACGTGCGTTGTCTGTTGCCTGCTGCTACCTGATGGTTGACTTTCTTCCTCTAATGAAATGCGGTTACAAATACAATTTTACATTTTTCAAAAAAAGCATTTTATCTGTCGTCGCCAGGCTCCAGGAATGAAGGAACAGCAACAGTGGGTACAACCATTCAGGACATGGACACGGGGATACAGGCTGGCAAACTGGCAACACTCAGTGCACGTGACATGCAACACACAGTAGTTATGTGTATGTGTGTGTGTGTGTGTTTGAATGTATTGTGTTTGTGTTTCGTTCATGTTCCTATTCGTGGCAGGTCCCCAAGCTGATGCTGATGCTCCTACTGCTATTGCTGCATCTGCTCTTCCCCATCACCCGCCCACTCATACCGCACTTACCCTTTATCGTCAGCTTGTTTGCACCTTGTCGAAATTAGTGTTTGTACCAAAATGAACACGATTTGTTTGACCAGCACAGGTGTTGAAAATACACTGCACTCTTTCTCTCTCTCTGACTCTATCACTATCTGTCTCCCTATCTATGGTTGAGTTGGTTCATGTCTTTTTTCCTATTCTCCAACCTCCCCCTCCCCCCCCATCCTCACAGTATCCTCTAACCCATTCACCTTTCATATGGTCAACGTATGGGTAATGTTTTTCAAATTGTTGCGGTCATTTTGAGAGACATTTGGTTTTAGTTTTGAAATTGTATGTTTCCTCTGTTGAGGTTTTATAGAGAGATTTTTAGATGTCTGTTAATGCCTGATTGGGAAAACATTTTCACTGAAAATGAAAAACACAAAATAAACTTTTGAAAAACATAAACCAACAGGAGACAAATAACAAACTTGAAAAAGAAGACAGAAATGTTAAAAAGATTTAGAATGTTGTAAATGTCATATCATTATTGGTTTTTGAGAATATAGAAGTAAGTATATTTATTTGGTCAGCATAAAGATACATATATAAATTTTTACAATAGTTTACTTGACCAATAAGCGTTAATAAGCCAAAAGGATATTTAAAGAGAGAGCAAAAATAAGAAAATTTATAAAGAAAACAAATTATTATATTCATTTCTTTGATGCATATTAAATACTTTTTTAATGATGAATTAATTTTAAATTTTATATATTTATTATATTCTGATCACATTAATTTTTATCCCAATTTGAGACATTTGATATATTTACTATTAAAACTTTAAATCGAAAAAAAACGATCAACAAGTGAATGGAATGTCGTTTTGGCAATAGATACACGTATATAAAATATAAAATAAGTAACAAACATTCATATATATGTATGTATGTACATATATACCCTATAAATATACATCTGATTAGGGACAACTGTCTGACTTGAATCAAAAGAAATGTTTCTCATTTAAACTTTTCTCCCAGCTGAGTCGTAAAATGTTTAATGGCCCAACAAAATGTCTTTCGATCGGAATTGGTATCTCAATATCTTAACATTTTGTCATTTCAAATTGCAAAATCGTTGTCTAATTTTCCTTTTTATGTGTTGATAAAAAGTAGTATTTATTTTTTATTCGCTTCGTTTGACAATTTGTCACATTTGAGCAACTATAAAATGTCAAGCCGTATGTCATGCCAATTGAGGTGCCGCCAAAATATAATTTAAAATGAAGTCTTAGATATAAAATCACAAATCAGACAACCAGACAGACATTGACTGACTTGCTGTGCGACAAAGTGACAGTTAGTCAAACAGTCATCAGACAGCAGTCAGACAGTTAGTTACTGCAGTGAATATTTTGGCAAAAAAATATTTCATTGCCAAATTGCAGTAGGTAGCATAAGAACATCTGCAACATATGTTTGTATGTATGTTTATATGTATGTATATAGAAGCCCTCTCTATCAGTCTGGTGAATCGTTATACCCTGCCGCTCTTGCCTAGATTTTGTACATCCTGGCAAACTCATTAACAACTTGGCACATAAAAGCCAAACAAAAACTTCAATGTTGGCGACGGCTGGCGACAAGATGCCGCAACTAATGGTTGCCAGAAATTTTTGGTTTTTGAAAGCAAACTCTAAGAAACTTGAGAATAACTGTTCATTTCCTTTTTGGGTTTTCTTCGGTTCTCATCTTTTTTTTTTTTTTCTATGGGCAAGGCCAAGGCAAATATTTGGCGGCGGTGAGAAGTTTTATTAAAAGCCAAAACCAGTCAGAGACATATGTGCACTTGGTGTGAGAAAGGGTGAGGGGAGGGAGGAGTGGCTTATGTCTGTCAAAGCGGAAAAGCAAAAGACATGGCCTGATAAATACGACAAAATTATTGTAGCAAAACGGCAAAATACAGTAAAAATTGCAGCATAATAAATTAGTTAAAATTTACCCTAACTAAAAAATATATAAACTCTTGATTAATTATTTTTTTTATATATATTTTATTTATTTTATGTATGTTTAGAATAATTTCTTTAATTTTTGTTTTGTCTATTAAAATTCATGAGCTTCTTGTTCAATAGATAGTTAGTCCTACTGTATTGTAAGCCATTTGAAAGGCAACTACCGCGAAAGTTATGGCTCACACATGCTGCCGGTCCTTCGAGAACTACTAAAATATGTTTTCCTGGCAAAAAAGGGAGAAAAATGTTTCAAGATATTACACATCAGACAAAGACTAAAGAAAGTCAAGGCACTTACTCTTACTTATTTTGGTGCAACTGTTTTTGGCTTTTAAATGCTAATTTTAATTTAAATTATTCTCACAGCAAATCGAATTTGTGATAAAACAACGACAATAATCCGGTGCACAACAGCAAGGACGTGTTATCGATGCAGTATATGGATAGACAATAATTCGCCACTTATCACCAAGTTCAATAGTTTCATAATGATAGCCATCCTTATATATAACATGAGCAATTTTTCTGGTATAGTAATGTATTATGGGTAGCAATGAGATGACACTGCAATTCACAAAGAATTTAATACATTTGATCCGCGAAGCCAATTGATAGACACTAATAACCCGTTCATCATATAGACAAATACAATCAAACGGTGGCGTCTCACTGCTATAAATCATGGCTATATCAGAGATATTTTCAAATGAATGGAGTGTTGTTATGCCACTAGCACCACTGGGAAAATATAATTGTGTAATGCCTTCGGTCACAAGTACGGGACTTGCACATGCTGGAACATCTTCATCACTGGCTACAACATATTTAACATTTCCATCGTTTTTCAATAAATTGTAATTCCTTTCAAAATTCGGATGCAACACAACATGGGATTTCAATTGACGAAATCGACTACGTACACGTTCAATGAAATCATCTCGTACCGATTGATGTACAGCCACACTGGCCATTGGATATCCTTGAAATGGCTCTTGCATATTATAGGCCAAAATAAAGGCAGCTGTATTTAGGTCACCTTGCTCACAAACTACCATAAAACGTGCACCGGGCCAAAATTTTGTTCGACGCATATCATGTAACTAATTTTCTAATTTTAATAATTTGTATGAATTTTTTAAAATATTACATTCTTACAACAGTGAATAATGGTTTATCGGCACGGGGATTATGCACCATATCGTGAGTGATTAAATTTTCTGGTTTTTCACACATTATGCCAATGATTTCGCTTTACAATTTTGAGAAAATCAAATATTTAACTCCAAAATATTTGGAAGTGATTACAGTTGCTACGCTAACGTATTAAATTGATTCCATAATATTTAGTTAAATAAAAATATGAAAGTTGAAAAGCGTATTGAATCTAATTAATAAAAAAAATACGAATGACAATGAATAACAATTTTGCATTTCAAATCAATTCAAATTTATTTATTATGTTTAAATTTCAAAATCAAAGTTAAATCTTTTTAATTTTTCACTGAAAATATTTTAAGAGATTAAAAATTTGCTAAAAATTCTTATTTTAATATAATTGCTTTTTCTCCCAACTAATTTTACTAACTTTATCTATTTCACTTTCAACTTTTCATCATTGCTAACTATTCTTAGTAAATTATTTTTTATTTTCCTTGCATTTTCTTAATAACTTTTGCAAATTTATAAATGTTTCATCAATTTATCAAAATATAATTTATTTCATTTGCCTTAAAGTTGCAAAATTAAGCAGAAATTAGCAACCAGATGCAAATATTTGTTTTTCCTTTTGTTCATTGTTTCTTTTGTTATTTTTGTTTTTTATGAATCTTCTTTATAGTCGTCGGTTGGCAGCGAAGTGTCCCAGAGATGAATTTGAGAGTTTATGGGCTTAAAAGCTAAGCCAAAGCTAAGCAAACTGCCTGCCAGCCACGCCCATCGACTATAACACACACACACATACACCCTGGTTGTAACCTAAAAAACTTATTTATTACCTTTGTTTAGACTTTATATGACACGACACTCCTGTTGATGGCACTTGAGCTAATGGCATTAGCATTGTCTTACTAAGAGAATGGGGTTGAGATTGGGTGGTATTGAGAATTCTAACTTGCCTTTTTTGGTTTATTATTGTTGTCTGGCCAAGTTTCTTATCGTGGCAAAATATTTTGCTTGGTTTACTTGTCCTTTAGCTGCTGCTACTGCTTCTGCTGCTCTGCCTGATTTGTTTTTGCTAACTTGCATGGGGACTTTGGGCCTGGTTGTCATGTTTATGCGGCTTTGAGGAAATTTCCAACTTGTTAGCACACTTGGCATATGAAATGCTTCTCCATCTTCAGTTACGCCCTTTCAGTGCATAGTCATAAAAAGTATATTAAATAATTTCGGTTTGTTTAATTTTAAGTTTGCAAACGATATCAGTATAAAACCAATTCAAACTTAATAATGATGCTTTCCGGTAGATAAAAAATATTTGTTTATTATAGTACTCTATATACAAAGTTCTGACCTTGCTTATAATAGCGAGAGAGTTGTGTTCGAGGGAGTCAATAGTAAAGTCAACTCTAATTTGCAATTGCAAGCAAATAACCAAAATTTGTTTTGCGGTTTTGCAATTTTTCGACCATGCGCGCTATTTTCAAAAATTTGTGCAACAAACACGCACAGATATATACATAAATACATATATGTACATATGTATATATAGTTTATCCCCCCTCTTCATTTGTGGGTAAATATGTTACATTTTGTGCAAATGTATGAAATATTTTTCGATATTCCAATTTCTAAACCAAACGCAATATTCTCTCCTCTCACTCTTTCAATCTGTCCCATTATCTCTCTGTTTGATTTGGCACATTTACATATTTTAATTAAACCATAAATTGCATATTTAAGCTATGGCATGCTAAAAATCATTGAACTATGAAAATTGCAAGCCAAATTATGATTACTGATTTTCATTAAGCTAAAATTAAACTTGGCTTAAGTGAAAATCAACTTAACATTTGCAAAAGATTCACTTTATTGAGTCAAATACCCATTGCTTGTGGCATAGTTTAGCATAGCTTTGGTTATTTTAATAAAAATTTCAATAGAACGAAATACACATACACACACACACCACAGACATACACACTACTGCCATATTCACACCCATATACACTCTCTCATACCCCATACACACCTCGAACATAGTTTACTATCTACTAAATATTTAAACATGGAGGAGCATCAGATCGTAAAAGCGAAAGAAAGAAAAAAAAAAAATAAAGCAAAAATGTATGCAAAGTGCATGTCGAGCAGCAATCGAGAGAACGGATGGGGAGGTGAGCCATAAAAAAAGGCCAAAAGAACGCAAAGGGCAGATAAGAAGAAGAAGAAGCCGGCAATGAAAGAGAGAAAAGGGAGGCAAGTTTAAGGGAGGAGAAAAAATTAAAATAAATAAAAGCAGACATTGGAGGTAAGCAACAGGAACGCCAGCCAACATGAAGGAAAAATGTTACAATATTGAATAAAGTTAGTACCTGTCGGGCTGTTGCGCCTCATCGTATGCATCACATATATATTCCTCTACATTTTTACTATTTTCTATTTTTTTTTTTTTTGCCTTACCATTCCTTTTTTTTATAACCATAGGGCAAAAGGGTATAAGAAATATGACAAACGGTTTGTAGCATTTCCAATCATATAACGTAGGTTCTATAGGCATTTATTTACTTATTACTAAAGTTTATTTATTACAAAAGTAAATCTAATATTCTGTAATGTATCTCCAATAATTTTGCATTATTATATTTTTAAAATTATTAATGTTTCATTTAAAAATTCTGAGGAAAAAGACAGCTAAGGAGACAATTCCATTTTCTTTCAATTTACTTATTACAAAAATTACTTTTAAGATTCAAAATCAAGCACTATTTTAAAAGAACAAGAGAAAATATATCTAACTTTGTAAATAAATAAATAAATAATATATATGACTAAAACACGCCAGATATCAAGCTAAAATCAAATGTATACTAAAGCACAAAAAATTATGATTTAGGGTAAACTGTAAATCGGTGTCAAGATATAAACTATTATATGTTTGTTGCTATAGTTGTTGGTCTGGACCCAACGGTGCAAAACAGTCAACGGGATTCACAAAGTCTTACGGGTCGTTTATAGGTGTGTATGTATGTGTATGTTAGTGTATTTGAGTTCCAATATAAACGCAAATACGCAAACATTTTGCTGAAAGCATTTTTGCCACGTCCACGTCTTTTCACAGCTTTGCCAGTGAGTAACTAAAAAGCATCTACACAGGCACACACCCACATACACTCTGCTATAGACATACACACACACACACACACACTATTCCCATGCATATTGTAGGCACTGTTGGTTATCCTTAAACATGACCAAAATGCTGTTATGTCCAAGTACAGAAATGTTTGAATAACTCATGCGGTATTCATTCTTGAATTCTGAACATTATCAACAATTTACATATTTTGACAAGCATTCTGACAGTTAAGTGAAGTTTCAAAATAATAAATAAAGATATCCTGTATACGAGATACTTTCTCACATGCATTTACATATAAGCACATATATATATATGCATCATTAAATTAGTATATAATTGTAACAACTATTAAATAGTAATTAGAGTAATAGTGAACCAAGCATTTATTTTGTTGTTTCCTGTTATGAAGACTTTCTTTGAACAATTAAAATTATAATCAAATAGTAAACAAAAACCTTAATAAATTCGAATAGAAACATATGCTTATCAATTTTAGAAGTGTTACCATACTTTAAAATACAATTATCTAAGAATTATAGCATTGGCTCATAAATATTAACTTATCAGCCTAATCTTTTGATTTATGCTGAACATTAAACTGATGCATTTAGCACTTGTCTGAACATATCACAAATATTCCTATATACATATGTACATATACTTGAACAATTTTTAGCTATATATTCCCATCAGTTTAGTTAGTTTTCAAATTAACGCTTATCGGTCCATGCAGTCTTTGGAGAAACATTTTCATAGTATCCAAAGACTCAAAGTATACCAAGGGACATGGGCACTCAAATTGCTTAATTTCAAAAACATTTTCACAATCCCCAATTCTTGGCCCATGCTTTCATATGCCGTCTCCTCGCCACGTTGAGCA
This sequence comes from Drosophila emarginata, assembly GCA_037075365.1. NCBI lineage: Eukaryota > Metazoa > Arthropoda > Insecta > Diptera > Drosophilidae > Drosophila > Drosophila emarginata. The sequence goes on along the minus strand of JBAMCD010000221.1, from coordinate 13,949,330 downwards.
CAAAACAAATAAAAGCAAAACGCGCCAAAGCCGCAATGTGTTTGGGCTACACTTCCAATCGCCCACTCACTTCTCTTTATGTATGTGTTTGCATGTATGTATGTACATATATGTATATGGACAACATGTCTTGCACTACTACTATATGGACGCCACGCCCACACAATCAAGCGCCCATTTATGCACTAATTAAAATTTTATCGTTAAATCTTGTTTGCATGCATTGCTACAAGCGGCAAACGACGACGACGACGAGGAGGATGTCGACTACGACCACGACTCCGACGATGACGACGACGACGACGATGAGAACGTCGATTGGAGGAGGAAACAGAAGCCAAAAACATACAGCATACAAAACGTTATTTCCCGCTCCCAAACGTATGCAATGCGCATATTTTTCGCTGAAAATGTTTGGCAACAGTTATTTGCACACTTCCTGCTTCTGGCTGGATGGCTATGTGTGTGTGTGTGTGTATATGTGTGCATGGGGATCTGGTTCCTAGGAATTCCATTGCATTTAATGCCTTGGCACAAACATTTTCATATTTTATTTGCTTGCCCATGCCGATAAGTGGTGCTTTTCCATTTCGCCATTTTATGATTTTCCATTTTCTCTATTGCAATTGGCATTGCATTTTCAAAGGCTTGTTGACCTTCGCTTTGCTGCAGGGAATTAAATATGAATTGCATTTTCTATGCCAACATCAACAGAAACAATAAAATCACTGTCAAAAATTTATCAAATTACACAAACACACACACACACACACACAGCACCCACATTTGAAAATTTAATTTCCACCAACAAGTGGAAAACTAAATACAACTGACCAACAAAAAATTGCACAAATCCCAAAACAGACAGAGATAGATAAATACAAAAAAAAAAGATGGATAGAGAGAAAAAGATGGACCGATATATAAAACTTTTCGCGCGCCAACAAGTTTTTAATTTAATATATGTGTACACAGTGCGTATGCGTAATTTTTGCGGCTTTAAGTGTCAGTTGTGTCAGGATGCCTGCAACTAGCTAAAAGTGTGTGTGTGTGTGTGTGTGTGGTAAAAAATTTAATTAAAATGTTGCATAAATGAAATTCAAATTTCAAATTGCATGCAAAATGAATAATTGAATGGACTAGTTCCAACTACACAGTTAGTCAACTATTTGGCAACTGTTGTTAGTTTAGTTCATTTTTCGTCAACGTTGATTATACACAAGGTTTTTTTTGTTTTTACTTAATTTATATGAATTTTGTTTTTCTTTCTATCTGATCTGTTGATATTAGATACATTTGGTAACGTTCTAGTTAAAATACTCTTTAATATTAAAAAACTTTATAAAAGTAAATAAAAGTAAACTTATGTTAGTTAAAGACAAAAAGATCGTTATCTTAAAGCAATTTAATGTATAAATATAAGTTTCTTTAGAACTTTCTGTGTCCCATTATTATGCATGCTTCAGTGGCATGCAACATTTGTGCTTTGGCTTCTTCGCTTAGTAGTTGCAGTCATTGTCCTCATCATCATTGTCGTCATCATCATCACCAATAAATCGCCATGATGTCCAGTTTTATTTATTTTCGCATCTCAAGTGTTTAGTTTACGCTTGAGAAAATCGCCATTTTCTCAACTTTATTTTGAAAGTAGGAAAATGGAAAATGCATATATATATATATATATATGTATATATCCTTATGCAGCTGCAGTTGAACATGTGACCAGGAAAAGAAATAAGAAAAGCAAAACACTCAACAACGAAGGAACAAAACAAGCACAAAAAAAAACAGAGAGAAGGAGAGTGAGAAGAGAAGTGTGATAGGTAAGGGTAAGTGAGGAAAAGTCTACAGCTCTCAACTCAACTCTGTCATTGCCATTTCAATTTCCGTTTGAATTTTGCACTTCATTTCGCAAGTTTGCAATTTTCTCGACAAAAAAAAAATAAAATATAGAACTACAACAAAAGTTCAGCCTTAGTGCGAAGTCGAAGGCAATGCAAATATACTAAAATGCGAAAACAAAACAAAACAAGCGTAAATACGTAGAAGAAAATGTGGAAGACGATGACAATAAATTCCTGGAAAAAAAAATAGAAGAAAATGTAAACACAAGGCACCCCATGATAATGATGGAAAATCATGGCCCAGAGAGACAATTGCACGTAGCCAAGTGACAAGCGTGTCCTTTTCCCTTTGCCAGCATCTGTTACTCCTGCTCCTGCATTTACACTTTTCGTCTTCACTTCAATGTTGCCTGCTGTTTATTTGTTTGACAAATAACAAGAAGGCAGCCCCATAATGAAGGAGGTGCAAATGATGTTGGCATTGTTTATTCGACTGCGAAATGTAATAGGCGCCTCGCACATCAAGTGGATGGCAAAAGGCGGGGTCACGATTTGCTTTTTTCTCTTGTCCTCCATTTCATTTCATTCTTCCTTCTTCTTTCTTTTTTATGGCTGATTTGACAGGAAACGGAAACGCGAAATTGCAAAAGCGCAATAAAGTGTAGCATAAACAAAGCGCGCACGCGGCATACAGAAACCCAAACCAGCAACTTGAAAATAAATTTGTTTCCACAATATGCTTATTTATCTGTTGTAGGTATTTTTGTATATATTTTTTTCTTTTATTTTTTATTATTATACTTTGACTTTACTTGGGTGTTGTTTTTTTTTTTTAGACAAAACAGATTTGTTGTTATTTTTATCTAACACTTGTTTGGCTTTGTTTTTTTTTTACATTATATTTTATATTCAATTTCGTTTGCCCATATTTGTGGCTTTGACATGAAATTTTATCTCAACAGAGAGATAGACAGATAAATATGGAAATGAAGAGAACGAATGCGGGTCTCTTGAGTAAATAAATTTTATGAATTTTCTAAATTTAAAAATATAAAATATTTATTATAAAATCAACGCTGTCAATTATAGCCAAAAATCTTAGAAAAAATATAAAGTCAAAGATCCGAAGTGTCTGTACACTTCCATGTAAGATTTTTATATTAAATATAAAATGCGTGGATTAATAGAAAACTTTAATCAACTACTTATTACTTCTTAAATAATATTAAAATTAAAAAGAATCTTTGCATGTTTATCAAGATTCTTTTACCTAAAATTGCACTTAAATTTTTACATAGAATCTTTAGAATCTTCAACTGCCACTTGTGTTTGCTTTCATAGTTTTGCATATTTATGGAGTCAGCCTCAAGATGAAATATGCGTGCGTCACTCAAAGAACGTATGTGAGGAATGCAATGCTTTTAGAATTTCCATGTTTTTCTCATGGTTTTTTATATCCCATTGCTGACATGGCTTAATGGTGCACAGATGATAGAGAGATGACATACAGGCAGAGAAATATGTATGCTAGATTGAAATATGAATCGTATGCAACTTACATTTAAAGTATACAAATAAAAAAAATACAAGAAATGTTCTCATGCAAATGCACTGGAAAATGTGTCAACAATGCATGCCAAAAGGCACACCTAGTCACTACCAACAATCGCCTTAGGCGCAATCATCTTAAAAAATGTTTGATGTAAGGCAGACAATTCTTAAAGCCAGTTGCAGATTTTATAATGTAAGCAAAGACTATTTTTAGAAATATTTTGAATAACATTTTAAAAAGTTTAAAAACGTACCACAAATAACCAATATTATGAATTAGTTCGTGGAAACATTTCAAAACGAATAAAAAATTACAATTCTGTTTGCCCGAATTCCAGGAAAAGTTTCCATTATAAATTTTATTACTTTGGGTTTAAGTTTTCTGTGTATTTACTTTAGGGGAAAATGCCCATGGGCTTCAATGATTCATCTATAAGATCTTATAAATAGAATCACTCTGGCTTCAATGGCTTGACTTTTAAAAATAAACGAAAGGCAGCAAGTGCTTTAACTTTCCAGTTGAAGCAACAGTTGGTTGCTCCGTTTCCATGGTAGCCACACACAGAAATTGTTTATCACCGCTTTGTCAGGTTGCCAAGTGACCGTAACCAAAGCAAAAGCAAAGGCAAAACAAAACCAAAAACGGAAAAAAAAATAACTTGGATTTCCCGGAAGAAAAAACGTAAATAAAAATGGTAAGAAATTTAGCTGAATTATATTTAAAGCGAACTGTTGTAATATTTATGCCAATGCTGTAGATACTTTCACGTGGCAAAACGGATTCAGCTACTTCACGGAATGCGTCCAGCAGTGGAGGAATCGGAGGCAGTGGAGTTGGGACTTCAGGAGGTAGATCAAATCAACGCAAAGTCCCTGCACCGGCAACATTGGAGGATTTCATTATACGACGTGATTATACAGGAGCCAGAGCATTTTTGGAAGTAAGTAAAATTAAAAATCAGTCATTATTTAAAATAATTCTAATACATTTTAGTATACCAATGGCGAAAATGATGAGGAGGCAAAGGAGGGTGAAAAAGAATTACAACAACGACAAATCGATCAATGGATTGCTTATTGTAATTTCCATTTGGGTGACTATCAGCAGGCCTTAAATCAATATAAATCTATAAAGGAGATTGGTGAAAAGAATCTGGAAATTAATTTAGCTGTCTGTATGTTCTATTTGGGTCTATATGAGGAGGCGCAACAATTGATGTCCCAGGTTATTGAGAGTAATCCATTGAAGCAGCGTCTATTATTTCATTTAGCCCATAAACTAGGAAATGAGGATCAATGGGTTCAACTGCTGGAAGAGCTACAAAAATCTCCAAATATTGAACAACAGCTATGTTTGGCTTCAATGCATTATATGCGTTCCCACTATCAGGAGGCAATCGATGTCTATAAGCGTGTCCTAGTGGACAATAAAGATTTCATGGCCATTAATGTTTATCTGGCCTTATGTTTCTATAAACTAGACTACTATGATATGTCCCAGGAAGTGTTGGATGTCTATATTGGTCAGCATCCCGATAGTACCATTGCCATCAATCTAAAAGCCTGCAATCGTTTTCGTTTATTTAATGGTCGTGTTGCCGAACAGGAGATTAAAAATATTGACGATAATGATACATTTGGAGCTGATTTAATAAGACACAATTTGGTTGTATTTCGTAATGGTGATGGTGCACTAAGAGTTTTGCCCGGTTTACTTAATATTATACCAGAGGCGCGTCTTAATTTAGCCATTTACTATCTGAAACAGGGAGAGGTACAAGAAGCTCATGCCCTAATGAAGGAATTGCAACCAACATCACCGCATGAATATATACTTAAAGGTGTTGTCCATGCAGCACTTGGCCAACAATTGGGTTCGGTAAGCAGCTAATAATAGTCATTAAATATGGCCATAAAACTAAAACTCTCTTCTTTCTCTTTACATTTTATTGCAGAAGGAACACATTAAGACGGCCCAACAGAATTTACATTTGGTTGGCAGTTCGGCCACAGAATGTGACACAATACCAGGACGACAGAGTATGGCATCTGCCTTTTTTCTTTATGAACAATTCGAGGAAGTTCTTGTGTATATGAATTCCATACGTAGTTATTTTGTCAATGATGATATATTCAATTATAATTTCGCACAGGCAAAATGTGCTACAGGATATTACAAGGAAGCAGAGGAATTGCTAATGCAAATCAATGATATGGATATTAAGAATCAACATACATATTGCATGATATTGGCCAAATGTCATGTACATTGTGGTCATCCGGAATTGGCATGGAATGTATTCATAACAAGAGATACAAATGCCGAAGCCTTTATACTCTTACAACTGATTGCAAATGAGTGTTATAAGTGCGAAGAATTTTGGGTGGCTGCCAAAGCCTTTGATATGCTTGAAAAGTAAGTTTTTTAAGGAGACAAATAATCATTTTATAATTACATACGTATTCTTGTATCTACATAGATTAGATCCCAGTCCAGAGAATTGGGAGGGTAAACGTGGTGCTTGTGCTGGTGTCCTATATGCCTTGGCAACTAAAGCCCATCGCGGACGACCTGGTGGTGGCATTTCTGAGGTCATTGGCCTATTACGTGATTCATCCAACTCTCAGGCCGAATCAATGATCAAAACTATACGAAAACATATTAGTAGCTTTAAATAATTTTATTTCAATTTAATTTCAATAAACATGCAAACAATTTGCTCAAACACTTGACAAATTTCATTTCTGTTGCCACAAAATAAATTTTATAATTGATTTAATAGAATATTTATCTTGATACTTGATACATATTTAAAATGAATCACTTAATCAATTTAAAAAATAGAGGGAGAGCAAGAGAGTGGTAGACAAGATAAAATAATTTTCACAAAACTAATTGATAATTAATGAAATAAAATTTCCATCTTGTTCTTTTGCTGCTTTCAATTTCAATTCCCCAGAGTGTTGGCAATTATGTTCTTGGGCCAATTCAAGGCACAATCTCGTTTGTCTTTTTGCCTGCAGTTTTTTGCCTTTGTTACCAATTTGTTTGGCCATTTTGCTTGCTTTGCCTGCAGGCTGGCATAATATACATACATATAAGCAAAAAGGCCCAGCAGCAAACTGAAAGTAACGCATAATTAATGCGATTAGCAAATGCGAAAGTGTGCCAGGGCAATAATAACAACAAATGGCAAATGATGATAACACAAAGAATTTCAAAAACTTATAAGCGACTGCAAATATACACTATATTAAAAATATTTTAATAATTATCCATTGGCAACAAGCTAAAAAAATTGTTTATCTATCGATAACTTCTTTTAAAATTAAACTATAAATTTATACGTGGATTAATACAATAATTGAAAGTACATTTTTTTCAATATTCTATTGCCAATTTTTTTAATTTTTCCAGAGTTTAAAAATTTATAAAGGTTTTTCATAAATTATCTGCCCAAATTTGGAATATAGTTTTCTCTTATTTTTATTTCTATTAAATTATGGAAGCTTTATTTTAGTTTTAAACACAGAAAATAAACAAGAATGAACCTTAAATTCTAATTTCAGTTTCAGTTACGATTTCAGTAACAAAATGTTAACAATATTCTTACTACTTAACCAGAAAGTGTAGTAATACTTTAGCCTCAAAGCTAAGCCTTAGCGTTAACTAGAGTTTTTCCAACCAGCGGAAATGTGTCGCAGCCATTTTGTCTAATTGGCTTTCAGAGGGAAGGAGAGATAAACCGGAAATGTCGCAGCATTGTGCTAAATATTTTTTTCCATGCTTCTCTGCTGTTTTTTTTTTGTCGGTCGACTTTCTTTTTTTTGCTTTTTTGGCAACACTTTTCCTAATTAGTTGAACAAATATTTAACTAACAGTTGCATTAAAACTTAAAGACAGATGCGGCTGGCACTTTTTCACACAAATTTCTCCTTTTATTTTTTGTAGTATGCATTTTTTTTATTTCCTTTTCAACTCTCAAAAACTTTTGGCCAAGCTATAAATCAGCTGGTTCGACCCTTTCTTTCTGCTACTTTGCTCTCTCTTTTTCTCTTTTTCACTCTCGTTTTGTCTCTGTTCTTCGTGCTGCTCAACAATTCCATTACAAAAATTAAAAGCAAATGCAAAGAAGTTTAAAAAAGAATCCAAAATAGTTATTAAATAATTCTTTGGCTCAATTGCTGTGCAAACTTTTCCTCTTTTTTTTCTTTTTTTTTTGCTCCAGCACCTACAAAGAGGAATACAAGAAAAACCCAAACATAGACAAAACTTTTTGCCGGCAAAACTTTTGTATATATATATATTTTTCTTATTCTTTTTTTTTCTTCTCCTTTCAATGGTAGTTTTTTAAGTCCTTGTGAAACTATTAATTTGCATGATTATCGTTTAAACATAAATTCATTTAAGAGGCTTTGTCGTTTGGATACAATCACATACACACACACCCACACACACACACTTTTGCGCATTTTTTCCAAAGCAAACAAACTTTTAAATTTCATTAAGTGCAATAAATTTTGTTACTGATAGCACAAGAAAAAAATAAAAAAGGTAAAGTCTAAGAGCTCCTTTCGGGCCAAATTAAGGTGAGCATGTGTGTGTGTGTGCATGTGTATGTGTGGTAAGTTTAATTAGGCTGACTGGGCCTTTAGCCTACCTGAGAACTAATGAAAAGTGAGCTTAAGATGCAAAGTTTAAGATGCAAAAAACTAAATATGAAAAATTTCATTAAGAATGTAAACTAATTTCGAACAGCTGAACTTAAATGATATTTGCAAATAAGGGTTAAATATATAAATTATTTGAAATTGAAATATTTAAGAAAAAACTGCTTCAGATCGTCTTCTAAATTTAAATCAAGACACATCCTTTTGCATCTTTCGGTAATATTTAATAGGTAAAACTTAATATTTTTATATAAATTTACACTAAAGTAGAATATAGAAAAGAATTAGTGAGTAAAAAGAAAATAATATAATTATATTTATATATTGTTCAAAGTCAAAAATGCTTTAAATTATTATTTTATATATTTCTCAAACTTAAACCACATTTCTAGCATATTAATATTTATTTTCTTTATCCTTTTTAGCCGGTTGCTTTTACTAATTTACTAGTAGACAAAGACCCAAAAACTTCTCTCTACAAAGACTTCAACTAATGGCTAATGCCAAGCAAAAACTAAAAAAACAGAGACAAAGACTGGAGTCAAGGTTATCTATATGATTAACGAGCCGTATATAAAATCTTATGGGTAAAAAACTTTGCAGACTTTAAAAACACAGCATGGCCACAGGCCAGACAAATCATATAAAAACCAAATCTAGTTGGCTTTTACTAGTATGTATGTTTGTATATATATAAAGACATCATTCATTTACGAGCATACAAAAACTCAATTCGAATTCAAATTGTAGTAAATTTAGAATTTATATCAGACTCTAACTTTTTTGTGCAAATAAATTGAATATGGCAAACGACGGTGATAAAAATTTGCTTGCTACCTATGAACAGCTAATTGAAGATAGCGTCAAAGTGCAATTTGAAAAGAATGGAACCATTGCAAAATTGCAAAGTGAATTGCATGTTAAGATTTTGCAAATGCTAAAAGGACAATTGGATCTAAATTCAAATGAAACTCTAAGCGGAGGCGATGCGAATATATGTGCAGCTAATGAAGGATTGATGGGTCTTCTGAATCAGTTAATAGTCGAATATTTTGAATGGTTTGGCTTTAAGCATACAATGGAAACATTTAAAATGGAATCGGGCGTTGCTGTGGCCTCACGTAAAGAACTTTTGGACCAATTTGATTATAAATTTAATTTAAAGGAATTGCCCGTATTAATGCAAATGATTATGCAGGAACATAAAAAGGAGAAAATAAATAATTTTAAGGTAAAGAAATTGCCATCAATGAAACAACCACCAGCAAAAGAAGAACAAAGCGTTATACCAAATTTAACAAATAATTCTCCTATTAAACAAACGAAAGTTCCTCGTAAAACTATAAAGAATCCATTGGCAAAAACCTCAGTTGTTAAAAAAATGAAAGCCTTGCCAGGGACCGAGACAAAGCCAAAGACACCGTCAAATATACCCTTAAATAAAGATAATTTAAAATCTTCATCAGATATTGATTCTTCGGATACCGATTATAATTCATCCTCCGAAGATGACCCCTTTTTCGATATACCCAATAGATACTATTACCGTGAAATGGAACCACCAGAAAAAACCTATCCCTTTGGTTTTGGCGAAGAAGGACCTTATAAAACCAAGCAAAAAACAGCAGAAATTCTCCTTGAAAAGTACAAGAAACAAGTAACTCCAACAACATCAAAAAATTTATCGGAAAAAAAATGTAATATTAAGGAATTAGCAAAATCTGAACAATCGGACACTTGCCATACTGTCATGACTGGTAGAGAAGCATTAGAAATTCAATTAAATAGAGCTATCAAAGCCAAGGCTAAAAGTTTAAATCAGAGCACAATCCGAACTACAAATAATGGTAAAAATCTTTGGGCTAAACAACGTAGTCCACCATCAGAGATTGAGCCTGAATTGGCGGTTATGAAACCAAAATGTCCCGATACTTTAATCAGCAATATTCAATTGGAAAGCGATGATAGCGATGCATAAGGTATAGGAAATCGGATTGATATTAACTGATTGGGAGATTGGGAACAATGAAAAACATTATCTATCTATTATTGTTAACTTTATATAAATTCTTGTATGTGTAAATTACGAACAAGTATTAAAATTTTTACTTGAAAACATAAAATTTAGTTTTTCTTTTCTATTTTTCATTTAACTTTTTCGGGTGAATTTATTTATATTTTCTTTTAATGAACATCTTTTAAGTCGACAAACAAAATTAATTTAAAAAATGATTTATTTGCTTTTATAAATAAAGATCAAGAGTTTAGCTGAATAATATATATAAAGGGCTACTCAGCCTTTTATTACACAATGTGAATTTTTTTTCAAAGCAAAGAAATTAAACAATTTCTCTACAAAAGTTAGAAAGGAATAGTTAAATAATGATGACTTTGATAGGTCAATTGCCAATTGCCTTTTTGTATATTTGATTAAATTAATCTCTAGTATTCCAATTAACTGTTTAGTTCTTTAATTTCTACCCATTTTCTTATTTTTCTCTTTTATTTTATTTCTTGCTTTGTTTTACCGCCTAATTAATATTCGCAACGCAAACCAACACAGCTAACAATTAGGGACTTTGGCCGAAGGTCCTGTTAACCTCCTACCTATATTGCATCATTATAATTGAAATCAATATGCCACCCAGATGCTTACCGAAATGCGAATGGGAAATGCTGTAAACGCAAAACGGATGCTGCCTGTCAATTGAATTGCATTAAAATGGCGTGCGAGTCTTAACACCATTAATTACATGACCAATGAGTCAATATTATGACAGTTGCAACTGCTGAGACCATGGCAACAATGAGGTCAAAAGGAGAAACACCCAATACCAGTATAGGCCACATCTACAACAAGAACAATCGTAACAACAACAATGGCAAATGCAGAACATGTACAACAACATCTTCAATCAATTAATTAGGCCTATGGGCCGCAATCGAAACCGGGTCCTTTTAAGTATTGTAGCTCGAATACAATTTGATTGATTTTATGCAGATGGTGAGAGTATAAAGGATCCCTAGAGGGCATACCAAAGAGATATAGATTACATATACATATGAAGGGTAAATGTGAATTAGTATGAGGTGAAGATGAATGTATTAATAAGAGAACTATCAAACGTATTTAATGCATTCATTTTGTAAATACTATAGAAAGCTTTAGGAATTTAAACAAAGCAACTTAATTACAGATAGAACTATACATAAATACAATTATAAATTGTGAAACATATATAAATTCAGCTAATTAAACCATAATATTAAGTACTGTAATAATTTTAAGGCAATTTGTGTAAATACAATTTACTTTACATTTAAACTTAAACATTTAGCACATGTCTTTCTGTAGTAAAATTTAAACCATTATCTTTTTATCGCTCATCTTTAACGATTTAACCCTACCAAGTTGTCAAGTTGTCTTACAAGATAATGCCTTTCATCCTTCGTATGACAATCATTACTTGTTCCAATGAATCCTATAAGAAATCACGTTTCTCTGCCAGTTTTCACATGTCAACGAGACGCGACCAATCCCACGCATGCCACTAATGAGGCTCGTTAGCGTGGTCATCGAGCGCATCCTTCTCCTGTTTGTTACCACTTGTGTTCTCTACTCTCTGTAGCCAGGATAATGTATGCAACAAGCCAAATTGTACAAATGTATCAGGCAAATCGATAAAGTAATTTGGCCATTGCAAAACAAATGACTGGCTTCTGTTATCCCTCGATCCTTGTTACCCCTTCTCTTCCATGATTTTGGCATCCACCAACCAACAGTAAAGCCATCTCCCGCGAACGTTGGCCACATAATTTTGTTTGGCAGAGCAGCACGTAGTCGATGACTGAGTGACTGACTGACTGGCCAGAGTAACCAAGAGACAGAGAAAGAGATGGAGAGGGGGGAGATGATGCTGATGGAAGGGGGAAGAAGGTTGCCAGAGTCAGGGATTTTGCTCCACGCCTAATTGCAGCGCCATCTTGTGGTTATGCGTTCTACGTGCGTTTGTCGCACGTTCGGCTAATTAAAATTGCATTTTTCGTTCCCATTTTCCGAATGGTGTGGGTACAGAACTGAGGTTATTGATATACCATGGATATGGATATATACATATATACATATATATATAGCACGTATGTATGTATGTTTGTATGTACTATATGGTATTGTAATATCGTGCCACCAGTTGGCTAAGTGGCGTCAGTTGGTTTTGACAAAGTGGAAATGCTCATGGGTAATTATATTTACGTGCAAGAAAGGTTAGCAAAATTCCAAAAATATTCTGTAGATGGAATTTTAGAATAAAAGTCAGAAAATACCCATAAAGTGCAAAAGAAAAAGACATTCAAAACGAAACAAATTAAAAGGAAATTAGGTAGAGAGCTTTGATAAAGCAAAAGTTTTATCCTAAGAACAAATATTAATACAAGATATATAAAAATTAATATTTTTCTATCAGAGCCATGGCAGAAAAAAGAGTGATTAATATTTTAAAAATTTATACAAAACTATGTTCCCAAACTATATTTTTTAAGGTATTAGAATAAATAATAAAATTGTCTCTCAATTTAAACCAATTTGTTTGGAAGAAAATATCAGCCTCATAATACAGAAAGAGTTAAAATAAAATCACTTAAGTGTAAAAATGTCAAAATTGTTCGAAAAAGTTTTGGGAACATTAAAGTTGACTCCAACTTTGTAAAGAGTATAGTAAAGTCGTCTTAACTCATTCAATTATGTCTGATTAAAATAAAACATTTGACTTTAAGCTGATTGGTGTAAAAAAAAGTCAAAGAAAGTAAAGGGCAAACAAATTTTAGTTAGAAATTTTTAAATGTGAAAGCAATTTGAAAAGTTTTCCTCCGTCTTCTTGTATTAGAGGGAACAATGTGTGCATAGTTATTCGTTTTTCGTTGGATGAGGTCCCTTCTTATTTAGAGACCTAATTGGTTTAGGCGTTTTCTTTAGAAAATGTGGTTAGCTAAGAATAAAGTTTATGAAAATAATTGTGGCACGAAATATTGTGATATATGTATATATATATATATATGTACATAGGTATATATAACTACAATGAAAAGGATATGAAATTCCTGACTCTAAGTGAGCTTATAAATTACCAAGTAAATTAATTAAATGAGCCGACATACAAATTATGACAACAGAATAGCGGAAGGGGATATTTCATGGATTAACTATTTGAAGTTAATTAATTAGACTAATTAATCAAACGAAACAGAAAATTTATATATATTTCTAGTAAATAAAAACTAAAACAGTAAGAGTATTTAAAAGTATTAATAAAAAGAGAAAAATGTTGTATATCTTTTTATTAAAATGTAACTAGTAGAAGTGTCCTTTTGTTACTTGTCCTTTTGATGTGGCAGAAATGTAATCTAATCTTTGTACATTATTTTTTAAATCTATCCTTTTACATTCTTTTCGGTTTTTTTGTTTACTTTTGTCCTTTACATTGAATTGTATGTAATATTTTTGTCCAATCAAAGAGAAATGCAGATGCCTAATTCCCATATAAGCTTAACATAGATAAAATCTAACAAAAATACGAATTGTCATATATTTAGTATTTACTTAGCCGAGGCTTAGTTAAGTTTCCACAATTTTTTTTCTTTTGGGGGGGGGAAAGAAATCAAACTAAATCGAAACAATAATCAACAGCAATTGCTATGCGATTAACATTGGCAGCACTTAACAAGAACTCTTAATATTGTTTCAGTTGTCTTCTCTATTAAGTTTTCCATTATATCCTAGAGATTGTAATCAGGCCACGCCTACTATTTGGCACACAGACACTTATACAAACTGAAGGCAAGTTCAAACGTAAATCGAATAAAAGGCCCAATGTAAAAGCAGTTACCAATATCTAAAGACTTGAAGCCGTCCTTCACTATGAATCTCTACGTATGTGGCAAGTGCAGAGTAAAGTGGTGTAGTGTGGTGTGGCATGGCAAGAAGTTTTATTGGGTCCTGAGTCCTGGCAACTGCACACATATGGTGTGGTGAATGGTGGTTGCGTGGGTGTGTGTGTGTGTCTGTGTGTGTCTGTGTGTGCGAATATGTATGTGTAAGTGTAAGTATTGCCATGACAACAATGGCATTTTGATACTTTTGTATGAGATTTAATGAAATTTGAATCCTTTTGTTGAGTGGAATGACAACAGCAAGGAAGTTGAAACTGGCAAAAAGGACCAAAAAGAGGGAAGAGTAAGAAAGAGCATTGGAGTGTTTAGCCTGCAGGCAACGTTAAATAAAAGTACACTGCGATTATTTATATTCAACTAAAGTGAAATATTAAAAACTTTATCTACCAATACATTAAAACTTTACAAAATTTGTGTGGTATTTAAAAATATTCTTATTCAAAAGCAAATATTTTTTTAAACCAAAATTAATAAAGAAAGTGTTAATAGCTGATTTTAGTAATATATAATTAAATTGTGTAAAACTTTCTCATTACAGTAAATTTTTTCTGATTTAAGAGTTTAATTTTTAAATGTTTAAATATTTCTTGAGGGTAACGGAAGACAATTGAAAGAAAATTTAACTAAATTTTTAATCAGAATATAATTTTTGATCATACATACATATATAGTATATAAATTTGTTATTAACAATTTAATTTATTTCGCTAAACAAATAAGGACATGTAACTATTAAGAATATTTTTCTTAAACTTTTTCTCTCAGTGTTAACGCTATCATGTAGTTAAGGTATTTTTGAATCTATGTCCTTCTGCTTGTGCGGGTATTTCTCTATGTGTGTGTGTTTGAGTTTTATGTGGATATTTGGGTGTTTGGATATACATATTACAACAATAGTAAAACAATCTTCTTAATGCACACTTTGGCCTAAAGGAATTTTTTGCACTTGTAGAGCGAAACTTGTAGACAGAGGCATGAGCTTTTCGGTTTGCCTATCATCATTGTCAATTTAGCAATATGTATACATATAGATAGACATGTATATATATACATATATAAATATATATAGATGTGTAGATATATTGACAAAGAAACATGTTAATAAACAGCTGGAAGTTTGCTTTATTGTCATCAACAAAACTCTCAGGCATCTTTTTGGTTAGACACCAAATGGAATAAAATCTATATGTATATAAATACGTAAGTGTGTGTGAGTGTGTGTGTATGTGTGTGTATACATTGAGACAATATGCTCAAGGGAACTTTGCCAAAAGGGTTTCTATTCTCTGTCTGT
This sequence comes from Drosophila emarginata, assembly GCA_037075365.1. Taxonomy (NCBI): domain Eukaryota; kingdom Metazoa; phylum Arthropoda; class Insecta; order Diptera; family Drosophilidae; genus Drosophila; species Drosophila emarginata. The sequence continues at coordinate 13,934,024 of JBAMCD010000221.1, read as the reverse complement.
AAACGGAAGCTTGAGGTATCAATAACATTGTTGTAGAGCAGAACACCAAAACAGTGGCGGGGTCCTGGAAGCGAAAGGAGAAATGAACAAAGATGTCAGCAGTTGCCAGCCAATGTCGATGACTGATGTTGATGATGCTTGAGTCCTTTGCCCCACTTCTACCAGAGGGATATACATGTATATGTAAGTGTGTCTGTATATTTACTCATAGTTAAAACAAATTTCCAAGTTTAATTTTGAACTGAGTATACATTGTTGAGGTGCTTTTTTGTTTGGCCATGGAGGACTACAAGCAGTAGCTAATGAAGCTTACAGTTGGGGAAATGATTTTAAGATATTCTTGTAACAACTATAATTATATAAATTTTTGACAAAGTTTTATAGGACTCGTTTAAAATTTAATCTAAATAATGCAAAATATTTTTATGAAAATGATATGAAAACTCGTAGAGATTTTTAATGCAATGAAAAAGAAACGGAATGAATTGAAACACAATCTGTATCATACATAATTAAAGATATATGAAAATCCAATCCATGAAAATTCGAATACCGATATAAACGTGTTACAATTTTAAATCTTACGTTTACATATATGTACATAATTAAAAGCATTTTCTAAAAGCCTGTAGCATATTTAACATATTTTTTGTCACAATAATTTCAACTAAAAGGACAATTTTAATCTAATGATATCTGTCCTTAACGTACCTTTTTAAAATCAGCAGGAAATACTTAACTAAGTAAAAATTTGTCAAATGTTGAAAATATTTGGCAAAACAGCTAAATGAAAAATTACTTTGGCTTTTTCTTAAGGCAAAAATGAAACAGGCGGGTAACTGACATATTAGCGGTTTTCTTTTCCTCTTCTTTATCCTTTTCTAGTTTTTTTTTTTGCCATGCCTTGCCTTGCCACATTTTTAATTAAAAAATTAAGACGAAGCAAAAGTTATTCAACTAGTTGCACTCTTCGAAGATAGATAAATTTTGGCTTGACGCAATTTTCTCTCTACCTTGACGAAATATGCGTGCGGTTCTTTGGAGTGCGGCAAAATATGGGGCATCAACACACTCATGGCGTCGGTCTGAAAAGTATGAGGCAAGTTTATGAAAATTCTTTTGTTTATGCCAAGGTGTGTGTGTATATGTATATCTCTCTGTGTATGTGTGTGTGTCTGTATATACACGTTGCGTAAATTGTGTTGGTTTGTTAATTTTGCGTTGCTTTTTCGTTTGCTGTCAAATTTATATGCTGGTTAGCCTGCCGCAAAGTTTTTGCTTCTCTGACGAGCAAATTTTCCTTTTCCGTATATTTCTCTTTGTGTGTGTGTGTGTGTGTGTGTGTGTGTGTGTGTGTGTGTGTTTGTGTCATTCTAATTTATGAGTACAGTTAGATTTGGGACAATGCTCAAGTTAGAATTCATTTGTATATTAAAGAAATAACTGAATAAGTCTTCAAAGTGAAGATAATATTTGCTTATATACATATATAAAATAACTTGGGTTATATTCCAAGGTGAAACAAAGGATATTTCCTTAATAATATTCTTTTTCTTTTGTGCCACAAACTTTGGAAAGTATATCACGTATACGTTGGGTGGTCCCTTAAGTGCTGGTAAAGTAAAGTATACAGGCAAGAGATTAAGTATGATTAAAAATGTTATTTAAAACTGGATCAACATTTTCGAGAATATCATTCTATAATAATTAAATTTTCAAATATATAAATTTCCTTGTTATATCTGTTTTTTTTTCTAGAAATTCACAATTATTCTAATTGTATATATTTGCTGTGTAAAATTAATTCAAATATTTCAATTTTTCAACAAAATATCGACATCTTTCATTGCAATCAATATTCAAATGTTTTATTATTCTTCAATTCAATTGTATACTGCAGGTCCCTTACCTATTATCTAACATAATGCAATCAATAACATTCTTTCCCTCAAAATAATCAACAAAAATATAAACTAAAATCGAATAAAGAAAAGAATATAAAGGAAAATCATGCTCATGTACATGACAAATTTTCCAAAAAGGCAATAATTTTTGCATTTTATCCTCTTCGAAACTAAACAAATTAGAAAAAGATTTTCCATGAGGCTCACACACTTAGAAAGAAATTTGAATTTGGATACCCTGCCATCCTTCGGACTGGAAATGTTTGTTATATTATTAACTATAAGTATATCAAATTATAGATCTGCTTTAGTTGCTAGTGCTTAAAGGATTATTTGAAAATTATACATATTTTTCAAATATCGAATAGGTCAATTAGAAAAAGTGATATTTCTTTGTGTTAATTTGATTTTCAATTTAAATTGTTGTAGTGTATCTCAAAGTCTTTGCATTTATTTCATTTACAATTTTTATTGTCAGCATCTGTTCTAAGAACTTGTTAAGCTCTGGTCACACAGCAGGAGTACCTGTAGGGACAAACGGACGGACTCACACACACATATAAGCATATAGTACATATGCCATTTTGAAGCTTAAATATTTCACAAACTAATATCAATTCAATTTGTATGCATTGGCATCAATGTGTAAAAGTGGGCGGAAGTATCTGTGCGTGGATGTGTGTGTGTGTGGGAGCCAACTTGGGCATTTCAATGCACACAGGTGACAAAGATTCTTGTTTTTGTTGTTGTCCTTTGGCCAACGAATAATTTATGTATTTCTAATAAGAGCAAAAGGTAAGCAGTAGTCAATTGTTTGTAAATTCTGCAAAAGCTATCAGAATTTTGCAATCATTGTGCAAACCATTTTGAGCAACTTTATTTTACTTTGACAGAAATATTTTCAGATTGGAATTGGAGCATGAAAACATAACTTTTCTTTCGTTAAAAGTCTGCATTTAAATCTTCATTATAAGTTGGACATATATATATAAATATCAAATTAAAAATAATTTTTTGTTTAAACAGCGTAACCTGTAAAAACTATTAAATAAGAATCAGATATTTTTATTATTAAAACATTTTACAAAAAGTTAATTCGATTGCTCACACATCCGTTACTTTTCAAAATTTTGCGCTTCCGAATAAGAGACTGAGATTCAAAATTAACATGACAAAGAGAGAGAGAGAAAAGGAGTCCTAAAAACAATTTACTGTCTAACTGCAAAGGCTGCAATCATTTGAATACTATATATATATTAATTATAGTTGCTAGCCACTGTAATATTGAAAATAAAATTTCTTTTTAAATATTTCCGCCATTTCCAGTTTGGCATTTAAAATTCCCTCCCATCTCTAATATTTCCTTCTTTGGATAATTTATATTCCCAGCTCTGGTCGCACTTAAACAAAATCTACGTGGACTCAACAAAAACGCATAAATAATGGCAAATAAACAGAAAATAGACGAGAAATCATCAAACGATTGGAATCAAAGTGACGATGATGACAACTGGGATGACTGGGGCGATGATGATGATAAATTTGTGCATGTAGAGAACGAACAGGCGCCCGAAAACAAAAATGACACTAACGAAACAAAGTCAACAGAAGCAGCAACAACAACAAAAGCAGTCCCCGAGACAGAGGAGGGGCAAAATCCAGTATCAGCTGCCTCTTCATCTAGTTGGGGTGGCTTATGGGGTGGGAAACTTAGCTCAGTTCTTAGCACAGCCACAGAAGGATTGGGAACACTGGGCAACCAAGTGAATCAAGGTTTGAATCAAATCATTGGTGTGCCTCAACCCGAAGAACTGGCCAAAATTATTGCCGAAGAACAGAAGCAAAAAATTGAACAGGACACAAGTGAAATACCTACACGGAAACTCAGTACCGAGCAGTTGAATGAAAGCGAAGAATCTTCGCAAGCTTTTGGCCTGGATTTTGTAACCAATTTGGGATCAAAGGTTCTCAACACAGGCCTGGACACTCTGGAGGGTATTGGGAAAAAAACCATGACCATTTTACAAGACAATGATCCCAAACTGATGAATAAAAGAAAATTACTCGGTCTTGAGGCAAATAAACCAAATTTAAGTGCCATTCTGTTGGAGGCCAAAAAGGATGCCGATCAGTTCGAAGAGTCTTTGGCTAAATTGCAGTTGGAAAAGAAAAAGGCCCAGTTAAGATTTGATGTTTTATTTGAAAACTATTGTGGTTTAGTACACTTTGAGGCTTTGGAAATTCTATCAAAAGAATCTAGACTTAAATTGGATACCCTTTTGGAGGCGGTGAGTGGTAATGCTTTGTCCGATTTGCAAGAGACCATTGGAGAGGTGAAAGAATTGTTGGATATGGAAGATTTGGAATGCGAAAGTGAAGGTCAATACGAAGCCAGTGAATTAGGAGAACGTTTGCTGTCATTAATAGCAGATGTTGATCTTGGAATTCAATTTGATGAATTGGCCAGGTAAAAAAAACACCTTCATTACTTTATAAATGTTTCTCTTATAAATATCTTCTTAATTTCCAGTCATTGGTTAAACTGTGTTAATTGGCTTAAGTCCGATGAAGCTACCACTGCTAATTTGGAAGAGACCTATGCAAAGAGTATACACGCCCTAAGCGAAGCATGCTCCTTGGAAATGTTAAAACTTCATAAAATTGCTGAGCTTTTACTGATCAAGCAGCACCACAGCACAGCCAGTGAAGTGGATGCCATTGTCAATCTTTGTAAGCAATTCAATGGACATCTACAAGGTTTGGCCCATCGTTATGCAGCCGTATTAACTAGCAAAGGTCAAAACACTGGTGAAGATGGTGCTACTATGTCGGAAGAGTCAAAATCTAAAGTCAATACATTCTTTGCTGAAATGTTATCTGCTGTCCAATACATTGAGCAAGCCTACAAACTCTTTACACCCATCCTACAAATGGGTGCAGTTTAAATTCAAAATTCTCCCTATTATATAATTATTATTGTTTTGTTGTAACTTTTTATATATTGTATCTATAACTATCTATTTTTGTGATTTATAAAATTTGAATTGAATTCGATTGCTGGATTAATTATGTGATTTACATTCCCGAAAATTGTTTGTCGATTTGCAAAGAAATGGCTAAGCCATTTTTCAGGATATTTGAATAATTTCCATAACGCAAAAGTTTTGAAGAAAATTTTATTCATGAATTTCTTTTAGTAAGTATAAAGACTGAGGAATTTAACCCAATTTAAGATTAAAATTGATTAAGATTCTATTCAGAAAACCGCTTCAATAATTTCTTTAAGCCTGGTCGGTTGCATATTCTATTCTAGTAATCAATTAAATTTAGAAACTGTGAAGTGTTAGGCACTAAGACTTTATATTTGGCCCAATTATTCCTAAGACAACTATATAATTGAGTTGCCCAATCCTGTAAGGCCGACTTTGAATTGCACACATGTTTTTTTCATATTTTCCCCAAGAACAAAATCTGAATTATTTATCTTTAGGCTTACAACTTTTTTTTGTGGTTTTATTGTACATATTCTAATTCTAAAGATTATATAATTATCTGATGATTTTATATTCTTTTTAACAAACTTTTGATGATTTCTTATATAGGAATTTGAATGGTTTAAGTTGATTCTATGTGTGTGGCCTTTTTTAAGGCTATAAAAAAATGAATTGAAAACTTAAAGGTTGAAAATAAAAAAATATGGATTGATTTTACTTAGACTACTAAACTTAAGCAGATGTAGAGCAATGAAAAAAGAAAATTGCATTTGAAATGAAAATTATTGTAGGGATTTGTGTCTGTGTGGTAAACTAGAATAGAAGTAAAGGAAAGTCAAAACCTCAAGTCGGGCTTATATTTTGCCATATATCTGAAAGATAAATTTTAAATTTAATAAAGGTGCAAAGTATGTATGTAAAGAGATATATCTGTAGCTTACCTGTCAAGGGTTTCCCAAAATTTGCTAAGCACTGCCCTATCCAAATGCCTTTTGTTTTGAGATAGACGCAACAATGTCACTGACCAGCGTTCCACATTTGCATCCAATTTCAGCTCACTGAAGCACAAATGAAATGCGCAAACTGTCAAGGAAGAAATATAGATATATATTTTCTAAAAGTTGGCGGTATAATGGATCAAGTTTTAGCTTTACTTTTTGAGAAAATCTCAACGGGATTGCCATCCCAGGGCCAGCCTTTGAATTGCCATTGTGGGCCCATAACAAAGACAGCAACAACTCGCTGCCAATCCTGCTGATTAAGCTTGATGGGATTATCTATTACACGATATGAGACAGTTTGATTATTGCGCTTTCGCTGGAAAATATATAACAAACAATATTAATCATTAAAATTTGTCTATAAATTTGCATTTGCATAAGTTACCTGGAGCAGAACCTCAGTTTCACGCTGACAACCAGCCAATTTTTTTTCCGCTGTGGACAGAAAACGTTGTTCCTGTAATATATCCTTAACGTTGAGCATGGTGATAAGGCTTGTATTGGCTGACGGGATAATGATGATGGGTGTACGCGATGGACGCTTCTGTGGACCATTTGCTGCTGGTGGCAGTTGCCTGGCCTGAGCCGTGGGTAGTAAATCAGTTTTGGGACGAACTCCGGGTACTGCTGCTGCTCCACCAATGGCCCCAGCCTGAGCCTTCCGTTGCTGGGCCAAAGAACCCTCTGTCACCGATTTAAGGGACATACCATGGTACGTACCCAAAGTATCAATTTTGAAGCCCTCCGTTTCTTCTTTTTGACGATTAAACCGTTCCTGATCGTAACGATTGTATTGGGATAGCTGTTGTTGTGGCGGTTTATTGATACGTTGAGGCGGTTCGGGCATTTTGATGGCATTGCTGGAGACCTGTGGTCTTCCCTGTCGTCCCTCTTCGCGTGCCTTAATGCCCTGCAACATAGCAAACAGATTCTTTGCAAAAACTTTTCCCGTACTCTGCAAAATGGAAGTCCGCGTCCTCCATTGTCGTTCGCGACTGATAATATCCTTGGTGGAATCCACATCGTAATCTAAAATGGCTCGCAAATCGGTACCCATGGCGGCTTCATCGTTATCTGTGCGTTTAATGGTGGTTCGTTTATTTGCCAATCGCTTGGCCTTGATGGCAGCAATTTTCTCTACAGACATGGTCTCCGACAAGGATTTAATATTATCCATATTGACAGCAGTCTCCTTTTGATTTACATCCCAACGGGCAGCCAATTGTTCTCGCACCTTTTGCACTTGCGTCTCCTCAAAACGTGGCTTCTTGGCAGCTGCCCCTTCGCCACTGAGTGGATCGCCATCGGCTGACCGTTTCACCTGTGTTGGTATTTCGAGGGGGGCACTTTTATCTATGCTGGCGCAGGTCTGACTCTCACCATTTAGATAGGCTAACAGTTCCTTACGATCGGGACGATTTACCGCTGGTATATCCTCGGCAGCACATTGTCGGACATACACCGAATGCTGAAGCATAACATTTTTGAGCAGATACAAGAGGCACTCCAACGTATAATATTCACGTGGAGCACCCTTCTTGCCGGATCTGAAATTAGTATCGCATTTTTTTTAGTTTAGTCTAAGATGTTGGTATTGCGACTCTTACTTACCCATATTTAAGGTAATTTGTCTTCACGCTTTTCGGCCAAGAGAATTCGCCAAATATAATTTGGCTTTCACGTTCCAATATTTCCTTTTTGTTGATGTTGTACTGGCGCAGCAAACTTAAAGGATCTGCCATTTTGGCCCTGTTTGTTGGTTAACACACACAATTTTCCCGAAAATAGTTTAAAATTACTTTTATTTTTATTTTGATGGCATTTTTCGCGTAGTTCTTTTTTTTGCCAGAGTTCGATAAATATCCCTCATCCGATATATATCCCTTTGGTCGATAAGAATCGGTGATTTCGTGATCATTTTTGAGTCTGCTTGTTTAAAGACTCGCAAATGATTCTGTTAACAATCATTTGCTTTCACTTTCCCCCTATTCCCCAAAACGTCAAAAGCAAGTGTAAATTAAGAAATAAATACAAATTTTGTGAATGGAGTAAAATAAAATCAAATCGTAATCAATTTTCCTCACGACATTGTGTAAAAACTTACGTACGTATTTCTGCATTTGTTTTGTGTGAATTTAGTGAATAAAACTCTCATTCTACACGTACATAAATGCTTCTATGTGTGTACATATTAAGTACATAAGAGTTTTGTGTTAAAATTTTTTCTTAAGAACGTGGAGTCGCTTATCGCCTTGAATCGTGGTATTCAATAGATAAATAATAGTACGGCGATTCATTCAATAATATTGAAGCATACATAAATGTATTATGCAGTTATTCAACTCGTACTTTAATTTATCAGCTGTTTCCCACATGTGCATATAAATGTACTTACGTATGTATGAATGTGAGGGTGTTTCTACCTTAAAACTGTAGTTATCTGAATTGTTAACATTTTTAACTTGATGCAACAAAGAACTATTGAAACATTTAACTAAAATGATTCAAAAATGCTGGAAATTTCCAAAGGAAGTTATACTATAATGACTTAAATGAGTCACTAACTATATAAAGTATCTTCAAAATTCCCAAAAATTTGCATAATATTACTTTCCATTAACAATTTATGTTGTTTATTTTAGTGTTTGTGTAAATTGTGATTAATTCGAAGAGATACTTTAAAATTTGTTTACTTTCCAGTATTTTTAAAGTTTTTAGCTCCCAGTCGTGCGAGAATTCTCTAATAATTAAATAGTTGTTAAAAAATATGTTAAAATTAAATCCTTTATAAAGTTTTGCTAGTCAATAATTTATGTATATATTCTATAAAATATTCTTTTATTTGTTGCATACAAAAATAGCTTTATAATTGCCGATTGATATCGAAGTTCTACAGAAAGATTTTACATGAATTAGCATTCAAATTGCTTTACATTGTGTGGGAGAGAAGGGGGCACATTAATACTCTAAACAAATTAATGTTCAACAAGTTATTGGTTATAGTTTTATTTGCATTTGTTTACAATGTATGCGGTCACATACAAATACATATACACTTCGATATCTGTACAATTTGTTTATACACAACAAAAAGTTCAACGCTACTTGTATCACACACACGTTTTGCGCTGATTACGCTAATGTGTGTGTACATATACATGCATACGTATTTGGTTTTGCCTCTTCATCATGATATGGCAATTTTTTTTTTTTTTTTTTTTTTTGCATTTATCACACAAATATATAAAAAAAAACCAATACTTGAACATAACTAAACAAATTCATTAATTTTTTTTGCATTGTAATGATCACATGGGATTATGTATTGTAATATTGACTTAATTATATTCATTTAACAACCAATTTTATTTACCACTGGGTGTTAATATACATATATTTGTTAGTGCAATATTATAATATAAAAAAGTGCAGTGCAAGAGTGAGTTGCACATTCACCTTAAAGAAACCGAAAAGTCACTTAATATCAACTTCATTAAAATTTGTAAGCTCAAGTTAAGGTTTTAATATGACTGTTAAATTGTACTTGTTTAATTAAAAATGAAACGATAAATTACTCTTTTCAAATATCAATCTAAAATATACATACATATGTACATTTTGTTATTCCTTTATTACTTGATCCTTACCTAACTAGATCTAGTGGTGCTCATTTAGATTCGAATTTAATTCACCGAATGGCTTTTGTAGATTGAAAGTAACGGTTTAGTTTTCGGCAACTAATTAAGATTTGTCGAGCGGTGTTATCATTGTATACACAAACAATCTTAAATGTGAATATATCTTTGTTTATAGATAAGGAGTGTATATATAAATCATGACGTTGCACTTCAAGAAGATTAGAAATAGAGGGTTCCCTCAAATAATGGTCGAAAGTTTTGCCGATTTACTAAGGTTATTCATGGGAGAACAATTCTTTACTAATTTATTGAATGAATACTTCATTTTTGAAATCTTTAAAATTAATACTCAAATAAAATTTAGTTTTAATAAGCAAATAAACAAAAAGAAATAAAAATATATTAGACAGCATCTTAATTAGTTATAGACCAATAATTTCTTTTCATTTTATTTACAACAATCTTCTGTTTTGAACATCCCTAATGTATCTCTACGCATTGTTTCGTACATTCTTGAATGTACTCCGAGTCACACGGGAACAATATTCGTTCTCTTAGAGACACTTGGCCCGTTTCAGTGAAACATCGCAGCAATCAGTAGTTGAGTTCTATTCGAACGAACGAGATCGGTGGAACGGTGGCGGATCGTTCGACGTATACAGTTGGTGTCAGTTGATTTTCGAACTGTCTGGCACGATCCGTTCGGACATCGAATTAAAGTTATTTGTTCAATTGAGACTTTTGTATATCAAAATACGTTTTCTAATCTACCAGATATTCGGAGATAAACCTAACTGAAAAAATAACAATATATATATATTTGTGTGTGGTTAAGATTAGTGATAAAACCTGTTATCGTTATTAGCCCCTTTGTTTGGTTGATTTAAAATACAAAATACTCTTTTTGGTTGCCAACATCTAAAACAGTATAATTTCTGCGTTTGGAATTCGCTTTGAACGGGTTTCATAGTTTACTTTTGTTGCCATTGGACTTTGTGCGCGCGCTCCCCCGGCCAATTGATACAACTACTAACTAATCTTTGTGTATATATACATACATACATATATAAAACAAACAATTTTAAATTCTCGCACAGCGAGTAAATCTAATTTATTTAAATAGCTGAAAACCAAAAATGCAAATGCAGTATGATAAACATATAAACACCGTTTCTGAAATTCAAAATCAGATCACAACATCAAATCACGGGTCCAATGGATATCCCGAAATGGTTGAAGGTTTGTCGATAAAAGTTTTAAATGTGGATATATGTAGGTGTTGGTGTTGGTGTGTGTGTGTTCAGGTGATATTTTATCTTTAAAACAACGTGCTGAGTAATTCTTAGTTACCTCTCGCACTTTTTTTTTCCTGTTGATTAAAGTCACAGAGCATGACTGTGCACATTGGGAATCCAGTTTGCCTATTCGCAACGCCACAATGAATGGCAAAAATTATTTCAAACACATTTTGATCATTCTACAGTAAAATCACCTGTAAAAGAACGCCCATTAAAACAATGCCAAACGTTTACATATTCGTGAAAGTAATAAACCATTTGGATATACATAAGTGTTTAGTGAAAGTAAAATCTTTGGTTCTATAAGTAGAACTAGGGCAAGCTATATATGGTAGAGATTTTCGGTTATTCAACCAATAACCGATTTAATTTCAATATATTGTATTACTATACAAAAAATAATGTCGTAGTCATCTCAATTATTTTAATTTTCTTTCCTGGAATATTATTTAACATTTAGGCATAATTGAAAAGCTTTTTTAAATCAGGCAATTATTAATTTAAAAAAAGCTTAAAATATTAGATTTCAGGTATTAAAGATTTAAAAGAAATGAATATATGTATGTACATACATACAGAAATATATGTATATGTATAAGCTAAAATATAATTTCCATCATATCTTATTAATATTAAATTAGTCCGTTTTACTTATTCAGGTGATAGCATAATTAATAAATAATGTTAATTTTGATAATTTTTTTATAGAATAAACTCAAAACATGAGAACACCGATTTAGTTATAGTTATCAAATTGTTATCAGTGATCAATATGTCCGTTTAGTGATAACAAGAAAATGCCAATTCATATTTAACACTCAAAGAGAGAGAGAGAGAGAGAGTAAACATTTGTTGTGATTACCGTGTGAATTTATGAGAGATTAGATAAAGGAATAAAACTTTACTTATTTGTTTTTCTAGAAATTCTCTAATCATGGATTATTTGAATTGCATTTTTTTTAGACTCTGAAATGAACTATCAATCGGATAGTTGCAGCCTGCCAACAACATGCGGGCGATTTGACTCCTCACGTTCCCCCATCGATGATCACGATGCCACAGATGATGATATGACCTTTTGTATGTCAAATTATGCCAAGGAAGCTTTAAAAATGATGTTCATGATGCGATCCCATGGTATGCTCACCGATGTTGTGCTGGAGGTTAAAAAGGAACTCTTTCCCGCCCATAAAGTTGTATTGTCAGCAGCCTCACCATATTTTAAGGCCATGTTTACGGGGGGACTGAAGGAATCGGAAATGTCTCGTGTACAATTGCAGGGGGTAAGTAGTGGAGAGCAATCCGATATGCCCCCTCATTTTGTGGCTATAATAGATGTACAGTTTTATCTTTTAAACTTTCGTAGGTCTGCCCAACGGCAATGTCACGAATTCTCTACTTTATGTATACGGGACAAATACGCGTTACTGAGGTTACGGTATGCCAACTTTTGCCAGCGGCTACCATGTTTCAAGTGCCAAATGTTATTGATGCCTGCTGTGCCTTCCTAGAGCGTCAATTGGATCCAACTAATGCCATTGGCATTGCAAATTTCGCCGAACAGCATGGTTGTGGCGAATTGCAAAATAAAGCCAACATTTTTATTGAACGCCATTTTACCCAAGTATGTTATAATAGATCCTATCTATATACTCGATACTCATGCATTAACGTTTTCACTTAAAGGTCTGCCAAGAGGAAGAGTTTCTGCAACTTTCTGCCTATCAATTGATTGCTCTTATTCGCCGAGACGAACTCAATGTCCAGGAGGAGCGTGAGGTTTATAATGCCGTCCTAAAGTGGGTCAAATATGATGAGGAGAATCGAAATGGCAAAATGGAGCATATTCTTGGTGCTGTTCGTTGTCAATTCCTTACGCCTAATTTCCTTAAAGAACAAATGAAAAACTGCGATTTACTACGTCGGGTTCCAGCCTGTCGAGAATATCTGGCAAAGATTTTCAAGGATTTAACCCTGCACAAGTGCCCGGGTGTGAAGGAGCGTACTCCCAATACAACCCGCATGATATTTGTTGCTGGCGGTTTCTTTCGTCATTCTCTCGATATATTGGAAGCGTATAATGTCGACGACAAAACTTGGACAACATTGCCAAACTTGCGCATTCCTCGATCTGGTCTTGGTGCTGCATTTCTTAAAGGAAAATTCTATGCAGTTGGTGGACGTAACAATAACATTGGCTCCTCCTATGATTCCGACTGGGTGGACCGATATAGTGCCATAAGTGAGACGTGGCGCCCTTGTTCGCCAATGACAATGCCACGCCATAGAGTCGGCGTAGCTGTTATGGATGAACTTATGTACGCTGTGGGTGGTTCAGCAGGCCTGGAATATCACAATACTGTAGAATAGTAAGTGGAAACCTTTCTCCAATTGCAAAAGTATTATTAAATTTTATTTTAATTACAGCTATGATCCCGACCAGGACAGATGGGCTCTCGTTCAACCTATGCAAGCTAAACGCTTGGGAGTAGGTGTAGTAGTGGTAAATCGTCTGCTGTATGCCATCGGTGGATTTGATGGAAACGAGCGTTTAGGCAGCGTAGAATGTTACCATCCGGAAAACAATGAGTGGAGCTTCCTTCCGCCTTTGAAAACTGGACGCAGTGGAGCAGGTAATCAAAACTTATATTTATTCTAAAGAATTAGTACATATTTCTGTATTTTTTTTTTTTAGGTGTTGCGGCCATAAATCAATACATTTACGTTGTTGGTGGCTTCGATGGCACTCGCCAACTGGCATCCGTTGAGCGGTATGACACAGAAAATGAGATATGGGAAATGGTTGCACCTATTCAAATAGCTCGCAGTGCTCTCTCTCTTACCCCACTTGATGGTAAACTGTATGCCATTGGTGGATTCGATGGTAATAACTTTTTAGCCATAGTTGAGGTCTACGATCCGCACACAAATCAATGGGAGTTAGGAACACCCTTGAGTTCGGGTCGATCTGGTCACGCATCAGCTGTTATATACCAGCCGTCATGTGCATCAACATTAATGGATTACGAGGAAAGTGAGACGCCACGCAGGGATGGTGGTAATAGCAATGATCAACGTCCTGGGGATACATCACGTGATCCAAGCAGCTCTGGCAGAAACTCTAACTTTTCTAACAACTCTTCTACTATGCAATTTCATTCATCATATGGATCTAGTGGATGTCACAATTGCGAAGCAGATATTAAATATGCCGATATGCAAATCGTAGGATCCAATTCTGGTTTCAATTTAGACAAGTTATCAAAGAAATTAAATACAGATACACCAAGTGACTCTCGTTATCAAATACCGCCAATTCGAAATGTTGAAAATAAACAGTTTATATCAGGATTACCAAGCAATCTTCAGCCTCACACAAAATCTAAAAGTTGTTGCATTTTGAATCCAGTGCGTACAGCCATGCAACAAATGTTGCACAATACTATCGAATGGCGGTTACGAAAAACATCGACATTAGCTGCCACATGACCTCATGAAAAATGCAACTAGCCACATAGCCAAAACCAAAAACAACACATTAACTGTATAAAGCTCTCCCTTTTCTCTTTGTCGTCCTCGTCCTTGTATATTTTCCTTTATTCTCCATCTACTATTAATAATCAGACATTCCAATTAATCGGTGTAAGTAATGTTTGGGAAAATAACGTAAATTATTCCTAATACATTCCCTAGGTGATAATTGTGTATTTATTTATACATTTTTTATATGGCATCGATAGGTATACCATTATCTAACAGACTTTCCACATATATCAGCAATTGGTATAAATGAATTTATCATAAGATTGACTAGATCTAGGGTACGACATTTAATTTTTATTAATTAATGTAAATATCTATAACTGTATCTAAATATGTCCAAGTAGGTAATATTGTATTTCAATAGTATGTATGTTTATGAAATTGATAGGAAAGAAAAATATACACCTTCCACAATATAATATAAACTTTGTGTTCTATAATTGAAAAGTATTAATGAAACTGGCCAGTTTCTAATTATTAGTTCTGAGTCCATTTTTTTTATATTCCATATACTTTTGTGGTATAAATGGTGCACTGGAATACAAAGGTCTTCATGGAACTTTATGAACAGAAATCTTTATCCATTATTGGGTAAATTTAATCAATTTCCCGTTTAAAGTCATAATTTTTTTCTTTCAAATTGAAGGAAGGCTTCGCATTTTAACCAAAAAAAAATAAACATTTTACAGACACGGCAAATTGCATTGGGAAATAACGTAGTTTAATTTTTTATCTAAAACAATTTCTTTGAATAATTTGTATCTTACAAACTCCTTTGTTTTCGTGGACGTGGCGGGTTCCAGGAAACGGGAGTATTGTCCGTAATGGAAACAATGTTTAATCCGCCCATTTGTAATCCTTTAATGGCCGACTACAAAGAAAATTACAATTATAATATAAAAATTATAAGCAATAATAGAACTTCCGACCCGGCTTAAGGGGTAACTAGAAGACCGAAATCTGATATATGTATTATACATATTGAATTCAGATATAAATACTTACCATTCTTCCAGGTCCCAGGCCACGAACTTTTACCCGTATTGTTTTCCAGCCCAGTTCAACTGCTTTCTAAGATCATAAAAAAAACAAAATTAATGTAGAATTTGTATATGTATGTATTCTATAGCTTCTGTGGTACTTACGGCGCTTATGCTAACTGCAGTCGCCTGCGCAGCAATATTTGTTCCCTTTCTGGTATTTTTGAATCCTTCAATGCCACAAGACCGTATAAGCCTTGGCACTCCTGAAATAATTGGAATTAAACAGTAAATATTGATTTATTGAAAATCTATATCCCACCTTTGTAGTCAGTCACGGAGATAATGGTGTTGTTGGGTGATACCCTAATGTTGCAAATTGGCAGTTCACTAAATGGAATGCCATTAAACAGCTCACTGGCAGTACTGGCATTTGGAAAGAATTTAGCCTTTCTGCAAGGATAAGACAAATCATAATGGGTTCCAAAGCAAATTCACAAGCACGGTACCTGTTGAGAAGGGTGTCAATATCCACAGATTTCTCGCCAGTTGTGCCCTCATCTCTAGCTGGCAAGGAAGCCAGCATTTCCTTGCGGTCCTCTGCCTTTCCACGGTAAGAACTTGTGTGAATAGATTGTGATGGCAACGTAAGCCTTCGTACGGCGGCCAAAATTGCTGTTTTCACTGACATTTTATTTTATATTTATTCCTCCAGTTTAATAATACGTAACCGCAATGTTGCCAGAAAAAAACAACACAAACTTGTTGTTGCGCTCATATGCTAACAGTGCCTGTAAAATCTGTTAAAGTCACTTAACAGACATTAATTTGATAATCAATCGATATAAATAAATTTTGTTATCGTTCTGTCAGAAAAGATAATCTGGTAACACTGCTTTTGTTTTTCACGTGTTTTTTTAAAGGAAGTCGAATATTATTTTATATTAACTTGCAATGGCTTTAAAACGTTTGAAGAGTAAGTTTTCGGTCACAATTTGCTAATAAACATCTCTAATAGATATTGTTTATAAATATAATTGCAGCTAAAAAGTCCAAGCGCTTGACTGGCCGGCTTAAGCATAAGATTGACAAAAAGGTGCGTGAGCACAACAGGAAAGAGCGCCGCGAGGCTAAGAAAAACCCGAAAAAAGGCAGCAAGAAACAAAAGCTCATCCAAATTCCCAACATATGTCCGTTCAAAGATGAAATATTGAAGGAAGTGGAGGAGGCAAAGCAGCGAAAGGAAGCAGAACGTTTGGCTCGCCGTGAAGCATTTGTGGCTGAACGTCAACAGAATCAGAACAAATTTAAGTCGTTGGAATCGCTAGCTGAGGATGCCGACATGCGGAGCACTGTTCATGGTCTAATGCACGATGGTCAAGATCAAGATCCCACTGGCAAACAGTATAAAAACGCGACAACAAAGGAACAATCCTTGAAGCAATATTTTAAAGAGTTCCGCAAGGTTATTGAAAATGCCGATGTTGTCCTTGAAGTTGTGGATGCACGCGATCCTCTGGGTACTCGTTGCAACGAAGTGGAAAGGGCTGTGCGCGGAGCTCCAGGTAACAAGCGTCTAGTGCTTGTTCTAAACAAAGCCGATCTGGTGCCTAGAGAGAACCTGAACAACTGGATCAAATACTTTCGACGCAGCGGCCCTGTGACTGCGTTCAAAGCCTCAACACAGGATCAAGCGTCACGCCTGGGACGACGCAAGTTGCGTGAAATGAAAACTGAAAAAGCTATGCAGGGATCTGTATGCATTGGAGCTGAGCTGTTGATGTCTATGTTGGGAAACTACTGTCGTAACAAGGGCATCAAAACCTCAATCCGCGTTGGAGTCGTGGGTATCCCAAATGTTGGCAAGAGTTCTATTATTAACTCGCTAACCCGAGGAAGATCGTGCATGGTTGGCAGCACTCCTGGTGTTACTAAGTAAGCAATCCAGATTCCCAATTGTTCCCCTTATAATTATATTTTATCTTTTAGATCCATGCAGGAGGTGGAACTTGATTCCAAAATTAAATTGATTGATTGTCCGGGTATTGTATTTACCAGTGGAAATCAAACTGGTGCTGAGAACTCGCATGCCGTTCTTAAGAATGCACAGCGTGTGGGCGATGTCAAAGATCCATTCACCATTGCCGAAAGTGTTTTAAAACGTGCGAGTAAAGAATACTTTTGCAAAATGTACGACATTAACAACTACGATACTTTTGAGGAATTTTTTGCCAAAAAGGCATCTCGAATGGGTAAGACCTCCAAATGAATAACATTGAAAAATTGTCTCACTAATGTTTTACTCCATTTGCAGGAAAATTCCTTAAAAAGGGTGTACCTGATGTTGTGGCAGCAGCCCGTAGTGTGTTGACAGATTGGAATACAGGCAAAATCAAATATTGCACACAACCACCCGAAGTGCAAGAAAATCAAAATGTGCATATAAGTGCTTCGATTGTTCACAACGATGCACGCGAATTTGATGTGGATAATTTCGAATCAATGGAGACCGACATACTAAGCCAATGTGCCACACAAACAGATGACATTATGGAAATAACGTCCACTGGACCAGTTGAGTTAAGGACACCTCCATCTGAAGAGCCAGCTCCAGCTGTTCTGATAAATGAAAAGGAGAAATCTTTGAAAGGTCGGAAAAGAAAGTTGGACGATGATAAGGAAAAACTTGATCCTGTATTACTACTTGAGGGTAAGAATTTATGGATAACCTCCTGTTTTTCTATATTCAATAACTTATTAATAAATTTTAGAAAATCAATCGCTTAACAAGAACATAAAGGAACTTCAAAAACGGAAGAAGAAACAGAATCAACGTAACGAGAAGAAAATCACAAATATTACAGACGTTCTGGATAGCTTTAGTTTAGGTGCCTCCTCGTCAAAATCGGACAAATATGATTTTGATCAAGATTATGTTATTGAATAAAAAATATAAGTTTGGTTTCAATTACAACTAAATATAATTTTTGTGTTTCCCTTTTAGTAAATAATTCGTTGTCAGACAAGAGAAAATTGTAGTTATAACAGATCTAAGGTATATTCACTAGGAACTCAGTTGGAAAAGAACATGAAAGGATTATCTCGTCACTGGGATATAAGATTCCACATCTTACAAAAGTTATTAACTAAAATTGTGATTTGTAATTATCAGAGACAGGTGAATAAGAAAACTGTTAAATATATTGAAATTTTATTACAAAAAGTAAAACTTAACAGTATAACTAAATTTATTTACACTGATTAAGTATTTGATCATTTTGAAGATGCTCGATGTAAATTTATAATATGTCTTCATTTAATCCAAAATGACTCAAGTCCAAGCAATTTTTAAAATCAGCCTAGTAACTATTCTCGCATATACCATACGCTTTCATACAAAAAAAGTGTATAGTTTTGTAATTATAAATTTTTGGAATAAAAATATATATATACATAATGTTCACGTACTTATTTATATGAAACATGTTCTGTCAACAGTTGAAGGAAAAGCAACAATATTTAGTTATCGTAATTACAAAAAGGGAGACAATTTTTAACAACACAAATAATGTACAGGGGCAAGGGATTTCTTTAGAATGGCATTTTATCCAATTTTTTTTACAATTCTCATTTTTTACATTATTTTTTCTCTGGCGCGTACATATTTAATTGCTATATGAAATGTGTACATTTTTGCTCCAATTTACATTTACAAAAAAAAGAAAATGAATGGAGTTTCAAGGCATTTAAAATCAAATAAAACTAGGCATTATCCAGTATAAACAATAAATTATAAAAACAATCAAAATATCAACATAAAATTTAAAAATGTTTGACCATGATGTTTCCTATTGCCTACCCGTTTCATCGTTATACGCATGAGAGTAACAATAAACCAGTCGTTTGTACATAAAACTAAATTAGCGCCAACTATTAATGCAGTTGAAACTATGTGATGATGAACATTACTAAAGATCAGATAGGAATGAATTCTGCACTCTTTCTACTGATATTATAAAGGTGGGTTTAAATGGTTAAAAAGGGGATCTCTAAAGTGATGCATCTATTCAATCTTTTCATCTACAGTTTGTGATGTTCATGTTTTATGCGTGAATAATGATCTTGTTGTTAAATTGGGCCAATCTTGAAACGTTTGACCTTATTGTAATTATTTGCGTTGTATTGTATACATATATGTATAAATTAATTAGGGATGTAATTTTTATGTATTATGTTCGCATATATAGGCACAAACATCTATAGGGTGAATCACAGGATTTCAATTTTAGCTATGTAAGTTTAACAATCAATTATATTGTATTTTGTATTTTAGTTTTGTCCCTCATAATTCCGACATTTTGCTTCTTTTTTTTTTTTAAATTAATAATTATCATCAATGTTGCCCAATTGTCGGTTAATTGAAACTTGTTTCACAATAATTATGTATAAATGATTTTTTTTTGCAGTCCGTTGTTATCCTTATTTATTGGTTGGTTGTTTTTTGTATGTAGCGGGGATATATTGACACCACCGTCAGGCACTATTTCAATCCCATTTCTGATTGTTTGAAAAAGCAAACTTTATAGTACAGCTTGTTCCACAAGTTTTGCACTTTGCGCAACAATTGCCGCGTTCGATAGAGTTTCATTGATCTGCCGCCGTGAACGTGGTGGTCAGTGTATATGGGAGGTTCAACAATATGCAATTTTGTTGATGCATTGGTTAAAGTGAGTGTCATTGCCTTGAGAACCGGCTGCAGGCATTGTCACCGCAAATGAGTAAAGTGAACCTCCAACCAGCACGGACAGCCCATTATATCCTGACGACGATAGGAATTACCCCATCCTTTGGCAAAGCTAATTTTCATGCTAAATGGGTCAATAGGTCCCAATTGAAGATTATGGGTTTGCCTGTCAGCCAGTATTTGAGCCCTGGAATTAAAAGCAATTAATTAATATTATTCTTATGCTGTAATAATTTATTCATACCTGTGAATTTGAAAGGCCTTCAGACAGTAGCCGGGCATCACTTTGCAGACTCGATCCATATCCTCCGCTAAAGTCGGAGAGTCCACAAATATCGGAACATTGCCACGGTTATAAATCCAAACATCATCACACTCCAAACTTAAAGTTACACCTATATAAAACGGAATTTGTAATTAGTTTTTTATCTTGAACAATAAATGAATATTAAATTTCTTACCTAAACCGACTTTTTGACGCGTATTTTGCACTGCATCCGAAGATTTCCCTTTCTCTACACTCTTCAAATCCCGTAGACACATGCTATCCCCACCACAATCGACTGGACCCTCTGTAAAGATATTGACAGCCGTCTTCTTGGCATAAAAGAATTCGCCAACACGTTGCGCCAACTCCCAATAAGCAATCTGACACCAGCCTTTGCTATAGGCGGTGCGATCTGAAATAAAAAAATATACAATAGGGTAAGTAAGTAATTTATATTCAGCATTTTATTAATGCATCGATAACCATTTGATATCTATATCATATGTATATGTATGTATGTATGTATATACAAATCTATTTACGTAAATGATTTTCATATCGAACGATGGCAAAACTCTTAATATAATACTTTAATATAACCATACTTGGTATTACCCATTTATCGGTCAATGCTTGAAAAGGTATTTACTACCTCTTGTTAACTATGCTTTTTTGATTTAGTCAAGTGTATAATAAAATAAAACCACTGTGCTACCATTTCTGGTTGTTGCGGTAGAAGATTGAAGACGTTTGTTCTACACGGTGCAAGTCTCGCAAATATTTATTCGGATACCCATAAAATTTGCGTTTCATTCTTGTTGTTGTTTCTTTTTTTTTTTTTTGCTGTTGTGTGGGCGACATACACACAAAGAATTTTATTTTGAAAATAAATACATACATACATACATACACACATACTCCATATGCCGGGGCACTACCACCAAGAAGAGTAAAGCCCATTTTATAGAGACGAACGACAATACACACACATACATTTATACAAACAAAAAAGTTCGCATTACAAACATACACACACAGAGCCATGTATGTACATGTGTAGCCATTTAAATGGTAATAATTTTGGCGCCATGGCATTACGTAAACAGGCCGGCGGCGAGCCGTTTGTCTTGATTCTGAATGGGTGACGGGAACAAGTGCAGCTCTTTATTTGAAATTTGTATTATTATTGTCATTAGCGTGCTTTCCAAAATTGGACAAAGATTAATGTTTCAATATCACTGGCACATCATAAAGATCAAACAAGTAATTGAATATGTACATATATAATTTTGTTAGGAATTTTAGCTTTAGCTACTACTCTCTGATCTTTGTTACTGTTTACCATATTAGTTATCATTTAGAACCAATCAAATTTGATATTATATTATACGATATATTAAACTATACAGAATTTCCGGCCAGAACTTGCCAAGATTATTAGCCAGCGTGCTTCTAAGTAAGTAAAATTAAACGTAATGAAATATCTAAACCCAGACGGCCAAGGCATTGGCGCCATAGTTAAAATATATTGCTATAAATCCATGGGAGGCTAGTGACTTTTATAGTTTTGCATGCATGCGCCGCTGCCGCCGTCGCCGACGCCATCGTGGCCATCCAAAAGGGGGGCAATAGACGCGTCATTGCTATTTGGCTAGCGTGAAAGGTGGTATTTGCCATTGCAAGTGGCGCCTGTCCCTGTCCGCTATTTACCTAATTTGCGCCACCGATTGCCTTTCCCTGTCAATACATACATACATACATACTATGTATATATACATATGTATATACATACATATACATATATTTACATACTACTATTAAATGCTGGCGTTGCGCCCATGATTATGAAATGAAATTTCTGGTGGTGATCCAGAAAGTAAGCAATAAAGCGAGGGAGCAGCTTGAGATCAGAGGTCATAAAATAAGCCATATTCTCTCCTTGTTAACATTCAATTAAAACTATTTAATTATTCATTGTCATATGCACGTAAATATATGTATTTACATATATAATTGGATATCTTGCGAATCTCTTTTGGGGGCAAGACATGGCGCCACGAGAGGAATCGATTGGCCTGTTTGTGTGATTCTTAGCGCCGCTTTGTCGGTGTTTATTTCTCATTCTATATATGTACATACATACATACATATGTATGTACACACATACATACATATGTATGTACAAATACAAAGGTTTGCACTTGTACAAATGTCCATCCACAAAAACCATCATCTTTAAATTTAGAATATTTGTCTTGAATTAATGTGCAAATGTTTCAGTTCTATAATTTGCATTGTGATTACAAAATGTGCAATATTTTTGTTTCTATTTACATTGTATAAATAATATATGTATAATAATTCTGATTGCCTATATTTAAGCGCTTGTTTCTTTTAATTAAAGAAAATAAAAAAACTATTGGTACAAATAAATTTAAAATGTGATCTACATACATATGTATGTATAGATACATATGTATATGTATCTGTGTGTATGTATTTGCAATAGTTTTGATTAAACTTGATATTTATCGATATTGTAGCATCATGATCAAGACAACAATTTGTGAGAGTGTGTGATATGTATCTTTGTTAAACCGGAAAATTGTCAATGAGACTAGTTTCTGTTGGTTAACAAACAAAAACAAAGATGGCTCTGTCAATTCAATAGATTTTTTGCAAGCTTTATAAACTCATTTTTCCATTGGATAGCGGGTATATTTAAGTATCACATGTGAAACCGTCTGTCTGGACAGTTGTGTTACGCCGCCGCCTCAACGTCCCAATGTCATGAATGATATCATTGAGCCCTCATGGACGTGCCACTGCCAGCCACTCCCACAATCCGTAACCGTAACCGTGTGTGTCCAGCGTCTGCTCTACAAAAACTCTAAATAAGCAAGCGCCAAAGATTTTTGTTTCACGAGGCTTTTACCACTAAGATGGGGTGGGGAGGAGTGGGGGACTTGTGTTTCGGTTTCGGTTTGTTTTTTTGCTCATTATTTATTTTCATTTCGTTTTTGCTGTTTTCGCTTAAGAGTTAATATCAATATAGAAAGTGACGACCTGACTCGGCAGCCTGGCGCCACGAACTTGTCGGCGTGCTCAAACACACGCACGCACACACACATATATACATACATGTGGCCGTGTATACATACATATATATGTATATGTCGTATACACATGGCAAACTTTCTCATTGCGAATTTAATGGTACAAGTTCTCGCTCTCAAAAAAAATATATATACACACATACATACATACATATATAAAACGAATTCTCCAAGAAACAGATACACACACACACACATGTATACAAATACACAGTTGCTCAGTTGAGATCTACCAGTAACTAACTGTCGGCCCCACGTTTGAGAAGAGCAAGAAAACACACATACACACACACCTATCTTTGTATGTATGTGTATTTATTAGGGTGGACATTATGAAACGCAATTTAAAATTTGGAAAAAGTAAAAATAGTACGCTTTTGATTTTTGAAATAAGATTATTAAATTTAACAATAATTTTTTTGCAGGTAGACTATCTAGCATTCCATAACCGTATGTATGTATACATATACACAAAGATAGGGTTCTGACCACGTTTTTAGTTTCGTTCGTTCTCATTTAAGACTCACCTTTGCCGTCAGTGGTAAAAGATTCCAGACTTGGGCTGAACAACTGTGATTCGGTTTGTGTTTGCTTGATGTTGCTTGAAATGCTGGAACTGCCACCGCTGTTGTATTGGCCATTCCATGTGGGCATATTTGACTTTCCGACGTTTTGGAAGTCTTTTTCGGAATCTGTAAAGTGCCAAATTAAAATTAAACTCAGTGCATTGCCACAAAAGAATGTTTGATGTACATATGTATGTATGTACACATACCTGCATCTCTCAGTCGTAGCATTTTTGAGGGGTGGTACGGTGGCGGTTCGAAATCTGGAAAATTGAAAGAAAATATTTATTAATTATATTTGTTTTAAGAAAAGTTCTTCATAGATTTATTTTTAGAATCTTATAGAAACAAAGAAACTATCGATATAAATTTTTAATATATTAATAATTAATAAAGAAACCGCTTTAAAAATGAAATGTTTATGATTTTCTTGCACAATAGACAAATTTAATGAACTTAATCTTTGTAAACCACATTTTAGGATGAATTCTAAGATTATTTAACCTAACTCCAAACATTGAGTCGAAACTTCTTGGATTTGATTTCACTGCATATTGTTTTTTTTTTTTTTTCTTTTTAAATGCAGATTACTTTATCATGTTTTTTAAAAGTAATAATTCATTAATAAAGAAACCTACAATTCCTTATAATGTGCTTTATACATACATACATAAAAGAATTATCAATTTTATTTGCAAAATCCAAAAACTATTTCCAAAAAGAATCATTAATTAATTAAGAGGTACATACAAATGTATGCATGTATGTATGTACATATGTATGTAAATATAAAATATACAATGATTCATTTATAAATGTTCTATCTTATATTGATATTTGCGAAATTGCGTACTATTTTGATTGTATCGCATTCATACTTCTTAACTTTAGTTATGTATCTTATTTCTGTCATTCAACGCCAAATGTTTATAGAGCTTGTGGCTATATGATGAGATCATGGCTCACAGAAAAGCATACATACATTCATACATACATAAATTCAAAAAAAAAAAATATAAAAAAAAACCAAAGCGAAACGACAACAGAAACAAGCAACCACAGCAACCGAAAAAAAAAACTTGAGTGTAAGTAAGCCAAACATCAGCTTGGCGAAATAAAAATAAATAAAATAAATAATGTTTGCATATCAGGCAGCAGCAGCAGCAACCAAGGGGGACAGTTTATTGGCTTTGATGTGCTGCGCTTTCTGGCTTATACGTTTGTTGTCCGCTCGTCCGCCGGTACCAGTTAAACCTGATTACGATTACGTGTGGACGTTGTGTTGTGGTTGTTGTTGCTGCTGTTGTTAAAGCCATCGCCATCGACGCCACACCACCAATATCGTCGTGGATCTAACAATTCTTAAAAGCTAAACGCGAACGACCAAAACAAAAAAAAAGCAAAAATAAAAACGAAGGGAGCAAAATATTCCAGCTTTACTTGAATCACCAGAATCACCCCCCTAGAGACCAACGACAAGCGACAAGCTCCAATCCAATGGTTCGTTCGTTCGATCGGCTGGCTAACTAAATAATCAACTGATTTTTGCATGGCTTGCTGTGTGTAGTGTGTGTGTGTGTGTGTGTGTGTGAGTGTGTGGGGTTTTGTATAATGATTGATGGGGTCGGTTCGAAGAAAAAGGAAAAACAGAAAAAACGTCTTATAGATCTTCCATAATAATAATAATAATAACAACAACAACGACAACAACAAAAGATTCAATTGATCAGCGTAAAATAATTCTTACTGAATAATTATTAAACAAATAGTAATAATTCAGTTTGTATGCATTCTTCATAAATAGATAACATTTTATTCAGTTGAGACACTAAATTCGTATCTATATTCACATTAAACGAAACCGGCACGCAAAATTTTTTATTTTCAGTTGAATTCACCATAGATACATACATATACATACATATGTATACGTATATGGTTTGTATGTATGTATGTATGTAGGTATACTACATGGGGGCACATCACGATCTTGGCGGCCGTCCTTACAATTCCAGGAATTATGTTCCCTTCGTCGTCGTTGTTGATGGAATAATATTATCGACTTGTTTAATGTGTTCGGCGCCGCCATAAAAAAAGAAAAAAGAAGAAAAGAAAACCAGTCACTGCCATCCCATGATGATGATCCGACGACCAGACGACGACGACGACGATGACAACCAGCGACGTAGATTGGGGCGCTAATGCTGTGTGAGTGTGTGTGTGTTTGAGTCAGTGTTTTGTCGGTTGCACAGGTACATATATGTACGATCTACCTTCAGATACATGGATACATAAGCAAAACACATACATACATAGAGATACATACATAAGTACTTAAGTAGTCAGTTATGGATTAAATTCTATCATCAGGCTTCAACATACCAATCAATTTAGTTAAAAATTATTAGATTTGACTTATAGTTGGTTTCAACCGATCAATTAGATTATTAACCAAGTACTTTAAATCAATAAATTCTTTAGTTTTTATACCCTGTACCCATAGGGTAAAAGGGTATATTAAAGTCGCTAAAATGTATGTAACAGGCAGAAGGAAAATTTTCCGACCCTATAAAGTATATATATTCTTGATCAGTATCAATAGCGAAGTCGATTGAGACATGTCCGTCTGTCCGTCCGTCCGTCCGTCCGTCCGTCCGTATGAATACCGAGATCTCAGAGACTATAAGAGCTAGAGCAACCAAATTTGGTGTCAACATCCGTCTATTGTATAAGCGGGTCAAGTTTGTTTTAAATTTTTGCCACGCCCACTTCCGCCCCCGTAATTTAGAAAAAACTATAACTTGAGCTATAATGAAGATATCGAATTCTTATTTGGCACACTTAATAATATAGCCAATATGCACCAGCTGACCAAATTTGACCGAAATCGGACAATAATTATCGGAGATATACGTATTTCCGTTTTGTACTGAAACGCCCCATGCAAAATGGGCTGTTAAGTGTGAGCGAGATAGCATGCGTTCGCTGTTGCTGCATAGCAAGCAGTGCAAGCTAAGAGAATTTTTTTTGTAAATTGATGGCGATTTTGATCGTTTTTGACTTTATGGAGTACTTTTACTTGGTACAGGGTATACTCAATGTCGGCAGGGACGACTTGCTTGCTTCATTTATTTAAAAATTGAACTATAACGGATTTTAATTGAATATCAATAACCTTTAATTCTCAAGAAGGATAAAATACTAAATCATTTGATCAAAATTTAAAAACTAAATATTCTGGTTAACATTTTCAGTAATAAGAAACAATTAGTTAGTGATAGAAGGGAAGAATTGGAACTTTACTGCATTAAACTATTAATAGATAATGCCGTAAACTTTTTCTGGAGGCCAATTCCCAGATAAACCTGATGTCTCTATGTATGCGCTTCACATACTCTCGTTGCACTTTGTAGATACGTTCTTACAATATTCTCTTGCAGTCTTGCTTTTTGTATAAATGTATATCTGGGTGTGTGTGTGCACATGTGTATGTGAGCGCTAAAAATAAAAACAAACAATTTGAAAAATACATAGTGCGATGCGGCAACTATATAGTGGCGACGGATTTAACGAATAGGACGACTAACGGTCGCAGTTTGCGTTGGCGACGACGACTGATTATTTCCTGGCGCCAGTTTCTAAATTTACGCAAATTATTTTGAAAAGAATTTAGTCGCCGTCATGCACGCACCTTCTCACAGAGATAGCCTAAGTGTATCCATCCACACATAGGCCCAATCATATGTATGTATGTATGTATGTATATGTGCCCATGTACATATGTTTAAAGAGAAACGGTGGAGATCGTTTCCCCAAATGTCTTTTTTTAAAAAAAAAAAGTAAAATGGGCGTAAGAACTTGAAATCGAGTCTCTAAAAACGTTTGTAGATACACGTACTTCCACTCCAGAAGTACCCACCTGTTGAAATCTGTCTTGACAGCGAAATTTTTTAAGAGTGTGTTGGAATCTTTTAGAAATGATATCTAAGATCGATAATTATTGATTATTTTTTAAAGAAGCGAGTATCATAATACATACATAATTCCTCTCAATTTTCACTTTCTTAACTCAATAATATTCACCTTGTTTACCTTAAAATGTTAATATTAATTTTTATTATACAATTATATTAATATTTCAATGTATGGGTTTTTATTGTTAAATTGATATCAGAGCAAAATCGTGCTCTCTCAGTCCAATGCCACGATTGTAGATTACGATTGCTTATTGTTATTTATTTATATTTTTTTTTTTTTTTTTTTTCAGCGAGACTTTGACCTACCTGCATCGATGAGGTGCAATACGCGAAACCAGTGCAATGGATTGCAGCAGGTATAAACACAGTCTGCTGCATTCGGACAGAGAGGCAGGCGTTTTAGCTCGGCACCATTCCTGAGGTCCGGAAAGAAAAACAACCGGCATGCGGTAACGTGATGCTGATCCTCGTCGGCAATTGGTGTACATTTGATTAAAATGCACTTCAAGTAACTTGGCGAGGGGGAGGGTGGCATAGTGGTAACCCCGGAGCTCGATTTCATCAGGAGGTCTACGCGACTTTTCACTGCTTGTAACAGATCGGCCATTTGTTTGTGTTTGAGCTGTTTCATTAGGGCGTCGAAGGCTTTCCGATTGTGGATCACCGACGTTGGAGCAGTCGTTCTCGGATTTTCCATTGTTGACCATGGTATGCTCGGGTATTGGGGATTCGTGTGGCTGGTAGTTGAAATTCCATGATGAAGGCTCTCGATGCTCGAGCCACTGCTCGATTCGGTGGCATGATTGGCGCCACAACAGTTTCGAAAGATATTCACTGCAGTTGTTGCAAGGGTTACTGCAGTCACGGATGGGAAGAATCTGTTGTTGGTCTGGGTTAAGTGGTGTTGGTGATAAGGTGGTTCCGATTCCCTCCCCCATCCCACTTGCTGTGGTCCGTTTCTTTCGCTCAACAAGTCGTCTTGAGAGTTTTCGCAAAAGAATCCACCACCTTTGGTATATGTTAGCACGGCTCGTGTTGCGTAATCGCTGTCCGAATCTTCTGTAGGCAAGAAAACCGAGTATGTTTCTGTCATTGTCTCTAATACCCCATCCGATCGAGGATCTATTGGTTGTCTGTGCTGTTGGTGCCGGAGATTGGAATTCAGAGAATATGATCCAGAGCAGTCTATGCAATTGTACGGCGGCGGAGGTGTCGAGGTCTGAGCTTGCCGCAACGACTGAGGGTGGAGTTGATGTGGAGGGGGCAGCGGCTGTTGTGACTGTGTGGGTAGCCCATCGGACATTGCCGGATTGTTTTTTGACGCATAACGCCATAGTTCTTTCTTTTTTTCGTTTGGGAATATCATGGAGGGACATTAAATTTTTTGGTAACATCGATCCTATCGTATGTACATTATTTGAATTGACTAACTTATTTCGCGGACTCAATGCTTCCGGATAGTCACGTTAGTGTGGTTATCGCGATGCGGGCGGGGTGGTATCGGACTGAGGATTACGTTGTTTTTACTACCAACTTAATATGAACACAACAATTGCAATTGATGTGTTGGACTTCACTTTTAAAGGTTTTGTGTTTCCACAGATTTGCTTAATCTAAGGCTTATTATTCGCTGCTTTCTTATATCACTTAATGGCTTTGATATGTTTTTTTGTGGTGCCTTTGTTGCCTTTTGATATGTGAACTCTGCAAAGATAATGGAAAATATAGTCTGATTAGTTAACTGGACGCAATGATAATTAAATGGATGGATGCGTGTATGGACATACTTATGTATCTTTGAATATCTATGAGTAATTCTCTCTCCCTTGCTCTCTCTCTCTCTCTCTCTCTGATCGTAATAGTAAAAATTTAAAACTGATGGCTACACACAAGCAACGCAGCTGTCGCTGCCTGAGAATGTACTGCTACAAATTAACAACCCAAATACATACAAACATACACTCATCCGCATACACAGATGCACAAACATTATATATATATGTATGTACATATATCGTTTTGTCTGTGTGTTGGACTTATACAAGCCCCTACAACCATTGCTGGCATTTCTTGTGCCCCTTATCGACAACAGTGGCGCCGCCGACGTGACGGCAACTCGCAAACAACAGCAAAAAAAAAAAGATCCCCAGGCATACCGAAATCTGTATACCCTTACAAAAACAATCCTATTTACCGATCAATTCCAATAAAAAATTGATCGGCCTCAAATTTTAACAACAGAATTCTAAAATAGTAAATTATTATTATCAAGAATATATTTAACCACTTAAAATTCTAAGCGTCGCAAAATGTTTATCAAAATTAATATGCTTGATTTGCAAGGGTATAAAAATTACCAGCCAGCCCCACACACACACACAGATATACAATCTGGCACTCAAATTCACATACAAACACCGCCAACAGCACACACACACATAGACTCACCAACACAAACATCCACAGTTGCTTACAGAATTTTGTTGCTTGCGTGCAGCGGAGCAAAGACCCGGGACAGCGGGATGAGGCGAGAGTCTCAGGCAAAACTGGCGCCAGTGGGCGCCACTGACGTAATAAAAGAAATAATAGTAACGATGTTGGCGGCGTCGCAATGGCGCCATCAATATAAACTTATATCAGACAGACACGAACAACGACAGCGCCGTCGTTTCTGTCGGTCGGTCGCTTTGTCAGCCGGTTTGGCAAGTTGAAGAATCAACAATTTAAGGTTGAGGTGAATATAAGTTAATCTACTCAGACTCTTGAGTCTGACAAGGGGGATGTTCAGGTGTGCGAGTCACCGATTTGGCTCAAATTTATGTACATACATGCATCTGTGTGTGTGTGTGTGTGTGTGTGTACATATACTTTATTTATGTTTATATGTATGTATGCTACAGAGCGGTGATATTAAAAATTGCAACTTAAAGAAAGAACACATCACAATTCAAAGTTCCTAAAGCGTAATAAAACTTTTCTAGGCTCAATCAGAATAAACTTAAAACATCTTTTTTTTAATTTGTATCTATAAGATAACCAAATTTGAGCCAAATCGGTGGTGTTTCGCATACCTGAACATCCACTTGTGAGTCTTTTCCGAACTTACAGCGTTAATATGTGGTAAGAAGAGAAGAGAAACGAGAGAGATAGAGAGCATAAATAAGCGACGGCGAACGTATTTTTGTATATTCATGTGTGTGTGGGGGGGAGGGGTAACACTTCTACATTTTGACTACGTACGTATGTATGTATGTGTATCTATGTTTGTATATATTTTCTAGTTCTTCTGAGAATTCGTCGAGTGAAAGAATGCGAGGCTTGTAAGTGAACCAATAGACATGCATCGATACTGCAGCAACAAAACTGAATATCAATGTGAATACATAAATACATACATACATACGTACATACATAGATACATTATGTTTGAATGAACGTATTAAAACTACTCTTCTTTTTCGTCGCAACATACAGCAGTAACATACAAATATTGATATAAAAACTAATAAACATTCATTTTTATGAATGTGTATGTATGAATGTATGAATGTATGTATGTACATTCATAAATTTCCAAATGGTTTTATTTCCAATTGTAGAATATATTTTTCCAAGAGCGTAGGTTGCTGCTTGAGAGAGGCTTACGCTTTATGATGCACGCATATGTATGTATAAGTATGTATGTGTGTATGTATTCAAGAGATCGTATCGCTAAATCTATGGCGCCACTCACACAAAGGCAAACACAAATACAACGATACAATGGCGCCGGCAAAGAAGAAATACTCATGCTCACTGCTGTCTCTGCGTATGTATGTATGTGTGTGTGTGTATGTATGCAGTTGGGAACTTGGTGAAAAAACAAGTGATTTTTTTCTTCTCTTTTTTCCGAAATTAATAAAACTTCATGCAAAGCCTAATAATTGTTTTTGCTGTTAATCGTAGTAACCAATAAATACACTAAGCACTATCCGGAACAAACAGCTATTTCTCGTTATGTTAGTCACTTTTAGGCGTTATTTGCAAATACATCAGTAATAAAACCGTCAAAAAAAAAAAACCCACAAAAGCAATTGAATAGCGACATTTTCAAGATGTACCAACAGAAATTTTAGTTCTTTTCTTTATAATTAAAGTTTGGTTCAATTTTTCCAATTTAAATCTGTATATTATGGTGCACGTGTTATAGAAGAAATCAATTGAATAAATAGTTGCTATGACAAAAAAACACAAACAAATGTTTCTTAGAATAAGAATCGATTGCATAGAAAACCAATCAGCAGTAGAAAGTTCTAACCATAAAATGTAAGGGAAAATAAATTACTAAAATATTCAAAAGTATACATAGTATATATCCATATAAAGTAAATAGTAGGAGTATAATTTGATATTTAGATACTTACTTTTTGAGTGTTTTATTTTTTTGTTTATTATAGTTTCGCCATTGCTCATGAGTCGATATTTTAGATATGTAATGTATTAACTTATATATGTTATTTATTCACATTGATTTTAGTTATTCCTGATATGTATAGGAAAATTGTTCACATCATATTCTGAATTCACATTTCTATTAAAAAGATATTGGTTAAATTTCAAATTATATATATGTGTGTATGTATAAATGTATGTATGTATGTGCACGTGCCGCTGATGCGGCTTTTAATAATTGCGAGTAAAAATCAATTGTAGTGTTTGTTGCTTTTAATTATTGACCAGCTTTTGTGTAGATATTTCAGGTGTGTATGTACATACATATGTATGTACATATGTATGTATGTACATACATACAAATGATTTTTATTGTATTCTTGGTAATCAAAAAATAATAACAATTTCTGTATTCGACGAATATAAATGTGGATTTTATTTGCTTTGACAGAGTGGCGCCTATTGGATTTGGTTTTTACAAAACGATACATAATCATATATATATATATATATATGTATTTATGTATATTTGTATATATTATATGTATGTACATATATATACATACATATGTATGTGTGGTACGTGTATACAGGTAATTTTATAAATTCTGCTATAATTTTTTAATGGTGTCTTGAAATCGAAAAATTCAACGTCAGCATTGAGCAATAATGAAAACCGATAACGCGATCGAGCCATTTTTGCAAAGGTCTTCGGCCACCTTC
Source organism: Drosophila emarginata (assembly GCA_037075365.1). Lineage (NCBI taxonomy): Eukaryota > Metazoa > Arthropoda > Insecta > Diptera > Drosophilidae > Drosophila > Drosophila emarginata. The sequence goes on along the minus strand of JBAMCD010000221.1, from coordinate 13,900,842 downwards.
GTAATTGTATAGACTAGGTAGGGATAGGTGAGCGCAGGTAAATTGCGAGAAATACATAATAGCTTCATACACTCTCTATTTCTTCCACAAACAAAATATATGAATCGATCTATGTATATAGAATTAAAAATGATAACGATTTGACAAATTAAACGCAACATGCATACATTTACACATATCAATTTTTAGTTATTTATTATTTTTTATTTTTGTAAATTTGTTTAGTTTGGCTGTCACTTTTCACTTTAATTTTATCCACAAATCGGCTTACATTTTAGCGCTGGGGGCGTATACGGAACATGAAAAGGCTATTCTTTTCTTTTGCGCTCAACATTCACTTGGCGCCGCCTTACAATTGGATTGAACGAAATGCAAGAATATGTACATTTCTACATACATACATATACATTTATATATATATATACATATACGAGTACGTAACAACTCAAAAATTTTTGTTGCCTTTTATTTGTTGTTTACACCCGCGATTACAGTAATGCCCGTTTTTACTCAGCAAACCAAAAAAGAAAAAAATCTCACACACACACACACACGACCGCGTACAGCAAAAGTATCTTTCAGTTTGATTCTCTCTTAAGTTCACCCAGTTTTTGATATTAAAAAAAGCAAAAAAAAAAAACGAAAAACAGGTGAAACTTAACACGCGGCCGGTTTAATTTTTTAAAAACTAATTTTCACGTTTTTATTAATCAAAATTCTTGTAGAACGGCCGCGAAAACGACGTCCGAACACCTTGAAAGCAAAAACAACACTGGGAGAATTTACGCATAGCCAAGCAAACATTGTTTTCAGCGAAAATTGTTTTCATAACCCAGTTCGCATTTTATGTAATTAATATGTTTGAATTCTTTTCTCTGTTTTTTTTCATTTAAAATTGGTGCCCAAATATAAACAATAGGGGTATAGAATTGATAAATTTAACTTTCTCAACATAAGCACGGCAATCAACATTAGAAACCCAATGGATGCTTAGAAAAGAGGCATTCTCTTGTACAAGGAAACATATACTTATAGAAAATCTGTTTTGTTTAAAATTCTTTTTATATTTTACATTTTATTTTGATACCGATTTTAAGTTCTCACTGGAATCAGCAACAGGTGATAAGATGTCAAATGTATTAAATTTTGACATACAGCCGTGAGCTTTCGATGCACATTTTTAAAATACTTAGGCAGATGTCGAACATGGCGCACTTCACAAATCACAGCCTCGAAGTGTAGCAGAACATCTGCAATTATTATTGTTACATTTAATTTTAAAAAATTAAATTATGCACGGAACAGTAAAATGACAGCGTTTTTCTCAGTGTTAAATTATTTCCTAGCTCTCGTTCACTCTCATTAATTCGCTTCTCATCCACGGAAACTGCAGAGTTTCGCCGATCTTTTTAGGAGCGGCAAATTCAAGGCTGTTATTTACAAAAATTGCTCATAGTGATACTGTTAACAATCTGTTAATTAGCAAAATGACTCACAGTGATACTGCTTGTTAACAGTGTGTCGTATTTTTAGTGGCAGTCTGTTAATTAGCAGAATGACTCACAGTGATACTGTTGTTCACACTGTTACTCATTTCGAGACTGTTAATTCTCAATGTCTCACTTTGAGACTGTAAAACAGTAGTTTTTTCGCCGCTGAAAAGTTTGTGGCGCAAAATTCCTCAAAAGTGAATTTGGGAATGCAGTTAAGCTGGATAAAGTCAATTACAAGCAGTGCATTTCATTATTAAAAATTATAACTTTTTTATATTGTATATGTGCTATAATCGGTGGATAAGAATATGATCTGCTGAATCGCTTGATAACAAACAGGTGAAATGTTTAACTACTAACTATTTTAATGTATGTTGTATCAAGTTTACTGTTATTTTTTTAATGTTTACTTTACATGGAATCAATTTCAATACACAAAATCACTGGTTGGTGTCATCCAGGTAAGTGATCATAAATCAATATAAACCAATGTCAATTAATATTTCTTTTGAAATAAAGTTGTAAAGCTGTAAAGTTGTGTAAAAGCAATGTTTTCAATGTATTTGGTCAAATAGTTTTAGTTTAACTCACTTAACTTAACGTAAGATATAATTAATTTCTGCTCTCAAAACAAATAATGAACCAATAATGAATTAATCTAATCATGTAAATTTTTCATTTGGCAGGTCTGTACAATACCGACAAGATCTCAAATAATAATATACATAAGTCAAAAATCGAGAAGCATCAACAAATTATATAAAGTATTTGGTATCTGGCTAATCTCGACAACTCACAGGTTAGCTTAATTTCACATATTTATTATTCAAATTTATAAAATTTAATATTCTAAATAAAAATTGGTTTGAGTTTTTGCACCTTGCATTTAAAATCGACGGTTTCTATGGCGATCGATTGTTTTATATTCATTCAGAATTTATTTACTATATAATTTAAGTACAACTGTTGAGACTAATGTTTATATTTTTAATATTTTGGTTCCAATTCTTTGAAAATTCTAAATTCTTTTTTGTTGTCAAAGTGGAAACTCACTTAAATATTTAGAAACATTGTAAAAGTTGATCATCCAAAAATACTCAAAATACTTTTAATTAAACAATTATACCATTTAAATTTCACTCACCGATTTAGTATGTAGATCAATAGATCATTATTCAATTTCTTAAAAAAAAAACACTTTTTAGTTGCGCAAAATTAGTTAATCACGAATGCGAAACAAACTATTCCCGTGGCATGTTTATAAATACTAAGCGCTAGACGTGTCTGACGGCATCCTTTTATATTAAGGACCCTTTCAGTGCGCGCAGTTGTCAGTTGGCCAGTGCGCAAGGACAGACACTGCGGTACAGAATAGAATCAAACAAAACAGACTCATTTGGACAAGGCGCCGTCGCCGCCGGTCTTGGACCCCGACGCCAATCGGTCCTGTCGTCGTGTCTACTTCACCAAGTTTGTGTCTCATACAAACATTGCTACATGTGTATAAAGTATATTAAATTTAATGTTATGATCTAGTCGAAATCTGGTAAATTATCCTTATTAAAGTGAAATCACATATGACAAATTATTACCAGCATTATTAAGGCAGACCACAAACAAAGCAAGCATTTGAACGGAAATAAAAAACATATTAAAAAAAAAAAAAAGAAAAAAGCGCGACAATGTTCTTGGCGACACTACCACCACTACTAACCCTTGGCGTCTAAATGTTGTCTCAAAGCTAAAACCTATCCTGCGCAATTTTAGTTTCGAATATTGGCTGCCTTTCTGGCTAGCCACGGTAACGGCGACTGGCGACTCGAATTCAAACTACCCTTAAAAAGTATGCGGGGGAATCTTTGTTCATTTACGTACATACATATGTACATAAGTATGTAATTTCACATTGACGAATTACATTTATTTCTATTGCTTGTAACTTAATAAATGGCATACTAAAATTTACTCTAACCATTAACTAAAATGTAAAAATTTAATTTTCTTTTAAATGTAACGATGTAATTCAACAACTGACATAGCCGGCATTTTTGATTTAATTTAAAAATTCAGAATAACAAAAAGTGGGTAAATTGGCTAGGCCGTTTTGTAATTTAAACAGGAGCGAATTAAGATATACTTCGGGCTCCATTTGAAAGTACTTTAGTTCTGACTTTGCTAATTAATATAAAATTAAATCGTAATCAAAATCTTAATTTTTTTATATTTGTATTCTACTTCAGATGAAAATGCATTTCTTAATGTCGCCTCTCGGTGCATTAAACCGCTCCTGATTATATATATGTATGTATATATATTTATGAACATATGTATTTATGTATGAAAGTAAAAAAAAAAAACTGAAAGAAACTGCTTTGTCGCCCCCTCAACTCGCCACTTTAGAATCATCGCTTGTTGTCCTTCAGTTTGTGGTGGTCTCAACAAAAACAACTGGCTTGGCGCGCCACAACTATTTTCGCATCTAATTCAGAAACAGCGGCATTCGTCGCGACGACAATGGTGACAATAATGGCGCCCAATGGGGCGCACACACTGCGCCTGTCTGCTTGCTTGCAAATCAAAGTTCTGCGTATCCGCATCTGTCGTATCCTGGTCCTGCGATATTGTCTCTGAATGGCAACTCGTCGCCAGGCTTTGGGTCTGAGTCCTGGTGCCGACAAGTTGTCGTCTTGGTGGTGGACCGTCGCGTCGTTGCCTGGCGTCACTGTTTCTGAAATTTGCAACAATTTCCGCCACTTGTTACGCACTTTGGCGCCTTATTCCTTGAAAATGTTCCACAACAATAGACAAAGACAACTTTTGGGGATATATTACTATATATATACATATACATATATATAGATATACTTGTATCATTGATAATTGTTTATGAATTTTTGTCAAGATTAATAGCCGACTTCTTATGAGTTTTTATTTTACTGTAGAAAAATATATAAAATAAAGTTTATTTAACTAATTGCCGATAAAATAAAAATCTCAAATAATTCTATTCTTAATTATGATAAAATTTCAAAACAAATTTGAAATGAGGTTAAATTTTTTTTTGCATTATTTTTAATAAGATCATAACACTATATTACATATGTATATATTTATTACGATATCATGAGGCTAAAGATACTAACTGAATCTCATGTACATGAATATATAATTCTAATATTTGGGATTAACTTATTCCATTACTATCAATCTAAAAAATAATCTAAGTTGATAATATTTTTGGGTTAATCTTCAATTCTTTCCCGTTTGCAAATTTTTGTTAAAATAAAAATATATACATACATACATTTAAATAATCTTACAATTCCGATAAATTTTTTTCATGATCCGTAAATCAATTGTAAAAGTGAATATAGCCATATCCTTTTCAAGTCCGTTTAACTTGTATTAATGTCAATTATTTAATTTAAATAGTTTTCTTTTTATTTTTATTACAAAAAAAAGTATTTGCCATATATACAATTGTATACTTCCTATTTTAAGGAGAGTTTTCGCTGTTCAATTTCTAGTAGCTTTCTTTTCAATTCATTTTTTTCTGCCATTAACTGCTCTATAACCAGGTGGTGTCTCTTATCCTCAAATAATCGTTGCTTGTAAAGAGCGCAAAACTCATTTAAGGCTATACGGGTGCTATTGCCCTCCTCACCGACTATCTCAACATGAGTATCCCCTGTGTCGAATGTGGTGGTTGACGTTGTCTGTTGTATAGGGATAGATTCCCTTTGCCTTTTTCCAGATTGCAGGTATAGTGGATCAATGGCAATTGTTGTTTTTGTCTCCTCTGGTTCATAATCAAATCCAGCAGGAACCTGCATTGAACTTTGATATTGATCCTCTTCTGGGACAACGTCCTCTACATCGAATGTACATTTTGCATCTTGTATATCGTCGTCATCTGATGCATTTATAATCATATCGCTAACATCGTCATCATTCAAACGACAAAGTTTGGCAATTGTTACCTCAGCAGAACTAAGACTTGATTCAAACGAAATATTGTGCATTTCGTTCTTTTCCACCTTCTTCAGTATGAATCGTTTCCAGTCTTTTAATGCCTGTGAAACCAAGGGGAATATTATTAAAGTGTATTTACTACAAATCACATGAAGAATCTTACCTTTTTCCAAGTAGTCACGTCTTTTTGTGGCGGCCCATTGCTATTGAGCTCGGATGTTAGCTGTGCCCATAGTGACTCAATTGTGTTACGTGTTTCCCAACAGGGATTTTGTAGCATACTTGGATGCTTTTTAATGAACTCAAGTAATATCATTTCTTGTACCGGATTTCGCGGTTTCCCTCGGTTACGGTCAATGATGCTAGTTCGTGGCTGTATCCTGTACTTATGGTCGCGCGATAACGAGACATTTGGATGCATTCGATTCATGTGCTTGCTTAAATTTGTTGTTGTCGTTTTATACGACAATTTGGCTTTGCATATATTGCACAAGGCATATGTATCATCTATTGCTCGAAAGAAACACCAAATTTCGCTAGTTTTTCGTTTCATCATCTTGAATATTTTTAATTCGGTATGGACTTAATATTTTTATCTGGTGTTGCCATACGCAAATTGTGTTGCCTCCCATCGATAAATTTTCGATAAATTTATATTTTACTGCTAAAAATAGTGTAGTAAAATACATAACTAGTCGTCAATTATTCCCCGTATTACCTAATTACTTTAGCTGGTCACACCTGTTTCAGCATTGTTTTGTTTTTTTATGTACAATATATAAAAGTTCTACGAATCTGCAAATTTTACCGATTTATGTAAAAGATAATAACCTAGAGTTACTGAATCAGCACCCAATTGGCCATGTCGAATCCAGAAACCCAAGTGTCCAGCTTGCCTATGCCGCCAGAGCGGTACATCAGCAATTATACGGAAGAAAATATACGCCGAAATCGTGCACCTCGTCCACCACCCCCACCATCACAACACGAAATCTACAGTATGTTTGGTATCCAATACAATAATGATGAGATGATACGTTCCCTGGAGTCGCAGAATATCAAACGATTGATACCCATACATTTTGATCGTCGCAAGGAGTTGAAGAAATTGAATCATTCACTATTGGTAAATTTTCTCGATTTAATAGATTTCCTCATACTCAATCCGGATAGTCCTAGGCGGACGGAGAAGGTAAGAATAAAAAAAAAAATATAAAACATTTATATTTTTGCGACTGATATTTACATTCTTTAACTTTTATGAATAGATTGATGATCTGAGTTTGCTGTTTGTCAACATGCATCATTTGCTCAATGAATTCCGTCCACATCAAGCTCGTGAAACTTTGCGGGTCATGATGGAAATGCAAAAGCGTCAACGTGTGGAGACAGCGACACGATTCCAAAAGCACTTGGAACGGGTTCGCGATATAGTAAACAATGTATTCTCTGATCTGCCTATTCTGGGCGATGATAGTGAGAATGGTGGAGCCAAGATTAAAATGGAAATCGATCCACTAGAATCGAGTGCAGCTAAAAATGATCCAAGCTATCGGCATGATCGTAAGATGTGCAAGTTGGTTGATCGCATTAATTAAATGAGTGTCTGGAGAAGATTCATAATGTACATACATAATACAAACAATATTCATACATACATATATATATATATATACATGCAGTAGTAGTACTTATTAAGAAATAAACTTTGATTTTTGCGTGCCAATGAGTAACGACAACGTTCTTCATTCATTTAGTAAAACATTATTACTGGCCAGTCATGGTGAAAAGATTAAATCCAGCATGATGGAGATAGATAGAAAAAGGCAAGATTATATAGCATCAGCTCCTTGTGTCGTGTGGGAGTAGATAACAAAAATTTCACAATGTGACGTATATGATCAACGTCATAATTTAACCTTAAAATTGATATATTTAGAATATCATTAACTTTGAAGTTCTCGAATTATATACTATAAGAAATACCTATGTATGTTTAATTTTTATATGTAATGTCTTTAAACATGTTAATTGAATGCATAAAACTCTTTGACATGCATAAAATGCATAAAACTCTTTGACAACTCTTTAACTTTTCACACTTAACAATAAATCTAAGCCTTATTTAAACTATTGTATCGTAAAAGTATTATATAAGCATTATTCATGATAAGAATCATTCATCCAGGCGTTTTAGAACTGATAAAAGCGTGTACCATTCATATATTGAGATCATTTCTCATCAACCACTCAAGGTGCCAGCAACTTGAGGAAAAACAAGTGAAACCTGAGATCTGTGATATAAATTATTAATTTCTTTGTTTTGTTTGGTCTCCCTTTTCAATTAAGAATATATATACTTTTTTAATTGAGCAATTAATTCTCAAGTGCAAGCCAATTGAATGAGTTAGGAATATTCATTCCTATATAAATATATTGTGATATCTCTGTGAAAACTAGAATAATGTCGGAAAAAAATAATCAAAGTGTGGATAGTACAAAAATAAAAGGTAAAAACTGTCTACAAACTCGTCAATTTATGTAAAAAATGAAATAAAAAAGGATATGAATAAAAATGAAAGAGAGAAAAAATAATGTAAATTTTTAATCAACTTAATTCATATAAGAAATTCTACCTCAAACACTTTACAAAACCTTTTTTGGAGTGGAAAAAATTAAAAAACAAAAAAAAGGAGATACTCCAAGAAAAAAAAGAGTCAAAATTTCTAATTAATTGGAATTCTTATTAGAGTTTTTTTTTTAGAAACTTTCTAACAAGAATTTCAGACAAATTCAAACAAAAAACATAAAATAATCAAATTAAAAAGAGGTATAAAAATTGTACATTAAATTTTAGCATTAAAAAAATGTTTTTAACTGAACTCAAATTAAATTTTCTTTCATAACTCTTAACAAACGTCGAAACAAAAATTTACAAATTTCTCAAAATTTTTTATTTGTAGTGAAGACAAGTGCAAGTGCTCATTTATTTGTTGTGTTTGTTTTTTTTTTTTTAATTTGAGTTTCGTAATCTATAGTAAAAGTGAGATAAAAGAATGTTCACAAATATTTGTCAATTGTAAACTTTAGTTTATTTACAAATCTCTCATCCGTCCATCATCTTAATCTCTTCGTTTATAATTACATTAGACACTGAAAATGATATAGATGCCGATTCGAATAGTACTACGGTGGCTTCAGGCGATCCTGCTCCCGCAACCAGTGAAGATGCTCCAGCTGATTTTGACAAGGCCATTGAAGCGGCTGGATTTGGTTTCTTCAATCTCCTACTTCTTATGGTGGCCATTCCTGCACAATGTGCTGCAATTTTTGAATCGAGTACCATGTCATTTATATTGCCTGTTGCCGAATGTGATCTGCATTTGACGCTAACGGATAAAGGATTATTGAATGCAACAGGTTATGCTGGAATGATTGTTTCTGCCGTTGCTTGGGGTTATCTAGCCGATACAAAAGGACGTCAAAAGATATTATATTCTGGTTATTTGATTGATGCAGTTTGTGTACTTGGCAGTGCTTTAAGTCAGAATTTTTGGATGTTGGTGGTATTCAAGTTTCTCGGAGGTTTGGTGTAAGTACATATATATATATAGAATATTTCAAAACTCTTAACAAACTAATATATTAATTCAATTATAAAGTGTCAATGGTCCAGCTGCTGTTCTGTTTACCTACTTAACTGAGATGCATGGACCTAAGCATAGGTCTAGTGTACTAATGGTCATTGGAATGGTTACTTCAACTGGTACAGTGACTTTACCTCTACTTGCCTGGGCTATATTTCCCAGGGATTGGAATTTCCAGTTATTTGGAGCTTTAGATAGTAAGTAAAACCATTTAAAAAACAGATTTTGCATTATTTAATATTAATTTTTTATCCAGTTCATAGTTGGAACATTTATTTGCTTGTCTGCGGCTTGCCGAGTCTTATAAGTGGACTGATATTCATTATAATGCCAGAGAGTCCTAGATTTCTTATGGCTCAAGGACGTAATGAGGAGGCCTTGGATGCATTCCAAACCATTTACCATTACAATACACGCAAGCCCAAGGAGTCGTATCCGGTAAGTAAATGCAAAAACTTATTTAGGATTATTTAGTAAAGTTTTTTTGCGTTTCCCTATTATAGATTAAATTCCTTGTCCAAGAGGCACCCAATCGCAAAGCCAATAAAGATGAAGTAATCTATACGATTGAAGAAAAGACAGAGTCACCGGAAATAACAAAGAAAAAGTCACGAACTCTGTTGGAGAGTCTACGGGATGGGCTACAACAAATGAAACCTTTGTTTCATAAACCTTTGCTCCTGATGTCTCTTCAGTGTTATACGATGCAATTTTGCATCTTTTTGGGCATGAACACCATTCGTCTATGGTTACCCCAACTATTTGCCTCAATGGCTGAATATGAAACTTTATATGCTGGCCAAGATGTCTCGGCCACAATGTGCACAGTGTTGGAGTTTAGTGTAAATCGAACGGCTGAGACTGCATCTAATTACGAGAACAAATGTGCCGAAGTAAGTTAGCATTTAATTGAACTCTAATACTAAATTATGATAATGTTTAAACACCATCTTCTTCTATAGCCCATACCCATTTCAATGGACATGTATACAAATAATATTATTGTTTCGGCGGTTGGTTTTGTGGGTTATTTCTTTGCTGGTGCCATTATAAAAGCCTTGGGACCCAAACGTTTGATGAGTAAGTGATTGCAGATTCTGTAATAACTCAAAAAAAATATAACAATTTCTTCTCGTTTTTCTTTTTAGTCTATGGTCTCTTCTTATCGGGCTTATTTGGCCTTACGCTATACTTTTCCGTCAGCAGTTTGATGACCCTAATTATTTCAGCCACATTTCTTACCATAACTGGCATAGCAGTCTCCTCGCTTTTGGGAGCTGTTGTCGCTTTATTTCCCACACAGTTGAGGTAGGTTAAATATACATATTAATCTCTTCATTTTGCAAATATTTTTTTAATATTAATTTTAAATTGTTTTTGATTAGAACGGTGGTCGTTGCTATTGCCATGATGTGTGGTCGTTCTGGTGCCTTGTCGGGTAATCTACTTTTCCCTGTTTTTATCCAAATCGGTTGCTTACCCCCATTTATTATGGTTTCTTCTGTGCTCTTGTGTAAGTTTTAATGCATTCAAAAGTGTTATTTTGTTCTATAAATTTTTTTCTATTTACAGTCTCAGCGGTGCTCTCAATATTCTTGCCCAATCCTTCGAAGGCAACATTTTCATAAATCGATTATAATCATCTCAATGCAATTTGTACTTAGTTTATAATATTTATAAGTTTGTTATTTATAAAATAAATTAAAATTTATATATTTAATAATTTGCTTTTGCTTTGATTGAGCTGTACAAGCTTTTCAAATTTGCTGATTTTTATAGTCTCACGAAAACACTTTCTTAATATTTTCAAGTGAAAAGTGTGTGGAAATTTTGTACATTTTTATAAAAAGAATAGAATACTTCATTATAATATAAATAATTTGAAAACTGTTGGCAAACTAAAAAGTATTTTATGACTTTTCAATGGGTGTCTTAATTGATTTTATATTTTACGCCGTTGACTTCAAATAGTGGAAATTCAATACAAATTTGGGGTTTTTGATATTACTTTTCTTATATCATGATCTTAAAGAAATTTGAGTACATTTATAGCTTTTGTGCTAGATGACGTTTAATATGTATTACAATATTAAATCAAATACTTTGTTTTAGTTAAATAAATAATTTGGAACGGAAATAATCGTAAAGTAATTTCTGACACACAAAAGATCTTTAGTATTATTTTTTTTAATGTGCATTAAAGTGGTTACACTAAGGATATATTCCATTAATAATAAAGTTCTGTTTAGTCATTATTCTCTTGATAAAAGTTAAAAGTGACGTGCCAAAAATTTCCCAAAGTTTTAACACGTTTTCATGACGTATTAAACTATGGGAACGAATGTATGTATATATATATGTATATAGTTAAATCTAATGATACTAAAATGGATATAAAGTGTTTTATAAAACCTGATTATGCTTATAAAAGCAAGTTTCTTATGATAAGGTAATCTTTATTTAAATGAGTCTTCAATTTTGCAAAAATCTGGATAAAAGCAAATGATTTTCACTTAGGAAAGCTCATTTTCTCTCATTTGTTAGAAGTAAACACACAATTAAAAACTTTGGTTTTTTTAAATATCTGTGATTTATTTTAAAAAGTGATATTTTTGCTAAAATGACGGAAAATTCTATTGATAGTTTAGATAGTAATAAGGCAAAAGGTAAAGAAAAATCTTTAGAGAACGATATTTCACGAGAACCAATTAAATGAATTAATTTACAGAAACAACAAATGACAATGCCAAAAGACAACAAGTTTCAAATGAAGAGGATAATCCCGCTGACTTTAATAGAGCCATTGAAGCGTCAGGTTTTGGCCTCTATAATGTGATCCTTTTACTTTTGGCCATTTTTGCGCAATTTGGCAGTATGTTTGAATCGAGTACCATGTCCTATATATTGCCAATTGCCGAATGTGATCTTCATCTGACACTGAATGACAAAGGCATTTTAAATGCTGTGGGATATGCTGGCATGACGATATCGGCTATAGCTTGGGGTTATCTGGCTGATACAAAGGGCCGTCGTAATATTCTACTTTATGGCTATTTAATTGATGCTGTTTGTGTCTTTGGCAGTGCTTTGAGTCAGAATTTTATTATGCTAGTGACTTTTAAGTTTCTTGGTGGACTAGTGTAAGTTTGACTATTTAATTATATTTAAAATGTTACAAAGAAACATGTAAATCAACAGTGTAAATGGACCAGCTGCAGTCCTTTTTACATATTTAACCGAGATGCATGGAGCGAAACAATCTGGTCACATTATTATGATAGTCGGAATGATAACATCATCGGCCATGTTAACTTTACCTTTACTTGCCTGGGCTATATTTCCACAGGATTGGCATTTTCGTCTATTTGACATTCTGGAAAGTAAGTTATAAATATTTAAAGCAAATCTGTTTAATTTTAATCTATTAATTTAAAAACTATTTTAGTAAATACCTGGCAAATCTATTTATTTGTTTGTGGTCTACCGAGTCTTATTAGTGGATTAATTCTTTTGATTCTGCCAGAGAGTCCACGATTTCTTATGGCACAGGGTCGCAATGAGGAGGCATTAAGAACATTTCGTAAAATTTATTATTTTAATACACGAAAGCCGAAGGATACTTATCCAGTGAGTATAAACTTTAAATTAAAATGTAATTCCTAAAAATAAACTAAATCATTGAAGTAGACTAACCATTTAATAATAAATATTTTAACTTATGTTCATCGGTTATATTTAAAACTTTTTATATATTTTTCTAAACTTCAATGAAAATTTAAAGATAAATTGCAAAAATCTTTAATTTTACGTTTCTTATATTTATCATAGATCAAATCACTTATCCAAGAGCTACCCGATCGTAAATCCAATAAAGATGAAGCTATTTTTACAGTAGAAACAGAAGCCAAGTCAAATCCTTCGAAACCAGAATCGCGTTCTTTTATAGAGAGCCTGCGTGCTGGGATGACACAAATGAAACCACTGTTTCATAAACCTTTGCTCCTGACATCTTTGCAGTGTTATACAATGCAACTTTGCATATTTTTGGGAATGAATACCATCCGTTTATGGTTGCCACAATTATTCGCCTCTACGGCGGAATATGAAGCCCTACATGCTGGAGAGGATGGTGTATCCTCTACCATGTGTACCATTCTAGAGTATAGCGTAAATAAAACTGTTGATAATGTGGAGAATAATGACAATATATGTTCGGAGGTGAGTATTACGATAATTTTCAGATAAACTTGCCAAGATAATTATCTTATCGTTTGCTTTATTACTGTCATTCTAGCCAATAAACATATCTATAGATATGTATATGAATAATATTATAGTATCAGCAACTGGATTTGTTGGCTATTTCTTTGCCGGGAGCATTGTGAGAATTTTGGGTGCCAAACGTTTGTTAAGTAAATCTCATAATAAAAATTATAAAAAATTACCATTTATATTAATATTTATATAATTTACAGCATATGGCCTCTATATATCTGGTTTATTGGGATTCGCTCTATATTTCTCAGTAAATAGTCTAATGACTTTAATTGTTTCCTCATTTTTCCAAACTGTTACCGTGGTTTCAGTCTCCTCTCTAATGGGAGCCGTAGTGACACTTTTTCCAACACAATTACGGTATGATTTCAAAGAAATATTTAAATTAAAGTTAACCTTTTTATACTATATACATAATTTATTTTGTTAGATCGGTTGTTGTAGCTGTGTGCATGATGTGTGGTCGCTTGGGTGCCCTTTCTGGAAATTTACTCTTTCCCATATTTGTACAAATTGGTTGTATGCCCCCATTTTTAATGGTCTCCGCTTCTCTTTTATGTAGGTTTTATATTTAAAAATTTAAAAATTTTATTTAAATTAATTTTTTAATAATTTTTTAATATGTTTCATAACAGTGGCTGGCACCCTCTCAATATTTGTACCAAATCCATCAAAGTCTACGGTTTCCTAAAGATAACTTAATACTGACGTAACTACTTATATGGCTGCTGTAAAAACTAGTTATAATTATAGAGATTATATTCGAAACGATATATCTATATACACATTTTCTCGGATTTGAATGAAGTTTAGAAAAATATCGAATGAGAGGATATATCAGGCTTTAACCAGTTTAAATTTCAACAGATTTTTTTTATTGAATTAAACGCATCATTCAAAAAAGCTTTTAGTATTTTTTTGTTAATATACAATTTTACACTGAAAAATAAAATAAGTTAAAGAAAGAGTTAATGAATTTATATTTAACATCACAATATTTCATCATTCACACTTTAAAGATAAATTAAATTAAAATAAATCAACATAAATGTTGACTCATCCAAAATCTTGCTTGGAGTTATGATCACTTTGCTACCTTATTGTCTTTATCAGGAGATCGGCAACAAATCTAAAAGATAATGAAATTGCCACCCTTTTAGAGAACAGAGATAACAACTGAATCCTCTGAAACTTTTCTCCCATATAAACCAGTGTAGATTATATGCCAAGATCATTGTCAAGTTAACTTTCCAAGTGCGCGGAATACAAAATAAAAATAAAAAGAAAAGTGCAAAAAAAAAGTGAAAATTGTGAAAAATGTCGGAAAATAATATTGCAAGTGCCAATGGTGAAATGGAAAAAGGTAATTATCAAGGAATAAATAAAATATATTGGAAACTTAGTTAACCAAGCATTTTCCGGTAGAAAAGGAAAACGTATTTTTAATTTAAAATTTTAAAATCAATTACATTTATTTAAAAAGTGAAAGTAAATTATATGAATAAGTAAAAGTTTTAGTTTATAACAACTTTAACTCATATATTTTTCAGATCAGGTAGTGACTAACTCTGATAATAAAGAAGAAATCTCTTCCAAGGATTCAGCTGCGGATTTCGATGAGGCCATTGAAGCATCTGGTTTTGGCCTCTTTAATTTAATTCTACTTCTTGTGGCTATACCAGCAACATTTGCCAGTAATTTTGAATCGAGTTCCGTGTCATATATTTTACCAATTGCCGAATGTGATCTTAATTTAACCCTTAATGATAAGGGTGTATTAAATGCTGTAGGCTATGGCGGAATGATCTTCTCAGCCATAGCTTGGGGTTATTTGGCTGATACAAAAGGACGTCGTAAGGTTTTACTTTATGGCTATTGGGTGGATATGATTTGTGTTTTTGGTAGTGCTCTGAGTCAAAACTTTTGGATGCTGGTAATATTTAAATTTCTTGGCGGCCTTGTGTAAGTAATTACGATAATTCTTTTTAATTATAAATTAATAACTGTTCTCATTTTCAGTATTAATGGCCCCGCTGCTGTATTATTTACTTATTTAACGGAAATGCATGGACCCAAACATAGATCCCATGTTCTAATGATTGTTGGCATGATCACTTCCTTGTCCATGTTGGCATTGCCTTTATTGGCCTGGGGTGTTTTTCCCAGGGATTGGGACTTTCAGCTATTTCGTGTACTGAAAAGTAAGTAAAATATTTGAAAACATATGAATAAATTTTTAATCCCTTTTTAGTTCACAGTTGGCAAATATATTTATTTATTTGCGGACTGCCAAGTTTAATTAGTGGCTCAATATTTTTCATAATGCCAGAGAGTCCCCATTTTTTAATGGCTCATGGACGTAATGAGGAAGCCCTTAAAACATTTCAAACAATTTATTTTTGGAATACTCGAAAATCTAAAGATACTTATCCGGTAAGTAAACCCAGTAAGAAATCTAAAGAAAATCTATTTAAATGTTTCATGTTTTCTTTTTATATATAGATAAAAGTCCTTGTACAGGAAGTTCCCGTTCGTAAGGCCCAAAAGGACGAAGCCATATTCACCATTGATGAGAATATTGAATCCAAGACAGAGTCAGAGTCGCGTACTTGTCTGACAAGTTTAAAGTCTGGCTTTAGGCAAATGAAACCCATGTTCCATAAGCCACTTTTGGGTCTATCTCTACACTGTTATACAATGCAATTTTGCATTTTTCTGGGAATGAATACTATTCGTTTGTGGCTACCTCAGCTATTTGCCTCAATTGCTGAATATGAGACCTTGTATGAGGATAATCAAGGATCATCAGCTAGCATGTGCTCCATTTTGGAATACAGTGTTCAGAAAGAAGCTGAATCATCTACAAGTCTGGTTAACTCATGTACTGAGGTAAGAGATCTGTAGAAAAGTAGAAAAGAAAAGCCCTTAGATAAGTATGTCCAGTAGAAAATGAATATTCCAGATTAATTGGCAACAGACATGAATGAAAGAAATAAACCATTAAAAATGGGTTTAAAATTTACTTACTCTACTCTCTAAAATCAATTTGTTACTTTTAGTTTAACATTTCTATAAATATTTATTTTATTTAATTTATTTAAACTATGATTAAGGAAAATTATAAATTTCCTCTAATCAGTATCCTAGCTAATTTTCTGTAAATAAAAGTTGTCTAAATGAAGAAATGCTCAATTTGGCAGACAGATTTCTTATTCAAAGATATTTTTTTGATTTAAAAAATATATCGGATAATCTATTAATTTTAATTCTACTGTATATGTATTATGGATATTTTAAACAAAACTCTCTTTGAAAATCTTTTGGATAAATACTTCATTATTTAATTAAATCTTTTCTTTTTCTTATTTTTTTAGCCCCTGCCCATATCTATGAATATGTATATGAATAATATTATAGTTTCGGCTGCTGGTTTTGTGGGTTATATGTTTGCTGGCTTTATAGTGAGAGCCCTGGGAGCTAAACGATTACTAAGTAAGTTAATTATTTTTTAATTGCATAAATAATTAATTCTTTTATTTTACAGCCTATGGCCTGTTTGTATCTGGTATTTTGGGCTTTGCCCTGTATTTCTCCATTAGTAGCCAGATGACTCTGATTATATCTGCCACATTCCAAACAATAACCATAATTTCATTCTCTTCTCTATTGGGGGCTGTTGTTGCTCTTTTTCCCACTCAGTTGCGGTTAGTTGATTTAAAAAGAATAAAAACGAAAAGAAGAAATTATTGATTTTGATTGATATAATTATATATATATATATTTTAGCTCTCTTGTTGTGGCCATAGCCATGATGTGGGGCCGTCTCGGTTCGGTTTGTGGCAATTTATTATTTCCAATCTTTATGGCCAGTGGATGTATGCCTCCCTTTATAATGGTTTCTTCCGTATTACTGGGTAAGTTTGTTAATTTAATTATTTACTTATTGAATACTTAATTAATCTTTATTTTTACAGTGTCTGGCGTATTATCTATATTTTTACCGAATCCAGAAAATGCCAAATTTACATAGGGTATATTCAGTTAATTATAGAATTATAGTTTCAATCTCAGTCTTTTAATTGACAATAATAATTTAATAAATGAATTTCAAATATTGTTTTTTTTTCTTTTTTAACTATAAAGCAAACTTAGAAGTCTTTGTATAGGATTTCAAAATTGAATGTTTTATCAATATTAATATAAATCCTTTAAACTATTTCTATTGTTAATGGCTGAAGTGGAGGCAGCCGATTTTGAAACAGCCATAGCGGCATGTGGTTTTGGACTCTTTAATGTGTTCATACTGATCTCATCTGTGCCCTGCCTTACGGCCATGGTATTCTCGGCGGCAACAATGTCCTATGTAATGCCCACTGCGGAATGTGATCTTAAATTGACTTTGGTGGACAGGGGATTACTGAATGCTGTAACCTATGCTGGCATGATTTTCTCGGCCATACCGTGGGGCTTTATAGCCGATACAATGGGACGTCGTTTGGTATTGATTTGTGGCGGTTGGATTGATGGTTTCTTTGTCCTCTGCGCGGCTTTGAGTCAGGACTCGTCACAATTAATGGCGTTTAAATTTATAGATGGCCTAATGTGGGTATAGACTTAAGTCTGTCAATAATTTAAGAAATAATTATTACTTTTTTTTTCTTTTTGTCTATATTTAGTGTTTGCGGACCATTTGCTGTAGTGGTCAGTTATTTGGCTGAATTTCATGGTAAAAAACATAGACCATATGTCCTGCTATTTGTTGGTCTTAGTGTCTCAGTCGGAGCCATGGTATTGCCCCTCCTGGCCTACAGTCTGCTGCCAGTGCATATTTTTTTTAATTTAGGCCAGTTGCATTGTAGGCTATTATATAATTAATATGCAATTAAGACAATTTAATGAAGCTTTAATTATTTTTCACAGTTCACACCTGGCAAGTGTTCATTGCTCTAACTGCTGTGCCTAGTCTCTTGAGTGGATTTTTACATATTTTTCTACCAGAAAGTCCCAAATTTTTAATGTCTCAAGGTAACTATAATAAAGCCTTAAATTCCTTACAACGTATTTACGAGCTGAATAGTCGAAAAAGTCGTGATAGTTATCCGGTAAGATACTTAATTTTCCTAGTATATACATATAAGTAAATTGTTTCCATTTTATTTTTGTATTAAAGGTAAAAAAGCTAACGGATCCTACTCCCGATCGTTCTGCTGATTTGGATGGCACAAATTTATCAAGATCTCGAAATGAACGGTGTCAACAGGCCAGAAGTAAATTTTCCGGTGGAATTAAACAATTGAAACCGATGTTTTCTAGTCCATATTTGGGCTTATCACTGCAAGTTTATTGTTTACACTTTTGTCAGATTATGTGGTAAGAAAAGAATTTTTTTTTTATATTTTTAAAATTTAAGTTAATAATAATACAATTATTTAATTGCTGCAGTGTAAATTCAGTTCGTTTGTGGCTGCCGCAAATCTTTGCCACCATGCAAACATTCCAAATGAAGGGCATTAATGACACCAGCATGTGTGCAGTTCTTCATCATAATTCCCGAAGTAGATCAATGGGATCCGAATTAATGCGAGAGGAATGTGACCTAGTAGGTAGGAGCTCAATTTAACCAAACTGTCAGACTCTAAAATAATGACTTTATAAATGTATAGCATCATAATCCAGATGTATATCTGGATAATATAATTGTTGCTGGAGTGGGATTAGTTGGATTCATTTTGATTTTTCCCCTATTACGAGTACCATTTATAGCCAATCATATATTAAGTGAGTTAAAACTACAAATATTTTTATTTGATAAATATAATTTTATTGATTTTATAGAGGTATTTCTTTTCATATCAACTTTTTTGGTTGGTGGGCTATATTTTGCGGAGACTACGACTGTTACTCTAATTATTTCGTCAATCTACTTGACAATGATGGGTGTTTGTGCGACGACAATTATTAGCATGTCTGTTGTTATATTTCCCACATTAATGAGGTATTTTTAATTTTAATAAATATTTAATCAATTAATATATTTTACTTCATTTTTTTTTCTTTGTAGGACAATGGTTCTGCTGTTAATCATGACATTTGGTCGCCTTGGATCTGTTGTTGGGAATATTCTACTGCCCATTTTTATACAAATAAATTGTATTGCTCCATTTATTTGGTTATGTGCCCTGATGACAAGTGAGAAGAAAACAATAATTAGAAAATTGTTAGCGGTTAAAATGATTTTCTCGTCTCATTTTTTTCTAGTTGCCTTTACATTTTCCCTGTTCTTAAAAGTGGACGTACAGCAGCCATTAAGCTAACTTCCAAATAAGAATGGAATTGAATAAAATCTAATTTGTGAGCAAATATTTTGTATTTTAATTTCTTTGCTTCTAATGAATTCGGACTGCTAATTATCAGTATAAATTATTACCATAATAAGCTTTCATTCCGGATTCAAAATATGTTTTCAATATGTTAATCTCTATTATTTAGATGTTTATAGATAAAATCATTTTTGTAGTTGGTTTAATAACAATTTTAAGCGACTAATTTTAAATTTTACCAGCAGAACTGTCAACTTGTTTTTTAGTATTTTTATCGCCAACGGATTGATAAACTAGTTCCATTTCCAGTTGGTGCTTTTTTTTAGCTTAGAATGATTTATTTAGTGGCCATGAATTTGTAATCAATAATAAATAACTGCGTACAATGAACTCCAGTAGTATTAAACCGTTTATTAAAATGAATAATTCATATTATCGTTGTACTGGAACTAGTTCCAGTGTCTAAATGAACATTTGTTATTTAATCACTGAACCCTGGTCACACATGTTTCCTGATGTTATAATTCAGTGTTTTTTTTTTCAAATTATTAAGGAATCAGAATGGTGCAAAAGCAGCCTTCGTTTGTGTCCCGCAATCTAATCACCATTGTGATGATACCCAGCTTGATTGGCATCCATTTGGGATGGAGTTATATGCAAAATAACCGCAAACTAGTTACAAAGGAGGAACAAATTGACTTGCCACCGGTTACGGTGAGTTTCCCACTCTTCATAAGCCAACTTAAATTTAAAGTAAATATCTAATGGCTTATACACTGATTACAGTTTGCCAAATTCGTGTATGGCAAGTTGACGGGTACACACGGATCAGTAGATGCAGACGTCAACTCAAATATAACAAAATGACCAGGCTAAAGATTTGTGGGAGAGAAACATGGAGTAGATGGAAGTATATAATAAGTCACTTGTTGGATATTAAAACATACAATCTATTTATTGTATAATTAAAAACTACACATAATCAGAATGTTTATGATACATGAAAATAATGAGAGGACTCACGATCGACACAAAGGACATTCAAACTTTGTCTTTAGATTTTCAATACATGTTGCAAATGATAGTGAGATTAAAAGGCAATACAAAATCTTAACTACTGGGCGAGCGCTGAGTTTACGGTGAGGTTATCCAGTTGAGCATTGAATAGTACGTCACTGATGAGCTTCTCTGCTATTATACGCTGGGTAGGATTGATAGATCTTAGTTTACTGGCCACATTTACGCCTATGGCGTCGTATTCATCGTCATGTCGATGCGGCGGTGGTGCTGTTGTATATGCAGTTGCGCTGGCATTGCTGGCAAAAATCGGCTGATAATGTTCCCTGGCTATTTGAATGGTTGGCACACTTTGGCCATGATGGCCATTTGCCTGCTGGAGCTGCTGCAATTGTTGCTGATGCTGTTCAAGAGAATTGACGGCCTGTGAAAAATAAACAAATTATTTCCATTCGGATTAGAGTTTTCTTTTGAGCTTACCTGTTGTATCTCACGTTGAGAATTCTGATCCAAAGATGTTATTTCTAGCACTTTTACCGCATGTCCTTGGGTGGCTGCTGCAATTGTGGTTTGGGCAGCAGCTGCTTGGGCTACCAATTGATGATGTGCCTGAGCAGCAGCTGCCGCCTCGTGAGCTGCCTGCTGATGTACCTCCTCACTCTTGACCGAGTGAAGGGTAACACATTCCGCTGGTGTTACCGAAATCGTACTCAACGTGGCTCCTTGACTGCTAACTACCACATTTGTATTACCGGCCGTCACCTCCTCAACCTCGTCCGACGAAGGTACAATACTTTCAATATGCTGCTGACTTTGTGTGGATGCCTGATGGGTTTCCTCTTCAAATTCCATGGAATCGTCATCATCGAAACTGATTTGTAATTCCCGCTTAGGCTTGGTGCTGCCGAGCTCGTTCACATGCCGCTTCGGTTTGTGATCAGCTATGAAGAGGAGCTTCTCATAGTACCATAATCGTGTCTCATAATCGTTTTTGCTGTTTAATTTCCGGAACTCCCGCCTAAATGCCGAGCGAAGTGAGTTGATTTTTCTATCAAACAAACAAGAAAAGGCTTTGATAAAAACTTTTTAATAATTGTATATATAAACAGGAACTTACCTAACTACCATTGCCCGATCGGGGTTGGGTTCCACTTCTTTTAGTTTTTCCACCAGCCTATCGTAGGATTTGTTCCTAGCCGCATGATTGCTATAATCATTATGCTTTGGCTGCCACAAACACTCTTCCTCCTGGTATTGCTCTATAAATTCGGTAAGCCAATGTCGCGAATAGGATCGCAGATCAACATTCATGACGCTGTTTAAATGAATTTTGACTTTTTTTCTTAAAACACTTTAGGCGTGAATTTTCTGTTTCTGTTTCTGTTTTGCTTTTAGTTCGTCTTGGGTTTTGCGTGACGCCATTAGCGTTGCCAGAAGTCAAGTCGAGTTGTCCACTAGGTGGCGCTTATCCAAGTCGGCGCATAACCGATAATTTATTTTCAAAATCGGTACATTTTATGCCTTAATTAGAAGAACATAGGCATGCGAATTCAAAATAGTATGTGATGAAATCATTCACTTAATACAAGTTATGTGTGTTATGAATTTTCAGATAATTATATTTTATTGCATTCTTAAATATGAAGAAATAATAAGATAAGAAGAGATATAATAAGGGATAAAACATTCAATTTATCGATATACATTGTGTGCCACCCTAAAATCAAATTTATGGTATTTCACGCTTTGAATTGCTTGGTCACGCTTTACATTAATAGTTAACATAGAAGTAAGATCGCGCGGAAATCAGTTAATAATATATTAGCAAGAACGTTGTGAAATAAATATATTTAATAACTAATTTGGCAAACGAAATTCCTTCAATTGTTACAATTAAGTGAAAAGTGACATTTGCATTGTTAAGAGAACAAGGGAATGCAAGAAGCAAACGAAAATCTGTGTTAACAATAAAAACAAAGGTGCGTTAGCAGCATTAATTTATTGTTGTTATTTAAATTATTGGTCTAATTATATAATTACACATGTGTGCGAGTGTGAACAAAACAGGAGCAAACTTAACTACAAAACAGACAAAAGAACTCGAAATTCCTTAGCACCTGTCCAAAGTAAACACAAAGGGGTTGACCCAGTGGGCGAGGGGAGTGTAAGTTGTAGCAACAGCTGTAAATGTACACATACATACATACGTATCGATGCGTATTCAATCAGAACTATGTCACGTAGTTCTACAGTTTTTTTTAACTAGACTTAAACCGCGCAATTTGTTTATGATGAACAAACAGACAACCAATCGAGAGTACTACGTATATATCGTTTATATAATTTATTTTTATTATATTTAAATTATTATTTTCATAACGTATATGTCTCTGTTCTGGGGTACAAAGTCTAAAAAAGCAAGTTTACTATCACTTTACGCTTTTCCTTTGGTTCCCCATGCCTTTGCTTTGGCTCTCCATCTCACCCCCCTTGGCGACAAACACAAATGATACTATTTTAAGAATATTAAAAAAATGAAAAATACTGGATCAACAACAACAAACTGTAACCTTGACTGAGTGCAAAAAAACAAATAAATTTAATATTTTCAATAAACCCTCCCCCACCCGGTTGCAGCTTCCACTGCACAGTGGGTCAGCGAAGATAAATGTGAATCAAATTTAAATTTATTATGCAGTTTCTCGATTGTTAATGAAGCAAACCATAAATCTACTATCAAACATTATTTGCCATCTTATTTACTAGTGGAAGAGACTAACTAGTAGCTGCCCCGTTTTCTTATCACAATAAAATATAAGTAAGATAAGAGTAGTTTTTATATACATACATACATATGTATGATTGTAAACATAAGGGTCCACATACATACAAATGTATGTCTAAATCATGTTCAAGGTTGACAAGACGACTATGAATAAATGCAAATTAGACATTCTGTTCAGTTCATACAATATTCGCATATGTCAATGAAATGGATTTAATTTTAGCTGCAATCAGCTGTCTTTTTCAATTGAAATCGTGCCCACTAACCTCACACATTAGTGTGTGTAGGTTCACAATTTTCGTTTTTTGGAGGTGTGTTTCTGTCTTTAACTATTCACATATACATATGTACATATGTATGTATGTATGTATATGTATGTATAGCTAAATACATAAACCGGCTGATAATTTGTTATTGTTGATTGCCTTTTAAGTTAGCACCAACCGGTTTTTGCTTTTTCTCATTTGATTTCTAGCATTTTTAAATTATTTTTTTGCTATTCTTTATTTAGTTTTAGCGGTGTTTACGTTTGCTTCTTGGAGTTTAAAGCCTTTTAAGCATAATATAACAAACGTAAAACACATAGGCTCCTTAATTACGAAATCAGGAAATCTTATCATCAAATTATATTTCATTCATTCTATTTATAGACCACACAGAAAACACGAGAAGTGTATTTTAATTTCTAGAATTAGTTTGAAACGTATAGAAATTTGTTATTAGTGTAATTAAAAATTTTATAACAGTATAATAAAGCAAAATTCACATTAAAGGTAAGACACACAAAGTTTTGAGTCCAATATTGTTTTTAATTACAACTTTTTTGGTGAATTTCCAGTATTTTCTAACATTGTTAAAGATACTCTTTTATGCCAAAGGCTTTATAGAATATTTAGATTTAGGAGTAATTATTTATTATTATTAGTAATATTTTATTAGCATTAATACATATTTTAAGAATTATTTTAACCGTCTTTAAAACTGCACTATATTCTTTTTAACTGAAAAGGGTATACAAGCTTAGTAAAAGCTATAGTAATATAAAAGTTTTTTTTTATTATTGTTTAATCAAAGAAATTATAATCTTTCATAACTGAGAATAAGCAAATAGTAAAATGAACTTTAAAACGAGCAATGCAAAGTACAGAATAGATAACAATTGAATGACTTGAGATTATCCATCTGTTAGACCTATAGAAATACCTGTCCGTACGTCTACTAGAAATATTTTGAACTTTTGCCAATTGTTGAAAATTTTAGTGTGTATATATTAGGTTTTCTGTATTGGTTCAATTATGAAACAATTGTTAAAAATTCTTTTGAACTACAAGAAAAGACGAGACAAGCGAAGACAAATTTCCATAATACGCAATGTTTTAATAAAAATAACAACAAATTAATTTATATGTTTTTGTTGTTTCTGCATTAATTTATTATTTAAAAAGAAAAATCTCGCTAAATTTTCATTATTAAATGGACCTTTGATGCATCCTTTTGAAGATCCATAAAAAACTGCCCAACGCTCCTGATTTTGCCTTATTGCTTATCAGTAAAATAAATAAATTATTTATTCTATTTACACATATTTATATAATACTTATGAGTATGTACACATATGTATATATATGCCTATATATTGGTATATAAATTAATTACTATCTGTGGATTTATAGAACACGCCTTGCTTTGATTAGGAAGCCTTTTAAAAGCCGGCAAACCAGAAGCAATTCGCCACTAGTTGATTAGTTAATATACCCTGCAATTATTGGCTAAAGGGTATATAGTTAAGTCAGTTAATTTTATATAACACAAAATAAAGTAACTACACTCTTCCTTAGAATATTTAGGATATATATGTATATTAGGATATTTATCAGCCTATTTAAAATTTGAAATGTCTATTAAGGTTTTACTGCAGGGTGTCTCTAGGTCGACTATCCGATTCTATATACAGACTGGTTTATTTGTTTGTGATCGAATCATTATCAGGTTTTGATAATAAGCCTCACTAAGCTCATATATATACATATATATAGAGGGTGAAATCCAAATGAAAATACCTATATACACAAATAAACATATGTAGTACTTAATATAACTTAAATTGAAATGCAAATTGATTCAACCTTCTCTTTCGTTCCATGTCATCAATAGAGTCTGCCATGAGCCGTCTTCTGGAGAAGCCGAACATTGCCATGTCCATTACAGCAACGGGTAGTCAATTATCAAACACTGTAGCAGCTGCCCCCACGGGGAACAAAAGCACAGATATGGAGGATGAGGATGACAGTGGGACAACTGCATTGAAATCAATAACATCAGCAATAACAACTCCTGCCAAAGTCAATCAGCATCATAGCAACATTAAGACTACTGAGAGTAAGTGCGGCAAAAAAAAAAAATAAAATAATAGTAAATATATTATTAAATTGATTCTCATTATCTTATTTGTTTTTGGCAGTGCGTAAAAAAATCGATGAAGTGCTTATAAGTCTGATAGCTGGAGCTGCAGCGGGTGCTCTGGCCAAGACGACAATTGCCCCGCTGGATCGCACAAAGATTAATTTTCAAATACGGAAAGATGTCCCTTTCTCCTTTCGCGGCTCGCTGCTGTACCTGAAACAAACATACACCAAGGAAGGCGTATTGGCCCTGTGGCGTGGCAATTCGGCAACAATGGCTAGAATTGTACCCTATGCGGCCATACAATTTACTTCCCATGAACAATGGCGTCGCATTCTCCAGGTGGATACTAATGGCACAGAGTAAATTCTCTTATAATTTATGCCTCTTGCACAGATTAACTTACTTTGATTTTATCTTCAGCACTAAAGTACGCCGATTTGTGGCTGGTTCACTGGCTGGCATTACTTCACAGTCATTGACGTATCCATTGGATTTGGCTCGTGCTCGTATGGCTGTCACAGATCGATATACTGGTTACCGCACATTACGTCAGGTTTTTACAAAAATCTGGGTAGAGGAGGGCCCACGGACATTGTATCGCGGTTATTGGGCTACGGTATTAGGTGTAATACCTTACGCGGGCACCTCTTTCTTTACTTATGAAACACTTAAAAGGGAATACCATGGTGAGAGATAAAACGATGCATTAATACATAAAGCAAATTGCAAAATGTAATATTTAAAAAAATTGAATGTTAGATCATAAATATATATTTATACAAATTTATAAATATATATCGTTCTCTGCTCATCGATTATATTCTTGTTTAAATATTTACACTTCTAATGATTCTACTAACCCTTTAAATTCAAATTAATTTTAATAATTTTCTCTTGTTTTCTGTTAATTTTTTTTTTAACTTTAGAAATGGTTGGCAATAATAAACCAAATACTCTAGTCTCGTTGGCGTTTGGCGCTGCAGCTGGTGCAGCCGGACAGACGGCCAGTTATCCTTTGGATATTGTGCGTCGACGTATGCAAACGATGCGGGTGAATAAATCAGCCAATGAGCGCTGTCCCACAATCCTGGAGACGCTCACTAAGATTTATCGGTGAGTAAGCTCTAATTTTAATCTCGATTTTAAAAATAACGTTCTTCTATTTTATCTATTAATAGTGAGGAGGGCATAAAAAATGGCTTTTATAAGGGCTTGAGTATGAACTGGATTAAGGGACCCATTGCAGTGGGTATAAGTTTCTCAACGTATGACTTGATCAAGGCTTGGCTTAGGGAATTATCTCATTTGAAGCGAGGACGGATTCACGAGTAGCATTTTAGAATTACTATTTGCAAACACAAACACAAAAACCAAAACGCAGCATCAACATCATGCTATAATTGTTAGATATTTTTAGTTGCTAGTTGTGGAATGAAACGATGAGTTGAAAGTACAGATAAAGAAGGCTTTACTTTGTTATTACATTATCTGCTTTAAGCTGAAAGTATACACAGGGCAAAAACAATAAAACAATCAAACTGTCTCCATGTATAAAAACTCATCCATACATATGAAATACTTCCTACTCTTTAGGTGTTACTTGGACAATAACAAAACTTTATTACAATTAATGTGTTAATGCTATAATCTTGGCTTTTTCTGTTTTTAATTGTTTTAAGTAGAAGTTGTGTAAAAAAAAGCAAATTGTCAGGAATTTATTATAAATGTTCACCAGCGGAATAATTCTTATGCATATTTATATATTTTATATGAGTGTGTTTTTATTAGTAAAAATAAATTTATAAAACTGTTCATCATTCCTTTCTCTTGAAAAGATTTTTTTAAAATCCCGAATCTGGTTTAGTCGTTTTATACAATCGTCTGGCAACACTGACTATTTCTGTCTCTGTGCTATTCTGGCGGTTTCTAGCTGTGGTGAATAATAAAGCTGACATCGATAAGACTCTGGCAACGCTAGTTACTTTTTTGCCGAAAATTAAAAGTGCGCAATTTAATTGTTTATATATTTATTTGAAAAAAAAAGCCCAATATCGCGAAGTCATAGTGTCAATGTGGGCCACGACCTGGGCCGCAGGCTGTTATTAACATTCAAGGCGTTCTTATTTTAATGTATTTGTCAACTTGCGGCCGGACTGTCAACAAATCACAACCATAACCAAAAAAAAAAACAGGTACGGAAGAGTGGTGTTCAGAATCATTAAAAAGTTAAAAGGCAATTTAAAAAATGGCTCGATTTTGATTTGATTTTGTATATGTATACATACATAAAATTCGTTGTTCCTAGCGACGTTGTGCTCCTCCTGTTGCTTCCCCCACGTTTAGGCGTTCATTTTGCTTGTTGCTGCGCACAACAGGTGAAACAGGACAAGGAAAACATATGTGTGTATATATAAAAATATTGCAAAATATGTCTATATGCGACGATAAATTGATATACAAAATAAAATTAATTGTTTTTAATTATGCAGTGTTGCGTACAACCACAGAGACCCATTCATTTATATATGTACATATGTGTCTATATATACATATGTATGTACATACATGCATTTGTATTATATATAGGGACACAGTGAATCAAAAGAGCATGTACTTGCTCTAGGGAATTAAAACTCAGAGCTTATTTAAAATCATACCTATAGGGCGAACCGAAATAAAGTAATCTGTTATTGATTTTGGTAAAATAGTGCTGAAAATACTAGGGGTATGTGAGCGGGGGCGGGAAGTTCCTTAATCATCGCTGGCATGGTAGTAAATTGAATTATTTGTATGATTGTTATAAAACTCATTCCGGACAATAAATTGTAGTCTTAACAGTAGAACAAATGGACGCCTTATCTTATACAGAAGGTTCTAAGATATTTTCTACACTGTAAGGTAAAAACTCGGGCCAAAGTAGATTAAATAATCTTTCGAAAAACTAAGTCAAGTACTTTTTTTTGTTTTCAATTGGCGTTAAGCCAATTAGAATTTAAATATTTTTAAAAAATTATATTATATGGTGGCAATTTACTTGCTGAGCACACTGTATACAGACAGTAAAATTTCATCTTGATTACCCCGACTTTTCATGATAACCCCGATAATTAATTTTTTGTGTGATTACATGTTATATAGTGCCTTGTCGGGTCATGTAAAACTAATTTGTTTTTATATATTACAGCTAATTATATTTTACAGAATATGTAAATAATGTTAAACTTTGACCTTCATTTTCTCATTTTCTCTCTTTTTCTCTGTCTCACTTTTGCTCTCGTTTCCAGCTCAAAAAGAGCGATTTAACATAGTTTATATTAACCAACAGGCACTGTTGCGCCTATTAACATTAACCTGTTGTCTTACACTGAAAAAAAATGGAAATGAAAATATGAAAATCTCTTATTCTATTAAAGTTCTTACTTTCTATATACACACTTTCGTGAGTGCTTTTGCTACAAAAGGTTTAAACAACCCTAACAAAATTAGTATTTCAACAAACTAAAAGTTATTGTATGCTGACCAATAATTTTTCACTAATGTTTACTGGGTGACTTTTCATTAGCAGAGCTGTTAAGCCTTAAGGGCTTTGTTGTTGGATATTCTAGACACAACAGCATTTTAACATTCATCTGTTCAGTGTTGTTTTTGTTTTCTAGGTGAGTGGGCATTCACTAGCAGTTGTTGCTCACTTTGTGAAGTCGCGAAAGTGAAAGAAATATTGATTAGGAATCGCGCGGAAAATGTTTAATAATATATGAGCTTAAAATATGTGAAAGAAAAAATGTATTAATTAA
Source organism: Drosophila emarginata (assembly GCA_037075365.1). Classification (NCBI taxonomy): domain Eukaryota; kingdom Metazoa; phylum Arthropoda; class Insecta; order Diptera; family Drosophilidae; genus Drosophila; species Drosophila emarginata. The sequence continues at coordinate 13,871,133 of JBAMCD010000221.1, read as the reverse complement.
TACGTAACCAAAGGGAAAAACGCGAAGAGTCAAAAGGTGCGTTTTCAACATTTATTTATTGTTGTTTAGATTTAAATTATTCATTTAGTTGTTGATCTACACATGTGTGTGACTTTGTGTTTGTGTAAGAGTGAGTTTAAATCAAAACACAAACGCAAAAGAAACTTGCTCAAGAAATTAAAAGTACACACTGTCAAAACGAGCAGCAAACCGTGTGGACGTGGGTGCGCGTAGGATTAGAAGTTAATTATATAAAATAAACTAATTGCAGGCTCGCCTGTGTAGTTCATCTACAAACATCCATTCAATTTCTTGCCACTTCCTTTTTACAAAAACAAAAAAATATAAAGTCGCAGCCAAAGAGAGTAAGCAAGTGCTAGTGTTATTGAGTGGGTGAGAGTGTAGTTTCAGTGTATTGAGAATACATATGTGTGGACGATTTAAAAATAAAACGGCAAATATCGACGCAGCAGCCGCCAAATACAAATACACGTATACCAACACCCAACACAATAAACGGCATTTGTGGCAGTATATTTGTATACTAAAGGTAAATAGAAAACTGTGAGTGGGAAAGAGAGATATATCAGAGGTGGGTAAAAGAGAGGGCGAACGCCCTGAGAATGAGTAAAACACGGGCAACTGTTTTTCTTGTTCTTGTTCTTTTTGCTGTTTGTGTAGTGCACGTAAAATCAACAAGCATATGTATTTGTGAAAGGGGGGGTAGGGACCAACCCGTCAGCCAAAACATGGGCGTGGGCGGGACCCCACAAGTGGTGATTGGTAGGAGGGGAACGTTTGGGTGTTAGAAAACACGACAACCGCGACGGCGCAGGATTTTCATCTAGAAGCTTCGATGAGCAATTTCCAAACATTTTTAACCAAACTAAATTCAAATAAAAACAATTTTTCTATATTTTGCTCTGTCGGTTTTTGTTTTTATTTTTAATTTCCTCTTTGTTTTTCCTGCTAGCCTACAGTAAATCATGTGTTTCCACTTGAGATTGTTTTTGCCACACACACCAACGCATGTGTTCTGCACATGGATACAGCGACGAAAGATAGCACAAACAAGTGTGCCATATTTTAGCTCTCATCTACGTCATTAATGGATCCTTAACAGAAGCGATCTTCGCAAAAGCACATGCTTATATTTATAACAATTCAGATTACACTTTCTTTGAATTTCTTCGGATATATAAAATTGAAAACATTTTCTTTAGTCTAACAATTGTTGCAAAACTTTTATAGGTTATATTAAAGTTGGTTCTCTTTAGTATCATAAATAAGCAACGACATATGCAATTCAGTTTCCAATGCCTACTGATATTTTGAATTATGATCAAAAGCACAGTCTGACACAGCTGTGTTTGTATATATTCGTATTTGATGTTAGTGACGTCACATGATTCAAATCAAATAACGGACCTGCGCAATGCACTATCTTCTGCTATATTTTGCTTGTGTACTGCACTCTTCCTGGGTTTGTGTCGCAGGCATATCTCACTTCGTCTATATGTTGTTGTTAATTCCTGGAAAAATCATAAAAACAAAAGAATATAAAAATTCTTTTTTTGTTTGTAGCAGCAGCAGCAACAGCACCTCGAGCTATTGAGTATATTAGCTGCTCCTCGCCTTGTCGCCACCTCCCCCAACCTCCCTTCTTTAACAACGATGATACTCAGACATTTACACGTTAGTCTTTGAGTCTATTGCCCCGACGTTCTCATATTCACATGCTTTCAATGCGATCGACAATGAAAAGGCACGACGAACGTTCTGCCCGCTCAACACTTTTTATCTCGGTATTTCTTTACTTGAAGCGTTCTTTTCATATCATTGAATGTCGTTGTTACCTGCAAAAAAAAAAATTTTCCCCTCTGTGTGAACAAAGGTAAATCAAGCATATAGATACATATACTTATAAACCTATTATAAACAATAAATACATATATTTTGGTTTATTGCTAGAATTATTTTATCAGTATTTCCAATCGAGAAATGTCTCTCTGATGTTTCTAAGTAAGTGATAATCAGTATATATGTATGTAGGTATCAGTATTAATTTTTTATTCAATAGCTGATCCTGATCAATAGGAATTGTTTTGCAAAAAAATGGACGAATGGCTTACTGACCACAGGTCGTTATCACATTGTTCCATCTTTGAAAGAAATAAATAACTTTTACCATATGAAAGCCTTTCATTCACAAACTTAACTACGCAGTAAGTTGCGTTTTTATAAATTTGAACTGCTGGCGTCACAAAAGTGCATGAACGCACTTATAATTCTTTTCTTGACTAAATATTGAGACAAATTTAAATTTTAAAATTTTGGTCGCTTGCAGTGTATTTAATATTAATTTTTATTGACAAATTTAATTCAGAACGGTTCTCCGTATTAAAGCGATTCCATTAAAACGTCAAAGAGCTTAAATAGAAAATATTTTGATACTTTTAAAATTTTTTATTTAATAATTTTTAAAGATAACTTAAATAAGGTTTAATGTTATTGTACTTGAGAAATAAGAAAAAGAAATCATTCAAATTTAAATACATTATATCTAAGTATGTATGTATGTATGTACGTACATCTTAGAATTTATAAAACTTGTTCCTTTCAAAAACAATTGTTAACGAAAGAAAATTTTGTTTCTTGTGCTATGGTCATTGTTTTCTCCCTAATAACCTTCAATTTATTCAATTTTTTAAACTAAAATGATAATGGAAACAGTTAGTAGGTATTCATATTTAGTCCAAGTGCGTCATTTCATGTATTTTTTTATATCCAACCACTAAATTATTTGTTTAAAAGCATTTTTTCCGAGTTTATGACTATTTAGCAATATTGTCTAATGTTCGTTGTGGCTGTTTGCGTTGTGTGTCTGTGATGTTCTTTGGCATGGAGTTGGCCCCATTGGGACCCCCTGTGACAGATGTACCTAAATATATATACATACATATATGTATATACAGTGGTTATGTGTATTGCAAGGTTTCTGCTCCAACTTTGCCTTTTACTGTTTTTTTTTGCTTGGTTTGTTCGTTTTGTTATTTTTTTTTTTTGCAGCTTCGACATTTGTGCCAGCCAGTCATACATTTAGTTTTTTTTTCTTTTTGTTTAATTTTTTATAAGCAACAAACACACACAGACTCTATCACACAACAAACACACATACAGTTAAACAGTCTGTGTCGTTGGTAGTATGTATTTGTTTTTGCACTCTGTGAGTTTTTGCTGCCGCTCTCTTTTACTCTCTTTTGCTCTGCTGCCGGTCGCCAAGTGTTATTTAAGTAATCATTTATCGTTGTTGCGCTCGCCTGACATTTTGATACCCTGTGCATCGATAGGATAAAAAGTATATTGAGATTTCCAAATAGAAGGAAAATTATATTCTTCTACTGGAAAAATAATATATGTAGCTAATTTGTTGATGAAATCCTTAAACCGATTATTAGAGCTGGGTGTCGTCAATGAGACGAGTTATAATCAATGTTAATCCACTTCTTAGGCACCTACTCACTTTATGTTGGGTATCATTAAGTAAATCAGTCTACGACTTATAACATAAACATACAAATAATCACTGTTCTCTGTTTCACAACCTTTTATTGATCCAAAGAGGGTATCTATTTATTGATATGATGGAGCAAATGGTATATGGTTATTTCTTGCTGTTTGTTTAATGGCATTTTCAGTTCTCGTTTCTGTTGACTTTGCTTTTCTCATATCAATATATGTATAGTACATACGATGTTTTGATATGTTCATATACGCCCACCCGCACACCATCATACATGCATCTGGAGCGTGTTCAGCAAGTCTCAAAGATGATTTTTAAATTATTTTCATTACCTTTTTATTACTCTCACAATAATTAAATATACAAACAAATCTTTAACCAAAATGTGCAAAAAAAATTCTGGAATATTAAATAATGATCAGTTCATCCATGCAACTTAATTCTTGTTAACTGTCCCCCACATTTGAGATTAATCTACTTGTTGTCGTTTTGATTATCACTTCAATATTTATACATATAAATATATTCATTTTTGAATTCATAAATTGGTGTTTTTCCCAAATGTGGCGCAGTCCCATCTTGCGAATTTCTTTTTAAACATTAAGTGATAACATTAATTAGCGAATAAATGTGGTTAATATTTATTTAATCTGTTGCCCAAGTTCTTTAGGCGTATGTTGAGGGTTTATTCTTATAAAAATAACTGATAATAATAATCTGCCACACTTTAATTGTTTCAAACGAGTCAGAGTCGAAATATTTAATAATAATTTATAAGTATCAAACAAGTACAAGATCTATGATTGAAGATGGGCATAAGCTAATAATGAAAATACATACTAGTTTCGGTAATCTCTGTAAAATTAAGTCAAAAAAGCGGGTAAGAAATTTTATTTTTACCTCAAAAAAAAATAAAAATTTCTAGCCATAAGATAAGATATTTTGTTTTCCTTAACATTTCTCCGAACTGATTTCGCTGCTAACTTCTTTATACGGTTTATTTAGTGTTTACTGTATTCAAAGTAAGTTATCAGTTACTGCAGCTATAAAACTTTCCGCTAACAATAACATGAAACGAAATCTTTTAGTTTAACAAAACTCAAATCTATCTGCATCTTTGTGGGGAAATCTCTTTACTTTGTTAGTGTTGTTGTTGCGCCAAAATATTGTATTGTGTATCTTTGGATTATTTTGCTTTCAGGTGGCTAAGATAAGTTTTTGTTTTCAGAAATGGCAAAATCTAGCTACATATTTGAATTAGATCACGCGAGCAGTTGAACAAGTGGGGGTAGAGGAAGGTATCTACATATAGCATCAGATGCGTACAAGATATATATGTATGTATGTACATATATATACATATGTACAAATATATATGTATGCCTATTTGTGAACGGAATTTTGTTTAGTTTATTTGGGGATGATCTTATCAAATACCGTTTGCACAATTCTTGTTGAGTCATCATAAAACTGTGGTCTTCAAATGGGCCATGTGTGTTAATCGTATATTTCAAATATGTATAAATATACATACATGTGTAGATACATACATATGTACATACATATGTATGTATGTATGTATGTATAAATATGAAAAAGGGAACAACGAAAATGCAATTGGACATTTTTTTTGTATGTGGGCGGACATAAGATGATGCAGCAGCTGGCAACCGTTTGAATATGCAAAATTTTTTTTGTAAAAGTCTATGAAAATTTGCAACTAATTGCACTATTGCACTTTTGGATTTTCCCATTTGACTTTTGCATTGACTTAGTTACAATTTTGTTATACACTTTTTTAACTTTGCTACTTCTTCCATGGAAACAAAAAGTTGTCTAACCAGTTTTGCATTTTCACTACTTTCTTTGTTTTTGCATTTCAAGGTCAATTATGCCACAGGTTTTTCTTGTTGGGCGAAAATAGAGCAAGCGCGTTGCCACCTCAAGGTCGTGTTTAGGAAATACAGTGAGCCAAAGAGGAAGAGAGAGAGAGAGATATACTTATATCAATAGAGATAGTAATATAGAAAAAGAAGTTGTGTGGGAGAGAGATGCAAAGAATAGCTTTATTTTCTATACCCTTGCAAATTGAGAGTTTATTGATTGCACTTTTGTTTTATTTGCATTAAAATGCATATCTACACACATGCATAGAAACGTGTGTATTTAGAGGGTTACCAAGAATATAAAACATATTTTTTTATAAACGGAAATATGTGCTTCCTTTTTAAAATAGTGTTCTTATCAATGATGCACAAATACATACACATGTACATATGTATGTATCTATGTACATATATACATATGTACATACATACAACTTATTTACATACATACATATATTGCCAAATTCAAGCTATTTAACACAGCAATTCTTGGAAATATAATTTTCGGTGAAAACGGTTTTACGTCAATGCAAAACAAAGTTTCTGCCTTTTTTATTTTTTGCATCTTAAATTGTTTTATCTGGTATTGAATTTATAAATTTTTAAAAAGCTTCGTTACATATGCGTTGTTTTGACTTAAAGAATATACGATATACATACATACATACATATGTATGTACATATGTTTGAGTAGACACGTTTTTAGCCTCCTAATGGTAGAGGTATTCTCTCTCTTTCTCTTCTCCTCCGGCCTGTAAATATTTCTTATTCATATCAGCTTTACGGCTATCTATAAATAATAATGTCTACCTTTGAAAAGGAGGATTATTATTTGACGCTCGTTGCACTAGACAAATAGAACCCCCTCCTCCCACACATACTCACCCCGCCCAGCAATACACTTTTGCCCCACTAATTCTCTGTGTAGCTATCGCACACACAAACAAACATATGTGCATAAACACATATGTATGTCCATATGTACATCCATACATACATACATACACACTGTCCAATACGTGTGCACATTCTATTGAAGTTATAAAAATCGAGTGTTGTTTGCATTTGTGTGTGTGTGTGTCTGTTAGAGGGCGGCAAGTCTTCTGTTTTGCCGCCATCCAACTACCGGTTATCGCACTCGTCCAACCTAGCTAAGGTTTTTATCGCCGTCATAGTCGTCGACATAGCCGCCTTCGCCGCCGCCGCTGCCCCAACAGCTTTTTGCTCGCAGCCTTTCTTTGCACTGTGGTTTTATTTATGTGTTTATTATTGCTGGTTCAGTTGTGCTATTCGTTGTTGACCGAACAAACGAAAATGAATAACATTTTTGTGGTTTACACTCTGAAGAAAATGTACAAGAAAACATATGTTTGCCATTGATTCAAACCCAGGGGATTTTTCTGTTCATCCCATTGTATTTAAATTGGGGCAGTAATGTTTGCTTTTTATTTTTGATAATTACTTTTTGTCATGATATCTGCAAATTCTGAACAAAAAATGTACCAATTTTCGCAACACAAATCTCTTCATTTGTTATAAATTTTAAAGTTGATATTAAGTTTAAGTACAAACAATTTACTCAGAGTAAGTATGACGAATTTGTTAATCAGTGAAAATAATATAATAAAGCGAAGTATAAAAATTAAACTACATAAATAAAAAATTTATCTGCGGGATATTTATATACATATGTACATACATACATACATACATATGTATGTATATATTTAAAATCGGATGGAGTTATATAGCAGATAAGTCCCGTAGAGTTGATGAGGCCCATTTAAAACTTTTTGGTTTGCATTTGTTTTTTTGTCATTCTATTTGAAAGACACATGGGAATTTGAGTTAATAGACAGACAGACAAACACACACACACACACCATAAAACTAGCACACGCATCGCGAACTATGCCATTCATAATGTAAAAGGGCCACTTTTAATTATTGTTTTCGCTTAGTTAGTTTTATTACTGTTAATTATATGGTTTTCGCTTCTTTTCCTGACCAGCATATTTGCATAGCTTTTCCATTAGTAAAATTTTGGAGGACAAACATACACACCGAACACTTAATTATTTTTGCATTTTATTTAACGTGTCGCTGTTCTTGACTAAATTGGTAACAATTCTGAATAAACTGAAATAATGTTTGCTACCCCCAAAGCGTGTGCGGTGTCTGCCGCTATCTTGGCTAAAAAAAAAACAAGAACAAGAACAAAAGTGGCAAGTAACTTTAACTGGTATTCCATTTAATCAAATACTCATAATCAATTTTAATGGCAACTGATTCATCGAACAATGCTTCTTACCTTTGCTGTATTTATTCCTTATCAATTTTTATAGTGGTTGGCAAATTTCTTAGTAAACTTCGATTGTTTTAACAATTTCAAAATAATTCGCATTTCGGTGTAATTTATTCAAATCGAAAGGTAAAATAAATATATATGTGCATATATATGGTAAAAATGAAAATTTACTATGCCCCATTGAACAAGTTCTCTTATCAATAGTCAAATTTTGGGACATATAAAAGGAAAGAAGTTAACGTTTGCCCATTTTAGTTTTCGTTCAATTACTCAACGGAGAAGTAGCGTCTAATAAAATAGATAAATACAGGTAAATAGAATATGTACATATCTCATACCATACGTCTTGCATCTGTTGGAATTTGGGAATACAAAAGTTGACCATTACTTAGAATTCTTTTTAAATTCTCAAATATGTATATAATACTCATAATAATTGATGAGTCGCCAATAATATTAAATCTTAATAATTTTATACAAATTTATAAAGAGGTGAACTCTTTGAATTAGAAACCATTTTTAAATCCTGACTTAAACTTGAACTAATTGAAATCAATAATAGTGGATGTCGCGAATTCTACACTAATTAACTACTTATTTATAAATACGATAAGGTAAATATCAGCGTAGAACCCCCAAGTAGTTAGTAGTATTTTATCTGGGAATGAATCTTGAATGGGATATACAAACTAAAAGTTTATTTACACGGCTTTCCAAATATAAGATAAAGCAGACAATTCTTAGGATTGCTTTTTAGAGCTTTTTGTTTAATAAATAGTAAGTAGTAGAACTGTAAAGGTCTATATATTTCTCTGATTGGTGTGTTAACTAACTGTCTGTTCCATTTATTTATCTCAAATAACAATACCTTTTGTTTATAAATATTGAAAATTCCGTTTAATTAATTGATAATCGATATGAATAAACAAGGGAATTAAAAACTTTATGTGAGTAAAGTTTTTAGTTTCCTCAGATGTTGCGTCCTTGGTGGGTGGTTTTCTATTTCTGTTTAACTTTAATTGTGCACTCAAGTTCAATCGCCATTATGATTCAAATTAATAGCCTTTGTTCGTTCGATTAAAGAAAACTTTTATAATGGAAGCATAATGGCGTCTTGGCAACAACTAACCACCAACCATGGTAGCCAAACTAACTCCGCACATGAGCGTTAAAACAAAAGTTTTTCAACTTTGACTTTGATTTCTTTTGAAAATAAAAGAAAAAGAAAATAAATAGAAAAAACCTTGAACTACTTTGCAGCAGCAACAGCAGTAAAGAAGAAACTTATCCAAAAAAGAGAAAAACAGAAGATAAAAATGAAATCTTTGATTCATCCCTGAGAGTCCGACATTGACTTTGTCGTTAGTGAACCGCACATCCGATTTTGGTTCCTGGGGCAGGTACCAAAAATCCGCGACCTGTTTTTGTATGTTGTCGTTGTTAGTCTCTTTTTCTTTTTCTTTTTCATTTTCTTTCTCTATCTCTGTGTCTTTCTCTTTCTCTGATACCGGTTACCATCAGGATGATATGGGGATATTAATTCCGTTTATACATATATAACAATATTATCTTCTATAATCTTTGGAATATTTATTTCAGTATTTATTATTTCAGTTTTGGAGCTAAAATAATGGCTCTGTAGTAGATAGACGTGAAGCGAAATTAATTAGCAACATTTGGGTGGATTTGACATGATTAGGGTATCTTGCTTTAGGGTATCAAAGAGTCTACTAGGCTTTACGGGGGGATTTTTTTAACCTACAAGTTGTCCCTTTTGTTTGATTTTTGGCTGCATTTTGTGTGTTGTGTTGTGTTTGTGTGTGTTTCCAGTCATTAGATCCTTATCTAATTTCTTTGCTAGCCCCTGGACTGGTTTGTCTTGTTGTTCACTTTTATAAAAAAGAAGTTTTTTTTTGTCGTCCGTGGGGCCCATTCATATTTGCTACGTGAGCGTCTTTTTGATGTTGTTGCTGCTGTTGCTTGCTGCTGTTCGTCTCTATTTTTCTAAAGAAATACGTAAAAATTAGCGTATCGACCACAAAAGCAAACATACTGGGCATTGGGAATTGCTTGCTATTGGTATTGAAAGTGTATTTCTTGGGTTCAGATCTAGGTTTTTTTTGTTTGGTTTTACGGTCACGTTTTGGCGACAAATACTAAACGTCGGGACTTGGTTTGGATCTGGTCTGGGCAAGCCTGGCTCGGCTTAGTTTGGTTTGCAGTAACCTTATCAGCGCTATTTAACATGGCTATTAACTTGAACTCGTATTCAGCTGTGCAATTGGACTTGACTCGCTGTGCAATAAATTTTCACACCTGTCGGTCGGTTGTTCGTCTACACACAGTGCCTCGAAATCCCTACGTTTCGTTTTCTATGTTTATTTTCTCACTTGCGTGTTAGTTTTTTGTATTTGGTTTTGTTTGTTTACCATAAGCCATACGTTTTATTTTTTTTTTTTTCGTTTTGTTTTGTTAAATATATTCATATTTTCTTTATTTAGAATAAGACCCACTGTAACAAGTATTCTTCCATCAGTTCGTCTCCGTATCTCCTTCTCTGTAACTCTCTCCTGTAATAAAAACTAATTCAATTCTATTAAAGTATACATTTTGAATGATATAAATTGCAATTAATGCTAACACACGAAGTAACACTGAAAAAAGTAGCCTCCAGATATAAATGTACATACATATGTATATTTCTTTTGAAACGTGCCCTTTAAGAATTAGCCTAGAAGTGTGTCTGGTGGCTTTGGTGGTATTAATACTCAAAGATGACGATATCATTATACATAGATACATATATGTAACATACCATTTTCATAACCATATTCATGCATATCCATACATATACTCGTATTCATTCATATATAAATATATGCTTATTTGTGTTATGTTTTATTTTATAGTCATCAGTCATCAACTTACCAAATATTCATACTATAATTAAAACCAAAAACAAAACAAATAAAATCAACATCGCATTTTATGGACGAATCACAATCATTTGCTTATGGAAGTCAGCTGGACCTTGGGTCAAGAGGTCATCTAGAACTTCGCTAGAATAGCAGCAAACCAAAAATAACATCGAATTCACATAAAAAAAAAAAACAAAAAAACAAAACCAAGCATTAACCCAGCCTTCTAATAAAAAATAAACCATCAAATAAACCATATTTATCCAATTGTATAAAGTATACATACTATTCATACACATTGAGCATGAGCCTGTGGAAACGCATTTCCAGCCATGCGGACTGTGAGCAGCGCATGGCGGCTTTTTACGATGAGAAGGGTCTGTTCGACCTGCGTCTCTGCTTGGCGCCCTGGATCGAAGATCGAATAATGTGAGTAGCACGATAAAGGGTGCCGAAGAGAGCGATTGAGATTGTCAGGAATTCTACTTGGTTATAGAATGGATTTTTCTTATTTATTTTTTTCTTTTTAACTCTCATTTAACTGATTTTATTGTATTTTTTCGTTCTCTTTTTTCCATCTCTAGGTCCGAGCACATTACACCAAATTCAACCGAACAATTTGAACGCATTGCGCTCAAATTTAACGAGGATTTACAACAAAAACTTTTATCAACTCGGACAGCCACCGATCAGGCTCTCAAGTATCGTGTGGTCGAGCTTTGTGCCCTCATACAAAGGATACCAGCACTTGAGCTATATACGCACCTTCGGAGCGGATTGCAAAAGGAATTGCAATTAGCCACGGAAAAAAGTGTGGCGGCAACTGGGGGACAATCGATGCCGCTGCATCCCTACAATATGAATAATCCAGCGCCTATGGTTACTGCTGGCTTCATGGATGATGCCAGTCAGCTTATAGATGGTAGTGGCGTTGGTTCAGCTGTTGCTGCCGGTGCAGTTACTCCACCAATGGGTGTTATGGGTCACAATCCAGCACCTCTTCCGGTTATGGGTGTAGTCAAAATGGAGCTATATGATTTGAATCAACAGATCTTGCAAAGCTATAATGATTTCTGTAATATTGCGAATCCCCTGAAAGTGATGATGAGCACCTATGAATACATGATACAGATGACAGGTGTACAGAAAGCAGAAGTAATGCGTAATATAATTGAGCAGAAGACAGGCATTGTGTGCCATTTGCGGCGAAGTTTCATGTGTTACGATACGTTGCAGGATATGGCCGTCACAGAGCTTAAAAACTGGCGACGCCAGCAAGCTCAGGCTGGCAATGGAGCCTCATTCAATGAGCAAATGTTAGATGATATTCAGCGCTGTTTCGGTTTACTTGAAACATTTGTATGCCATTTGCTGGAGGCGGTTAAGCAGGTCCGTCATATGGAAGAGGATCAAGAACTAAAAGTCTTCATTGAGCAGGTTCAGATCGCTCAAAAAAATCTGGTCTGTTCCGCTTTTATTGTAGACAAGCAGCCGCCACAGGTAATGAAAACCAATACACGTTTTGCATCTTCGGTTCGTTGGTTAATTGGCTCCCAGCTGGGTATACATAATAATCCTCCCATGGTCGAGTGCATCATTATGTCAGGTAAGTGTATAAATCAATTTTCTTTTAACGCCAACTGACAAAAATTTTGATTTTATTTTCTTATAGAACAACAAGCCCAACGTTTTGTCACTCGTGGAACACATATGGATGGGATGAATAATAGTATGTCCGGTCAATCGTCTGGCGAAATACAAAATTGCTCTAGCACCATGGAGTACCAATCAAATCAACTTTTCTCCGCCAGTTTTAGAAATATGCAGCTTAAGAAAATAAAGCGTGCCGAAAAGAAAGGCACTGAAAGTGTTATGGATGAGAAATTTGCCCTCTTTTTCTATGCCACCACCACAGTTGACAGCTATCAGATTCGTGTATGGACACTATCGCTGCCGGTAGTTGTAATTGTCCATGGCAATCAGGAGCCACAATCCTGGGCCACCATCACCTGGGATAATGCATTCGCAGATATTGTCCGTGATCCATTTGTGGTCACTGATCGTGTGACATGGTGTCAGCTCTCTATGGCCCTCAATATTAAATTTGGTTCCTCCACACAACGACCGCTGACATCCGAGAATTTGGAATTTCTTTGTAAGTGAAACTAAATCTGGCTATGCTTAGTTTCTGCATATATTAGTGCAGTTTGATTTGTAATAATTATACATCTAATCCCGTTTTAGAATCAGTACTAACCATTTGTCCGATATCTTGAACTTTTTTAAAAGTTACATATAATATTGCATTTCTTTACATCAAACATATTTATAGTATAAGCGAACTGATTTTATTCTCTGCGCTTTAAAAATCTTGCCAAGAAACCGCTTTGTTAAATTAAGAAAATTTACAAATTAAAATATGACAATAATTTAAACAATAAGATTAACAATTATGTATATATATATTTTCTGTATTTTTAATAGTTGAAAAACTTCAGCGCGATAATATTAGCGGAGAAAGAAATGAATGCATTTCGTGGAATCAATTCTGCAAAGAGCCATTACCAGATCGTGCATTCACTTTTTGGGAATGGTTCTATGCCATTATGAAACTCACCAAAGACCATTTGCTGGGCATGTGGAAGGCGGGTCGTATTACCGGCTTTATTAGCAAGGCCAAGGCTCAGGATAATCTGATGCGGGCCATAACAGGAATAGGCACATTTTTGGTTCGCTTTTCTGACAGCGAATTGGGTAAGATATATGAGAGAGATAGATTATTTGATTATTAAATGTATTAATTTCTATATATAAAACATAGGAGCCGTCTCTATTGCTTATGTGGATGAATATGGTGCGGTGGTCATGTTGAAACCATGGACATCAAAAGATTTCCATATAATTAATTTGGCTGATCGCATACGGGACTTGGATCTGCGCTATCTCCATCCGACAGACATTAATGTTGCGCCACTAGAGCGGGATGCAGCTTTTTCAGAGTTCTATACACCGCGAAATGGTATAGAAGAGTTCATTTTGATTGGTCTTGATTGTATAACTTTTGTTCTCTTCCATTTTATAGAACCTGCACCGCGAACTGATGGATATGTGCCCAGTACGATACGAGTCCAGGTGCGTTCCTCTGGCGGAGATAATGGTTCGATTGCCGGCACACCGCATCATCCAATGCAATCGCCGCCACAGGATGTCATGAATATGGGAAAGTAAGTTAAGCATGCCGATCCACGTATATAACTAACTTTTTCCAAATTCTCCCTCCTTTTCCGTCACTAAATTAACAATAATAAATGGTTATTGTATTTAATTTTGAACTTAATTTTGTCGATAAACCCGAAGCAAACCTTTAGACGAACTGGCCGAATTTTATTTTAGCTAACTTTAAATACTTTTTCTTTCTTTTTTAATTTGTGTTTTATTTATTTTGCTTGTTTTTTTTTTTCGAATTTACAAAAACATAAAAAATCTGAAAAATTTTAATTTGATTGCAATACTTTGAACTGTAAAAGAAAAGCATAAAAGTGGAACAAACAATAGAAGCAACTAAGGAATAAAACATATCAAGTTTCTCAAGCGATTTATACAAATTGTTATTGTTAATATCGTTCATCCGATGACTTATGAATCGATATACACTACATATATACATTTATATAGATGAAGATAATGCTGCCGCTATTGCTATGTTCCATGTGCAGTTAATAAAAACGTTTTAGAAACTTTTTCAGCGCCATCTTTTTGTTATTTGTTTCTTGGTTCTTTGGTTGTTTTTCTTTTTGTACTAACTGTGTCCGATATTTACTCTCTCTCTCTCTTCTTTGTTGTTTATTTTCATTTTCCTCTTCTCTTTGATTTTGGTACTCCGTGCGTGGTGTGGTCGGTGGTGGTCGGGTGTGTTCTTTCGTTTTAATGGCCTGATGCAACACAGTTCGCTATTAACGTTTGATAACTCGGGCATTGATGCCTCACCCAGTATGATGGATGACTCAGATTCAGATGATAGCCAAATGGCGAATGCGATACAGATTTTAGTTGAGAGCGTACCACCCGATGATCCAATACTGGATGAGATCAGTCATACTATAATGTCGTATACCGTGCCATCGTCTATAAATACGAGTGTGACATCCTAGAGTACTTCTGGGTTGTACCCCTGCTAACCCTAAGGTATATTATATATACAAACAACAAATTATGATTATGTGCCTACCATGCATCAAAAATCATCGAAAAACTTAAAGCATTTCAATGCGATCGCCGCTCCTAACATTGCTCCACCACTTTCCCTGCCACAACAAAATCGAAATGAATATCAAAAAATAAAAATATGTATATGCGTCCATTTCTCATCGCACTGGTGTTCCATATAAATTGTGGGACATAATCAAATCCTCCCTAAACTCAAACACACATTCACACATATTCCAACATCTTCATCTGCCTCTCACATGGGTTTACTAACTTAAACTTCAATTCGCAAAACTCAACTATTTCAGTGTAAAAAATCTACATGATATATATACAATATGTAGAAATGTTAAATGTATATTTTACTTGTTTTATTTCTTGTATATTTATTTGTTCATTTGTTATTATAATTATTCTTTCAAAGTATTGCCATCTAATTAAAATTTTCAGCTGCCGTAAATGAAATAATAAATTAATCGCAATTAATAGCAATAATTTTGCTTACTATTTTTCCACTGATTTTCTATTTTCTTCCATCTAATTTTTTGCAATTCAAAACGCAGCTTACAGAATAGCACCATCATGCACCTATAAGACAAATTCGCAACTAGGCAACAAGAAAAGAACAAGAAAATGTTTCAACGAGCTTAAAAACAATTAACAAAACCAAAAACGATAAAAGGAAAAAAACAAGAAACGAAATTAATAAAATTTTTGCATGCAATATTCTCTTCTTGTTTGTTGTTCGATTGTCTGTTTGATTGTTGTTGTACTTATCAATGTTAATTAAAGTCAATTTGGTGTTTCATTGTTGGCACAAGAATATAAGCATAGATTGACATATACATAAGCACACATACATACATGACACATTTTAAGTGTTAAGATTCTGATTCAAGTATTCATTCATATTTTACATCTTTCAATTTAATATTTCATATAACTACCCCTCCCTCTTCCCCAAACATTAAAATATCCTCTCATAAGCATGATAACTTTTGCCTTAATTGTTATTTTTATTTTTTTTTATTAATTAATTTCTCATTTTCAATTTTCTCTATTTAGTAATGATTTTGCCATGACGGACTTTGATTCGATGCAAAACTTTGATGTATATAAACTATAAAACATATATATTATATATATCCAAATAAATATATATATATATATAAAATATATATATATATACGATGAATTTTATGTATAAACAACCACGATATAAACAATTAATAGAATGCCGCTACCATCGATGTTAAAGCAACAAGACACATTGTGGATCATCATTAAAAAAGTTGTATCCAAAAATGTTTTTGTTCAATGTTATTTTAAGAATTTTGGATATGTACATCATCATAATGTTGTTATGGCATGTTTTCTTTGGTATGTATTAATGTTTCATTTTAAATCTTAGTACAAAAACTTTTGCAACTCATGGTTAAATAGAAAATCGAAACTTCTTTTGGTTGTGATCACTTAAACATGTTACAAATGATAAAAAATAAATAAGATAAATATAAAAACCTATAAAGTATCTAAATATACATACATTCTTTTGTGCACATTTATTAAATGTTATTGCTAGTTACATAAATGTTTTTTAAATAGTTAAATACCATTTTATGTAACGGTAATGCGATAGCGAATACTAATTATCTGAGTTGGTTTCAAGTTCAAGGACTGCTGCAGTCGAAAGACTAGACAAAGATTTTGAAACAGTAAATGGATTAACTACGAATTTACATACAGAAATGAATATTTACATATACACCTATATATCTACATTTTAAAAAACAAATACTATTAAAATTAATGTAAATTATTTTTGAAATGAAACTTAATGTTTAAATGTTACTATTTGTATACTTAAATAATATCTTAAATGTTAACTTCGGTATACCGAACTTTAACTATGTATATTCTTGCAGTTTTGCGACTTTCATTCTGTTTGGTCAGACTGAATAATAATAACAGTAAATTCATTAATGAATCTATTTAATGGCAGCACTATAAATAAAGTGCATAATAATAATAAATACAGGGAAAAGATGAATAGCCAATTTTAATTAAAAACTACATTGATTCAAACAAAATTAATACTATCATTTATTTTTCACACAATTTATGCATACTAAATTTCGTTTAGACTACTTTGAAAACCAAACACGTTTAACATTAGATTTATTATCTTCAATAATTGCTTCTATATCTAAGACTTGGTAAAGTTATCCGATCTGTCTGGATTAACGCTGTTTGTCTATTTATGCCGAGAAATAATGTATACAATATATTTTGTGTAAATTTTATAATCAAACAAGAGTGAAAATTAAGTTTTTGGTTTTTCTTTTTATAATAATCTGCAGGGATGTATAAATATATATTAGGAATGTTAAATGATCTGTTGTTAGGGGTTGGCGTGGATCTTATATTTTGATTTTCTCAGTTACTAATTATGTGTTCTATTTATTCTTGCAGCATTTGTGAAACGCCATACAACAACAACAAGAACATCTACAACATGAGCAATGCATGCAACATACACATAACAAGCCACATACCCGCACACAAATCCCTCCACACTCCCCAGCACACGCCCTAAACTATTAAATTTAGTATGTCTAAACTGTGCATTAATATATTTTTATTTGCTTTTGTATCATGTGAAAACTTTTAAAATGTTTCTGTATATCGATTCAACTTTTTTTGTCAATATTCTTCAACTTGGCCTAATTTTAGTTATCCAAACTACTAAACTGTTGACAATGAAATCAGTTTGGTAGTTGGTAGTTACATATTATTTGTTGAATCTAAATTTTTTTGATTTTTATTTTAATTTTAATTGAATTAATTTTAGATATATAAGTATGTACGATCTTTCGTGGTTAAGTGAAATGAGAGCGAATGAAACGAGAGCAGCAAATTTATAAATGGTTTCAACATGAATTCTGATAATTTTAGTTATTATTATTATTTCTACGTATTTCTAAAAAATTTGTGAAATGCTTTATGTAAAAAGTGAAAAAAAAAACAAAACAAAACAAAAAGAAAACCAACTAGAAACAAAAAAAATGAAAAAGTGAATTCTCCTTTTTATTATTGCTTCCAAGCTGAAAATGCAAAAATCTTAATAAAATATGTATGTAAATTTCCTTTGGTTGAGTTAGGGCAACGTTTTGCACAGCATTACAAATGCGTTTAATGTTCAATATATAACTATATATATATGTATTTACTTACATATATATATATATATGTATGTGCTTTTGTTTAGTCATTTAACGAAGCACAGAAAATATGATTATGTCAACTATAACTATTTTTTGTATACATTAAGAGCTTTTTAACGTGAAACTTTTAGAATTTTATAAAATATAAGTAACTGACAAAAAATTATTCAATAAACATTTGAAACGAAAAACAAAAATACCCATTTAAATGGATAACGAAACACAAAACCGAACCATTTTTATTTGTTTGTGTATGAATATTTAAATATTTTAAGCAAAAAAACACTAAATGTGTGTACGTAATGTCATTTTATGTGAATGTTTTACTTATAAAGAACTCATGGATACATTCCCATTTTTACACACACACATACACATCTACACAGACTCATACATACATACATATATGCGTTTTTACATATGTACATGTTATGCTCCACGCAGAAAAGTTGATATTGGAAATGGCTGAATGTATGTATTTAAATGTTTACAGATCTATATATATATATATATATATTCGATTTATGTATACTAAAATGTATGTGAGAAAGTAAGAAGGGAATAAACTAAAGAACTATTCTTGTCAAAATGGCCAATAAAAATTTTAATGTAAAAGCAATTAATATGGTTTAAATTTAACTCTGGGCAAACTAATGAAAAAAGCTAATGGAAAGTATTAACTTATTAATTTATGTCGACTAAACAATGCAGCTAAGGATTAATTAAGCCAAACATAATGGTTTACGATAATGATCTATTTAAGTCAACAATAGAAAGGTGCAGTTGGGAGTAGGAAAAATTATAAATAAAAAAGAATAAAAAAATTAAAAAAAGAGACAAATGAATTCAATCTTCCTAGAGAATTAAAACATGATATATAACAATGATAAATTGTCTTACAGGAACAACATATATTTTTATTTATGGTTTAACATTGAGCGGAAAAATGTTTGATTTGACTTAATTTATTGTTTCTTATTGGCGCAGCATTTGTCCTTTGGTCCATTTTTGCAGGCACATTGACATTGCTGACTGCAGGCGCAATTATCTCCGCATTTGGTAGCCGAGCACTGGCAGTCTATAAAAACAAAATATGTATTAGTTAGCTGACAATTCTAATTATAAACAGGTCATTAATTATATATGTATATACTTACTTGTTCCACAAGCTTTGCAACCCATTTTAATGTTATTTTACTGACTTTACACAAAAGCTGATACTTAATGATGCATCCAACTGACGGGCAATCCCGTTTTATACAGATTGTTTGTGCACTCAGCCACAGAGAAGCTTTTCTTAGTCAATCAATAATAGCAGTCTTTATAATGCTTTTGGAGGGCTTATCAAGCGGCGTGCGCAAAATTACGCAGTCAAAGCTTTGGACTTAAATAAAATATTTCAAACTTTTGCGCACGTCGGCTGCCGGCATACACTGCACACGTCTTTCTTATCTAATCAACATAGCCTGGTTGGCAAATGAGCAAATCGAACTATAAAAGTCGGAACACAGTGGACCAACAGCAACACAAAAACTTGAGCGTTTATCAACAAATATTATCAAATATACGACAACAAGATGCCTTGCAAGGGATGCGGAAACAGTAAGTGATAGAAATATAAAAATTAAGTAACAAATTTCTAATAATGTTTTTTATTCTTATAGACTGCCAATGCTCATCCGGCAAATGCGGTAGCAACTGTGCGGGAAATCAACAATGCCAGTGCACCGCCAAATCTGGATCTGGATCGGGATCGAAATGTTGCCAGTCTAAGTGAATGCCACCCCAGCTTATACTATGAATATCAATTAATTTATCTTAGTGCTTTAATTAGTCTTTGCCAATTCTGACTGATCAATTTAAATTAAAATTTAAAAAAACTAAATTGTTAATGTTGTAACTGACTTAACGAAAATATAAATTATTTTGTTATCATTTCGAGGTGTAAAATACACCGCCGAAGAGTGAGGGTGGAACTAATTTTAGTTAATAAAAATTGTAATCGCTGGTGAAAAGCGTTAAAATTAAAATTTTATTTGATAAAATATGAAATGAAACAAAATTCTTATAAATTTCTTATACAAATATGAAGTATTAAGCACGGCCATAACAGTAATGGTAAAGATAATCACAATCCAGAAAAAGCGGCAAAGTACTTTGTAAATAAAGTAAAGCATTTCTAACATTCCCCTTTAACAAAATAAATGTATATGGTTGATTGTCGTAGTTCATGTTCTACAGATTATTAAATTGTTTTATCTCTGATCTTAAAAATTTCAAAACTATTATTCATTATGGCATTCAATTTTTGGTAAACGCTGGTAAATACAATTTTAATTCTGAAATTCTATTTTAAAAGATAGTTTCGTGGGATATGGGATACCGTCACTTCATTTCTGACGGTAGTTGTTAAATAAAACATTTTATGCTCCTTAATCCTTAATCATTATTGATTAAATAATAGATTTCTGTTAACTTTGCTATCAATTCCTTTCGGATCATGACTGTTTCCACTTTCGTCAAACAAAAAGTTTTTTTTAGTTTTGAATATTTAACTTTACCAACAGCTGATATTTATGCTGTTTATTATTATTGCTATTGTGTGCCTTCGGGTCAATGTCAGCATCAACGCGTAACAAATTCGTTACTCAGCACCCTCCCCTGATAAGCAGATAAGGGAGTTAAACAATTAAGCAATTACAATAGCGTGCGCAAAATTTGTTTGAAATTGATAAGCAAGTTTGACCTATTCAACGCTCACAATTCACGCATTTTGCACACGAACTGATAAGGCCAGTCCAAACATAAATAAAACAACGATTTGGTATGCTTTGAGAATTGTTCTATTTTGCACTCGTTTTTCTTTCCTCCGATGAATATATATAAATGGTAAGAGCTGTGAATAGGTCAACAGTTGTACAAAACACTCCATTAAAGAACTAACTTTCAATTCAAGTACAGAATCAGCATAATAATGACTTGCAAGGGATGTGGAACAAGTAAGTTGGATGCATAACAATAATCAATATTTAATTATCAATAAATACCTATAATTATTTATTATTTTCATTAGATTGCCAGTGCTCAGCACAGAAATGCGGAGGCAATTGTGCCTGCAACAAGGATTGTCACTGCGTGTGTAAGAATGGACCCAAGGACCAATGCTGTAGCAACAAATAAAGTTAATAAAATCCGATTAAAATAAGAATTTGAATCCTATATGGCAGCTCAATTAAAACATTGTATATATCCTTTCAGTGAGATAATTTTTCTTTTAAGAATCTTATTCGAAGGTCACAAAGTTACATATGTTTTTACATGCCATAAATAAGCCAAAATAATTGAATTCTAAAATAAACAGATCTTAAAGAATGACTAAAAAAGAATCATACATACATAGGTGTTGTTCTTGAACTAATTTAAATGAATACAACAATTGTTTCCTAGGTAATCGAAGTATTTCTGTACTCTCGCTTAAAGATTCTGAGTAATGTTTTGGAACAAACGTTGACCCCACCATGCCTCCAAATCGAAAGGCTTAAAATCATTTAACTCAGAACTAGGTGGCTCCATACAAACAGCTGTGGATGAGAAAGCTAAGGTATCGGCTATAATACTTTCCCCTGAACTCCTGGCGCCTATTAGCTTCTCCGATGAAGATGACGATAATGAATCGTGGGAAATTTCTGCTATTAATGTGTTCCAGGAATCATTAATATAGTTTATGATCTCCTCATGGTGCGGTGTTATATTCGCATTCTTATTCAATTCTATTGGCGATGTAAGTTTCAAAGCTTCTCCTCTGGGCTTTTGGAAAACTGGACGGGAAATATTACAATGGTCCTTGGGTTTGGCCACATCGAAGCTGCCATTCTTTTTGCAGCTCTCTTTAATGCTTTCAAATTTTTCAAAATTTTGCGGCAATCCTCGACGTGTTTGAGAAACAATTTTACTCGGTCCCTTGTTAAGTGTATACATTTTGTTTCAAATTTTTTTTTTACTTGCTTTTTTAATGTACATATGTGCTTGATCGATTTCAATAGATCAATAGATTTCTCCGTTCGGTCGATAGCTTTGGCGAAGTTAACTTTGTTTTATTTAAGTTGAAATGAAATGAAATACAGTAAACCAGTAGTGAGAAAAATTACCTGATAGCTTTTATGAGTATATGATTTCGATACTCGGAATTATTAAGACGTGTAAACGTTTCTTAAATTTCTTCACAGCTGATAGAATCCACAAAATTAGTTTTTAAATTAACTTAACGAAAAACAAAATGCTTGTTGTTTAAAATTGCAGTAAACAAATTCAACAAAATTTTCATTTATTCTTTGATTAAATATTTAGAAAACGCCCTATTTAAAAATGTATCGATACCAAATAATTAATAGAGCTGCCAAGTATCCCTTTAAAGGGCTGCTGGCTTTTTAAGCGAGGGTTGCATAAAGTAAGCGGAAATAGAAAGAAGGAGAAAACATTAGAAAGCGTCACAGATATTACTTCGTTATTGCTAAACGAGAAAGTATATTAAATTAAAAAAAAATTAATAACTAAGCCATTAAAACACAGAGGAAAGAACAATTTTGATCAAAGACGCATTGAAGAATACCAGTAGAACGTAATGTACAGGCTTCAAAAGAAACGGAGTAAAATTGTCACTCTGACACGTTGTGCATTGCCGCAGAATATTGAAAAATTTGAAAGCATCAAAGAGAGCACCAAAAAAATCAACACAATTAAAGACAACACCAATTTGAACTGTCTCGAAGACCATAGTAATATACCTCGACCGATTTTTCAAAAAACCAAAGGGGAAACTTTGCCCTTAAAAAGTCTAGTGCCTGATGCGGTGATTACACCGCAGCACGAGGAGATCATACGTTTTATTAATGATTCCTGGAACACTATAGCTACCAAAGATCCTCACGATTCATCAGCAGCATCATCATCAACATCATCCACATCATTATCAACATCATCATCTTCATCATTCTTTAGTATGTTAGACGAAAAACCGGAACCACCGTTGCGTGATGCCAATAATAATGACAGCATTTCAGTGGATAACAGCATGGAAAATATTCCAATCGACTGTTCCGCCGGTGTTTTGGTAGAGCCACCTGGCCCAGAGTTAAAGAACTTTGAACCCTTCGATTTGGATTCATTTTGGAGTCAACGCTTGTTTGAGAACATTATGCAGAACCTTTAAATAAAAGCGGGAAGGTCAACATTTTTGTTTCGATAATTATCTGGACAATGGCATTGGCATTGGCACTAAAATTTCTACTAATCTACAGATAAAAGAACTCAAGGACAATACGCATTTGGTGATTCGTCTAACTCTTGTTTCCATTTAACATCGCATGTGTTCTTTTACTGACTTTTATGTATAAATAAAAAATGGGACTTGCACTAACAAATCTAACTAAATGTTCGTTTTCTAGAATTTAAGTTTTTACAGTGATGTTTAAATTTAACAAAATTTTTTATGCGTTGCCTTTGAATGTAAATTTAGCGATTACATCTGTCGATTGCGTAGAAAATTACTTAAAATACTTTTAAATTGTTTTAGTGTTTAAATATGTTTTATGCTCGTTTTATTTTATTTTTTAGTAATCTATAACTTCAAATGGGACTCCTTTTTTAAATAATTTCCGTTCAAATTGAAAAAAAAGGAGTAAGAATTAATGAGTCAGTTTTTAAGTTTAATAATTAGCAAAATCAGTAAAAATTCAATCAATCTTTATAATTATATAATTTTCGAAAACTTTTAGTATTGTTCTATCAACATTAACTTTATTTACATCTACTAAAGCTTCGATTATGCTAAGCTATTAAAATAGGCAATTCTATAAGTATTTTGAATACGACATTGATTGGGTTACAATTGATTTTATTATGCGATGAATTCAGATTGCATCATTAATTAAAAGTTACGGCTAATAAGTTTTGAGTTTATGAATTTCTATTTGTATTTAATTTTTATTATGGGGGGGGGGGGGAGTATTGTCTGTCGGATGGATCACTTAAATGCAATTCTTACGGTGCGTCACTGTTTGTTAGATAAATTTTCACCACCAAGAAAAAAAAACATCATTATTCGAAGCTAAAGCAATATTGCTTCTGATGAACTGATAACGAATCCGTGTGCAGGAGTTGAACAATTATGATAGCGTGCGCAATATTTGTTTGTAAATGATAAGCAAGTTTGACCTATTCAACGCTCACAATTCACGCATTTTGCACACGAACTGATAAGGCCAGTCCAAACATAAATAAAACAACGATTTAATATGCTTTGAGAATTTTTCTATTTTGCACTCGTTTTTCTTTCCTCCGATGAATATATATAAATGGTAAGAGCTGTGAATAGGTCAACAGTTGTACAAAACACTCCATTAAAGAACTAACTTTCAATTCAAGTACAGAATCAGCATAATAATGACTTGCAAGGGATGTGGAACAAGTAAGTTGGATGCATAACAATAATCAATATTTAATTATCAATAAATACCTATAATTATTTATTACTTTCATTAGATTGCCAGTGCTCAGCACAGAAATGCGGAGGCAATTGTGCCTGCAACAAGGATTGTCATTGCGTGTGTAAGAATGGACCCAAGGACCAATGCTGTAGCAACAAATAAAGTTAATACGATTATCAAACTGGAATAAAAAATAATTGTTTTGAAGACTAAATAACATAAAACCACTTTATATTCTTTCGGCTTTGCAGGAGCGTCATTTTAATAATGGTTTAAACATTAATTTGATTATTATGATAATCTGAATTAAAGAACTTTCCACTGTAGAACTGTCGGAACTGTAGGACCGATTAGTTTTACTGAACAAAATTTAGAAAATGATATAGGTAAAGCTAAAGGAACATCATTTGAAAAAGTTGCTGTATGTTATCTTTTAAAAGTTTTCAAGGTCGCCTGGCTATCATCTTTTGGCTTCTTTCTTGGTCAGAAACTTGTGTCTAGTTCATTTGGTTTCTATTTTGCGAACCCTTTTCAAAAAAAAGGAATCAATATTTATGTGCTTGCTAATATGGGGATGTATTAATATTAGTAAAATCTTAGGATTGAAAGTAAAAGCGATTGATTTTAAATTTTTGCGTAGAGCTTTCTTCGTATAATCAAGACGGAAGGACGGATCGGAACTATTCGTCGGAAAGATGTAGCTAATTATGTGTTTTTTTTTATTTTTACTACATTTTTAACAATTACTATTACATTTAATTATATAATGTTTATTTTCTATATATTGTTACACAAAAGGTGGTCAACATTATTTTTATATTTATGCCACTATTTTCTAAAGACTTTACCCATTTTCCTTTTGAGGGTCTACACACGTCGACATGGCCAAATTGATAAGGTTCTTTTCCTTAAATATGTTAAAAACTTTATTTTAGCCATAGGAAACTTTTTCAGTTTCTTGGCAAATGCCTAATATTTGATCTAATCTTTTTAAGGGATGTTTTTTTTTTAAGTCCAAAGTGGATAAATTTGTTTGTCTACCTCAATCACTTGTCTAGGCAAGTTTAAGACAAGAAAAACACCTTAGCGCTAAGTAAATACATAAATACTTATATATTGTAGATATGTATACATATGTTAGTGGAACGTGGTAGTGTATGAGCTGAAGTGCCATCTGTTGGCTGAAGGGCACTCGAAGCCGCAACCGCAGTCTTTAAATGTGCAACTTTGAAGAGCAAATGTGCAAGCAATGTGCATGTCTGAGTGGTGTGTGGCAATAATACTACTACTAGAACTACAACAACTAGTGGCGCCTTGGTTTAAGGTCCTTCACAGAGTATACATATACTATACACGTCACACAGGCTGACAGGTATGTAAGTAAGTAGATTGGCATGAAGTTGACAGAAATGAAGACTGCCAGACTGTCAATTTGTATCCAAAGAGTGCATTAAGCGACTCTAATTGCAGTTGATAGATAGTTTCAATTCGAATACCAATAAGAAATTAACCAAAAGATCTCTTCTACTCTATTTTTATTTTGGGTGATAGCTGGTAACAGCTGAGATAGTTCATGACAGTCATTTCGTCGAACTTAGCATTAAGTCCAAAAAATATAAAGAAAAAAATGTACGAAAGAAATTTCAATTTCAGTGCTTTTAATGGAAATTAAGCGGCGGAAATGGAAATCGCGCCTGGTAAAATGGTTTTATTTGCGCCAAGTCATCAAAGTTAATTTGTGTGAGGAGGAAATTCGAGTTCAAATGTTTTTACAGCTATTTCCTGTACAAGGGCAGTCAAAATGCCAGTATCCCTTTCGTCCTTTCGCCTTGCCAATGGCCTAACCTTGTTTAGTTTTATTTCGCTTCATTCGTTTCATTTCATTTCGTTTCTGAGCGGAAGTTTTGTGTCACGGCATTTGTTAGATTCGTGTAGATATAACGACATGTTTCAACTAAAACTTGCACTTGAATATTATGGTACAATTGTTTATATATGTATGCGAATGTGTATATATTAAAAATGCAAGTCAGACCAATAAGTGGGTCACGCAAAGCGTTTTAAATCCTTCACACACACTCACATGGCTTATATGCGATTTAATTTTGGTTGTAGCGAATTTTAAGTCCAAACGCAAACAGTTAATTATGGCATTAAGTTTTCATGTGTCAGGGCGGAAACAACTGCAATGCGGCGGCTACTTCGTGAGGATTTTGTCACCAGTTTCCCATTCTCATGGTAAATCTGTATAAAGCAGCATCGTGGCATCACTTATGCATAAGAACATTTTATCTTTTTTGCTAGCCACTTTGGTATGGTAAATGTACCCTATACACACGACTAAAGGAGTATTTTGAGTTTATCAAAAGAAATATATATGTTAGATAAGTACTGTTAAAAATATATGAAATTAATCACAAAGTACTCTTCTTGGGACCTCACATATTACTTACAGCTAAAGCCATTAAGTAAAAATCTATAGCAAAATGGTTTCTCTAAAATTGCATTTATTTTAATGCACTAATTTAATCTTATACTTGAAAATGTTCTTTTTAGAGGTATAATACTTTAGAAAGTATTTTCAATATTAAATTTGAATATACCTTTAACAACGATGTAAAATAAAGCTTTAAAAATCTAATACTTTTCAAAATGGTTTCTCAAATTATTAATTAAAATATTATATTGATTTGCCGATTTTTGTAAATTTTTATTCACATATCTACATACTTAGAGGGTATCTCGAAGCTTGAACATTTTATTATTTTTTCTATAGCTATTTCTTGTTGTTCCTTCTCTCCTTGGTAAGGCACATTCCCAAGAGAAAGATGCTGTATGCTAGCCACGCTTGTCTCAGGGCATGTGACCAACTGGAATCAAAATCAAATGAAATCATCAGATAGTCAGGTGGCAAAAACTTTGCAATAAATTAATGAAATTCCATGCTCATGCCCTTGCCCATGCTCATGTCCAGGACTACGCTCACATTGCCTCCTTGTCATTGTGCTGTGTGCAAATATGCTTAATAATTTATTACATTTTGTTTGGCTAAGCGCTTCAAGAACTTTTCTGAACTTTTCAACATAAATTAACAGATTAGTTGGCTGGCTGGCTGCCTAGCGTCGCGCCGAAAAGAAGACTACAAAAAGTGTTGCCAACTTTTAGCACCTGCCAAAATAAAGAAACAAAACTCAAAAAAAAAAAAGCAACAAAAACAAAATTGCAACTATGTACAATACAATGTGCCAGCTGTTACGACTTGATCCTGCGTTAATTTCCATTTCTATGGCAAACTTTTAACCAGCACGCACTCAAAGTGATTGTGGCCACTATAAATCTTGGCCTGTTGTATCTTTTTTTTTTTGGTTTTTGTTGTCCAATTTGTACGTGTTTTTTATGTAATATTCTTTAGAACAAACAATGGGATTGACATGGGCTTAGATAGGAGCCGTTTAGCTCCCGTATTGAATTGCAAATAGTATGTTATACAAAAGGAGGAATGGATTATAGATGTACTATTTACATATTTACAATAATATATATTTTCTTGTTGTCCTCCGTTGGTAAACTGAGCTAAAAATAAATATATCACGGTCTAGTAATCATGTCCATTACAGTTGGGAAGTCTTTGTCCTATTCATTTTTAATTTGTAGAATTCAAATAAACTTGAATGTCTATAGATAAATTTCTTAAATGACATTTGACAGGTATTAAATATGTTGGCAAAGAAAATATTTGGTTTTTTATCCTAACATTTTTAACTAAATAATATAAAGACTACGCCTATGGTTTTTGGTTTAGGCATGGGGACGTGACTTGTAAAGTTTCTCCCATTGAACATTGAATATTTATATTTTATGTTTCATTTAAAATGATCGTTGGCCAGCGGCATGGCCAAAATGCCCTTGACAATTTTAAAGAGCAAATTCGGAAACTGTTTTATTTTATATTGGAAGTCTAGACCTGGCCGCCCTAAACATTGAATCGATGACAAATGTACAAATGATTTTGATATCCACACGCAGAGTTTTGCTCCCAAGTGCGTAATCAGACATCGGGCTTGACATATGTCTGGTGTGGCGTTTATCAATTGCTAGAACGACAAATTTAACACGAAACTCATTTTGGTTTTTATTTTTTTTTTTTTCATTTTCGTTTTCTGTTTTTTTTTTCCACTTTTCGATTTGTTTTCACTGATTTCCCCAAGCACTTTAATGGCATGACATATAGTGTGATATGCTCCATATGTATAGGGAAGAGAATGTATGTAACTTTTGCCGGTTAAACACATTAGGGTGGAACATCCTGCGCTTTGTAACTAACGGCCGGAAGTCCTGACCCAACTCATGACATTTCAGCACAACTGACCTGCCCTTTGTTGACAGCAATTTCATATGCACGAATGCACCATTAGACAATGTGACACATACCAAAGACAAAGGAAGCCAAAGGCATAACCCAACAACCTCTAACCAGTGCAAAGCCATTCCCTTCCTATGTCCTATTGAGGAAGCATGCAAACTGTCAGTTGAGCAAACAAACAAAATTACAGTTTTGTCCTTGTTGACCATTAGGATTTATTATCAAACTTAAATGCAGTTCGCCCAGAGATGCAAACATGTTTGGGGTGATGCAGTGGACGACACATAAAGGTATGTGTAATGTTGTTAATTAAACGTGCATGGCCAACATTCCCACCTGTCCACCTGTCAAGTGCAACCGACCACAGAAAAAAAAGGGCAAT
This sequence comes from Drosophila emarginata, assembly GCA_037075365.1. NCBI lineage: Eukaryota > Metazoa > Arthropoda > Insecta > Diptera > Drosophilidae > Drosophila > Drosophila emarginata. Next base: position 13,841,838 of record JBAMCD010000221.1, on the reverse strand, counting down.
CGCTAAACAAAAATAAAATTCCAGCAAAAAAAAAGGGAAACCAGAACCAAAAATGTCACCGACAATTGCAAGGATTCCGTTTTTGTCATGTTCTGGCATGATGCCATTTGTTAGCAAAATATCCTCACCAGGTGGTCAACTATTTTAAAAGAGGTGGAATTAAAAATAAATTAATTAGTTTAGTTTATTTCTTATAATTGATTTTTGTCAAATGCTGAGATAAAAATAAAATGATTAAATGGATTAAATGATATTTTTATAATCTCAATTTAATAATCACAACAGGCTTAAACATTAAATTTTTCCAAAATATTAAATTCCTTTACTACTTTATTAAATTGATTATTTTTAATTTTGTACACATATAACATTTTGGCATTTTTTTGAATTTTAAATACAAATAAATGCTACATTAAATCAATATTGGTTTTCTTTTTACTATTTGATAAAAATTAACACAGGTCAACGGAGAGTTGTTAAATTCCCTAAGATACTGACTATTTGTGTCGTATTCATTAGCTAATTCGTGCACGTGCACAAATCAATTTTGCCACGTTCAATGCAACTCTAAAAAGAATAAGAAAAAAACAATCATACGACGCGTTGTCCAATGGCAATCAAATCAAAATGTTTTTGCTATAAAAATCACACTCACACAGTGCCACAGTTATCCTCCCATTGGACTAGCATGGCATGTTTTAATAAGCATTGCTAGTGGCATATTCAATGCTAACTGAGTTGCCTTCCACACTTTCTAACAGACAATGCCTCGTGATTTTCCCACCACCATCTCAGAAGTCAAGTCATGCAGCAGAAGCTTGAGTTGGTTAAGTATAATGCAACTTATACATATATAGATATATATATATATATATATATATATATATAGATGTTATATTTTTTCTCTTTTTTCTTTTAGTTTTTTGTCTTTCTTCTGCACTCAGCTGATGTTTATCTACAGCAGTGCTTGCCAAGCGCCCTGATAAGTGCACTTCATGATGTTCAAATTATATGGCTGCCATCAGCATTACACACAAACATACACAAACACAAACACACACATGTGCACATTGCACATTGTTGCATAGACTATTAAACACGCTTGGTAAAGGAGATGAAAATGCATTTTTAATGCAGCGCAAATGTGGCAAGTGGTTTTTAGATAGCACAAGATTTCTTTCTCACCCCACGAAACTATTTTGGAAATTTGATGAAAGTTTCTTCTTTGAACCTAATTAGTAGGGCAAAAAAAAACTAAACTATTGAAGTTATACTGAAAACCTGCACAAGTTGATCAGTTCAAATTGAATGTAGTTATAATTAAACCTTAAATTCAAATTACTTCTTTTCTTTCTAATTACTAATGAGACCACCTTAAATATTCACCAAACTTTACACAAATTTAACTTTTGTTTTTATGTTTTAAGCCGATTTAATAGCGAGTCGTTTAAATTTAGCTGTTGATTGGATAAAAAGCAAATAGGAAACGGGGTTAACATCCCAGCAAATAAAGGAAGCCAGTAACAACTTCAGTCCTCTCCATTTGCATGCAATGAAATTTGTTGGCCTCATTTGTGCAAGTCAAGTTAGTTTTGGTTTGGTGTTCTCTTTTTTTTTTTTCGTTTTTGTTCACTCGTTTTTATTTTCGGTGCAACTCTAATCAGGCACATGTGCCACGTACAAATCGAGCAGGATGCAAGGCAATGAAACAAAGCCAAAATCGTTGCAATTTGGCTTGTATCAACAACAATAGTTTGGTAGTCTCGACAGTAAAAAGCAAATAAGCCCCAAAGAGCAGCATCAAATGCAGTATAACATAGGAGCAGTAGTATTAGTAGTAGAGGCAGATCAACGAATCCGAAATCAAACCCAAGTTGAGGCAAACCAAATTCACAGAGCTGAAACACGATGCCCATGCCAAATGAGCAACAGCAAAGATGAGAAGTTGCAAAAAAAATGTAAAAAAGATGGTTTTCTTATTATACACTATCCTAATGTGAGTTGTTCAATTGGTTGCAATTCACAATCATTTTAAAAGATGGGTCAGAACTTACACCTTATTTACCAAGTAAATGATATAAAATTATTTAACGTAATATAATAATACATATATAAGACGTAAATAATAATAGTTCTTCGTTTCTTCTATTGATCATAAACAGATTAAAAATTATGTAAAATAATTAAAAAAAGTAATTATATAAATATTTTAATAATTTTAATTTGTTTCCGCATTTTTTAATGTTATTTCTTAAAGGCATAAATCGATTTACTGATACAAAATAAAAATGTTGTATGAAATTTAAAATACTATTTTTTAGAATATAAGAACATATACTTAGTTTTCGGTATTGTTAGATAAGTAAACTGAATTTTACTGGTTTCTGATGGTTATACATTTATCAAGATATTTGTTTTAGCCCGTGCCTTTCAGCTCACGGCACAGTGGCACATTTTTCATCTACTTTTACGTGCCCCTGGCTTTTTTTCCCCAGATGATTTATAAAGTGCAATATGCTTGCGACAAGCGAAGCGTAAATATAAACTTATGTTGCATACTTGCCTTTTATTTTTTTTTATTTTTATTTTGATGATGGGTTTTATTTTTCTTTTTTTTGGTTTTCCGGAGGCAAAGACAAATGCAAGTTGTCACAACTAAGGTTGATAGGCCGCCATTTCAACGATTTTATTGTGGCAGAAGAGGGACGGGAATGAAGCAACTGATGTTCATTCATTTGCATGCTGTTCTATAATTTAAGCAAAATGCAAACCATTTTTATTCAGTTGGCTTGTTTTTTATTTATATTTGTTTTTTTTTTACTTTTTTGGTTGACAGCAGTGAGTGAAGTGGAGTTGGCTTGATAAAAATTGTATAAAACTGTGAGCCAAAGCCGACGCTTAAGTGGTGACAGTAAACCATGTGAGCATACATATGGAATATAGTGAGATCTGATGCTCGATATACTGTATAATGTAAATATATATATTGTATATGCACATACATACATATGTAAGTACTATAGAAAAGTTAAACATATTCTAAATTATGCAAAACGAATGGTGAAGGAGGGGGAAAAACAGGAAAATGATTTCAATTTATTTGGTCTCTCTCATTCTACAGTATGAGTTCGTTGGTTTGGTCAGAAACTTAATTAAAAGACGTATCAATTATTAGCTGCATGGAGCGAGTTCAATTCAAAATTTACATATACTTTTACCCACATGTTTCTAGTCCTCCTATCTCTCTCTCTCTCTCTCTGTCTAGTTAGCCAACTTCCAAAACTCTAAATTCTATAGCCAAAAGCAATGGAAGCATAGAAACTAAAAACACTCTGGAAATGGCTACGTGTCGGTTTCAATGAAATGAAAATATAAAATATGCATTTACTGCAGCACCCCTCTACCTAGCTATCCTCCCTCCCGTTTTGGCAGTTCAGTCCTCTGTGAGTCCTCTGCTGCCATTGCCCGGATAAGTATGCTGCAGGCAACGTGTCGGGGAATTGCGCCGAAAAGTGTTATCTTTACGTCTCTCCCCATCACAGAACCGACCAGACATTGCCACATGCATTCAAATGGCAGTCGAAGCCAAGTCAGATGGCAAAAGGGTGCATTGTCTATGAGGCGACGAAGCTGGTAGCCACTCAATAATAAATGTAACGAGCGCATTACAAACACTTATGACAACTTTAGAGCCATGAAAAATACGAGACAGAATAAGACAGAGACATTCAGAGAGACAGAGAAAGATAAAAAAATAAGGTGGAAATATAACGATAGAAAAAAACCATTCAAACCATAACGATATCCGTAGATATATGGATATACATAAGCACCATGACTACCTTTGAGTGTCACATAAATAATAATTGTAGAATTGCTTTGCAAATAAAATGGACATCAAGACACTAACTAAGTTAAAGTATATAGGTTTACATATACATATGTATATATATATATATATATATATATATATGTATTACTATGCATTTGTGTGTGTGTGTGTGTGTGTGTGAGAAAAGTTCTCTGAGTTTTCTATTGTCAGGCAGTTGCACTTGAAGTGGAAAAACTTTGGCTGCATTGCGTTACGGAAAAGTTTTGACGCTAGTTGTAGCATAAAAAGCAAAAGTTTGCCATCAAAGCGAAAGTTTAAAGCCAACAGAAACGTAACAACACTTACACTGCCAAAAATAATAATAAAAAGATGAACAGTGTTAGATAAGATTGAAAAGAGATTAAAATTTTAAAGTGATTGCCATACTTTGGGTACTCAATGTGTAGGATATATGTGTAAAGACAAGAAGTATACTTATAAAGATTTTAATATTACGATTAATAAGGAAAATGGTGAAGGGAATTAGGAGTATAAAAAGGACTGTCGGAATATTTCTAATTATTTGAATTTAAAAAAAAACGCAAAGTATTTCTCTAAGTTGTAAAGTCATCTTGAATTTCAATGAAAGAATTAACGAATAATTTTTTGTAAATTTAATAAAAAATAATGTATCAAATTAGGTGAACACTTAAAAAGTAATAATGATTTCATTTTTGGTCACTAGATGGCGCAAGCATTAAGAGGTGACAATGAGATTAATTAATCATTTAATAGCCATGCATTTATAATTAAATTTAAATAAAATTTTTGAATTTCTACTAATTTTTATTTAAATTCTAGTTTTTGCTTGATTTACATACATGTATGTATATGTATATAAAACATTTCTCTTTGTGTATTTGTGGATAAAATATAATATATCTCTGTGTATATGTATAATATATTAAGAATATTTGTCAGCATTAACTTTAGGCAGATAACTGACCTGAGAATGAACTCATTTATTTGTTTTAAAAATTTTAAGCAATCAAAAGAAACTGTTTCAGAAAAGTAGCAAAAGAAAGAGATAAACAAAGGCGAAAGAGAGATAGAAATTGAGAGAGAGAGAGAGAGAGAGAGAGTTGAAGTAAAGAAGCTTACTTCAATGAAATGGACAAATCCACATACACATATCGAAAATGTGGCACAACAAACTTTCGACTTCTATTCCCCTAGCAAGTTCCATGAACAAATTTTTATTTTTTTTCTCTTTGTACAATTGGCAATCGAAAATTGGAAAACTTTTCCCTATATTTGTTTTTCCTTCATTGACTTGACTCACTCATGCACCCACCCAAACACAAATACACACACACACACAAACACATATACACTCACACATATACTGCTCAGCTGTTTGGGTATTATAGAAAAGTTTTTTCGCGCTCTGCTTTAACAGCAATTTCACAGCTAAGAAAAAAAAAAAAACTTTAATAGCAAACAACTAAATTGGGGCAAATGTTAGCTACTTTAATTATCAAAACGAGCTATTTTCAATTTCAGCAACTTTAGTGCACCATTGCAGCAGATAAAGGTGAAGTAGCAGTTGCAATTAGAGTGCAAATAAATGACACTTTATGCTACAGAACCATTCTCTGTCCGTATCTTTTAAAGTTTTTAGCGCGTCTCTTTCACCTGTGATATTTATGGCTAGCCAAGACACAGGCAACAAAAGGAAATGGTAAAAGAGTGGGTGAGGTTAAAGCCCCAAGCATTTGTTGGTTATATGTGTGTGTGTTTATGTGTGTACGCATGTATGGGTCAATGTAAAAAGCAACCGACAGCATGTTAGCTTAGTTGGCCTAATGAAGCGGGCACGTTTATTGCCGCTGCCGGCAACATGCTTAACGCATTGTAAAAAAGTTTGGCCCGGAAGCCACAAACGGAAAGTTTCAGTTTGAAATTGGGCTTGTTAATATGCAAAAATAAATAAGGATTCTTTACTTGTTTTAGGGTATATTTTGATTGCCCTTTTGTCACATGATTTCAAATGATTTGCCTTACTTGAATTTTTGGCTACTAAGTTTTGGAATTGAGAAAAATAAAAATGAGAAAAAAATAATCATAACCAGGAGATACATTTTTAGTAGATAAACTAAAATTAAAAGAATTTTAAGCACAAGTAGTCCTTTTAGTTAACCTAATATATGTATATCTAGAATTTTTTTTTACTATTGGTATGCTTGATAAACTCTGAACAATGTTATACATTTATGCATAAAAGTACATATTTAACAAAGGTTGAAAGAACATGAAAACAACATAAAACGAATATTTTAATGTTTTAGGAAAAAACCAAAAATAAATAAATTGATGTTGCTGCAGCATTAATTAATTCTTGCCAATTTTTGTTTACTTTTGTTTTATATGAAGTTTATTTTATCGCATTTAAATTTATTTTTTATTGGCTTACAGCAAAAAAGTTTTAAATAATGCTTTGTTTATTAGATTGCATTGGGACTACTTTGAAAGTTGATCCTTTTTGCATTTTGCATCAAATTGATACAAAATGTTATGAGTTATATATTATATTATTTTTGCATTGCATATTTTTTATTTTACATTTTATACCCTGCTGACATGAAATAAAAAGGTGTATTAAGTTTGTAAAATACATAAAGAAACATTTTATATTGCATAAAGTAAGCATATATATTTTTGATCAGCATCATTGGGCATATCAGTTTTATCAGTCTATAAATACATATATTGAGTTTATAAATATCTTTTTCTTCTTTTGTATCTTTGTATATAATTATCTATTTCTTAGCTGTTTTGTTTCTGGATTGGATCTTAATTAAAAGGTTTAATTGGCTCATATAGAAGGTTAATTCTCTCTTTTTAGCTTAGAGTACCCTTGATGGGTTTATTGTACTTAGAAAAGTCGAATAAAAATACTTTAAAATTTTGCATATCGAGTTGAAAGGACAACAACAATAAAGAAGACGAAATTGACAGGCAAAACCAGGTTCATGTCATCCGACTGCGTGGAATCTGTTGTATCTTCAGCCTTGACTCTGTCCCTCTCACTTACTCTCTTCCCCTCTGTCTGTCCATCTGTTTCACTTTATCGCTAACGTTGATTTCCCCAAGCAACAAGCTTCTCCTCTCCCTTTATCTATCTCCATCCTCCACCCCTTTAGCCACATGGTCACACTGTGATCAAAGCAAATGCGATTTCTGTCAATATGCGTGAGAGGGAAGGGGGCGACTGTGGCTATGATTCAGGTACAATGTCTATATATATGTATATACATATATATATATGTAGTATAACCATCTAGTTTGCCCTAAGAGACGCACCATCGATGTCGATGCTGATGATGCTAACACCAGCCACCAAATGACTTGGTTTACACCAACAACTTGCAACATGGTCGTAAACCCAGTTAGTGATTTTATTATTTATTGTTCTGTGTTGGCCCACTGTGGAGTTGAGAAAAAGAGAGCAAAAGGATTTAACACATAAATATTTCATCTCGATTTGTTGCTTTTCTTATTATACTTATTGTTGTAGTTGTTGTAGCTGTTCTAACTGTTGTGGCTGTCAAAATTGTTTGCATTTGCATTATAATCGCCATATACAATATAAATCTAAAACTGTATGCATATTTTATAAATGGTTGGACATTTCCCCCAGTTTTCCTTTATTTTTTTTTGCAAAATGTAAAAGCGTTTTACTCCAAACGAATTAAATTTCATGTGATAAATTCTAATGTCCTGACATTGTGTTAGAAACGTACATGTGTGTGTGTGTGTGCCGGTGTGTGTGTAAATTGTGTGGCTTTTGACAAATTGAAATTAAATTTTGTTTGTGTACAGATCACATTTCGAGTTTTATGACATTTCAGTGAGGCTTTTATTTAATTAGAATAAACAAATTATGAAATACGTTTTGGAAAACGGGGGAAATGTAAACGCACTAAAATTTTGTTTTCTTTTTTGGCACTATACAATTTAACAAAAAACTAAAATAAATAAAGGTAATAAATAAAATAAATGGAAACTAACTAACTTTTAATGCTCTTGCATAATATAGAATTTTAAAAGAAACTTTTTTTAATATCGATTGAAAATTATATGTAATTATTTACTATCAAAAAAAAAAAATATTAAAAACTTGTCCGTTAAAATAGGAAGAAGAAAAGTACATACTTCATATATAATTAATGCTGATAAATAATATTTATGTATGTATTATATCAAACTAGATCTAAGTTCTTTTTCACCTTATAAACTTATCAATAAGAGCATAAAATAAAACTCATTAGAATGGTAAATCCATTTAAAACCAGGGAAATTATTATTTATAATTTGATTATATCGTTAATCACTTAAATTTTTGATTAATTAGTTAATGATTTAAAAAAAAACCACATATCAATATACCAACTAATGACATCAGGCTAATTATAATTAAAGGTAAGCAGCTAATTGCAATGAGACCAAAAACCGCAAATGGCAATTAATTAAGCGAAACCATTGATAGACTTCCTCAACATTGAGGGACAGAGAACTGTGACTAACTATGGCACAAATGGAACTTGGATGATAGGACAAGAAGATAATGAAGAAGAGAAAGAAATAGAAAAAGAGCCATGTTTTAATCTTTAGTCGTTGGACTGTTGCCTGACTCTATTTTTATTATAATTCTATTTGTGCGACTTTTTTAATTTCATTAGCCTCGGCGCTCTGGTGGAGCTTGTAATTAAAATGCCACAAAGCGCCGCCAGTTTTACGCAGCAGTCGGGGAGAACCTCCCGGACTCCCGGGAGAGCCGGCTCCAACAGTTCAGTCAGTTCTGGCAGCTTAGTCGAGTGCGGATTGTGGACGCGCCCACGCATTTTCCCTATTAAAAATTTCTCAATTGCGGCATCAAAACGCGCGTGTAGAAAATAAACTCGCCTGAAATGGAATAATTAAACAGGTTCTCATTCATTTAAATTTCTATAGCAAACGAAAGTACCGCCCACCTAACCTCTAGTCACCTCATCATCCTTTACTCTCTGTCCAACAATTTGTTATATAGGGCAGGTTTTATTTTTTTTCTTTTTGCTTTTGGACATTTGATTTCTTTGGAAACTGGGTTGAAATTAATAGAGTTACAGAGTTACTGCAGAGTTCCAGCTGTGGCCGAAGGCCGTCAATTACAGGGCTAGAGCAATATAGAAGTCCTTTTTACAAAGAAATAAAAAAAAGAGAGAAAAAATAACAGCATTGTGTCTTAACCAGAACAACATGTACCCCAAATTATCAAAAATGAGAATGCATTTGCCACATGAGGCAACAAGAAAGGTTGCTGGTGTTGCAAGAAAGGGGCAGGTGCGGATTATGCATAAACATAAACCAGTTGCCCGTCGTCCCTGCAGTATACACGGACCCAGCAAGTTTACTTTGCCGTACTGTGGAAAGCACACACATACACAGAAATATATATATATATATATATAAATATAACCCTGTATATATAATACATGCAAAATTGTAATAATTTTTCGTTGCTAAAATCTTTTTGTAAATTTGCAAAATTTCACTACCAATAAATTTAATGTTTTTTTTTTTTTTTGTTGTGTTAGGCGCCGATGGCAAAGCATATGAAACAAGAACAGAAACAGCAACTTTGTTATGAATAAGAATAATAGTAGAGGCAAGGACGAGACTAAGCATCAGGATCTGGTTGAGGATGAGAATAACAATGGGAGGACGAGCTGAGACAACCGTTGCTGGGTAGTAAAACATTTGTGGCTTTTGGTGGATAATTAAGATTTTAGGCATTCCTTTTCATTGTTCATCTCCAGTTATTCATACCAACTCCATTTGGACAAGCAAAAGGATGTTGTAGTCAGCCAATGGTAAGCGTTGGTTTGTTATCAGAGAGACAGGATTTTTCATTCATTTAATTTATATAATATATAATAATGTATTAAGTATTTCTATAGCAGATGCATAGAAGTTTGTTTAACTTTTCCAACTAAATAATATTATAAATTGTTGAAATTGTAAAAGATGATTGAGAATTTTTGATAAAATCTCATGTTTATAGTTAAAATGGTGGAAATGCGTTTTAGAAGAAGCATTTTAAAGTACTATGTAATGTGTGTGTAAAATATAATTGAAGGACTATTGCTATTTTTGAATGATTGTGGTCAGTGAGCTTTGCAAAGAATGTTTGCCATGCAAACATGAATATTATTCACTTGAGTTTTGTTTGTTCTTTTTACTGCGAATGCAGCACTCAATGGATGCGCCGAGTGAGTGAAGTGAGTGGGAGTGAGTGAGTGATGTACAACTTGAGTGTCCTTAGCACAAATGTGCAAAACAAACTTCACTTTACAATCATGGGTAAGACGACGAGAACACTTGAAGCTTACCGCAAGCATCCAAAATAACAGCAACATGACGAGCAAAGAGCACGAGGCACTTCAAATAGGAGTTGCAACGGCAGTGGCAATATTACGCACCCAAACTGGGTTACGCTATATAGCTACAGGGATATACATATATATATACATATGTGTGTGTGTGTGTGTGTTGGACCGATGTGATGCGGAAATGTAGAAAACAACAATGAAGAAAGTAAACAAAAACACGTGCCGCAAAATTATCCGTCAAGGAAAAAGAGAGAATGCCATTGCGAGAGCAGGATATATGCGCTTGAGCGGATAATGCGGCGTTACCTTATTTTAATCAAAGAGAACGGATAAAGAGAGGGCATAGGGATAATGCGGTCTATTTCGAAACTCAAGTTTTTGGTTTTAGCTTGTGGTTTTGGCATAATAATGTTGCATATTTTGCGGCTGCTGCGTTTATTGGCCTTAACATACATTGAACATCAATAAATCATGACCACATACAAATTTATATATGTATGTATTTATATTTTATATAAAGGATATCAAATCAGTTACCCTCCTTGATTGTGTGTAAGTGTAAATGTTAAATGCTATCAAAATATTTTCAAAATGTTCATTGAAAACTTATTGAAGTGTAAAAGCAGTAAAAACATTTTCAATAGCACACACAAGCAATCGAGATTATGGTTTGGGCATTTGCAAATTGTGTAGGCAAAGAGGAAGCTATGCCAACCCAATTCCACCGCATAAAATCCATTTATAGCTTAGCTGAGTTTAGCCCAGAAACCTGGTAATAAATCAGTTATTTTGCCTCTTGCCTTACTGGGGTGTGTGTGAGTGTGTGTGCAATAGGGTCATCTGAGCTGTAAATAACCTAAATTTAATGCTTTATTGACAAAATAACATAAATGCTCATATACTATGTGTATATTTATATTTCTAGACTTATTGTTTACTTTCAATTTAAATATAAAAAGCAAATATAATTCAATTAGTCCCAAAGTTCTATTTTAAGTTGAACAATTGAAATCTTTAAACGTGTTTCGTCTGCATTTGATACACTGTGAAAATGTATATGTATTGTATGTAGATTATATTGATAATAAAGTGCCTGTGGAGATTTTATCTCTGTTCATTTTGTTGTTAAATTTATTGATTTGAAAATCAATTAGTTGCCTAATTTATAGGTGGAAAAGTAAATCAAAAGTTTTAATGTCAAACTTTGTTAATATAATTTTAACTAACATTTGTTAATATAGCTTTTAACAAGCGGAATAATTTATGTTTTTATATATGACAATTTTCATAAAAGAAACAAATCGTTCGGAGCAGGAATGATTAAACTCGTTAGTTTAATCATACTTGTTTCAATAAATATTATTTATTTATTTAAGACCATTTATTAATGATGTGCAATAAATATGGAAAATATTAATCGTTCTTTAAAAATGTAGGTATTGTTTTTACCATTTGACTGGTAATTTTTTTAGTGTAGTATTAAAGTCTAAACAAAATTGAAACAATTTGCAACAGTTCTACTTGGATAGTTTGCTTTTATTGTTCTTAAAGTTTAACTGATTTTAAAATACCCATCCTTAATTGGCTTATTATATTATTTAAAGTTATTTGTTCTAATCGAAATATATATTATATCTACATTTTTTATTTAATCTTACTTAAGGCAGAGGAGCAGAAGCATACATACAAAAAAAAAATTGGGACAATACATTTAAAGAAATGAGCCTACCTCAGTATTAAATATTTAATGAATTAAGAGTTCAACAGTTTTCCATGACATGGTTTTTACAAGATTTGGTTAAAAAAAAGTGAAATTTTTATCTTAAATGATTTCTGTCTATCTGCACAACCTTATGTATTGAAAATTCAGTTACGCAACGGCAACGTGAGTCAATATTGATTTAATATTTACGCAGCTTTCAACAAGTCAATATTTTTATTTTAGAAATTTTTAACCCTCTTTTGTTTTTTACTGGGAATCGTTTTAGTTGACATTCTACCCACTTTAAGTCAGGTTATCGGGGGAGTTATTTTATGTTATCAATTTAGTTAAAATGTATTTACAGTGTCAGATGTTTAATTAAACAAATAAATGCCGTCTAAACAAATATCTTATAAAAAGCAATCCTTCTTCTTTATATAAATATTATTATTCATCTTCCATTTTGCTATGGCAACTTTGTTGACCGGCTTCATTTTACAAAGTGTCGGATGACAATTGTAGCTTTGCACTTCATTGCATTGTGCTCAGAAAGGATAATAAAAGCTTACAAACTGGATGAATATTTAATGAATTTTCTTACATTATATTCGTATCATTTTTTCTTTGTTTTTATTCTGTTTTTGAAGCGGACGCTTTAAGGCAATTTTTATCTCCGCTTAGCTGAACTCTTGGCAGCCTCCAGTCTGGCGGTAAAATGGCATTATTTCATTTTAGTTGAAGTTAGTCATTATTAAAACTTTGCCACAAAGCTGCACACAAAAGTTCAACCAACGCGCACCTAGCCTTTGTGGTTGGAATTTTCTGTTTGGAGTAAAAGTTGTGCACTAATTAAGCGCTAATAACATTTTAGCACAGTTTACCGAGCAAGTTTTTCTACATAGATGGATGATGCCGATGATGATGATGATGATAATGATGTTAATGGTGATGAGAAGAAACGAGATACGTGAGCAATGTATGTATATACTATAGAACTAGACGATGAACATGGTCAGTAGCAATCAATTTCGCACAACTGAGTTAAAACATTTTAATTTTCATTTACCAGAATGGCAGGTTGGGCCAAATTGCACCGATTGCCATCAAATCCCAGGGCGAATGGCACTTTCTCTACCTCTTTTCCTGTCTCTCTTCCTCTCTCTCTCTCTCACTTTCTCTGTCTCTCTTTTACACTGTCCTGTTGTTGGTAAATTTTTAGGCAGCTGCCAACTGTCACATAGGCGGAAGGGGCGGCCAAACAAACAACAAGAAAGAGAGAGAGAGAGAGAGAGGGTAAGAGAGAGAGTATGTGGAATTGGAGAATGAGTGGCAGGACAGGTCGTGCCCCCTGGCGACGACTGTGATGCGAGATGTTGGGAAAGGCTTCAATTGAAGTCTACTGAGCAAATAACAGTTCCCTCGACTGGTCAGAGGTTGGGCAATGTAACTTGAGTAATATTTGGTTGCATGTGAGTGGCCAACAGGCAGAATTCAGACCTGGAGAACGATCAGACATCTCTTTATTCTAGGCTAACTTTCGAAGGACAATAAACTTGATTTATAACCCGCCCTTTCCAGTAGTTATAGTTGACATTATCTGGAACAATTTTCTTCAAGTTGATGTAAAACTAAATTGAATTCTAATACCATCAAAAGGAGAAGGATTGAATTGGGCGATGTATGTATGTACAATTAAACAAGAGTTAAACCAGGTCACCCCCTTATACCTTTTGTAGTACGTTTCCCCGCTTTTCTCTCGTCCTCTGACTAAAGGCAAATAAACGCTTATTTGCACACTAATTGCACCTGCGACGTGCTTTGTTATTATAAAATTCTATATTTACACAAGGCTTTGTCCTTTAGATCTTGTCGTCTCGGTTTCTCTTCATGTTTCTGGTTTTCCTTCTTTTATTTTTATTTTTTTTTTACCCTATTGTCACAATATTTGCTATTGTCTTCTTGTGTTGTTCATGCTTGTTAGGCTTTTTGGCTTCTGTTGTATAAATTTTTCAGTTACGCTGCCAACATGGCGTATGATTAACCATGCAGATGCCACTGTTGCTGCTCCTGGTGATGATGATGCGGATGCTGTTGCTGCGGCATATTGCGTACTCTTAGCTTAATTATATCGCCAAGTTAGCTTTGTCATTCGCCGCTCTATATACATACATATATACATATATGTATATATTCAACTCGATGCCACACCATGTTATCCTTATCCTTGACCTAGCTGAACACATGTGCCATCTATGTGCTAGGATATAAGCATGAATTATGGTCATTAAAAAGCTTTCAGAGAGCTTGTTGAGAGCGCTAATGACATTATAAAGTCGTGCTGTGTGTTTATCCACACAGAATTTCATATCTACTCTCAATATCCTTGGACTCCCTGCTTAATTGTGAACTGACAATTGAGGTAAAACTCTGTTTTATTCTATACACTGTGCAGCAATTAGGCAAAACTTGTTTCCTCAAATTTTTTTTTTTTTGGTTAGAAATTGTGCATTTGAGCAGTTTAAATATTTAAGCAGCAACGCAAAACTTTTGGGAATACTATACATAAAGTCCAAATGCAATGGAAATTGTCCAAGAGCTTGGACTGGGAATCGAAAAGGTCTGCTGCTGCATTTCAAGTAGTTTGAGAGCAGTAAGCAGAGAATAAAAAGGCAGGGAAAAGCCAACGGACTCTTCTGCCCTGTTCTGTCCTCGTCTTTTGTAATATGCGCCCAACTCGCTGCAACTTTTGTCAACTTGAAATCAAAGGGGACAACGAATGACTACGTTGACGATGACGTTCGAAGCGCACAGGAAGTTAAAAAGTTTCAAGATTTTTTCTTCCATTTTTTATTTCCTAAAGTTGCAAGAGCTGAGAAAAACCATTAAAGGCTCACGTAGTCAAAGTCAAACGACAAATTTGCATTGGAATTTGGTAGGTGTAAAGAGTTAAAAAATATAAAAAAGCACTTATATATATATATATATATATATATATGTATATATAGAATATATTATATATACATGTACATATACTTATGCATAGTATATAAAACTGCTTAAAGCTTTGTTAGCCATTTTTTGGTGTTTTGTTTGTCCAAATTGTTTGCACTCAGCTGCGTTCCCTTTTGAGCGCACAATTAAAATGCAATTTACCTGGGAAGGAGAAAGGACACAAAAAAGGGAAAAATAAAAATGAGAGCAGTGAAAAGGAAATGTAAAGCAAATTGCGAGAGCTAAATTGCTTCGACACCTGAACTAGGGAATCCTTCGTTTGTTATGACGTTAAACAAATGGTCCATTTAATAAAGATTTTAACTGAGCTGTTGAACTAGTTATGGGTCTGGCAAACGAGTAAATTTTGAATCTGAAGACTATTAAACGACAATACTAAATATAACCATTTATCTTTCTTTACACTTTAATTTTTATGCTCTGAATGACCTTTTATAAATATAATCCTTTTACTTTCAAATATAAGTTTACCTTAAGTCATATATAAGTAAGTATATTTAACAAAATTTGTTATCAATGAGTTATATATTTATCTATATATACAGCCTCCTTAAAGAAAATATCATGGAAATTATTAACTATATTATTATTGTGTTTTTATCACTCTTTTGCATTGCAATCTAATTCTCCCTCTTGTTTAAACTACTTTCTTGTATTTAACTTAAATCGAAGCAATTAAATGTTAGTAGAATTCAACCGTAACATTGAGACTAATCTTATGTCTTAACTGAACATTACACTATATTGAACAATCAAGAATTATAATTAACATTTCAGATTGGAAAATTTGTGACAAATAGCAACTGACGATACCAGAATGCTACCTGTAATAATCAAAGTTTAAATTGCTCTAGGTACAGAAGCAATTTAAATTAAAATGTTCATTAAAGTCGTATTTTGCTATTTACACTTTCCACCTGTAGGAAAACGAGGTATATTAAATTTGTTGAAGCGCATAAACTGAGTAAAATGCTGCATTTTATAAATGAATAAAATTTGATTAGCATCAATTTTTGAGACGGCCTTGAAATGTCGGAATGTTCATTTGTTGATTTTGTTTTAGGCACACCTAAATAACTTGGATACTATAAAAGAAAGAGTCACATAATATTGTGCGTTGGCAGTTTGAAATAATAGACAAGCCCCCTGCTAATTATACAAAATAAATTGCTTTCAAGTAAATAAAATATCGTCTGTTTTCTCTAATATATATATGTATGTATGTTCATTTGTTCAATGTGATTTGGAAAAGTTTTGCTAATTATAGAAGCTATTAATTAAACGTTGCCGCCTTCCATTTACTTTTGCTGTTGGCTTAGAGAAATTAAATAAAATCTAGATTATAACCTTTCGTGAAAGTGTGTTTTAAAATCGTTTGATTGAACGTATATGCATATATGCATACTGATTTTAATTTCATCTGGTCATATGTTTGTGTTATTGTTTTTCTGTGTTATTTTGTGTTCTTTGTTGGATGCTGAAATATTTTGTCACGTGCTGCATCTGGTAGCAATGTAAATTGAGTTGCATTTGCTGCACTTTGTTTATTTATTTTATAGCACGTGTGACTGCGGCAAATGTTTATGATACAATGTCGTTTGACAAAAAAAAATTACATATAACTTCCAATTTTTTATTAAAGTGAGTGTAAATATTTTTTCTCCAAAAATATTTTAATTTGAATGGCTGAATTGCCATGTAAATATTTCGCAATATGTACCCAATGGGTATACGAATGTGCAACTTTTATTCTGTGCTTGTGTGTTTTTTTCCCAACAAACAAGTGGGACCAATTAAATGCCAACGAGGCGTATACGTCATACAAACAAAATTTCAACATAACCTAAAATGTAAGCCGTAAACTATAACAGCGCTGTTAAGTGTCACTGCCTGTCATCTTGTTAGTTAACAGAGGGACGTGCCTCCGGTAATTTGTAACAATTAGTATAATCATGCGAATCATATCAAATGAATGATTAAACTCGTACGAACTAGATCAATACCCAACTCAAAATTTACACATTTAGTATACATAAATAAAAAACCGAACACTGTTCTCGTGTGATCTATGTGATGTTAATTAGGGCTGACGCCTTCATCAGTTTTATTGTTTGTGTTTTTGGGCGTGACCAGTTTTAAATACAACCGCAAATCTTGGGAACTTTTAAAAATAGTATAACATGATAATTTGGTCTGTAAATTCCGTTTAAAACATATATATGTTTTATCTTTATAATCGTCACATATTCTGGCTAATCAAACGATAAGCTTTATGCCGAATTTTATGAGAAGCAATTCAAGGTTCGGGTGCGTTAGTTTAATTGAAGATAACTGAAACATTTTGATCAACCTCAGTACCGAAAATGTTCTTTGTATCTTTAGCTACAGCTAAGTACACTTAGAATAAGTGGGACTTAGCTTTTCATATAAAATCACAAAAAACTATTAAGAGATTTGCCAAAACATTGAATAAGGCACAAATTGATTATTTTTCTGATTCTTAAATGCCATAATTAAACTTTATTATATGGGTTCACTTTTTAAATCAAACACTAACAATTATTTTGCCATAATAAAGCAATAATAAAATTTAACCAATAAAAATAACGTTTTAGTATAAAGTTATAATAAACACATTTAGATGACTATAAAGAAATTAAATGACAATTTTAAATAATTTGTTTACTGAGCGATTTTCCTAAATTTTCATTTACTTAGTTAATTAAACAGTAAAAATCAAATTGTGGAACTTAGATTGTGTATAGCTTTGTACTGTAACTGTATTTACTATATATTAACTTTGATATTGCAACAATCTCGATTCGTTTCATTTAAAATGATGGATTACCGTGGTTTAATAATTCAATTAATACACTTAGACTAGGTTAATCCATATTCTAAACTGTATAGGTTGTTTTAGACGTGCGCATATATAAAAAAGTTTTATTTAAATATTATTCCAAACAAACTTTTTTTTTAACTTAATATTAAAATTCATTCTACAAGATATTTTATCGAATAATTTTTGTGGAGCTGATTTAAAAGACTTAAATTTACTGGAATATTAATGTTTTTTTAAATATTGGAATGATATTAAAAATATTTTTTTCTGGCGTATGAAAGATACATACATATATATTTAAACAAACAAATGCAAGTGTATACAGTTTTCGGTGTCCAATGACTTGTATATATTTGCTTTCGTTAATTATTAATTAAACGGTATTAACGTGCTGTTAAAAATAGCAGCTGTAATTAAAAGATTAGTCAAAACAAGCTCTCTTTCAAAATATCTACTACCTCTGAAAGACTTGCCATTACTTTTCCACTTGTTGCAGGGCAATACAAGATTTGAATATTTACAATCTTGTTTTGTTTTTTTTTTTTATTTTTTCGGCGAGTGTAAGCTGATCGAGCCGCGAGCTGAGACTCACCAATTTGGGGACTTGTTCAGCTGCTGACTACCAGCAGCCTGCAATTTCAGTCCGCTGCGAGCAACCGGCGGCTACACACCTGCCCACGCCAACATCTCCGACTCCACGACCATCTCTACCTCACATCCAGTAAGCAAAAAGTGCAAAACTAAATTAATAAACAAAAGTAAAACCGAAAAAAAGTTTTTAAAGAAGCGGTTTAAAGTTTGTGTTTCTCGAGTGCGTTTTCTGTGGTATATTTTTTGCAAATGAGTTTCTGCTCCGCGCTTGAGTGAGTCTTTTACTTGCTGCGGCTTTTGCTATTTGTTCAACTGCCTTTCAATTGAAGTTTTAATTAAAGACGATGTTATCGATGCAGCTGGGGAAAATAAGCTAAAGAGAATTCTTTTCCACATATATTTTAGCAAGTGTTTTGCAATAATTTGCCGGAATTTGAAATGTATTTCATAGTTATACAATTGATTCCATATTAAATCCGTTTACAATAGGATAATTTAAAATCTCTTGTATTTTGCTTCTTAAATATGCTTGCTTAAATATGCCCTATATAAGTAATTAGAGAAGTTATTTGCTATATAGGTGATTGCGGTATAAAAAATAATATAAATTAATTTGATGAATCTGATTTTCTGTTAAATTTAGATGAGTTAGCAAAGAACTTATTGAAATTAGCGAAAAATTTATTTAATTTATTAAAGAATTTATTTGAAATATTATGCTGACCAAAGTGTTTTATGGCATGATACGAGAAATTAGCAGCCACCCTTCTAAGCCTTCAAAAGGCGAAGGAATTTAATAACGTATTTATATTGTAAAAGTCAGTCTAACAAGATAAATAGATTGTTATAACAGAAAAAGGAGCAGAAGATTATATTTAAATTTAGCAGAGTTTATCTTTTATTTGACATCTGTTTATTTTTAAATTGGTAAAGTGTATTTCTCAGTCGACATTTGATATTCATTAAACATATTTGTCTGTTAAGCTTTATTCAAAACTACTTATCAGTAGCATGAGTATATATTGTGGTTCATCAAAATGACAATGTATGTTTGTATAAGAAGCTCTTCAGTTCATTTGTGTTTAGACAATTGCCACAAGAATTCCATAATTCATATTATGATATGGGTACCTTATCTAAGCCGAATCTCAGCAGTAGAATTAGTTGTTATTATTGTTATTTTGAGCAAAATTTAATTTGTGGCAAATTAAGATAAACGTGGGGTAATAAAAAACTTAATTGAAGCCAGGCTACATATAAACGGTTTATACATTATTGGCAACAAAAAAAAAAAAAGAAAAAAAGAAATACAAACAAAGCTTTTAGTAGTATTTGATTAATAGTAATAAACATATTTATTAAATGCCCATTAACATTTGTTCATTATCATAAAGTGCTTAAAGGCAATTTAATTGCCAAATTTATAAATCGGAAAAGTTTATGCTCTGGGTATAATTTGTCTTTTTTATTTTTTGGGAAAGTTTTTCACCTTTTATGATTTGTTAATGTATAAATGTGGGGGTTAACTCATAATAATGATAAGATGATTTACTCATAATCTAATATTTGTATTGCTGTCCAACACGTGTGTGTAAGTTGTCTAAATTTTTGAAAAAACCGAAATTATTTAACCAATGAAAAAAAAGCCGAAAAAATAAAATACATTTCATGCAATTTGCAAATCAAAATGAATCAAGTGGGAGAGAGAGAGAGAGAGAGAGAGAGTAAGCCACAATTATTTGATTATAACATTTCATGGCGAGTGTGAGTGTGTGTTTTTGAGTATTTGATTTCGCGTGCTTCAAATGGTACAATTTGCGAACTATTTACTTTAATAAGTTAAATGGATAATTGAGTTTAAGATGCGTTCTAATGGAGCGTTGGCGGATGCCAAATAGCCGAAAAATTCATTCAACATTTTCTTATTCTAATAGAAGATATCTTCTATTTCCGTATTAGTTGAACACAAATTGCTTAAGATTATTATTTTTCATTGTCAAAGTCAATTACGAGGGACGGCACGCAACTAAATTGGATTTATAAATAAATAGATAGAGACCAGGGCGCTCATAAACCGACAGATACAATATAACAAATCGCGAAATTATAATACACACACACATGCATTCAATATTGTATTATATGTGTGTGTGTATGTGTGTGTGTGTGTGTGTGTGTGTGTGTGTGTTTAAGTCTGTGTGTGCAGTGAACCCAATCACGGCTCATAAGCTTGAGCGTTTGTTTGTCAAGTGAGGCTACTCAATTTAAATTTGAATTTAATGAAGCGCCAACATGCATCTGTCTATTGAGATATATGTATCTACTTATTTCGTTATACCTTTAGATTTATTACCTATAACTACTTCTATGCTTTTTTTCTAGGCTGTTAAAATGACCGACCTAGAATCATCGAAAAATGGTAAACACCATGACCACCATCTTAAACACCATCACAATAAGTAAGTAATGGAAATTTATCGATTTAGTTTGCACATTCGTTATGCATTACTTCAAGTTCTAATACCTGGCTTATGCCATAGTAATTGCTATGCAAAAAAAAAAAAATAAAAGTCTGTGTACATAAACCACTTCTTTAAGCCCTCAAGTATAAAATGTGGCAAACCAGTCGACGTTGGCTTTTAGAAAACAGGTTCCACCTCTGGGCAAACGCGATATTCAATTCGACACTGTTAAAGTCGAAACGAGCCAACGGGCATACCCATAAATAAATAGAAAGCGAAAGTAGTGCCACTGGCACCACTGAATACATCGACTCATTTGCATTTGCCATTTTTCTTTTTCATTTGATTTTATGCCTTATCAGTAGTTTTTCTTCATATGTGTATTTTTTTTTTTTTTAATTTTTTTTCCCATCTGAACAGCAATGATATTGTGGAAAGTGAGCCACTCACATGGAGATTCTGGCGGAAGCAACGTTACATTGTTGTAATGATGGCTTTTTTCGGTTTCTTTAATGTCTATTCATTGCGTGTAAATCTATCGGTGGCCATTGTGGCCATGACCGAAAATAGAACAGTTGTTGATGGTAATGGTAATGTGTCATATGAACAGGACTTTCCATGGGATTCCAAGCAAAAGGGTTTAATTTTAAGCTCCTTTTTCTATGGATATATTTTGACTCAATTCTTGGGTGGCTATATTGGCACCAAAATTGGAGGAAATCTGGTAAGTTGAAGAAAAATAAATATACTATACAGATGATTAACTGAAATAAAATAGATTTAAGTAGCGGCAACATTTAACTCTGCCTAGTTGAATAATTTTGTATAACCTATTAAATATTTTCTAAATTACCCTAAGATAACATTACCTAGAGACAGAATTAAGAGTTTTGAAAATCTTTTTAGGTATTTGGTTGTGGAATTGGTACTACGGCAATTCTTACCCTGATCACTCCTCTAGCTGCCAAGCATAGTTTGGAAATGTTTTTGGCAGTACGTATCATTGAGGGCGTATTTGAGGGTGTAACCTTTCCGGGCATTCATGCTGTATGGGCTCGTTGGTCACCGCCATTGGAACGTTCTCGCATGGCATCGATTGCATTTGCTGGTAACTATGCTGGCACAGTGATTGCAATGCCGTCATCTGGATTGCTGGCTGCCCGTTATGGATGGGAAAGTGTGTTCTATGTGTTTGGTACCATCGGTTGCATTTGGTATGTCAGTTGGCTACTGATTGTTAGAGCCGGACCCGAATTGGATCGCTTTTGTTCCAAAGAGGAATGCGATTATATACAGAAGACAATTGGTTATGTAGGCTCTAAGCATATTAAGCATCCATGGAAATCAATTTTCACCTCGATGGCATTCTATGCCATCATGGCATCACATTTCTCAGAGAATTGGGGCTTCTATACTTTGCTCACACAACTTCCTAGTTTCCTTAAGGGTAAGTTTAAATAATTGTTCATTATATTTATTATACTTATTTTTTTTTTTTTTAATATTATTCCAGACACTCTGAACTTTGAGCTGGGCAAGACGGGCTTTTTATCAGCTGTTCCGTATTTGGCTATGGGCATTTTGTTGGCCATTTCCGGCTATTTGGCCGATTGGCTGCAAGTGAAGGGCATTTGGACTACCACACAAGTGCGACGTAATTTCAATTGTGCCGCTTTCCTATCCCAGACTGTATTTATGATGCTGACTGCTTATCTGTTGGATCCCACCTGGTCGGTAGTTTGTTTAACAATTGCAGTTGGTTTGGGTGCCTTTGCCTGGTCTGGTTTTGCGTAAGTCTTACCTAAGAAATTAATTAATCCTTTGCATTTATTTTCATCTACCTTTTTGTTGTTGTTCGTATCTTTCCTGTTCACCAGCGTCAATCACTTGGATATTGCTCCACAGCATGCCAGTGTCCTGATGGGCATTGGCAACACTTTTGCAACGATTCCTGGCATAGTTAGTCCATTGCTTACAGGCTATGTTGTAGTTAATCAGACAAGTGATGAGTGGCGTATTATCTTCTTCATATCTGCTGGCATTTATTTAGTGGGCTGTGTCATTTATTGGTTCTATTGCTCCGGCGAACTGCAGGAATGGGCCAAAACTCCCGAACAAAAGGCACGCGAGGCGGAAGAGAAACAACTCCAGTTGACTCAAACCACAGGAACTGGCGTTGTTAATGATGGTGCCGAGCTGAAAGATTAAAATCTTACAGCATACCGGATTGTTATGATTTGAATTCAAAAATTGTGTGAAATATTTAAGTTAAGTTTCAAAGTATTCAGAAAGTACCATATTTAAATAGTTGCAAACTAGAATTTGTTACGAGTATTTGTTACATTTGTGCCACATTTGATGCCAACATTTACGCACAACTGTTTTTTATTTATATATCAATACGTTTTAATCCATTGACTATATGTTAGACTACCAAAATCACTCGCTACGAGTTCATCTGCGAATAAATGAAGCATTTAATTAAAAATGAAAAAAGAAACAGTACAATTTTTTATATTCTTTTGAGCCAAATAATTTTTGGAATCTGGTTTAATTAGAGCAAACCCGTTCACAGGTAAATGACATGCAAGAGAAAGCAGGTAAATAAAGTTGTTTGCCAAATGAAATCTATTTTTAACACTTTTTCATATGATTTTTGCAGATAATAATAAATGAATGACCTTAAATTTTAAAGTGTCTGAAAACTTCATAAGAAAATAACATTGCGGTAAAAATAAGAAAATATTACTTAACGAATTACCAAAACGTTTAAAATTTTTTTTTAAAGATATTCTTGTTGATTGGCACATTTGACATTTTTAAAACATTTAGATGTGTTACTTACATGCATAATTGATTCTACATTTTATCAGTTGTTATCGACAGATATCGAGTGTATATACATACATATATATATATTATTTGTAGTTCTGCGCAACTGGTTTTCTATGCAGAAATCTATGGAACTGGAATATTGTAATTCTAAATCGATTCATGCTTAAGTTTGGTTGCGATTTCATTGATTCACATATGAGAACAGAATATGGAGAGCTTGAAAGATGATTTTGTTCACAAATAAATAAAAAATATAAATACATGTATTGCAAATAAGACAAATTGCAATCAAACTAACGGTCTAAGGTAGTCTGTGCTGAAAAGTATGCAGTACAATAGATTAACATTTTTAACAATTAATATTTTATGCCGGATCCTAAATTTATGCTTGTACTTTTTAGTTAGTTATTTAGAATAACAAATTTTTGATTATTTTGTACAATAAATATAAAATATACACAAGCAATGTTAATTTTACATAAAATGATTTAATTACCTTTTTAATTCTGATATTTGTGTCCGAAATACATTATGTATATCGGATTATATTATACGTTAGGTGAAATAAAACTTCTGACAAATGTATAAAAAGAGATAATTTATTTACAAATAGTTACAGCTGATGCAATCCACTTCCAAGTGATAAAATGATGATAGATAAGAGAAACGAGTGCAGGAGTTAAACAATAACAATAGCGTGCGCAAAATTTGTTTGAAAATGATAAACAAGTTTGACCTATTCAACGCTCACAATTCACGCATTTTGCACACGAACTGATAAGACCAGTCCAATCAAAAAGAAAATAACGATTTGGTATACTTTGAGAATTCTTCAATTTTGCATTCGTTCGTATTTTCTCCAATGAATATATATAAGTGGCGAGAGCTATGAATAGGTCAACAGTTGTATAAAACACTCAAGTGGAAAACTAACTTTCAATTCAAGTACAGAATCAGCATAATAATGACTTGCAAGGGATGTGGAACAAGTAAGTTCAATGGATAATAACAATCGATATTTAATTATCTATAATTATATATATATATAATTTTCATTAGATTGCCAGTGCACAGCACAGAAATGCGGAGGTAATTGTGCCTGCAACAAGGATTGCAATTGCGTGTGCAAGAACGGACCCAAGGACCAATGTTGCAGCAACAAATAAAATTATGGATATTGAAATAAATAAAACTAAAGTCCCCTGACTTTGAGAACATTCAAATAAAATTTCACTAAATATTGATATTAGGTTTGGTAATAAATTGGTGTAACAATTTGCTTATGTTGTGGCTCATTAGACATTGTTTATTTCATTTCGGAGTAAATAATTAGCCACACATGTTCTCTGACTAATTATCAAGTCTTTTTTCTATGTAACATTTTTTTAATTTGGTTTTCGATTATCCCATTCTCTACGATGGATGAACCAGCTGATTAAAACTTTTGCAAATGTCTGCTACCACATATAACGTAGTTAACACAGATAATGCATTAAGGAGGGAATATTATTTTTGCTCACAGAATTTTTAAACACTTCAAATTATAACTTTTGACTTGTTTTATGCATTATTCCCAACAATCAGGAAAATTGGTTTTTCTTTGTGCTCAGTCCAATTTAAATGGACACTTTTGCTCAATTTCAATATTCTAAGAGCTGTATACTAAATCAAAAGTTAGTTTCCCTAAAATTGCAACTCTCTCTTTGCTAATTAATTATAAAATAAAATTAAAATTATTAATAGGTATAACAAAGGTATTTAATGGCAAATTTTAAAATGTTTCTTTTTCATTTACAAAAAGGAGTCAGCTCACACTAAGAGATTCTTGGATATTAAAATGCAGTTGGTATGCCAAAAGCTGATAAAACTAAATTCATTTTTAAATATGTAAATGTGAAAATCCAAACAATTTTGGCAAAAGTAAGATAAAACTACTTTTGATTTGCATATTTGATAAAGAGAGATTTTACGTTATGGCAAAGTAAAATATATCAAAGTTAATATGCTAGAAATATTTAAATGTAATCTCAAAATAGAAAATTTCATATTGAGCAACTGCAATTGATTTATGTGATTTATGATATCTTGCTAAACGTTTAGTTTTTATACAGTCCGAGTATAATTAAAAATTGAGGTAGTCCTGCGTTTAAGAGCTTTTTGAACTCATGGCTTTGTTTCCGTTTCCACTCCTTTGGACAGCTGTTGTCAAAAGGCAAATCATTAGCATAATCAAATGTGCGTGAGTGGCGTTTATTTTTTTTTGATACCCTATATCCTTATGTTAATGGTATATATTAGAAAAGCGATTATGACAGAATAAAGAAGTCAAAATTTCCTAAAGTTTAATGGTAAGTTAGCGTACTAAGAGTAAGTAAATTTATATTCTTTTTTAAATATGGCAAATTCAATTTAAATATTAGTGGTTAGAATATATATATAGTATATATATTCTGTATGTATGTACATATATTATTTAATTTAACATTTAAATTTATTTTTAGGAAATTTTATTTTATTTTTACAGGGTAGAAGACGTTTTAATAAGTTACTTTAGTGATTTTTTTTCTTTGGAGCTTGCGTGTTGGATTCATTTTGCTTTCGTTTTGTTTTGCAAGGAAGTGAATCGCAGGTTTTGGTTAATCAGGCGTAAATAATTTGACATGTGAGCGACCGCAGTGGTCGATCGGATTGTTGCGTGCTTTGCTGTAGCTGTCAGATTTCGATGCTTATATTAAATACATAACTTGAAATTGTTCTCAACAGGAATAAACATACACAAACTCACACACACATAGACATAACATGGAGTCTTTCAAGTCAGAAATATTGATGGCCGTTGAGGAGGGTAAACTAACCACCACAGAGAGAGAGAATCCATTAAGGAATTGTGGTAACTTGTGTTAAAGAAAACCATCTAAAAGGAATAAGTTGGTTATGGCTTTTACATATTGCAGGTAAAAGGGACAAGATTTGCACTGTTTCTCGAGCCACGTTTATTCGAAGAGTTTTGATGTTGTTGCTATTCAACTTGAGTTTGATTACTCTCCTTGTTCCTGGTTATATATATTTGAATTCCTTGCCCGTGAAGCAGCAGAGGTGTTTTCTAAATATCGCTTACATAGTTGGCGGCATTGCCTCCATTATAGTGCTCCATCAGATGGGGGTAGGTAGAATTTTCTATATAGCATAAATATTGAGTGCTAATTTAATTTCATGTTGGCCCACCAAAAAACAGGACTTGTCTAAGGGCAAACCAAACTTCTATTATATTTAGATGAGCTAAGTCCTTTGTGAGCCCATTTACTCAATGTCCAAAGTGTATACAATGTAAACTAAATAAAAAAATGCTCTTTCATGGCGCAGGACTAATTCGATTATAACAAATTGTATTTGAACTTCTACGAATTGCAAGGAACACGCAATAATCTTCGTGAAGGTGTCGCACGGCATGCTCCAATATTGTAATTGATAAATGTAAATATGTCAACATTTCTCAAATTTGTATATCCTTGGAAAAGGAGAATATTGATTTTGCTTTGAAGTTTGCAACGTATGGAACATACGATACTACTTAATGATCAGGACTGAATTGATTTAGTCATATCCGTTTGCCCCTGTGTCCTTATTGAATTTCAATTTCGAAAAATAGATTTAAACTTTTATACAAAATGGCCCTAAACACTGCATTGTCAAATGGATAATTTGCAAGGGTATAAAATTGTTCGAAGTTCGAAAATTAATTTTCTTTTCCTTATTGACGTCACATTAGTCCCTTTTTTTAATGTCATTTACACAGTTGTTTACATACGTACTCCTACATTTAATTTATTTGTTTTTAGGCTTTTTTTGTAATTATTATTTTTTGTATGTTATCCAAATTAAATGTTTGCAGACAATTAGTTTTCTTTTTGCAATGTCGTTATCATTTGGTTCGTATGATCAACGTCGCGTGGCACGTTGGTACTTCGGAGGTGTGGCCAGTTCTTGTGCAGCTGTCATAACACATCCATTAGATCTTTTGAAAGTGTTGATGCAGACACAAAGAGAGAAGATGTCCACAGTGGTCATTGCAAGAACGATTATCCGCGAGCAGGGTGTCTCTTCTTTGTATAATGGCATTTCCGCATCATTTATGCGTCAATGCACTTATACATTAACTCGTTTCGGAGTTTATACAGTAAGTGCTAGGAACATGGATACCAACACAATGGTTCGTAAGACCGCACTGGCCGCAGTTAGTGGCCTTATAGGGGGTCTTGTGGGTGCTCCAGCTGATTTACTCAATGTGAGATTACAGAACGATATAAAGCTACCGCCGGATCAGAGGCGAAAGTACATAAATAGATATATATGATATTAGTTGTCACCTACACTGATTGCCTTCACCTTTTAGCTATAAGCATGTCATAGATGGTTTGATCCGTGTCTGTCAAGAGGAAGGTTGGCGGCATCTGTTTAATGGTGCCTCTATTGCGGCCTTACGTGGCATGTTCATGACTGTTGGCCAAATCGCTTTCTATGAGCAGAGCAAAGACGTGATGGTCGACAACTTTGGCCTTAAACCGAATATGAATACGTACATTACAGCATCACTTCTAGCCGCCATTGCAGCCACAACTTTAACCCAACCCATGGATGTGGTGAAAACTCGTCGTATGAATGCAAAAGCTAGCGAATATTCTGGACTTGGTGATGTTATTATAAAGACGGCCAAAGAGGGTCCTCTAGCCTTCTATAAGGGATATGGACCATCATTTAGCCGTATTCTGCCGCATACTGTTTTAATGTTTATGGGCATAGAATATCTGCGAACTCATTTTGGTTATGAACCGGAGCCAAAACAAGTCGATTGGTCAAATCTATTCGAACCTCCAACTGAAGGCCCTGAATTAAATCACGATCGAACCGTTCACGATTGAATTTCTGATCAGTGATAAATTTAATGTTCTTAAATTCTCTGTTATTGTATATATTGTGTGAATAATAAATTAAGGAGAAAATTACCAGTTTTTATTTATAAGTACTATTAATTTTGCTTATGCATTTGCAATTGGATTGATTTTTAAATTAACTTTTTATATTTGTTTTTATGTTAGCCTGCAGCTGAGTTTTCAGTTTTCTTTTTAGCCAAACATTTAATAAAAGTTCAATGAGCAAAAACAAAAGCCCAAGGCTGCCTTCAAAACATATGAATGATTTAAGCGCCGCTCAGCCTGAAAATGCTTTTCGCTGATGTCGTGTAATCGCATTGAAGCCATTAACACACACGCACACATACAGAACAAAAGAGAGAGAGAGAAGGACATAAGAAAAAGGGGAAAGGGTAAAAACCCATTATTGCCCCATGTTATGTTGACACAGAAAAGCAATCATACGCCCCGTGTGTTAGTCTTGCTAAATGCGCCGAGACAGGCACAAGACACGGACAACATGGACAATGAGTGAAGTTCCTTTTTCTACCTGCTACTTGCTCACTTGCCCATACAATATTGATGTTGGCCAACAAGTTGTCAACAAAGAGAAAAAAAAAACAAGCCAATGAAACCAAAACCAAAAAGGAAGTAAATTTAAGCTACTAAAGTAACAAGTAAATTTTTTCTAGCAGCTGGCTTTTTGTATACTTAGTAAAACATTTTCCATATATTATATATATATATATTTATAAACTTTAAATTAAATTAAGCTAGAAATATACTAGATATAAACAATTAATTATCATAAAAATATGTTTTAGAAATGTTAAAAAATATATAGGATATTTGTTTTTGAACTTATTTTTCATATTTTTTTTTTACATTTAATGTCATTAAAGACAGCTTGACAGATTTTTTTTTAACTACGCTTACAGAAATATAATTAATATAAACAAATATATCTATATAGATATATATTTACGTTTTGCAGGATATCGAAAGAGTCTCAACCCAAATTTAATTCACAGAATTTACTTTGTTTTAGCCCTAAGCAATTTGTGCTTGTTAACATAAATTAATTAAATTTGAAAATGAAAGGCTTATAGAACATTAACTCAAATAAAAGTAATTAATATATAAAAAGCTTTAAAACTTTAATATCCAGAAAAGCCTGATTTTGAAAGATCATTCATATGGGGATTCATGTAAATGGAATCAAGTTAAATAAATAAAATTTACCAAATTCATTGGAATAAAATCAAGTAATAAGTTTGAAACATTAATAATAATTATTGACAATCAAAATCAAATGGTTTGCGGATTAATATGCATAGCTTTTAATCATTATATTAGAAATACTATTAATATTTAATAACACTTGCTATAGTGTAACTTTAATCCGTTGGTTAATGAATTTACTTAATTTTCTTAAAGCTTCGATTAAATTGGTTGTTTTAAATGCATTTTCGTCTTAATTAGATATTGTTATGTGTAGTAACATTTTCCTTATTATAGTCATGAAAACGTCTTCTCCTTCCTTCAGTTGAGTGTGAAAACTTTATGACAATGTTATGATGCCTCTTCTCAAGTACATAATAAAACTGTCATTTTGGTTGCGCAAAAATTTATGTAAATTTCAGTATGAGCTTGTCGCAGCTGAAGTATCATCAACATCAGCATCTGTAACAGCAGTAACAGCAACCAGCTAAAGTTGTAACAAGAGCAACAACAAAAACAATGACAATACATAATAATAATGACCGCAATGACAAATACATAAATCAGTTTTAATGAATATTTTGTTACATTGCATACCATTCCACGGCTTTTGTCTCAATAATCAGCCATTAATATGCTGTACCCGCTGCATAAATTTTGCGATTTTTGCGGTTTTTACTCAATTATGCAGCAAGGACAACATGCGCAATCCTATACGATTCTTATACAATTATTCATGTAATGGTCAAGGACAGATGCAGACACCACACACAGACAGAAAGAGGGAGGGAGAAAGATAAATACAAACAGAAGTTGAGAAAAAATTTGTAGAAAAGTTTTTGCGTTGAAAAAATTTTCATATTTATGGTAAATTTGTGTCTTCAGTTTTTGTACACAATTGTTTGGTCAATTTAAATGCAGAGTCAATAAATTTAAACACAATTCCGAAATGGCGCCCGTTTCACTTATTGTCTTGACCATCATTACCCTCCACCCCGCCCGGACATTATCCGCTTTATGCGCGGAAGTCCATTTATATTGCCGCCGTTGCTATGTCCGGGTAAGACACAATAAAGTGGCTTGCAGTAACGTTTAAAAATACCTCTTCGTGTCCGGTGCCATTTCCCCAATGCCCTGGCGAAGATGGGAAATGCAATAAACTTCTAAATCAGTCGATTAAGCTGCGACTGCGAGTGCCCTTAAAAGCGTTCTATAGTTGAATATACCCATATATGTATAAGCGTATGTGTGTGTATGTGTGTGAACATACAAAAAGTTTTGTGAAAAATGTTAAGCAATTAAAATAAGTAGCGTAAAGCTCAAGGGAGGAGCTCTGGGCCGGGCAGCAAGTTGGTTTAATTTCCTTCTCTTTTTTCCTCCTTTTTTGGTTTTCTTTTTTTTTTTTTGTTTTTGTTCCGCTTTGGTTTGGTTTGGTTTGAGCCTGGGTTGGTTTGAGGTTACTCTGTTATCTTTTGTGTGGATTTTGCTGTCAGCAATGTGCTGCACACACAGACTGAGTGTCTAATGAAGTGAGAGAAACAGGTAGAGAGGCAAGGGTATGGCTAAATAAGTAAAAGATATATTTAAATTGTTGAAATATCGAAGAGGAAAAATGCTGTAACTTTCTTGAATACTGTTTAACACATTTAAATGCCATACACATACTATTGGCCATAAGAGATTATCTTTATAATTAGATCTCATCGGCTGTATCTTTAGATATAAAGTAGTTCACAATGGTTGCGGAGGTCATGCTAGTCTGGATACACGTACTCCAGGGTAAAGTAGATTCAAAACCAAACCCATAACCAAAACCGAACAGAAGCGCGAATCATGGCAAAAACTTGGCTCATTAAAGATTAAGACGCATTAACACAATGCCTGTGTGTGTGTGTATGAGAAGGCCGAGCAATTTAAGCGCCATCAACATAAATATTTATGTAAATTGGGATTAAAAGTATTTTGTATGTATTTTGTTCAAAAAACTTGCTACCTCATGCCACTTCCTTCCCAAAAAATAGACATCTCAGAACGTTGAAGTTTCCATTTAATTGGATTAAATTTTCTTAAATTTGAACTAGCATCAAGTTTAGGTTATGCTTAACCTTGTTCTCATTTCTATAACCTTGGCTTCAGCGCTTTCGTTATGCTTCTTTGAAATTTTTACAGTTTTTTGCATTTGCAGCTTTAAAAAAAATAAATGAATAATTCACCTTGATAAGATAGAACATAGCCTCTAAGATACCCTAAAGAATTCAAAAATATTTCATTACTAATAAAATTCTAACTTAAGTAAAAATATAATTCAAATTGAAATTGTACTATAACAATGTCAAATTGAAACTGAAAACTGGCTCTTGTCAATGGGACAGCATTCTCTCAGACTACTTTATATATGATAATTTGTTGACCTATTTAATGTCTTAACGAAATGACAGATATTAGACAAACAATTATCAATGGTAAAAATCACAGAGACACACATAAAGAGTTGGCCAAAATAAGTAAAACTAAAGGGAATTCATTATGGCCACTCGTTTCGATTCGTTTTTAGGTCATCTATAAATAAAGAAAGCAAAAAAAGGAAATGAAATATGAAGGGTAGTAAAAAAATTTAGAGACAACATTTTTTTAAATTATTATTGAACATTTTTGTTTTCTGGAGCATCCTTCTTTATCCTATTTATTTCATTATTCGGCTAATTATATTTTTATAAACAATATTCTTCTCGGGACTATATACCTAGGATATATTATTTAAACTTGTTCACTTTCATTTTGTATAGTTTATATAGAAGGATTTTTTATTTGCCATACTCTAACTAAATTTGCTAAAAGATATAATTAAATATTAATAGCCTTTGTATTATGCTAAAATGTTACGAATTTCTAAGATCAACGTCTGCTGAGATTTCGATAAATGAAAGCATAAACTAATTGTCAATTTTTGTCCATGTAACGATTGAATTTATACATTTCCATTTTATATACGTTAATTGGCTAGCTTCATGCGATAAACTTCATCAATATGCGTTAAATTTCAATGTTAACCAACGTGGTCTTTGATGGGAATGTGTTGTTTGCTGAAATGTTTATTGGCCCACATTGTTGCCTAATGCAATTATTCGCATTTTGTGAGCCATTTCAAGGTACACCTACAGACACACTCACACCTACACACACACACACACACAATCAATTTGCCTTCTGCTTGTTACTGAAATTTCATTACATTGTGTAAACAAAGTGCACGTGTCCCTCGTACTGGTACTCAACCAACAACAAAAAGGAAGGATAACTGGCATTTCATTCTGTTTATAACGCATGCGCGGATAAATCAAAAAGAGCGAACCCACGATATTCCCATCATATATCAAAATTATAAAATATGGCATCAAATAATTTTTACCATTTCGTTTGCCTGTGTTTCATTCAATTATCAAAAATAATTTAAAATAATTTCATACACACATTGAAAATACTTCTTTTTTTGTACATGTATATGTTATATTTATTTCTGCACATGATAGAAACATACTTGGGGGGATAAAGGAAGCATGTCTGAATGGTGGTCACGTCGTAATCAGCAAAAGGTTCGCTTAGTTGCGGTTATAAAGTCACCTACGTGACTCACATTTCAAAATGCAAAAAGGCTTCAAAATTATATCTAATTTATGTAGTTTACGTTTTGGATTTATTGTGCCTATGATTTTTATTTGCCAAATGGAAATTGATATGGATGTATACAGTTTAAGCCCTTCTTTTTTTCTATTTATTTTTTGTTGCTCTAGCCCCTTCTATATGTGGTATGAGCAATGTGCGTGCGCTAATTTACCAGCGACCTGAAGTGGCCCTTCATTGAAGTACAACTGCCATACGCCGCTTGGCTTCACGAGTGCCTGCGGGAATTTCTCGGGGAGCAATTGATGGGTTATGCCGACTGTTAACTGCATGCTTTTTCATTAACTAATTACACAAATTATGCATGCTAATGAGGTGAAAGAATGAAAATGGGGAATAGGGAAAATGAGAAAAGCAACCTTGACAGTTTCTTTTTTTTTCAACATTTTTGGGGGATTTGAATCGATCTCAAAGGAGTTCTAAAAACTGCGACATGTGTGTGTGCCTTAGAAGGCGTGGCAATGAGACACGCCTTTGCTGGCCTTTTAAAGACTAAACTTATAATCAGCATTCCAACATGATTTCAACATAAATAGAAGGCAAATACAGACACACACACACACACACACTCATAGAGACTAACGCCCACTTGACTTGAAGGCTCTTGTCGTGATTTCTGGCCCACAAGAATAGACAAGATCTTGGCCATGCTTCGTGCTGGTTGCCAAGATTATGCACTAGAGATAATTATTTGGCCAGCCAGCTACAACTACTGGCGGCATTTGCTTTCACTGCCAATTCCAATTCCATTTCCATTTCCACTTTTACTTTCATGTTTCAACGCTTTATGCTCCTTGCCGGTTGCTGCTGTTGCTGATGTTGGCAAGTTGTGCCCTGGAGACTAGTTGGTTGAGAATAATGTCCGGGTGCTACAGACATGGAGCATGTATGTGTGAGTGTGTGTGTTTGTTTGCTTGTGTATCGCTCTCTTATTATCTCCTTCTGCTGGTAGGCGTTGCCACCAAGTGTCATAAATAAAATGGCAGCTATATACAAGGATGGGAAAGGCCTCACTTAAACACCATTATTAAGTAAATACACAAGTATTGTAACTAGAAATCCTTTATATATATCTATATATATACATATCTATATATATACATATATATATATATATATATATAAATCTTTACACTCAAGCATTCACTTTGTATATTTTAATATCGCTTTTCACTAATTGTTGGCATTGTAAAAAAAATTACCAATCATTAATCACAGTCACTAAATTGGATTTATTGTTGTTCGTGTAAACAATTATAATTACACCTCATAATATTTGAACAAATATTATTAAAGTTTACCCCAAGGTAAAGGCGATGGGATTTGCCAGTTGATATAACCAAAATGTAACCTAAATAAATGCGATTTTCCACTGAAATGTATTAAATATATTCTATTACATTGCCACAAAAAAGAATTCAATTGCTTGACTATAAAATAAGTTTATAAATGATATAAATATGCATATTTTTTTGTAAATCTTTTTTCTGCAAGTGTGAAATTAGAAGTGAATAGATTGCCATTTGTTTTAGATAGGTAGAATTAATTGGAATGTTGTTATAATATTCTATATATGTATATTTCTTTTTTCCAAAGTTTTTGCTGTAAGTATAAAATTTGAAGGATTTGATATAATGATATGATATTACATTGCTCAACACATTTAGCCACATGTATGTGTATTGTATGTTTAAATTTAATATTTTTTTTTTTGTTTGGGAAATATAAAATGTATTTGCATAGGTAAACAAAAGTTTGTAAATTATCCAAATGTGGAAAACAGTCAGAAAAGCTATTATCATTTTCTATCAAAAATACAAAAACCTTACATACATCAAAATAATATATGATAATCCAGAAAACTGGCTATAAAACTTTCAAATTCTATATAATTTAATTTCAATTTGATTTATATTCTTGTTGATTCAGTGTATAAAAAATGTAAACAATAGTTATGTGGAAAAACAAATTTAACAAATAACTAAAAGTTCAGTACAGTGTCCCCATCACAAATATATTGATGAAAATGCTAAGGTCACCACGATTCCATACTCTAGCCAATTTTGCTTAAGTTCTATTCTTAATATAACTAAAATCTAAGGAAATGGGAACTCGCATTGTTGGAATTTTCTTGGAAATTTTAGATAACAATTTATGTAATTAACATTTAATATGATAACGTATTATTGAATAGCTGAGTTAAAGGTTTATGCAATTAACCTTTTAAATATGGTTTTGCTCCTTGGCTTTAGTTACCTTAGAAACCATTAGCCAGTTCGGCTTGTCATATATTGATTTGGTTAACCTTTATGTAACAAACGCAATAAGCAAAGCAAGTAAATGCCTAAAAAGAAATGTACAGAACTCATTGTTAAAATTAATCAGCTTCAGGCAGTCAAAGTATAGGTTGAATAATGATGAGCAGCATTTTTTGTTGGTAAATTTAATGGCAACTTATACTTCATTTCATAATATCTCTTCAATATCATGA
This sequence comes from Drosophila emarginata, assembly GCA_037075365.1. NCBI lineage: Eukaryota > Metazoa > Arthropoda > Insecta > Diptera > Drosophilidae > Drosophila > Drosophila emarginata. The sequence goes on along the minus strand of JBAMCD010000221.1, from coordinate 13,805,849 downwards.
TGGGCTGCTTTTAACATGAGTTTGAAGACCCCTTAAGTAACTAACTAATTTCTCACATATATGTATATACTATATATTCTCTTTTGCCTTGTGAGTTAGTACAAGTCATGTGGCTAAATGTATTGAGGCCTTAAGTCACAGGATTTCAAGCACTGCGCCATATTCACTGAATTGTTTGTCATGCCAAAGTCAATTTACTCTTTTCAAAAGGCACTTTATTGGTTACTTGACAAATGCTAATGGTTGAACACTAGCATGACACACTCACATACATATATATATATATATTTATATGTATGTATACCACAAAATATATATACACATTTGGGTGTAAAGTTTGCATGTCATTCGAGTTGTGCTTCATTTCAATGTGCTAAGGTGTGAAACAATGTGCATTCTCGGTACACAGAGGCAAACACAAAAAGGAAGTTTCCCCCAGCTATTTTTTTTTTGTTTTTTAATGCATTTTCACTTGTTGTTGGTGGTTTTTTTATGTCGTAGATTTATTTTGTTGATAAAAAAAATGTAATGTATTTTATAAGTTGGTGAAAAGTTGAAGCAGCGCGCCTGAGAGTATACTGCAAATTCAGCAAAACTGTTAGTGTTTACGTATCTGTGTGTGTGTGTCTGAGTGTTTCTGTTTGTGTTTGGGATGAGCTATATTTTCATATGCTCAATTATTTAATACACCAAGCGACTAACAGCTTTAGCGTTAGCTTCATCTGCTGTTGCCTCTTTCAATGGTTTTAAGGAACAAAGACGTCTAAGAGAAGCAGAGGAAGCAGACGATGGGCTGGCTCGGGGGGTAACAGACCAATTATAATTGCCCACCCATAGCCTTTGAACCGCTTGTTGTCTGGCATGGACAAGCCCCTTCGATTGCAGGTTGGAGCCAACTTTCTGCACCATTTCTTCTTCTGTGAGAAAACAGCTGGAAGAGAGCTTAAGTAACCATACTTTGCTTTTATTTATGGCTCGGTCTGGCTTTAAAAGCCACCACTAACCAACCCAACCACCCCGCCTTTTTGTCTCTGACAGGTTCTTCTTTACTCTTCATTTGGTAATACTTATTGTAGGTCTGGTGCCTTTTGTTAGCCTGAATTATTGATTTTCATTAGTTGTCTTTTACTTTGTCTTCGATTACATGGCTGAGCTCTAACAACAATTTCAATTTCAGTTTGTTTTGTCAACGTTTTTACCGCCTGCCATCCTTATCTATATATACATACATACATATATACGATTTCTTTTGAATATGCCATTCAATTGGCCACCCGTCGTGTTGCGGCGGAGATTTAATTACAACCGTATTTCTCCCCTCCTTAACTCAATTGAAATGTTCGGTCTCGTCTTGTGTTAAATCTTGAGACTGACACAAAAAAAAAGCCAACAGCACAACAGTTGGGGGATTTTTTAATTTAATTAAAAAGTCAATGGCCGGGGTCCAACCATCACATTGTGGCCACAATGCAATTGTAAGGTTTCCATTTTAATTAAAGTTTTTACGCGCATTTACTTGAAATCGCAGCACAAAATAGCAATGCCCATCGGCAGATGAACAAAAAAAAGAAAAACAAGTAAAATATCATATTTCGTTAGAGCTGCAGATGCTACTGAACTAAAAAAAAGAGAAAATGTGAAAAATGAATAAGCAGGTAAAAAGTTAAGCTTGAAGTTAACTAAATTTCATGCCTGTTGCTGGTTTGTAAAACTTTTATTTCTAAATTAAATGATTGTGTCAAATGTTGCGGGTATAGTTAAATTTGAAACTGACAGACACAAAATGGTTAAACTTAGATGTATATACATATATATGTGTATATAGGTATGTGTGTGTGTGAGCCGCTATAATCTGCGGATAAGTTGTTTAATGAAACGGCAGGGGCTTCTCATTTTACTTGGAACTTTTCATTCAGTTTCTTGGCATAATCAGCTCAGTTTATGCAGGCCCATGTTCTTCGTCAGGGGGCAAGGCCAAATTGTTGTGGTTAACCCTTTTTTCTTTCAGTTTTTTTTTATTGTTTTTATTTTTTGTCTTTTTGCATTCCAATTAGCCGAGTCGATGAACTTAATATTGAAAGAGGGTGATGTCAAATAATTGGCGTGGATAAACCAACATTAAGCAACATTAAATTATGCACTGAGGGATTCTCCCCATAGACCATACAATTGAAGTGGCTTTCAGACAGACATAGTAAATGGCATAGCCAAGGCAAGCCTGTTCCTTTAGTCAGGCAACGAGGCTGCAGGCATCGATGGTGATGGGGCTGATGATGGAGCTGATGATGGTGATGGGGTTGACGCTAGCGAGTAGCAATTAAAATGTCAATTGCAACGCCCTTAGGCGATGACTAAGCATGGAAGCGGCAGGCGGCAACAACGGAAATGGCAAACAGCTCCATCAGCACCCGGTTGTGATGCAGTTGGTGACGAAGGCGGTGATGAGCCACCAGGCTATGGACAAATATTGCAATTTCATTTCGTTCACTGTGGGAAGCCAACTACTACTACTACCTATCTTTCTCTCTCTTTCGCTTGCTCTCCCTCTCGCTTGCTCTGCTTATTGCCCACTAATTTCGATGTGGTCTTTGCCAAGCTTGCACACTGCGTTTACGCCACGGGATACTTTATTTTGCTGTATACCACATACGCCTTTGTCACCAAATGAATTCCATTATTAACATTGTCCAATGAGAACAATAGCAAATAATTAAATAGAAAGCACAAGGTCAAATGGGGTCAAGTGTTTGAATGTATTTGTGTGTGCACACCAGTTGCTTGAAAATTCCCAAACCTCATTCCCATTATTACCTGTAATCTGTGGCGACCTATTTCAATGTTAAAAATAGACAACTAATGTGTTAACTTGGCTAGGTCGCATCCTGTTTTTATGGTTCATTGACTCAGTATAATTTGATTTAAATGGGCAACAAGCTAAAAATAGCATTCCACATCGATGTTGTTATGGATGAATAAGCTGCAGTTTAAATTTAGGGTTTCCAAATGAAAATGTCAACCTTAGCATAGGTCAGGTGCACAGATGTTTCTTTTTTTTTTGTTTGGGGTCACAAATAGGTGTGTCGTTTGTATATGTGTGTAATCAAATTACATACGTGGCATTTATTTTCTGCCTTGCACTTTCCAGTTTGCAATTAAATTAAAAACTTTAGATGTATGCTACCACAACGAGGGTGAACTTTGGCGACAAAAGGTCCATAGAACGGACTCCTTCATCCACCGGCTTGTTGACGAAAGAAAGTACGTGACATGAACAAGAAATGGTCAAAGTCCCAGTGAGCAATCTAGTGGGTAGGGGAGGGGGTAACATATGTGGCTAAATGGGTTCATTGAACTGCATTAAATATTACTGTGTGTAGTTATTGAATCTGAACTATGGCAATTTAATTGAATGGCTTAATAATTGAATAGCAGTTAAAGATTGCAGACGTATCGAAATATATATATATTTGGTTTTACAAACTCTAATTTAAATGCTTTGAGTTTTGTGATTTTATAATTTTTAAGTAAGATATAAAATTACTTCAAGTACTTTAAATATGCTAATATCTAGCCTGCTTTGAAAAATACCTAAATTATTTATTGATTATATATCAATATTTGTTGGTTTGGTCAAATGATATGACAATTGCCAAATCTTTATTGTTTCGTTTGTTGTTGCCTTTTGTGTTGAATGTCATTTATAAATTCAAATTTTTTATAAGCATAAAGCATTTTAATTCTTTGTTTTCTTTTTTTTGTTTCATTTACAGATACAATACAATAGAAAACACAAACCAATTAATTGTCAATATATTGAAACAAATAAATAATTTTTAGCCACAGTGGGACATTTTGTCGCAAATTGTAATTAATTATTTCAATTTAAAAGCATTTTTCTAACTACTTAGAAATCTATACCTTTTGATTTTACCTTTTCCAATATTGTTATTGTCTATCTAGAAAAGGTTGCCTTGGCTGTACACTTAATTTCTAATTAAAGTATAAAACATTTATAATTAGATATCAAATTAAAGTGAATAATAAATTAAGACAAGTTTCAATTGCATTGAATTGGTTTGTAACCACAAAGTTAGTTAACTATTTTTATTTATGGAAATAAACTTTTTTACTCGTTAGAACACAATTTATCATCCTTAGAAAAAAAAAAATTTTAAATCGTTTCGATTGGTTGAAGTTGTTTCAACCGTTCCATAGAGGCTGCCGTGAGGTATTTTAGAGTTTTAAATATTTAAAAGCCTTTGTCACAGCAAACGGGTCGTATACGTTATATTTGTGGAAAACTTTTTCAACTGTTTGATTTTTACTATACTATACACATTTTAACTGCTGGTATGCCTATTCTTTAATAAGTTGTTACTTATATAACTAAAACTTTATTTTTTTGCTTTCGTAGACTTAGTCATTGTCCCTCACATGTTGAATAGTCGAAAAGAGAGGCAACAACGATTTTTTCTATTAGTTGTTCTATTTATTGTGGCATGTTTCATGAACAGAAGTACACAGACAAATGTATATGTATATATATATATTTAAGAAAAAACAGGCTTGTCAATGTTGGCATTGTTTTTTTTTCTTTTGGATAGCAGTTCACTGAACTCGATATACTACGTTTCAGACAAATACATAGAATTGAAAGAGAAGTAATGTATATATATATATTTTTTGTTCAGCAGACACTTGGCCGCTTTCTTTTTCAATTCGTTTTCTTACTCTTGGCTAAATTTTATTTATTTATATATTGCCAAAATGTTGCCTTTAGATCCTGCTGTTATTTTTAGTTTTCTAGCCCGCTCCTTGGAACCGGTGCACTTGCTTTCATTAAACATTAACGACATTGTCTGGCTGCAAAAACGTCTCTGGGGCGTTTTGTTAGGTTCCTTTCTCGAGCTTCTTCTGCATCGGTTTCTCCCTTTTTGCTTCCCTATATTCTTTTTTGCCTTTTTCTTTTGCTGTTGCAGTCAAAATATGAGGCAAAAGCGCAACGTCAGAAAAAAAGACGAAGAAGGAAATTTTACGCTTAATGGTCATTGCCGTGCGGAATGAAACTGCCATTGGGTGCAAAAGTAAAACATTTGCTGGATATTCCTTTTTGCCTATTGAATTATTTAAAAAGCTTTCTTTTCCAACGCTGCTGCTCTCGAACGCTTTGGGATTAAAGCAAATCAAAAAGTCAGTGTCCGACTCGACAGTAGCAGCAGCCGTTGGCAGCTCTTTGGCGAAATGTGAGGGTTCGGGCTACTAGTAGGACGAGACGATGGTGTCCAAGTCTGTGTCCATGTCCATGTCATCGTCATTGCTGTTGCAGCGGCAGCTGCAGCCTTGTCCGAATGCAATTAAAATGTCAGCGCTACAGGCAAAAGTAGCTGTGGGGAGGGGCACAAAGTTGAGGGAAAAATGGCTGACTAACATGCAATGGCAGAGAAATGGGAAGGCCCCCGCTCCTCTCTTTTCTATCCCATACGTATCCCAGGACACTGCAAACACGCATTTCGCATGGCAAAGGCTTGAATGACTCTGCCATTTGCAACACAGATGTGTGTATGTGTCTGTGTGTGTTGAAGTTAGATTTCTGTTCTGTTAACTGAGCCACCAAAAGAACCAAGTGTTGAGTGAAAGGACTAACCACGCCCCCATACAGGCCATTAGGCGCACTTGTGACGTTCGTAAATTAATTTACTGTCAGCCATTTATGTTCCCCAACAATAAGAGCAAATGTTTCCATTACTCTCTTCATTGACAGGCAAAAATTTGTGGCAAAAGAACAGAAAAAAAAGAAAGAAAAGTTATGGCAGTAAAAGTTTTATAATAAATAACATTTAGCTCTCAACAAACGGCCGCACAATAAAATCAAAAGCAATGCTTTCTAATCGTTTATCCCTAATCAGGATTTATGATTAAAGTCGGATAAATATATAGGTATATATTATTGTATATACATGTATATATATTCCAAAAATTGTCAAAGGTACGTGACTGAGAAGTTTACGTACTAAAGAAGAATCATTTTGCAAAAACTTCCCGAGTAAATAAAAACCAATTCTACTCAATCAATTTATAGCGCTTAATAAAATTTTATTTTCTAAAGTGAAATAGATGGGAAATAAATATGTGACTATCAATGAAAACTTTCCAAAATGATTTATATTTAGGTGTATATATTTGATATTCATCATGAATTGCATAATTTTTGAATCAATATAAGCCAATCAAACAGTTAGAAAGGTAAAGTATTAACGGCTTTTATATATCCAAATAACTTTGACAACTCATCTTATTAAAATTGCTATAAATTTCATTTAATTAAGGCTTTTCTTCTTCCACTGAATTGATACGATTTTGACCCATACATTGTAATGACTTTTAAAGACATTAATAAGGATAAAAAAGAAAAGATGAATTAGTTTAATAATATAGACAATGTACTTAAATTAATTTATGTCCCTGTACTGCAGCAAAAAATTATTTATACTAGCCTTGAAAATCTGAAAATATTATTTTTGAATGTTTCAATTTCAGTTGACTTATAATTAAGCTGCTTTTAAGCCACAGTAAGCCATTAAATTGATTCCGATTGAAGGAAATCATAAAATGAATTCAAGTTCTTTATAGGATATTCAATAAGAGGGTCATTTATTATTGCATTATTTTGTAGCGTAAGTAGTCATTATCAATACCGTTAGTTAGCTGTCTGGGCCACAATCGTCTTCCGCTCATGATGGGTATAGAAATTCACCTGAAATTGCAACCACAAGTTGCGGATATTATCTGGAGGGTTGTCACTATGCTCGAAACAGATACTTAAGCTCTGACCAGGCGGCAACCCCATTTTGGTCTGACTTGGCCTGGCTTGTAAACGGAAGCATGCAACTCTGACGGAAATTGCTGCACATGCAATGCACGCAGCGGACCACTTTACCATGTTACCTCCTACCCCTCGTCCTGCTATTGCACCGTCTCCGTTTCCATCTTCTCCTCTCTCTCTGTCTTCTCTTTAACCAAACGAAACAGACTTTCATGCTGTGGAATGTTGTTTGCATTTCTTTTTGTTCTTGTTGTTTTTTCCCCATTTTCTTTTTTCTTTTAACAAATTAAAGTAAAAATTACAATGCATGGCATGCCATAAATACGAAAGTTTAAGACCTTGACAGCCATGACCAATTGACCCAATTGTTCTACCACCATATTTTGCATGTGCTGTTGAGGTGTTTGAGTGTTGAGGCTCGCTATCGTTGATGGAAAGGAGGGCCAATCGCAAGGATCTATGTGTGGGTGGATTGGCAAAAAGGATGGGAAGTGTGCGGATGCGAGTTTGTTTGCTTTTGAGTACCAAAATTTGCAGTAGGTAAGCGAGTGGCCAAATTGAATTTTAAGCGCAAATCAAACTGAAACATGGCCATGCCCCAAAAAAAACTTTTAGGCACAGCTTCAATATCTGTCCTTTGGTAGGGTCTATCGTACGTAAAGAGAGAGAGAATGAATTGGTCCTCTCTTAAGTTATAACATTCTCTTGCTACTCTTTTATCCGGTGCTCTCTTGTTTCGTGACAACGACACGACCTAGGCAAAGGCAGAGACGTAAACAGAGACTTTGGCAGAGACTTTGGCAGAGACATCGGCCGCGGCAGAGCCAGTGGCAGAGGCGTATGGCATAGGGCGCGCTTTCCTGGTTAGCCAGTTTGCCGCAGTCTAGCAATGAACACGCAACGCGCGGTTGCCATAATATCCATTTTAAAGGATAAAACAGCAAGGATAAACATATCGCCAAAGCATTTCGTATGCCAAAATTAACGGTTAAACTGTGAAATTGAATTTTTAAAAAATATGAAAATATTAAAAAATTGCTACACTTGAAAAAATCATAATAAATAGTATATATGTATATACGATATATTATTCGTATAAAATTTGTGTGTGTGTGAATTAGTGTTTGTGTATAAAGTGTTCGACCATTGCTGGAATAAACGTATATTCAGTTTCATCTAAAGCCGCAAATCCTAACGGCTAGTTGCAAATTCACAACGTGCCACTGGCGACGTGCAACATTCCACACCTACATTGTCCTACGGGCCGGTAACGCGTCGCATTACATTTTGGCAGCCGAAAAATGTTGGTTTTAGTTGCACCATTATCTCTATGCACATTCAACTTAAAACGCTAGTGGCTGGCTGCCTCGTCGGTTCGTGTCGGTATTCGCGGAACGTGTAGCATAAACCCCTCGAAAAAAAGGAAGGAAAAAAATTATGTAGACACTTCTCGTTTGCCATGTAAGTGATATTCATATATAATAGTTATATATATATCTTTTTTTTTTGAATTTTAGTTTTGGAGTCTTATTTTGCTGTAGTAAATTATCATGTCCATGGCTGCAACTTCATCCGGTGTCAGACAACTTTGTCATGTTTGTCAATTGAAATGCAGCTGCAACCATACCAACATCCTGCAGTTTGGCCTACCTTAATTAAATTTCTGAAATTTTATCAAAATTTACGACACAGTTTCGTTCAGAAAACGGACTAGCATGTATGTACGTACATACATACTACCGTGTACATATATCCATCAGTCAGGTCATCTCAACTACTCCAACTCAACCCTTAGCTGCTGAATATGAATGTATGTGTGTGTGTGTGTGTGTGTGTGTGTGTGTATCGTGTTCTTGTGGTCAATAACAGGCCATGTCGAACTGTATGCCGCGGGCACTTTTTCTTCCTGTTGGCTTTACTTCTTCTTGCTTTTGTATTTTTTGGCGTTTTGAAAAATTGGCAAAAACTAAAGTCAAACTTCATTTGGTACATAGAAAAGGGCGACATGATTTATGTTAGGGTCATGCATCATAGTCCTAAACACACGCTGTGGCCAAAGAGATAATATTTTCCATCTATTACCTACGCTGCGGAAGGGCTGTTGGGCTACATGTATGAAAGTGATGATGGTACGAATGTATATATAAGTTGACCACATCTACGAAAGATGTGATTAGTCTGGTTAAAGTTGATTCATGGTATACGATAGGGAATAAAGTAAGGTATAAGATCTAAAATCTTACTTAAATAGAAAATCCATTTAATAATTTAATAATTCAATAAATATGTTAATCTTTCTTTTCACAAAATTTATTAAAACGATTAAATTTTTAATAAAAGTCAATTTTTCACTGATATTTTAATTTATAAAACTCAATTGATAATGGTAAAATTGAGAGAAAAGTTACATAAATGAAGCTTTTTTTTTACAAACTTTGCAAGAAAATAGTTTTTGTTTTAGTTGGAAACCATTCTGTTTCCTATTTTATTGATACTTAATTATTGCTATTTATATACATATGTACATATATAGTTCTGGCGAATTTTAGCGAATTTAATCAAATTGAGTGGTTCTATAGCATTTGGGTTGAAATGGGAATTAAAAAAAAAAAGGAATCAAAGAAACTTTGGCCTTCTATTTGGTTCACTTATTTTTAATTTATTTTTTGACCTTAGATTCCAACAGCTTCTCTAACAAACGAACAATAATAATAAAAGTTAGATATTACAACTTTTAAAGATGTTGAAAAAAAAAAAAAATTGACAAACTTTTACTGTGAATCATAAAACGAAAAAGGAAAACGTAAATGCAGATTCCATAGTTACTCGATGGAAAAGTTGCTCAAGTCCCAGAGCTCACAATAATTTATGGTATTAAATATTTAACATTACCTTTGCTATTATTGTGAAAGTAAAACCGAATAGTTATAGTTTACCAATTCCCATCAAATCCCATTTGACTTTCATTTTTATCTTTATCTTATTTTGTATTCCCTTTAAATGTTACCTCTCACACACGCACACATACTTTTAGAATATGAGAGGAGCAGATGAATAATCGTTAACAAAGGACTCATTATTGGCTTATCTTTTCTTAAATTTATTGAAAGTGATACTTTTCAATACAAAGAGTGAATGAATAATTAAATTTTGCTTTTGATTCAAAATTGTTCCATGCTCCAAGCTTTTACCCCCTGCAATGCATGAATAATATGAATAATTTCATTTCCCACTCCAAAGAGGCAAACAAACAAATCGTAAATGTAGGCCATTATTTTAGTTTTAGCCTTAGTCGTAATAAATCAATGTTCTCGTTGCTTAAAATTAGTAGAATGCAAATAACATGACGTTGTTAATGATTTTGCTCAAATAAAAAAGGAAATGGTAACAACACAGACACACACACACACACATACAAACACCCATACAGACACTAACAAAGATACATGGACATATTGTACTCGTATAATAAAAATATGAAACAAGGCAAAAAAAAAAAACAAGTTGCTCGTGGAGAGAGTAAAAGCCCCTTAACGAGTCATGGTAGTTAGAGGGGGTGGTTAGCCAACAAGAGGGGGACGGGAAATATCGAATACCCGGTGTTTTATCAATTGCCATATCGCGTGTTCAAGCGAGCAAAAATAATACCGAACAAGCAACAAAAAGAGCCAAAAACAAAAATCCAAAATGAATGAAAGCGAAAATTGTGAAAAAGTGTGGGGGGCGGAGGATGTGAAACGCAGGCCAAATCGAAGAATATATATACATACATACATACGTATATGTATGCATAAATATATATACATATTCTCCGTTTTAGTCAGGCATAGAGAGCAAGCGATCGAAATGTGTGAATTGCTGGCTAACAAGAAATTTGATAACACAGACACTCACACACACACCCACACAAAGAGACTAACAATGGCAATATTCTGTCTTGCCATTTCTTGCTTTTCTTTTTTTTTCGATGCTGTCGCTATTAGCCTTTTATATTGTACGTATTGTGTATAGGAAAATATAAGGATATAGATATGTATACATACATATTTTTTACTGCTAATCGAAGTTTATGCTTTTTGCATTCATGTAAATTGAACATTTTACGAGTATCTATATATATGCCACCGACTAGATCCGATTCGAGCTTCTATATACATATGTTGCGACTGCTGTCAGTTTGCTACAAATGAACTGTTTATGTTAATAAATGAGCTCACCTTCATTCTAGGCTCACCCATTCCCTTAGGCTGAAGCATTACATCATTAAGGCAACACCTGCTGCGTGTATATCTATGTGTGTGTGTGTTAGTGTATGTGTGTGTGTCAATGTCAAGAGACTCCCACGCATTGGAGCTCAATGCCGACCACCTGCTTCTCCCCTTTAGGCATATTACGGCTAATTAACATTTTTTTTTTCAATTTGTATCATGCATACTTATTTGCAACCATTCTGCCGAATTGTGCACTGAAAACAATTTTAAAAATTAATTAAAATTATTTTAAATCTGATTAAATAGATCTTGAATCTATTTAAATTTTTAGCTTTTTTTACGTTTTTGTGGATACTGCTTAATAGATATTAAGCACATTAAATTGGAGTCAAATTTTAATAGGGCTTGTTGGAATAATAATCCTGCATCTGATTCTCCTGGTTTTTAAAATACTGTGAAGAACGTATGGTCCAGAAAGTGCAAGCTGGAATAAATTTAAGTAAATTCTGTGGAAAATTTATTAATATGCAATTGGAATGAAATTTACAAAAAAATAAGAAATAAAATATGCTTTTAAATTTAAATATCTTAGCCAATTGGAAGCTATCTATTATATTAATAAAAAACTGCTAATTTCCCATACAAAACTCACTATTTTTGTTAGTGTTAGCTTGAGATTATCTAACGTTTCAGCTATAATACAGTAGTATATATTTATAAAAGAATATGTTTGGTTTTTGATTAAATTGATATTAGAAAAAATATCTTCATTTATAATACTTTGGGCTCAGAGTAAATGCTGTATCCCATTATCAAATTACTTGATACATGGCAACATGTTGCTGCTTAAATAGTTTTTTTTATCTATATCCTTTGATTAATTTCTTTTAGTGTATTCAAGACTTAGACTTTTTGTAGGGTCTTCACCGCACTGTTGGGTGTTTAATAGCCGGAAATCTGTCTATTTCCGTTTGCCATGGCGTTGATTATACTTAATAGATGACCAACAGAAGCTCCCTTCAAGCTGCTAATTTTTCTTTTCTTTGCTACCAACTTGATACTTGAGTATTAGTTGAGCTCTAATTATGCTCTAATTATATGGCATATGTATGTATGTGTGTATGTGTGTTTTTGTGGGTGTCTGAGTCTATATGTGTAGGCAGTAAAAAGAAAAATCTCGGCTCTGATGTAATTAGAACTCAACGTGTGAAAGGCTTGAGGTAAGGTGTCTGGGCTTATTTGCACACCTGGGAAAAAGGCTAAAACTTTGCAGACACCTTCAGATAATAGCGGCTTTTGTGGCAGAGTGGAACTTCTCATCCTGTCCTTGTTGTCCTATACTGGTTGCCACTGTCTGGCAATGGCATTGCGTGTATTTAATTGGGGCGGCAATTTAGGTTGAATTATTACATAAAAAAAGAATACAATTTACTACATACAATCAATATAATAAATATATGATTTCTTTTTCTATTTACAGATAATATTTCAAAGAAAAACTTAACAAACCGTACCAAAAAAAGCCATATTAAATAAATAATAAAAAAAAATAATAAATACAACTCTAACGATACATATCAAAATTAGTCTGATTTATATTTCCTCTTTTTAATAATAACAAATAATTATAGTATATACCTAATAATCAATATCAATAATCATATCAAGAAATCAAATTAATTCAAAATTAATATACATATTCCTAAAGCAAAATATATAATTAAAAGTATACACATGTATATATAAAGGCATATATATACATAATTAGATTAGTGACAAAGGCAGCCCTACAGAAAACGTATCCTGTGCGTGTTTGTCTGTGTGCTTACGCAATTAAGTGTATGTGTGTCTGTGTGTGTGTGTAAAGAGTGTGTTGTTTTAGTTGTTGTTTTTTTTTCCCGTGCGAGTCGCGTCAAATCGCTTTGTCATGTAATGTCTTTATGCCTCTCAACGGATCAAGTGCTTAAGCGATAAGCAAAAAAGCAGCTGCTGTGGATTTATATGCATAAATGAAAACACGCAAGTTGAATGAGGCCAAGGCAGAGAAAAATACACATACGCAAACGGATTAGCTGCAACAAAACGTAAAACAAAAAATATAAATACAAAAAAAAAAGCATAAAGGAGAAACAAAATAAACAACAAAGCATATAAAGAAAAGTAGCAAGAAAAATAACGTGAAAACAAAAGCCCAGCAGGAAGCTGCGTATATAAGATTCCTTCGCAACCCCCTCTTAACGTTTGTCATGACGTCAACTGTGCGGAAATGGCCAAGCAATTAAGCTGTTAACGATGTACGCGCACTTAAAAGTCCCTTTAAGCAGAGACACAGAAAGATACAGATACGAATACATATACGGATACGGATACAAACGAGAGTACGCGCATAAAGAGGATATCTATGAAAAATGCATGGGCTGATTAATTCCAAGTAAGTAAAATGAGACTTTGACATTTTATGATTTTATTTAATGTTTTTCTACTTGGTGGCTTAACGAGTTTGTTTTTTGTTTTTTCATTTGGCGAAAATAAATGAATGGCAAAGTTAGATTACTCTATGCCTCCCAAATACTCATAAAGTAACATTTCAATAAACTTATAAAAACTCTTTTGGGAAATGATTTCCATTTTATGGTATATAATAAGAATCTTGATAATATTAAAAAATGTATCGTATATAGTTTCGAAATTTAATCTCGTAATTCTCGAATATATAATGGAAAATATAATTTACAAACATGGAGGCTAAAATCTTTTATTATATTTGAAAATTCAAATAGCTATGTAAAGCAACTGCCATTAAAAAGATTTATTTATTGATAAATAAGTTTTTATATTCCATCATATTTTATTTCAAACTCACAGCAAAGTTAAATACGTGATATAAACTAACTAAACAATTTTGAATGGAAAATCGTTTTATTATACACTTGCAAAGTGTATATTAATTATGGTCAGAAGTTTGCAACGCATAGAAGGAAGCATCTCCGACTATATAAAGTATATATATTCTTGATCAGCATGATGAGCTGAGTTGATATAGCCATGTCCGTCTGTCCGTCTGTCCGTCCGTCCGTCTGTCCGTCTGTCCGTCTGTCTGGATCAACGCAATCTCCTCCGAGACCCTTGGAGCTACAGAGCTGAAATTTTGCACCTAGGCTTCTTTTTGCTGCAGGCATTGTATATCTCGGAATCATCCCGATCGGATGACTATATCATATAGCTCGCATAGGAACGATCGGTCAGGAATAAGGTTTAACATCAATAACTCAGTTGTTTCTTAATCGAATGTCACTAAATTTGGTGTTTGTGAGTTTTATATAATCCCCAACATATATACCAAGTTTCATTAGAATCGGTTGACTATATCACATAGCTCCCATAGGAACGATCGGTCAGGAATAAGGTTTAACATCAATAACTCTGTTGTTTTTCAATCGAATGTCACTAAATTTAGTGTTTGTGAGTTTTATATAATTCCCAAGACATATACCAAGTTTCATCAGAATCGGTCGACTATATCATATAGCTCCCATAGGAACGATCAGCCAAAAATATAGTTTTTGTTCAATAACTTGGGTGTTTTTGAAGCAATCGTCACGAAATTTGTTATTTGACAATTTTATATAAAAAGAAATATATCTTTTAAGTTTTATCAGAATCGGTCGACTATATGCTATAGCTGTCATAGGAACAATCGGGGAAAAAAAATTTGTTTTAATTTTTTTTTTATGCCACGGACATCAAATTTATATTTGATGGGTTTTATATACTTCCATATGATTCTGGTAAGTTAACCCATTCTTCTAGTTTTTATTTCTTTTATCTGAATACAAATGTATGAATGTATGACGAATTATTGTTTAAAAGAAAACTTAAAGTTTTCCTAGCTAAAATACTGATGCAAATTGATTTCAATAACCCGATTTTTGACCAAATAATAGTCCAAACTTATCAATTAATAATCATCAAAAGTTTTTCTAAAATAAAATTATTTCATTTCCAATAATAATAATAAATATTAAAGTAATGATATAATTTTAATTTTAATAATATCATTGATTGAACTCCAAATATAAATATACAATAACAACAGCATACAATTATTGTTGCATTTAAATTTAATGCAATAACTATGTCAAAATTAGAAATAATTTTAACCTCTCTGATGTGGTAAAATTACAAAATTTCTATTTCTCTCAATTGTTCAGTTGGCATTAATAGACAGACCGCACTGTTGCCGAGCAGCTGTCAATCTAATGTTTTTGGTAGTCTAAACAATTTTCTGCAAAATTTTCCACATTTTATTTATGTAATTTCATTTTTAAAATTAGATTACAACCATTTTGCCTGTGTTACATTTAGAAATGTAGCATTCTTTTCAGAGCGCATCAAAAATGCGCACAAAATTATAAAAGGAGATATACTTACTTAGCTACGTGCCTTGATGGTTGTTTTTGCTGTTGTTGTTGCTTGTGGCTTTACTTGTACTAAAAATACAACATACAAAAATGATTTTCAATGTAAGGATGGAAAATGAAGGAAATCAACAAAGGGAAACAAACTTCAAGGTCTTTTTCTTTTTATACATAACATAGAAATAGAATATAGAATTTTGTTGGGCTTATGCATGCGTGTATGTGTATGTATAAAAATATAAATATAAGTCTAAGGGCATGTTTTAGTATTTTGTTTAACAAAAAAAAAAAAAAAATAAAATTGTATAGCCAAACAAATGCATAAGTTGAAAGCGAAAATGTTTTCGGAAGATAGCTTTTAGCTTACCGAAAGTCATCTAATTCTCTCAATTCAAACACTTTTGCCTAAGCCCACAATATGCAGATATACAAACAGACACACACACAATCACGTACTCATACATATACATATCTATACCTAGAGACAAATACAAAACTTGTTTTGTAGGCGTTCTTTGAAAAGTCAATGAAATGAATGCGAAAGCAAGCCGAGTGACGTGTGAGAAGATCCAAGAGCTCAGCCTAAAACAGGCAATTCACAGGCAAGCTGGCAGCTTGTAGTCAATGGCGCCCATTCACCGGCTTAAACACACACACACAGCCACACACATACAAAAAATAAGGCTGCGTATATGCTTGCTAGTATATGTGGCATAAATCAAGCCCACACATACACACACACACACACACACAATATATATACTATACATATAAAACCGCAGCCGATGGCGCTTAAAGACATTTTCGCAAAAGTTTTTAGCTTCAGCATTTCAATCGTGTGTTTTATTGCTCACATATTTTATGCCGTTTATGCTCGAAAATTCAAGTCAATATGCGCGGTGCTTGACTCTTACAACCAAAGCAAGGAATAAGGAATTTCACTTGAGTCCTGCATGTCTATGTCCTGCGGCGAAGAGCAGCTACAGTAATATCAACATCAACAGCAACAGCAACAGCAACTCTTGGCAGCGTTCGGTAAAACCGCAATGCGGCACATTATGCGCGCTAAAAAAAAAAAAAAATAAAAGAGGAAACAGAACGGAGAAATTTACTCCATTCCTGATTCCCGGCTTGGCCACTTTGGCAACTTGGCGAAAAGGGAAAACGCAACCATGAAAGAAATGCGCAAACGTTTGCCCTACTATCGTTCTGATGGTTCTGCTTCAACTCGTGAGGGGGCGTGGCCATGACTGGACATTACTATTTTGTATGCCTTTTAGTCTGTTTCACTTTTGTGCAGTTTATAAACTAGAAACTCAAAGTGTTTGCATTGCCCCCAAACTAGAACAGTAGAAAAAGAGAGAGAGAAAAAAAGGGGAAAACGTAGAAAGCAAAGTAATTAATTAGTGTTTTAATATGCGTGAAAACATTTCTAAATATTGCACCTGCTGTTTTCGTTGTGGCAGGTGCTGCTGATGCTTTTGAGGCATCTGTGGTAATGTAAATAAATTTTTCTTTTTGTTTTTCTGCTTTTGTTTCTTTAACATTGCGCATACGCAACGTTGCTATACTTTAAAGTCTGTTTCTGACATCCACCTTAATTTAGTTTCTCCATTTGTGTTTATAAAAGTTACTTTGCTTAGGGCTTAACTTGATGAGTTCAAAAAGCAGTTAACAAAATAAATTTATTTGGTGCATTTAGTTATTTTGTCAGTCTGGAAGAAAACTTAACCTTGTTGATTTAGACAATGCAATTAATGAAAATAAATACGTAATAATATGAAAGGCTGGGCAAAACTCTAAAATCCCAGGTATATTTATGAGAATTATAATTAATCCAAGTTTTAGAACGAAATAATATGAAGTCTAGTAAAACAACTATTAAAGGGCATTTTATTTATGTTGCTATATTTTTCCAGTGAAACTACAAATTGAAGGAGGAACTGTTGCTGCACTGTTTAAACCATTAAACATTTATTTAATTAAATGTTAGTTGGTAACAAATTTCAACTTAACGGGGAAAATAATTAAAATCAATAAGAAACAAACATAAAAATCATGTTGCAAAAAAGCATCCTACTTGTTAGTTTTTTGTAATTAATTAATTTTTTTTTACTTTGAACAAATAATTTTTCTTTTCTATGTTACGGAAAACTTTTTGAAATCTGCTATCAACTCAAAATTAGTTAGTTATTCTGTCTGAAAGTTTTTCTCTGTCGTAGTAAGCTAAGTTAATTTTTTTTTGCAGACTTTTGATGAACTTTTTGACGTTCATATTTCGAATATATTAAATGCTCATTAAAATTGTTAAAGAGCTTAATTAGTATTAGTAGATTTCACCTAAAAAATTTAAATGTGAAGCTGATTGCTTACAATTTGGAGCATATTAAATAGTTTTACTGCTAAAATTTGATTTATATACATAAAATTATTTTAGCTATAATTTTATGATTTTTTCAGAATATAGATTTCATAAATATATTTCTACATATTTAAGCCCGAAGGCTTGTTTCTGTATTCTGGCAGCTGCTTTTCTGATGCAAATGCCTTTAGGGTGTAGGTCAAAATTGTGTGTTAAGGGCTTTGTCGATCTTTGAAATTGAGGTCAAGTTATCAATGTTGAATGGTTGGCCATAGGTCAGTACAGGTCACACAGTAGCTGTGAATATTTCACGAAATCAATTTCAATAAAGATTTTAAGTCGTTCTTATGATTTTTCTTTATGAAAAGAATGTTGCTGCTCATTAAAAAAATATTGAGTTTTAGGTAGACTTAAATTTAAAAATATATATTTAAAAATATATCAAACTTATATTTAAAAATATATACAAATTTTATTCAATTTTAAATTATGGTTGCATCAAAATACATACAAAATACAATAATTTATAGTTGATTCTGTCTGTAAGGTCAATCAGATGTCCAGACAGACTGAATTATGCATGTTAATCGATTGATAAATGACAAAATAAATCTCACTTCAATTATACAAATGATTTTTATAAATAAAATAAGTAAATTAAATGATATTATACAAAGAGTACACTGAAACATATTTGCTGAAAGTCTATTGATTAAAGGACGTTTGTTCAATATATAACCCGCTCATACACAAGAATGTATATCTATGTATACTTGCCTTCCCTGGTATATGGTTTTTAGTTCATTTCCTTGTTTGCTTAACTCTTGGGCCACTCGTTCAAATATTGATTTTTATTTACTAATGAAAAGTGAACATAAAAAAAAAAAAAAAGAAGAATATAGTGAAAGACACTTAACCCTTTTTTTATTGAATCGGCCACGCAATCTGTAGATGATGACGTCAGATAGTCAGTCAGTTCGCAATGAGAGTCTATGTCAGAGGCGTCGATGCCTGAAACGAAAATACACTTTAAAAACCAAGCCACTGACACAACAAGGGGAGGAGAAAAAGGAAGATGTGTGGGGTAGTCCTTTGAAGCGCGCACAAGCACACCAACACATACACACACACATAAACACAAACACCCTTACACACACACACATGATATCTTTAGCTTTGGAAACGTTTAACCCACATAATTATTATAGTAGTGAAAGGTTAACACGGTCAATGGTTGAAATGAAAATAATGCGTAAAGTTGGGAGCCGATAATTGCAACGCCTGCTTGAAGGCGATGTAAATTATTGTTAAATATTTATACAAACTGCCTACCTTGCCTGTGGACTTGTGTCCACCCCCCCTCCTACCTTACCTGATGCCTGTTGTAATTGTGAATGTTAATTGCTGGCATACAGAGCAAACAGATATACAGAAATACAGACAGATAGACAGACAAACAGTGGAAACTATTCAGCCATAATTGCCGGAGTTATGCTTCACTGGATTTGAATTCAGTTTTTCTCAGTTTTTATTTTTTCAGTTTCTTTTTTTTTCAGTTGCTGCGTTGCAGTTTGTTTTTGAAGCAAGTAAGCAAAGCGCGGTCGGCTGCATGTGCCACTTCCGCCTGATAGCGTCATGGTTCCGGTACTGGATTCCTATCCCAATCCCCATACTAATATCGAGTGGGTTTTTTACTTTGGCGTATGCCTGGCACATACCAGAGCAAAGTTTGCGTGACATTTGCACGTTAGTCGCGAAATGCGTTTGTTTTTGATGACTGGGACAGAGGAATTGTAACATTGTGATGGTTTATTAGTTGTTTGTCTGTTTTCATTTATGCTTCCCTTAATTTTCTTATTGTTTTTTCTTTTTATTTCTGTTGTTTTGGCAATTTTGGAAAATCTAAAAACCCGAGTACAGGCTAACTTTATAATATGGCTGCCTGTTTTGTGCAGAAACTTTTGCAAAGCAATTTGTTCAAATTAAATAATTTGGTATAATTTTCATTTTAATAATCACAGTTTGTAACTGAAAACTATAAATGGGGCATTTCAAAAATCAGTCATTTTTCCATACGATTAAATAAAGACAACATTTTCCAACACTCGGGCTTTAATCCTTGCTTTAACCTCTCCAATACTGCATTCTATGAGAACTAAATAGAAATAAGAAAAATATAAATCATACATTTCTTTTTATAGCAAAGTAGAGAGTTTGAGCATAATTCAAAATAATACTTTGCGTATGTACTGAAGGGTTCATCAGTTTTCTACTAAAGTATAAGTAACTTAAATATTTTCCATGAATTATTCTCATTCTAAATTGATTGGGGTGTTATTTGGTTTGCATTTAATACCTTATTATTTTTCTATTTTTATCCATTCTTTTTAAATACTTGTTAATATTAATTTTAAATTTTTAGTTTTGTTACACAGAAACACAATTAATTAGGATTTGGAGATGGGGTTAAGAAATTGTTTACTTTCTGTTGGTTTATTTAGATAAAAACAGGCTTTAACTTGGAATTTTTAAAGTAGTTTATATTATTAACAAACAGAAATAATTCTTATAATTTTATCTTTAACGGATTTTGGTCTTTAACGGGTTAATGTGTTTTTGTTTTAAATGCAGAAAAAGCATTTAGCATGCAGCTAAACAAAATGGGAACAAAACTGTCGTTATTTATGCAAAAAACATAACTTGTTCTCTTTAGAAATTATTATTTTTTTACAAACTTTTTTTTTTAATTTTTTGTTTTTAATGTTTTTACTCAGGCCTCAGTGTTGTTACTGTTGTTGTTGCCAGTTGGCAGAGCTTGTGCGTTTTGCATTTCCGTCTTTATGTTTGCTCACTCGCAGACAAACAAATGAATGAAGCACACACACACACACACACTCTCACACACAGATACACATGTAAGACCAGACGCATAATGAGCATTTGGCTGAGTTCCTTCCGCCTTGTGGTTTGCCATTTTGCCTTTTTATATACATAGCATTACATTCTTTTAATTTGAAAGGCTTTAAGTCATAATAAGCTAAGACTTTTACTTGAAACCGAAACAATTTAAATAAAGTTGGACTATACGACAAATATTAAAGCTTATTATTTCCCAACAAGTAATAAGTTGGCCAATTTGACATTGGCCTAATTTTGTAATTCTGTCTATTAGTCTGTCTGGCTTGTTGAATGCCATTATCAGCGTTACCTTTTATCTTAACAATCATTTTCCAAATATGTCAACATAATTAATTTTCAATTATCTATACAGAAACACATACATACACACACACACACACACCTGTTTCGTCAAATTGGTTTGGGGATAGAAGACAGTTTGGGGCGTATTTCATTACTATTAATCGTGGTGCTTGGTTGTCGTCCATTTGATAGTCTCCCCGGTGGTGTCACTTAGTATAATTGAGCGACATTTGATGGAATATAATTCACAATACCAACGATTGTCTTGAAGTGTTTTTGATGATGGTAATGATGTTGGTAAATTAATCACAAATACAAATCCATTCAAATGTCGTCATAGTTTTTCATTTGATGTCATAATGGACCCTTGACCTCGGCCTCCAAACAAAAGAAAGGTGACAAAGCATCAGTCACGCCATTGGATTTCATTTCTGGCCTTTGAGTCTCTGTAGGTATAAGTGTGTGTATGTGTGTATTTGTGGTTGTATGGTCTTAATGGCATATCATCAATTTAAAGCATTCGAATTAGGCACAAAAAGAAAAACCTTGTGTATCCTCTCCATTCGTTTCCAATTGAAAACGTGTCAACGGCAAAGACATTTAACTAAATGAAATTTTGCTCCTTGGAAAAGATCATTCCTTTTCCTTATCGTCTCGTTTCTCTCTCTTATTTTTCGTTCTTTATCACCTTTCGTTAATCAAAATTCAAAAGTGAGTAAATGGTGCGGAAATAATAAGAAATGCATGGGGATCCGGCTTCGTTTTGTTTATCAGGAATGGGGTAGTAGTTGGTCTAATCATCATGATATCCATTTTCTTCTTCACCCTCATTTGCCCGTTAGGGGTTTGGCTAACCGCAACGATTTACCAAGTTTTGCTGAATTTTGCTTGTCTTCTACTTTGCTTTCCGCTTTTTGCATAATAAATGTCACAGCTCACGACAAGCAACAAGAAGAACGAGAATGAACTACAATGGCAAAAAAAAAAAGAAAAGAAAAAAAGACACAAAAACAAGTCGCAAAACAGGCAACAACTACTTATGCTCAGGTAGAACAACAGCAAAGAGCAAAGACCAGACAATGCGAATGAGTGGGTGGAGTGGTGATGTTTTAGGTAGGTAGGGGAAAGCAACGACAATGGCATTGTTGAGACTAACGATAGCGGCAATGGCAAATGACAGAAAAAGGAATCTTAACCAGAATTATTCATAATGTTCAAGAGGCACGCATACATTTGCATTTTTCACTTTCACGGATATGAGTGTCACTATCAAGACGAGGGCGCAAAACATTCTGGCTAAAATAGAGAACAAAAGAGGTGGATGTAGACATATCTCGATACAATCCCAACCCCAAGAAAGTCATTCAATTTAGCTGCCAGACACTAACACACACACAAAGACACAGAGACACAGAGACACAGACACTAATAAAAGCGAAAGAGAACGCAAGGAACGCTCGTGGAATTTCAAAACATGTTGCTTTTGGCTCTAACAATCAGATAAACTAAACGAACGAGTGTAAAATGGAAATGCTGCCAGCGACAGCAAAAGAAACAGCCAACGAAATCAGCCAAGGCAAACAATGGCGAAAAAATACACACACACACAGACTCACGAAAAAAAAATTGAGAAAAGACAAAATGGAGACAAATAATTAAAGTAAAAAGTTTCCTTCATCATTTTTTTTTGTTGTTTCGTTTTGTTTTGTTCGTTTGTTGTATTTTTTTTCTTCCTTATTCACTTCACGTTGATTTGGCGGTGTAGCTAAACCAAAAACCAACCGGGGACAGAAATTTTATATATTTTTTTTTTTTATCAAGGTCAGAAAGTTGATGCCACTTTTGGTTGGTTGGGTCAGGCTTCTCACACAATTTGAACTGAAGGGAGAGCCAAATGACAGGCGGCAGACAGTCGAGGATGGGTCCCGTTTATCTCCAGACCAGAAAGGAAGAAAGTAATTTCTTAAAAAACTTACAATGGTTCGGGTTGCAAAAGGTCGAGCTAACCGAAAACGGGTGTCAAGTGTTATTGACGATTTGTTGATGATGTGCCACAAAGGACCAAAGGCAGTGAGTGGCAACACGAAGCTACCGGAAAAGTATGTGCATAGAAAATCAGGCAAAAGGGAACGCGTCGATCCTAGCTGTAATTTGTTGTAGTAACTTGAGTGGTCACCAGGTGGTCAGTTTTCTGTTTGCTGCATATGTTAAGCGTCATTGGATCCTCGTGTGGAACGTCACAAAGGACTGTGAGCACTTAATATGTACGTTGAAATGTGTTTAAGAAATTGGCAAGACTGTGGCTTTGGTCCAGACAACGACAACAACAATAACAAGTACAAGAACAATGGACAAGGTAAACACGAAGCAGACGAAGCAACATCTTTTCATTGCGATAACAAAGAAATATATTTCTTTATTCAACTTGCCATGAGGCACGTAACATTTTTATCTCTTATTCAAAGTTCATGTGGGTGTTGCTCCACCACCTCAAAAAAATAAAAAAAAAAACGAAAGAAAAACGTAAAAGGAAAACTTTTCAAGTGTTGAGCAATAATCAAAAAGGCTGGACCCTGGACTTATTCCACCATTTCCTTTCGTTGTCTGTGTTGTCCTCGGTGGGCAAAAAGTTTTTCGTGTTGCAGGGTCATTGCTTAAATGGGTTTATGGCTTAATCTTCAGTTGTAATAGGCGTTGAAATGCCTTGGATTTTCGGCCTTTATTATGCATGTTCTTTTTTGTTTGTTTCTACTTTTTCAACATTTCTTCCTGTGTATTAATTACCCTTTAACCCAAGAAAGTGAACAACATTTTCTGGTTTAAGGTATCCTTAAATTTAAGGACTGTGGAGATGGTGTTGATTGTGGGAGTTGGCAATGCCATAAACATTTTTTTTGTATTTCAATTAACTCAATGTAACGAAATTGAAATCAATGATGAGCTGCAAAACTGTGCGAGAGCTGAAATGAATCAAATCAAATATTTATTGTTTTCGATTCAATAAATTTTTATCACACACCAGGGTGCGGCCACGCCCATCAATGTGACACATGGAGACATACTGGCGCTTACACACATGACCACACAAATAAAAAAGGGAGGCGGTCGGGTGTGTAAGGCGTGGTGTAGGTGTAAAATACGACAGACAACACTTTCACTTTTCGGTGCGAGCAGCGACAAAATAATAATCATAAAATGCCGAATGAAAATCACAAATAAATACAAATACAAAAATGAAGCAAACAGACCCATGCCACACCCCTTCACATATACATATGTAAGTGCGTGGGAAAGAGAATATGGAGGGGGGGTTTGGGGGCGTATCCTGGGTGTTTATGCGTGAGGCGAGAATTCGAACATAAAGAATTTGCAATTTAAAAGGGATTTACGGTGCGCTCGTAAAACAAACACAATAAAAGATCAAACGACATGACAGGTCTTAGCCTTCTTTGGCTTCTACCATTTGGCCGTTGCCCCCAGTCCTCTTTATGTCAACTGTGTACCCTCTTTCGAGCCCTGCGGCTAAGACAAAATGTCAAAAGGGCTGAATGAAAGCCAAAATGAGAAGGCTCCCAAAGATGACAGAATAAAAGTAAAAACAAAAAAATTTGCTGTGACAACTTGGTAAAGCCTCGAGATCGAGATGGATATGACAAGGCTATTCGCATACGCACACAGTCACATCCATATAAAGGATATGTTCACATACATATACATATACAATGAACTCGAAATCGAGGGCGCCTGTGAATTGTTTTTTCCCTGCTGCCACTTCTGTTAGCTGCCATTGCCACTGCCACACTGTTGACGTTTTAATCGAATCAATCCGGCAAAAAGAGCGTGCCGAAAAATATTCTCAGCAAAACGAAAAAGTTATAAGCTTGTTGCCAGTTGTCAGTTGGGTTTGTTGATAGGGTCTAGAGATGGAGGAAGAGGGTTTGGGACTGACAGGCATACAGACAGTTGGCTTGTCAATTTTTAGCCAAATCTAACAAGCTAATTTAAGGAAGAATATCAAAGTTATTGTTTGGGTTTGTCTGTGTTTCCCCTACGATTGGCCAACACACATTTTCAAGTCTATTTCGGAAATTATGTTGCAAAAACAAAATGTTTTCCCTCCCTCTTTTCTCTCTGTTCAATCAAAAATGAAAATTACACACACAAACACACACACACACATACAAATATATATATGCTATGACTATTGTGACAACAAAGATAAGATTTGATTTGATTTTTCATTTCTACTTACTAATCTATAGTTTGTTATTAACCCAAACTGAGGAATACAACGAGAAAGAGAAAGGAAATTAATTTGTTTTTTTTTCTTCTTTTTGGTAGAAAACAGATTGAGAGGGAGAAGGACTTACTATAATTGAGTATTTGACTATACTAGGAAATTGCAAAATGCAATTGCTCTCATCGCAATTGCATTTTAATGAATTGATTGATTTTTACTGCCATTTGCATATCTCTTGGTTTCATCAGGAAGTGGATTAAGATTTGTGGATAGACTGGGTTAAGGTTTGTGGCATTTGAAAAATATCTCCAGTGGGTTTACTTCACTTAATTTAATTCTAATTAAATCTATTTATTTCTTGTGTATCCGAAATGTGTAACAGAAAAAAGGAGAGAATTCCATGGAAATTTTCTTATTAGTATTTAAAAAAAAAACAAAGTATTTTTTATTCAGTCTTTCTATTAAATTTCTGCTAATTCTTTTAGCTGCAAAACATTGTCAAATGTATAACATATTTTTATAAATTTATTGAACTCTGCTTTACGATAATTTTACTTTGACAGTTTGTCTTTTTTCCCATCGATATGTGGGAATATTTATGTAGACACACATACATACATATACATACATATATGCATGTATGTACATTTATGAAGAAGTGTATTTAATGAAAGCTCCTAAGTGGATGACGAGTTAAGTTGGCGGGTAGAATTTCATAATTTAATAAGCATTGGTGCAATTATGCAAAATAAATAAATTAAAATTTAGTCAACGCAGTGCGGGAAAAGTTTTGTAAGTTCTGTCTCTGTGTGTCGTGGTGGCAACGCTTGAGTAAATATCCTACCAGACTTAATCCAATTAATATGAAATTTAAATACTCGAGACGATTTGGCAGACGAGTATGTTGTGGCTCGATTCCCATCTACTAGCTTATTTCCACCACATACATAGCTGGGTCGAGTCATTGGCCATTGAGATGTGCACAAGCCGACGATACGTAATTTCCACTTCCACTCAGTTGCAGTGGGAACCGCAGGACAGGCAGCGGATACAAGTTATCCCATGGGAAGGTTGGCAAAAAAAAAACTTTCTCTCTCTTTTTTTTTTTTTTACTTTTTTGCGACGTAGATAGTTTTCGTTCACCATCTCTGTCTCCAGTGGGCGGTTATGTGTGAGGGCGTGGCAGCAGGCATATACATATGTATGTATATAGAGACGTACATTCTACTCTGCACGTATCCAACTATGTATGTATATCTCAATGTCTGTACTGCTGTAATGCGTCATGTTCGAGTTTATCGCTTGGACCCCAAATTGCCATGCAGGGCCAATGGCAATCCAAAAGACGAACTGAGGATGCCCCCGACCGAAAAAGAGGACCCGCAACCCTGGGATAAAAGTGTGCCCTGTGTGTCCGAGAGGGAATGTATCGCACATTGACAACTCAAGTAACTGATGGACAGAGGTAAGATGACGGGGGAAGTGGCCACAGTGCAGAAGCATGTGCCAATGTTGTTGGTAATGGAACCGCAAATTGAAGTGGCATAACGGAGGGGACTTTAGGGAGAAGAAGCTGAGTGCCAGATGTATAATATAATGCCACTGTCGCGACCTGCAAAAAAAAGAAGAAAAAAAATTGAAACGAAAGGGGGAATATAACACATTTTCTACATTTACAACTAATTAAATTGCCATTTATGTGAATCAATCAATGCCAACAAACCGTACCGCATTGGCCCAATTTGAAATCAATTTTCATACATTTGAATTTTTGGCCAACAAAAACCCAAAATGGCATAAAATGTAAACCGAGCGTGATAATTCACTGAGGTCCAATGCGTCAGATAACGTGTGTGAAAACGAGTGTCAGTAAGTGTGGGTGTAACTGAGTGTGTGTGTGTGTGTTCACACGCGTATTTGTAACTACATTTTAAACGGATATTGTTGTTGCGGCTGCTGTTGTTGCCTTTCTGTCGCAATTTGTCCCATTTGATCGCCATACCCCACCCTCTTCCCTATTATGCACATGAGTGGCTCACCTGCTCCCTTTCGCATTCGCAACCGCTTTCGCTGTTCCTTCAATTTATTCGACTGGTTGCACACACACCGACCGCCACAATTGTTGTCCTTATGAAACTAGAGATGAAGCTGGAGCTCCCTTTTTCCTGTCCTTTGTTTTGTTTTTTATTCCAGACACTTGACTTGTGGCCGTTTGTTGTCCTGGCAGCAGATTTATGCAAAACTTATTTATGGTGTTGCTTCTCTCTTTCTCAAGCAACCGCTAGCTGAAGCAATTTTGTCTTGGCTTGATTGTTGTCTTTGGGTTACATGACACTGGCACAGCTGGCTCCCTATCTCTCTCTCTCTCACGCTCCCCCTCTCTCTCAATCAACTACTTGAGCTCCTTTCATCAAATTAAATATATACTTTATGCGAGTTTTGCTACCAGCAGCGAAGGAAAAGAGTTAGGAGCCAAGCTAGTTGTAAATGTGCCAAAAAGGCAAGATGTATTGCATGTTATTATTATTATGGTCCCCTTCTCCCTAGCATCCCATCACTCTGCTCACACACACACATACACACTTAATTTGGCAAAAAGTCAGAGGTGAGGACCCAAGTGAATTAATCGGGTCAAACTGTGGAGATTTCTCCTGAAGATGCACAAGTTTAAAATGTACTCACCTTTTTATGACGCTACTCCTGCAAATGAATATTAATTATTTAAAACATAGAAATGGCGAAAAGCCCATTAATCATCATGATAATTTATTCCTTTCTCTTATACCCTTTACACAAGGGAAGCAAGGGTATATTCAGATAATTATGAATACATTCTGTGGGATTTAAATAATAAAATACTATTGGGAATCATTTTATTTGTATCTTAGATATCATAGTAAATTAGTGTAACGTTTAACAATAAAAAATGTTAAGACTCTGACAAAATTACAAAATGAAATTTTACTAATTTTAATTTAAAATTATGTAAGTTAATGCTTAACTCTTTTTTTACTCAGCTAATTTTTTTCTTTTAATTTTTTCCCTTTTCTTAGTGAAGATCAGTTACCAGTTTCCAGAAATTTAAACAATCTGTTAGCTAATTTAAACCTTATTGTAAAGTGAGAGGATAGAGCATATTTTATATAAAAAAAGCAATTATTTCTTCTGTGTTACTGAGTATTTCCAAGTCGACATTCTAAACTAATGTGTACAATAATATTTTTTTGTATATTGTTATTTTTTCATTGGGTGTGTGCCATGGACACTTTATGAACGATTTAACCTGCTTATTTTTACACAATTTCATTAAATAATTGGAATTTAAGTTGTAAAATCAATAAAGAAGCATATTAATTATAATAATAAGAATAACAACGGATGCAATCGTGCGACACTAATAAATCCCCCGGGCCATAAACAAATCTGTGAATAATTTATATGGAAAATCCAGCAACATCAATAGTGAAAATGAGCATCGCATGGATTGCATTTGTGCAATTAAAATGGAGTCTATTAGTTAAATATATCACACTAATTGCATACATTTGCATGTGAATATTTATTTTGTGAAAGTGTATAGATGATTCGTTAAATTCATAATTCGATTTTTGCAATTTAATCTCTGTTGCACTTTGTCTCCTCGTCTCTGCTCTTTTTGCCTAATCAAAATGCGCATAATTTCCGTTTTACATTTACATTTGTCGAGATGCAGATGTTGGCATTTTACAGCCTAGATAATGGCAATGCACTTGGTTCGCCCGCCCCTTGTCTCCTCTCTCTCTCCCATTTTTTCGGTGTCTATATTATTCTAAAGTTTATTTTTCACATACACTGCCTTAGCTGTCAGGTAACTGCTGCTCAAAAATATTTGCAGCTGCAAATATTGTTTTTGTTTTGCAATTTTGCTAAATTTGTATCTTTTTATGTTACCCTGAGCTTAAGGGTGTGCACGGTAAATTAAAGTCACTAAAATCCTCAGCGACTCCATAAAGTATTATTTTTATAAAGATTCGATATGCATTTGGCTATGTGAACATATTCTTTAAAAGATATAAAAATATAAACACAAACAAATTATTTATGTTGAAATGTCTATTAAGTTAAAGCCGACGAGCTTCCATAACTTGAAGCAAATGCCGTTTTTAAATAATTATTTGCAATTTATAAAACAATAAGAATAATTTTAAATAAATCACAACTTTGTTATTAATAGGCAAATTGCAATTTTGTAAGCATCTTTTTCTTACATAGTGTGTTTAAAATTCAATGAATTATTTCTACCACACAAAAGGATATCTGATTAGCTCCATAAAATTTACATACATATTCGTAATCAAGATAATGAGTTTAGTTTATTTACCTATGTAGATATATTTATTGATAAGCCATTCTGCAAAACTAATCTCTCCTCCCCAAAAATGGACACTCCAGATTTAACGAGGTTTTTGCTTTTACATTGACATTTTGCTGGATTTGACATTGATTGGAATTCCTTTGTGTATATCTCTTTTATATAAATCTAAGTAATTTGTTGAACCTCACACTGACACTGAATATTTAAATAATAATTGTCAAATTTCGTTTTTCAGCCACAAGACATACGACATTTAATCTTAAAGACATTGATTGATGCCAATTGAAAAAGAATTGTTTACATATATGTACATCTATTGCTTCAATTCAGGATGTTTGTAATTATTATTTATGTGTAAAATAAGAGAATTTTACTTGGATTTGGTTTCTATTTTAACAAACCTGTTAGCAAATGGAGCCGAAAAGCTTGCTAGTTACATAAATAGAAATAATAATTTGGAATTAAACTTTGCCGTTTCAATAAAAATAATTAGTTGATTAAATTTTTTCTCCTCTTTTGCAGTTGAACGGAAAAAATATTGCCCAAGTTCTGGATTTTATTTAACAACAATAACAATTTCGCATTTGCATTTGCCACGACGAGGAAAACAACAACATGTTGAAACTGTTGGCACTGATTATCGTTATATTTTATTTAGGTAAGTTTTCAACAGACAGATTCAGAATCAACGAATTGTTGAATATTTTATATATTATTAATGATTGTACACTCTCGCTTTCAATTGCAATTTCACATATAAAATTTTCCAAACGAAAGCCGAACATAAATTAATCACATTTGGCGATAAACGATTTGTGTTCAAAGAGTTTTTGTCCATTAAGAATATGGAAATTGCAATGTCCAGTGGTTGTTGATGTTACCCCAAAATAATATTAATTATTTAGTTGGCAATTAAATGTCATTCGCATACGAAGTTGCTTAAATCGAGATTTGCCTGTCCATTTAATATAAATTGAAAAATTCAATTTGTGTACATGAACATTTAAATGTAATGGAATCCTTTTATAAAGGTATATATTCGAATTGATAGCTGAAAGAGCTAGAGTTATTCTGTTGATGGATTGATGGCTAGTGCTCCAAGGTAAAGAATTATAGAATTGTAATTGCTTTAGATTGCATTACTTAACATGGACTAGTAAATTTATTTCCATATATTGTTTGATATATACTTTAGTTAGAATATCGAGGAAAACATATTGTTTCCGGAGAATACATCGTTAATGTATTCTTATACTATATTGTAGCTTATTCAATAATGTGACCTTTCTTGGTGCTTTGAATCCTGCTTAATTCCAGATGAAAAATTAGTCCTGTTGATTTATCCATAGACTATACATATAATAAGAATTACTTTACTAGGAAACCTTCCTTTTCTTACATTCAGTTAGTCATTTGAGCGCCACAGAAGTTGCTATAACGTTTCCAAGTTAAATTCAAATTATTTTTTAAAATAACGAAAGCGAATTCAAGTTTCTTATTCTATTTATTTTATAACCAAAGCAAATTCATGTTTCACGAATAAACGGAGAGAAATCAAGCTAACAGAATTTAAGTTTAATACCAGTATTTCTCACATAACATTTCTGTAACTTAACAGTAAAATTTCTGATGAATTTCAAGCGCCATCTACAGGTTGGCCTGTGACAGGATTCTCAATGTTACTTTAGTGTGAGCTTTTATATCCTTGGATACTAACTTTATGGCAGCTTAAAGCTAATTTTGAAAAGTTTATTCGAATTTTAATACATTTTTTATTCTGTTAACACTTTTCCGTTAATAAAGTTTCGTCTGTTAACCGGTAAAATAATATAACGGATTTCATTTGAATCTAATTTCAATTTAAGAAAAACAGAAAAAAACAACACCAAATCAATGCTTAGGCTCAATCCTAAGAACAGTGAAGTACAAAATAATGGAAAAATTTTTATATATATGTACATATATAATTGAGTGTGTTAAATATTTTGCAAATTAAATATTATAAAAACTACGACAACCTTCATATTTTTGAAGCAATTTTAACAAAATTTTTTTAGCAACTTCATAAGCTTAAACTCAACAGCTGATTTTGGTTATTAATGCCATGTTATATATTCTATAAATTATAAATTCAAATTTGTCATGCGTGTTTCAATTAGGTTATTTAGTCTTGAAAGTATAAAAAGAAGATTTTATTTATAGAATCACGAAAATGAAGTCGTTGATCGATATACAAGTAGTTTTCTATATACATATGTATGTGCATACACAGTATAAAATGACAGTATATATCTCTTAATTGTCTGATTTAGTTTAAACACTCAAACTACTATATACTAATAATAAATTAAGCAAAGAAGGCGTGCCTATTGCATTTTTAAGTTGCCAACTTTAATATATTGTAGTACTCAAGCATAACTTTTTACCTCAAACCGTTTGTCGTGGCCAAAAAGAAAAAGAAAAAACCAACACATAACGGCAAACTATAATTATGTTTATCTTAATTATATTGCGTGACGTAGGTTTCTTATTAACCAGCAACAAAGTCACAAAGTCGGACGAAGAAGGAGCAACAATTTACTGGTCGATGTTACGGTGGTTGGGGTTGCCTACACTCAAGGAATTATTATTATAGGTGGTGGTGGTGGTTCACAATTTCTGCACTTTTGGAGTCGCGTGAGCAATCATAGCACGAGCTGCCAAATCACCAGCAAGTGGCTAAGCAGTGGACATTGCCAAGTGGCGCCTTTGTTTACGTCCTCGCCCGCCGTTTTATTTGCATATAAAACGTATGATGAACGCAGCAGTCCCAAACCAAATGGACGATGAGGAGAGGGCGCAATGTTTCAAATACGCCATGGTGGAGCCACAACAAGAGTCCTGCTGTTGACCATTGTCGATTTCTTTTCTCAGCTAAGAAATGAATCAAGCTGCTATTTCTGATTTGCGTGTCGTTGGACTGTTTTTTAAGGCGGTCTCACCCGGCGTATGCGCAATGCAAAGTAAATGTTTAGCGTGCGACATACGCAAAAAAAAAAAAAACTA
This sequence comes from Drosophila emarginata, assembly GCA_037075365.1. Classification (NCBI taxonomy): domain Eukaryota; kingdom Metazoa; phylum Arthropoda; class Insecta; order Diptera; family Drosophilidae; genus Drosophila; species Drosophila emarginata. The sequence goes on along the minus strand of JBAMCD010000221.1, from coordinate 13,773,195 downwards.
AAACAAAATGAAAATGCACGTCATTACCTTTGATTTCTTGGCCAGTTCTTTGATTGCCAAACTACCATGGCAAACTCATTCACTTGCTACCAAAAGCCAATTTGCAACTGTAGCCAAAAGTGGAAGAAGCACTTAAGCACTATGGCAAATCCCTTCATTTATGTTAATCAAAAGCCAAGCAAAATCAATTTCTTATTTGAAAGGCAGCCGATAGTTAGGGCCAAAGTCAATGGAGCCGATAAATCAAAACAATTAAGTCGCTTTAAATTGACTAAGTTGAAGTTGAGGCCATAAAGTGACTGGCATTAACCAAAACTCCCCAAGTGGGTCTAATAAGCTTGAGACAGCGCTAATTTTACCCTCATTAAACAAACTGACATGCCAGCCAGCCGCCAGGACAGGCAGGACATACTGAATCCTGAAGCCGAGAACTGGTCCTTGGTAACATTTTAGAGGGCTCAATAAACTCAAAGGGCTGACTTTACTCCACTCTTGACTATGTTTGCTGTTGCCAGCAAAGCGTCGCCATTTTGGCAGTCATTAACGGCAAACTGCTTCATCATTTAATAACCCAAAAGTGAGCTGGTTAAATGCCGAGCAAGCCAGGCTGTTGGCCCAACAAAAAAAAAAACCAAGGAAAAAAAAACAAGCAAGAAGAAACCCTCACACAGATACACAGACACACAGACAACAGCTGTGTATGAGAGAAAGAGGAGGGTGGTGGTGGGACAAAGAATGGCATAGAACATGCCACACTTATTTTTATAGATTTCATTTTAACACCGAAAAAGGCAAACGCATGGGATGTACCCCCCCTAAAACCGACCACGCCCACCACTTTCCACTTGTATTCTTTTTGGCTGAATTTGCCTTGGCAAGCGTCTAGCTGCCATGCCTACATAAAATTGGCAAGGCGTCAAACAAACCAGCGAGCAAGAAACAAGCCAACGCCAAAAAAAGGGTTCATTATGGCAATTTGCTTAAACTTCCCATTCCCTCTTGCCCTTTGTCTTAACTGTTTCTGCTTTGGTTTCTTGTTTTTGTTTTTTTTTTTGGGTCGAAATTTGAACTTTGCGGCTATAACTGCCTTTTTTTTTTGTTCTTCAAGCTGAGGCCTACTACGCAACGAGAGATGCGAACCATCATTTGCCACACTTGATGCTAGAGTGAAAGTTCATAAAATATAATGAAAAGCAACATTTACAATACATTTGTTTGCTTTGGGCTTTCTTTCTTTTTTACAATTTCTACACTTGACAAAACAAACGGTTTGAATTGTTAAAAATTTAAACATTATGACCAAATGGTTTGGAATCCTTTTTAAGTTTTTGTTGGTTCCTTATTTGGATTTTAATATTAATAATTTTTATTAAGTTCAAAGAGAGATTTCGCTTGAGCTATTCGAAACATGTTCTGTAAAAATCACGAAAGGATTTGCATTATTTTGTACGTTCTTTTTTTCTAAGTGCATGAAGTTCAATGCTCTGGCAACCTAAAGGACTTCTAAGCATTTTCTTTTCCCCTTAACAGGTAAGTGTTCATACCTGTATGGGAGTGTTAGTGTGTGTGTGATGTTGATTTGCAATTCACTTGAGTTAAAGTCGCATTTTATGAATATGTCATACTTCTTGCCATGATAGAAAGGCTTTAATTGCAAATTCTAATTTCATTGCTTTGAGGCCACAATTGGCAAATAGTAAAATATTTGAAAAACCACTTAAGCTGAGCAACTCTGCAGGTAAGACTGGTCTATATCTAATGCCAATACCGTTGCCACATTCACATTCCACTCCCATGGCCAATTGGCACTCTTGAAAAACATACAAAGACCACGCAACCACATTAACACCCACAATAAATGCATACCGCCCTCTTTTTTCTAGACCGTGAGTCTAGCCGGATGTTGTGGAGGGTTGGCAATAGTGGCAGAGAGAGAGTGAGAGAGAAAGAGAGGCAAACAGGGAAAGGGGGAGGGAAACATTGGCGTGTTGAGTTTTCATTTTTCGTGCGTGCCTTGGTCACTCGGGGACATTCATAGACGACTGCTGTGGTCAATGCTTAATTATATTTGCGTGTGCATGACCAATTCCCAGGCCCAATCCCTGTTCCCCCCCTTTCCATCCGACCTGTGCCACAATCAAATATAAGAATTCTAGCTTTAAAACCATTTAAAGCAAATTTTGCAAAAGTCTTAGCGACATATGTAGACAAACGAGGTGTGCTTAATATATAATGTCTACCTGAATATGTAAACTATAAATAGAATATAAAAATAAATAATATCTATTTGAATATATAGTCGCAAAGGTCCATAGTTTAAAACAAGATATTAATTAAATCAAAAATCTTAGTAAAATTCGTAAAATATATGATTTGAAATTACAATATGGAACTTATTTAAATAGAAAATGTTTATATTCGTTAATATTCAGAATCTTATCAGATATTGTCTTATTTTTTGCTATTTTTTAATACTAATGTAATGGATATATGAGGATGTTTAAAACCCGTTTTCTTTTGTTCTTTAACGTTTTCATCTATTGTTGAAGTGTTAAAATGTCCCAAAGAAAGATGAAAATTGCATACTAAAATTGTCTTCCTTATATCACTTGAACTTTATATTTATGGCCAGATTTCCAATATGTAATAGTTCACATTTTCACTACATTCGAGCGCTTTATTAAGTTTTTTTGTTTGTAAGGTTATATAAAAATGAAATAAATAATATAAATTTATATAGATTTAACCACATAGTTGTATATTTTGAAGTGTATATTACAAAAGGTAATCGAATGTTTGTAGCCTGCATTATTTAAAAAATTAATGTTTTTTTGTTGAACACACCTCGTATACAATATATATGGCCATTTTCGATTTTTTTTTTGCCCTGGCCATCATTGTTGACTGTCTATTGTCAGCAATATGATTTGTCACTTCACAGGACCACTATATAGTGGCGTCACCTCGTTCTTGGTGTTGCTGCTGCTTTGATCGATTGGCAAACATGTCCGCTGACATTTGCCGCAAAAATCAACTATGTGTGTGTGTGTGTGTATGTTTTCTGTGTGGCAAGGTTCGAGGTACCCTTAATGGGTAATAAGTAAATTGCGTGCTTGTTCGACCAGAACTCGTCACATTTGCAGTGATTGCTCACATTTCGACACTTTTAGCGGCTGCATGAGAGGATCAACATTAACTCTTAAAAACCTAAAGTAGGCGTCCATTAATCAAATCAGACAAGTTCAGGGTTCAAGGATGATGGCAGAGGATGAAAAGCGTCAGCAGGTGGCAAAATGGGCGTGTTTTCGTTTGCATTTTCTATTATTATGAAGACATTTCGTGTCGATGGCAGGTCAAACACACACCTACACAAACTTTTTTTGTTATTTCATTTTTGTTGATTTCTGTTTTAGTTTTTGTTTTGATATTCTGTTTGGCAAGTAATTAGTAGTTCCAACAAGCAACTAAAACTAAAAGTATGGGAATAACATTTGATTTGGAGAAGCTTCCTGTGGCTGTTATTTTGGTAGGGAAATTGCCGCTTAATTTGTAGTCAAATTAAGGTCAAAGGACACACAAATATGTGTTTGTATGTGTGTATGTGCTTGTGTGTGTATGGGAAAAGCATACTGTATATATATGTAGGGAGTATTTCTTGTTTGTGTGCCATTTTTCTGCCGCCCTTGCACAAAATTTATGCCTTCAATGGCATTTAATCAGCTCCACAAAATGTGGAGACCAAAACACATTTGCACATTTATCGCTTGCCATGGCCTTTGAATATCCTTTGCATTCGATCTAAATTGTTTTATGCGTCTCGTTTCGTTTTGAATTCGTTTTCGATTCGTTTTTCGGATGCCCCTTGGCAGTCTTGTTACTTGTTTTTTTTTGTTGTTATGGCTAAGCGAAATACGAGGGTCATTTAAATAGGTTCTAAAAATAATAACAATATTAGTAGAAGTATATATAACCGGTACAATTATTGATTTCTTTGTGAATATTTTGTTTTGTGTTTGATTATTCCACAGTGTCAAATCCAAAATGAAAGCGTTTTTTAGTCATTGTTACAAAGAAATTTCTGTTTTATTTTACAATGTTTTTTTCTTGAATATTTTGGTAAACTTTTCAAATGCCTCTCTCGTATGCTAAGCAGATAAAATGCGATTCGTTACGATTCGATTTCGTTTATTTTATTTTTTTTTTTGTGGTGGAGTTGAAATTTATCTATGTCCTTTTTCTGGGTCACGCATTCTTTAGATGCAATTATTTTACGCTTGATTGTGCAATTGTTTTATCCTGTGTTCCGTTAGGCTTGCCATAAATTAAGGAATTCAAATTGTGGCCATCAGATGGATAGGGAGGGGAAATGGCGGATGAGGCACCAACTTGTTTTGCCTGCTAAAGTGTCAACAACAGACTGGGGTGGTGACACCAAAAAGCTGACAACACTAATGAGCGAGCAATGGTAGTAGTCGTCTGCCACGCCCCTCATCTCCCAAAACCCTAGCCGCTTCTCTTTTGCAAGGCAACTTTATGTCAGTTGTTGTTGTTGTAGTTGCCCACAACTTTGACATAATTCTGGGCATGTTGGCCAAAAAACTAAACTAAAAAAAATAAAAAGAAAATGAAAATAAATATGTTGTGAAAGTTTGTGGGTGTCGTTGCAACTCTTTTTTTTTTTTTTCGTTTGCCAGAAAAAGTTGATAACGAGCAGGTGTTAAAATGTGACCAAGTGTTGGCTAGGCAGACGCCTACTCTTCTTGCATCTACCTTTACCCCCCCACCCCTCCGATTTAGCCGTTGCTTTGGGTGATTACAAGTTGTTGACACTTTTGCACAGTTTGTGGCAACAACTCAAAGCCAACGGCAAAAGTTGGTTGCGGCCATGGCTAAACATTGCTGCAATGGAGTTTTGTAAGCTGCAAGCTGCCATCTTGTTTTCTTGTAACGAATAAGTCAGCGTTGCCAGATGGTGTGATGTGATTTGCTTGACGCTTATTTCATATTCAAGTATGCATATTGAGGTACGTCCTTACATTCTCCTTGCTGCCAAGGCACCAAGCCACATTCACAACTTTACGACTTGCCGTTGACTTTTTAATGAACATGGCAATTTGCCGAAAGGTGAAACACACAAATACTATCACACACACGTGTACACTTGCACGCATATATATGTATGTATGTATGTATATCTATGTGAAATGGAGGCGTGGCTTGGCATTTTTGATCAGCGTCGAATATCATTTCACATATCGTTAAAATTCGTTTAGGCGCAGCATACAAATTGCTACATTTCCGCCAAACTTCAAGGAGCCCCCAAGACCTTTAACTCCACCTTCGTCTACTTCTCTTTGCCCACCCTCCCCCTGCCAATGAAAACAGAGCCCAGTCCCGCTCGGCCCACTCTATCTCTCTCTTTCTCTCACTCTTCTTCAATGTGTATTTTCAAAATTTCCTGCGTGTGGCTGCGGTGAGCTTCGTGTAAATTGAATGAAATTGAAAAATTTAACGCCACAGCAATTCCATTACGTTTTCCAGGCTCATTTTCACCGTGTTTCACCTATGCCCCTACCCTGCGTTCTACTGCCACTTTCATACGATTCCGTTCTTGGCTCGAAATTTATTCATTACATGCAATTTTTTTTGCCGTCTTCACTTTCGTTTATCTGAAGAGTTTCGCTTTCATCGGAGTGGTAAGAGGCACCGCATTAGGCTTGGCAATCAGAAATCATGTGTGAAATGGGAAAAAATGTGCGAAATAAAATGAAAATCGCAGTAAAAACAGGAAAACAAAAACAAAAAAAAAGAAAAACAACAACAATAACATCCGCACTGAAGAGTAAAAACATATATATATATTATATATATATATATATTCCTATATATTGTATGTGTTTTTGTGAGTTTTTCAATTACATTGGCAATTCTTCTGGTTGCAGACATTTTCCTCTGGGAAAAACAGAAGCAGAAGAATACAGAAGATCTTATGGCAAAAAAGAGGCAAAATAACCAGCATCAATGTAAATAAATAAACGTTTACAAATGCACAAATATTTAGATTGTCATCTGTCTCATCATGCCATCCAGAGATTACCGCATTATCTGAAGTTTCCTGCATGTCAAATCAAGGCACACGGCACAAAGTAAACTCACAGCCGGATACATGCTGCATATTGTATTTTTGCAATCTGCATTTTATAAATATTTTTTATACGCAATCAACAACAGCAACGTATGTACCACTAGCTAAGCTATCAACCTTCTGGCTACATGTTGAGCATACCAAATGCCTGATAAGGTCCTTATTCCACATATCTTTAGCCCTCCTTTATTATTGTTCTCTCCCACTTTTAATGTTTAATATAAATGCTCCCTCTAACTTCTGTTATCCTGCATTGACGTTGTTGTGCCGTGTTGTCAATAATAGTTTGTTTCAGGATCGTTTTCTCTATTTCTATATATATATATATATAATGCTTATATCGTTATACCGTTTTGCCATAGTGCGTGGCTTATCCTTAGCTCACAAGACAAATAGAAATCGCTGCCAACTGTCAAAGCTATTATTTTAAATGGTTGTTTCTCTTATCTAATGCCAATGTTCACATTTCAATTGGACAAAGAACGACAACTGATTGAAGGATTCAAATATTTATATATTTGAAATCATCTTCATTTTATAAAGTGTGTAACAAAAAAGAAAAACTTTTAATGAACTCTGCTTTTGAATGTAGTCTTTGACTCTAACGTGGTGCATATTTTTGGCATAAAAATAATCTATTAAATCTCTTTATATTATTCTCAAATACACACATTTATAATAATTTTCCATTATATTTAAATAAATAAATAAATACATTGAAAGTTTTCTCAGTTCCTTTGCATTGGATTAGAAAAATTGTTAAACGTGTCGTATGCGTAATATTTATTAATACGTGGCTACTACACTAACACAGTTGGTGACAGATGAGATTTAATATATTAAATTACACCATAAATAGTGCTCACCTTAATTTACGTACCCACATGTAAACATACATACATACATACATATGGATGTCGCCTACAAAGTTGCATACTAAATAAGCCGCTGGCCTCCACTCCCATCTGCAAGTTTTAGTCAGACTTTTGGTCCTCTTTTTCCTCTTTTTTCGTCGCCTCCTTCTAGTTCGGCTCATGCATTTTACATTTGCCTTCGTCAGCCTGCTACTCATTTGTTTTCTTTTGCGCCCAAAGCACATACACACATGCAATTACATAGACCACATACACGCACACACACAATTGCTCGCACACTCACTCACTTACTTACCACATACAAGCATTGTTGCAATTGCACGGGAAATAGACTTTTTGAATGCGAATGCGTTGCACATGTCAAATGGAATGTGCTTAGAAGAAAAAGGATGAAAAAAAATAACGAAGAATAAGGAGTAGAAAAAAAATGAGGAGCAAATGAAAGGCAAAAAAAGGGAAAAGTTGCAGAAGGCAAAGGCGAAAGGAAAGTGCATAGAGAAAATCCCCCAGCAATACGTTATTTTTCTCTCCTTTCTTTAAGGTTTTCTTCTTTTTTTTGTTTGTTCCTATTGTTGTTGCTGTCGTTTCTTCTCTCTCTTTTACTTTGCAATTGCAAGTAAGTTTTTCTTGCCTTTTTACCCAAAAGCGTTTGCCTCACGACAACTGCTTGCTATTCCACATGCAGCAGCTGCTGTTGCACCGACGGTTGCACCATGTTGCTGATGTTCCAAGTGTTTTTGTTGTTAGTATTATTTTTGTTGTTATCGTTGTTGTTGTTGTTGTGACATTTTGTGGGCCTGTCTTCATGTTTCTTCATGTTGTCAGCGTGGCAGCTTCTGTTTCTGCTTCTGCTTGTACTTGTGCTTCTATTCCAGCTAGTGCTCTGCCATGTTCTCTAAATCCGTGCTACTTAAATTGTCCCTAAAATCCTCGTGGCAATTCTTTTACCATGAAGCACATGCAGCTTTTGTGTGCTGTATGAGAATTTAATGACATTCTTAAGTTGTCATCAGTAGATGGCAGGCCAGGAGGCATACACCACTGAAGTCCTATGAGGCTAACTATCTTGGCGGGTGGGCGGAAATTTTCCTTTTCGACTGCTCAGATGACTTGGCTGGCTGACTTGGCTTTGGCTTGGTGGCATCTTATCCTATAGCTGTCGCGGTTGCTTTTACCTCTGTTGCCGCATTCGCTGTGCAAGGAATATCAAATTGACTAAGTCCTACAAAATGAGTACAATCATTAGCGTACAAGCACAACCAACAACAACATCAACAACAACAACAACAGCAACAGTCTTTTGCCATTGCATATTGCGCCCACATATTGCACAATCGCTGCTTTTCCTCCTGCTCCTGATGCTGATGCACTTTGCCTTTTAGAAGATGAAGTCATATCAGCATTAGTGTCTGCTCTGGGCTGTCGACTTTCCTGCATTTCTCTTGGAGCGACATTTCTTTCTTTCTTAGCGTTGCGATAGGAACGACCACACAGTTAGATGAGAGACATTCAGCATTTACATGGATTTACTTATTCGTTCGCTTTTCTTTTTGTTCATTTTCGTTTTTTTTTTAGTTTAGTTTAGTTTGTTCCCTTTTTTATTTCTTTTTTTTTGGGTCAGGTCAGATATGAGGCATGCAGTTAATACGATTGTGTAACTTTCTAGGAGGCTGGTTGAATTTAATTTTCAATCCGAGGCCAAAACATTTCAGCTCGTTTCATTTTGTGCTGTCTGTCAGATAGATATAGTAGATTTATATATACATACATATCTATGTACATATGTGCATATGTACATATATAGCTTACTGCCATAGTCAGTTATTTTTGTGGTGCATGAGCAAATCTTTGCTATTTGTAGAAGCGACAGCCGCAGACTGAAAAAAAAGCCGCCGCATTTGAATATGCAATTTGCAATTTGACTTGACTATGCCCGGATAGAATGGAATGGAATGCGAAGATGGAACTGCCATGAATGGTGCTCTGTCGACAGCACCCATTCTTCGTCCCGTTTCCGAACTCCGTCTCCGAGTTAATCTGCGGGCTTAAGAAACCCCAGACTGTAACAGTGTCATATAAAAGCTGCACGCGGCGGCATTTTATCACAGTTTCGGGCGAATTTTTTGTTTCCTTTTTTCTTATTTCTCATCGTTTCTCTCCTTCTATCTCTTTCTCTCTGTCTCGCCCCTCTCTTTGCCTGGGTGACATTTCAGGGCAAGATTTATGCACTTGGGCTGCAGTTGAAGACAGCTGTCGTTTGCTGTGCTGGGCTGTCGTTTTTTTTTTTCTATATTTCTTTTTATATATACATTTTTTTTCTTGTGTTGATCCCGCCATTCCGCTCGTCCTAATCGGTTTTTATTCTCGTGCATGAAATATGCCGCCAAAATGTGGAATAAAACAGAGTCAGAATATGGAAAGTGTCAATCTAAAATGTTTTTTATGCTTCGTTCCACTTCCTAGTGCATAACCCGCATTCAAGTTCATCAATTGTCAGGCGGCTTAAGGAAAAAAATAGTGTATACATATATAAAGTAAAGATGACGACCTTAATATATCCTGCAATTCATAGAAGTATGTAACTAATAAAATTAAACTGATTTAGCAAAGCAGTTAGACTTAGATATTTTATTTCTGTAAACTATTTTATTTGATTTTCCGCTACCAAAGATCGCAAATCGATTATTATACCACTTTTTTAATATGCTCTTTGACCAAATTAAGAATACTACACTTCTCTCAAAAAACCTCAGTTTATTTACTATTTTTCATTTTAAAATTATGTTTCTCAGGGTTTTATTTCTTTAGTCATACGTTTAGAAATATATTTTAGATTTTTATGACTAGTTAATTTATGGCAATTCACTTCTAAAGCATAGAAAGTATTTTTGCCTTCACTAGTTACATACAGCTCATTTTGGCTAATAAACTCTTTTGCCACACTCATAAGAAAGAGTATTAACTAGGGAAGAAATTGTAAAAGAAAAAAATAGAAAGCAAAAAGGAAGTAGGTATTTCTTTTGCTGCCAAGAGACAACTTGAAAGTACAACAAACTATGTATGGTACTAAGTTTTCTTGACACACCAAAGACAAGTACACCCACCTACACAAACACAAATACAAAAAGCAAGTAATACAGATATACTCACACAAACACACACACACACACACACAATTAAGTCATGATAAATTGCTTTTGTATGCGTTTTCACTCATAAGCTGACGCGGTAGGAAAATGAAACAATAAGCCACGTCCGTCAAGTCAAACCCAACTCTTGAGGTGACTGAAGCTATAAACGGAAGCCGACACATACACATACAGACACACACAGATATAACACAACACTTCGTCACAGTGGCACAGACAATGCGACCAGACAGTCAGACGGAGAGAGGGGAGAAAGGAAGCAAGAGTTGCTCTGTCATGCCTGCCTGCAAGTGAAGGAGTTTTTGGAATGGGCAAATGTTTGAAATTCATGTGTTTCTGTCTAGTAATTTACACCAAACGCGATTTAGTGTCCCTTCAGTGTTTGGTAGTTTGTTAGCCAGCTATTTAACACTGAGCCCATTCAGCTGTTACCTTGGCTAATTGAAAACGCATGTTAACACTTGAATGGCGCAAAACCTTTGTTCATTAATAGAAAGGCAAAATACCCTTTTACTCAATTTAAATCTACTCTTTTCTTAACTTTTCAGCTTATTTGTCATCTTGTTTGTGTTCCTTTTGTGGCAATCTATTATACTTGAATCCTTTGACCGTAACAAAAGCATACGAAATGGTTCAATATTACCTTTAGACTTGCCTGACTAGTTTCTCTTATGTGTGTGTGTGTGTGTGTGTGTGTGTGTGTGTGTGTGTGTGTGTGTGTGTGTCTCTCGAAGGGTGGCTAATGCACTCAATTACTTTTCATATACATTTATCCCTTTATTGAATATCCTTTGGGTCCTGAAATTAAAATTTTCTGAAAGGACCAACGATGCATTAACTGCTATTGATGTAAAAAGGATAGGCTGTTAGGACGAATGGTAGTGGGGAGAGGATGAATGGATTTACATTTAACTTTCTCTTGAATCTGCCCCACTTGGATGAATGAGTGACAGTTGCTAGTGGATGAGTCGTGGCTTTAGCTGACGCATTGTTGTCTCTCCGCTTCCGTGTTGCGGTTTCAAGTGTCTGACTAGCTGCCTGTTATTTTCTGCCACCTAATTATGCACAGACTGCAGGGCCATGTTGACACACACAGAATCATAGCTAAAGCTAGAAAGGAATTGGAGTTGAAGCTAAAGGTAGCTGTAGCAGTTGAAGTACAAGTGGCCCTAGCAACTGTCACACAACTTTCTCGAGATTTCTTCTCTAAGATGACTGCAATTGGAGGGGCGTAGGCAGAGAGAGAGAGAGAGAGAGATAGAAAGTAGTAAAAGTGTAATTAACTAAAGTGTTTTCCTATAGAATTATTTTTCAAAGGATGAAGTTTATTTCATCATTTATTTTCTATTAACTTTTCTTTTTTTTTCTTTCAAAGATTATAAAGTTTTGCACTAATTTTGACTACGCCTCTGCTGTTTGTGGGTAAAGGTAAAGATGGAAGTGCGGTTTGCGGGGCGATGTCAGTGTGTTGACCTGCCTCTTTGCCACGTTTGTTGTATGTTTGTGATATTTTCTAATTTTCACAAAATAAGCAATTCTCACGTCTTTGTTCTCGTCGTCGCGTGGTATTCTATACACACACATACACATACATACATACAAATGTATATATGTATGTATATATTCCCGTTCTCTGAATTCAATTCCAACTCGTGTCTGCCTGTTGTTTCGCCAACGGGCGGCAGGTGGCAGTGCCTGCAACAAGCACACATACAGACAAAACGCTTTGTACTTCAAAGCAAGTCAATTTGCAACTGTAAAAGTATATTTATGTATATATATATGTGTGTGTGTGCTCTTATTCCCCTATACGCCGCTGTCTCTGTCTGTTGTATTTTTTTCTCTGTATGTCTCTTGGTTTTTTTTTTCTCCTTTATGCATTGTTTCCTTACCCGCACTCTATTTATTACAAAAATTTGTTTTATTTCTGCTTTGGAATCGATTGAAGTTTAGTTTTTTACCTTCCAACTCCCAATCCTCCTCCACTTTCCCTTCCTTATACTAGAGCAGCGATGACTATGGACGACTTTCCTTTTGTTTGTATGGCTTTGATGTTGGCTAACCGCCAAACGGAAGCGTTCTTTCACATTTCCCGCCAGGCAACAAGCACAAAACAACAAAACCAAGAAATAAAAATAACTAAATAAAAAAACGCACATACATAAATAATAAATGCTTTATTTTTCTTTCATTTTCTCTCTCTCTTTCTGTCTTGCAGGTAAGCCACAAGTTTATGATATATACTATATACCCAACCTATACAGGCTGTAAGTGAAAATTAGCAAAGGGAATGTAATTATATTTTTTATTAGATTAAAATATCACAAGTGCCATTAAAATTAAGTTATGCTGGAACACAATAAACTAAGTAATCAGCTTAACTTGGTACCCAGAAAAGCACTAAAAAAAAAAGAAAAAAATATGAATTCAAACAATAGTCGAAATGTTAAGCTATACATTTTATTTCCATTCCGATAATATTGTTATTTCCATTTGGAAAGGGGTTGCTGACCAGGGATTGGTCCGTGTGCCTTTGATTTTATGCGATAATTGTAATGTGTGTTCACTATTTGAGTTGTTCGTGAAGTTATGCAGAAGAGAAGAACCAAGAAGCAGTCGTGCGTTAAGACGGGCCTGCCCTTATAGATTTATGGCAACGGCGACACGTTGACATGCCACAACCGAGTCCAAGACGATGTCACGACCAATTTCTTAAAGCGACCAGTCCTTACCAACCTCACCCATATCTTCTTCATTTCTCCCATCTCTATCCAAAAGTCATCCCCCTGGGCAATTTCGTGCTCATTGTTTTATGGGTCGACGGCAACAATCCTAAGGTGGCAAACCAAGCAAAAGAAGAAAAGAAAGGTAGAGGGGGTAGGGGAAAGGAATTGAGTGTAGTAGTAGAGAGGGGGCAAGTGTAGGCACTCGTCCAGTTCATTTTTTGCCAATTACCGCAAGCCTCGTGCAGTCAAGTCACCGCCTCGGGCCATTGTTGCGTATACGTAATTTTTATTGGACACTTCCATGCGTCGTCATTCATCGTCAGTCATCGTCGTTGTCGTTGTCGGTGTCGTCGTCATAGTCATCGTCTTTATCGTTACTCGTCTCGCCGTTAGTGTGCCAAATTGTGAGCTTTTCCTCGTACGTACATAAGCCAGTCCTAGGCCAACACGGAAAAGCTTTCTACGGCGAATATGATACCAAAACAAAAACGGATAATTGCAGGGCCACCTGAAAAAGCCGCTCTCGCTCTATCTCTCCAGCTGTAGTCCACCCGTCTCTCACTCTCCGCACCAGCTGACGGCATGCATCTCTCCACTTTTGCCACCTGTGCCCTGTATCCTGTGTCCTGTGTCCTGTATTCTGTCTTCTATGGCCAAATGCATAAGGACTCCCTGGAGTTGACTGCCATTACTGATTGCTCTACTTGACATACATCGGTGTCAATTCGCAATTGTCATTGCATATAATTGATTCATCAATAAAGTAATTATTGCAATTACTATCGAGTGAAAAATTTTGCAATTAAATCTGCCACCCATCTTCGAGGGCGTAGATGGGTAATGAGCATCACCATAAGCATTTTATGTGGCCACTTGCGGCATACAGTTTGAGAGTCATACTCTACACAAAGGACAAAAATTGGCGCCAAATGGTCGCCCCAAACACTTTCTCTCTCATACACACACGACTACGATTTGAAAAATAACCGAATAGGCCAGAACACGAACCATTTGTAAATACGAAGTTTCAGAGTCCTTCGTGTTGGCGATGCCAATGGCAGGATACGAAGGCACAAGGCACAAACAGTTTGCGACTGAGACTCGTGGCGAACGGATGAATGCGGCCAATGACAAACGGCCAGCGTAAAACTAGAGTATTCTGATTCATTCATTGAGTGAACGAGTGTTCGAACAGAATTACGAATGTGAAAGTCGCCGCTGTCGCCGCCGCGTGTGAGTGCATTCCCAACAGTGGCAACAAACGAAGTGATCCTCAATACGACCCATCATCAGTGTTATTATTACAGTGTTAGGAGGCAAAAAGAAAAACCCAAAATTCAGCCAAGTGAAAGTGGGGAAACAAAACTGTAACGAAATGGAAACATTTTCATAGATTTTGGCCATAATTTAATTTGGCAAATGTGTTGGAAAATTGTATAGTCTAAGGCAAGAACAAGCAGTACCTTCATAAGATTTCAATACAAATTTAGTTGAGCCAAGCAATTCCTCTAGCTCTTGCTCCTGCTCCTGCTGCTGTTCTTCTGCCTTGATTACTAAGAGCTGAGCTTACTCAGCTGGTAATGGGTTAATGCGGTTGAGCACTCTCCATATCCTGCCACATCTCCTCCCCTCATTTTGCCGATATTTCATGCTATTTACCTAGGTGCGCCACTTTCGTTAATTGTATGCAAAAAACTTGCCAACATTCACGGTTCCTTCTATATATGTACATACAATACTTGTTCCTATATGCTATGTAAAATTCTTCTCTTTTTTTTCTTTTGACTCGGTTTATTCGCTGTTGTGGCCTCATGTTAAGAAGAACTTTTTTGGAAGAAGGGGCAAACGGGCTCAATTACAACCCATCTCGCCTGCCACACTATTTCCGCTCTAAAATTTGAGCCAAGTTGCTACTACCGTTGCTGTTGCCATTGCCATTGCCTGTTACCTTTTACTTTTGCCGTTGCCAGCTGGGCTCGTTGCCGTTCACTTAGTAAATAAATTGGCAATCGCATTTAATGTAAGTTTATGTGCGTCGCTACCTTCTCGACTGGCACTGGTACAACTAGTTTTGGTAGAGTTTTTCTTACTGTCTTTATGTGCTTTTTTCCCCCTTTTTTTTGTGTATTTTTGCGGCTCACTTTCCTCGTCGTGCTCATGTGCAAATCGTAAATTTACGTTAATGCCGAAATTTCACGTGATAATGACGTGATTACCTGACACACTGCAGAGCCAAAAATGTTGCCATTGCCACCCAAAAAAAAAAAGAAGTAAAAAAAAAGTAGGAAAATGTTGATGTCTCCAAAAAAAAATAAAAAAGGGAGAAATAATAGTAGGAGGAGGCTCAGTTTGGCATAAACAATGCCACCTCCTGAACTGATAAATGACTGCTGCTAACAAAAACTACTCGCTGTGAAATGCATTTAACCGAATTTGTGGGCCTTGTTTCCCTGAGTTGCCAGGTCCCATTAAATTGTTGACGTGTTATTTCAAATGTTGTTCAATGAGTTGAATGAGCTAAAATTTTCAACGTGTTTTAAAGACACTTTACCAAATTTTTAGATAAAGAGTTCAAGAATGAGGGCCCTGTCGGGCAAAAGTTCTTTGCAATCGTCTCGTAATTTGGCCTCATTCTTTTTGCCCCTTTATTTTTTTATTTTTATTTGCAACTTTTTAATTACTTTTGAGCAGCGATTGGAACTTTTGCGCCTGTCGTTCGTTCATTTCTTCGTTCTTTGCCGTCTTTACCGTCTAATTACGGGAGCCATTCATGACCCTTGTTTTGTCTTCAAATGTATTTTCTTTTGCCCGCCTTATCATTGCAAAGTTTTATTTTCATTTTATTTAATTTTGTTTTTTTGTCCCCTTGCAAAATGCAAGTGCTGCAAGTTGCAATCGTTTTAAACGTTCGTTGGCATTTCCGTTTCCGGCCCTAAGCCAGTTTGTTAGTTTTACCTTGACATTTTACGCTGGTTTTCTCTCCTTTCTTCACTTTTGGCTTTTTTTTTTTGCTTTAGAGTTACCTGAGCGTATTTTCTTTTACTTAGATAGGTACAGCTGAGCCAGCTGCTTGTACAACAACTTTAACAATATTTGCTTTTCTGCTCGACTCCACCAAAGACCCACACCTGTGTATTCTATAGAAAATAAAAGGTCCTTTCACTTTGCATTCCTCGCTGGCCACACACACAAATCATGAATCATTTTCAAGCACTACTGGGAAGCAACTAAAGCCCCCAGTGTAAGTGTTGTTTAATGCAGCTTTTCAACTACCATATGAGTGTGTGTGTATGTGTGTGTGTTACCACTACTACATTCCAGTTTTATTCCATTTGCCTTTACCAGCAGATTTGCTTATGCAAATGTGTCGTTTTTGCAATGAATTTTACTTTGGCTAACATTTTTTTTTCCTTTACAATCCGCTTTCAATCAGATTGTTTACAGTTTCTATATACGTGTATTATGTATATGTATATGTATGTATGTATATGTATATATTTATTTGTATAGTTCAAGGCAGGTGATGTCATCATGACTTTGTCATTCAATCGCCTTCCAACATCAGTATCAATGAGCAGTTTAAATAATTGCGACCGCAATAAATTATTAAATCAACAGCAATTACTCAACCGTTCAATAGCCGAACGATGAAGGGAATCAATCAATGCGTGGTTGTTGAAACACACTTATACACACACGCACATCATTTTTATGTACAAAAGGTGTATTTTAACGAGTTTCATGACAGCAATTATCTATGCATGAATGTTCTTTAATACAAATATGTACTGTACTTGTGTATATGTGTGTGTGTGCGTGAAGGACCCCCTAAGACCACAGATTCATTGGTTGGTAACTTATTAATATATGTACATATACACATACATAGTCTAATAGTTTGCATTGACGTGTTTCAAGTGCGTTGTAATCGATATTACAATGCCATTGTTTTTAGCTTTCAACTTTTTTTTTTTTATCTTTGCATGCATCAAACACAATCCACCCTGGGGAAAGGAATAGTTTGAGTTTACATTATTATATCCTTTAATTCTCCCCGTTACTACTTACCTTTTGTAAAAAATAAATGTACAAGATAAGAGTTCTTTATATTTTTTTAAGTTTGAGTAGACATATATATAAAACTAGATTTTTCATAAAAATGTTCGCATTTCTATTTAAGGAAAATTTAATTTTTTTAAGATTTGCTTTTGTATTTAAAGTATTTTGTATTGTGTCAGAAATCAAAGTAGATTTTAAATATGTTTTGAGAAACATCAGTTAAAAATAAATTAGATACAATAAAATGACTTTTGAAGTAACAACTAAAACTTTTTTATGGTTTGTTGAATAACTTAGAAAGTAATTGTTAAAAAAGAAGAATTAATTTTGGAAAATCCTCAAACTTTTTTTATTTTGCTTTTTGTTCAAAATTGAAAAAACTTTAAAAATATATAGTCTAATTTTTAAAGAAATTGGTTAGAATTACTTTCAAGAAAAAGCAAAACTAAATAGTTACATTAAATAGTACATTTTTTTTTACAAAATTCTACCAAAAATATATAATACAAAATATTTTCGTTAGATAAGAATCAAAAGATAATTAGCATGATATTCACCCTTTAATATGCTTTGATTGTAATCGGTAATTAATATTGGCATGAACTGAAAATTCGACTACAATGCAATTTGTTGGCACATAATATGTGAGCCCACATTGTTCCATTCCTTCGAAAACATTTTGCCATATCGTGTCTGCATTTTGACAGCTGCTCTGGCTGTTATTGTTACTGTATTCGATTTATGTGTGATTAGTGTGTCGACCCTTCTTCTCGCCAGCTGTCTAAATGTCTCGTGCACTCCAGTCTGGTTATACTGTATCGTATCGTATCGTCTCATCTCCTCTTGTCTCGTTTCGTCTTGTCACACATCAAGTTAGATTTTCCATTTGCTTGATTCTCTTGTCAGTTGTCATTTTCTATGAATACATTACGATACTTTTGTGTGTTATACTCACGTTACCCCTTTTGGCGTTTACAGTGTTTTTAGTTGACTTTCTACCCATAAAATACAATACACACACGCTTCAATGTTTGCCTAAAATGTGTAAATGAACTTGGCAAAAAAATAAAAAAGTATTTCCCAAATACACACACACACAAACACACACACACACACAGACATGCAGACACGCAGTTTTGAACAATATAAACAATGACAGGCCCATAAAATATGCAAGCAACCAAAATACTAATATCTTACACCTGCTATAATCGAGACAGAAATCTCATTGTTTATTTTACTCTCACTCAATTCTGATACATTCCCATTGAATTGAAATGCCAAAGTTTGATTCACCAAGAGAGGTACAAATTTTAAGTCTTTAATGTGGTTTAAATGTAATTGATTATGAAATTTAATCCAACTTAATTTATAAGAGATTTGCTGGCATTTTATGCTGTGTCTGTGTTGATTACAATTAAAGCGCGTCCGGCCTATTATGTACATAATTAGTAAAAATAAGTGTTTCAAGAGTTAAATAATTAAAAGCTTATAATACACTCATATCATTTACATATTTATCAATATTCTTTTTACAAACAAATATTATAGAATCCAGAGTGAAAAACATAAAACTGGAAAGTGCTTCAACTATTAGTTTATTTACAGTGAGCATTCAGTTATTCATTTTATCCTTATGCTATTGCTACTACACTTCTTTCCCCTCTGTCATCTTCGTCTCATCATAGAGCTCTATTCAATGCTGCTCTCTCATTTATTCATACATACATACATACGTGCGCTTATTGCAATGTTCATTGCTTCATATTCATTATGGCAATGGGGCAATGTGCGTTCAGACACCGCCAGACACGATTGCTTCTGGTCCGCCTCCGTCTACGGCTCCTACTCCTGGCTTCTCCTGTTCGATACGTTCGATAATCCAATAAATATTTATGAAGCACTTTATTGGAACAACACTGAATTACTTTATGGTATATGTGCATATATACATTTATACATGCATACATATATACATACATACGTATAGACATATGGATATATGGAGGGAATATACACACGTGTCTATGGCCAATATGTGCAGTCAAAACGGGCAAACGATGCTGCTTCAACTACTCTCATCAGCAAAAGAAAACCTTCAGATGGAAAAATATTGTGGACGACAGAGAGAGAGAGAGAGAGAGAGAGAGAGAGAGAGGTTGAGAGGGGCATATAGAGAAGGAAAACCAAATGCCATGGCATTTGGTAAAGTGAGTGCCTTCTACTACATATACATTACTACCACTATTAAACTGCTTGCATATATTGCTTATACGCACTGTTGTACGCTTTGATGCGGTCAGTTTTACCAAAACCAAAACATCCCAGACCAATCCAGAGCATCGCAGACCAGAACAGTATTTCTGGCTTGTTGGTATTTTGGTTTTTAATATTTTTAAGAGCCTTGTCTGTGAAGTCAAGTGCCTGGCCAACACTAATTGCTTGTGTCTGTGTGTGCGTGTGCCACACTCATGTTTAAATTATAGACTGTCGACCCAAGTGATTCGTGGTAAACTGATGCAGTTTGTTGACCCAATTAGCTATCAAAAGGTTAAATACCTTTTTGTAATACAACATACCATCTTTCCACTTAAAACAAAATGAAAAGAATGCCCTTGATTTCACAAATAATTCTTCATTAAATTGGTACTCGAAACTACCTTTTGTTAGTTAATCCAAAGAGGACGTCAATTTGGAAGAGTTTAATTTAAAATTCTCAATTATTACTCTACCTGATAATTTAAATTATCTACCAATAATTAACTTATTAATTTTTTGGTCATATTATAAATAATTTTTTATTGTTCCGCTCTTCTACAAAAAATAATTATTGTTTAATGAAAACATTCCACAAAAATCATTAAAAATAACTTTAGTTTGTGTAGATCATGAATTAATTTCTAGTAATTGTATTTAATTTACTAGAAAATGTTTTCATCAATTAAGCAGATGAATTTAAATAAATAAATATTTGAATTGGGGGGCACTAAAATAAACAGAACAATTTTCACATGTGTCCCCACATTTGATTCTCTTTCCCTTTTTTTATTACTACTATTCATTGCTCGCTCTCTCTCTCTCTCTCTCTTTGTCGTTTGGTTTATTCATGTTTTTGCTGGTGAGCAATTTTAAATACAAATAAAAACTGAAAATCAATGCAATGGCAAACATTAAACAGTAACACGACAATGACAAACAATAAAAGCAGCAAATATGAATAATGATTGAATCGGGAAGAGAGAGAGAGAGAGAGAGAAGGGAGGGTAAAATAAAAGGGGTGAAATAGAGGACCCTTCTCAGTGGGTTTAAAATTATTGACCAAATTTTCATGCAAACACACCGCAAAAGCGAGAACATGAAACACAGTCAAAAAGAAAAAAAAACGAAAACCAAAAAAAGGGAAAGAAGAATAAAGGAAAAACAAGCACAAGAGCAAACTATGGAAACAATGCATAACTGGGTCAGTTTGACATGCCGTTGTCGCAGCAAACCCTGACGGGCAATGTTCCCCTTCCTCCATCCCCCGTCACACCTCCTTATCCTTTAGTCCTTCTTTACTGCAATATTCGGCTATGGGAACGAATGTCAATGCATAAAATTCATTCAATGACTTTTGCAGCTATTTTTCTTCCATGATGGCTGGAAAGGAAACAGAGAATGCCTGCTGATGGTAGACTGTTATAGAAATTGGGTGTGGGGGGCAGCTGAAAGTGGACAAAGAGGGGGGACTGGGAGACAAAATATATATTGCAAGACATGCAATAAGACGAGGAAAAAGCTAAATGTGTATCTAAGTGTGTCTCTGGCTTGTCTGGTCGCCCTTCTTTTTCTACAATCAACTTGCACTTGTATGCAAATAAAATTGTACACGAAATTGACTTTATGTAAAGGCCATATACATACATGTACATTTACATATAAACATTGTATATGGATATATAGATGTGTGTGTGTGTGTGTGTGTGTTGGTAAAGTGAAACCTTAGACCGAAACATGACTTTGACTAACGTTGCTGCTGCATGTAAATGGCACCATGCCGCACGCCATGCCACACGTTTTCCAGTAATCATCCATTATCCTAATGCCAGGTCCATGCCCAAGTCCCACGAGTGTGACCGTGTGTGAGAGTCGAGTCGAGTCAAGTCAAGTCTCTCTCTTTCTTTCTCTCGCCTCTGCCTGTGTGCGTATATGTATGTGTTCCTCTGGCCGATTGGATTATGCCTTAACCTGCGTGCACAACTCCCCCTTTTTGCCGGAGACATTTATTAATGATACGCCTGGTATTTTATTTTTGCCCACTTTTAGGGGGTTCACCTAAAACGATTTGTGTAATCGCTGCTCGAAATCATATTAATTGGCCATGTCTCCATGGTCTCTCTTTTTAGTCAGCCAATCGATCGAGTTGAAATTTGTAAAACCATAAAGGTCAACCCCCTTCTTTACTTGCGTCATATATGCCCCGTTTTAGAGGCAATTAGATGAGGTACGCGCACTTGGCAACCCTCCTTCTTTTTGCTGACATATAATTTAAATTTTTGATTTAATTTTTCTAACCCATTCCTACCCATATTCTTTCAACAATTTCGTGGAATATCCTGCACCTGTTTCAATTCTCACATACACACAAACGAATGCCATTCATGGCGCCTGAAATCGATACTCATAAATTAAAGTCATAAAACGGCAAACATAAATATCAATAGCATAGCTAAAGGCTCACAGACACGAATTTTCAAGTGTCGTAAAGGCCGCCAGTCTGCAAGTGGAAAATCAATCCAAATCAATGATTAGTGTCTGACATTTTATGGCTAAAGTTTCATACATACCTACATATAGCAAAACTGAAAAAGGACAAAGTTTGTAACTTATTGGCCACTAATCAATGTGTATGTACCTTAAATCAAAGCGGGCAAAGTCAAAATAAAGCAGTAATCAGAATGTCGAGAAGTTTTTCAAAATTTACATTGATTTTGAATTGGCTTGGAAATTATTTAATTAGTTGCAATACAAAATAAGTTACACGATGAAATTTGGGCAGTTTTTATTGAAATAGTGAAAATGTTTTATTCAAATAAAACAAATAAATATGTTTTCTGTGTAATAGTTCTTTTTTATATATTTTCCATTTCCACATCAACTGAATTGAAACAATTTTGAGTCTTTGTTGATCGGTTAACTTATAGAAAATTGTATTTGTTCCTAAGCCAGAATTTTTTGATATATCAAATATTTTTTTACTCGCTTTAAATTTACGAAATTTATGGTCTCAAATGATATTTTTATTATCCTTAACACGAATTCCCAAAAGTCACAAAGTATAAAGTGGAAAAAACTTCAATTAGGGAATCCTTTTGTTATTCCTTTAAATTCCATTACATTAGCTAAAGTTTTTGAAATTGTTTTTCTCCATTCGAGACATTTTGGAATGACCAGTAACATTCGTGTTGCAATAGAAACCAATTTCAACTTTCAACGACAATAAAAACGCATTACATTCATAATAAACAAGAACAAGTTAATATCCCCTTGACAGACAACAAAGAAAAAGAAGCAGAAAACTCACATATATATTACCAACAAATAAATATACGAAAAACATTCGTTTGCATTTGAAGAGTTAAACATTGCGGACTCATTACTGTCGGCATTGTGTGAGTCCTTCCACACGGCCGTACTTCAGCGTGACTATTAAAAATTCATTACGGTTTGCCACCAATGTAATTATGCGCTTCAGAAAACTGCTGCCTGAATGGAGAATGAAAACAAAATTGAATAAGTCCACCGAAACGTTAAATTCTGCAACTTTTGCAATAAAAAGAGATTCACATTTAATTTATATAAATCTCCAATCAAAATTAGCTGATTTGCCAATAAGTTAAATTGTTGTTCCCTCTAGCTAAAGGGGGATATAACTTATGACTAGAAGTTTGTAAATTTACAAACCAATAAAAATTCATGAGTATATATTTAAATTTCTTAAACAATATATCAATCAAGTAATAATGTTATAATAAATCAAGAGAATCTAACCATATAGTACATTTTATATTCTCAATCACAAGAAAGTGCTCAATTTATATATTCCTGACAATCTTTGCTCAACACAAACTAACCAAAAATTGCTTTAAGATAACTACTGTGATCAAACACATCTAAATTAGTTCCCATAGGACCAATCGAATTCAAAAATAACTCTTGTTCGTAACCTTTTTTTTTTTTTTTGTAAAAAAAACCTGGCTTTGTGAGGCTCGAGGGGTTTACGGTCTTGATGACATTTTGTGCTCAACTGTACAATGTCAAGTGATTTGTTATCAAATTGCATTTGTCATGTACATGCCGAGACAACGTCAACGACGACGACAACTGTCAGTTGACGCTGCATCATGGGAATAATGTCAAGGTGTAACCGCAAGTGGATTGTTTTTTGTTGGCTGGTGGTTGAGCGGAACTGCAGTATCTGTTACTTCCGTTTATGTCGCACATACTTAATTACATCTCACAGTCATTGCTGCAATATGAGCCATAAAAGTTTCTTGCAATTTGTTGCAATGTCACTCAAAGAAGTAACTTTTATGAGATGCTGATGCTTCAGTACTCTTAATTAGATTATCTCTTGTTCTACTTAAGGCGCATAGCTACAAAATTGCCTAAAGAATGTCGCATATTTGCGGGATTTTCTCTTTTGTGAAGAATTCCAATTTAAATCGAATTTTCGTCTGGCATGTGAATAAGACCTTTTCCCTTATGCACTCCTCTCTAACCTAGTGTCCCTGTCTCTGTCCGTGTCCGAAATTTGGCCAAGTGTGTCAATGCAGTGACTCAGTCTGGTTGACATACAATTTGTGGTACATTTATTGGCTTGTTTGGTCAGCTCGAGCACAGAATAAGAGTAATACCAACATATACATATGTATATAGAGTAGATATTTAAATGTTAAGGCTTACTGACTGGCTCAAAGCTGGCCAGAACATTGACACACATATTTGCACAGCTGGTGAACTGAAACCAGTTGGCATAGAGTTCTGCTCCTTGGCCATGGTCTGGCATGGTTTGCTTTAGTTTCCATTTGGTTTGCCTTAATATGCCTTATTTATTACACATTACGAACTAAATTTTCATGTGGACCAGAATCAGACCCGGAAAGAAGTACAGCTGCAGGCAGATGCATGTCCGTTAACGTTACCGTAAACGTAACCGTAACCTTAACTTATGCAAAATTTTAAAACTTTAAATAAATAAACTTTGAGTTGGAGGCTGACTGGCGTTGGCACACGTAACAATTTGTGAAGTAAACATGGCTTTATTTTAGTTTCAATTTTCGCTTCGTTATTTTTCCACACACATACACACACTCGAAGATATATGTATATATGTATATATATATAGAGAGAATATGGTGGGCCTGCTGTTTGTTTTAGAGCTCCCATTTCTCCTGCTCCTGGCACTGCTTCACGGCGTGTTGTCTTTGCTTGTCGTCCTTTTGCCGCCATTTTACGCTCGTTATGGCAACACTTTGGCTCAAAAGCAAACGACAACGACGATGATGACGTTAATGTCGACGGCAACGCAGCTCAAACGGCGAACGCGTTGCACAAAAATTGTAGGAAAAAAAAAAAACATTGCGTCTTCTCGTTATATTCCACCACGGCAACAAAGCAGCAGCAGCAACAGCAATGGAAAAA
Organism: Drosophila emarginata; assembly: GCA_037075365.1. Lineage (NCBI taxonomy): Eukaryota > Metazoa > Arthropoda > Insecta > Diptera > Drosophilidae > Drosophila > Drosophila emarginata. Next base: position 13,748,558 of record JBAMCD010000221.1, on the reverse strand, counting down.
AAAATCATTTCAAGCAGAAACAACAGGGGAAATGCAAAAAATGCCTTCGCGCCTGTTTTGCCTCTGTCTTTTTTTCGCACTTTCTTTGGCTTTCCTTACCACCCCCTCCACTTCCTCGTTTACTTCTCTCTTTCTCTTTTTGTCCAATGTTTGTCGTTTGTGTTTGCCTGCATTCGCCTCGTTGACTGGCTAGATTCGTCGCCTTGGCTTCAGTTCCCTCTTGCCGCACGTGATTGACTGCAACATGTCTGCTATCAAAATCTTTTACTTCACATAGCTCACCCCTCCTTCTACAATCTTGTATATTGTTGTTGTTGCTTGACAATAATTTTCTTAAGTTTATTCGTTGCCCTTAGCGTCGTTTTACTGTCAACCAAAGATGCGTGTTGCATTTTCCACTATGTTTGTTAACATGATTGCACACAGGAGTGGCAGTTCCTTTGACTGTTTACATTTTCCCTTTGAGGAAAATCACAGCAAATTATATATAGAGAATATATATTTTTAACATATTGATTTGGTAAACATTTGCGCTCGATTTGCTCGATAAGCAGAGTAAACTAAAGTAGCAATGTGAATTAATTCACTTAGAGGCAAGTTGCAATACACATTGCATATTGCGCATACGCCACCGACCATTTGAGACTAGACAGACAACAAGACCAGGCAGAGAAACCGCAAGCAGTCGCACCACCATTGCCAACAGCAAAAACAACAACAAAAATAACAAAAATAAGAGCAGCAACAACTTTTCGCATTTACCCAAGAACTTTTCAACATTTTCTTGTTATACGTTGATGTTGCTGCTGTTGTTGTTTCTTGCTGCTGCTGCTGCTGTTGCTGTTGCTGTTGCTGTTGTTGCTGCTACACGGCCATAGACATAGACCCACTGAGCAAATTGTAAATGAAAAAGTTTTTATGTTATTCAGTGTTTGCTGTGGGCGGGTCTGCGTTTCCGTTTACTTTTTAGCTTGGCTTATGGATTTTGTTGTTGCCGTTGCCATTGCCGTTATTGCTGCATTATGTCTATTGTTGTCTATATAAATTTTTCGTTGAAAGTAATTGTAAATGTTGTTCATGGTTTGACTGTCGATGCTGTCCGTCTGTCCCCTCCGTCAGCCTGCCATTCCCATTTGTGTTTCGTTCTTTTTTTTCTGTTGTGGTTGTCAATATTTTGTTGTGCACTTTTCGAGAGTTTTTTTCTCCCAACTTTTCCAAGGCTAAAATAAATATTAAATTCATTGAAATGCCAAAATTTAATATGGTGCATTTTGTTTGTTTTGTGGGGAAAAAAAAAATAAAAATAGAAATCTTTTTATAACTAGAGTGCAATTTAAATTTGCGAAACTGAACATAAATTATAAATTCGGATAAAAGAAAATGTTGGAATAATTATTATAATCAGTAAACAACAACAAAAGAAAATCAAAAGAGAAGAAGAAGCAAATAATTATCATCATTAACATTACCAAGCTGACGACTAACCGACAAAGATATACTAAAACAATAACAACAACAACAACAACATGACCCGATTTCGCATAAAAAACTTAAAGATCTTATCCTGCTGTCTCAGCGTTTGGGTCACACTCTTTGGCAGTGCCCTTCACTTGGCCAGCTGCAGTGAGTTTCCCGAACGTGAATGCTGCGATTTAACAACCACCTCAACAGTGGGCCCATTGCCCATGCCACCGGCAGCCCTACCCACAGATAAATCTATATCATCAGTTACAACAGCCTTGGAAACAGATCTAACCATCGGAAGATCGGGTAAGCTGAATAGAGTAAAATAAAATTTATAGTTAAAATAAACAATTTTGATTGACTAACTATAATTAGCATCTGCAACTTGAGTGAATTTTCATACCTGAATGAGCAAAATGATGGGGGGGGGGGCAAAAGATAGTAAAATGAATGTCATCAGCTATGCTCCAATTAACACAATGACCTTTTACTTGGTCTTAAATATGGGGATTTGTCAACACAGTTTGACATTCACTGAGCATTGAGCAGTTAGTGTTAAAGGAATTCGTGTGCCACGTTTAAAACAATTTGAAATGCAAAGCAAACGTCAGCTGTAAAACAATTTATATTCAGTTTGAATTGAGGTTTTGTATCGCATTTTATTGTGCAGCAGACAGACAAACACACACACATACACCATGGAAAGGGTTGTGGTGTTGAGAAGGGATGTCGGAGGGATGGGAAGCAAAACAGCTTGACTTGTTTTAAATGTTTGCTGAGCGTTGCTACGTGCCGTAAACAGAAATAGCAATAGCAACTGCAATACGAAACAACAACAACAATTGGCCAAAGCAAACTAAATAAATATGCCAGACCCAGTCCATTGGATTCCTAGTGTTATTTTGCTTGCCCCCATTTACCCATCCTTTTTCCTTTTCAATTCTTGTCGTCTTCGTTTTCTTTTCGCTTCGACTTTTGTTGCAATTGCTCGAAGCCAAAAAAGGAAAAGAAAAAATAATAATATTTCTGTAGTACATTGTGGCCAAGTTTGTGTCCTTGTATGTGTGTGTTTTGTGGCACGTGTTGTGACCAAAGATTTTATACACTTGATGCAGTTAACGAGCTTCAAATAGTCATGCTTATGTAACATACAAAAAAAAAAAGAATGAGAAAAAAAAATAAAAACCAAAATAAAAAAATGGCAAAACGAAAATAAAATAGAAATAGGAAAATGTCAATGAGATTTTATTATTCTGCTTTCAATTTCTTACTCAACCATTTGCCAGGCAATTAAACGCAAAAAAAGTTCAACGTATTATATCCCCCACCCCCACCATAACTTTTCCTTCAAGCAGCACCCGCCAGCTAACCTCAGTTTTAAATGGCAACTGTGTAAAACTTTTTGGTCAGAGTGCACAAAACTTTTTGGTAAATAATAAAAAATAGAAAACGAGAAGAAAAAGAGGTAGAAATCATTGTTAATGGCATTTCCATAAAATTTTCATTGACATTAAAAATGTCAAAATGGCTACGAATTAAAAAATGTCAGGCAATAAGTGGGTTAGAGTAGGGGAAGTGGTAGTGGAAAAGTTACCATTGGCCATTCAATTGGCTCAAAGAAGAACCAAGTGCATTAACCTCACAACTTGCAAACACTGAAACACAACGAGCAAAGAGAGAAAGAGAGAATGAGAGGGGGGAATTGTAACAAGGGAGGTAAAGTTACACGCACTGGCAGCAGGTCCATTTACTCGTAATTGAGTTTATTAAATAATCATAAATATCGATTCAATTCGATCGAATACATTTCATTTTGATTCGCTTTTTGGTTCAATTTCAATTGCCGGACGAGATATAAATATAGTAAATTGGTTATCATGAATGCAAAAATTTGCTTGAACAGATATTACGCAATAAACAGGCTGTGACTAAATGTGATTGATTGATTGATCGATTGGTTGATTGATTGGCCACAATGAGAGACAGAGACATAGACACAGACAAGAGTTGGCCAGTTGAACACAAAGTTAGCAAACCAAATTAGTCATTAGAGGTTGCTCTCAATATGCTTGACATTTGAGCTTCCACTTAGCCAGGTTGAAAGGAAACTACTGAATCGATTGCTTGTTAAGAAATCGTAAGACGAACTGCAAAAAAGCACAAAAAATAAAAGACACACATACAAAAAACTGCAATGAGGTTGTCGTTGAAGAACATAAAAAATTTCTTTTATACATACATACATATATGTATGTACATATATAAAATTTTTTTTATTTTACCATATACACGATGGCCAAGCATGTCCACAATTCAGCTTTGCTCCTACATCCTGGCCAACGACAATCGTGTGTGTGTATATAGGTTTTAGATTGAGTTTGCACCAATGTACACACAAGTTCCTTGAATTCGAATTCGCATTTGAATGGGAAATTTTCTTTTTAGTGGCCAATGTCTACAACGATGACGATGACGACGACGACGGATGTGCCTTCTTGAGCTGTATAGCTGTCTGTCTATCTGTCTGTCTGTTGTCGTTTTGCTAAGGCATGACATAAGATTTTAATCAGCATAAAATTTTCGTTTATTTCTTCTCTCTCTCTCTCTCTCTCTATTTGACATATGCAGTAAATTTGGCCAGTGGAAATGTTAGATATGTTATCCGTATTGAATATTTGAATGTTTTTCTCTATAAACTGTTTTTTCTTTATTTTTCTTAAAGAAAAAGGCAAATACCAATTTGTTTCACCTGGCCAAGAGTTGTTTTGTTATTCGCTATACAATCGTTGGTGCAGTTTATTCGCTTATGCTTAAATCGCATCAATTTTAAACGCAACAGACACTCCACATATGCCCTTAAGTTATTCCACCTTAATTATATTGCAACACCCCAACCCTCGACCCATACCGACCCAATTCGATGCACACACACACACACACACTCAGAGAACGTTCTCGCGCATAGGTGCCTGAAGGTCCATGTAACACAATGTTTTATGTACTGCCCCTTGTGTGAGTCGTATATATATACATATGTGTGTGTGTGTGTGTGTGTGTGTGTGTGTGTGTGTGTGTGTGTGTGTGTGTGTGTGTGTGTGTGTGTGTGTATGTGTGTGTGTATGTGTGTGAGCGTGAATTAGTTATGAAGCTAAAGTCAAACTGGGTCAGCACTTCTTTTGCTGCTTTCCACCTGCTGTTGCAATGAGTGTGGCCATATTTCGTGTGTGTTGCCAATGCCAATTTAATGTTATTGCGTATACGTGCCCCAACCACATTTACTTACCATACAACCAACCCACTAACCAACCCATCCACCCACCCACAACCTTTCCACATTGTCAATAGTTTGTATTGTGCATTTACAGGAGTTGCAGTTAAAATTGTAATTAAATTCAACGCGCTTTCACATAAGTAATGCAAATTATTTATACGTGCCAACCTGAAAGCCTGAAAAATACACAACATACTCTTCCTGAAAAATGGGGGGCAAAAAAAAAAGGGACTTAACACAGAAAGCAGCATCTCAGCAAAATATTTCAATTTGTAGCACACTCAACCAAACCGAAAGAGAAAAAAAAAAAGCCACGAAGAAGCTTTCTGCACTTAACCTTCTGCTCAGACTGATGGTAAGATGTTGCTGCTGCTGCTGTTTATGTTGTTGTTGTTGCTGTTGCTGCATGAATACGACCTTCATCAAATGAAGGAAAGAAAAAGGTAACTGTATGGAAGCACTCACTGGCTCGCTTTTCCAACAGTGTTTGCCAGGCAAATTAAAAATTCAGACAGAAGACAAAAAGCAACAGCAGCGACCTCAGCAATGCCAAAAGGTTGCCGTCACATTCTCTTTTGCCATTGCTTCTGTCAGGCACTGCCACTGCCATTGGTGGTATTTCTTCTTCTTCTTTAGCCAGTTGGCAACCGCTGCTTATGGTCTCGACCTGTCTCGATTTCACTTCAAATGAGAAAAAATGTATACCGCTGAGTGAGCGAGCAAAAAGTAAATTAAAATTGTGTGTTTATTTGCACGAAAATTCCAGTCAGGCAAAAAGCAAAAAAAAAAAAAAAACAAAACAAAAAATATGCTGCTACCTTTGCAGTTAGCAAGTTGCTATACAGCATTCCCATGCCAGGAGACGCCTCCTTGTATAAGTCTGGCAAAAGCCTTTTAAAGTCGACTGCCATTTGGTTGGGCACTTTAACTCTCTCTCTCGCTTGCTCTTTGTGCCTCAGTGTGTGTATGTGTGTGTGTGTGTGTGTTGAAAGTCAAGGCTGCTAATTAAGTGCCTTTCTTTGGGGTTAAATACTTATACACATATCCGCGTGTCAGTTTAGTTACAGCTGCAACACAGATATACCTCATACACGTTCTGATTCAAATTTCATTTTTGCTTTTCCATTTTTTTTTTTTTTTTGTGTTTCTATTCTTTGTCCTGGGTCTGTGTCTGGGGGCGCACATTAAGCAGATTTAAGACCACTTTTGCGTGTGTCGTATGGATCATGGTTTTAAGCTCTAGAGCTTAACATCAATTTTTGAAGGATTACAGCTTGTAATATATACATATATATATATGTACATATATGTATATACAGAGCATGTAGGGCAACTAATATTGTGGCATACCATGAAACTCGTCACTTCGCTGGTCTCGTTATTAACAATCACTGTGTGTCTGTGTGTGTGTGCTTAGGTGTAGCATAAATTGAATCTCATCTAATTAGAAATGCAGCTAGATATGCTTACCCCTCTATATATGTACCTCTCTTCTCATTTTTTCTCACATTAATGACACTTTAATGTGCCACAAAATCATAGATGAAATAAATCACCTGCTGGTGTTTATTTTTTTTTTTTTACTCTTCATTTTTCTAGCAAGTTGAGCAACATTTTTCTACTTTAAATAGGCCCTCAGGTGTACATATGTATATATAAATCACGCCCCCACACATACACACACACAAACATTACAAATACCTTGGCATGGCATCATCCATCAAAATTCACTTTTCATATACAGAAAACCCCAGTGTGGAAATTCTGTCTATCTTTGACTCTGGCATACATTTAACCCGCACGTAGTCGCAATTTTAATATAATAGCAGGGCTGAAGGCACAACGACGACTATGAGTTGTGGCATATCAACGACCTAGTAAGCATCTTTATATAATTTCATGAGGCTGTCATCACATTCGCTTACCGACTCACCCACTCACACACACAAACACACACACACACAGACATTTAAAGACAGAGAAAGAGAGAGACACCTGGCGACCGCGCACTTTGCATAAATTTGTTATGCATATAAAATTAAAAGCATATTTTTAGGCGTTTGCTTTACCTATACAAACGACATTCGTGTTGATATTTTTATGGCAAATATTCGTAATTTGCCTTACTCCTTTTTTTTTTTATTTTGTTTTTGTTTATGCTTGTTTTTCTACACATAGATACACACACATATATGATATAAGTTATTTGTGTATCTCTGAGATACTCTGAGCAAATACAACATACAACAAATGAGCAAAGTTTTACTTTTATTTGGTTTACTCAAGATTTGTTCCCGACTCTTTAAAATTTGTACGGCTGTTTGCCTTTTTTGGCGACAAATAAAATGGCAACCAAAAAAGTTCAGTTCAAATGAAAGAAAACAACGAAAAGTTATACAAAACGCAAATGGTGGAAATATTAACACGCATATGTACATATGTATGTGTGTTTGTTCGTGTGTGTGTGTGTTTGTATCTTTGCATGTCTGTGAAATTAAAATGAACTCAGTGCCTCACGCAGCCGAACGTTAGTCGCTGAGGTTGAAATCAAAATACATTAACGCGTTGCGTGTCCGTCTGTTTGGCTGTGTGCGTGTGTGGGTGAGCCACTTCATCACCACCACCATCCGCACATATGCAAATATTTCAGCCAACCGACAAGCCAAGCGACACACTCAACATTCATTTTGGGGCACCCAACGTTGCCACCTTTTTCACCATTCGTTGTCGCACTTCTTCACATTGCTGGCGGCTTAAGTTTGCGTTTTTATTTAATTGCGGAAATTGTGGCTTCGCGTTGCCAACATACACTTCTACACACTCGCACACTCACACACTCACACACACACACCCACTCAGATACTGCTGCCTTTATAATTTCTTTCATAAGGCAACGAAGCATTGTAACATATTTTTATGGCCTTACATTTTTCTGCTTTCAAACATTTTTGTGTGTATTTGCTGCCAGTCTCAGAAACATTCTTGGAATTCAAAAGCAGATATGAGTTTTGATATCGTCAAAGTGGTTGCAGTCACTCCCCACTCCCCCCCAACAACATACTCATTCACATATAAAATGAAGTCAAGTGCGCTGTTGTTGTCGAGGAGTTGGCGGCGACAGGACCAAATCTGTAGACTGAGACAGAGTCTTCTCCTTCATCGCTTGACAAACCAAACTAATTAGAAAGTCGCTTTAGAAGCCGTTTCATGGGTTTCCCCACAGGTCGAAAGTCGTTAGGCATAAAATTAAAAGAGAAAAAATTGCTTTAATTTGTACATACTTGTTCATTACAGCAACAACAAAAAAGAAAGAAAAAGAAAGAAGAAAAGAAATGCACATTAATATTGGCTCAACATAATACATGAAACGAGAATGTTCTTTCTAAACACTTGTTTAGTAATTAAAACTAGTTTTCTCACCTCAGTTTAAATTAGTATTTCAATTAAAAGCTAAAGACTAAAATTCTGCATTTGGACTTTACTAATAATATGAAATTTCATTGCAAATCCTAAATTCTCACTAACTTATACCTCTTATAAGACAAATATATCAAATTAAAATAACAAAATATATATAGAAAACTCAGTTAAGCATTATAATAATTGCTTATTCATTAAGTCATATACGGCGTATACGTAATTCAAAAAAGAATGGATCATTTTTATTGATTACAATTAATTGCCAGTCGATTCATCAAGCAGTTGAAATAAGTAAATTGGAATAATGTCACGCTCAATACAAATAGCTGGCAATCAGCTTATGAGTGGCTTATATAAAAGCCGATGCCAAATATTGGTTATGTTGTTGCTATTGTTGTTGGTGTTCTTGTTGTTGCTGCTGTTGCTGTTGCTGCTTGTAGCGCAAGACTTTTAATGTGTTTTGCGAGCTCATATCAAACCATTACGATCTAAATGACACTTTGACAGAAGCAGAGAGGGAAAGTGGGGCAAGCAAGGTGAGTCAAGTCAAGTCGAGTCGAGTTGAGTTGCACGCAGTCGATGCCGGCAGCGATAAGAGCAAGAAAAATCGAAGCAACACACCCACCAAAAAGAAAAAAAAAAAAAGAATGAATGAAAAAAAGAACCTGCGACACACGCTACTTAACTGTTAATATTTAAAGTTGCAGCAACAATATTACCCAACCGAAACCGGAAGCGGAAAGCTTTTCGTCTGCGGAAGTGTTTCGTTGTCGTGTGTGTATATGCGTGTGTATGTGTGTGTGTGTATGCTACTGCAATCTCGTCTGTGAATATTGGATGGAGTATAATGACAAAGCAACAACAACGGCAAGAGCAACACCAACATTGAATCACAATGCGTTTAAGCAGGCAGCACTTATATATGCTTTTGTTGCTGCCTTGAGACACTAACGAACCGACGACAGGCGTGTTGGCCCCTTCACCTGGCAAACACTTTCACTAACGCTTCGCTGGCTTCCTGCTTTTCCCTCCATCCTCCAACCCCCATATCTGTCTCTCTTTATCTCTCCCTCTCTCTCTCGCTCTCTCTTTCTCTGTGTATTGCCCTAGGTCCTGTCTGCCTGCGTAATGGCGAATCTACTGCAATAGTTGGCAGTCTGCGATTGCTTCATTTTCCACCGTTTCCTAGTTTACAGTGTTCAGTTCCGCGTCCTGCTTTGTATTTCACCAGTCGCTAGTTGATGATTTTTGTCGACATCTTGTTCGGCTGCTTCCGCTCCGTTTGGCTTCCTTCACCTTGTGCCACAGCCGTTGCCATTGCTTTTGCTATTGCTGTTGCCGTTGTCGTCTTTCTTCAGCTGCTTTGCATTTTTCAATAGTTTTTTCCTGCACCCCTTAGCCCCTCTCTCTCTACCCCTTTACCCAGAAGACTGTCGCGTGTCTCCGTAGATTGAAAAACATTTTGCTGTGATTTTTTTCTTATTTCTTTCCGTGTTGTTGTTGCTTTATTTTTGTTTCTTTTTTTTTTGTTTTTTGTTATCATTTTTCGTGGTGGAGTTTTGCTTTTATTTTTTTTTTTCTTTTTACTGTATTCTTGGCATTTCTGCATACATTTTGTTGACAGAGCAAAATAATCAAGGTAGAGTCATGCATTTAGTTTTGCCGCATCTTGCATTCCAAACATAAAGGCTGTATCATACCATATTCTCATGAATTAATCTGATTTAATAAATAGCAAGCATTGCAATGTTAAAATTTGAAAACATTCTAAAGAAGATCCATAAATAACTGATATTAATAGCAATTTGAGATGCAACTGTTAAACATATTACAGATCGAAATTAATCTTAAACCGTTATAGAATGATTTAGATAGCAAATTATTCTAGTAGCCTCATATAAAAATAGCTATAACATTCTAGAACTACAACGGGGATATATATATAATAATTATTGTTTATTTTGTTTTTTTTTTTTCAATTGTCCTTAGTTTCCATGGGTTTCCCTACCTATTTCCCTTTCTCTCTTCCACCACTGAAATTTGCCAATATGTAATTCCGTGTGTTCTGTTTTTGCACATATGCCAAAAACATGCAATGGCTGGGCAATTTGTAATAACAATTGTACATTTTCATATGCATAATTTGTATAATTTTTGCGGTCACTCTCATGCGCACTGTTAATTGAAGCATACTTTCGAGCGATGTCTGAAATTATTGACATTTATATGATTTAATTAAAATGGCGTAAAAAACAACAAAAATGAAGGCGACTGTCAGACGATGCAAATCAAATGCGGCCACATAATAAATATGCATAAATTAAACGGATGCTAGTTAAACAATTTAAGTATTAAAGCTGCCCAACAGCCTGTCAATTGGTCAAATTGAAAAATAAATAAATTAATAATTAAGCCAGATCTCCATGATTGTACATACATATGTATATACGTATGTCTGTATTTACTGTTGCTGAATTTTATCGTTTGCCAATTATGTGGCTGTAAAGTCTGACAAATCTTTTGGTAAGCTGCATAAAATCCAAAAGCCTTCACATTATGTTTACAAGCTAATAAATGTCAGCAACAGTAACTGAAACTGCAATTGCAAAACACTGCCAGTGAAATATAAAGCCAACAAAATGGTCAACCAGAACAAACAAATTAAGCTGCTGCATATTGCATGAAGCCCATTGTCAGACGACGCCAGGACAAAAACTGACTTGGACCAAGTCGAATGGAGAAGTTGCAATGTCAGTAAAAGGACCACAGATTAGTTGCGACCGAGTTGGTTTAATTGATTAATGATACCAAAACATGCATGAGCCAGCATTCGGAGCAAAAAAAAAAAAAATAGAAAGGTAAAAGGTAAAGCCAAATCCTAATGAGTCAACTGTTGACCTTTACCAATGGCCCTCATTTCAAACCGCCCAAAAACGTAAACCCAATTTTGTGCCAGTCATCGACCCTTGAATTTCGAGTGGGAGCAATACCCACACACACAAAATCATTTGTGATGGAAATTGAATGTAACATTGAATGCCCGGTCGTCCCAATCGTAAGCGCTTATAAATAATAATAACAATTCGGCTAAACCGGAAGCCAAAGTAACAACTTCCTTTTGTAGAAATGTAAACCGGTTGGACACACACACGGGCTTATGTGTGTTGGTGTGAGTGAATGTGTTGTGCGTGTGCATTCATTTATGATTGAGTGTGCTTTGTGTGTGCGGGTAATGAGCGCCCTCTATTCGTGTGTGTGTGTGTCTCTGGCTTGCAAAAAAAAGGTCAAAAAACGCAAAATGTTCAAAATGAAAACGTCAAAAACAACAACTGCTAAAGTACCAGCAACAGCACCAACAACAAAGACGCCAACAACAAATTGCGTGTAGCTCTCCCCTTTGTGCTGGCCTACGACATCATCCTCAATGGCCTTTGTGTTGTTGGCCCGAAACCCTTTTCTTTTTTTCTCGTTTTTTTCTTTTTTTTTGTGAATTTCCGTCTGGCATGAAATATACCTATAACTTATGTAGGTGTATGTCGCAAAGTCATGCTGTAAAAAATATATATACTTACATACATATGTATATATATATATTTAAATACATATATGTTGTTTGTATGCATACAAGTTTTTGTGTGAGTGTGAGTCTGTGCACGCAACTGCGACAGCAAAAAAAAAAAATTTAATTTGAATTTACACATCAAATTCATACATAAATTTTTAAAGACTCATCCAGTAAAAGGGGGCGGGAGGAATAGAGTGAGGTAACAAAAACAAAAAAGAACTGAAAATCTGCGCAATTTGTGTGGCATAGTAAAAAAGTTTAATTTATTTAAAAAGCAAAAACAAAAAAAAAAGAAAAGAGATGTATATATTTTAATCATTCATATGACCATTTATGCACACAAATGTTCAGATCATGTCACAAATATGACTCTATGACATAATAAACGCAAATATTTCAGGGGATTGTCATGTGTGAGAAACAATGCTCTATGGGAGAATGTCGCTTTGATTGTATGTACAGTGAAGACTCGCAAAGAAGAAATGATTTGTTTCAAGCTATTGCAAAATTTAAGATTTCATTTGATATATAAAAGTGGAGTCTTGTTTAGTTCGTGATTTACTCGATTTCTTTTTATATAAAAGTATTAAAATTTTAAAACAATTTCCTCTTCTATTTTTAAACATTAATCAGTTGCGATAAATTGGATATCTTTTTACATATGAAAATTAAAAGGAGAAAAATTTCTTAATATCCTAATAAGATATCACAATATCAACTAAAACAAGTATTAGCTACAACTATAGGAAGATAAAAGATTAGACGTAAAAACATATTTAACATTTTATTAATAATATTAAAAATATTGATTAATATTGGTAGATAAAGCTATTTTTGCTTGTTTAAAAATATAATATGCAATCAAGTATAATATTTTGAAAAGAGAATTATAGAAAGAAATTAGAAACTTTAAAGAACAAATATTTCATAGAACTACTCGTATATATATTGAATATACATTTATGCAAAATTGTATATGGAGAATCTGATATATGGTATAATACCTTAAAATTAATGAACGTCTCAATTCTTTCAACCGTCAATCGAGAGTAAACTGTATGGATATATATTAATTGGCTTACAAATATATATTTTTGTACATATGCATATATACATATATGCTAACTGTAAGCACGCACAGATAACCCCATAGTAAGAAAGTTGCAGACCCTTAGTTTTAGATTTTAGAAATTTGAACGATTCTGGTAACTGAACTTTTTTTTGGGGGTTTGTAGCGTCACCATCAAATTCGTTAACTGCAATGGCTTAGGCCACAACTTTTACAAAGTGATTATTATTGTACGAAAACTTTGGCCGGGTTTTGGTCGAGAAGTCAACTTCTCTTTACATACATATATACATATACATATGTAATATGGCTATAACGGCAAAACCTTAAAAAAGGAAAAAGAAAAAAACTTATGTGCTCAAAGTTTTGGTAAAATTTTCATGGCTCTGCTCGGCAACTATCGCATGACAACAGCAAACAAGGCAGCGGCCAGAAGGATGACAGCGATGACGTGCACTAACACCAATTAAAAGTCATTTAACATCTAACCCTCCCCATCCTCTTTCCCCTCTTCTATCTACATCAGAGTAGTTGCTGATAACGGACAGTGGCGGTGGTCCATAGACGACTCGTCGGTCGGGCTGACAGCTTCGGTTCGGTTCTGTTCGCTTCGCTTTGGTTTGGTTTGGTTTGGTACTGGCCATATAAAGTAAATGGGTTCAAAAGTGTTTGGCAAGTACGTGGTGTGGATTTAGCCGCCGCCTGCACGTGTTGGTTTAGTTTGTCCACAAGTTTACTATCAGAGTTGCTGGTTTTCGAAAGTTTTTTTTGCCCAGTCTCTCTCCGACAACTGGTCCATAAATAAATTAACTACTTAAATTTCTTGTGAAACAATCATAAGCTAATTTGCATATAGTGTAGGCATCTCAATCAGACTTGACCGCTCTTACCTCGCTCCTACATTTCTTTGACTTGTGAATGAAAATGTCTGGCTTAAAAAGGGAAAGCGCAACAGAGAGAGAGAGAGGGAGAGAGATAGGCAGAGCCAAAGGAAAAGCCAAGTGGCCATTACTCTAATTAACCTGATTTCATTCTCAATTACAACAGTAAAACAACAAGAGAAAACAAAGCAAAAGCTTAAAAGGAAAGCAACAACCACAACAAGAGCAGCAATAATTGCTCTAAGAAGAAAAGAAAAACCCAAACAATTGCCTTAAAACATAATTGTTATTTTGCGCCTTTTCCCTCTTTTGAGTCTTCTTTTCCTTTTCCTTTTTTTTTTTTGTTTTTGGTCGCGTGGTAGTATATAACGGAATGTGGTGCCGACTTTTTGGCGCAACCAACCAAACAAGAGAAAAAAATAAAAGGAAAAGCAGGCAAATTAAGTTTTTTCTGCTCTAATTTAGTCTGACGGGCGTTGGAAAAAAAATAACAACACCAAGTAGCAGCAGCAACAACAATAACAAACAGAATCCAGCCGCTGCTTTTTGCTTAATTTACCATTTTTCACTCTTATCGCCCCTCAAGAAGGTGGCTGGCCATAAAAATAAAGGCCAAAACAGCATCAGCAGCAGCAGCCAAACAGAAGGCAAACGAAAGCACCAACAGCAACAACAACAACAGAAGAAAAAAATAAGAAATAATAAAAACGATTGGCTGATAGAGGGTTGAGGGAAGGGCGACGTGAGTTAGTTGGTCTTGCTGTCTTAAAGTTTAAGCTGCGAGCGTAACAATAATTTAATGCGGCTCTTAAATTGTTTGTAAAATGTTCAACAACCGCGCGCGCGACTTCCAAGCGCAAGCCAAAACCAAAGTTAAAAAGTGGAAAAGTTTTCTTTTCTATTTAACGTAATTTTCTTTCATTTGCCTTGCTTGCTTTCCCCCAGTTCTAGCCACCAGTCATAGCCACAGCCGCAGCCACATGGCCTTGGCTAGCTCATTTCCCCACGCATATTTTCCGCATTGTTTTTCCTTTTCAACCTCCTTTCCCCCTCTGTTCTCAGTGCTAGACTGTGTTAAGCATATGTTGCTGTTGGCTCATAATATGGCAACAGCTCTGACTTCCACTTTGAATCTGACACTGACTCTGACTCGTGCCACGTGACGTTGTCTCCGACTTCATTTTGAGACTTTCCGCTCTGGTTTCTTTTCAGCATTTGGGCTTGAGATACTTTTTGGGTTTTCGCTTTCATTTTTGTGGTTAAGCAAATGTTTAACAAACCAAATCGCAGATTTGCATTTTATGTTCTTCATCGCCATCTTATCTTACCCCTAGCTGATTGTCGTTTGTCGTATGCTTGGATAAGCCTGACTTTAAAGCTCTTAATCGGGCTTAAAATCAAAAAGGGAATATAAAACCGACAAATAACTTAAAAGCTTTTATCCCGATCACATCAGTGGCTAAGCAGCAGCAATCCTTTTGCCTTTTTTTATGCTCTTAAACTAGAAGTCATTTATTTGATTTGCTCATTTCTATTTCTGTTTCCATTTCGATTTCTACTTGGCTCTTATTTACACTTGGCTCATACCAAAGTCCTTACGACAAATTATTGACACGCTTAACGCACACAAAGGCACACACACATACATATGTATATATATAGACAGTATGGCAGGAAAATCTATTCCATGTCCTGTGTGTGTGCCTTTAAGGCATGAAAATGAAAACATTTACACTGATTTGCTCTGAAATTGGATAACAATCGAACTGAAATTGGATCTTGCTCATTTTCTATACACTTCCATTGGATGAGGACGCTTTGTTTTGGCATTTAACTGCCTTTTTTCCCCGGTTTTCTGTTTTCTTCTTGTTCTTTTCGTTTTCATTTTCGTTTTTTTATTTTTTTTTATTTTTGGCCACACACATAAAGCATTTTCCGGCTATTTACTCACCCTCGCTCAAACATTACAGTGCAGCGGCAGCCCTTACTCTTATTATCGTAATAGAATTTGCCAAATTGAGGTTGAAATGCTTACGAACCCTCGCGCCCCTTCCCGTTTTGCGCCAATCCACGCCAATTCCTGTTCCAAAAATTTGCTCTTCTGCTCTTGGCATCCGTTTATCGTTTGATTGTTTGTTTGCCTCGCCCTTCGCTGCTCGTTTTGTTTGTTTGTTTGTTCCTTCGTTTGTTGGCTTATTTGGCGAGACTCCTGCTGCTGCTTATCAATTGCCGTTTTTATTGCCATTTTGGCCGCCCGTTGTCGTCGTTTATTGAGTACGACAAAAAGAACAAAAAAAAAAAATAAAAATCATTGCCTTCTATTGGGCGCGTGCTTGTAAACTGTTTTACTCAGCTCTATCCTGCTAGCTCCTGCCCGTAGAAAAGGACAAAGCTTCATTGCTTTCGTTTTGGTAGATTTTCAAGGCACATAGCTATGACATTGACTAGCCTGCGGTAAATACTCTGCGGTTATTCGATTCGTTGTCTAGCCCACAGTTAATTGTTTATTGTACTGGCAATTGTTTGACCAGCGGCAAAAGTGAAGTGGCAAGGATATCGGATTTCAATTTGCGGTATTAATGGATTATAACTTATTTATCTCTATACAATTTGTGTGGCTACAATAAATAAAACTGTCTGGATACATATATCTATGATAATCATACCAAGTGTTTAAGTTAATTGATTTAAATTAAGCAAACTAAAACTAATGACTGCGATCGAAAATAATATAATAATGAAAGACCAATTAATCAATAGAGCTTGTCCGTAGCTTTGTATAACAATTGATTATGTTTATGAAAGTAAAGTTTTGATTCTTGGAAAAATGTAAAAAATTATTTCAAGTTCCTCTAGGAAACTATAATAAAATTTCACTCTAATTCGAATCAAAAATTAAAAAACATTCACAAGATAAACTTAAGCTTATCATTCAAATCCTCAAAATGAGAAAAGCTCCTAAATGACTAAAAAGATCAAAAAAATTGAATGAATGTCGACTCTAACTTAAACTAAACTTTTATTTAAAAGGGATAAATCAAAGTTTATATTTGTCAAAACAATAATGACATATGATAAAAATTTAAATAGAAAATTGTTATTATTTTATTTTATTATATTCCTCACACGTAATCTATTTCTTTGTCTTTTTTGAAAAATTTTATTGGCCATGAAAATAGGATATTTTTTGAGTATATTTTAATATAGATTTTATTATTTTTTATCAAACAATTGTTTGATCAAACCATAATTGGGGAAAATCGTTGACGATCTTTTTTGATAAAGTCTTATTTTTTTCTTTATTATTTTTACATTAGGGTAAAATTCTGTAAAGGATTGCAATATTATATATTCTATTAGTCTATTTGTATTGCACTATTCTGATCCCATTTCAAAAGATATAAAGAAATTTGTTAGGGGAGAAACCATACAAAGTTGAAGGCAAAAACTCAACCACTTTGAAAATATGTCAATTTGGCTTACTAACCGAACAGGATTGACACTCAATGGGAATTGTGTAACAGAGTTTAAACCATTGTGATAACCCATCGCTAGTGCACTCACTGCGTATGAGTTATATCGCGCATCTCGTCTCACCCTCGTCACGTCACTATACATCATCGAGTGTGTATGTGTGTGTGTTTGAGTCTATTGTATGTGACTATTCTTTTCTTTTTTCTTTTTTTGTCATTGCCACCGCAATGTGAGTTTTCCTGTGGCTTACCTTGTCATGAATTCCTGGCCCATTCTTTGTTTCTAGGCAATTTCAGGCACTTACTCCTTGCTGTTGTTATTACGACTTTGCCTTTGCTGCTGCTGCTGTTGCCGTTGTTGTTGGCCTTGCGTTGTCGCTGGCGATAAAACAGTTACCATTGCTGTTTTCTCTTGGTTGGTGTTGTTACCGTTTCGTGTTCAGCTTCAGCTTAGCCACCTGGTTGCTGCCTGCATACAGAATACTGTGGTATGACCTCATCTCTCACCTCACCTAACCTAAACTTTACGCTCTCTCTTTCTCTCTCTCGTTTCTGGGTGTCGTGTTGCTGTTGTCTGTTCCAACCTGGCCATAACAGCAAACTTTGCAACAAAACTGCCAACAAAGCCAACACAATTTTGATCCTGAGCTGTTGTCCTTGCCACAAACTAACACACACACACACAACCATACACACACAGATACAAAGTAATACATATGCAAGAGCTGCTTCACCTTGAGCGTATCGATGTTAGCCCTGGCTTTAATTAGAGCGTCAATAAAATGGATAAATGTACGAATAGAAGGCAATGCCGATGTCAGCAGTATTGAGTACAATCTATCTCCCATTCTGGTTAATTTGCATTTGAAGATTGTGCACTAATAAAGGTCACCGTAAAAATGGTAGACCATCTATTTAATATCAATTTCAATGCTTTGGGGCATTTGTCAAACAATATATAAGCAATATACATATGTATGCATTTATGTATATCTGATCTGATCAAAGCCGACAAGCAAAGCAAAAGCCAACTCAATCCAAGGCAAAATGCCACGCAGACAAATCGTTGTAAATTATTATGTTAGTCAGTCAAGAGAACTGGGCTTGAATTAGCTTTGACACGCAGCAGACACCTTTAGACATATATTGTGTGCTACACCTACAGAAACACAACACACCCTTGTCACACCCCCTCTCTTCTGACTGCGTATTGATCAATAATTTAGATAAGACCACTCGGTGGCCTGTCTGTCCGTTTGCAATGGCTTCATTACAGTTATTATGTAGTGTACTTTAGATATCGGTCTTGCTATTTGTTTATGAAATTGACCTACCATTATCGTTGCATACAAAGCGGAACATTGCGTGCAGCCTATATATATATGTGTGTGTATATGTGGGCGTGGTTTGAATTAGAAAAGAATAAAAAACCAAAGAGCTTGTGAAACTAAAAATTGTCTGTTTCACACAATCAAAAGTTTTCAAAGAGCCAAAACGTTTTGTTAACTTTTTCACAAGTGTCTTGTCTGTGTGTTAGCAACAACTTGAAAAACTCTTAAATTCCTTTACCGATCCCTTACACATATCTATACATATGTATATATACATACATATATATATATATGACTTTTTAGGATGTACCCGCAGTTAGAATGCAAAAAGGATCTGTGTTCGGTAAAAAATCCGTTTACACAATTTAACGCACAAGTTCGGTAAAAAGTTTTTCTTTCTGCAAATGCATAAAACTTTTGTATTGACAATAAACGATAATATGCGGGAGGGAATATGGTAACGAATATAGGTGAACGGGGTGAGGAGGTTTTGGGGGTACATGCATGTACTTTAGATGCCTGCAGCAAAGATATATATATAAATATATATAAGTATAGTTCGATAAAGCCCGCAAAACCACACTGCCTTCAAATAGGTTTTGTTTGTTGCAAAGTTCCTTAAAGCACAGCAGAGTGGAAAAGTAAAAGAGGTGTGTACATATCAGATGCTGGAGGGGGGAGGGGTAGGGAAGGTGGGTAGTAACGAAAGTACATCTACTTTAATGGCATTGGCAGACAAAAGCGCACGAAATTCAATGAGCTGCAAAAAGCTGCAGCTAAAGTTCCTGCCAGATTTACGCCAAGAAAAATGTCAGCCCAACCCCCAAACCTCTCCGGTGTGATGTGAGCTGCGGGCAGCCACCTGCAACCTAGCAGAAGACCAAAGTGGAAACCAAGTGCAACTTGAGTTGACTGCGGTCTCCGACTTTGGCGCCCCGGCTGAAAGATAAATTGCGCTCGTAAATGCTTTAAATTGTACACTCCGAGCACACCAGTTTCCAAATTGAAGTTGAGCAAGAAAAAGTGATGGCGCGAGGCAAACAAAACAAAACTTTTCTGAAAAAGTACAACGAGCGTGCAAAAAAATGGCTCAACGTGTTAAGAAAAATGTTTTCGTAAGCTGCGAACAAATGCGCGACAATATTTATGTGTGAGTGTGTCTGTGTGTAGGAGTATAGATGTGTGGTGTGTGGGAGTGTAGATCTGTGTATTTGTGGTAGTAGGTTGAGCTATGCCCTTTACGTAGTGTTAAATTCTAACGGCTCGCTTCCACACCTTTTGAAATGCATTTCAACAACAAAAGGAAAAAGTCAGCAGGAGAAATGGCAAATGCCTCGCTAGCCATCGGTTAAGTTCAGTGCAAGAAAAGCTAAACCGAAACCAAAAACCTAAACCAAAGTGCCACTTAAAACCTTGCAACCGCCCACACTTGAACTGCTTCATACAGTAGCGGAGTTCTTTTTTTGTGTGGATATTGGGCATATTTGAAGCATTTTTTACATTTAAATTATTTCCTGTTAATTTAAAATATGAAGAAGGGAAGTTAAATGTACTTCGACTTGAAACTTGAATTTCAAAAGCTAATTCTTCCTAGAAGACTGAAAAATATTACAAAAATTGTTCGTAAATAAATACAATATTAAATATATTATTGTATTTTGTACAATTTTTGTTCCAGCCTATAATTTATTACTTCGCTTCTTTCATTTTCTACTTCTTGAAATCTTCTTCTTTAATTTATAAAATAAATTTTATAGATCTATAAAATGCTACTTATTAATGAACCTCATTTCGACTGTGAACTTGTTAACAATGTTTGTAGATATAACTTTCACAGTTAAAAAGAACTAATTAAAAATTACTTAAATAATTGCCAAAATGTCAAAATATGCGAGCAGCATTCAAAAAATAAATGAAAGAAATAAAAACAATTTTTGTAAATGCGATTGTTACTTACGTAAAAAAAAAGAAAAAATTTAAAAACTATTTCTTAATATTAAATCGCATAACAATGATAAATTTCCTTTAACTCTTATTTATTTTTTACTAAAAGATATTAATTAGTAATTTATTTTTGAATTAAAAAAGTAAATAAAATTGTTTTTTTTTAGATTAAATTTAATAGATAATAATTTAAACTCTGCCAAATTGAAATTCCAAGTCCGCCACTGTTCCTGTCGATGCAGTTAGAGTGAAGTATCCGTAGGTGTAAGATGTCAAAATGTTAAGTTAATACTACAACTTGACTCCAGTGGCGACTTTTTAACTTTCCACACAGTTGCCATTGCCATTGAAGCGTGTTGGATTTTTCAATTTGTAATAGTAAGTTCCTGCCCCAATGACCTGCTTTGTGCGTTATTTAGAGTCTTAAATGGCCAAGAAAGTGCTAAAAGAGAAATTGAAGACTTGGGCAAACTTAAAGCCAGCAAGGTCAGCGCAATGAGAGGGGAGCACGAGGAGGAGAAGCAGAAGAGATGGCAACTGCTTGCTTGAATTCAATATTTCGCTGACGCAATCCCTAATTGCAAAATGAGCAAAGGAAGGACCAAAAATAAGCCGAGCAAAGCACTTAAATTAATTAAAATGTCGCTACAAAAGTTGACAAAACGTAAACAGAGAAAGAATCCTTTTTGGCCAAACAGCAGAATCGAAATGGCAAACAAAGCTGCAAATTATATGGTTTTGGCATTATTATTGTCAAAATAACATTTCCCTCTGTTTGTATTCTATTTTGTTTTTCCTTAATTTTTTTTTTTTTTGTTTCTTCTTTTTCTTGCCTATGCTGAAGGTCGTAAATAATTTACGTAAACTCGAAGCCTGGAAAATGGTGGGTGGTGTGGGGGTGAGAAAGTTGAAGTGGGACGGCAGACGGGTGGGTATATAGATGGCAAATGGCAGTGGGAATTGTCGCAGACTCCTTTACACTTTGATGCTGCTGTGTTATGAATAATAACTTGGACCTGGCTGCCATTCTTTGTCCGCTCCTGCTGTAGTTCCCGTTACACGCTGTCTCTTTTTCCCTCATTGTAACTCCCTCTCTCTCTCTGTCGCTTTTTGCTTTGGCAAGGCTTTGAATATTTTACGCAGGCATAAATAATTTAAAACAATGGAACACACGTAAAAAAAAAGGATAATGCAGCAGCAGAAAAAAGCTGACAAACAGGACAAAAGTGAGAGCGAAAAAAAGCAAGCAACAGGAGCAGGAGGATAAGAATAAAAATTTATATATATACATATACATTTACTTTTTCTTTTTTGTTGTTGTTATTTTGCTTGTCTTTAAGCCCGAAAGAGATGGAGAGATGCTGAGCCAAAGGCACATAAAATTCTACTTGTCTCTCTCTTTCCTTCTCACTGACTCTCGTTCTCGCATGGCCTGAGCTCAACACTTGACATATGTGACGCTCTTTGACCTCCTTTGAAGCAGAGAACTGGTGACATTATGGTGGCTAAAGGGCGGTTGGGAGGGTAATAGGAGGGGTAAAGGATAGATAGAAAGCGGACGTCTTGTAAATGAGATGACATGGTAGCCAAAACATTTGACGAACGACTAAAAATGAAATGTAAATGCCCGAGTGCTGTCTTTGGCTTACACACACACACACACACACATGAGTTGTGCTCACTCTTCGTTCTTTTTAGCCAAGTCAGTGAGTGATGGCGGCTCAAAAGAAATGTCAACACACAAAGCTCACGCACAGACACCCATAGACAATTTCACTTTGACTTAACAAATAGAAAATCATTTATTCTGCATGCGCGAACGGAATGGGTTTTTCAACCCCGCCTCAGCATCCTATTTTTCTATACCCTACACACAAAGGATAAAGGATATATTTGAAGGTAAAAGCAGCTGTCATTTGAAGAGAACATATCAATCATAATAGCAATAGCTTTTTTTCTATCAAATTCATTTATATCAGAAATCAGTGGAGAAAAAATTAAACAGAGTTCCATTCGTTCAATTTATCATTACACTTTTTATAGGGCATTAAAAAGTCGTTGCCTCATCAAATAGGCAATTTTTTTCTATATGTATATATCTTTTCTTTTCTCCCATTCCGCCATCGACATCGATTTAAACGCGTGAGGGAGGCGGAAAACTCAGGCTCGTCTGTTGCTGTGATTTCCGTCTGTGATCTGCCTGTCGAGCCCTTAGATTTATGCGCATTTTGCATATTTCTTTTTGTCTTCGCTTTTTTTTTTTTGTTTTTAAGTCCCCCCCCCTGGCTTGCTGATGGATGGTGGGAAGGGGGCTGCCTTCCCCTTACTGGGGCAGTCAATTTTCATTGCGCGACTTTTATGACTTTGTCAGCTGCTTTTGACTTTTATCGAATGCAAATTGTTTTGTAATAATGCAATCAAATCTTTGTCAACTCTGTTTATTGATGTGTTTATTTTGTTTTGAGCTTTCTGCTTCTGTGCGTAATTGAAGGATGTCTGCTAACGGTAAAGTTAAACTGAATGAGAGTCTTTTGCATATCCCTTAACAACAAGGGAAAGCAAATTGCCATTGGCATTAATTTAACTGATTGGCCACTCGGAGTACAAGTATTAAAATGAGACGAAAAGATCTTAAAAGATTTAATAAATCTTCTAGAGGATTATGCCATTTGTTTTTCACAAAACCATTAATATGTAAAAACAACAATTAAAATTTGGTTCAAAGTTGGTTACTTATCGTGGAATTTGGGTTTAAACAGAGCCTTTCTCAAATTAAATGAATGATGTCTAAAAATTCAACTTTAACTATCTTTTAATTTTTTTAATTGGAAAACTAACATTTTTTAAACTGCTATTTTTATGGATAATATAACTTAAATGCATATGTATATAGTAATTATCTATTATGGTAAGTGGATGTCTTTAAATCTATTTAAATTGTGCCTTATTTTCCATTCAATCACTGTTAAAGTTTGTGAATTATCGATGAACCAGTGCGAGAAGCAATAAAATATCATTTTATTTTACTTTAAAAATGCATTGCAATTGCAACACCATAGCATCAACAATTATAGAATAACATCAATTATTTTGACAATAAAAACAACAACAAGACGAGAAACATTGGCGACAACAATAACAATAATTGTATTTACACATAATTGACCATAATCCCCCGGCGGGTATGTCCCCCATCCCCATTCCATACTGAATTCCTTCTTTTTTTTCTTTTTTTTGCTGTGAAAGCCCAACAGCAACTTCAACACCCAATTCGCTTGGTTGCCCATGAAAATGGCCACAGGCGACACTTTATGTGTTTGTCCTTATTGTTGTTGTTGTTGCTGGTGCTGGTGCTGATGCTGCCGCTGTTGTTGTTGTTGTTGATACTGTTACTGTTGGTGTTGTCACTGATGGCAGAGTGGTTGGTGTGGTCGTATTCCTTTTTTGTTGAACTCCGTTGGCATTGTCTGACTGTTGTTAAATTTAAATGCCAGACAGACCAGTCCCAGTCCCAGGCTCAAGCGGGCAAGGACTTCCACTTTGGTCTGAGTAATAAATTAAATAAAATGAAATAATTTGGTCACGCACTTTCAACTGTTGACATTTACTGGTCCTGATCGGTCTCCAGCTGTTGTCAGTTGGCAAGGTCAAAAATCAGAAATGTATATCCATTCCTATAAATATATTTTTGTAAACAAACATCCTTAAATATTAGAATCCTTATCAACAAAAATATTACAAGGAAGACATTTATCTATTTGAAAGGCAAAACGTTTTGGGCAACATTAAATAAAATGTTTTGATTTAAAACTCAAAGATAATGTTGATGAGAAAACATTACTCAGTATTTACACAATTTATCCAAGTTTAAAAAGACGCTAAAAATTATCTGTAATTTGCAGAAAAGTATTTTTGCAGAATTATAATGTCTCATAGATTTTTGGCCGATAATCTGGGTATAAGTATTATGACAAAAATTAAACTGGTCTGATGTAATACAACTTTGACAAAATTAATAAAAATCGCAAAAACAAAACTATCAAAAATTAGTTTTCCAATGTTAGATGCCAATTAGAAAATACATTTTGTAGAGACATTTAAAGTTGGAACTTTACGAAATCGTCTTTAATTTGTCTAATTTGAAGCCTTTTAAACTTCAGTATCTTTAACCCAATAAAACATAAATTTTTGACCTCATTTGCAAAACTATTTTCACAGAAATAAAAAATTTATAGCTAAAGTATATTTTACAGAATTAAAATTCTTTTGGCCTTTACAACCAAGCCAAAAAGAGACATACAAATTATGGATTCAGGAAGGAATAACTTAAAACGCACTCACATAGCTCAGATAAAGGAAACACATTACGTAGAACAATCATATCAAATTGTGTTACAAAAGTTCCAAGTTAGGTGAAAATACTGAGGGAATGATAAAATATTCTCATAAACACACAATTTTAAGAGCCACAAATTTAGAGAGAGTTCAGTTGGAGGAAGCCCCAAGACAACCGAGAGATCGAAGGACTATACACACATACACAAACACGCATAGATGGAAGTGTGGTATGAAATCAATGGGATTTACCATACCCATGCCAAACAGACCGTCCGAACCAACTGCTGAATTTGCTATGCAAATGAAGTGCATGAAATTGCTGGTCGGCTCTTGTTAGTCGCCAGTTGCCTGCATATTTATGGGCCACGAAATGTCGGCAACATGCACAAAGCAAGAATCCACTTCATGACCGAAAATTAGTTTTTAACCCACAAAATAATCCCGAATGACATAAGGATGGCCGCCGAAAAAAAAAAGAAAACAAAAAAAAAGAAAATACAACTCGCATACGGAAAGATAGATAGAAAGAGACAGGAAGGTAGATTGGGAGTTAGGGGAGGTAGAGAAAGTACAAGGAACATTTCGTCGGTATGGTTCTCCTTGCCTGCCGGAAGTTGTAAAGCTGCCATTTCTCGACCATGTTGTTGATGTTGGTACTGGCATCGCTGCCATCGCCGTTGCCGCCGACAACTTGGCTTTTGCGAAACTCGTAATGCGGTCATTGTTATTGTTGCTGTTGTGAATCGCATTTGTTGTATTAACTTTTTCAAAGTGGCATGCAGAGGCAGCTGCAACAACAACAACAACAACAAAAATAACAATAATAACAACAACACCAACCCCAGGATAGCCATAATTTATTAAAGCCTGCACCAGAGTGCTCCAGAGTCGAGCGGGCGCCCACGGCACACAATTGAAATTGAAGCAGCAGCAACAGCAGGCGAAGGGCCAACGAAGTTGCAGAAAATGCGAAAAACTGAAGTGAAAGCAGGAGATGGGAGTAAATGTAGCAGCAATGAAAGCACCCATATCACCACACCCACCCGCTGGGCCAGAGAGTAAGCAGGCAGGCAAAATGGTAATCGAAAAATGCGCCGCCCGAGTCAACGCAAACAAGCGGCAAGCCTCCAGGAGCACTGGCTACAAAACAGTGGCCAGTTAGCAGTTACCAGTCAATGTCTTACCCTGCTTCCCTTTCATTTCTTGTCGCTTTTTTTTCTCCTGTTTTTTTTTTTTCGGGGCCAGTCAAAGTTTTTGGTCGAGAACTTTTCTTTTTTTTTTTTTTGGACTGGAAAATAATTCATGAAACATGGCGGCAACATGCGAAACGCGAAAAAGCGAACATTTTTGTGCCTGTGCCGAATCTGATTGTGACACAAACGAATTGTTCTAGTTGTCGTCGACGACGACGACGAAGCCGGAGACTCATCGGTGGTTGGGAGGTCTTTGCTCATATTTATGTGCCTATTTTTTGTGTTTTGCTGTGCTTTTCTTTTTTTTTTTTGGTTTTTGTTCTATGTGCCCCAGCATTTCTCTGGTTGGCATGCAAATTTATGGTGTGTCCCAAAACAATTGTTATTGTGTTTTTTTTGTTCAACTTTTGCTTGATTTGTGTTTTTAAGTGATTCCGAATGGGTCGCATGGGGCTGGCCAAGCATTACCAGCTGGATTCGTTGTCCTGGCAATTTGTGTTGGCCAGCTGACGCCGATAATTTCTTGCCTGTCATCGGGCATCTCTCAATGCAATACAGTGAGTATGTCTTTACAAGAAGTCACCCAATAAAACACTTAAAGGTTCAACGACAATCCAAGTTTCTCGCCCATCATTCTTACTTCCTTTTTAAGGGAAATTTTCGCTTGCATTTTGTTTAGTTTGTATTTCCGCCAAACAATTCGAGTGGCGGCCACGAAACTTTTACTGCCATTTCTATTGCCACTGAGTAATGCTGGCAGTAGGCCACTTCCGGCTGCTACTTTTGCTGCTTTTCCTATGCCCGCGCACAATTCGTGAATTTTTGAAGGCATTCTTTATACCAACTATTTCAGTTACTGTTCCAGTTCCAGATTCTGCATTTGCAATATGCAAGCGGCCATTTCGTTAATGAGCGCAGGGAAACAGAAACAACTTTTACTGGCCATCCGCCGGAAGGCGAGAGAATAAAGGCGTGGGGTTGACGGCTCATAGTGCCATGAAAGAAGGGAAATGCTATAAAGTTGTCTGCTTAGATGGACAGCAGCCGAGCCGGGCCGGGCCTTCTGGCAAACGGGAGTCCTGGATGACTCTTCAGTTACCGGCTGCTGTTTGCCTGTTGCCGTTGGTCGTCTTACTGTCTGTCCGAATGACTCGGGTTCATTTTTACATAATGAAATGAAATTGAAATGAATGTTTTATAAACCACTGCCTAGTGAGATTCCTTCTGCCCCACTCCCCTTCACTCTGTCCATCTAGTATATATGTATATTCTTCCAAATGTTTTTCAAATTATTACTCTACATTTAAATTTAAGTTCATGGGGCACTATTATGGCAAATAGTTTCATTTAATTGATAGCTTCATTATGAACTATAATTTTAATGGGACTTTTCTATTCCCAATAGTTATTCTATATATGAATGAATATGTTAGTCACTTTTTCTTAATTACCCTTTATAATTCATAAAAGAAATATATAAACAGGCATTTAAGTGTTAATAAGTTGTTATATACAATAAATTGATTTGAGGCAACAAATTATTAACACTAAAATCCTATCAATTAACTGATTATACAACAACAAAAAAAGGTTGTGTAATAATTGTTCAGTCTTATTGGATTTAAATGCTATGGAAGAACATATCAAAATATGGCTTAAAGGTTGACAATCCTAGTGGATTTCCTACAGTGAATTTTCAGAAATGAGCATAAAATATGCAGTAATTTAAATTAATTGTCGTTAAATGTGCCCGGCACATTTTGCCTCCATGCTCACATTGTATCTCCTCCCTTGTGGCAATCAGATATTAAACATTCTGCGGATTGTCCTCGCGGTTTTCATATGCCCAGAATTTATGAAATTCAATTAGTATGGATACCACAGTTTCGGCTTGGCCACTAAAATAAAAGAGTAATATTATAAGGTTTGCCTTAAAAAAAAAAATTGTTAAGCTCACCAATTTATTAAATCTTGTAAAGTAATTTTACAAGGATCCTTTGACTTGACCATATCAAATATTTCATCTTTAATATCTTCGAAATTGACTGCTTCTGCATTGAGGGCTCTCAACTGCTCCTGAATGCCTTTAAAAAAGAAATGAAGTGTTTGGGCAGTTAGATAGCCAGTGTGCTGGACATCCAGAATACGAAAAAGATAGTGCAAGGCCTGGGGAGTCTAAGAGATTGGTTAAATGGTTAATCTTTTATTAATAGTTTTAATAATACCTGACGATTATCCAGGGCCAGTACAAAGTCTAAAAATGTCTTGTAGTCCATTTCTCCATCATAAGTGCGACACTCCTCAAACAAACGATCAAGAAACACTGAAGTCAAAGTCCCAGAACCATAAGCAGCGAGCTCCTTTTTACTAAGCATACCATTGTGATCCTTGTCCAAGTTAAGGTAGTTGCCATAAACTGTTAACACAGCCGGCATGGAGAACCAATTATATTCCTGTGTCTCTTTGGGATTCGCCTCGTCGCGCAAATCAAGGAGCTCAGTGAGCAAACCCGAGGCCAATACATCCCGTATTCTTATGCGACCTGTATGCAGCGAGTCGAGGAAGAAAAAGAATTTCTTCACTACCGTACAGACATAAAAACTCTGAAACGACGGCTGTACACAGTCCCGAATCTGGGCCAGAGTCGGTATTATGTCTATAATGTAGTTCTCCATATCGATTTCCCGAAGATAACCCTGACCGATCTCATCGTAAAAGGAGAGTCCAATTCGTCCCTGCATTAGCCATACCTTGCGCATGGTGTAGTTAAAAATGGACGCAATTTCAACTTTTCCTGGGTATGCGGATCCACAAAGCAACTTGGCAAATAGACGCGAAGTTAAATATTTGCGACATTTGACGCTAATCTCACTCAGCACTTTTAGATAATCATCATAGTCAACCAGTTGTTGGCTCATGGGAGTTGTCTGTGTGACATGCTTCTCCAAAATGCTCCACAGCTCATTTAAATCGTCGTTGTCTAGTAATTCCTGTGATTTTTGTTGCAGGAAGAGTGAGTGAGCCTCCTTTCGTAGGCTTTGCCGAAGCGGATCCTCCGGGACATGTCCATGGTAGAATTTGGGAATGTGACTGTAAGTCGGATGCTTCACCTCCTGTCGCGGTCGCAGCGGCGCGTTCTCATCAAAGTTGGCCAATTCCTCGGCGCTGATTTTTCGACTAGAAACTTGCAGACCCTCGAATTCCTTAACAATATCAGGATCAAGTTCCATTTTTTTATGTTGGCCAGAAGTCAAAAAAGTAAACAAAACACCTGTCTGTCTCTCTTTCTTCGTCTCTTATACACTACCTCTTTCTGTTTTGTGATCAGTGATAGGGGTGGGCGATATTGGCACTAGCAGTTACTTGTCACAGGTACATTTATATTTCAAACACTGTTTCTAGTGTTGGAAAGTAAGGTTTTTGGTTTTCTTTTCGCATTTGTAATTTTGCGCAAACTAGATATCAATACATCCGATTAAAGTTTATTTTATTTATTTGCCAACACAATGAATTTAAGTGTGATCTCCGACAATGACGAAAATGATTCGTTCTACTCGTTCAACCAAAGCTTGGATACATTCGACAATCTAGGCAGCTCTCTGAGTTCCCTAGCACCCTCAACGACCAGCGAATCTTTACCGGCAAAAATTTCGCTGGAGACGACGGAAGACCTACAGCCGGTCGATTCTGTGACCGAGGAATTGGAGGTGTTTTCTTTGACGGTGGATAGAGACATTGTATCACGGAAACACAATTTTATCCGGAAAATTAATCCTCGATCTGTGCAGCCATTAGAGTTCAATGTAGAACTAGACGATGAACTTTTTCAAATGGATAAGAATCATCTCAAGTCAAAGACACTCATAAAATCCAACATACAAGTCCTTGACAAGTATAATTTCACTAAACAGTGGGCTGAGTCTCAACAGAGGAAGCAGCGTTCACCTCTGTATAAGTTCAAGTGTGCTTTGAAAGAATATTTCCAAGAAGATCGATCCCTTGAGTTGGAGGAACAGAGAAAGGGCAAACTTAATAAGGGTATATTTTTTAACACAACCAAATCAGCTTCAATGAAACTCAATACCGAAAAGGTTCCAGAACCATATGTGTCTCCATTTGAAGATATGCCTACTCTGAAGCCAAAGAAGCCACCCATGGAGGTTAATGGCAGAAAGATAGTTGTTGTTCCAGCTGGTTACGATTTGACCAGCCTAGTGCAATTTAAAGATCCGAATCATTGGGCACGTCGCCCCAGGTCACCCGTTAATTAATTGGGAGGGCGCTTTTTGTTAACTACTTATTACATATGTATGTACAATTATTATTTGATATATATAAATAAAGAGATGCTCATGGAGAGTATAAAATATACATTTATGAAAATACATAGAAGTGGTCAACACATTTGAATCATATATAATAATAAATTTTTAAACTTTTCCGAATTAAAATCCGAACTTCAACTACTAAGAAATTTTCTTTCCCTACTTTTCCACTAGTATTTTTGCGACCCCAGTATTCCTTCCCATTATTCGAGCATATCGATATAAAAACGATCGCAAGTTGTTTTATCGATATGCAGTAAAGCGCCAACTACAAAAAAGTGAATTCCAGTTTCAGCAACTTATATTATTATTTGTTTGTGAATAAATAAAATCTTTTAAACGTATTGGTTTGTTGTATTTATATTTTTCCTCGTTTGTAATTGCAGGTTCCACCATCAAAGGTGTTGTGGCCATTCTTAATTGCATATTGGCTCGTCAGCTGTGCTTCGAGGATCCATCATGTTCGGCCATTTTGGAAATTATTCCCCGTGTCTGTGGACCCATACCAGGTAATACTTACATAAAATCTAAAATATTTTTTGTAACCGGTCAAGTGTCTGCACAGCTCTCGTGCATTTTGATTTTGCTCCACACTGTGCTCGATTATGTGGTTGTTTTCTGGTCATTTGAGAATTAATTTTCGTTGAGAGTTTTGTAAACTTGTTTTTTCTCTCTGTAATATGTATATGTATGTATGTGTATGTGCCCGTAAGGTCTGTGTATGTGTATTGTTTCGACAACTGTGTAATTATTTCAACTGTTTTTGTGAGCGCGTGCAATAAAACAGTAAATAACGTAGCATACTTAAAGCGCAACATACGACGAGCGGGACCACGAAACGCAAGCAAACGCCATTTGAATATTCAAATGCCCCAGAGAGCGACACCAGCCAGCCGAGTCGAGTCGATTCGATGCCCTACTCCTCCACCTCTACACATGGAGCACATGACCTGGAGGTGCAAAAAAAAAAAAAAAAAAAACAAACCTGAAAAGAAAACCAAGAACCACGTACCAAGTGGGGTCGCTGGCATTCTCATTTTCGTTCTCAAACAATGGTGCCAGGCCAACGAAAAAGTTAATTTATAAATTATTCAGTAATTTGTTTTAGACTTTGCTTTAGACATCCTACTAAAACTGAATGAGTGGGAGTATGAATTTCTTTTGTTCTTTTCTCCCGCTTTGATCGTATGCCCCACTCATTCAAAATGTGTATCTAAGATGGTTTTGCTCGCACTATTCCATCGTCATCGCCCATTCGCCATTCTCTAGTTGCCGTGTGCATAAGTCCTTTCTCATATTTAATTTTTAATGCCAAAGCCAGTCCAGACTAACATCTTGTGGCATTTCTCAGGCTGTCGTACAGGTTCCACCTCCTCCTCCTCCAGCACACACACACACACACACTTAAGTGGCTTTCACCTTTGTCTGAGAGTTTTCCTTGTACAATGTGGAAACTAAAGGAAAATAAATCCTATTTTAAAGAGTATAAGTAACTCTCGAAGAGGAAAAATATATATATTGCATACATGTATATACTTTATCTTTTGTATATACATACTTTATATTTAATTGTATAGAATTTCTATTGGCTCTGTGGCTTGGACCACTCTACGCAGAGTATTAAATGATCATAACCATGACCATTTAATATTTCAATAGCAGCTGCTGCATCCTGACGATACTTGAAATGCACATATGCAAATCCCTTGCAGAGTCCTGTATTCTTCTCACGTGCCAAATACATCTTTGTATGGGGACCAATTTTCTTAACCAGTTCTTCAAGATCTGCTTCCGTCATGGATTCCGATAGATTTGATATACGAACAGCTGAGGAATCATCACGTTCACGTGACCAAATTTTACCACCGGCGCCGCCATCCTTCATAAAGGGTGGCACATATTTGCCAGATTTGGGATCACTGACAGCTGCTGCAGCCGCCGTTGCCTTGTTCTCCATCAAAGTCTTGCTATCCATTGCTGTACCCTTATAAGGACAGTTAACAGACCAATGTTCACCATTGCAAATTCTACATTTGGCTATATTCTTGCCAGTTTCGATTTGCAATTCATTTGTCTGCTCAAACTCCTTGGAACCCATAAATTGCATAAAAATCTCTTCGGCAGCCATTGTTGTCTGAGAATTGGGTCCCGGTTTATCCGAACTGGAATCTCCAAATTTTACCCAATTGCGACGTTTTGCCACTGCCTTGGATACAACTTGTTTCTTGATCTTAAAAGTGCGGACCACTTTTATTTTCTTACCCTCTTCATTGTACTTGTACTCGGTGATATATTTGTAATCACCTTCGATATACTCCTTTGTTGGCGGTAGTCCATCCACATAGTCGGCTTCAATTTCATCTGCCCAGGAAGTTTTAACAGGTTTCATTTTAATATTCTTCTCTCGCCTTGAATTTCTTTATGAGACTAATGCCAAATGAAAAAGAGAGAGCTTTAAATTTCCATGACAATGTAATCTCAATGTTTGCTATGTTTGGAATTTTTTTTCATTTTTTTTGCTATAATCAGGGGAACTATCGGCAATATGCCCCGAGTATATATATATTTAAGAGTGATAAGAAAATGATTCTTACTTGTTTGCTTGAGTCATGAATTTACGTGATTTAGTCTTCTCTCATCTATCAAATCAAGATGTTGCATTTAAAGCATCCAAAAACTGAACAGATTTTGGAAATAAATGAATTTTGGCTAAGAGATCATTGTCGTTGCGATGAATGTTTAAATCTGGAAACGAATCAACGTCGTTTCGATCTCTTGGAATTACCCATCAATGTGAAAGCTTTAAATTATTACTACAATGAGGATAAACTCCAGGTTGAGTGTAAGTAAATTCTATAGAAGAAAAAAAGTCAATTTACCTTTTTAAAACCCGCAGGGAGTGATGGCCATCGCTCCATTTATGATTTGAATTTCATTTACGGATCACAGCTGGAGCAAATGATAAGCCGCAGAACAAAGTCCACAAATCTAACAGCATGGAATCGTAGCATTATTTTACAAAATGAGCGATACCTTCGTTTCTCATTACCCCAACTGGTGGCCAGTGATGACGTGGTTAAATCTGTAGTTGGTTCCCTTATTCGCTATGGCATTGTATTCATCGATGATGTGGCTCCCACACCCACAATGACTGAGTTGGCTCTGCGTCGACTTTTTCCCTTGATGAAAACATTTTTTGGCGAGATGTGGACATTTAGTGATAAGAAAGATCATGCGGATACAGCGTATACTAAGCTATATTTGGGTTCACATACGGATAATACATATTTCTGTGATGCTGCTGGTCTGCAGGCCCTTCACTGTATTGAGCATTTGGGAGGAAGTGGAGGCGAGAATTTCTTTGTTGATGGCTTATACGCAGTTCATGAATTACGTCGCCGTTATCCCAATGCATATGATTTGCTCAGTCGAGTTCAAGTGCCTGGAGAATATATAGAAGAGGGAGAACATCATCGGCATATGGCTCCTATTATAAATCTCGATCCATTGACTGGTGAATTGATTCAGTTGCGTCTCAATATCTACGATCGTGCAGTCTTTGATACTCTACCCCAATCGCAAATGTCTGATTTCTATGGCAGTTTGCGTCAACTGTTGGAGATTGTGCGTGATGGGGAACATCAATGGAATCTCAAACTAAATCCTGGTAGCATTGTAATATTTGACAATTGGCGGGTCCTACACGGACGGGAAGCCTACACAGGTCGTCGCACTATGACTGGGGCATATGTGCAGCGCACGGACTTCCTAAGCAAAGCGCGTGTTCTGGGTATCATCGAGTAGGATGTATGGTGGAGGGTCCACCTTCAATTGGAAATAAAATGTTACGATTACAATTGTTGTCCAGAGAACAAAAAAACAAATTTTTATATTTTTTTTTTGTCAGAAAATGGGAAATAAGCAACAAAAAAATCATTTGGCATTTGTTTTTATGGCCATGTGTGTGTGTATGTGTGTATATAAACAAACGCACTTTGAACTTTTTCATTTAAAACTGAAATTACTTTTGTTGTTCCACTTAATGGTTGTCGCCGTGTCCTTTAAATGTCCTCCAAATGTGGCAAAACTTAAAGCCAGGCAAAAGGCGAAAACTCCGCTGTCTGAATATTTATGATAATTGCATTTTATGCAGGTTTTTCGTTC
Source organism: Drosophila emarginata (assembly GCA_037075365.1). Classification (NCBI taxonomy): domain Eukaryota; kingdom Metazoa; phylum Arthropoda; class Insecta; order Diptera; family Drosophilidae; genus Drosophila; species Drosophila emarginata. The sequence continues at coordinate 13,714,120 of JBAMCD010000221.1, read as the reverse complement.
TTTTTTTTTTTGTTTTTATTTTGCTTTGCTTTTTCTGTTTTATTTTGCCCATCTTCTTTGCTCATATGCTCCGGCACGAGCTGAAAAGCCTTTAAAAGCAGTCAGGCCCGAGCCACCTTTTTACCCATTGCTCCAGTTGGGCGATAAATCAACATTTTTTCCTTTGGCAGATGCTGCATTCGTGCCTTTGCATGGCAAACTTTTCGGCATGCCTCCACTTTGAGGCACTTGCCGATGGTTCAATAAAATCAACAAGCACATACACGAACACACACTCACATACCACACACCCGTAATACACACACACACATACAAACATGTAGTGCAAAATGCACACGGTGTTTAATATGAACACAAAGAGACGCCATATTGTTGCCTTCAAGAACGTCGACTCCTGTTGGACAGAAAGTCTGTGCAAATATTTCACATACAAAGCACACTAAAGGACGTTAAGTGGAGAGGGGGGAGGGCTGAATGTAATAGCGTTGACAACTGAAGAGGCTTGGCAATACTCCATTAATTAATATGTTTGTTCATAATTTATATTTCTTTGAATTGAGCTTCACTAACCGAATGACTCATAAATTACACCTAGCAGCCAAAAATGGCCCATAACAAAATTGCCTTTCAAACAGAAAGAAAGAAAGAGAAAAATGCCAAACCAAATAAATATATATTATATACGTATATACATGCATATTGTAAGGTTAGGGCAAAACAAATAAGAAACTAAAATCAAATAAAAATACAGGGCCAACAACAACAGCAACAACAATGGGAATCATTGAACCAATTCAGCGACCAACTCAACAACCGGAAACGCGTTTCGAATAAAAACGAATTGAGGACTTAACAATAACAGTAAAAGCCAAGGGCAATGGCAGAAACAGCAACGACAGCAACAACAACACGAACAACAGCAATGGTAGCAGCAGGACGAAAAGAAGCAGCAAATGGCGTCAGCTGATGGCGACGAAGCATAAAAACCACTTGCCTTTGCTTTTCCTCTTCCTCTTCCTTTTCTTTTTTTTTTTTCGTTTTATGACCAACTATCAGGCGATGTGAAGGAAATCAGAATCAGAAACCTAAAATGCACTAGGACTTGAGACGAGACAAAGGATTCACAGTGTGAAAGGTCCTTTGGGTGCCAATGAGTTATAATTAAGACGACCAGCCACAAAAGGAACATAAATAATAAATTGTGTACACATGTGAATAGTGAAAGTCGACTTTGAGATACCCTGCAATCATTTTTGTCACTTTTGGGTCACTTTGAGCAAAACTGATAAATCGTAAAATTGAATACTAATAATCCAATTTAGACGATGTTATTTTTACACCCTCTAAGTTAGTGGAATGAGAAGGGAATTGTTAGCACTTCTTGCATTGAACTTTAGCTTATTAATAAGGACTTGCAAGCTACGATCCTTCCAGCATCTCAATGCGGATTGCAACTCAATAAAATATCCTGGGGCCACAAGTCTGAAGAGTCCTTTCTAATGACTGCCAACTCTACATGCATCGCATTTTCAAATTGAGACTATTGTAAAACAATTACCCTGAATTTGATATATGATCATTACCCGCTTGAATTATCAATTCTGGCTTTTAAATCACTTTTAGAGATAGAGTACTATAAGAAAGAAAGAAAGATACTCAACGTGGATTGAGCAGCAAGGATAATGATGGATTAATAAATTGAAAGTGACATTAGGAATGTATAACGCTAATTATATTTTTAACCATAACAATTTTATTTATTTTTTTACAAATTTAACACTGTTGATTTATTGATTTAGATTCATACAAATTGCTTGTACAATTATTATACTATATAAATAAATGGAATCAATGTCATTTCATCTGCCAAAATATGCCCTAAAATATACAGGTTTAAAAGGGTGCACACATACATATACGATAGAAAAAAAAAACATACAAGAAACAAAACCGTAACCGTAACTGAAACCGAAACCAAAACCCCAAACCTAACGCCCCAAAAAATTGCCAATAACAAAAGCTATGTCCGTGTCCGTGTCCGAGTTCGAGTTCGAGTCCAAGACTGGCATAAAAATGATGAATGCCTGTGAAAAATGTCACTTGTTGCGTAGTCGGAAGCAACTTTATGTTCAACTAGCAAATAATCATGTCCGGGGCTATATATGGGGTCGGTTCGTTTCGTTTCGTTTTCGTTCAATGGGTCGTATGAGTGACGTGAACAACATGGTACATGGCACACATTGGTGTGTGCGTGTGTCTGTGTGTGTTAGTTAGTATGGGTTAGCCTACCATTTTCGTCTCACCGACTCTTGCCCTTGATCCAACCATCATATATGACCTCCATTGTTCAGTTCAGTTTGTGTGTTTGCTTTGCTTTTTGGCGATTTTACGGCTTATGACGAGCCAGTTTACTGTATGTGTGTATGTTTGTATATGTGTGGAGTTTATTAGTAGGGCTTATGTTTTATGGCCAAAAGGACAATAGATGGCCAACAGATGTTTGCCTTTTGTGTTGTAGTAGGTTGCTTGTCATATGCCCCAATAAGCTGTCACCCATAAGTGTGTGTGTGTTTGTGTGTGTCTGTGTGAGTATGCGAAATGAAACATAATTTATTATGTTATAAAATATTATCGGACCTCATCGTCGTCGTAGTCGTCGTCATCATCGTCAGCCTTTAGCCCCATGATTCGCTTCATTGGCCGCTTAAATCGACCATTTTGTTTGGAAGACTCAATTATTCATATTGTTGTTGGTGTTGGTGTTGGTGTTGGAGTGGTTGTTATTATTGTTGTTGTTGGTGTTGCTGTCCAGCTCTTATTATGACATGTGTCTGGTTTATAGTTTGTAGTTGTCGCTACCGTTCTCGTTGTCTGCCCTGCCATTTATAACAACTGTCAAGGGCCACAACTTTGGTAATCGATGTGAGTTTCACTATTTGGAACAAGCAAAATGTCAAAGTTTAAGCATTGCTGCCATTTATAGATCATTAAGCATAACACTACCATTATCTCTATCTCTCTCTTATACTGGATTCTCTCTTTCTTTTTGCAGTGTCCTGCAGCACAGTAACGGTAACAAAGTGTCAGGCCGCTTTACGCACTTTGCAAGCCTTTCAATTCTTTCGACCAACTTGCCTCTGCAAAGAGCCGGGCATGGATCCCGATTGTAATCATTTTCGTGATTTTCTTTTCGATCATCCATGCGGATTTGTTCTCAAAAAGGGTGAGCATTAAAAATATATTAATCCAATTCTGGAAAAAAAATAACTTAAAATTCATAGACATCAAAGAATTTTTCCTTATGAATGAATAAATTTTTTTTTGTACTTTTTGAATTACAGCAGAAAAGGATCCCTATCCCATAGATGCATTACCCACCTGCAATCATGCACTTTCCGTGTGCCAGCAGGAACGCAAATGTCTAAAGCTTTTCGAGGACTTTAAAACCCATTGCAAAGTGCGCGACAATAAATGCAAAATGGAAAACAGGTGAGTCCATCGAATACTGCCACCAACAAACAAAGAAAAAATACTTTTAAACTTGTCTAATTAAGAGAGTAGCATACAAAAAGCGAGCAGCAACGAAAAAAAAAAAAGTAAAAACAGAAAAATCAATTAAACCACATTGGGCTTAATAAGAAAATTGATTTGGCTTTTGCTGTAGACACACACATACATTCATACACATAACGGTTAACGGCAATTGGAAAATTGCATTGGCAACCAGTTTTTACCTGTATTGCCCACCTGCCATCCAACGCACGCACAAGAGAGAAACACACTGAGGCGAAAACATTCAATTTCGATATTCGATTTTATTGGCAAAAAATACAACATACACACACACACATACACAGACTCACTTCTTTATGTATATATGTATGTGTACATGTGTATGAAATGAAACTTCCTGTCTTGTTGGCGTCTTTTCGTACGCTTCCTGCAGCCTTCACATATCCTTTACTGACGCTGATGTCCCAAAGTTGCTTGCGTGGTGCCGTTGCCGTGGATCGATACACAACGAATACAAACGTTCTGAATGTTTTAATAACTCGAAATGACTTTCTGCGGTGTTGGTTGGGGAAGTCGAGTTTAAGTTTCTATATCGCCGCCAAAAACTTTCAACACGCATCCTCTCCTCCTCATCATTGCCCACCCCCTTATACATATATATATATATATTCATATATAGAAGAAAAGGAGTCGACCTATAAGCCCCTGACTTGAGTTTGTTGGTTGGTGCCGGCGATAAAATATTAATTGCAATGCCGTATGTATGCATTTTTGATGTAATTGCCAATTGGAAAGTTTGCTTGCGCCAAAACGGAAGTCATCGTATGATATGCCAGGAACAGAGAAGTGGAGGGAAATTGGACGGTTAGCTCTTTGGGTATTCATTCTATTAAAGCTTTTGCATTTTGGATTCAATTAGCTTAGTTCAGCCATTGTGGTAGATTCTTAGTTGGAGGAGATTGGAAACTAACTAAACTGGAGCTGAATTGAATTACTAAAATGAAAATATCATATTTTATTGCATTTTACTATTTGCCTTAAAAATGTTGTACAATATTATTTTAGGTATAATCGGTCCAGTTTTCATAGAAAAAAAAAAAGATTTCTTTATTTTTTACTTAAACAATAAAGTTATTTAAATTTGTAATAAAGAAATAAGCTGAAGATTAAATCCTTTTGTTAAGAATTGAATACAAAATTTATTCAAGAAATTTAAATACATTTGACTACGAATTTCAAAAAATAGAGAAAGAGGAGAATCAATGATTAAAAAGCAATAATAGTTTGATACACAATGGCTTAAAGGGCGAACCACTTGTAAAGTTTCTATCCGAAAAATTTGTGGTAGATTTTGAAAAACAAAATTATTTGCTTTCCCTTTTCTTCCTAGCTTTAACATTTTAACTTTAATAATTCTCTAAATATATGTATATATATATTTTTTTTATTTACAGAGATGCCTGTCATGATTCCTGGACTAATTTGCGTTTATCGCCCATGTTTGGTTGCATTTGTCCAAATAATCATATGAAAAAGCGCTGTGATCGTATATTTAATATTGTTAATCACAATCCGTGTGTGGGTAAGTTTCGTAAGCTGATCGTCGCTAAAAATGATAACAACAATAACTACAACAACAACAACAACAAGAATAACAACTACAATAACAACAACAAAATCAACTATAACAAAAACACGAGGCAGCAACATATTTATCTCTATCTATCCACCTATCTCTCTATCTAATTAAACGCGCCTAACAGCTACACAAAAAAAAAAAAAAAGAAAAAATACGTCGAAAAGAAAATAAAAATCTTGTGTGAAAATCTTGTTTCTTGTTTGAGTTGAAATTTATCAATTCTTACGTCTCTCATTCTCAATGAATTATTATATTTTCTATAACACCTTATCCTAAATGATTACATTTCGTTTTTTGATTTGAAATGTTTTGTTTTTTATTTTTGTAATCTTTTTTGGTTTTGTAATTTGTAAAACGCTCAAAAAAAAAACTGAAACTAGCCTAACAATTTAAGTAACCTTAACAACAAACAAAAAAAAAAAAAAAGACAAACTAAAATCGCACGCTTCTGCATCAAAACTAGACAACAAAAAAAACCTACAAAAAAAACCACAAAAAACCAAAATAATTAATATATATATATATGAGAATCCCATGTTTTGCGATCAGTAAACTATTAACGATATACCTCTATAACTAATATATAACAATATATATTTATATAAAATTAATATTAGCTATGCTCAGTATCGTAACTATCACTAAATGTAAATCAAAGCTAAAGTGTTTACTGTCACCGCTCTCTCTCTCTCTCTTTCTCTAACTCTCCTCTCTCTCTCGCTCTATCTCTCTCACCAATCAACCAACAAACTATCCAAAATATGTTGTAGCAGTAATCCCGATATCAAAGATCAATTGTATTAACTAATATTAAGCAACAATAAAAAAAAGTTAGTCGCCCCTTGTCACTTGCTAAGTAATCTGCCACTTAAAAGAGTTTGTGCTTTAGATAGAAATTGATATTGATTATTGCACTTGCCACAAATACTAAACTCTAGTCAAAAAAAAAAAAAAACAACAACAACTGTATCTGTATCCCTCTATATCGCTCTCTCTCTCTCTAACTCTCTATTGCTTTCTCTTATATACACACATACACACAAACTATTTGTTTATGTCACAGTTAGGCTACTTTATTGAGTGGGTTGGTCCTATTTCTCGATATTTTAGCTCTCAGTTAGTTTTAAATGCTTTGGGTTTTCCATGCTAAGCAACAACAAAATGTGTGTTTCATAATATTCCCAATATTCCCTCTGCCACACTTACTACACTCACACTCAGACACATACATATATACATTCACATATACATAAACCGACACTACAGAAAACGCTATTGGGCACACATACACCTGCTACCCCCAAGGGTATCCGCACTCTCGTCCACTAATTGCACTAATTAAATATTACGCACACAAACATGCACACACGAAGAAGCACACCGAAGCACACCCACGCACATACACAGAAACACACACATAGACACACTCTCACTTAACTATATAGAAAATGGCAACAATTTGCACCTCTTTGGCACTAAACTGTTCTTTTTTCCACTCTCTGCACCGCTACCATGCATGCTACTACCCATTGAAAAAAAAACCCCTCACCATTCCCACTTCCCTCCCTATTGCCACGATTCCTGGAATCTTTTGGACTCTTTGCAGATAGACTAATATTTTTCCCCAATGGTTTGCCTAAATTGAAACAAAAGCAGAAACCAAAGGCAAAGTTGAAACCGAAGCTAAAACAGAAGAATACCACGGCCATTGTGCTGTCCAACAACATTGAATATCACGATGAGCCAAACAATGTGGCTATGGGTCATGGGGATGAGAATGAGGAGGCAAACGAGGCAGAGAACGATGATGATGATGATGAAGATGCGGATGACGATGACTATGATGACCGCATACGAGCTGAAATTTATTCAAATTACCCGCATTACCTGCATCCGCCCTCGTGGGGTATTAATAATCCATTGGTACTGGCCTCGCATAGTCCACATACATCGGAGGATGATGATGTTGTTGTCGAGGTGCCCAGCCCGCATCATAAGAAGCAGCAAACGCATGCAACGGATGACTTGGAACGCGGGGGCGTTGTAGATGATGTGGTCGTGGTTGTGGATGCAGGACCGCATCAGCATAACCATCAGCATACACATACCTATTATGAGCATGAGCATCAAGCGGCGGCGGCATCGTCTACAGTGGCATCCATATTCACAACTCCCAGCGCCTCTAAGTATGCAATGGAATTTAACTCGGCCAGCTCGAGTTTTAAAACTTGGCTTGATTAGGCTTAAGGCTTTAGCTGGCATTTTCAGGCAGCTCTTCAACTTTTAACAAAGTTTTCACACACACACACACATATTCACCTATACATGCAAAGTTTCATTAACTCAAAACTAAAATTTCAAGCTGAAAACTTTATGGAAAAAGCTTTTAAAATAATTGACTCACTTCTGGTATGCCACAATTTCCGGTTAAAGAGTCAACTAATGAATAAGTCTAACAGCAATAGTAAAGCAAATTAACATGTAACAGCAACACCAACAATCTACAAGGTAACAGCAAATAAACAAGCGATTTATTTGCTTTTACAATACACTTTAGGGCCATTCCCAGGGCCACTTGTAGAGCATTTATATAATCTGATTTTAATGCATTTCAACTTGATAAATATTCATGTATTAGACAACTCTAAATGTCGTTGTAGTAAAATTAATTTATAATGCCAACAGCAGCAACTGTAGTAATATACTCACTCATCTTCTCGTTGGCAACGGAAGTGAAAAGTCAAACCAGATTGTTGAAAATTCAGGGCCTAATTTACGGTCAACTGGCCTAATATGTAGTTGTAATTGTCCGCACAACTCTAAGTCTTAGTCTAAATGTTTGCCTGTAATGCCTTAAGCCGATTAGGGGCCAACTTTAAGCCATTTCCCCTTTGAATAAACAAAAGTTATGTAATTTACAAATGGATCTTATGCAAACAAAACAAACAATGCACTTGCACTTAAATACGTATATACACACACACACACACACTCACGTGTGTATGTGTTAATCTAATTATCTGCACTCTCTGTTTCTCTATTTCATCACGCACTTATTTCTAATATGCACTTAACATTCACCTTGGCAATTTATTAAGCACTGGCACCAAAACGCACAAAAGCACACTTCTCGGTGATCTAATCACCGGCAGCGATATTACCCACCGCACCTATACAGGCCCCACCATGGACATGGAAGAGAGAGGTAAGTGAATTTTACCCCCAATAGCTCAATCTGATTCATTTAATGCGGTCAGCTTAAGAGAAGCGCAATTGCTCGAAAGACTTGTAAAATATTGTGTGGAATTCTGTGATTTTATCAGAGTATAATAAAATACCCTCTATTGCTTTAGCTAAAACTATATAAATCGAAATTGCTAAGCTATTAAACGACTGTGGCTATAAATTCAAATTTTTATAAATAGTCTTCGATTTTTATTAAGTAGATTAAAAGGTGGATAAGTAAATGAACAGTATAAAAGAAGTCGGATTTTCATTAATAATTGGAAAAGTAATTAAGTTTACTATACCAACAAATTGTAAGAAGCTTGTTCTGGTTAGAAAAGTATTATTCTAAATTCAAGCTAATCAAAATTTCAAAATGCAATAGAAAAATTGGTCAAATAGTAAAATCATTATTTTTCAAATAAAAATTCTTATCAGACAGGAAAAGCAAACATTATAATTAAATAAACTTCGATATATGGAAATTAATTCGAATCTACTTTTAGGCTTTAGTTTTATCATTTTGTTGCCTGTTTTAAAACTATGACTTCAAAAAACTAAATCCAGGACAAAAAGAATTGAATTTAAATGTTGATCGTTCAAAATTTGGGGAGTAAATAGTTTACTTTTTTATGGATATATGTAATATGGTTTATATAATCATGGGGAAGATTTTTAATTATAAATATCTGTATAATATATTAAATAATTATCAACCAAAGCATATGTAGGGGAAATATTTTATTTGGAAATTTATTATAACAAATTGAGTTTAAAACGAATTTAATTGGGGTGTAGAATAACATTTAATAAGCTAAAAAACAGTGAGAAATTCTGAACAATTTAAACGGAAAAATCATGTTATATTTTTTAAAATCAATAAAACCTTAATATTTAAAATACTCGAACAAAAAATATTTAGAAGAAAACTTGAATTGATTAGTTTTAATTTGTAATCTCAATATCTCTGAAATCAGTTTCTGGCAAAACGACAACTTCTTTGATTTTAAATTTACAGTAACAATTCGATATACATATATACTATAAGTGTGATTAGTTTTACACACAGACACACACACAACAATTGTTTATGCATTGTTATGAGCAGTGAAAGAAGGGTCAGACCATAAATTAGACAACTTGCGTGTAAGTATCCAACGAGGTAGATGAATTTAAGGGCACATTGCAGCACTGCACCAAAACTCTCACAGACACACATACAAATACAGATGCACTTGCACATGCATTACCTCCCCTGCACTCTTCTCTATGGATCAAGTATATTAGACAAACAGAAGCCAAGAGCAGCGCATCGCAAAGCGAAGCAAAGCAAACAAAATGAAGCGGCAAATGGCGGCAAGTGTAGCCAACATGGTGTAACGCCATTGTTGTCTACTTTGTTGTTTGCAGCTCGTTTCATGGCATTAGCTATCTACCAGGGCAATCACTTGCAGTTAAACTAATGCACACACACACACACAAACACAGAGAAAACACATAGACACTTGCACTCTCCAATGGAATGCACACAAGTCCCATAAATAAGCATTTTGCTCAGCTCTCCAATGTAACAAATGCCCCTTCAACCCCTTTAACCCTTCAATGAAACGCTGAATTGCCATTCACTCCTCACTCTTCCAATCTTTCGTTCACTCTGATTCCGCATTAGCCTTATCTAACTGTTTGGCTTTTTCATTTTGCTGGCATTTTACAATATATTATAATAAATTTCGATTTTCCATATTATATAGTATATAATATATATATACATATGTATTTAGTATGTATGTATATGTATTTACCAATACAGAAATCCATTTATCTACAACACTTAGCACGTTAATGGTCGAAAAAGTCTCATCTGGCATCTATGTACTCGATTGTTGTTGGTGACCGACACTCGATCTCGATTGTTTGGCCTTTTGATTGTTATGCGTTTTGTACATTTTGTTATTATTTATTGCCACAAATTCGTTTGCCCTTCATCATCATCATCATCATCATTATAAGCAGCATTATTATCATCATTATTACCATCGTCGATGGACGCTTTGTTCTTGTTGTTGGTATATATTGCATCGCTTGGCAATCTGCTTTGGCCAAAGTTATAAATTTTCGATCTGCCTTTGTGCCCGGCAGCAGCTGCATCTTCCGCTCGCTCCCTATCTCCCTCTCCTTCCTATTATTGTTGCAGTTCAATCAAGTTATGCACAGCTTTGGGACACTGCCATTGCAGTTGTTGTTAATATTAGCGAAATATTTATGCATGTCACACGCATCACATATACACACACACACACACACACACACATCTATATATTTAGCCATTTATACAAACTCCATTTTTTTTTGAAGCAGTAAATTAACAACATCAAGGACAACGGCATTCAGGCAACAATATAAAGTTATGACAATATATAATCAGCTTTAGGCTTTTAGAAATGCAATGCAAATAATATTAATAGTTATAAAGAGAAAGAGAATGGCTTTATATCTCCCCTAACCACCCCCCACTCACTCTCTTTTATCGTCTATCTAACTCTCTCTCTGTATATGAATTTTTAATATAAATGTTATTGTTGCTGATTGGATTTCTCGAATGCATTGCATAAACATTTTCATTGACCTCGAGGGTTTCAAATTTCACCAAATGTCAGTGAAATGTATCAACAAAACCAACTAAAAATCAGTTTAAATATCAAACAGTTGCGTATGTCACAGTTTTTCAAGGGGCACTCGATAAAAATTAAAAATTGTTTTAGTTATTCTGTATTCTAAGTAGGACAAATTAACTTCGAGAGTATTGGAAATGGATACTTTTATGAAGAAACGTTTTAAAATTAATGCTAAAATTAATAGCTTATTTTTACCCAATTATCCTACTAATCAGTTAAAACTATTTAATAGATAAAGGATAACGGAATATTTGGAAAATATCTCTAATAACTCACAATTGTAACTTAATGTCTTTTATTTTTTTGGAAACAGGAAACTCTTATGATTCTTACTAATAAAAAATGTATTTTAAGAGTCACTTGAAATTTGATGAAATATTTTTCATTAACTATCTCAATTTAAAAACTGCAAAACTGTAGAAATTTATTTTATCTTAGCTAGTCGAAAGACGTGTCAGCTACTCAACTGATTTCTATAGTTTAAAAATTTTAACTGTAATAATAATATTTTATTAAGGACTTAAACTTTTGTACTTCAGATTAAGACCATGTAGAAAAATATTCTCCATAAAATTAGAAATGAGATTTTTATTGCACACAAAAAATAGATAAAATGAATGAATTTGTTTCACAATTTTTAAATGAAGCAACCCCTTTTAAAAGTGCACGCCACTGCTTTTATTTAATGGGTAGCATAGGTATATCGTGCATAAAAATTAATCTAAGCGTTCAATTTGAAAATTTAATTAAGCACAACTAAAAAGCAAATAAAGCGATTTGTCAGCAATGCGCTAACACGCCGATTCCATAGCCATGCGTTCACACCCCTTCCACACATATACATACAGACAGAAACACACACTCTACTTGTATATACATGTACATACACTTACACACATACATACATATGCATAGATAGCTTGTCGGGTGTTTGCGTGTAATAAATATTTCCATAATATTATACAATCCACTTTGAAGTTGCAATAGCGATGTTGATGCAACATTCTCCCTTACTATGCATGTCACACCTCCTTCTTCTCTGTGTGTGTGTGTGTGTGTGTGTGTGAGTGACTGTCTATGTGTGCTTGTATATGTATTTTAGCTGTTTACATGCTTCCCAATTAGGGCATGAAAACCACAATGGGCGCTTGGGCTATTTGATATGGTTGTCGTAACCCGATTCCCATGCAGACGCAGCTGCATATATGTACACTCTCGCACACACACACAGATACTTGTATATACATATACACTCTTGCACTGGTGCAGCAACGTAATTTTGAAATTATTGCACCTTGTGAAATTTATTTCAGTTGTTTATGAGTTTGTTTAAATTTTCAAAGCTCACACTTTTTGGTGTCTGGGCGCGAAATTACAATTAATGTAGCCAGACATTACTGTAAATTTTCTTTAATGTTATTTTCTCTACACAATTTTCGAAAACTACCAAAAGGAACATTTATTGAATGCAGTGGCATTAAAAATAAAAGAAACAAAATTCCCCATAAGCAACAATTAGATGACAGAGCAGAATCCACTCAATGACACAACAGCTTACAAGTGCGATAACAGTTAACAAACGTCGCTAATCCTATCATTCTTTCCAACTGATTCTCCCCCTCTCTCTCTTTCTCTCTCTTCTTCTCTGTTTGCTACCCCCTTTCAAAGACTAACAAGACTGCCAATGTCTTGGCTCTTTGTTGTGCAAATATTTGCTCACAAACATAAATACAAATCGCAAACAGATACACGTACACACACAGAGAAAGAAAGATATATACATACATATATATATATATATATATATATACAAAGAGGTACGCACTCGCACGTCTCAGGGCAAATCCCAGCCATTTAGCGCCAGAAGTTGACCGCCTAACAGTTGTGTCTAAGGGAGCAATACGCCATATCCATATCCTTTTCCAGCTTTCCCAGTCACCTCAAATGAAGCGCACTTTTGGCGTGCTCTGGGCAAGATAAGCAAATGTTGCTTCTCCTCCTGCTGCCTCTTTTGCTGCGGTTGTGAAATGTTCTTCGACTTGCTGTCGTCAAATCGTTTTGCCATTTGCTCGCTCTATCAGCGCATGACATTTGACAGACGTAGCCACCCACTTAGCCACATTCCCACATCCACTACTACCCTCCTCCATTTGAATGTCTCTGTTTGGTTTGTGTTTATTGATAGCAACTAGAACAGAAGTAATCGAAAAGTGACGCGACTCAGACTTTGAATTGATATCGCTTTTGTCCTTCTGCTAACGATTTCGCTTTAATAGTCGTAAATACGTATGTCAAAGTCAGTTAGCTTGTATTAAAGTGGGAAGAATAAAATTAAAGTCAAGGCAAATAAATATTTTACTTAAATCAGTTCTGCATTCCTTTCCAATACCAATTATATTATTATATCGGCTTATATGTACTATGAATAACAAACAATACAAACAAAAAATGCATGAATTAGAAAAGAATTACATAATCGAAATACCAATTAATTTATATAATTAGTCTCTTATAATAATATGTCAATATCAAAAGATAATTGCATATTATCTGATGTTTAGAATGAAGCTAGAGTTTCTTATACTTTAGATCCTCGATGTATTTTGTGATCAGCTATTGTAAGAGCATTAACAACTGTTTACTTAATGATTCTTGTGAAAATATAAGCACTTCCAATGTTTCCTAATGTTTAGTAAACCTAACAACAATACACGATAATCTTTTCCCTTTACAACTTTACCTTGCTTGGATTAATATTAACGACATAACGGTAAAAATAAATAATCTTAATTTTTGTAAAAGAATTTCATATACATATGTAATTGTTGAAAAATTTTTTTTACTGGTTTTGCTCTAAAAGAGGAATTTAACTATTTTGTGTATGCATAGGTGGCGTATACGTAATATTAAAAACAAGCATTAAAAACTCTGTTGTCGCACTTGAATAGAATGTGGTTGTGTGATATTTATCTATATTATTAAATCTATGATTTATATGCAAATTTATGTTTTCAATCGCTTAATTATTTTATTCACTTTATAGTGTAGATAATCCTTGCTATTTCACCTGAATTTCCTGCACAGCACTCAACTGAATATATACGCATATAATAGAATTATTTGGCACACAAATATTTGTTACAGGCCACTTTTCTTAACAAAAAATTTATAACAATTATTTTTTTAACACTCTAACTTGTATTTTGATTTTAAATGTTCTTCTTCGACTTGACTAAGTTGTTTTGATGAAGCAAATAAAATTCTTTCAAACAGTATGCCAAGTAAACTTTCAAAAAATATCATTTACTTTCAAAGTGTTTTTTCTTAGTTTATTTGTTTTTAACCTACAACAAGAACAACTTTAACAATACAAAATCCATTGAAAGCAAAACCAAATGCTATTGACAAGAGAAATTGGTTTGAAAGTTGATTGGAATCGCAAACAACAGAAACTACAACAAACTACATCAACAACCATAATAATAATAATAATAAAATTGATAATAATAATAATGATAAGAAATAGCAAGAAATATGTTCTTCAAGCCACTGAATAGCAAAACATCATGAACTACTACAACTCTACCACTCTACTCCCCCTTCTCTCTTCTTGCTACCCTTCCTCAAATTGCAGTAAGAATTTTGGGCATGGACGAGAAATTGCATCAGAGAATCTTCGATGATAATTTGGCGTTAATTGATACGCCATTGATTGCAATGGGCGGGCCAGGTTACGGCTATGGCTATGGCTCCGGCTCCGTCTCCGGATCTGGGCCCGGCTCAAGTTCAGCAGGCAGCACCTATAATTATCCCAGTTCTGCATCCAACGGCGTACTCAGCTATCCTTTCAATATAAGCGGCTTCCATCAGCGGCATATGGCAGCGGCGGCGGCTGCAGCGGCTGCCGGAAATGAGCCATTCGATATCATTGATACGGCCTACGGCTATGGCGGCAATAACCATGCGAACGGAAACGGAAATGCCGGTGTTTACTATCAAAGTATGTGTACACGTGTATTAGCATGAACGTATTCCATAAATAAGCGACCACCACAAAACAACAAACAAAAAAACCCAAAATACAAAAAAAAATATCTATATTGCAATAAAACAATGATAATCAGCAAAAAAAAAAGAAAAAATAAAACAAATAAGAAGAAATGCAACAAATAATTAACATTCTAACCAGTTCGCTCGTTTGTTCCGCTATTAATTTTTCAGTCTCAGGTCTCGACATTTTGCGTATTTTTTTTTGTGATTATTTCTCTATTTGTTTTAAATTTATTTGGTTTTGTTTTTTGTTTGCTCGCGTATTGTGTCGTCCCCTGTAACTACAATAACTACAACAATACACTATATTTTCCCCCATGTTGCAGGTAAATTTTTCAATAGTTCAACAAATTTTAAATGTTCAATTTTTATTTTTTTTTATTAAGGCGAACCAAAAAACAAAAACACAAAACAAAACATATAATAAAAAGAAAGAATGAAAGGAAAATGGAGCTTATCAAACTGCCCCGTTGGCTTTGCGCATAATTTTTTGGCATTTGCTCAACTTTTAATATACATATATATATAAATAAAAAAATACAACAAATACAGCAACAACAACAACATTTATATATATATACATACTTAATCGACCAATTGTGAAAAACTCTTTTGTTCATTTCATTTTGTACGTAGCTTGCCACTTGTTTTGAAAGTTTTTTGACTTTAATAAAAACAAAAACAAAATCCAAAAAACCAAAACATAAACCAAATTTGCGTTTTACAATATTTTTACTATGAATTTTGTTTAAAACGAAATCTGTATACAAATTGTTAATACCTTAAATCATATAAAGTTCTGTCTACTCTACTAACTTTTTAATTATTAACATGAGCAAAATGCTAAAAACTTTAATAACAAAAAAAAAAAAGAAAACTAAAAAACAAAATTCTTTTAATTTTTATGCTCAAAACTAAAAAAAAAAAAAAAAAAACAAAAACCAAAACTCAAAGTGAATAAACAACTAAATTTTGTTACATTCCAATTCAAGCACACTTTTTCAAATTTTTTTCCAAGCACCCGTTTTTTGAACCGAAACCCAAAAACCAAAAATCAAATACAACAACAACAATATACTACAACAAAGCGTTTTCAAAAACAAAAAAAAAAACAACAACTCATTTTTGAATTCAACATTCAATTCTATTTAATGCAAAAACAATTTTGTACCATTTATTCAAATTGAAACCTTAAACATTCAATTACACAAAAAGCTCATCAAAAATCGCATTCACATTTATAAAATCGTACTTCAAAGACTTGAGAAAATTGATTCGTAACCAAAACTCAAACTCTTAACTCAAAACTCATATTTATGAACAAAATGAAAGCGAGTCACCCTGTCCCCGTCTCCATTAATCCACTCCGACCCCCACCCTTCTCATTATCGAAAAGAACTCACTTATTCATTGTATCAAAAGCTTCGTTTTCTTTTTCATTCTTTTTTTTTTATTTTTTTATTGACTTTGGTTGCCTTTCAGCTGGGTTTAGCTTATATCTTTTCATTGAAAATTGAATTATCTGCTTCTTCGACATTTTTCTCATTTGCATTGACAGGTTTTGGATTTAATTTTGGAACAAAAATAAATTAAAACAAAAACAACAACAGACTACATACAGAGTACAGAAACGGAAAAAGTTAATTACATTTAGTGACTCGAAAAATTCATACAAAATGCAACGAGAATGTTGCTAACCATTCATACCTAAACACATACATAGAACCATATGTACTGTGCACACACTCCCACACAAAGATAACGTATACACTCACATAAAAATATTGTTAGAAAACCCGCCACCGCGGATTCCCCAAAAAAAAAAAAAAAAAACTAAAGAAAGAACATTTTTTATACGTAGGTTGTAGAATTTTTTCATGTCAATATTATACAATTTAATGAATATATTTATTAAAACTAACTCTAATTAGTAATCAAATAATAATTATAATAATAATATTAAATACATAGTTCTGTTTTGCCAGACCCCAGTTCCTTCTCCGCTGCTGACCCCCCAGCAAAACAGTTAAAGTTGAAAGTACAATTAATTGAATAATCCTCCTCTTCACCTAACTGTGCCCTGACTTATACCTGACCAATTTGTATCTCCTAAACCCCCCACCCGTCACCTACCCTGCTGAAGTTGTAGGCAATAAAACAAAAAAAGAAATCTATTAAATCAAATTGTGGAATATTTGCTCTTGATTTTCGTTAATTACATTTTCAGTTTTACATTCTGTTCTGTTTCATTTGATCATTTTAATAATTTAAATGTGCGTGGATTGAGTCAAATGCTCTAAATATGCATATTTTCAAAAAACCAATGGAAATTCAACAGCGAACAAAAAGTTGGTTAATTAAAATGAAATCGATATGTGTCAGTTAGCGAATCGACCCAACTGATACTATATAACCATTTGGCTACCTGACCCTCTGCAGTCACTCCATCCCACCCTTCCATGACAAACCAACATTGTATAATGAAATCTGCTCTCTCTTTATACTTGTCTCTCTCTCTCTCTCTCTCTCTCTCTCTGGGACTATAATTGGCATTTAGAATTTGAATTATTTTCGATTTGTAATTGAGTTGTTCAATAATCATAATAAGTGAACATTAAACATTTTTCTCTTACTTTTTTTTTTAAATAAATATAAAAAGTTTCACAAATAACAAGAAAAATAATAAAACAAATTGAAATGAAATTAATTATGAGAGAGTAGAATGATAAAAAATACAAACATAAATGCCATTTGTGAGAATACAAAAGTTTTGGATATTAATTTCAAATTTTAATTAGTTTAAACTAATGTTAAATACTTTGATAGACGTAATTAACATTTTACAAATCATTTTACTGCATACAACCAGAATCGATTGTACATCCTGTTGGTGGTTTGTGTATTCGTGTGTGGGTGTGGGTATGGGTGTGTGTATGCGGTGGAAGCAGGGATAATATCAGGGGTAATGGAATTAAAGATTGGGAATTTGGGATTTGGGGAAATAGGTCAAGTCAGCAATTGCATTTGAATAGTTGATGTAATGAATGCGTCAATTCAAGAACTAATGAACAATTTCGAATCAATTTTTCTACAATCATCATTGTGATTACCAACAACAAAACAAACACCAACAAACTGGATTTTTACCTTGCTCTTCATCTGGATGACCATTCCGATTCTCGAAAAAAAATCTAATGTTACACACTTGGTCACGTTTTTGGGCATTTTGTGCAGGCGGTCAGGATGTCGAAGTTGACCTCTCAACGGAAATAATCAAGCAACACTTTCAGGTAAGTGCCGAGACTAACAACAACAACAACTACCTACCATTTCCTTTCTTCCTCCTAATCCCCATCCATGGTAAAGACCATTAAGTCACCATCAGCTTTTACAAATCTCCAATCTGTTCGTTCAATGGAAAAGTGCAGCATACAATTTGCTTTTACTTATTACTCCACAGAGTACCTGTCATACAGCATTGGACACTTGCCGTGAAGATCCGTCCTGCTCAACATCCTTGCAGCCAATGTTGATGCATTGCGAGCTGCATCGTTGCAATCGTAACGCCTGCATGTCATCGTTGCAAGCCTTCTACAAAGGGCCGCACGAGGACCTGAATCTGGACATTGCCTTTTGTCTATGCAAGTAAGTGGCCAGTCAGTATGAGTACGATGAGTAGACTCCATTCCAGACAAAAAAAAATCCCAACCATAACCACAACCCAAACCAACAACCACAAATTCTGATTGTCTCGCCCGGTCAGAAAAACCAACAATATGCAGCAAAACGGCAATCGTCACGATATGTGCATGATTGCCCAGGAAAAACTGCATCCCGTATGTGCACAGAGGCCGCCCGATAACAATAATCCGGCCAGCTCCAATGGCATTTACTACCATCCGCCGCCAGCCTGCCATGTCGTTGCCGACAGCTGTAAAGAGGATCGCGAATGCAGGTGGGTACCAAACTCCATAATTCACAATAGACAAACAAAAAAAGAAAAACAAAACATAAACCAACAGAGAATTTAATTCTTTTGTATCGGGGCATCGTTTTTTATATACTCTGTATTTAAAAAAGTAAACTTCACATTAAATATTTAAATTCTTAACCGATTTCTACTCGAAGCTAGATTAGAAATTAGAAAATAAAAATCATTAAAAAAATTAAGGAAAGTTGAAATACAGTGTTATTAAAAATGAACAATTTTCGATACAAAATTTTATTTATATTTGTTTAAGTCGAAGTTTTTTAATTTCAAAAATAATGTTTTACATTACATTAAATTTACATTAAATTACATTAAAATAGTAAAGCTCAAAGTATAAATAGTTAATAGAGCTCTAAAAACCTCTGAATCTATATAAAATTGTTCTTCATTTTACTACAGCAGTTTTTATCGTTATACAGCATAGCTATTAAAATCAGTCTGAGCTGGAATTGTTAGATTATATTAAAGATATGCATGTATATTGGCTATAAATTTTTAAAAGGAACAAAATTCCACTGCCATACTAAAAATATACCCAATTATCCCTACAACTATAGGGTATAAAAAAAAAACGCATAAGCAAACACTTAAAAACGGCAGCTAACTGAATCAACTGAAATACGGAAATGAATATATATGGGCAACGCAATGTGAATATCTCCAATAGCAAAATTGGGAAGAAGTGAAAATTTCTATTTGTATGCTTTAGTTATTTTCGACTTGCAATTCAATTTAGCTCAATTGAATTTCGCGTGTGAAGATTGAATTAGAAGCGTTTAGCCACGGTAAAGTCAGCCGCTGCCGCAACTTTGATGGCACTTTGGCTAAAACTCGTTAAATTGACTACGACAACGCTGCTAGGATGAAGGCAACAACAGCGACTAAACAAACCGGGCATAAAATTACCCACTCTATGGATAAAGATGCGGATACGGGGCGTCTCTTCATTAAACAAGAGACACTAGTTAAGCAGACTTTGGTACTCAAGTTGACAGGCCAAACTTCATCCTATTCATCCTATCCCCTATCCAGCTCCATCCAGACCACGCGAATGTGTCAAACACAAAGTTAAGTTATAAATACGATGCAGCCCACAAGTTTCGCATGTAAAGATGCATTTAGTCACATACAGACAAACCACTATACACACACACACACATGTATACATACATTCATGTATGTGTGGTATAGAACGAGGGGATCGAGGTGATGGGTTTGGGTCATGTTTGTTGTCATGTTACGGCTGAACGACCGCAAAGTACGTGGTTGGAGTTATGTGGGTGTATGTGTTTGAGTTTCGGGTGAATCTGTGTGTAAGTGTGTGAGTGTGTGTGTAAGAGCTGCGGCTGCGAAATTAATTGCCTTTTAAGTGAATCGCACTTGCTTTGGTAAACAACTAAATTGGACTAATGACGCTCATTTTGTAGGCAAGAGGAGTCAGCGCGAATTTGCTCTAGCGCCAAGAAGTTGAATGCAACGTGGTATGCTCTTCGAGTGCTTCATGTTGACTTATTACGTATACGCAGTGTTGTGCACGAACACGTGCCTCAATGGTTTAGACAGCGAACAGTTTGGTTAGATGTTTGTCAGAACATAACACACATTTGTTTGGCTGCAATACCTACCTAAGGTGCTAAGGTGATTTCATTGAAGTCCCCATACAGAAACCAAAAAGAGCATTGAGGGAAACATATTAAACTGCCAACTGGCATGTTGCACAATTCACAAGCGACAAAGTTCTATGAAAGAAGACCTTAACTGCATATTAGAATAAAAGAATAAAAGAATCCTTAAAAGTAAATGCTATGGTAGGATCTTTAATAATTTATATACAA
Organism: Drosophila emarginata; assembly: GCA_037075365.1. NCBI lineage: Eukaryota > Metazoa > Arthropoda > Insecta > Diptera > Drosophilidae > Drosophila > Drosophila emarginata. The sequence goes on along the minus strand of JBAMCD010000221.1, from coordinate 13,693,192 downwards.
TTTATTTTTAATCGTTAGAATCTCTGAGGATATTTTAATCAAAAGCAAGCAAAACAAATGAAGTAGAGAGAAACTACTAGATCAATGTTAAACAATGAACTAATTTAAGACAAACATTGTTCACATTCATTGTAAGATAGTCATTAATAAACTGATTGGAATGTCATTGACTTGAAGTCTTGAGTTAATTATTCGTCGACTGAGAAAATATTCACACAGATTGTCATGGCAGATTGTCAGGTTGTTTTTGCTGTGTCGCCTGTACGCTGATATCATAAACTGAAAGTCGTAAATTTTGTAACAGTTATGCGGTGGTAGAAGCATTGTCAAGACCATGAAATGCAGTAGAATGCCAAGAGTAATTCCAGCATAAATTGGACGACATCAATCTCAGACGAAACACCAACAGAGAATGCGAGATAGAGGGAGATGGGGGAGAATAGATAGTTGCCACTGCACTGCAGGTAACGGGGCACTCACTCTCAGGCAGATATATAGAAGACAGGATATGCAACAAGGACTGCAGTTAACTGCCGCATGACAAACACACACAAACAAGAATACACGCACACAACCTGAAGCCTGCACAAAGATGGGCAAGAAATGATGGGTGATGTGTAAATGGTTGGGGAGGGAGTGAAGTAGATTGCTTTGGTCTTATGACTATGCTTATCATTATCTCTCTATTCTCTTGCATCTTTTGACAGACTCAAGCTGGAGTATTACGAACAGGCCTGTGCCGTGGATAGCGTGACCAAAAAGTGTGCCGGACGTCCCAGCGGTTGTCGGACAGCCATGATTGGCATACTGGGGACAATGTTACGCACAACCTGCGCCTGCCAAGGCACCGATCCCCAGCATCTCTATCAATGTGTTGGCTGGCGTCGTTTACTTTGGATGAATCCGTGTGTTGGTAAGATAATTTACTTGATTCTAATTTGTTTTTCTTTTTTATATTAAGTGCTTAATTTTATATTTTATTTATTGCATTTTTTTTTAAATTGCAGTTGAGGCACAAAAAGATTTTCATATGAAACGATTGGCTGAGCTTGGTTTTCTTACCACTACAACAACAACTACTACAACTACAACAACAACAACAACTACAACAACAACAAAAGCACCACCACCTCCACCACCACCACCGCCACCAACAACAACAACCACAACAACAAGCCAACAACCAAAGCAAACGCAAAGAAAGACATCAACTCATATATTCAGTGCGGTAAGTATGTAGATGAATTTGAGATGGTTACTGCCATGGGAAATCCTAATTGCTCTACTGTGGTAGCTTCTGTTCACCTACTGCTCGGTGCCCTACCGTTTCTTAGCCATTTACTGTTGTTAACCAACAACAAAAACAAAAACAGAATAACCTATCCAACTATTTGTCCATCCATCCATTCTTCGTCCTTTCCGTCTGTTTTCCAATCAGCACTCAATCAAGTCGGATGGCACACAATATGGCCATCGAACATTGGAGAAGTCCAAAGCTTATATCCTGACCCAATATCTGAGTTCTAGCCAACCGACAAAGCAATCAATTTCTGACCTGCTCCAGCAAAAAGATTAAACCCAATGTACAAAAATATCCACAATCGCACTCAGACTCTCTATCTCTCTCTCTCTCTTTAACATCTTCTTCTGTCTTCTTGCATGTAACAACAATAACAAACAAAATGGCAACGATTCCAACAATGAACCGCAAAAACCACACAAAAAAAATGCAAATAAATAAATAAATAAATAAAAACTGTGCAACAAAATTGAAAAACCACGAATATAAAAAAAAAAAAAAACACAACTACAACAACAACGCAAACGTAAACCAAAACAGCCAAAGGAAAAATCAGAGCCAGCATCGGTGGAACACAATTATCTCGATCCACCCGACTCGATACCGTTGCACAGCGGAAACGATGAGAGCGGAAATGGCGGAAATGACGATTATCACAACGGCAACGGGAATGGCAACGGCAACAGCAACAGCAATGGGCACGACACAAACGGACATGCCCATGGAAATGGCAACCGACGTAAAAATGGCGGAAAGGGTCGCGCCAATGGCAATGGGAGTAACGGCAGCATCGGCAGTAGTATAGATTTCGATGATCCAGTAATTTTTGTTGACCCAAGGGAAACAACTGAATTTGTGGGCATCAGCATCACAGAACCGGTAACCACAACAACCACAACAATGGCAACCACCACAACAACACAAGCGCCAAGTAAGTAAATGCAAGTGGATACACATGCAAAATAATTAACATAAAAGTATTTAAAGAAAACTTTTATAACCACAACACTCAGCATTACCAAATAAATATTAAATAAATTCGATTTAAGTTCATAATACTCACAGTATATTGGTCGGTTAATAGAATAGATTAAGATAGATCAGCAAGATTAGCAAGATCAGATTGATAAGCAGATGAATAGATCAAATAAAGGCTGAACCCAAAATATATTGGTGTCTATCAAGTCATTTTCATCTTCATCAGTCCCAAATGAAAAGGATAATACAACTATTATTTGATAGAGGGTTTAGTTTTCGATTTAGACAAATGATATACCTTATAAAATGTGCATTACATAAGAATATATATGTATCTTAATCTCATAATCATAATTCCCAAAAAACACAGCTCAATATTAGCTCGGTATTTTTGAAAAAGATTGTTAAACTAGCTGAAATAATTTCATTATGTGGAGCAAATTATAAATTGTCCTATGTATATTATATGTACATTTGTAAGTGAGGCACGTGTGCCACTTATGAGTGGCAGTGGCAATATCTTTTAGGTATTATGTATATATATGTATGTATGTATGTTTGGAGCATGGGCATGGCCCCAATGAGCCATTAGTGGTTAATATTGAGGACAAACTTTTTTGTTAACAAACTCTTTTGCAAATGGGCAGTTTCATTTAAACTTCTATCCGCTTAATAACAATTAACCAGGTCAGTTTCCAGTTTTACACTTTTTTTTCTTTTTTGGTTTTGTTGATTTTTTTTGTTTTAACGTTGATGATATTATGCATATCCATTTTGAAGTTTTTAAACATAATTGATGTGGTCGATGCGGTTTTTTTTTGGCTAATTGAAATTGTAACTCAGCGACTGGCAGTGTGTGATTATAATTATTTCAATATTTTGTGGAAAACTCATTTGAAATTCTGGATTCGCATTTGGTTACCGCTCATCTGTATGCATGTGTGTGTGTGTATGTGTGTTGGTGTAGCCGGAAATGAGTTTGTTTACAGCTCATATGGCAATTTACATACATAGTTTGCCCTTTACCAAGGGTCAAAAGAAGAGACAGAGATTCGTATATAGATTGTGAAATATTTTCACCGGCAAAATGCGTAAACTCACTTACTTATGTTTGTTCGATGGCAATGGTAATGGTAAATCCGATTAAATTTTGTACATATGTCTCATCAAAACGTATCACTTCACTGCATTGTCATAATACTTCCGTTATTTACTAAGCCCCATTTCCAACCGCAGGACACACAAACAGTATACACACATACCCAAATATATTGTTCATTTATCAGGGAGGCGTACGAAACGTGTTTACAAACATCATTAAAAATGTAAATGAGTTTGTTTGTTTGTTTGTCTGTTGGCCGATCCATCCTTCCATCCATCCGCTTGTGTGGTCATCAGTCCGTCTCTTGTCTCTCGTCTCCTGTCTCCCCGTAATTATTTAGACACTTGGGACATTTGTGTTTGCATTTTGTATGAAATGTTGCTGGACTGGCTGACATTCAGTCGGCCATCCAGTCGGTTATCCATTCTAGGCAGCTTGCATATCTCATCTATAATTGATTTTGTTCGTGTAGATGAGGTGGGCGGACATTTTAAAACAATATTTAAAACTATTGTGCAATGATCAATTATTTATGCGCAGCATGTAGTTTTTAGGCAAGTATTTTTGTATTATTTAAACAAAAAAGGGTTAAAGCTCCAGGTGCTACTAAAAACTCAGCACTTTAAACTTGTCCCAAGGGCGTCAGTAATTATGACTAAAATTTATCTCAAGCTCAAATGTCAACCCTTATGTATGTGGAAATTCGTACTATATTAACACTAACACGTACACACACACACACTCACTCTCAGGATCTTGTAATGACGTTGATGACATGATGAATGCTTTACTTGAGTGGCGGACATCCGTTATTTGAGAGCGTATCCTTCACAATTCTGCCACACAACGCTCACAATAAAACTGAAAAGGGACACACCGTGTCCACATTTTGGCCTTTTGTGCCTTGGGGCTGTGACAACCAAAAAAAAAAAAGGACACCCCAGGGCCCAGACGCATATTTTGAATTATTGAAATATATAATGTTTTGATAAAGATATTTTATTCCAAAAACCTATAGAACAAAAGGCTATAGTGGCGGTAATTGATATGGTCCGATCTGTCTTGAAATTTGTTTTAGTACCAATTTGAGATTATACAGTTCGTAATTAGATTATGATTATTAATGACTATAAAAAGCGAAAAATAATACTAAACGTAGCTTCCTAGAGATTAGGTGTTAAATTTTGGAATATTTACCAAAAAGTAATTATTCTTAAAACAGTTTGAGTTCGGTATAACGTTTTCCCATTGGTTAAGTTATTTCTCTAACTAATAAGTCAACATCAACTAAGGGCCAGCAACCATATTATCGTTAAAGCAATAAGATTGTTTACAGATCTTTAATATTACATTGATATTTTAGCAAAAAGTGTTTTATAAAATATTCACTCCTGATGCAATTCTATATGTAACTTTTTATTGCTAGACTTTAAAAGGGTTCCGCAACATTGTAAGCATGCTTTTATTTAGCTGATTTTTTAAGTTTAATATGCAATAAAAATTTAATTCACTTAACAATTTTTTATGCTTGATTTCAGGAAATTGTGTAGTTCAAAGACCATACCAATCGGATCAGTTGATACGCGAAGGATCAAGTAAAAGGGTATGTTTTTTTCATTGTATATAAACGGCATGTCAAGTTGTGGTAATTAAAAAGAAAAACTTTAAAATGTTTGCCGACTTTGTGATACTCATTAACAAGTAAAAGAATATCATAAAAATTTGAATCATTTAATCACAAATAATTTAAAATTGTTCAAAATAAAACTCTAGTTAGATTAGATTAGATTGGATTATTTATGTTCAAATAATATTTTACTTTCTGTGTTTCTTTTAAATAATTTTAATATACCCATTTTTGCAAGGTACTGGGTATAAAAGCAATCCGATAGCTGCTAAATCATATTTTAACTCGTTATATATGGAAATTAAATTTGACTGAAATCTCCCGCACATAGACAAAAGAAAAATGAATTTGTAACAAATTGCAACAATTAAAATATTTTTATACAAATTGAATATGAGAATTGTTTTTTTTTATATATATATATTTTTTGTTGTAAAACGAGTGTACGAGTGAAAAACTGCATGTAAATTGCATTTGTGTTTTCTTTTTTTCGGTTGTTGTTACTTTTATGCAGAAAATGGTGTTTAACACATTTACATAACAAACAGTTGAACCAAAAGCTAAAGCAACAACAGCAACAACAACAGTTAAATACCAGAAAGAAGTGAAAATATGAACGCGTAGTTAGCAAGAGGAAAACAAGTTGCATCTGTGTGGTTATGTTTGTTTGTTTCTTTCTTTCTGTGTGTGTGTGGATTACGTGTCAGCACGTTCCCAACCTAGAGAGAGAAGGAGAGAAGGAAAGGATAAATGGGCAAAAGCCAAATGAATACAGAAATGTAAAAAACACACGCATACATCCAACATGGCAAAAAGAACGAAAGACTTTGCTTTCAATTGAAGTGGCAACTGTAATTAGAGTTGAATTAGTATTAGCCGCAACTTGGCGTATGTGTAATATAATGCCTGCTTTATACCCCTCTAACTTACCACCCCCATTTTTCCTACCTTTGCCTATTTTTTTTTCTTTTTTTTATGCTAGATCTACTCTTTGGACGATGCCGAGTGCAGCGAACTGTGCACCTGCGGCGACTCGCTGACACTCACCTGCCATGCCCTTTGTGTACCCTTTGCCCCCTGCCGCACAGCTTTGGCATTCTACAGTCACGCCTCGCCGGCTTATCAGGCGTTCCGCGGTCGCTGCTTGTGCTACTCGGGTCGCTTCATCTGCATGAAACCGCCACTTGGGGACTACATTCTGCCAGGTGAGTAACTGCGTACATAGCCTTGCCTACGTCACTTAACATTATGCGAATATTTTGAGTGTGGTGTACGATGTACAGCGGGTGGCAGGTTCTGTTTTTAGTTCAGGCACTTTACGGTTATCGATAGTGACAGGCCAATGACGAGCCAATTCGCAGTTGCGGTTGCGGTTGATAGAAATTGGTTAAAAAGATACCACCAAGAACCCGAACAAATTTTAACAGAACTTTTTCGCCATTTTAATGCTATTAAACTACACAATTTCTATATGACAATATTTTATAAAATGAAAACAAATACAAGAATATTTAGAGATTGAAAATTCAGAAATAATAAATAATAACTAAATATTTAATAATAATAATAAATTCCAAATTCAGTTATGGAATAATGAAACCACATTAAAATCCAAGGCAGAGTTAAAACGATATAATTTAAAGACGACTGCAGTGACTTTAAATATTTAAAGAAAAAAATTCAAAAATATATATTTGGAACAGGAGTGAAAAATCTTTACTCTTTCGAATTTTTAAAAATACTATGTGTAACGTTTTGAAAAATAGTTGAATTCCAATCCTGTTTAGATAGTAACCAAAAAATTTATGTAAACATTTATGCAATATTCAAATGAACTAAATTGACTTTTCAAAAATTTCAATGAAATAAAAATTTAACTACGTTCTAAGAGTTTTCACTGTATAGAAAATTCCCCTGTTCACAATTTTATTTTTTTTAAACGCTTTTGTTAGAGAGCCCTTCCTTCACGGGCGCTGTCTTTATTCTTAGAGTGCAGATTTCTCTTTTTGTGTCGAGTACCTTAGCCTCGGTTTTGGGGCTATTGTGGTGTGGCCAAGGTTGTTGCATAGCGTTCTTGTCCTGCCACTTGTATGCGTTTTGCGTGCGTTCGCCACTAAATTACATTTGCTGAAATTTATGTTGCTATCTATTTTTTCCTTTTTTTTTTTTTTTTTGTTCCTTGTCAGGTGGCGTCTTCTTGCTGCTGGGTTACAGTGCCGCAGATGAAGCTCTATTGCGTCCGCATACCAATCTGGGTGTACAAGATGCCGTGCGTGCTTTGCAGCAATATGTAACCACGTACATTGATAATCAGGTAAGTTAGCCAAGGACGATGGAGATTTTTTTTCCCCCATTTAAAAATGCATTCAATTTATTAATTGCATTTCCCCAAATACATTTCGTTCACATAGACACAATGCACACTGACGCTATTCAATATGACCGAGGAGAACATCATCATTGCTGCACGTTTACCACATGACGGCAAACTGAAGGATATTGAGCTGCTGCGTAAAGAGAAGGTCAGTAGTTGGAAGCAAAGTCAGAAGAGTCAGAGTCAATTTTCACTAATAATAATAATAATACTAATGCCATTCGCCAACCAACCAACCATTATTGCTTATCTGACCACTTGCAGGATGAATGCACCTCTATACTGAAGACCATCAGTTATCAAATCAATAATGAACACAATGAGCTACAATCCCACCGACTGTTGAGCATTTTCAAAATGTCCGAAGTCGAAGTAATTTGGCCGGAGAGCAAAAGTGAAGCAGCGCCCAAAGCAGACAAATGTCAGCGATTCCTTATCCTTGTGCTGGTATCCGTCTCCATTCACCAACTGGCTATGCTGCGTATGAGTAATATGAATGGAATAACATGACAGACGACAAGGGCAACCACGACGCATGTTTAAAGGATTGTACGTATGTAGTTAATTTTGTAAGTTTGGGGGGAGAGAGTGAAAGACACTCCCTTGAATATGATCGTAGTGGATGATGGATAAAGGATACTCTCTATTAGCAAAATATGTTGTATACATTTAGGGGCTAGTTTGTGTTAAAGCTTTGTTGTTAACTTTAAAATGTTGCTGTCCTTTAGGTTTTTGATACGTATGTTAAACATATATAGATTATAAACTTACTCTGTACTTTAATGTGAAACTGCTGTCTACATAATAATAATAATATTATTAGCATTAAAAATATTTCAAGGAAGTGTGTAAAAAAAATAAGAGATTAGTGAATTCCTTTTGGACAAAAGGATAAGAAGCAGAATAAATATATATATATAGGTATAAGTCAATGCATTGTATATATATATATATATCTGGAGGGAAAGAAGAAGGAGTCGGAAACTGACCTACATGTAGCTAGTGTTTTATACGATAAATAATATACAAATGTGCATCCATGTACATGCATACATATTTAAACAATTAAACTCACACATACATATATGCGCTCATTGTTTTCATTTTGAACTCTATCAACTTTACGGTTGCCTCAATTAAATCGAATTAACCGCCTTAACATTGTTTCGCGTTTACTTTGTTGAGAAATGTGAATGCTTTATGCGGCATATTGTTTCTCATATTTCCCAGTTATAATTACAATTTAATGTGCGAAAGTGCGAGGTGTTTATCCATTTGCAGACAACAAACAATACGAAAAGTTCTCATTTAACCGATATACATTTATATATACATATATTCATTGTACATACAAGCATATATTAAGATATACATACATACATATACTTTCATGAAAGGAATTTCATTCATTCATTCATTATAGGAGTACGTAATGTTATTGTTAATTTATTTTATAGTTCTACCATTTTCCCGGGCATTCATTCACTTGTTCGTTTTCGAGGCACGAAAAAACAATTACGGTTTCATTATTAATTATGTATTTTGCATTTAAAATGTTTCAGTTTTATTCTCTTCATTGCGAATTGCCTGAAGAAAACTGTTTAAAAGGAATGCCAGCAAAACTGTCCCCCCTTTCATATTCATAATCAATTTTATTTCCCTTCCTTTGCAATATAATTGTTTTCTGATTTGTCGCCAGGTTTCACATACTTTCAAATCCAAATGATAATTTTTGCTCTATGTATGTATATATATTTATAACTATCTACAATTAAATTGATGTAATTAATTACTATAACAGTACATATCAAAGTGAACACCTAAAATATACAAACAAAAACAAAAGAAAATAAAACTCCTACAAGACACTTTTGTAAATAATTTTCTTTATAGACAAAAATATACACAACGATGATAATGCATTGCTAGTAAACAATGTCGATTGAATCAGCTCTATGAATATTGATTGAGTGTGCTATAAATGCATATAAAACAACTAACACACTCACATACTGTGACACAATTTAAGTCTAACAATAAGCTTGACCATTTGAATAAAAGGGCGTTGGATAGCAGTCACAAGAATAACAAGAACAGAAAAAAGAAAAAAAAAAAACATAAATAAAATCGGTAAATAAATAAGAATATAAAAATGGTAAATGTGCGCATATTGAAAATGGTCACAATCATGAAAAAATGTCTTCCTTGTATGCATATACATAGCGATATGTTACATATACATACATAAATATATATATATATACATACTTATACGTATACCTAAAATCCGAGTAAATACAAAACGCTATTGGCATATCCTTGCCATACATACGCTTCAGTTAGCCAGAGCTGCATACTATGTAACATATATATAAATATAAATAAATATTGTATATGTATGCATATAACTTTATAAAATATCTAGCGAATTATAACACTGTTGACACCTATAATTAATACATATTGCAATTAATCGCAGCATATCGACAAATTACCTATTATATACCCCGATAATATGAATTTAAATTAAATTATGTTAGAGAGCATTGCGAAACTACTTTAATAGTCCCTAGGCCGACAAAACTATAAAAACAACAAGCAACGCTTTAATCACCACAAAAGTGAGTTATCAAACGAAAAAAAAAAGAAACTAAATAAACAAATAGATATGTATAAAAAGTAATGGGCAAAAAAAATAAGCTTAATACACACTTGTAGCTAATATTAGACGAATTTAATGTTAGTCAAAACGAAACCGTAACCGAAATTGACAAACAGCCGCTGTCAAATGAAAGGCAACAAAATTTGATGACTTACAATTTAGATTGTTTTGGAAAGAAAAATAGAATATAATAAATTATATAGTAGAAATATTATTGATGTGAAATATAGGCAATTATATACTATCAATATTATGAAATAATTTTCAGTTTCAATCTCAGCACATCCCTTCTATTGCTACCCTCCTCTGTCTTTCCTCTATCATATTGTTTAATGGCACAAATGCCTAATCCTTTAACTATCTTAAAGTGCGCTATCTTAATGCGGCACAAGAAAAAAAGCGTAGCTACAATGTAAAGTACCGTTACATAAAAGAAAATAAAACAAAAACTAAAATGAAAACGAAAAAGAGAAAAGAAAAATTATGAAAATTACAACAAAAAAAAAAGCACACACACAAATAGTAAAATGGAAATGCAAAGAAAGAAGAACAAAATGAAAATAAAAATATACTTAAATTATGCATGAGGAATATACATAAGTAAGGTACACTTCAAGTTAAAAGCGACGCAGTGAATGACAGCAACTTAAACAGTAATATCTGTAGGTACATAAGAATGATATATATATATATATAGAAATATGTATGCTATATGTATAACTGAGGTGCATGGATAAACTTTAATACAGAGCCATTGTGAATGCCGTGGATAATGTCGTGGCATATTTGTAATGAACCACTGTAAAAGGAATAAAAGCAGCAACAACAAAAATAAAAAAAAAATAAAATTTAAAAAAAAGAAAGAAAAATAAAGAACACAGTAAAATATAGAAATGTAACTAAACAAGAAATGGCAATTAAATAAAAAGCATGTGTAAGTATTGGACTGGGTTCTGGTAAGCTTTCCTTTGTTCTTCTCTCTCAAATTTTTTCTGTCTTCGTTTAAAACTAATTTCCATTTTGGTATTTAATTTTTTATAGAATTATAATCAGCCAATTGATGTAAAACTTTAAACGATAAAAAGATTGGGGATCGTCAAATATAAATTAATTTTTACCAACAAAATAAACAGGAAAGGGAATTAAAGTTTCTTTAAATAGCAAAACAAAAAAGTCTTCAAAACCAACAATGTTTTTTGTGAAGAACCTTAAGAACTATAGAAGTAGTTTTTATTTATTTGTGCTGAAAGCAATTGTAAATGTGAAACATATGAAGTAAGTAATTGGTAAATCTATTAAGACGGTATCTTTATTTGCCAAGACAAATGGAAATGGGACAATGGGAAATGCTAATTTAATTTAAAATTTTAGATTCTTCTCACACTGACATATACAATCGAAGAAATCTATTAATTTCAACTAAAAAAGAAGACAATTACAACACTCAACAATCTTTTTATTAAAGTGATCTCGATTTCCACTGTTCAGAATATTTGTTAATATTGGCCGTTATTCTTCGTATCGTAATAAAAACACTTCAGATAAATACCAATGAAACTTTTCATATGTTTGAATATTTTTCGGTTGAGCATAAAGGTTGTTCATTTCGTTTGTACTTTGGCTTTAATAAAAAAGGTGATGTGCACTTTATCTACTACCAACAGTATTCTAGGACACCCGGGGATCATACCTATACAAATGCATGCATAGCTGTATTGAAATGAATAAAGCTATATACATACACTACAATGAAGCGTCAGAGACAAATATTGAGCAGCAACAAAGAGAACCACAACTGAGCTGGAGAGCCAGCCAAGCCTAGTAAACAAAAAAAAAAGGCAGCCAGCAAAATAAAAAAAAACACGATGTGCTATACACAATGGCTTTCTTTGTATTCTCTGACATGGAACAAAGGATGAACCATAGACAAAGACACTGTGCTCAAGGCAATGCCACCATTGCAGCTATTCGAATGAAGCAACCACAAACACGGGCACACACACACACACTCACGCACACACAACAGGGACAAGGAGAAAGGTCAATCATTGGAATTTTGCCAGTTAATTCACATACAAAAGCTTACAGTGTTGAGGGGGGAAAAAGAAGAAAAGTTGAAGAGGTTTCTTCACGGCAGGCAAAATACACACATAGTTGGTTGCCACGCCTAGGCAGCACCTAAAGAACACTTTAGGCGAAAGATTGGGGGTTTTACTGGGAGGTGGCTGAGTTTGGCATTTATACTTCCACTTAATTAGGTAATAAATGATTGAAGAAAATTATGTCTAGACGTGAGGACAATTTCGATGGCATTCGGCCCTCCTTGGCATACAATTCATTTTGGCACGTGAGGGGTTAAAATGTTACCAATTTCGTTGGGAAAGGCATATTCAGTAAAGAAATACTCTGTGAGAGGAGATGATAAGCATATGTGGCATTTGTGCTTTTTGTTCACGTTAAGAGAATTATTTGATTGACAATAAAAGCAGTTGAAAATTGTAAACAACTTTTGAAAGGAAAATGACTTCTTTCTTTTCTGCTTATTGTTTCGGTTTTCTATAACCTTCAAATCATTTGTAACCTTCTATACAACTTACTATACATATAATACTATATATATATATCTATTTTTATATGGATGACTGTGTGGAAGTGTACTATGGGTAAAACAACACATTTTTGTGCGTTTAAGCATACAAATTTTAGGGAATCAAAACATTTTAAGGCCGAGTTGCAAATAAAACATTTAAATACGATAGATACTAGGTAATACAATTTACTATTTAGGTTTTACAATTTACGAATTTCACACAAATATTAAGAAAACTTCTGGGAAACACAGACATTTTTTTATTATTAATTTTTAAAAGGAATTGTTTTTACAAAACCTGCTTACTTGATATCCAAAATGAATATCCAAATATTGGTTTAATTTAAAACTTATCTCAAAAAAGTTTTGATTGAAGTTTAAAAGTATTGATCGTTATAAAACTTTTGCAATTTTGATTTGATTGCGGTAGACTACTATAGCCACATATTCTCACATTCTTTATATTTCTTAAAAACTAGATTAGGGATTTGCAATGCTTCACAAATTTAAGAAACTTATAATTATAAACCTTTTTAACAAAGTTTCATATTTAAGAAACAGTGCAACAAAGTAGTGCATTACACCTAATTAACCAATATTACATTAATTCAATTAATTTATTACACTCTTTTTTGATAATATAAGAGGTATTTCTTCATAAACAATACTTTTTCTGAGAATTTAGATTTTAAATGAGTTTACAAAAAGTAGTTATATTACCCATAGTACATAGTGGAATGACAGACATTGCCAGAATGCCAAATTAATGAATCGTAATACATATATTCTGAAGGAATGAAGGCTGATTTCCTCTGCCTTATGCTATACTCGGCAGTTTATTATTATTGTACAATGTTGAGGGAAAGTGCGTAACGTTGGTTGCCATTGCACACACACACACACACACACACACAGACACCCATTTATCAGGCAGCGATGATTACGTGTTTGCCATTTTATTGCTAAAACTGTTGCGCCTCTCTTTGTATATGTACGTACACACATACCTACATACATACATATATGTTTAAGGACATATATGTACATATGTATACACATACATATGTACATATGTCTAACCGCTCTACTTTGTCTGCTTGCTTTGCTTCTGTTGCTGTTGCTTTTGTTCGGCTGGAATTGCCTTTTATTTTGTGCTAATTGAAGTTGCTGCCATCATACATCGTACATGTATATTTTTCTATCTATCTTTTTTTTTGTTATATTTGCCTGCTGTTGTTCTTCCTTTATAGAAATACACTCCCACACACACACACACACACACACACACACAGAGAGAGAAGCACACACACTTATGCACTTAGCCACTTGATGGTTGAATTGGAGGTAGAGAGATATGGCCTTGTTGCTCGTATTTGCTTTTACGTTTTGCCTGTTTTTGCAATTTTAATTAAAAACGTGTTTATAACAGCACAAAATACTGATGATGAGTGAGCGGAATAATTTATTTCAAATAAAAGCATATGTATATAAATATATACCTATATATATGTATATATATGTATGTTTATATACTCTAAATAATATCCCCAAATTCACAAATTATATATTAACATTGTGAGGGTATATATCTATATTCTAAATGACCTTGTTTTAATTAATAACAAATACTCAAAGTAAAGCATTTATATCAGTTTAATGCATCTAATTTTGTTTATTTTAATAGAAAACTGAATGAGTAAGACTATTAGAAAAATGTTCCTAAAAAGGTGTTTGAACTGTGCTGCAGATTCTATTAACAGATCATGATCAATTACAAGATTAAGTTAATTATTCCAAAGTTAACTAAGACAGCTTAAAACTGTTTATACATATTTATGAATATCAAATTACCTATTAATTTATTTATATTGCATTGTATTTAAAGCTATAGCAAAGTTTCCTGTCGTCATGACCTGAAAGTAATATGCAACATTTTCTCTTTTGCCGTCCTTTTTTTACAATTTATTGCACAGTTGCCGCCCATACAGTGCACACATTTACACACATTACGAATTCCTTTGCATAACACTGGGGGAATGTATATTGCCATAGCCAAGTCAAGGAAGCCACACAGCCGCATAGAAATATGCACCAGCAGAAGCAGCACAAAGAATTCAATTCAATTGATATTCAAATGCGCATTGCTAACACATACACACACTCACACACATATAGGGAGAGGCATCCATTATTTGTCGATTTTACACATTGGATGAGAAAATGCAGAAAAAAGCAGAAAAAGAGAAAAAAAAAATTCGGAAAAGCTACTTCTTTTCATTTAGCCTGCGCACCCGTTAACCGATGATCAGCAATGGCTTTAAGTCCTTCGATGCCTCAATTCAATTGCCGAAACTATTCCTAAGCTATTTGCTCTACCACCTTTTGGGCAAAAAAATAAAAAAAAAAAAAGGTAAAAGAAAAAAGACACGACCCTTGTGACTGGCAAACCATTTACATATATTGTGGATAAATATATGTATGTATATATACATACATACATATCTACATATATTTAGTTCCCTTTTACTTCCCCTGTAGCCACTCTTGTAACTCCCATTAGAAACAAAGCAAAGGCAAAGCCAAGACATATAGACAACTTCGATTCGCTCAAGACAAGCAGCCAAGTGCAGAAATAACATAAAATAGATGGCAACAACAACAATACTAGTAGCAACAACAACAGAAACAACGACAACAAAACGCAATGCTAAGGAGCCAAATACTCGAACATTCGCAAACGCGGCAAAGTAGCGCAAATTTGCAAATTGATTGCATTCCTGTGCCTGGTGGAGTGCCTCGAGAAGTCGATAGCTGGTAAATATGAAATCTTGCACATTTCTTCTCTCATACTCTTTCCACAAAAAGTTACATGCATTCCAATCGAAAATTTGTAACTAAGTATAAATATTAATATTATGGTAAGCGGTAACAGAATAAATATAACTGGACAAGTGTCAGAATTAAACAAAAATGGAGGATAAGTATTACATTAAAGGATATAGTTTTGTAATGTTAGCTAAGCCAACTGTTGGGTGCTTACTAATTCTTAGCTTATTTTGCGTTCAGATTAATGTTTGCTTTATGATTAATAGACAAATTTATATCACAAGTTATCAACTTCACTGAAATCAAATAAATATGTATACATACATATAAAACTAATCAATTAAAACTCTTTTCTTTTCTTGCAGGGTATACGAATTGCAACTAGGCCAATATTAGTATGGGCCCTCCGGATTTCTTTCTGTTAGTAGCAATGGGAATTTTTCCAATTCAAAGAAGACGAAGAATTGACAAAGAAAAAAATGATAAAATAAGAAAAAAGTGCAGAAGGAGAAAAACAAAACTCAAAAGAAACGAAAGAAACCTGAAATGCAGAAATCAAATTATGCAAATCTTTAGCCTAATTACCGAAGGAGATACTGTCGTCACTTAGCTCTCAACTCTAAATCAATTTTCACTATAAAAGATTTTCCGCCTCATTTGTGGAGCATTCAAAAGAAATGCAAAAATCACTTGAAAGAGCAACAAGAAATATTAATAAATAAATCGAAACAGAGACGTATCTAGGGGATTTTAATCTAGTCTTTGTATATAGATTCCGAAATTTATAATTTACTTCTAAAAGCTTTGAATATATGCAATATATAATGTATATATAATATATTATATATATTTATGAACCCTTAACACATTGCAACATTTTTTTTAGGACAATATTTTTCTTAAATGAAAAAGAATGTAAAATGCATTTTTTTTCTTTGTCGATTATATTGTATAGAAAACTAGATTCACATTGTAGAAAATAAGGGAAACCTATTGATTTTGCAATAAAATAATCAAAAAGTTTTTGAAAATTTCAGACCATATTGTTCTTTACATGTCGTACAAAAAACTCTTATTACTCATAAACAATTTGATAGAAATAGGTACGTATTTTTGATCTACCAAAATCTTTTTAGGGGGTAGACATCCCCTGAGCTAACAAACTACCCCTCCCATAGAAATGCCACTGTGTTGAAGAAAACTCGACAAAACCCAGAACAGACACTTAGTGGAAAACAGAAGCAGGAACACATGCCTAATAAATAATTCAGTGACCAACAAGCGGACAACAAGCGTACTTGTGCTGCTCCACCACTCCACCACTCCATCAGACTCCATTCCACTTCATTCCCTGACCATCTCTGACAGCTGTGCCAGGGATGTCCGAGTGCCCATTCATATTAACACAAGATTGAAATCTATTCAGATGTGTCGGCTCAAGTGTTGCGTGTTATTTTGGTGTCCTTGAATTGCTGCCCCATATCCCATATCCAGGAGGGACATATGCGGGTCATTTGTTTCGTCAAAATGAGCCGGATGAGACATAATTTTTCCCAAAGCACATGGATCGAATCTTCCCTCCGCCCGATTGTCTCTCTGTGGGACTGTCTGCATCCTCTGTTGTACGTATAAATGAAACAACGAACAATTCAATCAAATAGCATGTACAACTAATACAAGAAAATGCTTTTAGCTTGCCAAAAATTTCAACTACCAAATATTGAAGCATTCCCTTTCTCTTTCTCTGACCATTTTGACCCCTGCCTCGATAGCATTGAAAACGAACAACCATTTTGTTAATATTTCTGATTTACCAAAATCTGTATAAATAATAAACAAAAAACGCTACAGTTAATTTAAATGATGGAGCTTATAATAAAATATAAAAATAATTTTCTTGGGAGTAGTAAAAGTGAAAAATGTGGCATAAAACACAAAGAATAAAAAAACAACAAAAATAGAAATCATTTAGCATAATGATTAAAATAAATCATTTTATAGAGACAGAAAGAAAAAAAAGAGAGAGAGTGGGAGATTGGGTAAGCTAGAAAACGAGACAAAACGAACATATGGAAGTGCAGAAATTACGTATACGCCACGTAGCCAACCACGTTCACAACCACAAGCAAAATGCAAACAGACAAACAAAAATGATTTATAAATTGGCAAGACGTGCATAAAATGCTGAGCACTGTAGAAAAAAATTGTTCCACTGCATACATAATGAGGCTGGGACTTAGCCTGAGATATATATATATATATACATATATGTACATATATTTATATATATATGTATATGTATGTATATAGAATAGAGGCTGGACGACGACTTTCGAATTATGTGAGAGTTGCCTCGGTGTGAGGAAAAAGTGGGCAAAAGTAGAAAAGTGGCAATGGCATTTAAATGCGCGCATTTATTCACTTATAAGTGCTACAAATAAAAATATGCTAAAATGCCCAGACTCTAGGCAGAGTTTCCTGCCCCTTACCCCACCCTTCAACGGTGCCACAAAACCACAGAACCAAATGCATGGTCCCTACTTTAAATCTCATTTGCCCTGCAGCAACTGTAGAATTCCCAAAAAATAAAAAAAAAGAGAAACAGAAACAGAAAAACCAGAAGAAAACTGTAGAAAAAAAATGGAAGAGAGAAGAAGGGAAAACTACTTTCTGGCATGCTGAAGCAAAGTGGCTGTTAGGGGCCAGGCTAGCAGCCAAGTAGATACTATCATACAATGCTATGTATGTTGCCATTACACCAACACCAATACCAACACATACATACATACACATACTTATACAAGAACGCATAGAACGCACGCATATATGCCATGAATTTCATTTAGTTAGTACGTGTGTGCGTTAGTTAATATTGGCCACGTTTACTTACATATATAGGCGGCTTTAAATTACTTAAGCCATAAAGTAAACTTACACTCACACAAGCCACTTATACATATACTACATATATCCATATGTTTACTGTCATTGGCAATTTAAAGTTGTTGCCACTTTTTATTTTAATTAGGCTTAAATTTAGTTTATGTATTATTCAAGAAGCATAAAATGCAGCAGCAATTTGGCATATTAAAAAGCGGAACTCAATGTATCGTTTTTTTTCTTTTCTTATTCTTTTGATAATGCTGCACACGTGCACCAAACTACCAAAACACTTGAAATATTTATAAAATAGTGCAACATTTTTCCCAGATAAATCAAAGACTGAGCAATGAAGAAAAATGGCTCAAGCCCTTGCAACGTGGTTGCAACCGGTTCTAAGTTGAGTTCAGTGTTGGGCCAAAAGTGTCAAAATGTCGAGAGTTTTTTGTGTGTGTGTGTGTTGAACTTGAGTGCTCTCCATTTTGTTGATGGATTTCGCTGAGGTTTTTGCCGCGGTTACGTTGCAGATTGATGTGACCTAACGCAAACTCTCTGGAAAGCGGAGTAAAGGTCAGAGAATTCTAACACAGTAGCAGAGGCGAAAGTGTTGACAAAGTGCCTGATGATGTATTTCAATATTTTATGAGCCAACATAAATATTTGAGTGGGAAAACATGTTGTGGCTGGCCATTTCATACAGACGAAAGAAGCAATCTTATTAGCTGCCTGGGCAACATCTAATTAGCCTAATCTAACTTTAAAATCCAGTTTCTGACACTGTCTGTCAACTACTACTTTAAGGATATGTTGCCTGGTCACGCCCCTCGTTTTACAGCAATCACTTAGAACACATTCGCGCCTTCTTCACTTATTTACATGTCAATTCTAAATTGTTTTTCATGTTTTTTCATTTTTTTCTTCACACACTTTTCACTTTGGTGATTTGCTTTGTTTATCCCAGAAATCGAAAACATGTCAAGAAGCATTTCTGGAATATATTGATGTAGGAGAAGTAACTGAGATGTAGTGTGAGTGTCGATACCTTAGCAATTCCCTCAGGTGTCTCTGGTGACAGACTCTGTCAAGGATTTAAGGTGACAGCCGGCTGAGCTGTAGGCAAAACAAAAAAAAAAAAAAGAAGGCAAATAACAACAAAAAAACAAGCAGAAAAAAACTGTAGCAAATGTATCAAATGTCAATCTAATTTCATTTCTATGCTCGACCAGATCTACACATACAATTTCCCAAAAAAAAAGAAATTTTCATATCACTGTGCTATATAGTATTTTCGTTTTTAACAATTTGACAAATCACAAGTTGACATTTGTTGACGTCACATACACACACACGCTGAGAGAGGGGAAGAGAACGTGACAAAGTGCGCCCATATCCTTATCCTTGTTCTTATATGTATATATCATCGATCCAATGGATGGCAACTGTAAAATTCAATGAATTGGAAAATGTTTTGTTAGCTCTTGTCATTATTCAATGGCAGACTCATGCAGGTGCCTACTCCATTCACTGGGTCTAACAAATCAACAACAACAACAATATATAAAAAAAAAAAAAACAAGAAATAAAACAACAAGAACATTTACCAATTTACCAACTGCTGCCAGTAAATGCCACTTTGAATACACAAATTGAATAATTATGTGCAAATATGTAAAAATAAAAAAGAATATTCAAAACATTAGTTGGTGGTACGACTTAACAATACCCTGTATTAAAATTTAGATCTTGTGTTAAGCTAATTTCAAATGTAATGGCCAATTAATAAAAGCAAAATATATCAAAAAGAATTAAGACATCAAATTGCATAACAAATAAATGAAATTAAAGCCGGTTGCATAATTTATAATATTCTCACATTTTCAATAAAAAAATAATTGTAAATTGGAATAATTTATAATATTCTCACATTTTCAATAAAAAAATAATTGTAAATTGGAAATTTACAAATAGTAATTTAAGATCTAAGAGTTTAATGGCTATAATTGAAACTATAGGGTAGCTATAAATAGATTATTGCCGACGGATATAAAAAAATTCTTAATAAATTTTGTCATTTGACACCTTTCAAAATAAATTCGTAATATTGTTAAAATTAAATTTACATTATTTAAATGAATTTCAATGTCTATAGAAATTGCAAATTCATCGCAAAATACTTTAATTTAAGCTAATATTGCTTAAACAATAAATAGAATTATTAAGTTACATAAAATAAATAAAATCTGGTATATACAACTAACATATATACTTTTAAACATTATTTCTTTTCTGAAAAACCGGCAAAGGAAATTTCAAATTGGCCAGATCTTTGTTGGCCATTCAGCAATACGTTAAAAGAACTCGTTTACAGAATGATTTAATAGTTGTGCCTGTAACCCTTACATTTAGTTAATACAGGGTATAGAAATTTGTTTTTGAATCCAACCTGCGGGCGTGAGTAAATTTAAAAATTTGTTTTTAAACAAGCATAAAGAAAAAGAGAATTATGGTCGTTTTAGAAAATCATTTCAAAATTTTTACTGCCAAACACACAAACACAAATACACGCACCAAAAATTTATGCACACAAATGAAATGAAAGTAAATTGATTTATCTGCGGCACATATACATACATATATATATAGCCTACAAGATGAGGGGGGGTGGCAGTTGAAAGGTAAAAGGTGGACTGTGGAAAGTGGAAGTTGGGCACAGAGGAAGGTATCGCTGGGGACACATTAGCTGCGAGACAGAGAACCCAACACACACATACCAACACATACACCCACAAAGGCAAATGCAAATATCTACACATACGCACACATACACACACACGCACACATGCTA
This sequence comes from Drosophila emarginata, assembly GCA_037075365.1. Taxonomy (NCBI): domain Eukaryota; kingdom Metazoa; phylum Arthropoda; class Insecta; order Diptera; family Drosophilidae; genus Drosophila; species Drosophila emarginata. The sequence continues at coordinate 13,672,008 of JBAMCD010000221.1, read as the reverse complement.
ATACGCTCGTAAAAAGGCAATTTCCACAAACTCGGCGCACCTTACGCATTTGTGTTTTTCTTATATTTTTTTTTGTTGTTTTTCTGGCGGCGGCGGAGACGGCGCTAACTCAATTTGCTATTTGTAAAAATTTCATTCTTTTGGCATTGCGTTAGCTGGTTGGCCCTGGGTCAGGTAACATTGCCACACCCACACTTCCAGCTCCTTCATATATACAAAAATTTAGCCACCAAACGAGGCATAACTTATGCATACAATATGCGTGTGTGTGTGTTTGCTTTCTTTCTGCATACATTTATTTCAATTTTTACCGAAGTCGGATGCCAATGGTAGACCATTCCCTCCCCCCCTCTTCCATTTGCCTCTTTTCCCCTCTCTTATGGTCGTTGTAAGGCGCTTTAGGTTATCTACATTGGTTTCTGCTTTACGATTACGTTTATTTCTCGTCTCTTTTTACATGATTTGCATAAACACTTTTATCGAAATATAAATGACTTAAAGTGCTTTGAATATCTGAATATATGTATGCCCTAACAAGGGGTCATTTCAATAAACCCATCCATTCCCCATCCTTTTTCTATTCTAAATTGTCAATGCTATGATGATAGAGCATACAGTATTCTATATGCAACTTGACAATTTATTTCTTATGTTATTTTTGCAATGCCTTCATGAATTTTGCAATTCTCCGGTGTCACATTATGCGTTGCGTTTATGGTCTCACCTTAACGAGCTATCATTCTCCACCATTGTTTGGCCAGAGATATATACATTTATATCTATATGTGCATATATTAAAGCCAGACATAATACCCACCTACTGTTGCTAAAAATAAAGGATATGCAAGAAAAAACCAGTTAAGTTTTTAGCTTTTATCAAAATCCTTAGTTTAATCGGCTTGGTTACATCTTTGAATCCAAAACCCAATCCTGTTAATTCTCCTTTACTTCTTTTGACGCTGAACATTAACCTGAAGCGGTATTCCTCTCTCTTTTCCACGCAATTTAATGCCTATGATACGTTCAATTTTACCCAAAATTATAATGTTGGGTATACAACGACCCGATTCATAGTCACTTATCACCTGCGATTTTTCACATATTTTGCACGCCAAATCCTTTTGACTCAAACCCATGGCCAGACGTCCTTCTCGTATTAAGCGGCAGACATCTGTGGGCAACTTTTCGTGACGTAATACTTGATTTTCACGATCCAGATCATTTGGATTAACATTTGGAATCTTTTTGGTGGCAGCCATTTCAAATTCCTTATATTATCTATAATCTTTTTATTTTCGTTAAGGTAAAATAATTTTAGTTAAGAGCGAGAGTTTTGTACTGATTCGAATAACAAATTTGATATATTTATAGAAAGTAAGTGACAAATTCAATGCGTAGCTCAAAACTGATTACAAATGCTATAGCTCCCAAGAAAAGAAAAAAAGAGAGAAAACAAAAGAGGAAAAGTAACACAGATTCAGATTGAGATTCAGATGGCTTGGCCTTTACATAAGAAATACGCCAACAAGGCCAAGAAACGCGAACAACGACAACAAACTAACAAAAGTCAAAGCAATTGTAATAAATGACAGGCAGACATCTGCCAAGTTGGTGTGGGCGTGGTCGTGGGTGGCAGATGGTGGTTTGGCAAATGCCAGCTCGGCAAATCCTTCGACTTTCCCATCATTCCCAAACAGCCATGTGATATCCACTCGAAATAGCATCCCGTTGCTACCAGACGGCAGCATGCCTGCAAAAATTTTCTAGCATTTTAGCATCATTAGCATTGATTTATGATTAAGTTCAACCTCAATTTTCAGTTAAATCGTTTTCCTTGCCTTCGTTTTGTGTGTGCGCTTGTGCGCTTCCCTTTCATACCCCCAGCTACTACCCTACTACTACCCTACCGAACATTTATCCAAAGAACTTGAGAACGAACTGCAACCCAGAGGCTGGGCAAATGTCGAAAACAAGAAATCAGAAATCAGAAAGTAGCTGCGATTCTCACAATCGGACTCACTGATGTGTATAATGATCTTTAGCTGGGATTTAAAACGGATAATAAATAATAAAAATACATGGTGAATGATAGAGAAGGACCTCCACAACCTTCAACCAACCCACCCACTCACTCCATAACAAAGAGATGGAAACTGAGCTTACTGTAAGTCGTTGTCCTCGTCCTTCTTATAAAAAATGAATCGTTAAAAGGCCGCGGAGCAATGGAATTCTATATACATTCTATATATACATATATATGTACATGCAAACATACATACATATATATAGAGATATATGTACATATATAAAGGAATATAAATGTGAGCTGCCACAACAAATCAAAATGGAAAAAAAAGAGACTGAAACAGGAAAATAGCGCATATTCAAGAAATGGAAAGACAATGACAAGGGCTATGATATATGTATGTAAGTATATTGAAATAACTATATACATATGTATACATATAAGTATATACATATTTATGTATCCATGTATGATAGTAGGCTCTTTGAATTGAAATAAATAGAAACTTTAATGGCAGAAACATTCAACTAAGTGAAATATATGATTGTGTCAGCATTCAATAATATTTTCTTATTTAAAACTAATCCTTAACTGATTCTTTAATAATACATTGGAATAACACTTGCTAAATTGCTTTTAATAAACCATTTACCCAATATATATTTTTTTCTTCATATATCTTGTTTTTCTGGCCGATGATCCGATGCCAGGGCAGGATATTCACATTGTTGCGAGTTATTTTCTCGGTTTAAGGGAAAAGCCGCCACTGCCACCGACACCGCCATTGAAATATGGAATAAGTTAAAAGGATTTATTAACTTTTAAAAGCTTCGCATAACAAAGCCAAAAGGCACAGACGAACAAACGAGCGACAACAAATAAAGTAAAGTTGACTTTATACAACGACCAACAACAATAACAAAATATTACAACAACAACAACAAAAAAAAGAAGGTATGCCACATGGTTTCGATTTATACGATAGGATGGCATTGATGTACCCGACTGCAGCTATGTGTTTACTGGTTGGGTTAAAGGACTTCCTTTTAAAGTGATGCTTCTTTCCTGCCACAATAGATAAGCGCTTTAATACTCTGCACATAAACCTTATAAGCAAAGGGTATATAAGAAATTTAATATAAATAAAATAAATAATAAAATTTTAAACCATATAAAATTAATACATCTAGTAGAAATCAAAGAATATCTAAAGCTTAGGATAGTATTATTAAATAGTCAATTTACTATGGCCAGGAAATAACAAAATGTTTTATTTCAGAGCAAACATTATATTGGAAATTCATGTAATTGTTGGCTCATCTCACAGCCAAATCAAGTTAAAGTGCATTGCAGCTTAAGGTGCAAAATTAAGCCTCTTAAGCAGGTAATAATAATTGTTATAGCATATAGTTATACACAAGTAGATAAACATTGAGACAACTTAAGAGCACATTCTACTAGATTGCATAGCATTTTATGTATTCAATTAAATTGGATTTAACTTAGAAGCAAATAATAAGAAAGTAGTTCAATAAATTAGCTATTAAGCAAGTTGAAGAAATGCATATAAAATAAATGCAACAAAATATTTACCTCCATAATAATAAGCTTAAACTTATGCTCAAATTGTCAATGGAACGTTATTGAAAAATATTATTTATAAGTTCAATAAAAATATATATAAAATGAATTATGACATAATTTTGAAAACAAAACTAAAATCTTAAAAAAAATATAAATTAAAATTATATGCAATTTTAATAAAATATAAAATCAATTGTAAAAAAAATATACTTTTAAGTATAGTCAATTTGAATGGAAATTTTGACTCTATAGATTTAGAAATAAATATAAAAAAAACTTGGAAAGGATACAAATAGAATAAAATAACTTGCTTTATAAATAAAATACAGATTTAACGCACTAAACTTTCGCCTCTAGAATCCGTTAACGCTAACTTAAAGATCAGCTTTCTCAAATAGATACTCATATAATGTGTAAATTCAAATTCTTTGTTAACCCTTCCGAAGGGTCATATCCTTAATCAGTCACACATGAAAGTACAATAACACGGATGTACAGACACAGACACACACACACACATACAATAATATATTTGTGAATAAATTGTGATGCCAATAAAAACTATAGAAAGCTCAAACTAAATGCACACAAAGCATATAAATTGGGTTTCTGTCGCCAAGGAAGTTGCAACAGCAACAGCAGCAGCAGCAACAACAACTGCTCAGATATTGCTTCGGCTACACTCACCGGAAAGTGGACTTACAGATACTCTGTATCAAATTTTGCCAAGTAAAATATTAAATACAATTTTTACTGACATCAAACAGATGTATAAAAACCTGAACTAAATATACTAATTACAATCGTTCAAATTGGAATCAACTATATCTATTATTTTATAGGATCGCAAATATCTTGAATTTTAAGTAATTGTAATATACTTTATTATTCAATGTCTACAGGGTATTTAAAGTTGAAATAAATAAACTGATTCCCGCTGCTGCATTTGATTCAAACTGTATGTACATTACCCTCTCGTTTTGCCATTGTGTGTGTGTGTGTGTGTGTATATGTATGTTCTTTTTTCTGGCCATGGCCAGTTAGTTCGTTTTGAGCCACAATTTGAATTAAATACTTTTTACGCGATGCCTTTGTGAGGCTGCCGATGATGGTGTTGCTGCTGCTGCTATATTTTTGTTTCAATTTCTTTCTCTACACTTTCTATGGAAATTAGCACACTTTTCACATTTTATTTTCTTCCTGTTGCTGTGTCCGCTTTTGGCTAGCAATTCCAGTATTTAATCTGTATTTTCTCCTTTCGCCCCTCCACGCTGTTCTCTTTGATTCCCTTACACGTTCGTAAATTCAAAAGTTCGGAAACTGTTAATAATGTCGACAGGCGCACGACACAAGTATTTCATTAGGAGAAGCATTCGCATTCGCATTCGCATCCGCAGCTTCAGTCGCAGTATCCGTTGGATGCCAGTTGGGCACTCGTCACCCAGCTACTGTGTTTCCTTTCATTAGGATTTGGCTTTTTGCAATTTTCGGATACGAAATTCTCTTGATAATAGTTAAAAGCAATTACTCAGCTCTCAATGGCAAATGAAAGAAAAACTAATTAAATCCTTTGTGCCATGACAGACATTTTGTCATACAAACCGAATCGATAGATACTATATATGTATATACTAAATTCAATATGTATAGACAGTTCACTTGGTCTTCTAATACAATTAACCAAAACGAATGTCATAACCATTCTCTTTTTCCTCCTTGTCTTATGCAAATCAAAGTGTCATTCAAACAACGAGTCTGCAATGCGCCAAAAGCAGCAAAGGATAACTAAAATATTCATTTTTTCCAGTTATGTTAATGCAACGGATGAATCAATATGCTTTCGATTTCAACATTTAATGCCACATTAAAATCATCCATCTTGATATTAGAGGGATCACAACTGGATCCATAATATAAATGTTGCCATCAAGGACAACAAACTGAAGGGCCAGCCAACCACTTAACCAGGTATCTAGCGGCAGGTGCATTGGGCGGCATTGATTTATGCCAATCACGCTTAGCTAATAACTCAGCGACTATTTATGCTGCTGCTGCTGCTGCTGCTTCTGCTACTTCCACTTTTACTCTTGTTGTTGTTGCGATCATAATGACAGCAATTTTTGGCAAAATTGGATATGCTTCAAGCGTTGACAAGTTGGTCACGTGCTACACTTACATACCCTTACAAATCTGGCATATTCTTGCTGATAAAGGCAAAAATCGGCATTGCATTGAATAATAAATAAACGGAATGATAATATTTATAAATTTTTGTAATATATGGTACCAACATATAACTACAAAAATAAATTATATTAATTCTGCTGTTTATGCCACAACTGAAGTACTACCACCAATATTGCGAGAATTTAAGCTTAACTAACAAAACAAAACGATTTAATATATATATTAGTCACTAAGGGAACTGCATAAAAAGCAATTAACATTTCTACGCCCTCTTATATATGCTCCCTCTAAGTCTAAAATATCTAAAACTTGGAGATCTATATAGAATTAAAAAGTTAAACTATTCCAAAAATCACGAAATTTTCAGTTTTTACCAGAATTCCAGAAACCTCTGATATACATTTACAATATAATAGTTTGGATAAACGTTTCACATAATTATACTTTCCATCTCGGCATTGTTTAATTTAACTAAAATCAACAAAACTTAAACATTTATTTCGGGTAAGAAAGGGTATAAAATCTTTGTCACAAACAGAAAAATCAGACAGGCACTCAAGTTCTTCTTTGTTCCCTTTTAAGGAGTACATAATTGACGTTTCATTAGGAGGATTTTGAAAAAGAGTACTATTACCATGCAAATGCCTTAGTAATCGAGATGACGCACTTTAAAGTTACCTTGGCAATTAAAAAGGTCAACTTCTGATGATGGTTAATAAAAAAAAATAAACCAAAAATAAAAAACTTTAACTTGTTTCACACACATAAAAACAGGCATATATATAGAGTGAGACATAGACAATGCCTTGAGCATACGAAAGGGAAAATTTCATAAATGAGCAAGGGGATTCAGCATCAATTTATGCCATAATGATGTTTGAGTAAGGCAAATTGTGTTAGGCCGACCTTCTGACCTTTGGGCTGGATATAGGCAACCTTTTTGATATGCTTGTCCCTGCCTTTGGAATCTATATTATGTAAATTATAGGATTATGTTGTTGATTTAGCATCGCTTACAATTGGCTTAAGCCAGAGCATATTAGAATCATCTTGCCCTCTGTCATTATTACATTTACTGTGGGCCGATAAGGTGTTTATGATGTTAATGTGCTTGTGTATATGTAAGTGCTTATATGTATATATATATGTGTAGTATATGGTTATGTTCATGTGGTACAGCGATAAGGTTTACCCATTAAATTGGACAGCATTCTTTTTGTAAGCCACTAAATTCGCTACTATTCCCCTGGCTCTTTTCCTGGCCACAATGTGATTAATAGCTTAAAAACTTGTTTTCTAATTATTTAACACACGCCCCCGAAAAACTACGACAATTAATTATGTGGCTCAACAATGAAATGCTCTGATGGACATTGTGGGAGATACACACAGCAAATTACAACAATTGCAACTACAACAATAAATTTTATTGTCCTATGCATCTACATGCGACTATGTATGCATATATGTATGTATGTATGTTATGTGTGTGGGATTGTGTAGATGTATGTGTGCATCTATTATATACACTCTTTTAGGGTGGACAATTAGTAGACTTCATTCAAGAAAAGATATTAAAATACTTTAGAATTAATTTTTTTGCTTTTATTGATAAACTGATATAAAATTACGTATACAACATGTTGACTTGATTGGTTTCGAATTTTAGCGAAATCAATGAAATAAACACAAAATATTTTCCAACTCTAATAACATCATTTAAATATCTTTATATTTTTAACTATAGAATTCTTTATTTGAAAATAAAGTATATATTTATTCACCATACGTATACGTAATATTCCTTGGAAATTGTATTTTTTAAAACAACCTTTAAATGATATGTAAAATAAAAATAGTTACTCCCTATATTGATGGATGTTTACTAGCTTTTTCTAGAGTTTGTGACTGGTATTGTAAATATTTGTCCCAACTCTTAATTAGAAAAAAAGCTTTCAATATTCATTGCATTTGATGAAACAAAAAAGAAACAGCCTAATGTATATACATATGGAGACATTCAACATTCCCATAGTGCATATTGTATGGGAAAATGTTTTCTGCTTGTTATGGGCGGCAGGCAAATGAATTAGTCCAGGCCATATATAGGACTACATATGTACAAAAAAACGTAGAGATGCATAGAAATTAAATTGTTTCCAACCAGTTTTAGTACGAATAAAAATTACGAGAAATTAAAGCTGTTGAATAAAATTAAAGCTTAGATTCTGACTAATAGTTAGACTTGTGTTGAATTGACTCTGCCTGTTTAATTGACTCAACCAATTTCATTGGATCATTTAAATAATATGATATACTATTTCATTCTCAACAGATGTACAGAAGTGAATCCTCTTTAAAAATGGTTTCAAATTAAAATAGGTAAATTGGATAAACAGTTTTAGTGCTCATAACAACATAACATTTACTTTCAGAACTAGATTCATGTTTATTATTTTTAAATGAAAATCTATGACCTTTAAAACTTGTTCGAGATAAATCCCCTTTTCCAAAGAAGAGCTACGTTTGTATATACATATAATTACACATGTATATACATAAAAATATATACATATGTGCTTCAATATGTTGCAGTTGTGTTAATTGTTTTCTAGGCCTGGCATGGTCATTGTCACAGAAAAGACACTCATTTAATGGCATTGCACATTCATTTTAAACTTTTTAATTAAACACCATCCTGTGACAAATTATTTTAACGAGAATTCCCTCTTCGCCAATTGCCAAATGTAAATAGAAATTGGCTTTAAGTAAAACAAAATGCGTTCTAAAAAAACTGAACAACAAATAAGAAAATAAACCACCAAACAAAAAAAAAAACAACCAAAAACAAGTTGCAAAAGAAATCTGCTTAAAACAATTATATAAGCATAATTGGCTTTAATTGCTGCCAGCAACATCATCGCAGTTGCCATTGCCATCGTCATCGTAAGGCCAACTGGGAAAACTTATGCCCAAGTGTGGGTCATAATGGCATCTATCAGTGGGGGCGACGACACCCAAGGAGTAGGCGGAAACGGAAACAAGTAATTTTGTGGGGCAAAGTTACGAGTACGACACAGACAACAGTAAATCAGCAACAGCAACAAAATAAATATAATAAGAAGAAGGATCTAAGAAATATATGTTTTAAGTTTACGAGTTTCTCTTGTTTCTCTTCAATCAACAGGTTTCCCCTAAAAGATATATGACATAAGAGTTCTCTTCAATTAAGTTGAAGCTGTTATATCTAGTATTATCTTTTTCATATTTCAACTACTTAAAGCTTGGTCCATAATATTTATAGATAATCTTGAATTAAGAGATAATATTGTTTAGAATTAATTCAATAAACAATTGTTAATTTTAATTATTAAAAATCATCAGATAATATATTAAATAGTTAACCAATTAGTCAAAGATTCAAAAAATTGGCTAACTTAAAAGAGACGAACTTAATTTTTGATATAATTAATATATAAATATATTTTTTCCATTAGGCGAATATGTATGTATGTATATCTAATTGTGGATACAACAGGACACTCTTCTTCGTTCAAATATTTAACTTAAAGAAGCAAATTTTTTTCCACTTATAAGCTGAAAATATAATGAACTGTACACTAACAATTTACTGCAAACTGTATCCTGCATAAGGATACCCATAGCAATAGAAAGAGCCACACAGAGACAGAGTCTGAGTCAAAATGGGAATCTGAGTAGGAATGGTAGTAAGAGTTGTGTAAATAAAGTTGTACTTTGGGGTAGGACTCATTAAACTGTGTCTGCTGTTGCCAAAAAGAGTTGGGATTAAGTGTTGCAAGTGCGGTACGTCTGTTTTCCTTTGCCACCCAACGACTAGTTGTTGAGATAATAGCTTGATTGTTGATCAAGTAATGAAACCACCAACCGAGAATGAGCTCTCACAAGTCGAGTAAATCTCAAGCTAAATAATGAGAGAATTATAATTCAGGCATTGTTCATTAGCGGAAGGACATGGCACTTAATTAAAAATGTTTGCCTAAATTATATACAGACAATTAGAGAGGCAGACTTGCTGTAGACACTGACTAGCGGCCAAAAACATTTTCCATCCATTGTAAGTCTGTCTTCCTTTTGACTAACAATACACATAAATACAAGCTATTAGGGATCTCGACTTTCTGAAGAGTCCTCACTTGTCCCTATTGTGCAAAGTTGCAAGTGGCCAGCACTTTATATTCCTTTATTTTTTTATTTTTTTTGTCTAACATCTTCATTGTTGTTCGCATAAATGTGGTGCGCTCGAGCAGCGCTAATTAATTGTTTAAACAATTGCGCTCTAACGGCCACCACCATCACATTGTCTGTGACCTTCTCGGTCATAAAAACCCCCAGCTCCAACAAAAAATTGTTTTACGCGCACAGCACACACACACACACACACACACACACACACACACAGAAGTGTCACAATTTCAAGTTTGGTCTCCTCCTTCTGTCTGTCTCTTTCTCTTTCTCGCTATGGCAACCAAATGAGACCGCATAAATTTTGCAGTCCGCCATGCCACGCGCCTCAGTATGATGCAATAATTGCGCATTTCTCTCTAACCCTGGAATATGTGGCATAAGCTACGCACCAGGACACCAAAAGCAAGTGTCACATCATGTCAGTTAGCAAATATTTGCCCGAGTTATGTACATATGTGTGTGTTGGTTCATTTTGACCAAAAATGTAAACCCAATTGTAATTAAGCGGGTCTCATATCTGACAGCCAAGTCAGGCCAAATATTTGGTAGAGGAGAATCTATATAAAAAGCTGTTCATGGCCTTTGGAGAATAACAAGAATTTGGTTGCTACATTTATATAAATTTGAGAATAGATATAACATATTTAACAAAAAGGGCAGCTTTCTTATAAAAAAAAAGTTTTTAATGCCTTTGTTGTAAAAAAACTAAAATTTTGAACATTTTTTAAAACACTTCCCCATATTCAAAGGATATTACATAATTATTCATATTTTTGAAGCTCACTGCCAAAACCCATTTCGATCATATAAAATATGCAACAATATATCTGAGTTATTATATTTCTTGCAGCTTTACTACTAAAATATATCATCAGTATTTGGGTTAAAAAAGAAGAGATAGTTGTTAAATAAAGTTCATTCTTTTGCATTAAACTATTAGTTATTAGGCGACTAATTTGCTCTTTAATCTGTGAGTATAGATTGCAAATAAATGTTAGAGAAAAATTCTTACTTTTTGTAGGATGTAATCTAGCTCCTTTGAATTTCAATTTTAAATCCTTGACTTGGTAACTGTACCCTCACTTAATGTATATATAACTTTTTGCGTTTTCTGCATTCGTTTTCCTAACATCTTTGGTAAATTAAGATTGCAGTTGAAGTATTTTGCTGTTTTTTGGTGTAACCAAATTCTGAACTACAAATAAAGTTTTTTCTTTCACTTGTTACTCTTCTTATACATTTTGCACTATAGATATTTGTCCTTTATGTCAATTTGTATTGCAACTATCATGGTAAATACATCTTCTGACTGCAATAACTAAAAATATCAATATCAAATAACCAATTAGAACGCGTATGAACTCCAAATACAATAGTGAGGGCCCCTTCACATCAACTGTAACAAGGTAAATGTATCTATATGAAATGTTTACTCTGTCATTCTCATCAGATTTCACGAATTTAACATTGTTTGGGATAACGAAACAGTTTACATGTGATGCTTAATTCTATTATTTGGCCTTAGTTGCGCAACATTGGTCCTTGCTGCCAGTTTTGCATGGACATTTGCAATCTTGGCTACATGAGCAATTATCACCGCACTTGGAATTAGTGCATTTGCAGTCTACAAAATTTAATTAAATTTAACGAAAGTCTTTAGAGATTATTTTACAAATTCTACTTACCGGTACCACAGCCCTTGCAAACCATTTTACTGTTTGTTAATTACGAAGATTTGTAACTGAATGGTTTAAGGCAACAGTTATCTGATTATATATAGACCTGATCACTAGCAAAGTGCCGCGTGGAAAATTTGCACTCGATTGCCAATAACGTGGAAAAACGTGCGCAAAATCAACAAAAAAATAAAACAGACAAGCCGCAGGTGATAGATAAGATAAAAATGGTCATTACATGATGACTCAATTGTATATAGAAAATTTTAAGGGTCATGCCTTCTATTTCTATACTTATGGGATAAAGTCAAATTACCGCAAATTGCTAAAGTTTTTAATTGTTTATCTCAGTAGCTGGAAACATAAACGCAACATGGCTGCGGTCGAAATTGTTCGATGTTTTTCCTTGTGGCAATCAGCAAACAAAAATCTTTTGAAGCGGATGCAAAAATTAGACTTTAGTTCACGACCAGAAATAACAGAAGGAGCAAAAGTAGCAGCTTGCAGGATGAGGTCAAATTATTAATTTAATATGCATCCGCTTGGACTTTGGACTTCCGTTGCCGCAACAGCGTCAAAATGCTGGTTTGTGGTTGAGAAAGTTAAGTATAATTCTTCAGTACACCGAAAACCCCACTTACCGCCCTCTCTCTCTCGGACAGAAAATTGTTGCCATCAGAACCTATGACACAGAATGGCCACCATTTCCGTAGCGCCTGGTCCACTTCCTTTCCTGCTGCTTGCCTTCGCCTGATTAACGTTTAAACTCATTAAGATAACGCAATTTTTGGCGTTCTTCTTAATTTCGAGCATCTTTCGAGTAGCAGCAGCAGCAGCTGGACCTGACCCATTCCCCCAACCACAGTCGACTTCTCATCTATCGCTCGCAATTGCTGCTGCGGGGCCAAAGGTCAGCAAGCTGGAAATCTGTTGCCATTGTCTGTGTAGCTTTCTCTATCTCTCTTCCTGTCTCCTTCTCTCTCTCTGCTTGTACTCGTAATTGGTTTGTAAACAATTTTGCCTTCTCTTTGACAATTTGCTTGGCCATTTCGTTTTTGGCTAATTGCAAATTTGAAACTTCCATTCCGAGCTTCTTATCAAAATCAAAATTAAAGTTCGCATAGGGCGAAGCGGCCTTCTGGCGTGTTCACGCTCAATTAAAGTTTGCGGCTGCTGGTTTATTTTTTTTTTTTTCTTTTACCTTTTTTTTTTTTATTTTTTTGGCCAACGGAGTGGACTGTTTGCATGGCTCATTTGGACGTAGTCGTCCAGTAGTCCGAGACCGAGACCGATGCCGGACTGGCGCGTGTTTACCCGCCAATCAATTCAATTTGTGATTTGTTTGCCCGCGGCTTGGTTTTCATTTCGATTTCGTCAATTGCCAGCGGCCAGCAGTTCGCTTATTAAATGAGCAAATATTTTTTCGGTTTATTAGATAAATGCAGTTATTATTTTCGGCCTATATGAAAAACATGGGTAAAAATATAAAATTGTAGCTGGCACATACAATATGCCTGCAAAATTTTCACGTTTCAGTTCATTTTATTCGCAATATTTCTTAAAGCGCTTTAGATTTTTCAATCTATAGCTAGAGACTGCCTAGTAAAATTGTGAATTTATATATATATGTATATTTAAAGATTCCCAAGAATTTTTATACTTTTTAGTTAATTAAACAAACTTACAATTTTATCTCTAACAAGAAAAGAAAATTTTCCATTTACAATTAGCTGGTATTTAATGATCTTAATTGACTTATCACCATTATTACCAATTAGAGAAAACAAAACGCGTACTTAAATTAAAATAACAAGTTAATTAAAGCCAAATAATTATGTAGATCAAAGTTTGTGAAATTTGTGTCTTTCAATTAAATAACATCCAGAAGTTATCCTATCAGTTCTAAAAGGTAAATTGACTTTCAAACTTCTACGAGTAGTTAAAAACATATTTTTGTTAATTAACGCTTACCAGAATCTTGTTTAATGAAAATGAACTATAACCCATAAAATACAAATAAATGTCGATGGACATTGGGGTTTTATGGTTTTGTAGCGTATTAAATCATAATTGTAATGCATTCTTTTCTTTGATATTCTATTCATATTTGGAAAATTTTTTAACTATTAAAGGTATAACTATAAAGGTAATTTTTTAAAATAAAATTCTTGAAGCCTCTGGTTTTATTCACTAATAAATAATTTGAACAATAAACCGTTCACACATGTAAAATCGTATACGAAATCTGCTAACAACAGTAGAAACAATTTCTGCTAAAATCTACAAACCGTAGGCAGAATGGCCATCCAACATTTTTGGGGACGACTACGTCATGTGGCCGAACAACCGAGCAACGACAAATGGACAAGAGACAAATGGACAAGCAAAGTGACATGGAACTTCACGCACAAACCGAGAAAAAAGGCAAAACGTTCAAACAGATGCCACCCGGTCTCTAGATGGGCATCCGACTGCTGCCTGTGGTTGCAGTTTTCAGAATTCCAATTCTCATACACACACGCAGACACTCACACTCACACACACACATTCACACTTACAGTGGAGGCTGGGAGTTGAATTGAAGCCTAGGCCAAAAATGGACCCAAAAATGTTCTGCAATATGCGTCGAGTTGGAAAATTCATCATAAATTCCATGCGACAACATGGGAGCCGAACTTTTCATATGCTCTTCAAAATGCCGCAACCCGTCCGCCTCTCCGCCCGCCCGTCCGTCAGACTGTCTGTCCGCCCTTTTTGTCCGACAGCTGCTGCTGGCGATTTTTATTTATACATGAAGCAGATTGTTGCAACAGCTCAACAACTTGACATCAGAACGCCCCCTGATCCAGGGTACAGGGTATAACAGGGTGTTAAATGCACATTTGTAAACTTTAAATGACAATAACTGACAGCTTGGTAGGGGTAAAATTTTTATTTACTTTCTGTCTGAAAATGTAGTTAACCTAAATTTTGATTTGCATACAAACATAAATGTCAAATTGTTGTTGTTTGTTTCTCTTTTGTGGCTTTTTGTGGCTATAACATATTTTATCTAAACTTTAAAGTTAAAAAACATTCGTTTTGCAATTACAACTCACCGCTGAATACTTTACGACCATTCCTAAGAGACATTTTATGACTAGTGAATGATGATCAGGAAAGCAGGAAGGCAGGCAGGCAGTCAGTCGCCTTCTTGCAACTGCAACCCATTATGTCTTATCCTTATGGTAATTGCTATCATCGTCGGTGTCATCAATTGAAATTGCTTGGCATTAAAAGTTATAAGTTTTCATCACTCGCTGACGTTCAGATATATCAAAAGTTTGTCAATCTGCCAGCAAATGACGAGCATCGACAACGATGATATGCCACAGTAGAATGTTATGCAACGCGATGCTGACGTGCCAATGTCACAATTATTTAGAGACCCACCGTTTTAACACCTTTCCTCTTTTCAGTTGGGTGTTGCATACATATACATATGTTGGTGTTGGCGTTGGTGCAACTGCTGCTACTGCAACTTCAGAGGTGAAAGGTTGACGGAAATCACTCGAGTAACTTTTTTAATGGAATCAAATCAAATTGTTCGGAAGCTATAAAAACCGATTGCACGGAAGCATTTTGAGTTGTTGACAGCAGGTGTAAGAAAAGCTGTGGTAGTCGATGGCAGGCGACAAGCGGCATCATCGCCTGTCATCGAGGTGCAAACATAGAAAACTTCCTAACAACAACAAAGGAAACCAAAAAGCAAAAAAATAAAAAATAAAATGTAGATGAAAAAATTTTTGAAGAAGATGACATAAGTGCACTCTAGAGAGGCACTGGCTGCGTTGCCATCAATGGAGCGTCAAGTGAGTGCTTGTCCACGCCCATTCAAAGCTCAGACCAGCCCACCAAAGCCAAACAGTGGCAGCAGCAGCTTTGCTCATGTAATTGGGCAAATGACAATGTGCACAAGGTGCAAAAAGTTTGCCACTGTGGGGAAAATAAAAAAAAATCTATTTCGAAAATTACAATTGTCTACGTTGAGATACCCTGTAAAAGAAATATAAAATTTAAATTAAAATTAAATAAAAAGTAGGTGCAGATAAAAGACGCTTTTTTTTGCTTTAAACTTCATTAATGATATATTTATTGTCTGTTAACTGTGAGTGATTTTAAATGGAAATGATTTTTGTTTTGAATTAAAACTTTATTGAAACTTTATAATTTGTCGAGTGGGTCAATTTTTGGCAATAAAAGTTTGTTTAAAGTGGTGTTTAGTAATTGAGAGTTTATATTTTATAATTTGGTTTCATTTCATTAGAATTCCTATATAAAGAGATATATTTTCTGTTTTATTATATTAATATTTTATTAATATACCCCATAAACAGACAAATACAGGGTATATCATGGTGAAGACTTAAAACTGCAAAACTGTGGTTATATGGCGCATAAGTTTCCGTTTCTATGCCCTGCACTAGCAAAGTTCTAAAACCCTCATAAAAATCGACCATAAAGAGTACCACGAATCGACAAAGAAAGATAAAGAAAATAGAGAAAGAGAGTGAGAGAGAAATATAATCTTAGGAAAATCAGAAGGGTGGAGAAAGAAAGAGTGCGATAGAGACAGCAAATATGGTTATAAATCAACTTAACAGCTTGATCCTGCTAATAATTCTCATTGACACCAAGTTTAGGCCGCCACAATGAACTTGAGCATTGTGTGTGAGGGCGCAAAATTAAGTTAATCAATTTGGGCCACGCCCCCACCTTATAGACAGCCACAGGGAATGCAAGTCCAAATTGCAATTGAAGGGAAAATGGAATAAATGTTCACTCCACATTACATTTGTCTTGCCGACTAACAGATTAATTGCCAATGAGAGTGTACAAGTTCGAGCTGGAAAGTTTTTCAGAGAACACACTTTACTCCTCTTCGTGCTCCATTGCGTCCAACCCCCATTCCCATTTCCATCTCACTCTATGTGTGTATGTGTGTGTGTGACACCCAGAACGGGACCACGTACATTTTATCTCCCACATGCTGCTGCCCCCTTTTCCTACCCTACAAACTCTCTCTTTCTCTCTCTCTGTCTCTCAACACAATTCGAGGTTTTTGAGGTGAAACAAATTTCCGGTGACATAAACTTAATTAGCTTTTGTTCGGGCTTTTGTTTTATGGTTTGCGGGTGCAAGTTTCTCTGACTCCCTTTACCCACCCCCCACCCCTTTATTTGCCTCTTGGCAGCCTGATTGTGGAGGACTGCGACATCTTTTTTGTCTGCTGAAAGGCAGGCATTTAGTTTTGATTTAATTGCAGCACTTAACAGATTTTTATCTTTAAGTTTTCATCATCTTATTCTTCTGCTTCTACTATATTCGTTTGTTTTAGGAAAAAAAAAATATTTAATTAATGGTTAACTTACCATAAGCCGATGAAAACTTTACCAGCAACTTACTCTTCAAATTTAATAAAAGAAAAAACATTTTACTGATAATATCACAACCGCAAACAAAAGATGAACACAACTAAACTCACACACGCACACACAGACAAACGCACACACTTAGGCATGTATGTATGTATATGTATTTATATATATTCAATACAAACATACAGTTATATCAAGAACCAGCAGGAGAAAAAATAATGAAATTGAAAACTGAGCTAACGGTAAACGTAGTTGCCCTCCACTTTCCCCCTTTCTAAGTGTATACATAGGTAAGGGTAAACTCAAATAAAAGCTAAACAAAACAAAAGTGGTTTTTGGGATTGCCAGCAAAAGGGTATCTTAAGAATGTAAAGGATACGAAGAAACGGATGGCATGAAATGAAATGGAAATGGAAGCCTGGGTGGTCTTAGGAAACAAAAAGCTAAGAAAAAAAAACAACAAACCAAACAAAAACTGCGTATACAAGTCAAATGGCAAAGAGCAGCAGAGAGAAAGGAAGAGAGACAAAAGAGTGAGTTAAGACCCGTAGGAATTGAAAGTACGACGTAAGAGTGCAAAGTTTATAAGCACATTTCCAACATAACTAATAAGAAATAAATGAACGAGTGTTATTCTCCCTCACTCTGTGTATGTGTGGGTGTGTGTGGGTGTGTGTATGTGTGTGGGAGTTTAAACTGATTTCTTCAATAGAAGATCTGAAAATAGAACAAATCTTGCTCTATTGAGAACAAATAATAATTGGAGCAATTAATTAGGAAATTAAAATTATAGCTCAAATAACGTTTAACCGTCATTTTATACAAAAAGTTACAATTTTAATGTTAATAACAATAATTATTATATTATATATTATTACAATTAATTATTATATATTTTATAATGTATTTGCATAATACTAAAATAAAAAATGCTTATTTTTAAAAGCTTACAAGTTCTTTTATATGGTTTCGAAAATTTCTTAAAATTCCGTTTCATCAATGCATTTTTATTTACAAATTATAAGTGTTTCAAGTGTTTATAATTTCTAAACAATTTTTCCTTAAATATTTAATCTCATATTTTATATTTTGTTCTAAAATGTTGTAGATTTCTATAACATTTCATAATAAATACTTTATTCGTATACCATTTCATATAAGCCTTAATTTCATTTATATATGTGTATATACTATATTCCAAGTCTAGTATATACTTTGAAGTATTATCTATTCCTTGAACACATCTATTTCAATATTTTATTCATAGATTATTTTCGTACAAGTTTCAATAGAAAAATCTGTAGTAACTATGCTTTTTAGGCTAAAGCTGCTTTCTTTATATGTAAAAGTTTTAGTAGGAAAACAAATTTTTTATCTTTAGTCGCCTGCACATATGAAAAGCTGCCAATAACTGTATGTGTAGGTGCGCGTGTGTGTCTGTGTGGTTGTAGGAATGTGTATGAGTGTGTGTCTCATAAATACTTTATCAGAACCAAAGACTAAGGTTAAGTCGCCTAAAGGTACAAAAACTTTTATATGCCCAAGCAAAACTGACGATATAATGATCTCCCTAGGGTGTCAAGGGGCGTACATACACACAAATTCACACACATATATACATATATATATAAAAAGAGAGAGAGAAAGCTGATTAGGTTGTGAATTGAGATTCCAATAGCATTCCTTGGCATCACCTTAATCGGCTGACAAAGTTACTTATAGCTCTCCGCCTCTCACTTCTGCCAGCCACATACTTACTATACTTCCCGGACAATATTAACAGGAAGTGAAATCAAAAGGTTGCCTTTTACTTGATTTTCTCAATTCGAAAGCCCCAGCGCGAGTCCGGAGTCTGGCAAACCAACCATTGTTCATGCCGGTTGTAGTTTAACTTCATCATCTTCACTTGGTCGTGGTTATAAAGGAGAGAAAGGGAAAAGGGAAAGGGAAAAAGGGAATGAGAGAAAAATGCTTCTCTCCTCATCTCTTGATTTGACTTGAATTGGGATGGCTTTGGGGCTGACTTGGCACCATTCTCCCGTTTCTGGTTTCCGTTCGTTTCAATCGTCTACAGAGTTGTAAGTTGTTATTGTATAAGCAGCTCATCTGCGGCTGAGCACATTTTATTTGCTTCAAATTGAGTTATGCCTAATGAAAATCAAATAAGCCGCAATCGAGCCGGAAATGTTGGCTAAGATCTCCTGAGATGGTTTCAGTCATCCAGCCAACCAACATCATAATGATGATGATGACGATATTGATGGCCTTTCATTTGGTACGATGGCCCTTTGTGTTTTGAATCAGTTTTAATAGCTTTATATGTAGATGTATGTTAGCTTCATTCTTCATACTATTCATAACTCTTGTTTTGTGCTATTCATATTATTTTGAATAAATAGTTGTGAATATTGAAAAGTGATTCAAGATGTAAATCAATTAAAATGTCTTTGAATTAACTACCACTTATGTATGATGGATTTTGAATATCAAGAAACTTTAACATTTCATTTACGTACGCCTTTTTGGCCCACATCCACTTAGCCAACATTGGCTGAGTGGCTTCCTGTGAGTGAGTGTTATGTACATGAAAATATGCATATTTTATACTTTAGTTTCTCTCCATCTCTCATCTCTCACTTTCTATCTGTGTATGTGTTTCTCTGTATAAAATTGCTTTTTCTCTCCTCTACAAGTATCTGTTAAATTTTTCCTCCTATCCCTCCACTGACAGTAGTTATTCTCCCCAAACAGCGACATGTTGAGTGCAAGTGTGGAAAATTATTTAATGACTTTTCTGAATTTGAAACGGAATATGTAAGTGCGTTGCGGCAGTGTGCAAAGTATCGCAATGATGAGGCCAAATATTTGCATATACAAACATGGCCCAGAAGCAAAAAGGCAAAAGGCTGCCAAGCGGTTGACTTGTTTGCAACAGCCAAGTGCCAAGTAATTTGAACCCCTCCGAGCACCTCCGAGCATCATATAAGACTGACGTCTCTTCCCCTTCATTTTATGTTTTTTATTTTATTTTTTTTTACAACAATTTTATTAATTATTTATGCGTCTTTGAAGTGCAATGCAGGCCACTTGGACAGAGCACGTCTTCGTCTAATGAAGCCGCACTCGAGCCTCAACACCATCATGACCAGGCAAGGACGAGATGTCAACATTAATTTGTGTTCCCAGCGACACTCACAAGACAGCTGACAGCAGCTCACAGGAGCAGGAGGCATAGTCGAGCAGCAGCATATAATTTGTAATTAATGACCAGTTAAAGACTGGGAGGGAGAAAGAGCAAAAGCATTGGAAATCTTGGGTCAGAGTCCTGGAGACAGTGAGACTTTTGCGATTTACAGTGGCAAAATGGGTGACAGCCAAACGCTGATTTATGGCAAAAGACCGCAAAATTTATATGCCATCTACCGACTAGGCAAAAGTGACTCAACTTCTACCTATTCCCCCTTTCAAATGTTGCGCCTTCTTCTCTTTACAGTTGCTTGTACCAACTACTGCTTTTTGGGGTACTTTTGAATAGAAATATTGTATGAAACAGAAGCAATTTAATATAAATATTCATATTGAAGAGTCAATTTGAATGAATTGGAAAAAAATGCGGATTTCTCTATGTTACTTAGGATTCCTTTGTTTTGAGGTTAATTGATTACTTAAATAACCATATACAAAGTATTATTAAATTTTACAAAAGAATAAATCAATTTAAAAGTTATGAAAAAAAATACAATTTTTTGCAACTTGTACAATCATAAATCTGTCATTTATTGAATTGAGATTTATTTACGGGTTTTTGGTATTTAATCCAGTATTACTACAATGCTTTAAAAGATACTTCACTAATTGGCTAACTAAATGTCTAATATACTTTTTTCCTATTCAGCATATTTTCCATCTTATTTATAACTTCAAGGCTTAAATATTTTACGTCTTAAAAACTTTCAATTATGGAAAATTAAGCCTTTAATAATTAGAAAAAGTTTGTACACTCAAAGCTAAACTGTTTAATTAACAAACTGATTTCCGATATATGCTTCAAGTGTAAAGAATTGTCGGTTTCACTTTGTGTATTTCCTATCGAATTTTTTTCCATCATTTGAATGTGAAACGTCAGCAGGATTTCTAGAAGGCTTGCCTTTAGTGCTCATCTGGTAGCTTCTCTCATCCTACCCATTTTTGGTAAAAGGATATGCAAAAAAAAGAAAATATTGGCCAAGCCTGTGAGCTCAGTTTCATTTTGTAGCCAAACTCATAGATCCCAACCAAAGCGCAATTTGTCTTGTGCCAGCAGCTTCGATTCTGAATGCCTGAGCTCTCTTACATTCATGTTGTTACGGTTGCTTCTCAATGTTAGTATTCGTTATGTTGCTGTTATTGTTGCTAAAAGACATATCAATTTTTTTTCGATTTTTTTTTTTCCTTTTGACTTTGTCTATGGGTCTGTTGTCACTCGACTGACTTAGCCCCTTTTGAGTTGGCACTGTAAGCCATAAGAACTGAGTTCCCAGGACCATTCAAATTGTAATTCCTCAATTACACCAGTGTCTATAACTTGCCTATGAAAACAGTTCGTATTCAGTTCTTATTTTTTTTTCTCTTAGCTGACGACATTTTCATGCGCATCGTAAGCCAATGTCGCTCAATCTTTTGATTAATGGCCTCGATTCCGATTCGATGCTCTGACAAACATAAAACAAACAGAAAAAAAAAGAAAATATAAAGAAAAACTCTCAACTAAGTGAAACACAACATGCGAGATAACACTAAAAGCTCTTTTTCCACTGTATTTATTTTGAAAACCAACTTTGAGCTAAGTGAAAAACAATTTACCCAAATAAACCGACATAGAAAACCTCCAACCAACCACACACACACATACACACACACAAACGTATACACATACATACATACACTCACACGTTTGCCTAATTGTTCCACCGATGGTTCCTGCCGCATGTTTTCTTTTTGTTGCCGTTTTTCAAAGGGTGCGTGGGAGGGGGAGCTAGTAAAAAAATCTGCAAATCCAAACTTTTTGCTTTTTATGTAAGCTTCCTCCATGATGAAGGAGTATATTGGATTTCAAGGCAGTGACAAGTCTAATATCGAATGCCTAAATAACGGCTACAAAATACAAAGTATTAAAAACAAAAAGTGGCCTTAAAAATCTTAGAATTCCACATTTAAATGATCTTTTCTTTTTTCAGTGAGAGTAACGAATATTGTTAAAAAAATATTATATCCAAAAAGGCCTTGCCCTAAAATTAAAAATGTTATAAAAACTATAAATTAAAATATTTTAAATGTAAAAGCTTTCACTGAAATACATATTTAGACATTCGAAAACATATTTATAAATAAATTTCAGAATCTTAATAAGAAAATTATCCTCCAAAACTCTAACGCGATGATAAAAATTGAATATAATATTTTTCAAAGTTGTTTTTAAATGCGTTAGAAATATTTCTTCTTTAATATAAAACAGAGCCTTGGTTAGCAGCTCAGAAATAATAATAATATTATATATAATATAATTATTAAAGTTTCTTTAACAGCTTCAATACCTTTTCTTCTAATATTTAGTAAAAATATGCCAATGAAATGAATTGAACTGTAATTGAATTATTTATTTGAAATTAGCAATATAAAAGTTTTAGTAACTGATTTTAATGATAATTAAAATAGTTTTTATTCCATTTGCAATTTAGTACCTAGGAATTCCTAAACGTTTATACATAACAATAAAAGTTTCTATATGTGCATATATCTGAGGTACGAAATAGTCGTACTCAAAACTTCAGCATTTTATCGTTGTTTTATTATGCTAATGCAGGCAACGTTAAAGCACCTGCAACAACGTCCTATATGTTGATTGGCCCCGCCCCGCTCCACTTTAGACATACACAAACACAAACACACACACACATACACTAGGTAGAGTGGCGTTGAGAACCTTTATTTGAGGGTAAACAACAATAGCAATGTTAACAAGTGAAAACTGTGCCAGCGACTTTGTCGTACAGAATGCATTTGTGTAAATGCTTTTCTAAGCAGGCAAAAGCCGCTTAATGGATGATGTCTAAAGCCAATCCCCAACACCTTAAGCAATAGTGCTTCACTTATATTAAAGAAATATATATATTTAAATTTTAAAATATTCTCAAATAAATATAACGAAAAAAATGACTCGTCTCGTCGTTTTAGTCTTGGCCAGGTCGTTGCCTGAGAACTTCAGCAGACTGTAAAATGAAATAATTATGAGCAATAAATTTGCAGGGTGTCTTGAAAAATTGTGGCGACGTTGATAATGAGCCTCTTGCCTAACGCCAAAAGTCTGTCGCTTGTCGATTGTCGCCTACTGCCAACCGTGGCAACTGTCAAAATAAAAAACAACAAAATGAATGAAAAAAGATTTTTAGAATTTCTAATTGGATCGATTCGAGGACGAAACTTGAATTCTTAGCATGCCATTAAAAATTCCATCGAATTTCTATCGCTCTCTCTCTCTCTCTCTCTCTCTCTCTTTCTCTCTTTCTTTTTCTCTATTTTTGCCATCATGGCTAATTCAATTTAAAGGCCTCCACTGCTTCAGTGAAGCAGCAAATCCACTTGCATGCCCAAAAACCGGCTCCAAGGCTCATATATTATCAGTTCTGTTGCCGTTGTCGCCATCGTCGTCGCCTGGTTGCAGTTGCACGTGCCAATCTGGCCCTGCACGCTTTATCAAGGCGCATAAATTCCACCAACGACGTCGACAATGCTGTCGCACAGATTTATTTTATTTACAGAGCCAACTCCTTCCTATGGCAACTCGTTTTTATATAATTTCAATTATCGCCTCTTGGCTGTTGGCCATAAATTAACTAAAAATTCTGAGACGTTCCAGACGCCTTGCACCGATTGCATGTGAAATATTCCACTTTGTCACCGATTTAATTAACTGCAAATACGACAAATATTTTAAAATGCAAATTTCATAAACTTGAACTTAGAAATAAAGTAAAGTGAAATATTAAAGAATAAATTAATTTTATATTTCTGTCATTTCAAATAAACTTCATAGAATTGTTTTTATTCAATTAGGTATAAAGAAAATTTTAAGTTTATTAAATTGACTGGAAATTGTTAGTTTAGAATGAGAGAAATTGCTTTCTATTTATTTAGTTAGATAAACAAAGTTATTATTGAGAACTACTAATTCGTTATATTTTGGGAAATTGTATGACAATTTCTGACTTAAATGATCTTAGTATATTAGAATACATTGTATTTATAATTTCAACATTAATATTCTTACTTTAACTGTATTATACCAACAATCATTTATTTAAATTTATTAAACTGCTTTCGTTGTTTTTTGTAAAGGGAAGCGTCTACTTTTGAAAACAATAATTCCATTTGGTGGTTATAAACTTTTTCTTTTTTTAAGCTTAACCAATATTGAACTCTCTCTCCTTCTCTGTCTCTCTCTATTTCTCTCTCTACCTATTATCATCATGGTTGGCCACACCAAAAATACATCACATAAACAAACAAATCTCTTGCTTACAGTCGACTGACATTTTTTGGCCAAAAAAATAAAAACTCTTTTACATGAACTGCAATAACAAAACAGAATCGTCGACTGGGTAACAAACGGAAACAAACAGCTGCATTAGCTGGCACAAATCAGTAGCAACAACAAACCAAAAAGTTTAGCGCAGTCACTTAAAAATTCGAAACACAAAACGGAAATATGCAAAAGCTTGGTCCAAACCAAAATACTCACACACACACACACACACACATAAAACGACAAGCAAAACCGAAAAAAAAAACGAAACAGAAAACGGAAATGACACAGCCGCCATGTTTGCCATGTTGGCCACTTTGTAGTTGGTGTTGTTGCTGTTGCTGTTGCCATTGCTGTTGCTGATGTCTGGCAACTGTTTTTGCTGTTGTTGTTGCTGGTTGGTTCCTTTGAAACGGGCCGTTAACGAGCAGACGAGAATGAGGACAACATCATTACATACCTGAAGATTTATGAAATGCACTTTGATTGCGCTTAAGCCAAAAGAAAGTACAGGTACTGGTAGTTAGTTGTTGTTGTTGTTGCTGCTGCTGTTGTTCAACCTTATGTGAGTGGCAACTTTGCCGTTGCAAATTAGTGATAATGAATAATTTCCCCAGCGATAATTAAGTGCATCATTAAAATGTTACCAGCAACAAAATTGTAGCTTCCTTGTAAGCCACCTGAGACTGCCTAATACTAAACGCTTTTTCCCAATTACCAAACAGCAAACCCATCAAAGTCGAAGGTAAAAGTCATTTTCTGCCTTAACTAAGATTAACGCTGACATAACTACACTTTTCACTTGGTCATTTTGCAAATAGTGCACCATGCGATATTGGTTAAGTTCAATCCAACAGGACATTCCTGTCAATTTTTCTTTTTTTTTTGGTTGCAATAGAAGCCTGCGGCTTTGTCTACTTTAGACTTTTCGGATGTGGCTCATGTGCACGTTCAGATAGGTTTGAAAATGAACATCAAACTTACCACATGATTTCGTCAATGCAAAGACGATTTATTAATTCTATGTGGAATTTTTTTATGATTTCGTAAATATTCTTAATAATTGTATAATTATTGTTTTTATTCTAAGTTGTTGAGTGTTGAAGTTGTTTGACTTTGAGAAGAATTTTTAAATGAACTATTTTATTTTAAAAAAAGGAACTATGATTATATTATTTAGCATAAATTGATATATATGTATATACATATGAGATATTTAGGATTGTATTCCATTGTCTTATCTCTAACGATACCTTGGCCATTGGAGTTTAAATATAAACTCTAATACAAGTACAACAACTCCAAAAGATAAGCCAAATGCTAATACAAATAAGGCACCAGATATATCCGAAATATTAAGAGGCTTTGGTTCCTGTTTAAGTATGCGACCATTATTGAGATCTAAAAGGATCTCCTGAGTCTTTTTATCCAAATACTTGACAATACTCTAGCCAATAGAAATCATAAGAGAATATAATTAATAAAAATGAAAGTTTTCTCACCTCCAGTTCCCAATGCACATAGAGTCCTGTCTCCTGGCAGATGCGTATATGTTTGTTTAGAATATCCATTAAAGTCCATCCACGTATCGATACAGCTCTTGTCCAATCAAAATACAGATCATCGTGTAAAATCTAACAAAAAGAAAAAAGAAAGGTAAATCATTTTCAATTCGTGCCCAATATTGACTGTCTTTTTATTCTGACAATTCGATTCTCAACTGCCGCTTGTGTCACATAATTGCCAAATGAGTAGGCACCAGAGGCCAGACGTTCAATGCCAAGACCATAATTTGATAGAAAACTCGCATTGTACAAATAGCTGTAGTCGTGAACTTCGAAATTTTTAGCCAGTATTTGTTCATTGACCAAATCGGAATGTTCCACTGTATGAACCCAAATTATGGCAGGCGCTGACCATTTCCATTGGACATGAGCCCATTTGGCAATCGTGTCGATGGGTGCACTATAAAACGGAATCGTTAACAGGGATTTTAGCTGGCCGCTGTAGATATTTTCCAATGTGATGGTGGCACAAAGAAGGGTGGCCAAATAAAATCGTGCTGCAAACCGATTGAAACTGGAGAGAGAGAGGTAACTTGCCACAAATTGAATTTTTTTTTGCAAATTTGCTACCTACGATAGCGGACTCGATGGCTGCTGTATAAACAGAGCAAATGTGTCCAGCAATGATTTCTCCAATTTCTCTCTATGAGAAAATTTGTTAACATTTCTCCAATCGGAACTTTTAATACAATAATTGTAGTATTTAATCATATATAGGATCAAACTACAGATCAGAACGGTAAACATTAATAAAAGCCAAGTTGCATTATTAAATGGTAATATATTTGTACGCCAAGTGGGTAAAGGTCTGCAATAGAATAATTAGTTAATAATAATACATTTTAATAAATATATTTAATTCACTTACGCCGGCGCTGGACCTAAAATGGTAACCGAGGAACGGGCAATTGTGGTTGAAGTCTCTGTAACTCCATCGTACCAGTTATAAATGCAACCAATAGCCAATTCAACACGTTGCTTATAGATATCCCCGAGCATTCCATCGGCTGTCTCGTTATCATAAATGCTGCCCCAATTATCAGCGCCATCTATCGTTAGTGAATGATATAAATATTCTTCTCTCATATATTTCAATATCACTCACAAGCCTCTACTCTCAGATGGCAATTATGGACCGCACAAAAGGACTTCATTAGATTAGCCTCAGAGCCATGGAAGGCAATCGAACGATTCATTTTATGCGGATTAATTGGATCTACATTACCCTCGCCAGCTGTCTGATGAATTTAAATTTTATTAAGTTACAACGAGAAGATGGGGGGGGGTTGGTAACCAGTCAACATTGATGGTCAAACTATTGTTGGCCCAATCAAGTGTCTGTGCTAATTTGAGTAAATGGCCTTGTAATGGCCACGCCCACGACTATGAACATTGACACTCTATGGCTACAATTTTGGGTTCTTGTTGGAGCGGCAATTAAATGGAAACACGTAATTTAAATCAATGTTGTGCCAAAGCTAAGCCCCAAAACAAAACCACATGCACACGCCTGCGGCCAACTACATATGGGTGAGTGTCCACATATACATACATACATATACGAATGGGGTATAAGTGTGTGTGTGTGCGTTTACAAATGTGCAAAGGTCCTTAAGGCAAACAATTGAGTGCGAACAAAACTTTCTCCAAGTGACAACAAAAGGAACTTTTTCATCTGTTTTATTGTAGTTTTAGTCAATAGCTTTTGGGATGTTACAGTGTGTAAAAAGTTTTGTATATCTCGCAACAGTTCAATAATATTCAATATCTTGACATCGTAAAGCAATTTGTATCATATCATATTTTAATAGATTTCAAATGTGATACTTCTATCCAAAAACTAGATAGATATCTAATACTCTTATATTAAGATTTCCTGGTTTTGTCCTGAAATTTCGTTTTAATTTCGGTTTGTTAACCATTTTTCCGATATCCCAATTAACCTTTTCTGTTATCCACCATAAGTTAATGGGGTGGAGATAACCTCACTAACTATTCAAATATTTGGTATATTTTTAAAAAATTCTTATACTAACTTTGTTTGGTCTTTCTATAAGTAAACTTATATATAATCTGACTTATTTTTTCTACTACTAGCTTTGTATAAAGCCCTTACTAAGTCGAGTAAATTATAAGACAACAATTTGATAACAATTCTAACAACTTCTAAGCTGGACTGTCACATTATACTTAAGTCTATAAACCACTGTGCCATGTAGCAGAGAGAGTGGTCGGATGAAAGGGCTCTTGTGTTGCTACCTCCCTCCTCCCAAAATAAACATGGCCCAAAACATGTGCTTACATTTTAGTTACCCAAAGCGTTGACCGCAACTACAATAGCAAATAACTAAGCACCCACACAGATAAAAATACATATATACACACAAATACACACAGATACTGGCACACATACATACATAGATAAACAGAATGGCCATTTATTCATTCACTAATACAGAGACACAATCATGAGAATAAGGTTGATGAGGAGGACAACGACCAATTGGCTTTGCTTAATGTTGGCTTGCAAATCTCTCCAGGATTTTTGGGTGTGTTTGTGAAAGATTTGGGCGTGCCAACAACCACAACAACAACAACAACAAAAACAAAAACAGTAACATATACATATAAATATAAACTTAACCCACAATTACTTACCACATAATTAGTAACTGTATATGGCACATAAGTAATTGAGCCCATTCTCAATGTTCGCTGCTGTAGATTGAGCAACTTGTTGGGATAAAGTTCAACTGGAACTGTTGAATTTGTATGGGAATGGGAACTGACAAAAGTTTCGTTCGGCAAGAATGCGTCCAGGCGTATAGCATCCAAATTACCAAAGGCACCGACAAACTTTTGTGTCCACAGCTCGAAATTGATGTCGCGGTATGGCAAAGTGGCTGCTGCGGTAACCGTATCCGCATCAGCATCAACATCGGCATCGCCAGATCCCGAAACGACATTCCTCTTTCCTCTACTTGTTGTTGCTGTTGTTGGTGGCCCTAGGGCAATGGCAGATGTTGGTTCTGTTGGTCGCACCATCAGATGGTGTGGGTAGACTAAAGCGCATTACAACGATTTGCCGTTGTTGGACAAGCAAAAGGACAAAAAGAAAAAAAGAATAAAAAAAAAAACAACAAAAGTACAAACAAACAGAAATGAAATTAAGTCGCAGGCAAGTCACATAAAAAAAAAAGTTTACAATTGAACAAGACGCCGTCGAGCGTTGAAATTATTGGCAAGTGCTAAAGTTTGATCAACTGGCCGCCTCTCCCACCCCCCGCCCTTTGGCTGTTTTCTCCTCATGTTTATGTTGTCCTCCCTATGTGACCAGTCGGTTTGTGTTAGCAGCAAAGTTTAGAGTTTGACTTGAGTTTAGTTGAACTGCCAATTCTCTCTAAATATATATACGTTCCATAAAAGTCTATTTTAGTTTTTGTTTCAATGTTTACGCGAGAACGGTAAAAAGGCATCCTTTTTAAGTTAGAGCTTATTTATTTATAATCTAAATTTTAGATAGATAGACAAATAGATAGGTAGATAGAGAGATAGTCAGATCGATAAACTTCATTCGTATACCTTTGATCAACAGAAACACTTTTTGGATCTAAGTTTCGAAAATGTTATCAAATGAACAACACAAGAAAGTATCCTGGAAGTCAATTTTAATCGTGTAAATGTTTTTATAAAAAAAAAAACGAAACCAAACAATTCATTTGAAAACATAACTTATATTATGTTTAAATTATAATACATTGCTTTCTAAAGTAAATAGCGTATCGCCAATAAATTTACAAAAATATAGGAGAATAATTATGTCTCAACACAACAATAAAAAAATTTATATATAGCCAATAATCGAACAGCAACGTCAATATTGAGAAATAAATGAGAAACGGAGAAAGGAATAATTTCCGTATGAATATATTATTATAAGACTTTTTTCCGAAAAAAATAACTACATTGAAATCCTTTTTATCAGCACTCCTTTCCGTTTTTATCATCGCAATTTTATAGTTTATTTTGAGATTAATTTGAATTAAAAGTTTGCCTGTTACATACATTGTGGATAATTTAATTATCCAATAAAGACTGGATATTAATACATGTTTAACAAATTATACGCATTAATAAAGACCTTTACTTACATTGCAATATATCCATGCCCAGCAGAATTCTAGGATCTTCATTCTCACACAGAAACAAATATCGTTTATCCTTAAGTCTTACATTGGCATTTCGTGTGGCAAAATAACGAGCACGTATAAAAAGCGAAGTCTGTGGCAATATTGTAATGAAACCCTGTGTGAATAATTGTAATTAATTTTAATTTAATATGTGTAACAAGTCAGATTAATTTTTTTGCATACCTCCGTCACTGTATTGTTCACAGCTTTTAAAACTTGCCACTTAAAGGCATTATAATCATCGAATTTCGCCACATTAATCCATTGCAACAAAAGTGGACGACTGACATTTTGGAATGCCAATTGCAATGAACTCATATACTCCAATTGAAGTGATGATGATAACAAAGTTTCATTGTACACAATCAGCACAGAGTTTAGAGATGCAAAATATTGTGTGACTATATATATTTTATAATTAGTTTCCTTTAAAAAGTATTATTATGGACACTTTATACTTATGATGTTAAGCAATTGGCTCAAATGACCCAGCACAGGTTTTAGTAACATTGTAACTGGATTCTAAAGGAAACTCTAGCTTTTATAGGCCACAACGATTGTCTGTTGACCAAGAAATTTAATTTAATAATGTTAACTATAATTGATAAGCCAACTGTAAGCCAATTGTCTGACCCGAAGGAAGTCCATTTGTTTACTTTAGCATTAGTTTAATTAAGGGTATACAAGTTACAGCCATATTTACATAGGCATAATAAATGAACAAATAAGCAAATGAAACCCTTTCATTGAAATACAAAAATATATTTTGTAGACAGAAGAAAACTTCTAGATCATAGCCTTAATTTCATATCTTGAGATGAGCTTAGATTTAGATGGCCTAAGCTCTCAGGATTGTAAAGAGGCTCTCTGTGCTCTCTGATTCCTTGAAATTGTTGGCTTTGCTTTTGACATTAAATTAACAATCCATCATCTTGGCCAACGAAACCTTTGCACAACGCAAAAGCTGTCAGTCTCAACACAAACCGAAAGCCAAATCAAATCCCTTTGAGCACCCGCTTGAGCCATCACTCAGTGGGACTTGGCAACGCGTTTAAGTGAAACCAGCTAAATTACATAATACTGGTAGCAACATTCAGGTAAAATGGTGACATAATATTAGGAAGTTGAGTTGGAAAGACCTAACAAAGCTTACCAGTAAAACCAAATGATTTTTAAACATGTACATTATTTTTAGTCAGGAGTTAGTAGGCCATTAAATGAATTAATTAATTTAATAAAAATATAATTACTTTCTTTTTGAAAAAAATGAAATAGTTCAGTTCGATGATATTTAAGACTCAGCTCAATTTTAATTTTTTCCCTTATTCAAACGAAGAAAAATTTTACCTTAGACTTAATATCTTAGCTTCCGCAAGTCCTGTTAATTTATTAACAAAAGAATATTAAACACTTAACAAAATAGTTGAATACTTACTATACGTATTATAAAAAATTAATATACAAAATCAAATCAAATAAAATTAAGCTTCATCTAAGCCACTCAGAATCTCTCTTTAACTCTGTTAATTAATTATTTAGTTAATCATCTATTATATTTCGATGACGAAGCCTTGCGTTAATTATTAGTCCATTATTTAATTTACTCAATTCTAGACTCCATTCTTGACACAAGGCCAATTAACTTGGCCAGGAAACCGAACACAAACAATCTGCAAATACTGAATTGACTTTCAGCATGAATGCGAACAAACCAGGCCAACACAAACCACGGAAACAGACGAGGGGGGAACGGCTGTCGAGTGGTTGGCAGAGCCCGTGAAGCCCGTGCCAGAATGGCAATTGAAACAATTGAATTGGTCAATTGAACGAGGCTGATGTTGCCGCCACCACAGCCACCAGAGCCACCAGGCAAACAGACAAACGTTTTGTCTGAGTGTCTGCCTAAATGTGCGAGTGCTTAACCACTGGCTTATTTGAAATTGAAAGACAGATTAAAGGATTTGCTTCGGGCAATGATGAAACAGAGCTCCATAAAAAAAAAAACGAAATAAAACGAACGAATATATTGTAGAAACTATGGTAACCTTTACTCTAACCAACACACTGTTGGTAAGGCTTTAGGCTAATCAAAAGATATATGTTGTGCGTGTCTGCAATGGAATTTACACACCTCGCCCACGCAAATAACGTACCACATGCCAGTGGCCAAGACGGACACCACACAGATGCACGGTCAATGGCCACAACTTTAGCCTCAGCTCTTGGCCAAAACCATGACCAGACAAATGTCTAGTTTCATCTTGAACATGCAGCATTTTTGGTAAAAGTTTTTCCCATTTAACCATCATTGCAAATACTCTAATATTTTTATAATGAAATTATAAATTCTGTAAAAAAAAATGGATATAGAGTAAGAAAGAATAATATAAATACATAATTAAAAATTAGAAGCCTGTTTAATAAAAAATCTATTATAGAAAAAGAAAAAATAATACAAATAAATAAAAATTTAGAAGTTTGTTTAATAAGTTAGAAAGAATTTCTCAGGTAAACTTTTATAAAGAAAAGGCATCAATATAATATAAAAATAAACATTTTTCATATTTATTTATAATATATATTGACTTGAGTTGATTTATCCCATAATATAGTTAACGAATTGAATTATTTTATGAATAGCACTTATAGAAATGATTACTAAAGCAGTTTATTTTAATAAATATATATTCTCTATCTGATACACAAAATAATATGATTTTTTTAATCTATAGTTACTTCGATTTTTTAAACTATAGTTATTTTCCTTCACTGACAAGCTATGCCTAATGAAAAAAAAATGGATATAATATTCCGAAAGAGTATAGAAAACAAGGCAAAGTTTGACTGGACTTCTGGTTTAGATTGTTTGTTACATTTTGTCTTCAGCCTTGCTGGCATCATCCTTTGCCTTGCATGCAGCCACAAAAACTTTAAATTGCCTTCATTCCCCTGCCTGTTGCCCCATTTGCCTGGCTGTTGCATGTTAAAGTCAAAATTGCCTGCTTGTAATTTCTGCAAAACAGTTGATTTACATATAAATAATAATCAACGCTTTGCACGCTGTGCATTAATGAATACACAACAAAACAACAAATAAGAAAAACAATGAGTAAAACACAATACTGGGTCTGTGTCCTTGAAAAAAAAAATAGAAAATAAATAAAAACGAAAGGCACGCTCTACTCAGGGTTTGTATATGTATATTGTACAATGGTAGCGGCACCAGCTGAAGGGCTTCAGCGCGAAATTGTGCCACTTCATTATGGCTGATGGCGGCAGCAGCAGCAGCAACAACAACTGGGACAAGTGCATAGCTGGGAAAATTAACTGGGTTTTTCTTTTTGTTCCTAGCCCTTCACTAATATTGAATTCATACTATTTTTTACACATCTGATTTGTAGTTTCAATTACTGCTCATGCGGCGTATACTTAATGCATTGTGACAGTTAATATCTGTCAAGTCATACGACAAGCCATGCATAATAATGTATGTATGCGAGGGCGAGGATTACCCATAAATTTTTCCAAAAACAACAAAAGTAAAAACCAAAGACCTAACTATAATGATTCTCTAGAAACTGCCAGGGAAAGTAAATCTATTGAATCATTTCTATTATCCATAAATTTCACTGAATGTAGAAAATTAAATTCAATGCATAAAATATTGACATATCGAAAACTTGTTGATCTACTCTCTTTGATTTGGACACTAATTACCTGTCATATTAACATACTTCGAATTCCATTGTGGAAATTGAAATACTGAATATTTTTGCATCATATATTTTTTATGACACACAATTATGGAGATTGGCATACGCTGAGTGAAACAAATATTTGCCAATTCCTTGATGTGTCTGACTATTTTTGTTATTTCACTTTTTCGGACTTTTGAAAATTTTATTTCTATACCCTTAACGGCATAAATGGTATATCTAGTTTTAGTTTTTGTTTGCAAGGCTTGATCAGTTTATTTTATTATATATTTCTTTTAGCTAGTTTGTTATTGATTTGCAGTTTTTGTAGTTAATGAGTTCCTTTTTTGCTTATTTAGAGAAACAATTTAGAGTTTATTACGTTTGACAGATAATTTTAACATAATATATTATAAACCTTTGCCTTTTATGCTTTTTTGAAAATAAACCTTGTTACTTGATAAAAATATCCCGATATTCGGCAATATTAAAGTTATAATGAATGGAAGGCTGTTATTTTCTCAGTAAGTTAATTGTTTGTTCAGTTATAAAATAATATATTTAAAAATCACCGGGTTAAATAATTCAATTTTGTGGTTTTGGCTAGAGTATAGAAATTAGTGTAGAGCCCAGTTTAGACTTGCCCTTTTCTATTTTTCTTTTCGCTTTGCATTGATTTGCAAACAAACTGGAGTTTGTGTATTATTTGTTTTTGTTTGGTTTTCTTTTTTTTTTTTTTGAATGAATGTTTCGTTTATATACTTTTTTCTATTTTCTTTTTATTTTTGATTTTTTGTATACTTTTTTTATCTGGTGCGAGCAAACACTTGAACATAGAACTAAAATAGAAACACATTTCATTTCCGTAAGACCAGTCAGAGTGGAAACGGAAAATGCAAGATACTATGTACAAGTAGAACAACTGGCAAACAACAAGAGCAACATGAACCAAGTGGAAATAAACTTGGCGATAAACCAACGAAATCGATTGGAAATATTTTAACGAAATTGCAGCTTAAAGTGTCAAGGCAGCATGAGCATGTCGTTGCCAAACGTTGAGAAACTTTGCTTCCAAGGATGTGGGCGTTCAGTGATGATGATGAAGCAGAATAAATGAGAAAGAGGAGGAAAGGACGATGCAATCATTTTCACTGACGTTGAGAGCAGCTCGTTTGATTCAGCTGTCGATGATGATTATGATGGTGCAGCTGTTGTATTGGGTATTTAGATAATACCCGTGCCTGAGCCCAGCTCTAGAACTCAAGTGTGCAATACCAACTGGAGCAGGAACAGTTTAAATGCTAACAATGCAACAACACTCCACTCGGTCTCGGGTCAAGTGTTTAGCGCCGGAAACGAAGTGTAATGAAAGCGTGTAAAGTGCAAATCGAAAAGGCAATACAAGTAACGAGTACAAAATGCTTTCATTCTCTCTCTCTCCCTCTCGTTTTTTATTTTCTCTAAATTACCAATGTCGAGCGATAAGGTAAGGTAACGCAACGTAAAGGTAAAGTGAAGTGAGGTAAGATACAAGTACACCTAAAGGCATATCCTGCACCCAACAAAATTGCTTTGCCGAAAATAAGTAAAAAGGAAAAAGGAAATGTTTCGCAAATGTACTTACATTTCTTCCTTTTTTTTTATTAAATGGACTTTCTTTACCTTTACCTTTATCAGGTACAGCAAAATTATTTTCTTTAATTAAATGCATTTAATTTTAATGTTGTCGAGCTGTGACTTGGCTCCTTAAATAGTCATGGCCACTATTTTGGCAACTATCTTAAATGTAATCACCAAATACAGTAAACACAATCCCGAATGGTTTAAAAATTTAATAAGTATTTATCAATTTGAACTATTTAAATGGGTTATAAATTGTTTAATTTGATTTTATTTTATTGTCATTTTTAGAAAAGATAATTACCAAATGTATTTTTATTCAGTTTAATAAACTGAGAATTACCTGTCAAGGCTTGGGTCCTTATATTTATTTATACAATTAAAACTTAAAAAAAAAATTAGTATTAGATAATCAAAGTTAGTCCTGAATATTTTGTGAATTTTAAAAACTTAAAGGACTTTCTTTAAATAGTTTTCTTAGATATGCAATATAACAAAGAACTTCTAAATCTATAATATTTATATTTTATTGTGTATATTTATATTTAAAGTGTTTATATTTAATGCCCAAATAAGATTTGAATTGGTTTTTGAACTGTGTAATACAAATACCGCAAACAATTTAAATGTTTATTTATTGAATGATTTTTATAAAGTTACAAATAAACTTTAGTTATTTATCAATGAATGTATGTATATAAATATATATATATATAACATATATATAAGCATTTTATGCAATTATATAATCCGGATTCATTCATTCATTTAGGTTTTTTATAGATTTGTTTTCTCATATATGACACGCCTGGGAATTCGCCATTGGGCTTAGAATTTGAATTTTCCAAATGCATTTAAAGCCAGAACAGAGAAAAACAGAATGAATAAAAAGAACTAAACCAAAAAAAATGTTTTCAATTAACCACAAAAACCGTTGGGAGAAAAACCATGGCTAAAACATTTGTCTGTCGTACTTCCCTCCCAATCTCTCTCCCACTCTCTGTCTCTATCTGTGTCTTTTTAAAATGACATTTTTTTCTATTTGTGGGTTTGTAGGTGGGGAGACAAAGCGAAAATCCTTCCTTTTTGTATTGTGCCAACGCATGCAGTGCAACAATTAAATGCAGTCCGCGCTACCATTGAATCCAATGATGATGATGATGCACCTGACCTGACCTGCACGAATGGCAACTACATATACATATACATATGTATGTATGTGTGTACCTGTACTACTGGCTTTCATTTATTCATCGAAGATTGGCTTTGGCAATCAATTGACCATATGTCGTGTATAGACCATGGCCAAGCCTATCCATCAGCTATAGTTTCCTGCACTAAATCAATGCAACATGCGGTTAGGTTCGAGTTTGGGTTTGCGTATTGGGCGGTAATATTGGTCACGGAATTGAAACCAACCGAAATCAATGCGAATTATTTGGTTTTCCAATTCGTTACACTTTTACCAATGCCGTTCAGTTAATTAATAGCCCATTTTTTATTTTTTTTTTATTTTTTTGTATTTCTGATCTTTTAATTGTTTTATTTCTGCATCAATTTCAATTCCGTTTTTGGTTATTGTTCTTCATCATTCAGATGGAGTATCAATTGTTATTTGTCATAGCCACAAAAGTACAAAATTTATTTTATCCAACAAAACCGCCAATTTGCAACAGTTTGTGTATGGGTGTGGGTTGTGTGTGTCTGTGTGTGCGTGTGTGTGTATGTGTGTGTGGGTTCCCACACATTTTTTGCATTGCCCAATTCAAATCATTATAAAATAAAATGAAAAATTAAATCAAGCAGCCATATCGCACTTAAATTTTCTCTACCAAAACACACATCTAATATATACATACGCACAACCACCCATCCTTCCCCTCTCAACACCCGCACCCATACTCAATGGTATATAAAAATTTATGCGCATAAAAGTAGCTATACAACATGCACATAAAATGATTATGACGATTATGTTGTGTAACTGCTGTTGCTGTTGCTCTTGGATATTATGAGAGTATAAGAACAAGAAGAATTCATCCAAACCGGCAAGGCACACCCCCACATACATACGCCCACACATATACACATATGGAGTGTATGTGCAGCCACATTTATTGACACAAATTGCTTTTTCAGAAGGGCATTTGGAAGCCTTGGCCGTCTGCTTAAGATGACATGCTGTTGGCAATACCCTTCCATAGAGCATACTGAATATTTCTTAGATATATGTATATTAGATCAGCATTTCAAAAAGTCGAAAAAGTTTTAGTTAAAGATCTAAGTTTGTATTTTTTATTAAATTAATAATAAATTCTGTTGAACTTTACATGGGGCAAACATTTCGAAGCATTTAATTTAATTTAAAAAACAATTTTGATTCGATGGATATTGTTTTTAACCAAATTTTTAAATTAATTTAAAACATTTTCTTATTTGTTTTAAAAGCAACTTTTTAGCTCTAAATATCTTCCCATTTTGGGGAGACGAAGATTGTTTTAAGCTACTAATTTTAAGATAAAAAGCGTTAAGATAGTGCCTTAATGTTTAAATTATTACTAAATTAAAAGGTTAATTCAAGTTCGGAAATCCTAGTTATTTGTATTAACCAAAAAGGATATAATAAATGGAGTAGGTAGATTGCCAAGCATGTTAAGATTATTTATTATCTGTTAAGTCGCATTTTAAGTTTCATTGAAACAGCAATTGTTTCTGGTTTTTATCCTTTTTAATTTCATGACTATTAAAGTTATATTCGGGAAGTTCAGCAATTCCTTTTCAAAATGGGCACGATCAGCAGAACAAAACGATTTCGTAAATCTTGCTAGAGTATTAGAAATTCTGCATAATAAAAAACTGTCTGTTTTTCGGATATTTCCTTTCTTTTAGGCAATAATAAAATATTCATAAAGATTTCGTTTACGTTATGACAATATTTCAAAGCATATTTTACAATAAGTTCTCATCAAACTGTTTTTATTAGTTTTGCTATAGTTAGAAATTGGTTGAGTTATTTGTATCTTTTGGTTGATTTCCATCTTTTCTTCTCGTTTCTGTGTGTTGGTTTTTATTTATTTTTAAATATTGTACAATATCTTCATATGGTACTATATAACTAGAATATATTCATTTCAATGGCAACATGGCAAGCTGTGTCGCGCAATCATGTCAAGAATTCAATAACAAAATTCGCGCACAGCTGTCACTGATGCTGATGACTGTCATTGATGAACTGACTTACACACAGATACACTCATACATAGACATACATGTATAGAAATATTTATATATATGTATATGTACATATATGCACAATATCAAAATATAAAGCATCTCTCAAGCATCATCAATTGCGTGCGTATGAAGTGCACACTTAATGGCATTCGCCACATTTCGTGGCTGTGCACAGAGTCAAAGTTAATAATAAACTCAACTTGTGCCAATTTTAGAAATATGTACAAATGGGGGGAGATTGGGGGGGTTACAGCGGTTTCTCATCAACTTGATTGCACTTTGATCATTTATATTAATAAATAAAAAACCTAACTCAAAACCATTAGTTTTAATTACAAAAGTTTAGGCTGGGGTTTACAACAGTAAACAAAATAGTCAATATTCTATACGACTATATGATCTACTAATGGGCAGACAAAGTTTTTCCATTTCCTTATTTCGGAAAATGTTTGCAGCGAGCCTCAATATCAATTACAGTGAAACATTTATGTAAGTTATCCAATTGCAAAGTTGTCTACATTTAAAACATTTGCAAATCTGTTTGAGAAATGTGTTAAGAAATTCAATTTAAGTTTTCCTTCGAAGTAGTCCTTATGTACACGTATAATATATATAAACTCTATCGGAAACAATCAATCAAAAGTAACGGTTAAAGTAAATATCTTTCTTCCTTTCAAAAATGTTTAAAAAAAAGTAGGAGACAACAGCTCTAAATGTGTCAAAAAAATTAAAAGTAAAAAGCATTTTGCTCTTCATGGTAAATAAATAATATAAAATCATTTATTATTATACGATAAATATAGATAGAATATACATAAGTATATAGTAAATATTAATAGTAGATTTTTTTGTTATTTATAATAACTTTATCAAGTTTTTTCTACATTATTGTATAGGAAGGTTTTAACTATTCAGAATTCTATGCGGAATCGCTTCAGTTGGCAAGAAGAAAGATATTCTTTCCCATTCTTTCTGAAAAGGTTTGAAAGTCTATTCAATAGAAGCTAATGTGAGATTAATTCAAATCTGAAAATATTCAATACTTTGCTGCTTAACACAATTGTCTAACACAGTGCGGCCCAGTAATACTAGTGGGGATCAGTGCTTGGTTTTAATTAGTGCAACCCAAACACACAAACATATATACATACGTGGATACATGTACTTGTATATGTATTTTCTATTGGCCAATTCACCGCAGAAGCTTCATTACGCGCCAACCGACCAGTGTTTACGTCTCTCTGTGTGTATGTGTGTTATCTGTGGGACAGATTGTGAGTCATTAAGTTGATGCAGCATCCCCCAAAGCCCACCCATACAAACACACACACACAGACACAGAGCCTGCAGTTAGAATGGCCACATAGAACGCCCGCAATCATGGATGGAATGGATTGCAGTTGCTATTTCTACTGCTCTTACTATTGCTGCTGCTGATGATGATGACGATGTGTGCGGTTGGGCAAGCAGAAGCAGAAAAACAGTTACTGTAACAGGAGTCGAGTTAACCTTTGTTGGTGGTTTTGCTTTTTGTGCACCGGAAACAGCAGAACAACTCAATCAGTTTTTGCGGTTTATGGCACACGGCTAAAACAGAGGGCAGCAGGAAAGCGGAGAGGACCAAGAGCCAAACGCTAATGGCTCCACAAATGGCGCTTGAATAATTGAATGCCGGAAAAGAGAGACAAAAGATGGAATGCGATAATCCATACCATGGATTTAACATTCTTATTTCAAAATTGTACAGATCACATGTATGTACATACTATATAGATATTGCACATTTGATACAAAATAAAGAAACATTTACTTAACCGACTTAAGTCTTATCTGTAGCTGAACTGTGTGATGATGCTGGAATCTCTTCATCGGAATCAGATGACTTTTTCTTGGCAATCTCTGACTCTTTGACCTCCGTATTCTCTTTCTTATCTGACGATAGCGACGACACAGACGACGGATTGTCCAATAGTTTTCGTTCTTTTTCCATTAATTGCTCTAGTTCATCCCCCCAGCCTAGAGCTTTGACCAACGCCTCAACACCGGCATCGCAATCTCCCAGAAAGGCCACGTCCCGCATGTTATTTTTCTTGCCATACCTTAAGGTATCCCTATCATCGGAATCAAAAGCAGATACAAAACCTGCTCGTCCTACGGCATCTCGATTGATCAGCAAACGCACACATTGCGGTCCAGCTCTCCTCACTAATGATGCAAATGGCTGTACCTCCAGCGAAGTGCCCATTATGATTAGCAAATCACATTCCTTAAAGTCTTCATCGGGCATTGCATAAAAGTCATAGGGTAAATTTTCACCAAAGAATACAATATCGGGCTTAACCAAACCCTTGCACTTATTGCATGTAGGCAATCTATCTGCAAAGATTTGTTTTTTCATCCATGCCATATCGAATTCCTTGCGACACTTCAGACAGTGATTCGTGAAGAAACTACCATGAGCTTCAATTAACTTTTCCGTAGGAACTCCGGCCAATCGATCCAATGTGTCAATATTTTGTGTATAATGACGCTGCAAGAGTCCCTTTTCGTGCAACAAACGTACAAAGTAATGCGACGGTGTTGGCACAAATGAACCAGGATACAATTCTTTAGCCAAAGCAAAAAATGGCTTGGGATTTTTCATAAAGTAATCCAAATCGAAAATCGCCGTTGGATGTGGTAGATTATATTTTTTAAGGTTGTCGTACAGACCAGAACCAGGAGAACGAAAATCTGGTATTCCAGCAGCTAAGTACACAGAAATTTAGAGCCATTTCTACAAATTAAGATAACTTTGTTACTTACAGGTTGATATTCCAGCTCCGACCATTGTTACAATCTTTTTGAAGCCGTGCTCTCGCCAGTGGGCGGAAAGGCCATCGAATGTCAGATCTGCTATTACTTTCTTATTCTCCACCTTGGACTTGCCGTCCTTTTTGCTCTTGCTATCAATTGGATTTAGAGTTTGGGCAAAAAATCTTCGTATCATCTCCATTGTGGCCGGATCTAGAAAATAAAAAGGAATTGAACTTATGACAAGAAACTCAATTGCCATTATTTTTGATTTTTAATATTAACCATCCTCGTCACTGTCTGATGGAGCATCTTCT
This sequence comes from Drosophila emarginata, assembly GCA_037075365.1. Taxonomy (NCBI): domain Eukaryota; kingdom Metazoa; phylum Arthropoda; class Insecta; order Diptera; family Drosophilidae; genus Drosophila; species Drosophila emarginata. The sequence continues at coordinate 13,629,916 of JBAMCD010000221.1, read as the reverse complement.
TTCTTTGCCGCTGAGCCCTCTGGTTTTTCCTCGGCACTCATAGTAATAATACAGCGGCTAATAAACCTTGTACAGTTGCTGTTGTTGTTTCTTAAACTAAACAACAATAATTTAGTAATAGCAGTAGCCGTGTTTGTATATTGCGTTCTCTTTATGTTATTGTAACAAATACAGTGTTGCCACATCCAGCGATTTTACTATCGATAGTTATCTTGTTTTCAAATGTGCCAAAACACCCTCTCAATAAAAGAAAATCCATTAAATGAAAAGTAAACACATTAAATATTGCATTTGTAACGTGTTGATTATCTAATAGTTATCTCATCTAAACTGGGAACGTTATCGAAAACACGTTATCTTATGTGCAGCAGCCCTTGTTGTGTGTTTTTCGATTATTCGATAGTACAATCGACCAGCAGATATGCAGCTCTGTTTGTGCTTCAGCCCTGGAAAACCACGCCAGTCATTTTTGTTTTGATAAGGATACGGGATACAAAAAGAGCGTGCCCGAGGAAAATTTTCAAATTTTTGCAAATTTTCAGTGTTACAAACAATTGGGGAGGCCGTGTAAAACTGTGTGGAATGTGGCGCGGAGAAAAGTGCAATCGAAACTGTCGCTCATAACGCATACGTGGAACGCAGCAACGTGCGCGGCGGGAGAAGAAGCAGACGAGGTCGGGTCGTGGCGGGACGTGACAGAACGAGAACGGGAACGGGAGAGAAGTAGTAGTAGGGCAGACAGCTAAAATAACAAATCCGTCAAATGGCTGAGGGGTTCCGATTTAATTGTATAACGTTAGCATTTGTATCCTTCGATGTGTAGACAATAAAATTGAGTTTTGAAAGCTCAGGCTGAAGATTTTCTCGAATACCTCAATCAAGGGCATCTCCTTAAACGAGCTAGCGCTAGCGCCAGCGTCTCGATATTATGCATCTTAATCATGCCACAGCTGCTTCTGCAGCCATGGCTAATGCATATCAACATTATGCACCCGCCCAGTTAGCTACACATGGTGGCGGTAGTGCTGGAAGTGGCGGGGGAGGTGGAAGCGGCGGTGGTTCTGCCGCCAATTCCGTGCAACAATCCACCACATTGGCCAGTTTACAGCAGAGTCCGTTTGCCTTGCATCAATTGACCGCTGTCCAGGCCATTCAGCATCCCACCCACCAGGCCATGTTGCATCAGCAGCATCCTCTGGTACACCTGCTTGATATCTCTACAACATCAGCGAATAGCGGTGGCCTTGGTGGAATTGGCGGTGGTAATCATGCGCCAATATCGCCCATGAAACAGGAGGTAAAAAGCGTCATCAGTGAGGAGGACGCATCTGTGGTTGACGATCCACGTAAAAAGAAAGAGTGCCACGTGTGCAAGAATAAGTTCCGGCAACTGACCACGTTACGCAATCACATGAAAATCCATACGGACGAGCGGCCGTACAAATGTAAGCACTGTGACAGGTCCTTTCGCCAGATCTCCACGCTGACAAATCACGTAAAGATTCATACGGGAGAGAAGCCATTCACGTGCAATATTTGCGCAAAGGATTTTCGACAACAAAGCACGCTGATCAACCACATCAAGACGCACAAGGGTAAGTGAGAGCCAACCCGCCGACAATCAGTGTGAGGATGGCTATAATCGAAGGGCGTTCACAATATCCACATGCTTCTCCTAATTTTCCCACACAGCGGCAGAGTCGAGCACGCCCACATCGCTCCTCAATTATCAGCCCCAACAGCCGTCCACTGCCTCGGGTAAGCGCAAATCCCTGGCAAATCAGATGCTCTACCAGCAGCAGCAGCATCAACAGCGCATACAAATCTCAAAGACCCTGTACTCGGGCAGCTACACCTCGCCGCAGGCGGAGGAGCTGGTTAAACCGTATCAATGTGGCGTCTGCAAGCGACGATTCCCCCAGTTAAGCACGCTACATAATCACGAACGGACCCACATCGATCCCAAGCCGTACAAGTGTGAGACTTGCGAGAAATCTTTCAGCCAATTGGCCACATTGGCCAATCACAAGAAGATCCATACGGGCGATAAGCCGTATACGTGTTCCTACTGCCATATGCAGTTCCGTCAGCAGAGCACCCTCACTAATCACATGAAGACGCACACGCATCTACATGCCAGCGCCAATACCGCTGCCGGGTCCGGTTCACAACCGGGCGTCGGAGTGGGTCCAGTCACAGGTGAGCCGCTTGTGTGTTCGCCCTACAACTGAGCCGCTTTTTGTTCTACACTGTGTGACCATTGATCATTAACACTCTTCCCTAACGAAGCTTTTATTTAAATTTTCGCACGCATGCCACAATCATCATCAACCACCACCAACCGAATCTGAATCGACCAATTGAATGACCAACCCAACCACAAACAATAATTTGACCTGCAGTGAACCATACGATGGGCGCTCCCTTGGCTCCAGGCACACAGCAATTGACAGGAGGAGGACTTTTGCCCAACAACCTAAACCTGCACAGCACAACGCCCAATATTATCCAGTTGGATCACCATCCGCTATTGCATTTCCTGGATGGTAGCACTACGGTAAGCTCTGTGGTTGCAGCAGCGGCAGCCAATACCAAACTGGAACAATTTCAAAACTCTTCATCACCTGGCACCAATGGCGGACTAATGGGAATGGCGGGTACACCTGGAGCGGCGGGCAGTACCAAATTGGAACAATTTCAAAACTCTCCCTCACCAAACACAACTAGCGGACTAATGACCATGGTTGGCACCATCAGCATGCTAAAGTGTGAGAATCCGGATCGACCGTTTGGTTGCAGTGTCTGTCGACGTTTCTTCTCCCAACAGAGTACTCTGGTCAATCACATTAAAACGCATACGGGAGAAAAGCCATATAAATGCAAGATCTGTGATGTCAATTTCCGGCAAGTGGCAACGCTCAATAATCACATGAAGATCCATACGGGAGAGAAGCCCTACAATTGTTCCTATTGCCCAAAACAATTCAGGCAAAAGAGTACACTGCAAAATCATCTTAGGGTTCACACGTGCTAGAACAAAAAAAAAACAAAAACCTTGAGAATGTGAATCGTCAACAGCACTTGGCCCAAACGCCCTCCCATCCTCTACTCCCAGCCAGACCGAGTCCAGAGTCAGAAGTCAGCCATTGAGGAAAATCGTGCAATAAGAATGCCACTTACAACATACCGCATACAGTCTATATATACTATATATATATATGTTCTATTTCAATAATATACTCAAAAAGTGTTATTTTACCTGCTGTGCAGAGCGCAATTGTATGTAAACTAGAACTTTGTATACATATATACGTATATATATATATATATATATATATATATATATATATATATATATACAAATATATGTATATATGTATGTGGTAGGAAGAGATAGAGCGCCGATCAAATGATTGATCCACTAGCGTGCGTGTCCAACTGTAAATTAAGGCTATACATAATACAGGGTGTTTACCTATACTATGTCTATACTTATATTAGCTTCATAAATGCTGTTGTCAAAAAAAACAAAAAAAGAAAAAAAAACACCCAACCCCATCCCTCCCGTCATCCCAATACCCGGTTTTTATTAGTTGCTGGCCCCGAGATTCGAGACTTTGCTTCGTGTTAAAAAAAAAAAAAAAATAATGTAAAACTAGTTATTGCCACTAATCTGTGTGTTTGTAATCCCAGCCAGAAAACTACGGTAACTATTTATCCATATAAGTGTACTCTTAGCGCATACTATAGCAGCATCTTCTACTCACATGACGAACGGAAACAACAGATTAGCAATGATGAAACGGAATATGCATATATATATACATATATATCGAAAACCGTATTGCTTATATATAGAACAAACAGGATGGAACACACTTAGGAAACAAAAGAGTCGGTCCCTATTTTAAGTGCAACAGACACACGGAGAAACAGTAAAATAAAATTAAAAATAATAAAAAACACATCTATTAATGCAAATGATGGAGAAATGAGCGTAAATGTTGTAGAGAATATATAGTATATAAATATATATTATATTAAAAAATATTTGTAAATGTAAGCCAAGCAAAAAAAAAAAAACAAAACCAACAACAATAATAAAAACGTATGCAAAAGTATGAAAAAAAACAAAATCAAGTTAGTAAACAACATTAAATTAATGCGATTTCATTACAACCTACGACAACAACTTTATCTCAATTCATTAGTTGGAGTCGGACCGACTTACAGATACCCGATATTGAGAACTAGCTTTTTTAAGGCACTCAAATTTGAACTAATTTTTTTTTATTTTACCAGTTTTTTCAATTGCCTACATCAACTTAGGGGCGCCTTTACGATCCGTTAATGCTTTGTAAATATCTTTTCCATTTTTGATTTCCGATTTGAATTTAGTTTTTTATTCGATTTTAGGTTTAAGTGGAAATACTACCGTTCAAAAAGCAATTCTACTTTCTGTGGAAGCCATTTGTTTAAAACCGAAATATAAATATGGTAAAATAACATGATAAAGGCTTTCAAATTGCTTGAAGAACTTTGAATAAAAAAGAAGATGGTCAATTTATAAATAAATTGATAAATAAATATTTTTAAGAGAAAACAAGCAATACGAGGGGCTTGGATTTCTATATAAAGGGTGTCATAATTCAAGCAATAATCGGAGATAAATCAGCAATACTTTGATATAGGAGATTGCGTACAGTCTATAACATTATTACCAACTGAAATTATATAGGAGAACTATATAGATTTGCCAGCCATTAATTTAGTTCACGTAGTTTACCCTATATGTATATGTATATATATTTAGTGTTTAGACAAATAATAAAAAAGCATCTCCAACTATTATATGGATCACATATAGAAATGAAAGGTACATGCCAAAAATTCATCACGATACTCACTTTACAACGTCTTAAAACAGCAGATATGGTACATCCTATATAATTATATTTTCTATATACATACTTGTATTTATACACTCTTGACTTGTTGGCGCAAACATACCAATTGTGCCTTTAAACCAGAAAAAAATAATATAAATTAAAATATGAACAGCCGGAATGTGCTTATTACAAACCTCGCGTATTTTTATGACTGCGAACTTTTTAGTTAGCTTTCTTTCATGTTATCTAATTTAATTATGGCATTACCGCAATATTTCATTACCATTATCTATTTATTTGGCATACCAATTGATACCAATTTATATTTCCGTTAACTAGATTTGGTTCAAATCATTTAGTATTTGTGTTGACGTGTTAAGCGAGTCGTGCTAATTTTTAACTTAATAACTTTATTATTTTATTCCACTTGAAAGCAATTCGGTGGAATTGAAAGTAAGTCAATGGATGCCATCAAATGAATATTCCGTTTAGAAATTCATTGGGTTTCTTATTTATAAATCTGTATTTTAATAAAGAGTACTTGAAATTCGACCCTCTAACTAGCAAACTAATTTTAGTACTTTATTCTGAACGTTTTTTTATGAGCACAAATTAGGTGTTTCGCTTGGTAAGTACCAAAAAGTTATAAAAAATAAATCAAATTTACATCAAATTTCGGAGTACCTTAAAGATATAGATTGATTATACCTTTATTACATTAAATAAGTAATAATTCCCAAAGCTAGCAAATTTAAATAAGAAAAAATAGATCAAAAGAAGATACTTTAACAATTTCAAGTTTTTAACTAGACTTAATTTTGATTACCATCATTATGAAAAGGAAACTCTTTTTTAAATCGTAAAGAGAAATTATTAAATAGTTTATTTTCAAAAAATGTTTACAAGATTATGACTTTTAAAATAAAGAGAGAAGGAAAACGATTGTGTATAGTTATTACATTTTATTTATAAGCACTTTTTGCATTAATTTCTAAATGTGTGGTGTATATAGTTGGCGAGCCAAAAGCCTCCATCATTATTTGTTCTATTTTATATAAGGTTACTTAAAGAAATCAAAAGTAATAGAAAAAACAATAAACAATTTTTTTTTTTGTTTTTTTAGTTTTACCTAAATTGTAGTATGTAATGTCAGTGACTTGGAATTTTACGAAATCTGGTGCAACATTTTTAAGCCTATCCTACCTGAAGAGTGATCTCAGTTTTTGTTACAATTGTTATTTAAAGTGATTGAGGGGAAAAGGAAAAAGAAAGGATGATAAAATGGGAGGAATCATTGTCTTGGATTGAATTGAGTACCTAAGAATAAGTTCGAGCTACGTGCCATGGAAAATTTCTTCTTTGGGCAGCGTGCAAAGGCATATACATTGGACAAAAAAATTGTACAATATAATAAGTATATATACGAAGTGTATATATTAGAATATATATGTAGTATGTATATGTATATAATATATGTATGTCTGTATAATCTATATATGTAGCTCAAAAGATTGCTTAAAATTATACAAATTACAACAACTATTTGACTTGCAACCGAATAGGCCCGGCTTAAAACTATTCAACTCCTCTCTACTTAAATAGCCAACGAAGGAGAATGCTAAAAGTCAGGCCAATCAAAGCAAAGATTATAGATTTGTACACCGTCGACTGGGCAATACCCATGCCAAGCAATTGCCCACTCATTGCACTGTTTGACGGAGCATATTGCATGCGTTCAAGTCGTTGGCTAATTTCACTTAATTGCCTCGTATGGACGTCCAGTGCTCGATTAACCTGCTCAATAGCCAATGTAAGCCTACAAGAATGAATTATTTAAATATAATGATTTAAAAATACAATGTGAAAATAGCATTTTGATTAAGAAAACTTACTGTTTAATGGCGCTGGTGGAAGTTGAAGTACCACGTTTGACAGCTCCCTGAGGCGATTGACTGGAATCCGAATTTGTGTCACGTGGTGCTAAAACTAAACTCTTGTTCTTAGCCTTGGGTGCGATAGCGGATGTGCTTGTAGACGCCGCTGTCATCGATGATTGTCTATGTGTGCGGGCCACTGTTTCGTGGGAGGCGCGTAACGGATGTATTATTTCTGCCCCATGGACAATGGGCACGGATTTGTGTCGCGTCAAAGTGAGAACCTTGTAATCACATTCATATTGCCGCACATCATTACGAGCATCCCAGGGCCGCAAATCAGCATACTTATATATCCATTGCCCATAACTATCCTGTTCAAAGTAAGTCGGATCGTAGGACATATCGGTGCTGGCCCTTTCTTTAGCTGAAGCACGTTGTTTTTCTTCTAAAACGGTTTTCTCCTCAGTTGCCGCTACCTGATCCTCGCGAGCAATTGCATCAGAGACATGACTCCATAGTCTCTGTGATTCATTGGGCAATTGTACATCCATTGGCACTAGATGTCGTGTAAGACGCTTCGATCGCATCTCAGCATCCGCTTTGAATAGCAGCGATTCCTCGCCCGTTTTCGTATCTTTCAGCCGGATCTCCTTGTCCCAGTGACCCTGTAAAGTGGCTAGTGTCTCTTTGCCTAGCTTGATTTTGCCAACAACCACATTGGTAGCATCGGAACCGCCGAGGAATGGCTTCAACTTAAACTCAAGCTCCGTCCTGTAACCGGTGTTCTCGCATTCAATGTTGATTTTACCACCCAATTCCATTGACAGCGTACCCATTAATATGCCCTTGCAATGGGCATAGGGCGTCGATGCTGTATAACATTCACCGCGCGGCAATAGTGTCATCGTGGCCGCCCCCTCAAGGACAGCCGACGTGCTATTGCCGTAGAACTTCGATTTGGCCAGAATGGAGCAGGTGATGCTGAAGCCATCCTCACGATTTGTTACATAGAATGCCGATACGGGTGGATGATGCGAAACTTGTTCGGCAATGTAAAATGTACGACTGCCACTCGGATGCTGCCAATAGCAACGAAATGTTTCACCCAATATTGGATTATATGGTTTCTTTAATCCCTTGGGTTTCTTATAGAAGCCAGATAAATACCATTGGACAATAAGTTTCATTCTGGTAAATGCATCATCCTCATGCACCGCCCTAAATGGTAAAAAAAAATTGTAAAATTCATATCGGAGAGTTAATTCATTAAACTAACCTTGAGAGTATATCTGCATGGTAATAGGAATCAGAAAGCTTGTCCAGAAATGACCGTGGTTCTAATATAAATGTGGGCAAAACCACCTTGCTTAAATCCATTCCAGGACGCACCTGTTTAACAATGCACCAAATGAGACTTTTATTCTCGTCGGCCAACTCTTCCACCTGCTCTCCTTGCTAAACAAACAAAAAAAAAAATGTGAAAAATGATGGAAAATATTCCCAATTAAGTTATGTAATTGCCACTTACTTCACCAAATTCTTCTTCGACACAGGGCACATAGGTCGTCTCCTGACAAGGCGTCTGATTCACATTATCATCGGGTTGTGCTTCTCCATCCGCCTCCGCAGCATCTGTATCCGATTCTGACTCAGGGCCCGACATGGTTGCATTTGGTGCCTCATTCTGACTATCCGCATCCAGATCTATAAGATTTTAATAAACGATTATGTAAAATTTTAATATATATTTTTTTGGCAACAGTTTTTTATCCACTGACTACGATAAACCATACGTTTAAACAGCATGTGGTGTATAGGGCCATAAGTGAATTGCAATGAGGGTTCTAATTTAATGATGTCTGGATTAATCATGAATGTATATACATATATACAGCAGATGTTCGGAAGATGCCTTTTAGCCAGGCAAGGCTAAATCATAAATTTTAAGAACTAGCTCCAAAACTACTTTTTGGCTTGAATGACAAACATTACGACGACTGATTGACTGACTGACTAGCATCTGACATGACATATATCCACAAATCTGGTAAATTCACCATTCACATTCAGTCGAAAACGGGGATGCACTAGACAGTCTGGCGGAGCACTAACTGGTCGTGAACCAGCATCAGGAGCAGATGGAGCTCGCAATATGTGAGTATTATAATCGTTTTGATTGTCATCGTCACTGGAACTACTCTCACATAGAGCTGCTCCTAGAGATCTGGATTTGCTCATAGGACTTAAACGACGACGTTGTCCATACTCCACACTTGAAGCATCGCTATGAGAAGTTCTTCTCATTTGCTGACCGAATTGGGGTAGCCTTTTGGTGCGTTCCCAATTGTTCACCACACTAGTGTAGAGTTGTTGCAGCAGAAATGGTGTTTGATCCCGCATCGGAAGATTGCTATCGGAACGCGATAGTTCACGCTCGGCCACCGATGAGGGAGGCACCAAATACTGTTGATGCCACTTACCCTGATCATTAAAGTGCTTCTCGTAGTCCGCCTCCGACCATTGTGTTTCATGAGAGACGGGCAATGGATCACCCACATAGGTACTAGATGGCGCGGCTCCTGTACTACTATTTGAACGCAACAAAAGGGCCGAGCAACGTAATGATAATTCTAAGGCATCCATCCAACATTTTCCAGCTGCTTGACTTGGGGCTCGGAATATTAAATAAGCTGTTGGCAGTGGTTGCACAACGGCTCCTAAAAAAGAAAATTAAATAGAAAATTATTAGTTTATATTTTGTTGGTAAGGGTTCAACTTTATATGTTACCTATAGTTTCCTTGTCGGGACCACGTGGCGCCCATATAGACTGCTCCAAAGGATGAAACAATTTAAAGCAAAAACCATCCTTCTTGCTCGGTCGCTCAATCACCTGACATGAGGTTAACATAACTGTTCCAACCCAATGACTGCTCTTTGTCTTTTGACTTTTGTAAATCAAGAGCAATCCTGGTTTTAGCACACACCATAGCTTTGTCCAAGACTTGAGTGTGCCGCGAACCTGTAAATAAAAATGAAAATATTTATAGAAAAAATACATATCACAGGAATTGAAACCCAGACAGATAGTTAGAAAGACTAGAAGACATATTTCGATAATTTAAAAATCTGCACAATTCACAATGGATAAAAAATAGGCTCACAATTGTTTTGTTCTCCATCTAAAATAGAGTTTAATGAAATGAAAAATCTCTAAAAAAAAATGTACTGTAAATCTAAAACATTGTTGGCAAATTTCTTTTACGTGTAGTCATATCTAATATGTATATTTACTTAGAGTTATTAAGCCTACGATGACTAGTAAGTATATATGTATGTATATACATATATACATGCATATATTTTTGTTTCTGCCTAGAATGCGGGGCATACAAATATTTCATTTTTACGCGATTGCATAACTTCACACTTTGTAATGTTATCTTATTATATATGTATTACCTTTAGCCAATCGGCTAGAACTATGACAGCGGGATCCTGCAATGAGTTCATCAACTCACTGGCCACACGCTTCTTTTCTCGCCTATAGTTCTTACGTTGGGCTTTGTAGGACTCCTTCCGATTGAGTTTGGCCGCATCGGCAGCTGACTAAAAAAATTAATAAAAATAAAAAAATTATTAGAACAGTGTTTAATTTTTAGAAATATATATAGTGTGTTCCCTACACATGCTAATGAAATACAAAACCTTTATACTACGACAGCAATGGAATATATTGAAATACTTGAAATGCATGTGAAATAAACTAAAATATACTATACTATATATGTGTATGTATATAAAGACTACAACTGATTGGTATGACTTCCGTTTCTACCAAACTCTCAGCTCACTCTAAAGCAATTTACTCAACAAATTTTCAATAGTGAAATCACAAAACGCGTTGTTAATCAAATTAGCGTTTATAATTTGTTTTGCCTAAAAAAAGAAAAACAACCAAAATTTGTCAGATATGTGCAAGTTTGTTTCTTTTTAAATTTTTCTTTAATATATAGATAACTATGTATGTATATAAAATATTTGACTATCTACGTTTACAAACACATTAAGTAATCCAATTCTTATCAATAGAAAAAGTATCTTGCATATCGAAAAAAATATGTTTAAACAGATATTTATATGTATACTTGCCTTATCAGCCAAATTCCCATCACGGTTATCTGAGGCCCAATTGGCAATTCCTGTAACATGTATGCATACATTTAGTAACAAATTAAACATTATTCTAAAGAAATGATTTGATATTTCACCAAAATAATAAACATATAAAAAACTTAAGCAATTTAAACAAAAGAAAACAAAAAACGAATAAGCAATGAGAAACTTTTTTTTTGATTTTGAATTTTACCTATTTACGATCAATATAAAGAAACAACCGAAATGAATGCTCTACAAGTCAATCGGGAAACCGACTATAAATTACCCTTCTTCTATTATATTTCGATTTATTTTTGTCATATTTATGGATCGTTTTTAATGAATAAAAGGAAGATGGCATATATAGAAATATATGTATGTATGTACAAAGCTAAATCAAGAATTTTTTTCAGAGTGGTATTTATTTCAGTCTCTTCAGAATCCAAAAGAGACTTGCAGACGGACAGATAGAGTAAAAATTAATTATTCCGAGGAGATGTTGAAAACAAATGTATCGAATTAAATTGTTTTTGTTTACTTTAGCATAACCATTAACCCTTTGTTATAGGGTATAAAAAAAACTTAAAGACCGGACCCCGATGAAAATACAACAAAAATAAAACAAATGCTTAACAACAACAAAAGATCAACAAATGTCTCAAGGTAGCTGGGGCAAGTGCCGGGCCAACAAGTCAAGAAAAAGAGACGAAAGGGGGAGGGTTAGAGGGAAAGGGTACGGCATGAGTCCAGTAGTGAAAACAAAAACAAATTTTTATTTATTTTACGAGAATGATTTAAATTATTTCCCAAGACGATTCAAACACAAACAGATATAGAGAAAAATAAAGAAAGGGAGAGGAAGATAGAATGGGGAAGAGATAGCGAGAATGAGATTCTCTTTGGAGGTCTCTTAGCTAGTTAAGAACTGTCAAGTGTCTCGACACTTGCACTTTAAACATCACATTCAACAATATTAATATTTATTAATTTATTTTCTTTTTGCACAGTCTAAAAATAAAACACACACACACACTGAGCGGGTCTGAATAATATAAAATTCATTTCATTTCATAATTGGCTATACATTCTTGTTTCTTCTCCGTTTAATTATCGTTAATTTGGTTTTTAACATTTTGTTTCTTTTTTTTTTTGGGGGGGAGGGAACACTTGCTTTGTAGAAGATTCATCACAGAAAATACTTGATTCCAGCGCTCAAAATATACGTCACTTTTAGATCTTATAATGCTTCTTGTTGCTATTGTTGTATTTGTACGATTTGCATATTTTTTCATTTACGATTTACGTTTTACAAGGTTTACTGCGTGGACGACGACGACAGCGACGGTGACAGCACACTACATGGCGTATACGTTATGCGCCAGCAAAGAAAAACCCCGAAAACATAGACGCCGACGACTGCGTGTTGCGCCTCCTCGCTCGCCAACTGATTGAGATATATTGAACGCCCATGAGAGCCAACAAACAAACTGAAACTGACAGTTGAAAAGCCCCCTCAACCCAAAGATAGCAGCAGCAACAGCAACAGCAAAAGCAGCGCAGCTCTGACCCAGCGACGATGACGCTCACCATAGAATGATGCCGCCCAGCCAGTCTACACTATACTAAGTATATAATAATAATGTATATACACAGATGTATTTCTCTGTCTAATACAGCCGTTCATTATTTATGCATATAAGTATATCAAAACGCTCGGCACGCTCGCCAAAAAAATAAAAAAACAAAAAAAAAGGAAAAACAGAGAAAAACAACAAACAATTACAATAACAAAAAACCAATATTTTTCAAAAATATTTGGCAAGTCAAAATATTTCAAAACACCAAGAGAACTCAAGGATTTTGCAATATTTCATTAAGACAAAGTTCTGTTACTCTTCAATATGGGTGACTATCGATATACTCTTGATTTGATTAGTTAATATCCTCATTAACAATTCTCAATTAATATAATTTATCGTAATTTTTATTTCGTATTTCTATCTGAACAAAATTTTAATCATTTTTCAAAATATCCATTAATTTAATAAAAATATTATTAAAACTTTCTAATTCTTTAATAATGGAATAAAGGTAAATTTTTAGTTGAAGAATGAATAATATTCTAAATATGGCGAAATGCCATTAAAAGTCTATATGATAATATGGACAATTATCTATAATATAATCAAACTTCTAATTAAAAAACTATAATTTTCAAATATATCTCTAATTGTACATTATAATAAACAATAAAATTATTAATGAGAATTATGAACGAATAAATTACTATGAAATTGAGGTAGAGTAACTTTAGGCAATTTTTAGTAAATTTAAGAGAACCATATTTATACTATGAACAATACTAAACAAATAAAGAATAATTAATAAATACTAATAAATATCCCAATAGATAAATTTACTTTTTAAATATAACCTTCTATAGTCGTAAATATAATCTGTTGTGATTTACAAAAAATCTGGACAAAATGAATGCACCCCATGTTAATTAGTGTATAAAATAAGAGTGCGAGTAACGCAACAAGTACTACAAACCGCTCACTCGTAGATACATAGAGATAATATAGTGTGTTGCCTAGATAATGATATCAGTATCCAAATTTCTCTCTCTCTCTCTCTCTCTTTCTCCCTAGTCTCTCTTTTTTTTTCTCTCGCCAATGAAGCAATTCTCTTGGGAAGTCACAAACTCATAAAAATGTCTTATCGATGAATAGTTGAACTTAACTATGATATATGAGCGAGGAAGAGATATATGTATATGGGAGAAGTGTATATACATATCTAGATATATGTATATACTTGTAATTTGACTATGTATTAAATTCAAGTTCAGTCACAGTATCAACTTTAACGTATTTTCATTTTAAAAATTAAATTTTGGAGGTTTTTATTCTCATCACACCTTTGTGTATTTTACGCACGCGTTTTGTTCAGATTTTTAAAAAAAAAACAATCTATTAGCATACAAAGAGCGCGAAAATATCCAAGCACATACAAACACATTCACATATACCTACAGATCATGAAATAAATATAGATATAGCTTTTGGAACACGTGTTAACTGCTGCATAATTATTGCTTTATAGATGCTAAAACCAAACTAGGCCAACAGATGTTTGTCCTCTAATCGGCAAGGAATGAGAACCGATTACTCATTCCCCAAAATCAGTACAATTTTTTGTGTGTTTATTTTATGAACATTAGATATGAAAATGGTAACCCATTAGTCATGAAAATTGATACGAAAGGAGTTCAAATTGACAGGTTGAATGATTCAGATTGCTAAAAAAATTACCAAGTGCCCACCTTTCCTTATCAAATCAAAAATTATATTCTAAATTATTTCTGTCATAATAATAGTAAGTCAATGCCTCACAGTGGGACCAAACTACATCTATTAATTTTATTTTTAATTTTTAACACAATTAAGAATTCAGATTTGATATGTTTAGAATATATTAAAAGTTTGTTTACCAAATAATACCAAAGAAATGGATAATTTTTGTAAGCAAATTAAATGACTTTTCTTTTTAAATTAAGGAATGAAGAATCCTTCATTCCAGACCTTTTTGGCTAAATATATATTCTTTTTAAACATTTGATATTTGGAAAATATTTTCTATTATTATGGTAAATATAACATTATTCTGACGACTCTGTTTTATTTTCTGATAAGTAGTTTTATTTGAGATGCAATTTTTGGATAATAACATAAGTGAAAATTTAGGTAATGTCAACTGAATCTAGATAATTTATGCAAATTTCATTGAAATTTAATGATTATTCGAAGTTTTATGTAATATAAAGTCAACCGATATGGGTATTTTATTGGCCCCAAGGTTTTCCCGCATTTTATAGTTTGTTTTTTCGATTCATTAATTAGGTCTTATCGGAGTGCAAAACTCTTACCCAATATATATGTAGAAACAACTTAAATAGAATTTTAAAGATTAGATATGAAATGGCCTGGCCCCAGGGACACATAAATAAATGAAAAATATTTTATCCAGCTGGCAAAAAGAAAATAAATTATATAATAGAAAGAAACAAAAAAAAAGGCAAATGGAATTTTATGAAAATGGCAAGCATAATGCGTCACAGAAAATAAAAAAAAAATTAATAAAAAATATATGGCAACGTCTTTAAATGCATAATAAATCGATTTTGATCTTCATTTGGAATGCTAATGATATATAATGACAATGATAATAAGGAATGAGCAAGTGAATGGTTATGAGCGATGATGCGTGCGAAATTGTGATCTTTTTTTGTTTTGGATTATTTGGAACTTCACCTGGCGATGATGGCGCCGGACTGTTGCTCAAACTATCTGTGGAGGGCAGTTTTGTTAGGAGCACTTTCAGCGAGGGTCGCCTTTTGAATTTGAAATCGAAAACTGCATACATAATACATAGAATGAGACAGAATCGTTTTGGGGAGAAAAGAGAAAGCGAGCAATGTACAAATACTTATATATAAGTTATACATATATACATACAAAGGTAAGTAGGATATATATATATATGTTTATCTATCTATATTTTATTGTTCTTATAAACACAATAGAAACACACACGGACACACACATATACCGACAGACAGACAGACATACATAGATAGATTTTACATTTACGACATTCACAAAGTTTTTTATATACAAACACACAAAATAATATTTATCAAATCAAAATAAAAATTGTTTGTTTATACACACTAGTTTATTACAAGCAGTTCGTAAATTAATTAAATAATGTTCAACCATGTAATACCCTGTACCATAAAACTGTAGTCCAAGTGACTTTTGAAATCAATTGAAAATTTAGGTTAAGAACATATACTTTTGGTGGCTATATAATACAATTTAACTCTGCAGGTACTGAATTTTCTACATTTACTAAAAGACAAACTAAGTAAAAGTAATTGGAAGATAATAAAAACTAGCAATTAGTTAATTAACTGAAAACGTAGCTGGAGTCATCGAATCTCCAATATGTTAGTATCTGTGTTCTAGTGTATATTTTGTGGGCTTTTTCTTATTGAAAATTGTCCTTTCTACATAATCTAGATAAACATTTTTAATGCATTTTCACTTAGCCAAGAGAAAAAGAGTCACTTAAATTTTATCAAAATCTACTTATAGATAAAAAGATTGAACCTTGCCATTCAATGGATTTTATATATCCATTATTATCACACGTTTAATTAAATGTGCCCATCAATTGTCTTTGACCCCGCCCATGACTCTCATGTGTCCCTTGGTTTTTATGAGGATCATTAAAAGATGTGGCGATAGGAGACATGAGGCAAAACAATGCATTGATTGATTTTAAATAAGGCTAGCTCTAGTTATATTGCTCTATATATTTGCCCCTCTCCCCAACTCTCTCTCTCTCTCTATCTCTCTTGCTGTGTATGGAAGACAATCAATTTACGCAATTAGAACACGCCCTGGGGCCAAAGCTGATGGCTTGAATAGTGCAAAGTTCAAGCAATGTCTTGGCACACTTACCCCCTAATGTTGGGCAAGAGTTATGGGCATATTTGAGGCGACGACGCTGCATCTAGCAAGAAATTCTTGGACACAATACAAAATATGTAAGTATGTACATATGTATGTATGTATACATACACATAATGTGTATGTATAACCATTTTCAACGTCAAATGACGTCATCTTCTCAACTGCAGCAAACATGGCCCCATTTAGCATTGTGTGTGTGTGTCTGTGTGTGTGTGTAGTTGTATTTTTTTTTTCTTTATATTTTTTTTATGTAATCCAATTACATATGAATAAAAGAGAGCGGGGCGAAGGTTGAATAGTGGAGAGATGGCAGTTGGGGTCAGTCAGAGGGTCGTTCGGTCATTCATTTCATAGTTAGCCCTATGAGCTACCTTTTGGGTAAAACTTCAATTTCAGTTGAGCTCATTAAATATTCAAACGGACGCTGGCAGGTGGCAAGGCAATCAATATGTCCATAAAAGTTTTTCTTCTGTTTTTTCCCCCAATTCTAATTTATTGCACGGCAATTTGCCCAAAAGCATGCTATAAAATATTCATCGAACCTCGTCATTACGAAAGGTCTGATGATAATGCTGATAATAATGATGATGACGACAACGATTTAACTCATTCAGTATGCAAATTTAAATGTAAATTCCATTATCGCTAAATTCAGATACTAAAAACTGTCTAAACTGTGACTAAAGTTCATCTCATCACTTTTCTCACTTCTCACCTTTTTCACTGCCTGGCCTGATGTTCGTTGTCTTTTGTCAGACCAGTGGAAAATTTTAAAACAATGCAAAAATAGCACATAACAGCAGCCATTGGTTAACTGTGAATCAGTGGAGAAAAACAAGACAAAAAAAGCATTCACGCTGAAAATCAGCCAAGTTTTCAGCCCCGCATCTCAAATTTCAAAGCCTTTTTTCGCTCATGACGCAAAATATTGCAAAATTTGATTGTGAATCAATCCAATCACTGAAATATGTTGTTTTATTTTAGTAGATTGAAAACTGATATAGGAAGCATCATTGCTGCGATGTGGAGCATTATTGAAAGTGGAATGAAATGAACAACTGAATTCGATAAGAAAAGTATTTCCAATCTATATGATAAAATTTATGTAATTTAATTTCTGTGTCAACTAATGACAGATTTTAGACCAATATATGAACAGTCATTTAATGAACATCATTTAATGATATATTTATGTATATGTATAAAGTAACAAGAAAAGCTTTTCTCGCTCAGCATCGACAATAAAAATTCATTGTTAATGAAACATATTTCGTAAAACTAAATGTACATTATATTCGTAATTGAATCGATGCTGTTTATTACCCTTTCTATGGTATCACGTTGAGCAGTCTCCCATGGCAACTAAATGGATTTTATAACACATGAGTCATAGATTCCTTAAGACTATATATGTAAAAGAAAGGAGATTGAAGCCCTGTGTAAATATCGACTTTAATTAGAAAACAGATGTCTATACAACAAATAGGTAATAGATATCTTAAATTGCTATTCTCAGCTATAGCTTGATTATTTTAAAATAATATCTCGATTTTTGGATGGTTTATTAGAATATTGAACCTTTAATTAGATGAGTATTAAACCTCCATGGGGATAAGATATAAAAACATTAAAATCAAATAATAGTAATCCACTAAAAAGACGATTGTCACAAAAATATTTAGTTTATTGACTACACTTAATAAACCTTCTAAACGAAAGAAACCTCGACTGTCTAAGAATGCTAAAGAGAAGGAAAATCAAACCTTGTAAACATAAAAAGAAAATATAGATATACATACATATCACTAAGCTAATTCAAAAAATTTCTGCATCGATTTTAGTCTATTTTTTCTATTCCATTTTCAATGAAACATTTGCTGTATTTTGCATATATCAGAGACAGGTGTGCATTTTTCGCACATTTATGACCTGTAGGTGTCATTTTCCCCCATTTTTCTTTACCAACTAAGCAATTGCAGCTCCTCGAAAAGAGGCAATGAATGAATCGCTGGAACTGCATGAAGCCGTAAAAAATAAAAAAAAGTTGTAAACTTGCGACAAAGACGACGTCGATGACAACGACAAATGATGATAGATTATAAAAAATATATATGTATATAAAACGAAACATATTGTGCCAACTAATTGAGTTTGTATCTATACACACACAAACACACACACTCGCACATATGTACATACGACAATATATACTGGTATATACATATGTACATGCTAAAGTAAGAAAAAACTTTATGACAATTGCATACAATAAAGCTAATAATTTCAACAATAACGATAGCAAAAATGGATAGAAGGTAAGGAGATTTTTTTGTTGAAGGGAATGAAATTAGGAAAAAATGTTAATGTTAATCGTGCGTGTGCCAAAAAGGATTTGTATACTTGTTGTCCTGGTTACCACCTGCTACATGCACCAAATAAAGCAAAAACAAAACCAAAAGAAAGCAAAAGTCATATGCAAATCAATAAAGGCAAACCATGGTGATAAATGCTCAGGTGGCAAACGGCGGCGGCTGAGTGTGTGTGTGTTTATGTGTGTGTGACAATCACACTCAAAATTGTGGGGATGAATGGACAAATTATCCCCTACATTCCACTCACTCACACACACTCAAACGGCAATGTATGTATGTAAATCAATTAACGCTGCATGAATGAGCCGCCGGACTGAGCGGAAGCGTTTTAAATGCCACACAAAGCAAAGTGTTAAGCGATAACATTCAGATTGAGGATGGGACAGGAAAAGGGGGGGATTAGAGGAGCAGTAGGGTCGTATAGCATAAGGGGATAAGTATATGAATGAATTTGAAATGCGAGATGTGAATAAAATCAAAGCAGAAATACACAAACTCTGACACAGATATAACGGACAAATAGCTAATCACACAGTGATAACCAAATCAGAGGGACAATACAGACAAAACCACATAAAATGACTCAAGATTATTATTATAAATTTAGTTCTGTACGATTTTAGAAATAGGGAAAAGGGGATTATCACCGTTTTTGCAATGGTTTTAAATTCTTGAATTTGCATTTGTTATAAACCACTTTTCTTCTTTCACTAGAACTTAAATTTTGATTTTTTTGAGAGAATTTTAAAAATATTAAAACTAACAATAGATCCAACAACAAAAATATTTATTTAAAGAGATTTCCCGACATTTCGTTCAAATTAATCATTAACTTTATTAATTACAAAGTTCTTATAGAAAAATCTTTCAAAAAGTATCAAAGTATCATAACGACCCATAGGAAACAACTGATAAATGAAATAAAATATGTTCAAAAACAGATTTTGGACAAGTTCAATATATCAAAATTAACGGTCAGTAAAATTTAGGTTTGTTAAAATTGAAAATTTATTATTTAAATAATTATGGCAATTACCTACTTTTGATCACTTCTAACTGCAGGTATTCATCCCATGGATTCATTATCCTCAACAGACATAGAAATGTCAAAAACAAATAATACAGAACTATTTCAAATTGTTTAAAGAACTGTGTTTAGATTATTAAATTTGTATATACATATGTACATATGTATGCTGTTTGTCAATCACACTAGCCTTGGATACACAGTTTAATAAATTAGTACAATAATTTTGAAAATTTAAAAAGAACACAGAAGTTATAGTATTATATTTGTCTGTTATTTCTATTTAAAGATACATACATATATGAAATTGTGTTTAATTGGCCTGCTATATTGCTAATTGTTATTCATTGATACAATTACATAATATTTTTAATGATCGCCATTTGAAAATCTTAAATAGCGATTTTCATGAAGTTTTAAATTATAAAATAAATATAATAAAACGATTAAAGGAAAGTTTATGTATGTATGTATATAAAAACTACAGACCACCATCTCAATATTAAAATTTAACGACCATGTACTATGAAATTAAATAGTTAAATTTATAAAATAACTTCTAGTCTTCGATTGCTTTCCCAAATTTGAATATCTGTTTTATCTGGAGTGGCCTTTTAGAAATTCAATTTGAGAGTCATTTTAAGTGGTTTATACTGTACTCAACAAAAACAAAAACAACAGTAAGAATATGGCACAGGGTGGACAAGTGTTACAAGAGCAAACTTGCTGCTGACATTGAACGAATCGACGCAAAGATAAACGAAAACGGAAAAGAAGAAAAAAAACTCAATATAACCACAATAGCAAACGACATCAAAAAACAAAAAAAAAAGGAGAAACGAAACAATAAACAATAAAAAATATACGATTGACCAGAGATGCGTCAGACAATCTCACTCACCTGTCGCCGTTTGGCGCAGACCAGCACTGTTTGGTGGCGTAATGCTGATGCCGCTAATGCTACTTCCGGCTCCAACACTTACGCCCAACGATTGATTCGAGGCACCCATTGATATGGCCGAAGGCATGGCCTGCAATTGAAGATGGCTACCAGTGGGAACACTGCTCGATTGTTGGGGTGTGCCTGGAACCGAATGGGAAGTGTGTGCTGTTCCACCAGCTGTTCCGGCTCCTACACCAGATACAGAATCACCGCCACCAGAAAGTTTGGCACTGCCAATCCTTATGGGTGTACTGCTGGTAGTTGGTGCTCCACCAGTGGCAGTTACTGAATTTGGAGTGGCACTAATGGGCGTAGGGCTGCCACTGCCGCTTCCTGTAGCAACATTGACACCTCCTACTACTCCTCCTCCAGTTCCCGAGGGTAGTGGTAGGGACCCTTGTGACTGCATTCTGGTTGCCTTTTGACTTGTGTTCTACTTTTGGCTGAGATCCTAATCAGCTTGGCATTGCTTTAAGTGGTCAGGAGGTAAATTTTACACACACACACATACATACAACTTGTACGTACACGTACGCACACACACACACAGAATTATTGATTTTGGATTTTTTGCACATAAAATTTTGGTTTGTTTTTGGTAAATCCTTCTGCCCTCTTACTCTTCTCGTGCTTCGCGTGTATTTCAGTTTTTTTTTTCGATATTCTTGTGCCAAAGATGATTCTGTATTCAAAGTGGATTTGTTTTACTGCCTGCTGGAACGGTTTACGTCTATGCTCAGCTGTTGCTGGATGTGTTTGTGTGTGTGAGGGAACTGTTAATTAATTAAATATTTTTGCCGCCACGTAACATTTCAAAAGTCACCAATTAGCAAGCGATAGCAAAGAAAAAAATTATTCTTACACGCACACACAAACACACACACGCTACAGAAATGTGTTGATTTTTGTTGTTTTAAATGCTTGGGGGCCAATTTACCGCCTCCGCTATTATTTACTTATTGTCCGGCTTCGTTCGTGTCTCACGTCCAACTGAAAGTGAGGCTGGGAATGACACTATGCCACCGCATTCGTTTGCCATTCCAAAAAGCTAAACTTGTTTCACTTCATACTCGTATGAGCTCATCCACCATCACGACATCATCCAACCCCCGCCATGCCGCCCCTACCACAACTTATTTGAAACGTTATAGTGCGGCAAATACGACGACGGCAACGCTGGAAGCAAGCTTTTTGTTGTTGGAGACCGTGGAACGGAATAGAAAGAACGCAAAAACAGCTGTCGTTTGGTCCCGATGTGTAATATATATTTTTTTTTATTCCAGCCCTAATACAGTGCTGTCGAAAATATCGATAATAATATCGATACTATTAGAAAATTCTACACTGAAAAAATTTATATAAACAACCAATTAAAAATTACATAAAAAGAATGTTTAGTGCAAGGTTGTGTTTACGAAATTACAAAGACATACATTTTGTATACTTAGGGATACCTTTGGCTAGTACTAATTGTTGTAGGTACCATTCAAGACATGAACTTAGCTTAAACTAAAATCAAATACTTTAATTAAAACATTTAGCTATGTATAGCGACGAAATAGAGTTAAGTGATGACAAATTTCGAGCAAAGAAACCTTTTAAATTGTCTAATAAATTCATAGGCGCACTAAAATAATCGATGTTCGGTTTAATTGATAACATTCGATAGTATAGATAGAGTGCTATGTATTTGTTTGCCAACACTATCTTCCAGCCCTACCGGACAGAACACACAAAAAAAATATCTAAAAGTCAAATAACATTGAAATAAACGAGATTTAAATGTAGGTACTATGGGAATAAGTAATTTAATAATATTTTTTATTATTTGTTATGTTTTTGTGTACTAACATGCAATACTTTATTGAATTTTCGACAAAACATGACGCATCTGCGGCGACTGCACACAAACATTCACGCCCACACACACACATTCATTCACGCCCTCTAACAGTGAGTTAGTCAAGTGCAAAGAGTATAAACAACATGGCCAATCTATTGGAAAATCAATTGTTCAATGCGGCCAAGACAATTGAACAGCAATTGGACCAACAATTGGATCGCCTGGACAATCTTGATTCAGATGATCTGAAGGTCTTAAGAGAACAGCGGCTACGCGAGATGAAAGAGCTTAACAATAAGAAACAGGAATGGATTAGAAATGTAAGTAATGAAGCCCCCCCACAGAGAGTTGCAGAGGACAGGAGAAAGGGAGAACAATAAATGATTTAACATTTTTTTTAGGGTCATGGCAACTACTCAGAACTGGCCGATGAAAAGGAATTTTTCGAAATGTCAAAGAAATCGCCAAACATTGTCTGCCATTTTTACAGAGACAGTACCGAACGTTGCCGCATTGTTGATATGCATCTGAAGATCTTGGCCAGCAAACATGTAGAGGCGAAATTTTGCAAGGTGAATGCGGAAAAGACGCCTTTCCTTACCCAACGGTTGCGCATTAAAGTTATACCCACAATTGCCTTGGTAAAGGATAGCAAGACAAAGGATTTCATTGTCGGCTTTACTGATCTAGGAAACTGTGATGATTTCTCAACGGAAATGCTTGAATGGCGGATTGCCCATTCTGGTGTGATTGAGTACAAGGGAGATCTGATGCAACCGCCAGATGTTAAACGCAAACCGTATATTAATCGCCCACAGAAGACCATACGCGGTGGCTACGATTCAGATGATTCCGATATTGATTTAGATGACTAACCAATTTTTTGCTCCCACACCACCATTCTCCAATAACAATAATTATAATTGAAAAATGGAAAGAAGAAAAACTATAAGAAATTCCCCTTATGCAACACACAAAGACACTGAAAAATCAAAATACCTAGCACATGAATGTAAATCCAATTAGGCATACGTTAGCGTTATTTATTTAATTCCTCTTTTCCGATTCTGAAATCAAAATGAAACATCCAACTCTTAGTATTATAAGTCATGTCCCTTAACATTATGTTGCCCCAATTTGCATGCGCCTTTGGCACAAAGTAGTTTTATAAACTCAAGCTCGCTCGTAAATGCATCTTTAAATCTCAATAATTGAGGACGTAAACCTGGCCTATGAAACATACATATATATTTTTTATTAAATTATAACAAAGACAGAGTTGTAATGCATTTCCTATGGTAGAAATAACTAACACATATGTACAAGTTTTTATATTTATTTTTGTAATTCTACAAAAAAAAAAACAGATTATTGAAAATTATATAAAAAATGATTAAGCTGCATGTTCAAAACGCAAATTCTATGTTTTAAATGTTAGAAAATTGCGCTAGAAACAGAGTTGCCTTTGGCATCAGTTATCGATTATAGAGAAACGAGCAAAAAGAAACCTCACCTGTTGCGATCAAAACTAAATTAGTGAATTAATGTTGGAATTGACACAAACTAATATACTCGTTTTTTCTCAGGGACTAAAATGCTAAATGATATTAAAATCAAACTAGATAGGATATATGAATTTGACAAAAGCTGAAACATAAATTATGACAATATTTTACTCTTGCTTTTGCTGGTATAAAATTTATATCTGCCTATGTATTTTGTAATAAAGAAAACTAATCTATAGACGTACATGTATAAATATCAAAGTTTTTCAGGTAAAATAAAACAATAAAAATAGCTAATATTACCGTCAGCAGATGTTTTTTTATGTTAAGCAATCATGAAATACCAGAACTGGAAGAAAAATAGCTAAATTGACAGCAGTGATTCCAACCAGCCCTCGTCGATAACATTATCGACTAACACAGAAGATTATTTGTATTGGCGTCGCGTCGGCGTCGGCGGCTCCGTAATTCATTTAAATTGTTTGAATTTGTGGTGCAGAATATTTTTTAAATTGCTGTTTGTGTGTGCTGTTTTTTTCTACAAAAATAATAAAAAGGTTTGTGTTTATTTTGTTATGCTGCAGCAGAAATTGTGTGGAAAAAATCTGCAATTGCAATATTTTTGCGCAGGCGGCGAACGGCGTCGGGGTAATTGTTGTTTTCTGGCTGCAGTAGCCGCGCCGCCATATTTAAAAAAACGAACTCAACGACAGCCTGTCTGCCGTTGTGGTGGTACAGTGATGGCTATGCTTTAAAGTCCGCGTATCCAAGCATCCTTTTAATAAAATAACATTTTATATTAAGCTGATGAGTTGATTAATTAGTTTTCTTAACAAAAGATTGTTGCATATAACAAATTTAGACCACACGCTGAGTTGTTGCTCTGTTAAATAGTATGTGTAATTATTTGGCGCGCACTGTAAGCCGCCTTTTTATCTACTTTCGTGTGTGTGTGTATACATACATATGTATGTGCTTGTGTGCGTTTATTGAGATTTCGCTATGTATGCAAAAGTTAAGGGATTTTATGTTTATGTTGTTTTTTTTTTATTGTGCCGATACAATCGCAGAGATTCACACAGATGTACATTTGTTGAAGTTAATTAAACTCTACATATACATACATACATAGACTCAATCTATGCTTACGTTTGGTGTTAAGTTTAATCAACTTTGTTGTAGCATCTGAAATATAAAAAGCACATATAAGAAGAAGAAGGAGCAAAAACTGAGGGCTTGGCGCATAAAAATTCGCTTCATTGCCCAAGGAAGGTGGAGCAAAACACACTGAGTTGCAAAAGTATACGAATCGACAAATTAAATATCAAAGAATAGAACAAGCATGGTTCATTGTTCTTATTTTTTAATAATTAAAGCATATTGCTGGATATAGAACTGGAACTTACTTTAAACGACCAAAGATTTTTGTGCCTGACTGTTTGCTTGTAACTACACATAAGGCGCTCACTCATTCATATACATATGTACATACATATGTGTATGTACATATTCACGTTTATCAGTGTGTGTGCTTGAATTTTTTATGCACACTAATGCACTTTTGGGGCCAGTAGCAGCATCGTTTGTCGCTTGCAATTCTATTTCCACCATTTATTTGCACTTTCTAAAAAATAATAGAAAAAAAATGCAATTTCAAAGCAGTTTTCCCCCTGTCTCGGTCTTCCCTTATTTCACCATTTGCTTGTTTTTTTTTCTTTTCCCTTTTCTTTGCCGTTGCATTTATCTGGTGCGGGGCATGGCTTTGCACACTTGTGCATTCTTTTCTTTGTCTTGCCTTATGTTGTCCCACTTGCCAGGGAAGACAAACTACAGAAAAAAACATAAAAAGGAAGAAAATTAAACAAGTTAAGTTGAGGCACTGACTTTGAGATACCCTGTATAAAGAAGAAATTTAATTGAAATATAAATGAAACATTAATGCATCTATAATTTATAATATTCATTTATATCTTATTTTATTTTAATTATTTATATTATCCGATATATGTAAGTGTTTCTATCTCTGATAAGTTTTATAATAAATATTTAGTTGAATATTTAATAAAAAATGAATGGGAATATATAATTTATAGGGGTCCGTAAATGTTTTCTTTTTCATGTTTTAAATATGTATATTAGAATTGCCTGTTACCTTGTATAGGGTATAATGATTTTTTTGTATGTTCGTATGTATTATTATATTTTACACTTGTAATTGTTGTGTTCTTGCGTGTTGTACAGTGTTTGTTATGTTTATGTTTCAATTTGTTTTGACTAGTATAAATGCATTTTTAAGCGGAAGTCACACACAGAGAAAAAGAGACATAGAGAAAATATGGGAGAGACATGAAAATCGTTGAAGCTGAACTTGTTGAAAAGGTTTTGCTATTTAATAATAAAATTCATTTACAAATCAAAGGAAAGGGAGCGAAATGAAATAGCCTCTGCATACTAGTCGACTTGGTATACCGATTTCTCGTTACTCTTTTTGGTCTTTAGGTACCCAAAAATAGACGTGCAGAACGTTTCTAATGTTGATGTTGGTCAAGGTTATGAATATAAATTCATTATTTAGTCTAATAAATATCAATCGGAAACCAAACAGTTAAACTTTTGAAATTCGAATGATTATTATTTGAAATGGTTGGAAAATTTATTTTTAGTTTAAAAGTAAATATAAATATATAATCTTTATTTAGAAAACTGAACGATTTTTTGTTACTTTTATGTCCTTTCAATTATGTATATATTTAGTAATAAGTAATTGCTTTTTTTGTATAACATATTTTAATGAACAATTGAAACATGTTAAAGTAATTTATATTTGATAAACCTATGATTCGCAAAATGTGTTTAATTTTCGATGGGAAATTCTAGAATCGCTTACTAAAATATTAAAACGACATTAAATATCCATCTCGACTTTAAATTAGTTTTTTCTAGAAATTTTTGAGCAACAGGGACCTGGCAATTCCTTGCCGAAATTAAGATACGGCTGCATTTTTTTTTTATTGTCCGCGAATCCCCACACACATGTCTCGGACATGTGATGATGGTCATAAACAAATCGCAGCTGTCATTTGCATTAGGTTTTACCTGCCAACTCTAACTAATGTGTCCTAGCTACCTACCTGATGTCTCTCCGTTAAGGACGACTCCTATTTAAAAGGCTGGACTTACTCAAATGACAGTTAAGATCAATTTTAGACCTGAAACCGTCAACACGTGAGAAAATAAATCTAGGAAAACGCAAAGCGTCAAACAGATTAAAATTGAGCCAGCCAATTGTGATTTGAAACACTGCAAAGCAGCAGAAAAACAACAAATAGTGCATAGTAATACATAGTAACTGTGGTAAGCAATGTTTAGATAAAAGAGAAGAGGGAGGAGGAAATTGAGTCTAGCCGGTTCTTCTGTGGAATGCGGCATATTGTTGACAAGCGAGAAAACCGCAAAAACTAGTTTTTATTGCACTTGAAAATTTATAGAAAGTGGAAAACTAATAGAAAACCATTTGCTTTTTCTACATATATTTCAGAAATTCGGACATTATCCAAATGCTAAGCAAAATGTCGCAACCAAATAATGCCGGAGGAGGTGGAGGAGGAGCAGGAACAGCTTCCTCCTCGGGACGTCGCCTGCCCTTGTCTTTAAGTAGTGGGAGTACGGTAACCCGCCTACAGCAGCCAGGATCAAGCGCCAATGGGCGCTCAAATAGTCCTCAAACTGGCAACAGCAACAAAAAGGCGACCGAGCATGCCGTATCTGCTGCTGTAGCAGCTGGACCATTTGTGTCACTTAAAAAGACCAATTCAAGTCAATTGCGATCCTCTTCAACATCTTCATCATCTTCGTCCAAGGATGAGGAGAAAAATAATCAAAATGGTGTTCAAAAATCATCTACAAATGGCAAGGAAAAAATACCACAACATGGCGGTGGCAATGCCGCCTCAACTGCAGCCGCCACCAAAGACCAAAAGGAACAAAAACCCAAGGAGAAAGTGCCAGAGAAAAAAGAAAGCACCAAACCGGCAAACCAGGAAGTGGAAAAGCCCAAGTCTTCTCAAAAGGATATCAAAAAGCCAGTAGCGGAAGCTGCCGCAATTTCAGTTCCAGAATCTGTGGACGATGATGTGATTGTGGTATTGGATGATAAGGAGCCATCAGCGGTTGCGCCACCATTACCTACAACCCCCACCACCGAAAGGAAATCCACACGAAAAACGACTAGCCAAAAGTCACCAATCTTGCCCAAACAAGGTACAGGATCAGCATCAGCTTCACCACAGCAACAAAAGAAGCAACAACAGCAGCAGCAACAGCAACCTACGGAATCTGTGGCTGCTGCTCCAGCTCCAGACATAGATGTGGATACTGAAATGGAACCACTCACTGTAGATGCTTCACCCATACGGAAACCCATTGAAAGTGTTAGCCAAAATGCTCAACCAGCGGCCACTTCTACACCTGGACGTAATCTTTTCGGTTTTCGCACCAACAGCAAGCAAATTAATGAGGTAGAACTGGCTGCCCAATCTTCCATATCACCGGCTGCTGCCACGCCACGCACTTTTGCCCAGATCAGTGGCAGGCGTAGCATACGCCCAGTTAACAACTTTACCCCATCAAAGGCAGGAACCTATCGTTGTATTAGCAATGATTTGGACACATCCAATTGCACTAATGTCAGCATGAATGCCACTGTGGGCTCCGAGATTCCCAATAACTCTTCATTCTCGTTCTCATTCTTTGGACGTGGACGCAAACGTGAGCGCACTCCCCCACCACCATTGTCCGGCTCCCAGTCGGCAAATGATCTGGCCCAGGATGTGGACATGTCGCCACCAAAACGCGCACGTTTCGAATTTTTCAGTTTGAACTTGGCTTCGCCTTTCAGTTTGCTGCGTTCACGTTTCTCAAAAACTACCATAAACTCACCCTCAACACGCCTGCATCTGGACCAAACCACACCGGAAGGAGTCGATGAGGATGGCGGTGAAGTACAAAATGTTTCCGGAATTATTGTTGAGGAAGAGCAACAATCGCAGCTATCGAAATTGAATACCAGCAATGAAGAGGCAACTGTGGGCCAAGAGGCTGGTTTGGAAACGCCCAAGAAGGGTGGATCACCGCTTAAAGAGACCATTGATGAGAAGCTGGACGAGGATCAAGATGAGAAGGATCTGGCCAAAAGCGCTATAGAACTTGATATATCTGCTTCCAGTGATACAGCTGTAGAGGCGGAAGGTCGATCTCGTTGCTCCATTATGTAAAAAACAAACCAACAACAACATTGGTTATTTTAAAAAACCTTCCGTTTAGTTTTAGAGTTTATATCAATCTTATGTACTGTCCTTTTTTGTAATTTTGTGTTTCTAAAGGAAATTACTTGTAAAGGAGACCAATAGAGAACCAACAATTGGCAACTTGGCATTGGATCATCAATTCCAACTATTTGGAAATCATTGTCAAGATTAGTTGCTGGTTGCGTTGATTTCTTACTGAATGGCTGTGATAATTGTCACAGCCATCCACTGACGAATCGCTTAAAATTAGGATCAAACATCAATAAGGAATAATAGTAGTACCCAAGTATAAAGTGGGTACACCAACACACACTCATACACACATTAATCAATATTACATATACATACATACATGTAACTATAGGACCCTGTACAAGAAGTAAAGTTTTATTCGCCATTTCAATTTATGTCCCCCTTTTTCTATTTCATGAATTATATTGTATTTTGTTTTTAAGTTGATAATCCGAAATAAACAATTTATACGAGCAACATGTGTTTGTAAAAATTTGTAACGCATATTTGATTAATAAAGTGCATTTTATAATAAATATCAATCGATTTTTTAATATCAGTGTTAAAATTCTTTTTAATTCAACCAAATTATTGGTTGCAGTATGTATTTAGTTTGAGCGAATCATTCAATGAAAATTCTAGTCTTAAGGCAGGAATTGAGTTCGTTAATAGTTTACATAAAAAACTAATTGTTTACTTAAATTGAGAATATTTTTTTATAATTTCAATCAAAATAACAGACATAAAAATGCATAATAAAAATTTCAGAGAGGAAACGAAACTGTAATATTTTATTAGATACATATTTCTTTATTTTTATAGGGAGATTGAAAACTATAATACATTTATAAATAAACTATAATATTACTTTAATTATTATGCCTACAGCTCAAGAAATTAGATTTTCGACACAGAACAAAAACATATACATGTATGTATATACTTTTAAAAATGTTTTAAGGGACATTTGCGATGTTAACTGACATGTGTGACCTTAAAAATGTATTTATTATTTTTATTTTGTCACCGTTTATGATTGATATATGTATAAGCTATACTTTATATATACATATAAGCTAATACTTTGAAATATAAAAATAACACGATTTTCTTATGTCGATTAATTTTACTTCCATTTTACACAATTGGAGATATATATGCAATATATATTAGCCATATACTGTACATATATGGGAACGCGGTGACATATAAATACATTTCAACAAAAAATAGATTGTTTCATTGTAGTTTCTAAATATTTTTGGATTACTAAAATCACGCGAAAAATATTTATATATCGCATAAACACGCATCTCTATTTAAGCGCGCCGTACTTGTCACATTCCATCCCTGGTACTTGCCATGTGAACCAGATATTTTCTACGTATATTTATCGACGCTTTGCGCTATTTAAATAGTTCTTTTGAAATTGTTTAATATTTATAATAATCAATATTTTGATATATCGCTTAATGTAAACCCCGCACACTTAGCGCCACGTATCTATTAAAAGTTTATTTTGGAAAAATATTTCTTAAGTTGCCGCGAAAATCGAGGAAAAAAAATCCCATTCAAGTGATAATAACATGGACAACGCGGAATCTGTCTCATCCGAGCAGCAAACAACTGAAATTGATTACAAAACACCCAAAAAGACTGCCAGCAATTCACTGATCGACAGTGAGCAATTGCTAGACAAGATCAACATTCTAACCACTAAACCACCAGACCATGAGAATCAGTCTCACAATGCAAAGGTAAAAAAAAACCGCAAGTACATGCGCATTAACAGTTATAAATCCTGCAAGGCTAAAATTTAATACTCTCTCTGATTTTCGCCCGCTAGCTGCCCACCATTAAAGATTTCGTCATTATTAAGCCCATTAGCCGTGGAGCATTTGGCAAGGTGTTTCTTGGATACAAAAACAATGATTCGAACAAACTATACGCCATCAAGGTGATGCGCAAATCTGAAATGATTAATAAGAATATGGTATCACAGGTGATCACGGAGAGAAATGCCTTGGCCCTGTCGCGCTCTCAATTCTGTGTAAGCCTCTTCTATTCACTGCAATCGCTGTCCTATGTCTATCTGGTTATGGAGTATATGGTTGGAGGAGATCTCAAATCATTATTGGCTATGTACGGTTATTTTGACGAACCCACAGCTAGATTTTATGTGGCTGAAATGGCGATGGCTCTACAATATCTTCATCAGCATGGCATTGTCCATCGTGATATCAAACCGGATAATATGCTACTCTCGAGTACGGGTCATGTTAAGTTAACGGACTTTGGCCTGAGTAAAATTGAGATGCGTCGAGATCTGGAAATATCCGATCTAATTAATTGCTCACCCAATCTAAATGCACGAACACCGGGTCAACTGTTGTCACTCACTTCGCATTTGTCTTTTGGTTCGGAGAAAAAACTGCAACAAGAGTATGGAATATGCAGTGGAACTAATGGTTTAGCAAGTGGAGGCGCTATACCAGTAATGGCCACTGGCACAGGCACTTCCCATTTATTGCAAGCTATCAATAAACATGGCTCGATTATGGAATCGTCAGACAGTGAGACGGACACATCCCTAAACGATGCGGAAAAGACTAGCGACAGCAAGATCTCTGGCGTTTCACCATTTTTCTCAGCCGAGGAGATGAATGTATCCATTACTCATACATGTATTGCAAAAACCAAGGTGACAAGAAACGTTCATTCTCTTGGAGGGTTATAAGATTTTCAAATTTACAAACAAAATAAATTTCCAATTATGATTTACAGTTAATGGACAGTTGTTCCTCGAGTTCCTATCATACATGTACTTCGGCAGACATCAGCAAGAGTTCGCCTCCATTAGAAGTTGCTGCTGGAGAAGGAACAGGAGGAGCAGTAACCACAAGCAAAAGACGTGTCGAGTTTGCATTGGACACAGTTGCCTGTCAGGTTAGTATTATAATCCATAATACATAATATTTGCTACAAAAATCTATCTTGCTTAAATCTTAAAAGGGCTGCAAATTGATTGAGCAGGATAACAACAATGGTAGCAAGCACTTAATTAAAATGGAAATTGCAAACGATACTTCGTTTGAGTGTTCCATGGTGCGACGGCGTTCGCTTGACGAGGTGCGTCTACATGTGTTTGTGTTTCGTTTGTGTTGTCACTCCCACTATCCTCCTCGATCCACTCCCCGCCCTCTTGTTTTACTACTACTTTTTTGTATTTTTTTAATCATTTTTTTGTTCATCCAGCGCACTCGTAATTCAAAAATGCAAGAAGATTCAGGAGTTTCCAGTCGAAAGGGTGATGATTACTCCTCCAGTTGTCATTTGAATTTAAATAGTGAAAGTACTGCTTCATCCATTGAAAAGAATACCGAGAATCTCAGTCAATCGAAAGATGATTACAGCTGCTCCGATTACTCGCGTAGTTATAATACGACAAATAATGGGAATGAGCTCAGTGGTATACGAATGAACTCACCATTTCGTAATCTTTCCAAGCATTTTAAGCGACCCGATTTCTTACGCGGAATCAAACGTAAAATAAATCTAGTCAATCGTTCAGATAATACATCAAGCGCAGAAGGTGATGGTTCTAGTTCAGGCAATGGTACCAGTAGTACCCACACTGGTCTCACCCAAGAGATCGAGATTCTTAATATTGGAAGTAGTACACCAAAAAAACGAAAATCACGTTCCTCACCATTGCGTGGTGTATTAAAAGTGCGATCTTTGTCGGATGAGGAGTTGCCCATCCAGCATCTTTTGGGTCCTGAAAATGGAGTGGTGGCAAACGTTGTTTTCTCCACGCCAGTCTCTTCGCAAAAGCTACCACGTCGCGATGGCGGACTTTTGGGAAAATTAAAGGCCACACGATTTGCGTTGCCTTTGTCTATTGAGAATAAAAAACGAGGTGGTCCTGGACATATGCTTCCTGAAAAGATGTCGGGTGTGCAGTATCATTTGAAATTGGCCGATGATCCTACAATGTCACCAATTAATCACGGAACTGAAAATTTACCCAAAACGCCCAAGAATATAAATATTAATACACCTTTTCGCACACCGAAATCGGTGAGAAGAGGCGCCCGAATCTCAAGTGAACGTATATTGGGCACTCCAGATTATCTTGCACCAGAATTGTTACTAAAACATGGACATGGTCCGGCTGTCGATTGGTGGGCCCTTGGAGTATGCTTTTACGAATTCATGACGGGCATTCCACCCTTTAACGACGAGACGCCCCAAAAAGTTTTTGACAACATTCTCAATAAAAGTAAGTTTAGGAAAAATTCCTTTAACATTTGAGATTAATTTAATTTATACACTCTTTTAGATATTGAATGGCCAGAAGGAGATGAGGCCTTGTCCACGGATGCTGTTGAAGCCGTTGAACTACTATTGACCATGGATCCCGCTGAACGTCCTGCTGCCAAAGAGGTCCAACAAATGCAACATTTTGCCTGCATCGATTGGGAGAATATTGGTTATATGAATCCACCATTCGTGCCAACGCCAGATAATCCAACAGATACTGGATATTTCGAAGCCCGCAACAATCTGCAGCATCTGCAGCTATCCAACTTTGCGTTGGAAGACTGATTATGCCAGCGGTGTCTGGTAGCCAAGTGTTATTATTTATCCATTATATAGCAATATGTTCGTATAGTTTTAAATGTTCCCTTGTTATCGCTTATACATATGTCGCCTAGTTCTATTTATACATATATATTATTAACTAATTTATTTCTAATTCCTTTTTTTCTATTCGTTTTGTATACTTTCAAAATTGTATTCATGGATCGTTATGATGATCTCCTCTGATCATTCAATCAGTCTGTCATATCGAAATCGAAATTGTTATTGTAACTATGCAAACAAAACAAATGGCTTCATATTTGAGAATTATAAATATTTTGTACAAAAATGTGTCAAACCTCCAAAAATCAATTGTATAATTTATTCTGAAAATATTTTTTTAATAATTATATCATCTGCATTTTCTACCGACAAAATCAAAACATTTCTGATTTTTTTTGTTTGTATTTTACACCTGACAAGTTCTACATAAGATTCTAGGATTTCTCCTTAAAAAGATCGGATTTTATAGTTGCAGGAGCACTTCGAGCAGTAATTTTATTTTATTTTTCCCCATTATTTCGCCAAATTTAATGATTCGTATTTGATGTTTCAAAATATTACACTTTTATTATATTTTTTGGGGGGATACAGAAATAAAAAACCAAATGCCAACTATTTTATACCCAGAAATTGTGTTAGTAATATGTTTTTTTTATACAGAACTTCAAACAATCTAATTTGTGTGTAAATATATATGTAATAAATGTATGAACGACTTCATTTAGTAATTTTATTAAAATAAAAAATTTTGGAATTTCAAATTCAATATTTTTGCTTGCAATTTTGAAATGACACAAAAATTATCACTTGTTTTGCTTTTCTTTACAATAAGTTTTATAGTATTTATATACCATTCCATTATATTTCATTGGATGTAATTTATAAATATAATCCAAATAATTCAATTGAAAAGGCATTATCCTTATACAAATTTTTAACTGGTTTCCAGTTTGCTTAAAACTAAATGACATTTATGGATGTCGGTTATGTTGATTTCAGTTTAAATTCGCAATCCCACACCTCCGGAATCGTTGCCAGATAATTTGAATCGTAAAATATACCAATTAGACGGCAAATCAAATGTGGAACTGCTCGTTTAGCTGGTAGACTCTGCTCTTTGAGGAAACTAACCGCCCTCACTATTAGAGGTTTTTCTTCCGTAAACTTTTTATTTGCCAAAAGCATGTTTAATTCCCGCATGGCACTTTCATATTCTTCACAAGGCAAACGAAGATCAATACTGGCCGGAAAGAGCGAGAAGATAACACAGGCCAAACAACGGGTCAGAATTTTACGCCTGTAAGGAGAAATGAAGAGGGTTAGGTTATAACATGTAATAATTTCATTTAGATTACTTACCTATTTGTAATAATTTCTGTTTTAAGACCAATGGCTCCTAAAAGACCATCGCTCCAACCTTCCGCTTTTGTGGACGCCAACTGCAATTGTCGTGCCAACATGCATAATGGTTTCTTTACAATTGGAGACAATTCAATTAATTGACAACCGCGTGAAATAATCAGACCCCAAACCAAAGCCAATTGCGGTTCTGTACGTGGTGTGGTTTTTAAATTCTCCATCAATTGGGTGACATCTTGAAGAAATGTTATTTTCTCTCCAGTCGTTGCAATTTCCTCCAACTTGTACAATGTGAATACATGAAGTGAGAAAAAGTAGCTACCATGCATTACTGGCATTAATTGAAGCTTTGGCAACGACATTTGCAATGCCTCAAATAAGCCCTGCCAACTTGGCGCATGCCAAGGCGCACTTTCTGGTGAACTGCGGAAATAGACTTCAATACTTATTTCTAGTAGCCCATAAATGCAGCTGATGTAGGTGTTCAAATGTCCAATTGCAGGTAAAGCAGCACACATGACCAAGTTTCCTGGCGGAGATGTTTGTTGCCATCGTATCAATGTTTGAATATGTATGCTGGGAATCAAAAAAAAAAAAAAGGATTTGCATATATGTATAAAAACATAAAAAATTAAAGAGAATATTAAATAGTTACTTGGATATCTCTTCACTTTGGGTTTGTGTTGGCGCTACCAGTTCCAACATTAAATTTAATGCCTCCCGGCGTTGTTCTTCGGGAGTTCGTTGTTCATTTGCGTTGCCAATAATAGCCAAATCGATCGAGTTAAGAAGCTCTAGAAAGGCGTGCGAAAATGCACGTTCCCCTTCTTTGGTGGCCAAAAGTTTTTTATGCTTCGCTCCGCAAGATCGTTGTAAACATATAATTAATCGCGTGTACAGCATACGCTTGCCCGTTGCCTGAACCACTGGAACCTGACCAAAACGTTCTGGTATCATGGCACACGCAAGTCGAAGAAGGCTTTAATTTAATATTAATAAAATGATTAATTGATAAGAATGTTTAAATTTAAATAACTTACTCTAAAACAGCGCGATCTGCATAATTACTCTCTGAGGGTAGCTTTAAAACAATCGCAGGTTCGACATTGACCACAAACCATTTGAGCAACTGTTCAAGTTCACTATACTCCACAAGGTGCCACGGATATTGAGTGGCTTCCTCCAATATTTTACTTGTATTCGGATGAATATGAATATTCGGTTCAAACGCAATCTTTATAAAGACCCCAAAAAGACGTGAAAGAATTGCCACTGGCTGTGGCATAGTCGCAAACCAATTTGTCCAATCAATTCTTATAAAAATGTGTCCCAACATTGCATGTGCTTCTGGTACAAATCGTTGAAGACAATCGTAGAGCATTTCAATATGTTTGTTGGGTGGAAGAAATCGTTCCCAAGGTAATTTGGCCAGACCTTCGTGAATTGGGGCCAATACATAACCAGGTATATTCGGTTGTGTAAAATGATGCACATACCAGGCAAATACATGCTCTAAAATCTTATTCGATGAAGGCAGATACTCTAAAACTTGCAATGTAATGGCCATAAATGACTGTATCATAAGTTTGCTATTGCCCACATGTGGTTCACTCCAGGGAAGTAACATTTTATTTTGGCCAGGTGTTAATTGCCGTATCCAATGGGCCACATCACCAACGTCACTTTGTTCGGTGTAGGGAATTAGCCAAGGAGCATATGTATCAACAATGGAACTAAATACAATGTCGCTAACTGTTAATGAAAAGGTTAAGATTAATATTTTTCTTTTTTAGTTGGACCTTTTAAATAGTTACTTTGATCAGCTAAAAGCTCCTGATAGCTGCATATCGCTGCCGCCAATAATGTGTGTCCAAAACAGGTGAACCACATTATCAGCGCCTGACAATAATCCTTATGCTTTGGATACAGTCCATGCAATCCATGATGTAGTCGCTCCTTTTGAAAGTGTCTGGCTAATAGTAGTAGAGTGTCAGTGGATGCCTTTAGGGTGAAAAGTTTTTGACGACGCGCAAAGTCCAAAGATACCTCATGTATTCGAATCTCATTGAAATCTTGTGTAAGTACACCACCATTCGCACGTTCAAACAGAGAATTAAGCAAATCGATTAAAACCAATGGCATTAGTTTCTGATCCGATGACCGATCAAGTACCAATTGCAATACCTCGCCATAATGTTGAGGAAAATCGTATGCAAAAATATGAACCAATTGGCGACGAAACTGATCTTGCAACAAACTGCTATGTGGCTGGGACCACGCCTCAAGACCCTGCAAAACCAGCAGGAGCAAACGATTAATTTCGCTAAGCTTTGGTTGGAATGTCTCCATCCAGTTAAGGAAATTAAACTTGGAGAGTAGTACAAAAAGGATTTTGGTATCGCAGTGTTTTAGATGAGATTCAATTAGGAACTGATACATGGGCAGAAAATATTCAGCTTCTGTTCGACATGGCACAAAGACACCAGCCAATAGCTCTAGCAAGTCTGGACGCTTTAAAGCTAACCTTAACACGGCTAATCCTTGGGCAGCTTGGTCAGCTTGTATATAAATCTGTGGTGATGGTATCAAAGATTAGAGATATAAAATCTATAAAACTGTTTAGTTTATGTACTTACACCCAACTCGTTAAGCAATTGTGTATACAGATCATATGTTGCTTGGAATTTCATTGTTACATCATTGAGATTTTCCACCACATGGTAGAAAAAGTTAATGGCAATTGCAGCAACCGATTTATCTTGTGGTGCATGTAATAAGGCACAAATATATCTACCCAATTCCTCGATTGTCTGGGCAAAGACATCAACATTCATGTCCAACATTTCCTTCACAATCTTGTTATGTCGTTCCCTGTTTTGTTCTAGATCCCGATAGACTTGTTCATTTTTACGTATATGCTGTGGAACAGTTGTAATTTGAGCTGGTCGTGTGCATCTCCGGTTAAAAAGCAAGGAATCGCATTCTTTACTTTTTATTTCATTGTATGGTACCATTTGATATAAGAACGGTACTTTTTCAAGATAGTTAAGATTTAATGAATTCAGCTCTGACGTTTTGTAATGGAATTTGCTAAGTTAAAAAAAAGAAAAAACATATCGTTAAATAAGATAATCGTTATACAGAGTGATATAACTCACTTGGCTGTTGAATTTAAATTGTGAATGGCCTTTTTCATTTCCGCCAATGTGTTTCCATCAATAGGCATTTGTTTCACAACATCTGGTTTAACAAATTGTGGAGCTGGTAAACGTTTATCGTAGGTGACCAGATGACTTTTAATCCGTTGTATAGGTGTCTGTCGTGCTTTAGATTGTAATGCGGCTCTTTGTCGAGGCTTTTGCATCTCGAAACGAAAGATTTTTCGGGACCACTGATCTGCATGATGTCTCTGTTCCTTGCGCAATGATGCTGGACAAAGTAACTCTGTCCAATGGGATGTATTACCACCACTTAATAATTCACGCAATTTCACATTGTTATACTGTGCAGGAAGTTGATCAGAGTCGCTGGAAAATTTATTTATCTGTGTATCTTCAAGCCAGAGAGCAAAATTTTGCATAAGTTTCGAACAGGATTGATAGACATGTGTTGTAGCTTCCTCTTGGACACGTTTTCTGGCCAATGATGTGTAATAAACTTCTGCGGTTTTTAATTGAGCCTTAATAGACTTCATTAATGGTACATTGTGTTCGTAAAATTTATCAGAGACACCGAAATTGTAGCCAAAACTTTGTGATCCAACCTCCCTAGGGATACGCCATAGATAAAGTTCAAAGAACTTTTGACATATGATAGGAAAGAGCGGATGAGTGGTATCCATGTTGGACAAAAGTTGTGCATACTTGTAAATGACCAATTGTGATGCGACGAATGCATTTGTCTTGCGAATTCCAAGAGTTTTTTTAAGAGCCGCCTCGACTGGTTGTGCATCGATTTGTCGCAATAATTCTGGCCAAAGAGAAATATCCTGAAGACGAAATTCAACCTCCAGGAGTATCAAATTGAGCCAGCAGTGTTGTGGAGAAATTGTTGGAATTCGGGATATAGTTTGACTGGTAAAGAATGATTTAAATGCCGATGATTTTGTTGGTGATTTCCATTCCGTGCAATTCTAAGGATTTAAATATTCAATTTAAATATATTTCCAATTATTGGGGCAACTGTAATTACCTTGTAATAGTTGTAGAAGAATTCCATAGTTTGGACACGACAATCTGCAAATTGATAGGCAATGCATAATATTTTATCCAACAAATGTAAAACATTAAGATTTTGTGCCCAATCCGGCAAAGCAGTTAAGCAATTTAGCCACACATTGAGAAGATTAAGTGGTGAACAAAGACCATAACTGCAATTTCGAAATTAAAATATGATCAGAAGTAAAAGTAAATTGTTTGATTATTACTTGCCTGGTATAAGAGATTATTTGGTGATGCAACATATTGTTCAAAAGTTCGAGAATAGGACCCATAGAATTGGCACAAACCATGTCTTTGGCCAATTTTAAATAAGTTTTGTCTGCATTCAAAAGTGCCAACATTATTTTACCAAAGCTAGAATAGAGTATGATTATTTAAATTATATTATATTGAAATTTAACAGCATTATTTAATCACCCTTCGCAGTTGGCCAAAGTTTCGGGTGTTTCAAGAAAAAGCGGCACCATCAATTCCAGACAACGTATGACAGCTGCATGACGATGATCAATAAGCAATTGTTGTAGCAAATTAAATCCATGCTGGCATATCAATGGAATTGAATGACCATGCAGACTCACTAATAGACCCACATATAAGGCAATTGGACGCTGCTCGGTAATGCCTATTGCGATCATTTCAAGACGTTCAATATCAGGCAC
Source organism: Drosophila emarginata (assembly GCA_037075365.1). Classification (NCBI taxonomy): domain Eukaryota; kingdom Metazoa; phylum Arthropoda; class Insecta; order Diptera; family Drosophilidae; genus Drosophila; species Drosophila emarginata. Next base: position 13,589,561 of record JBAMCD010000221.1, on the reverse strand, counting down.
AAAGAGTAATGGCTCTGTCGGATGTTGTAGAGTGCGCTTAACGGAATCTACACTTTGATCCATTAAATGCAGTCGGAGCATGGAAACCATACGCCAACACCAATTGGTGAACATTTCCCGGCTCGACTGTGTTGAATCAATTAATGCGGATACCTGACGTACACTTTCCGAGATGCTGGAAGCCCCAATAACTTCTGGGGCATGTTTTGTCAATGCTTCAGTGACCAGACATGCCATTCGCACGTGTATGTTATGAGGTAAAAATAAACGGCCCTCGTCATCAAAACCCCAATTCAGATGACCAATAATGAGACGGGCAAGTTGGCTTTCTGGTGATTGATAGTCAAAGTGAAGCAGCCAATTGGAAAGTATTTCAAAACTATCCATAATCGGTCGCCAATTCTCCAGAGGCAATGCTTTAAATAGATACGCCGCTTGTTCTGTCTCCCCAAAACGCACTTTCAATTGCAAAAGGAGGCAGTCCAAAAGATCTCCATAGGCCAATGTGATATTGATCAACATATCACGTGCCGCTTTATAACACATTTCCCTAGTCGTCCAATGGATGAAACCAATCTGATAGATGTGCAAGCAAATGGTCTTAATTAAATTCCAATCTTTACTGCGATCTCGATCGTTAGCCATCTCAAAAAATGCCTGTAGCAAGTAGTACATATCTTCAGGTGCCACATCACTGTAAGCCACATCGAATTTCTGCCAAAATTCTTCCGCTTGAAAGGCTGATTCTGGATCCACAGTCACTTGGTTACTCAAGTCTGTGGGAAATCCAACATTTAGATAATAGAAGAGATGCCAAATAATCTCCGTATCTAGTGTGGCATATGGAAGCGTAGAGAAATATTGCCAAGTGCCCAAATTGTGAGTGCGATAAATATAACCACAAGCTCGGATGAGCAATGCCTGCAATTCGACTTCAATGCGTTCACAAAGATCGGCGGATTTGCTTAAATTGTTGTGGCTATCAATAGGGAAAAAAATTATTTTGTTTTTTTTTTTTGTAAAACTTTGAATGAGGTATAAAAGAAACTTACATAAACAAATCATGATAATCGGAAACGTATTGTAATGTGTGACGCACCAGGCGACCCAGACGTTTGGCCAATTGTTTATACCTTTCATTATTGTAGGTTAACATTCCCTCACCGAAAATCTCCACCAGCTGAGCAAAGAAGGCCACCACAGCAATCATTTGTTGTGCCGTAATCATGTCCGGTTCAATAATATAGTCATCTAGAAACTTTTCAATGCGTAACGCCGAACTGGAAAGGGAATTAAGAGTCCATCATCGTCATTATCCAATCAGAATCAGAATCGCGCATCTTACGTAAAAAGTTTCTCAAATGGAAGCTGATTGAGAAGTGCAATAAGATCGCTTTCTTTTAATCCCAAGCATTCGCCGGCCGGTGTATGTGAATCTTCGCCATCAGAGTCCACTAGTATCCAACGTTCTTCTGCATTCGATGTTGCACCAGACAGCTCCAGATGGGCTTGAGCGTGACTTTTTAAATACTCATTACGCTTTTTGATGGGCAGTAATAGAATTTGTAATACTGCTATGCAGTGATTTAATTCTGGTGATTTTAATTCCAATGGAATTTCGTTAGCCTGTCCACCTGAGACTTGCGATGAATCCATTCCAGGCAATTGTACAAATTGGGCAGCCCAAGAACCAACACCATTGGGACACCGTAATATATTAAAAAGTAAAAACCAATGATCTTCTTTTGTTGCCAACAAAATCTGCAGGGATATTAACTTATTCAACCAAATCTTTAGATCTGTGTCGAAATTCTGTAAAATACGAAATGTAAAACACATTAATTTAAATTACATTTTAATTATAATGTCATTTTCTATTGTACCGTATTGGGAATTGGTTTTCGTGCAAAACTAAAGGCTATGGAAATGGCACTTCGCAATCTTGCCACACATTCCAGAGCCGCTTTATCCAATTGATTGTGCAATTTTAAAACAAATGTCTGCTCGTTCTCTAGATTATAATTTGATAGCAATCCATTTATTATTTGATCAATTTTAACTTTCGTTATCTTTGCTGTAATAGTATTTGTGGTATACGTTTGGCACACCAAATCATAAAGACACGTCAGTGAAACGGTGGCGGCCTCCAATTTAGTTTGATCCACCTTCATGCGACTGGGGAAAAAATAAATTTAAGTTTAGGAATTAAATGCACCTTTGAAATTTATGAAAAAAAACGTAGATATGTTCAGTATTCGTTAATTTAAATGTCTTGTAATTATATTTTATCTACTAAACTGGTATTCAAAGTTCCAAATATTTACATCAGCATTGTGGACATAAACTTTCCAGAATACTTTATTTTGTGGATTCATAAATCAAATAAATGATTGTCTAAGTTAATATATAGAAGAAGTATCCCCCTTAAACAGATAGAGAGAGTTAGAACATATGAAAGGTAATAATAATTGTTGTTAGTTATTTTAGTTTTTTAAGTTGTAACTCAAATTAACCTGTTGAATCTTAGATTTATGAAATCAATTGGAAAATCTTCTTTGAGGTATTAACTATTGATTATTTTAGATATACTGATATTTGAATCGCATTTATATCACTCACTTGTACGAAATACTTTGATATACTACATGACCATCACCACACATAGCACAAAACTTTTCCTCAACTGCTTCTTTAGTCCAGATATTCTGTTGTGTTTGCTTACACAATTTACGATACTTTTCCACATCGTGCAGGTTGGCGGAGATTTTTATTTGCAAGTTATAGTACTCTAATAGAGCTAAATACAGAGGATCTGTTTCGCTCGTCTCTAACAAAGAATTCATCAGAAATGACAATTCAAATTGCTTGGCCCGTTCAAGGTCTGGACATTCATAAATTTCTCTCATTTGTTCGGCACTTAATGGTTGTATGTGACTGCGGGTCAAAGCATAGCCTGGTGACACTGTTCGCTGGCGATACACAATTTGTGATTTTTCTTCTTCGATGACACTGTTAACGCGGATTGGTTGCAGATTTGGATATTGGACAACATTAATTTTGCTTGAGGGTGGAGCACAGGGTGCACTAGGTTCCGGTTCAGGTTCTGGCGACGCAATGGCGGCGTCTCCTGAAATGCAGCATTCATGACTAATAATTGGTTCATTGCTGCTACTGCTTGCTAATGCGGCCACTCGTTCAAGTTCTTCCAGTAGCGACGGGTTCTCAAGTGGACTTTGTGTTTGTTCTTCTTTCGTTTCACTACTTGTTGCTTGTAGTTCATCTTTGCATATCTCTTCCTCTTCCCGATTGCTTTGTGTAATTCGGGACTTTTTTGTTTTCTTCAATTTCAACATTTCTTATTATCATTGGAATTTTTGTACATTAGTTATCCTACACTTACCTCCTTTTTCGGCTTAACTAATGTGGCCATTTTTCATCTCCACGCTAAGCGATTATTTTTATTTTGCTTCTGAATTAATTTGCGTTTTATTTTCTATGCTGCAATATTAAACAACATGCCGCAAACAAAAGAAACAATACTACACCCACAAGCGATAAGAGGGTAATCAGCTGGTTGAGGTTATCGATATCGATAATTCGAAAGTGCGGTATACTAGACTAAAGGGACCCTTTTCTTTATTAATAAATGAATAATGGAATATAGATACGCTTATTATTTATGCTGAATATAAATATGTAGTAATTATGTAATTAAGAAATATATACACGAAAGCTCTGCTTTTATTGTTTTTTGTTTGCTTTGTTCTGCACACAAATTTATAAAAATTCTAAACCTCATAAGCTCTGTCTCTTTTTTGTTACAGGGTGTTTTAAACAGCTGCGTTGTTCATAAATATGGCAGCTCAGTTGATGGGCAGCACTGGCAAGTTTGAACGGTAGACAATTTAAAAAAATTTATGCATACATATTTATAATATTGCCTGATTTCGTTGTAAAAAGTCAACAATCATGAAAATTATGTAATTATTTACTTTAAATTAGAATGTATCAAAAACTTTAGAATAAAGTAACTTTACATTTTAGTTTTCTCAGCTAAACGTCGTCCTTAAATATTACGTATGCGACATGTTGGTATAAAAAAAATGGTATTCAAGGTTGCGAACAGAGTTCAATTAAAATAATTAAAAAACAATAAGCCTGCAGACGAAAAATATTTAAGAAAATACTTATTAACTTATCCGTCACATTGGCAAGCATGAGATTTCTTCCATTTGGAAAAACCATTCAAGCCTTTGAAGTTCAATTTTTTTCTCCGAAATTAATACTTTGCTACTTTCCCTTTCAGCCTGGTAGGTATATATGTATAAGCTTTTAAAAGTAGTCTCAGGACGAAAAATGCAACATCGCTGGGAGCGGGTTTTTATTACCATTGTTGAAAATATTTTTTATTTTTTGCGAAACGCTGTCAAGGCATTTCGTCAAAGTTGGCGGGTCGGATTTGGTAAAACAATAAAGTCGCTGGAAGCCAGTCAGAGATTGTGACAATGAATTTACGTTGAACTTGGCAAGCTACAAACATATATATTTAGTTTTTGTTTAGTTTTTGGTTTATAAAACTTTAAATAAAATTACATGAGCTTTATTTATTGCACAAAAGATTTAAAGATAATACAAAATTTTGTCTTTTCTTACTTATATATACATATATATACACATACATTTATATATATCCACACAATAAGTACACACATAAATAAAAATCTTTTTTCTACAATATACGGGGGGACTTTCAGAAATATTGCTCAACAATATTACCTTCGTACAATAATCACAGCATCCTTGTAGACTTGATACGGTTATGAATATCTCATTAATTGGCCTAAACTAATGCTTAACTTAAATACTAGTAAATATAGTAAGTTGACTACATTACAATTTCAATGGCCTATGCTAGGTAAGTACGGTCTGGTGGAGATTATGGGTTCATTTTGAGTCCCAGATCAAAGCTGTCGATAGACGCCCGTCTCGCCAGCGGGTACAGTGTCCAGTTGCATTTTGTTGCCATCGCAAATAGACTGTGTACGTTTATCCTCGGTGCTTGTAAAGATTACGGCAATGGGATTCGCCTTCTTCTCATCTGGGGTAGACTCATATGCATGATTGATCTTCTCTTCTTTACACGTCGTTGTTGTGGCCGAAGAATTGCTGCTACTACGTCCATTCAATCCAGATTCCTCTTCATGCTTCACATAGTACGGTTTAGGTCCGCTTAAGCGATCGTAAAAACGGAAAACAAGAGGATGTAATAATTTTGCATCATATTCATCATCCGGATGTTGGGTGAGCAAACTAATAATGGTGCCAATAATAACTGTTAAGGCAGTACCAATCAAGCTATAATACATAAAACTAGTCGAGTAAAATGTTTCCAATGGAGTTCTACAAAAAGAAAAAGTAAAAAACGAAAACAAAAAAAAAATCAAAAAAACGTTTAATGTCGATACAAAATTATTAAAACTTGTTTTAGTTTTACCGTTCATGTGCAATAGAAGGCGTTGGGTTAACAAAGGTCTGATTATAGCCATTTAACGGTGTGTGAGTTAAAAGCCATGGCAATTGCTCTTCGCTATTGTAGGGTTTGGCAATGCTATCGGAAAATGTATAATTTGAGCAACCCTAAAATAGATATCATTTGGTTAAAATCTATCAGTTAATATATTTATACATATAAGTTTTAACTTACATCCGTCGATGTGGGCAACTTGGGTTTATTTTTTTCAATGGTTGTGCTACCGGCAATAATCCACAATACAAATGCACATGCACTAATCATGCCTGCAGATGTTCCTTTCCAATTAGCCACAGGTACCATCATGGCTAGCAAAAAGCATCCCAATAATGGTGCCGATGTTGCAGAAAAAACAAGCAGCGAAGATTCAATGACACCAGAAAGGAAACTAACTCCAAATGCCACAAACATAATGATGAGACCACATATAAAAGTAACCAGTTTGATAATCTTCAATTGTTGTTTATCTGTGAGTCCCTTGAATTTTGGTAACTGCGACACAAAATCCTCATAACAGACAGTTGCCAGAGAATTAAGATTCGAAACCATCATACTACATATATAATTGATTTTAGTTTGGTCTATAAAATTTACTAAGAATTCGTCTTACCATAAAGCTGAGTTAAACAATGTGGCCATGAAGATGCCCACAAAGCCAGGAAGGAAACCTAATTGATCTTCCACAAAGAATGGCAATATCTCATCAGGTTTCTTTATATAACCCTCCGCAAGAGGATCACAATTGATATAGGCAGAGTAAATGACCATGCCAGATATCCAGGAGAGTGAAAAGAATACAAATACCAATGGCACATTTGTAAGCATTACACTATATAGTAAATATAGATTGATAAAGATAAGTATATTATAAATTTGTTACTCTGTTATTATAGTTACCGTCGCACTTGTTTCAGGTTTTTGAGACTGACATAGCGTTGCATAAAGTTCTGTTGGCAACCGATCTGTGAGAGTGACATAAAAAGTTGACCCAACCAGGCTGAAAGTGTATCGACTCGTACTGTCATATCGCCAGCAAAATTCCAGAAATTCAGTCGGCCTGAAGTGCAGTAATAACAACAATAAAAGGAATTGAAAATAAAAACGAAAACATATGTACATATATTGCAATATAATGGGAATGCAAGGCAAGTGCCATGTGGGTGTATTCCCAGGCGTGTTTGACAACCCAAATACAACTCAAATTCACGTGACAAACGCTCTTGCCTTCAGACATTTATTACTGTCGTCATGCAAGGCATCTCATTCCCCTCCTATTGCCCATCATCTTGCCTAGCCATATCTCTTTATCTTCCTTTTGCTGCTGTTTTATGCCGCTTTTATCATCATCATTTATGTGCATAATGAGCCGACGTAGCAGCAGCAGCAACAACACAGAATGGATGCCATTTTAATAGTCATCATTCGTCAGCATAAATGTGGAGCAGTCAGGACATATACCCTCACTCACACACACACACACACACACACACACACACACACACATACACACACATATTCTATACATAACTAGCTGGCATCATTTGACAGCATTTCCGCTAATAAGCTGCCATGATCAAATCGAAACCAAAGGACCCACATCCGTCCTCCGACAACCACCAACCACCACCTACCATTGTCACGATTTAGTTGATAAACCTTCTTTGGTCCACCGCTTGATATGGTGCCTTGAATGCAAACGGCCACTGTAACAACAAGAATGGTGACAGTCTGTATAACATCCGCATTGATGGCCGCTTTCAAACCGCCCTAAATCAAAAACACAAAAGACAAAGTCAACAAAAGCATCACGATAAAAATGCAATTAGAATTACTTACCAAAATCGTAAAAAATATGCAAATGGCCGACATGCCCACAATGGAGACCCAGTATGGTATACCAATGACTGTAGCCAATGCCACACTGGGTGTATAAACAGTGATGCCCAGATTGCAAATCTGTCTCACAATATAAGTGGCCGAGGCTAGGCAACGCACCATGCGACTCTTAAATCTGAAACGAGTTAACAAAAATAAAACAGATGAGTGCAAGCCAAGTCCAATTAAGTACGTATAGCAGGAATAGCACTAGCAACAGGATTCGTTTAGAGTAAGGAAAATGGAGAAGCCAAATCCTAGTCAAGGTGCTGCCACTTGCATTTTATTTATTTATTTTTATTAGCTGCGTTTATTAAAGTTTTAATGTGCCAGTTCAGTTTATTTTCCTTTATGATTTACTGCAGCAGTAAAAGAGTTATGAGTGGAGAAGACCCAAAAAGGAGCACAGGACTCCAAATAGAATTTACGACAACAAGAAACAGCAAAAAAAAAAATAAAAAAGAAAACTGAAAGAAAGAAAAATCTACCAGTTCCATAAAGACATCGTCTGTTCGATACCCTAGATGAAAAAAAAAGATAGATATCCTTTCTATATATTATGATACACTAAGAGAAAAAACATGCATAGATTTTAAAATTGCTTCTTGAAAATAGTTATCGCTTCAAATTAAATAAAATACATGGAAATATTCATTAGCTAAAATAATGATTTTTCCATTAAGTTCAATTTTCATGCTTAAATCATTTAACACTTAAATTGGATCTTATATACAAATGTATATTAATTTAATAAATAAAAAAGAATTAATATATGTTATATACACTTAGACAAATGTGATAAATAATGTCCAAATTAATGTTACTTAGCAGCGATTAAGAGAATGATGAGAATTTATTATATAAAGTATCAATTATACATTTGATATGAATTTCTGTAGAAATCTATAAAAAAAGCCAAATATCAGGACATTATATAAAATATATTTATATATTTATTAACTCGAAAACTATGTCAGATGAATTCTTTTGAAGGTCTTTTTATTTATTCAGAATAATTGAATATATTTATACGAAATACTTGAATGATTTAAGAAAACAATTTTAAAACTATTTACTTTGACTTTAAATAGATATGTGTAATAAAATTCTGGAATTTCTTTCGCCTAATTATTTAATACTTTAAGCGCAAATTCCATTATAAATTTATTCCGGTTGTAGGGTATCACACAAAAGAAAAAAAAAACAAAAAACGAGTGTGTATATATAACAAGGAAAAAAATAAGAAAAAAAGCTAAGAAAATTGGCGGCTGTGTAACTCGTTTTGATTGTTTTTATAGTTGAGAGGTTGGGGCCCGGTGGTTTTTATGGCCAAGGGTTATAAAAATTTGTGTGTTAATTTGATGCAAAAAATTGCGCGACACGATTACGAGTAGCCAGAATGGGTAGAATCAAGACCAAGACCAGAAATGGAAGGAGGACTTTAGGCCGCTTAATGATCGTTTAGAATGCGTTATGTGGCCTGAGAAACTGTTGTGCCCAATTTAAGTGCTTTAACACACGAAGTGGCAGTTTGGTAGGTACTATAAGGTAAAATTCGTCTTTAATACAAAGGACTTTAAGTAGTAACTACTTAAACTGTTAACGGTTTTGAACTACTTCATAATAATATGTTTTTATTGTGCGCATATTAGAAGATTAACTGACCTGGTTAAATATTGTATATCTATTTATGGAAAATGTTTGTGTCATCAGGCTAAGGCTTAAAAAGGCACTTTGTATATACATATGTCATTTAATGCAAGTAGAATATTCTGTTTAACTTTGGCCGCAAATATATCGATTCACAATGTGAAAGAAAACGAGTTCAATCGGCATAATCCTTCTTAATATTAAGTTTATTGGAAAAAAGACTGTGCTGCATACGCCCAGGCGTCATTAATGATGCAATGCAATAACACTTTCCTCTTGTCTGTGTGTGTGTCAGAATATATGTATCAGTGTATATGTAAATCAATAAGCAAATATCAATTTGCAAGTAAGCTTAATAGTGTTATCCTCCGTTTATCAAGTTGCTGCTGCTGTTGCGTAAGACAGTTTGAAATGCATTTTAATTATTGTTTCTTGGTTTTTTTATTTGTTAGGAATTTATTAAAGTGTTTTATCTAGACTGATCAAAACTAGCCAATTTGCCAAATTGATATGGATGAGGCTTATGACAAAAAGCATTTCACTTGATTGAAGAGGCGTGGCATGGCCTCTAAACATTTTGTTAGGCATTTGCACATGGCTCTCATCATCATCAGTTGCTTCTGTTGTGGCTAAGCTTGTAAGGGAAATTGATAAAGAAATATTATTGTAGCAATCACAAACACACAGAAAAAGAGGACACACATACATAGCATATTGCTAAGCACTGACGTGTGCGAGTGTGTGTGTGTGTGTGTCTCGACATTCCTTTTGCTTGCGGTCAATTTTTGCCTGATATGTCAATTTAATATGATTTATGGGATTTATTGTTTTTGGGCCTTTTCTGTCTTTACTCTCTGTTCTCATGTATATCGTCCCTTTGTCTTGTTTTCCTTCTTTATAACATTCGTTGTTGTTTTCATTTTGCTTTTGTGGCATTTGTTTCTCATTTAGCCTGTTAACATTGTGTCCATCACAATAAGTGCTGCCTTTGTGTGCGTTTGTATCTGTGTGAGCGTGTGAGTAATGACTTGGGCTTGTCACTGCCTGCCAGTTGATTGAACGTTCTTTGGCATCTATGCGCCTGTCATCCATGTCTATATACATATACATACATATACTATACTTATAGTATATGCTAAGACCCAGTTGTTTCAGTTTAATTGATTTGCCTTGCCCACCGCAACCAAACAATCTTCAAAGCCTTGGCAATGGTTTGCCCTAATAACTTTAAATTAAATGTAATTATGTTAAAGTATGCAATAATTGTTGTTAAACCCTTTGAATTGCAAGGATGTCTACTCTCTGATACTGACAACAGAAAGGGAATACAAAAGATGGACAGTGGACAAATTCAATTTTAGTGTATAAAGTATCTTCATTAAGATTTTATAATGTAAATTAAGTGCGAAAGTTTATTAATTTATTTACTAATTGGTTATTATGAAAATAATAAGTATACTAAATAATGTGAAATATCTGAAACCAATCTCTCAATACAAAATAGTAAATTTAACAACCTTTCCTTTGTATTAGATCTACTTATCCCATTGATTGCATTATCTTTAGCTTCTGCTGTGCATTCTATTCCAATTTGAGTATTCCACGAACTACTTAAGCCTACCTCAAATCCGGCTTTCACCCGACCACAATGCCTTAATGTTAGCCCGGTTATTGGAGAAAAACATGAATTAATACCAATATGACAGGCTTTAGCTTGTGGCAACTAATCGGTGCTTAGCTAACCAGACTTCCAGTCAATTTTACAATCAAAGATGGCTAAAGTATGGTAGTTACCTTTGATTGCATTAAATGCCATGCATAAATAAACATAATGAGGCATATGGATTTGATTTAAGAATGGGAATGGATGTGGAGTGGTGTGGATTTTGCCCTTAACTTCATGTGAGATGTGGCGGATGTCTGCTTCCATTTCGCCAAGTTATCATTGAAAATATTGAGTTAGAGGTATATACGAATATTTGTTAGTCAGAAAATATAAAATTAAAGGACTCTAATAGTGTTAATATGTTAGAATAAAGAGCGTTAGTGCATATTTATTTAACTTTTCTTACATCACTTATAGTGGTCAATAAGTTTAAGCATTTTGAAAGAAAGTTCTTAATTTGTTCGAAAAAAAATAGATTGAATCACCAAAAAGGTAAATACGAGGAAAAACACATATGTGTGTATTAAACTCTGACTAACTGTGAAGTGAAAATAAATAAAATAAATTATACTCTATACTTCACTTTATTTGATTTTTTTTATTTAGCAAATAAAAATTTAATTATTTAAAGCATGACTCATTATTTTTGCCTATTTATTTTTTTGAAGAAAAACATGTAGACTCTACATTGTAGAGTAATAAAACAACAATATAACACAAGAGAATTAGGATTTGCTACCAAATGGCCAAATTTAAACATAAAGACTTTACTTATTTTTATATGTATTATATAAACGCTTTAAAGTGTTCTTCCAAATGGCAAGAAAATGTTTTTAAGGGTTAGAGATAAAATGTTTATTTTCGTTTTTCTAGAATTCCAGCACTTCCTATTAAAGTTTTTGTTTTTGTTTGAATAATTTAAAAATTTGTTAAAATACTCTAAAATTGTATATACCTTTAGGTAATGGGTAACACAGAGTGTGTAGCATACATATTTGTTATTTGGGTGTTACTCCTAACAACTTTTTTGTTGGTCTCTTTGAATTGCAAATCATGGTACCACTCAGTTTTGACTGCCACGAGAATGTCTTTATTTATGCGTATGCTTCCATGTTGGCATTAACTCCCACCCCTTTACGTTTTACCTAAACTTGTTTTGCTGTTTCTTTTTTTCTTTTTTTTTGTGAAAAGAAGAAGGTCGGATGAGGTTTTCGGGGTCTGTGCACTTTCAACTCTTGTAGTCGTAAATATTCCAGCGAAATTGAAATGCATTTGTTTGGTTTTCATCACTCCATTTGCTAAGTGCTAACAATTGTCGCATTGATATCAATTTATTTACATGTAATTGCCTTTAAATCGGCAAATGTATTTGCTTCAAATTGAAAAGAAAAGGAGAGAGAGGGATGGAGGGATGGAACAAGAATAAGAGAAGAAGAGATAGATAGTAGATAACCCAACCATTGACCATTGAACTCAACAGTTTTTGGTATTAGAGGGGAAGGCCAAATAGCAAATCAAAATGTTCGTAACACAAAAATCTTTCCGAGCAGATAACACTTGAGTTTTCTGCGAGTCAAGGGTCATGCCTTCTATTGCTCTTCTCTATCTCTCTCGCTCTACTTCTATCTCTTTCTCTGTTTGTCTGTGTGTGCTGCTGAGTGGCAGACGTCACTTGCGACAGACGACTGACAAGTAAGAGAATCCATGCGTGCCTGCCTGTATATAAGAGTATCTTTGGTTATTTATTTATTTTTTTTTTTTGTTGGTTTCGTAAGTTTTTCGGGTGCTGCTGGAAGGTCCTTCAGGGTGAGGGCCAAACTGTCAACGCCGCCTGCTTCTTCATGCCACATGCCGCATGCGTCTGATGCCACTGACAGCAAGAACACGCGCTATTTATAAACATTATGACACAAACGAATTGTCATACAATTTGTCAACAGCCGCAGCAGCCCAAGTGGGCTCTTTGTTTTCTCCCTCAGTGTGTTGGATTTCTTTTTTTTTTTGTTTTTTGTCTTTCTTTTTCGCTTGTTGTATTTATGAATTCTTGTTGGTTTTTGTGTATTGTCATTGTGTTTGTAGCCGTCAAGGCTTCCTCTTTCTCTCGCTTTTTTTCCACACTCACTACATACGTACATATGTCTGTCTTTGTCGCCTTTTGATGGCCAAGTGGCTTGGCAATTTGTAGCATATTCACTTATCGGCCTATCCCTAAGCTTTCTCTTTTCGTCCCTTTCCCTTTCAATTCCTTTTTTTATTTTTTGCCAATTTTTGATGAAGTTGTATGCATAAACATGTCGCGAGACGCCAGTTGTGCTGACAAGAGACCAAAAATGAGGCAGCTTTTACAAAATTGTTGTAACAACTTTTTGTTTCACTTTGTGGCAAATAGCACATTCGGTGGCATCTTAATCTCAACCCTTTTTTTTTTAGCATATGCGAAACTTTTACATTTACTGCTCAAAGAGAATTTTTGAATGGGTAAAACTAAGATTGATGACATTGGATTACAAGAGTCATTCTTTCTCTCTCTGTTTGAAATATTGAATAAATTTTACACACAAACACACACACACACACATAGGTATCCATGTATGTTGAATTGATTTACGTGTTGACTTTGAAATTGATTAAGTGGTTCATTAGAGAAGTCAAAGATATGGATAGAATCTATCTTTAAGGTTCATTTCCTTCAAATTTATCAACTATGGAAAGTGAATTTTGTTTATATACACTGTATTTTAATTATTTTGAAACATTCCTAAATGAGAAAAGAGAAATATATATCTTGCTATTAATATATATGAAATATATGGAAAATAATTACCATAATTGCATTAAAGTACTAAGAAATTTCTAAAGTTTATTCAAAATCAGCTAATTATATAACTTCTTTATCAACATTATATACTTTGAATAAGTAGCATAATAATATGATCATTCAGTGCCCAAGTGTTTGGTACCTAGTGACACTTTGCTACTTATTTTTCGTACTGTGATTAACTACAAATTATGCTAATTTTTCCAATGTCGTCTTATGGGCAACATTTAAATAATTTTACAATTCCGCACAGCTTTCGCATTCGTTGTTACTTTCCACTTTGACCAGAGCCCTGTCCAAGCCATGTTAATGCCACAATACCCTGCCTATACCCCTGTACCCACTCTGTCTGTGCCTCTGGCTGTGGCTCTGCCTACGCTGATGCCAATTAAATTTCAATCAAATTATGCCAACACAATTCCCCGGTCTTGCCACTCCCTTGGCAAGCATGTTGAGCATTTGTCAGTTTTTGCAATTAATTGAATTTTGTTGTCGAAACTGCAAACATTTGATAACAAATTTGTTAACTAATTTCGAACTTAAAAAACAATTAGGCGACCAGTGCGACGACAACGACAACTTGCGACAGACTTGCCAGCCAATGGAGCCAGTCGAGTCGATGTAAAGTCCAATAACTGAAAGTCGCAGGCCGAGCAAAGGACAAATATCTAGATTATTTGCTCTGTTTGTTTTGCCTGCCTTGTTTTGGCCATTTGTTGTTAGAGAGTTTCTTCTTATACAATACATATATATATATATATTTCTTTTTTTGTTGTTATTTTTTTTTTGTTTCTTTTTTGTAAAATGTAATTCAAATTTATTTAGCCAGCAGCGGCGACAGCATCAGGCTGCTGCTTTCTCTCTCTGTTTAGTTTCATTTGGCTTTCTTAATGAAGAATGAAATTGTGTGCGCTGTGTGCGACGCTCATTTGTGAAATTAAAATGAATGTTTAAATAACAATTTTCCATGTTGTTGTCCTTCTGCCTTTTGCTAATTGAACAATGTTCCCTTAATGATGGTAAAAACAAAAAAGGGGGGAGTTAAAGAATGAAATTAATATAGAAACTCACCTAAGATCAATATACTGATACACAGAGGTGATGCCCAAATTAAAATAGACAGGAACAAACATGAAGCATACAATTGGATAGGCACTCATCATTCCATAAATAGTCTCCCACATGGCTGAACCATAATAATACAACTCACTGGGATATCCTGAAATCAAAAAAAAAAAAGAAAAAAATAAATATATATACTATATTATTGGGTTTAATTACACTTACCCAATACTGATCGTACGCCCAGTGTGCCACGTGCTATGGATATCATTACGGCCACAATGGATACTCCTCCCGTGGCAAAGACATAATCTGCCTTACTCCGTTGCTTCTTTTTGCCAAAAATTCGATTCCAGAGTGGGGCAAAGACGGTTAGTGCTATAAACAACACAAACATAAGATAATCCCATCCCAAAGTGCTTAAATCCTTGGCCATGTTACTGTAAATATATACATATAGAATCCAATACCAAAATGGTTAGAAAAGAACAAGAAATAAGAAAGGCAAAAACAAAAATCTACTTTTTTTTTTTCTAAACTTTAAACTAACTTTATGTGGTAGGTGTCGGTAGAGAGAGAGAGAGAGAGAGAGAAAGGAGAGGGGAGGCTGATGGGTAGGGTTGGGGGCTTAGCATTTTTTAGCACAGTTGAACATGTGCATGTTAGTCACGCCCGGTGCACATAATATGCCAACAGAGGGAAAGTTGACTATATTGTTGCATATCCGCAGGCGCGTGGGCTGCGGTTGCTCAAAACAAACACACACATCCACACACAAATACACACATACTAACATAGACACTCCAGATAGAATGTTGGAATAGCAGACCGGCTAAATGAGGAACAAAACCAAAGCAAAAATGTTGCAACAAACTGTGAAAAATTTATGGACTGTGTCCTTTTTTTTGCCAACTGATATTTGTATGCAAGGAAAGGCATTCCCCATTATGTATGTGTGTGTGTGTGTGTGTGTGGGTGTGCATATGTATGTGTCTATGCTTAGGTGTACGCGACAAGTTGCAAGTGGCCCCACAAAGCGAGAAGCTTAAGTATGATTTTGGCTGCGACTTTGTGTTTTTTACAGTCAAACAAACTGTTGAGCTGAAGGCCAGTCGAAAAATGGTAAAATCCAACCTGAAGGTTGCTTGAGGTTAAGGCTTGTAAAGCACAAACAAAAAACATCAGAAAAATATTAAAGACACATTTTGGCAACTTTTGTATACTCTTCAGTATATTTTTCTAAGATTAATGGACTTAATCCAGTTATATAAGAGATATCTGCATGAATCTCTATAATATTCTTACATGAATTTGGTTTGGAAAATATTGAACTATGTATAAGAGTATAAACAAATTTTTATTTGATTCTCTAGAAAATAAAATAATTAAAATTTAAATCATTTTGGAATGGAATATTATTTGTTTTATTACTCCATTACTTTGTTCAACAATTTCTGTAAGAAAACTCTATAAAAGAAACAAATATATAGAAGTTGCAACCTCACTTTGATCTGTGTTCATTTTCTTATCTATAAACTGCCGAACATAAGTAACTTATGACTTTCAACTTCCGTGCTTTTTAATTGTCTCTTAAAAAACAAAATGCGATAAATGTTCTTTAGTAGTTGTTGAAATAATAAAAATTGTGAATATCATTTGATGGTCATAATAAAAGAACAAGAGTTAGAAAAATTTCGAGGAGTGATAAAAGAGCATTGCAGTTGAAAGGATGTAACTCGAAGAGGAATTACGAATTTCAATTAATAAATGTTTCTTTAAATAATTGATAAAACTTTTTAATTTACGTAAATTAATCAAGAATTATTTAAAAGTTTGCAAGACGCACTTCTATAAAACTTCTTTTAAAATCAAATAAAATGTCATTCAATATTTTTACTTATAAAATTTAATTGCAAGTTTAATTTTTTTCCACATTGATATCAACCTAAGAAATATAGTAAATATATAGTTAATAGTAAAAGTATATACATACAACATAGTAAATAGTTTTTGAAATATTTCAAACTACTGTCACCCTTCTGCAAGGGTATAAAACAAAGGAACTAACAATGCGAATGTGTGTGATTTTCACCAAGAGGTTGTGGTTAAACTTGCACTTAAACTTGGTGTTTTTTTGGCTGTTTTTATAGTTCACTCGAAACTTTGGCAAGGTAATAAAAGTGTCAAGCATAAACCACGGAAAGGTGTTTCACAAATATATAATGACATAAATGTGAATATAAAAAAAGTTAAAGAGGATTTCTCGGAAAGATAAAATCCGCTAGAATATAATTTCAAATGCCTGTAATTTAAGCTGTCAATATAAATCTTAACGTTGGGGAAATCCAATATTCTCTATTGGAATATAATTGAGATGTTAACAGGTAAATGGCTCTTGGGAACACTTAATACTACACATATGATATGGCCTATTAAAAGAGCCAATAGAAAAAAAGTCGTCAACTGCCAATTGTTGCTCTGTCATTCGATCATCGTCAACTGTTTTTGTTATTTCACTAATTGACAACATTTAACAAGCACTTTTAACTTTTATCTATATATCGATTTAAACTTTGCCCTGTTTTAAAAAAAGGAAAAAAGAAACAACTATTAGTCATTTGGGGTTATTTGAGTTAGTTTTTGAGGGGTTTCTTTTTTGAAAGCGTTTGACTTTCTTTGGAAATTGCACAGCTGCCGTGTCACCGGCATGTCAGTACCAGTCACAGAAGCTTCATTTGTGGGCGGAGGTTGGTGTCAGCCGAAAGGAGTCATATGATAAGCGGGTGTTGGCCAAAAGGTCGTGCATTGTGCGTGTTAGCTTGTGCGCAAAATGTTATTTTCTGCTTGCTGAGCTTAACCAAATTACCCGTGTACCATCTACCCCCAACTATCATCACCTGAAAGGATGCCCTATTTAAGCTTTTATCCTAGTGGCTTTTGCCTCAATAGATATTTCCATCAGGTTCGAAATAAAAAAAAAAAAAACTAAAGCCACACGTATGCATAAGTAAGCAGAGGGTCGCGACTAGCAAAAAAAAAAAGGAAATTGAAGGAGGTGCTTGAAACTTTTTTATGTCACATAATATAAAACTAAAGACTAGATAGAGAGAGAGAGAGAGCAGAAGAGAGATAGAAAAAGGACAAGGTAGATTTAACTTCTTTTTCTGCCACTTGCAGTTAATATTCATGCAGTTTTTGGGCGCAGCTTGAAGGAAAAATCAGCCAGAAGTTGGCGACATGTGTGTGATGAAGGCGATGCCAAGGCATCATAAATTATAAAGCAGCTTGTTGGAGCAGCAGCCAGCAACAATAACAACAACAACAACAACAAATCGTTGACATCTCGTGAATCTTGCCAACAATGTGTTTAAGTGTGTGTGTGTGTGTGTGTCTCTGACAGCCACAATGGAAAGTTATTAAAAAACTGAAGCGTGTGTAAACGCTCTCGTCCTCACTCCTACAGTCACCAAAATTTATGACACTCATGAAATATTCAACATCCTTCAAGAGTCGAAAATCTGCCAAGAACCCTAAGCCATTGAAAATAAAAAAAAAATACATTTTAGTAAAACAAAATAAAACAAAGCAAGATTAAAAAGAAACATGAGATTTCCCCTATAAAACTGAAAGTTACATAAATATTTCTAAGCCAATTCAACACCATTTCGAATTAAATTTACATTTTTTGTTTTAGCATTCCCTTGTCTCATTTATATCCTTTAATCACATCTACATACATATGTATGAATATATAGACTGTAAGGCTGAGAAACTTAATTTACCTAACAAATGGTCGCTATTTCAGAGGCTTGTTTTCAGCTCACTTTTTCATTTGTCTCATGGGCATAGACATCAAGTCCAGTTCAGTTGAGATTGCAGATAAAAATTAAAAGAAAAAAGACATGAATTTAAAGTGGCCCTTATAAAATTAATGAAGCTTAATTAAGATTTGACCAACTGACGAACAGAGATATATACAAACAAACATTTGTACGTAATTAT
This sequence comes from Drosophila emarginata, assembly GCA_037075365.1. Classification (NCBI taxonomy): domain Eukaryota; kingdom Metazoa; phylum Arthropoda; class Insecta; order Diptera; family Drosophilidae; genus Drosophila; species Drosophila emarginata. Next base: position 13,570,958 of record JBAMCD010000221.1, on the reverse strand, counting down.
ATTATATATATGAGAGTGTCATTTCTCAACTTGAAAATGGCACATTTGAAATCCAATTTTAACAAAAGTGCAGCGCCACTTAAGAGTGCACTTTAAACACATTGCCACAATAAAATGCTCCTGTTGCACAAACTTCATAAAGTATGCCATATATTATAAGCCAAGTTATCCGCTTGAGTCATCTTTGTGTACGGCAAAATATTAACTACTTATTGATGCCATAGTGATTACCAATTTTAATTTTACAAATTTTTAATTAATAACAGTTTAAATTTTAAATGATAAAATATTCTCAATGACAATCAAATTAATATAAAATTGGTATAAAGGATCAGAAAGTAGCAAGGTTTAAAGTAAGTATTCTAACGGAATTGAAAGTATGTATTGTAAATAAAATATCAATAAATAAGTAGTTACTTTTATTATTCTAAAATTTTCTTATGTATACTCATACTGAACATATATTATTTTATTATTGATCATGAAGGACCTAAGGACGCCCCCTCATATGTTTAACCATAATGTATAATTTTTAACCAACATAAACATTTAAGACTCATATTTGTATATATATTACAGTGGTTGCAAGAATGTTGTAAAAAATTAACAATTTCAAGTGCATAAAACTGTTTTACAGCCTTACATTTGCCTAATTAAAGTACTGGCATTGTAAATGCATTTAAAAATCAGGATAATAAAAAACAGTGCCATGGGGAAATTGTTGCTGCAAGTTTGAATTTCATTGCAACTGTTGTTGAATGTCTTCTTTTGTCTCTGGCCATATGAATTGTACAAGTTACGTACATACATAGAATATTGCCAGCCAATAGTCAATTGTCACATTTCATTTACATTGGGCTTGTCGTTTCTTACTGGGAGCGGCAAATGGTACCCTTGGGTGGGTCAAGTGCCTGCAAGTTATTTCAGTTGCTACTTGAAACTTTTTGTGCCGGGGTTCATCTTTTTCTTTTGGGTTTCTGCAGTTTTTACTGCTCGGCAGCTAAAAGTTGTTAAATACAAAAAGTTTGCCACTTAATACCAGTTCGAGTAATGAAATACGAGTCAAAAACTGCAACATCGTTCACCCTTCTCTCTTTCTCCCCCCCCCCCTCCCCACCATTGTCAGCAAATTGAAGTTGAAGCATGTGGTTGGTAAACTTCTTCCTGCCATTTGCCAAACATGCAACTGTTCTCAACTACTGGCAATTGTTTGTTTTGCTTTAACCTCTCAATGCCTTACATATGTAACGCTGCCCCACCGCCCACTCAACCCTTCAACTATTGTGTTCAAGTTTAGTTTGATTTCTTTTCGACCAAAAAAAAAACAGCTTAATGAGAAAAGTCATTGGTAGGTGGATTGTGTGGGTTGGCTTCTCTTGTTCTCTGTTCTTTGGTTTACTTCTTGTTTAAGGTCCGGTCAAAGTCATTTATCAAAAGATGGTCAAAATATAAATTTTTAGCTTAAGTTGCTGCTTATTTATCGTTTTGGCAAGGAGCACAAAAATAATGCCAATTTTTGCTACAAAAAAGGATTAAAGTTTCAATTGCAATCATTTATAACAAGTTAAAAATTGCAAACCAAAAATTGGGAATAAGAAACAGAAAGGGTAAGTGAAAATATAAAAAAAAAGTAAAAGAGAAATGAGAGATTCAGGTCATAAGTTGGATTTCTTTTTTTGTCGTTGTGTCAACCATTTTCATTTTTTTCGTTTTTTGGAGCGTGACTTGTATTAAATGTAACAAGAGCAGAAAACTAAATAAAACTGGTCACGCACTTTATACAATTTTTGAAAAGTTTTACTCAAAAAATAAAACAATTGCAAGTTGTAAAGTTGTTCCATTGTCAAACAATTAGATACTCGCGCTTTTTCTATGTTGTCAGCTTAAGCAATTTGTGGCCAACTGAAGGCCATTAGGGCGAGCCCAGCCACTTGCCACGTTGCCATTTTGCCACATGCTGTTAATTTGATCAACTTCGTTGTCCCAGTTCCCATTTACCCAGTTTGCCAGTCTCGGTCTCAGTCTCCGTCTCGTTCTCGGTCTCGAGTAGAAGCTATTGCAGCGACTTTAGCCTGGCAATTTAGTGGTCAACTGTGTTGTTGTCCTTTCTATGCCGTTGCCGTCACCAGGATACGGACACCCCTTGGCTAATGCTTGGGTTTTGTGTTGCAAGCATGCACAACTAATTTAACGTTGTCCAACACTCGACACCATTGAGTGCCACTCGGTTTGCTCCTTTTTTTTCTTCCTCTCTGTTGTTGGGTTTTATTATGTTTTTTTCTATTTACTACTACTTCTCATTCCCACTAAAGTTTGTCATTATGCGTGCTCAACTTTCACCTGACCCGGGTCAGAGAGAATGTGGCTGCGGTTTTATATTTCTCTTTTTTTTCTGTTTAATTCAAATAATTAGGTTAGTTAGTTCCAATAGAGCACATTAGCTCATCAGCCTTGTTGCTCAATACCATACCAACCAACATAAAAAAAAAAATATAGCTAGATCTAATTTTATTTTTTATACATTTTTCCTAGTCAATTGTTCACTGAAAATTTTTAATTTCCCCATAGGCCAGTCAGTCTGTCGTGTAGAAAGTTAGCTTTGTATACTGGGGACAGCAGGAACTAAGTGACCTTCACCCCCCTCATCACTCCCTTGCATGGTCAATACACGTGTCTGGTTGATGTCCTTGGGGCATTTGTACTGAAAGATTAAATATATACTTGTACTATATGTACATATAATTCGGATTCTCGAATTGGTTTCCATTTTGTTAAGCCTTTTTCTTTTGGGCCATAAATTTGCATTTAAGTGACGCTAAATAAACTACAATTTATCTTGTATTTCGAATGACATTGTGAAACATGAGGCCACTAATCATTGTTTAAAATTGTGCCTCTTTGGTACTACCCCTGTTATGTAACTTCCCCTTTATTCATCATAGTCTGCATGAATCTGAATACCTTTTGTAACCTAAACACTCTAGCTCCTGTCCAATTTTGTCCCAACCAACTAATTGAACTAATGAAATGTTTTTGCTCTAAAAAACAAGAAACTTCTACTGGCTTTGTCATGTAGTCCACCTGTTTGTTCTAAGCTTTCTTTCTGGCAGAGTATTCAAATTAAGAACCTCTTTTTTACCATCACCCATTCTAGCCCTCTTAATTTCTCTGTCTCCTTTGCCCTTTGTTTTTTTCTCTCCCTTGTTTGCACAAGGGCTGTTGATAATAAATTAAACTTGCTACATTTTGTCACCATGGAATTGCTTCAAATGGATATTTATGGTTGACTCCTATCATCCCAACTCCCACTCATTTTCCCCCATCCTTCTCTCAGGTGTAAGTAAGAGATAGTCGCTTCGTTTATTGGCCTCATGATGGTGATTTGTTTAAGTGGCTTGTATGCGTATGTGTGTGTGCGTAAGTGGGTGTGTGCGAGTGTGTATCTGTGTCTGACCGGTGCCATAATGTTGTCCAGCTTTGCTTAATTACATATTTATGCAATTAATGCACATATGCCAACGTTCCAACTGTTTAATTATATATGTACATATATTCGTAAAGGAGTAAGAACCACAAACTTGGTCCTTTCAATTGAATTGGCCAATGGCAACTAAAAGTAGTTTCTAAATACATACATATACGAATAAAAAACTCAGGTAAAATATATTTTTAATATTAATTATAAAAATTCATAATTTAGGAAAGATAAATGTAAATTAACATCTCAAGCAATATGTATTTCAAATTTATAAAGTGAAATTATATTGTTACAACAATTGCCAATATACAAAAAAAAAAAATAAATTAGTCATCAAGATATGAACTGTCATCGCCATTTGCTTAAAAATATAATTTATTGATGAACACGTGATAAGTGTCGGACACGTAGATAAGGGAATAATAAAACTAAGCACAATAATTTACGAATTGATATCTAAAGTCGTGGAAATAGTTAAGAGTTATCTTTTTTTGTTTTTTGGTAAAAACACGGTTAAAATTAAGCAAATTTAGTTATCACAATTATTTAGAAATGCAATTTGCAAATGTTGACAGTTTTAGATTTAATTCTTTTGTGGATTCCATATAAAATGGCAAGAGTTAAATATATACAAAAGAAAAATAAAAAATATTTCATTTATCTAAAGAAGTTACACATTTAGATAAAACTAAATATTTCTTTAGATATAAATCGAAACAGAAGATTTCTGTTCACTTTTATGTTAACACGTTACTCATAGGACAGCTAGACATCATCAAAAATTTGTCCACAAGTTTAATGTTTCAAATACTTGCTTTTTCTATTAAAACCAATTTAATTGGTTTAGGTATTTTATACATAGATACATTTTCCAATACCAAAAAGCTAAATTTTTATTTTAAGCACTTGTATTAAATAGCTTTTTTTTTTGCAATTAAGATTGACTAACAAACTAAAAAATGATTATTCATCTTTACAATGTTGCTGCTGTTGCTCTTGGATTTTTAATTAACTTTCATTATACTATATATACTACCTTTAGAGGCAATATCGGGCAGCAAGCCAACGGATGCTCCTGCCAACGTCAGTTATTAAAACTTTAATTCACTTAAGTTGCAAGAAAGGCAAAAAGGGAAGAGGTATCAAGTTGGGGGGGCTAAGGGGTATAGTAGTTTTTCGTGTCAACTAGTTGGTGCCACTAGCAGCTACATCATGCCAAAGCTAATCGACAGGAATTTTGTCATAACAGCGATAGGAGGGTTGGCTATGTATCTATGCCAGGTATAAAACTGTGTAAACTTTATTGCAACCCCTTTGGCGACACTTTATAGCTAAAAGGGGGTGGGGTGATGGTATGAGTAAAAAGGGACAACAATGTAATTTATTTAATTCTTGTCTGCAAATGAAATTTGCAACAGTGGCAAGAGCGACAAATAACATTGTTGATTCCATTTGAATTTATGCAAAGTGAAAAAATGTGGGAAAAAATGCTCCGTTGTTTTTGGCAAAACAAAATTACAATTTCAAATTGTGCAATCAGTGGTAATTAGCATATTAAATTATATTTATTCATAAATATTCATGAGGCACATACATTTAAATGCTTTACAACATTTTGCCAAAAGTGTTGACTAACACGCTTAGAGTGTTAGGATAACAATTGAGATCCGCCAAAAAGGATGGCAGGACCAGGAAAAGAAAATGATGTTGAGCTTTAATGTTACAGAATTTAATTGATTGTCAACTGTCTATGTACACACAATTTAATATTGCACAAAGACAAATATGCCAATAAGCAAACAGACAAACAAATAAACACTATCAATAAGTAATTAATGTCATGTAAATGATATTTAACCTATTTGGCCGCCAATACAAGCAACCACCCGCTTCTTCCTATTTCATTGCCTGACTTAATTGACAGGCAAAAAGTATGCGCAATTAGCCATGGCCATCATCATCTGCACTTGAATTCAATCAGTGAATGGTTCTTATTGCTGAATGACAGTAGTAATCGATAACTCATTATGGCTAGGAGTAGCCATAATTGGCATAAGTCATACGCTCTGTTGTCGAAATGAGATATTATATTATATGCTAATCACTTGCTATATAAATATATTGTTATATCTATAATTTGTTAAATATATACATACATGTCGATAATTTGGTTAATATATACTAAATTATTTTTTAGTACATATTCAACTAATCGCCAACTAAATAAATTATTATAATAATATTTTATAAATATATAGTCTCTCGCTTATCTCATTTTAAAAATTACGTCTGCTTTTAATTCGCCCACATTTTTTACATTAGCCAATGTGCCAATAATTTTAATTGAATTTTCATACTAAATTTTGATAACAAAAACTAAAAATTTATCAAATTTAAGCATATTCAATTAACTTGGAGAAATTCGAATTGAAAACCGCTACACAAAAAGCAAATCTTGCACATGAATAATCAGCGAAAGTAAAAGTTTTTAGTTGATAAACCAAAGTTATTTGAGAGAGTTCTAATTGCTGCTGCTGCAACAGTTTCCAAATCTAAATTAATTTGCTATATCTCTGACGAAAGTACATAGGCAACACCAAAAAATAAAATAATAAAGTTCTTGGCCGGGAGGGAAAAAGTTTTTCTTTTCTTTCCCGTAGATTGGGTGAGAGTGGGTGGGAAAAATGGCAAACTTTTGGCCATGGGGTTAATTTACATTTTTGTCTCGACTTGGGCTATATGGCTGACTAGCTGAATGGTTGGCAAGTTGGCATAATCGTTAGATTATGTTGCAACAACAAGAATTACAATCACTTAATAATAAGGCAAAAGCGTAACAGCAATTACATGACAAGGGAACAGTGACAACAACAACAACAACAACAACAACAGCAACAATGGCAACAATAAACTACAACAACAACAATAAGGTAAAGTGTGGTGTTAGCAGCAGCTTGTCCAGCAACAATGTCACTTTGTGTTTTATGCTAAAAATGTTGCTCATCTTGATTGACAGGAACAAGGGGCAACACAAGTCGTTTCACAGCCACTGTTTCTATATATGTGTGTGTGTGTGTGAGCGGCTTAGAAGTGGCTACTTCATACTTTCTTCTCCTTTCTCTTTCTTTTTGTATGTGTGTGTGTGTGTGTATGTGCGTGGGGAACATCTTGTCATAACTAAGGCAGTTTTGCTAGCTCCTTAAGCAAAAACCCCTCGCATATATAACGAACTCAAATGAAGTTTGTTTGCCAAGTGAATCAATTTGCATAGAGTTTCGGTTAAGCCCTGTTGCTTGTTGCTTTATAACGAACTCATTAAGAACATTTTGTCTGGCAACAACAAGCAAAATCATCCGGTATAAAAACAGTTAACATTCTTACCCATTATACGGCCATGTGCCATACAAGTCATATTCTATCCGATTATTGTGAAACATAACACGACAACAGTTCAAATTGTACTAACATCTCACTTTCAAAAGTAAAATAAGCCTTAGTTAAACCCAAATTTGGGTTAATACATATTTAAAATGAACAAAAAAAAATCTACTCAATGGAAACAGCTGTGCAAATCAAGACAAGACGCACTGATAATGGATTAAAAAAAATTTATTTCATAAAACAAATTTACTTATGTATTTATATAAAATATAATTTTTAAAATTTCACTCACTTTATAAAATGGTTAAATTTAAATATTACTGAAAATACTTTGAACTGGTTATAAGTAGTTGGCCAATTGGCAGAGATAGAAATGACACAGTTTTTACTGGCGATGTCATTTTTATAAGATTGAGAGCAAAGTGCGTAAAGAGTTATTGTGGAAATCTGTATGAATGTATTGTAGATAAATACAATTACATGTATATACATATATAGAAAAATAAATAACAGAGCAGATGTTTTTCCAACGAACGTGTTAAATTTTATATGTATTTACCTACAACTGCTGTGGCCTTTTATTATTTTGTAATATTTAGTTAAATGGAATCGTGCTAGACCTAGACAACAAGCAAATGTTTGTCACAGACCATAATAATATAAGCATATTAAATCACTTAATCTTGTAGTATTATAACCGCCCTATCTAACCCATTCACGTCAGTCACAGATAAGTGTCAGTGTCAGCGAATGAACGGTGTAGGATGTATTCAATGTTGGTGTTGGATTTGGTATCGGTGTCTTAGGTTTAGTGAACGGAAGTATTTGCTCTGGTTTCATTTTCACAGCTGCCCTGAACTAGCTTCTAACCAGCTGGCTTATCTAAATGGTGCACTCATTAATCATTCTCTCTATGCGAAATCGGAACAGTACCATCCAAACTAATTGGTAGTTGTGAGTGGTTTTTGTCATCTACGTTATAATGCGCTTTGTTACGCTGCATTTGTCTCACTGAATGCCAACGATATGATTAATTTCATTTGCATAAAACATGGCAACGAACTTGGCTTCTACTTTGTCTTTGTATGCAATAAAAAAAGGGAGCAATACAAAAAAGATATATAGTTATATATATACATATAGATATGTATATATGTCTATATATGTTGCATAATTTATGGCGCTTAGTACTACAATATACTCGAGCACTTTATGCTATAATGAGGCATAATTTTCATTTGTGGCCATTTTAAGCAACCATGCAAAACTTCAAGTTCATATTTTCATCTTTGTTTTGAGGTTGACTTTGAATCTGCTTCATAAATTTTCATTTGGTTTCAAATCGTAAAAAAAACGTAGAAAGGAACATCCCCCTAGTCACTGTTTAAGTATGCTAAGCTTAATATTGTGGTCTGAATTTCATTTATGTTACATTTTTCACACCCCAACCACAAAAAGGTGCCCCAACAAGTGTGTATGTGTAAGTGTGTGTGTATATGTATGATTCTGTTTATGCGGCCATAAATATGCAAAATTTATGCGTATATCATCGCAGGTTTTGTCGGCTTAGCTACAAAAAGTTTCAGCTGTTTACATTTCAAATTAATTGAAATTTACGCTGTGCCAAAAGGTTTCTGTTCTCCTTTTTTTTTGCCAAGTTTTCTTTTATTTTTGTACTTATTTGGCACTTTTGCATTTGTTAATTTGGCATTAAGTAATAAAAGTGGCGAGCCTTCGGATTGTCGTTACTGTTGTTAATAATCAACAAGGTCAACAAAAGTAAATTTTTAAATAAAGAAGAACTTTAGCAGACAAACTATAAGTTTATTTAAAGTAATTTTAAGATGTTGTAAATCTACTTTGGCAACTTAATTTCAAATGGGAAACAGGTTAATTAATGGTCTTCACAAAATTTATTATACAATTAACATACATACATACATATGTATATAATAAATCAGCTCGAAGAAAGCCAAAGTCTCCAAAATTGATGATCAATAATCAATCAATAGTCCCAAATATATGAAAACTAAACGATGTAGTGGTTAGTCTTAATTTAAATGAGAATAAAGTTGAGCAAATCTATTTTAATGTGGCACAAATTTTTCTTAATTGACAATTCATTTTTATGTTTAATATTTTTAAATTTCTTGCTTTCTATTTGATTATTTAGTAGTATTTATTGTTGAATAAAAAATGTATATTTAATCAACGAATTCTGCTGCAATCAATTATGGATTCACAGCTATTTGGCTTGCATTTTCAATCAATGGTAAATTGTTAAAATTGTTTTTAATTTAAAGTGGAATAATTTTTTAGAGTATTTCTTAAATAAAGTGTTTTGCAATTGATTAGAGCGCACTTCATTCAATTTAAGTTAAAGGGATTCAATTTGGTTGGTTAAATTCTTATCTCTGACATAATAAGATAATATTTAGTTAATTGCTTGTTTTATCTAACATTGACTTGGTTTTTGTTTTAGTTTCTTTGGACCCTTAAGGAAGTAACAGGTATATTGTGGTCGTATAACACAATGACTGTTATTTTGTTTTAAGGTCTTTAATACACTACAGACCCGATTAAACATAATCAAAAAAACACATCGAAAAACGTTTGTTTTGTTGATATTGCCATGTTTTATTTACACATCAAAGGGAAGTGTAAATATGCGAGTAAAACAAAAATTTTCCATTATTTTAGATTAACTATAAGTTCATTTAAATAAAAACAGTAATATATGTATGTAAATACATATATGTACATACATACATATATACCAATTGTTTTTCTACTATTTATTTTCTACTTAAATATGCAGCATTGAAAATATTATCAAAAATTCATAAACTTGGCAACAAATATTCAATTCCTAAAGTTGGTTCAAATCGTTGTTAGTGTTGTTGTTCTTGCTCTCATTGTTATGCTTGGTTAGAGCTGACAACTGTAGGGGTGGATTATTGGGTGAATTTCAGGGGGAGGTACTGAGTTTTGATCCAAAGGCCATATTGAATATTTTTGCAAAAACCACACAAATCAATTTGCTATTGCGCTCATTGTATGCGTATTGGAAAATGCAATGTGAAATGTTTTTATTACAATAGTTTTCATTCAGCAACAAAAAAGAAGAGCAACAACAACTGCAACAACAATTTAAGCCAACAATAACAACAAAACAACAAAAAAAAAACACAATAAGTTTGCACAGAGAAATAACAAATAAGGCTGAATAACGCTTTTTGCTTTTGAAGTTGCCAGTTAAAATTTTTGCAGCTGTTGAAATTTTATCAACAATACATCCTATAATAATGGGGGGGGGGGGGGGGGATGAAAAAAAAAGAGAAAAACCCCAACCTAACTCGGTATGAATCAATTGTTGCTCTCCTTATTGTTGGTACAGTTTGTCTAATTGTGCAGGACAATGGAATATATGTATATAGCTACACTGAAAGAAATAATTAGACTGTGAATGTTTTAAGCTTTTTTTTTTAGTTGTATATCAAGCTGTTAGGGAAAATTAAATGCACTATTTAAGCAAATCAAGTAATTAAATTAAAATGCAACAGCTTAACCTTTTGATAAGCCTGAATAACCATTTAACCGTTTAACTTGTCATTTTCATAAATATTTAATTTAATTCGTGCAACTGACTAACTTGACTTGGTAATACGGGACATCATGTTGTTGGTGTTTTAGTTTCTGTTGTTGTTGTTGTTTTTTGTTGTTGAATATTTATCAAACATCATTAAAAAATTAACACATGATTGCGAGCTGGCGCTTCAAGTTTTACCTTAGAGCCACAATCTGTGAGAACTGAGGGCTGACTTTGCTTTGCCCCGGTACTTCAACCTTTAATTAAATGATTTATGCTAATTTTGTGCTACGTTGCCGTTAATTAAATTCCAGTGGTTCTTACTCCTCTTTCACTTGTCCTCTCTCTCTCTCTCTTTCTTTTCTATTAGTCTGCCTCCATTTCTGCCTGCCACTTTTTGTTATATTTGTTATCTGTCTGGTTTAGTTGCTATTTGTTTTTTAATTGTTGCTATTATTACCACTTTGAATCTTGCTGTTAATTGCTTAGTCTAAGTTATTGAATGGCCAATATTAAGTGTTAATATTTAACTAACTCACTTGCAGTTAAATAAATTGCAAAATGCATTCAATAGAATCGATTGTATTTGGCAAATATTGATAGATTTAATTGTTACAATTTTATGAATGAGAAATGTTTAATTTTTCTTTTATCTTTTATGCCAAAATCTAAATAAAATTTTCATTTAATTGGTGTAGGCAATCAAAAATGGTTGCTGCACCATTAAAACCACACTTGACACTCCATGTGACATCTTTTCAATTAATTTTTTTCCAACAAATCACCAAAATCCCTCTGACAATATGGCTAAAAATAGACATGGCAAAAAGCAACAAACCGAAAAGAAAAAAATAAAAACAAAAAATAATACATCCAACAACAAATGTTGAAACAATAAGCAATCAACTGTGAGTATATTCGGTCTGAGTGGTGTTATCTTATTTGAACCATCAGCATTTGTTAGCCATTTGCGTACTTTTGCGTGTAAAATGTGACAAAAATGTGACATAGACAAACACTGTGTACTTCCCCCTCCCCCTCCTTTGTATCTGATTGATAAAAGATATTGTTTATAAATATATGAAGGTATTGTGTGTACTTACATATGTATATGACAATAACAAATTGTTAGACTTATCACGTGAATTTGCTCATTCGTGTTTTCATTCATACACTATTGAAAGGGGGTAAACAAAATTCTTGACTTTTAATTTTCCTTAATTGCAATCAACCATCATCATTTTGTTTTTTTTTTTTTTTGTTAAAAGCGAATGTTTTAAACGGAATAACCCACACGTAATGAAAAACACGGGTGTAGTTTTAGGTAGTACAAAATAACCCAACATTATATAGGAAAATCGTAAATCTTTTTAAATAACTTAAACAGAAACTAACTTGTGAAATGACAAAAACCCTATAAAACAACAAACTTGAATTAATCATTAAACTTTTTATTATCCCAACCAGAAAATGCAAATAATGAAATTATTATTACTTATTAAAAATCAGTTAATCTTTTTGAGATGACATTTCTATACATTAAGGATTTACAGTTCACCGGTTAGACTGGTGTTATAATATAGGTAAAAATATATTTATAAGAAATAAATAGATATAGACAGATATAGTAGATATGTAGACAAAAGAAATTAAAATAGAAGGCCAGTTAATTTTGTACACTTCACTATAAAAGGTGTATCAAATTTCCAATTTGAATAATCTATGGTTGTGAAATAATCCCTTACGAGAGACTAGATTTTATTTTCATTTCAAAGCAACTTATTGTTCCAATGAAGTATATATGTATAAAGTATATGATATACTTTAAAATAATTCGACTTCTTCGTAACAAAAATCAATATAAAAGATATTCTAATGTCAAAGTATGTTTTAACATAAGAGTTAAATAAAACTATAAATGTGGATTAAATTTAAGTGAAATGAAATTTATACTTTAACTTATTAGAGGGTGTTTTGATATCGGTGAAACAAACTTGTTTACTATATTATTTTTTTTCTGCGGTGCTATCAACAAATTGAATTCCCATGTTACACGCGCGTCACTATTTAAGTGTGTATGTGTGTGTGTGTGTGTGTGTGCAAGTGAAGCTGTCAAAAATGGAAAAACTCTGTATTGCAAGATACTCTTACCATGAAGAGGCATGAGGCAAACTGACCATAGTACTTGGAGTAACATTGCCAATGGCATGGCCAAGCCTGTTCTGAGTCCTGTCGAGGCTAACGAAGTGCGGCCAACCGCCTTTGTGGTGCATTGCATTTTCCTTCTCACTTTGGATGTTTTTGGAATGGGGAGAGGGGGGTTGTGGATTGCACTAGAGTGATTTTTATTGTGACACGCGCATGCTGTGCAGCAAATTAAATGCTTTTGCCACAATACCAACAACAATAACAAATTACAACAAAAATAACAACAACTAACCACTTGGTCTTGGGGTCTGCGCCACACTGACAAGCAATTAAAATGCGTTGCAAATGCGGCCAAGTGGTGGCAGGGTGAAAGAATGTTGAGGATGTGTTTTTCTTTTTTTTTGGGGGTAGGGGATGGTGAAATTGGTAATTGCTGCAGAGTTTAATTGCGACTCAAGCAGGGCATGCGTGTCAGTGTTGCACAGTGTTTACGCACTTTGCCGACGTCATCATCATGTGGCCATTTTCAATTTTCCATCTCTATATGAAATTGTATTTTTCCGTTCATTATTAATTATCTTTAATGGCCCACGGGTGATACGAGTGATAAATGTGAACGCTCTTAATGATTCAATTAAAAATTACTTTAATGTGAATACTTTGTATACAATATTCATAGTGTGTTTATAGATAATATATGTAACTATATTTCAACTAATGTATATGCAAAAATATTTATTCAATTGGATTCTACTAATGCGTATGAATCATAAAATGTAAATATTGACACTGAATTCGCTCAATGAACTCGGCCGAATGCTAAACTTAATTTATTTTTTGTTTTTTAAATCATGTGATTCCCCATCCCGTCCAATTCTTTACGCAATTGCAGCTGTCCAAATATGCAGAAAAAAATACATAATATAATAAAGTTGCAAATACATATAAATAAGATCTTTAAATATTTATCTCACACGTGATCACGTGATATTAAAAACCACTCGACGGTGCGATATTTTCAACCATGACACAGTTTTTGGTTAAATAGGCATTGAATGAAGTTTAACCTTAACTTTAAAATACATTAAATATTACAATTTAAAATGGATTTAAATATTTAAATTCAACGTGAAACATTAAGAATCCCATTCATTTAAATGAAATTTCTGTATTTAAAGTGTAAATGCAGACAGAAAAATAAATATAATTAATTGTTTGTATATAACATTGTATATTATTGCAGTCAAGTAGCAGTTGAATAAGTTCAGGAAATGGGCGTGGTTGCCCTTCTCCCTCTCTCTCTGTCTATCTTACCCTTTGGTAGAGTCCTCATTATTTATATCCATCGCCTGCAGCCGGAGCAAAGAGGCGCAGACAAGAATTGACATAAATAAAACGAAAAGTCCAAGTTAAAGCCAACTGGTAACATGATCGAAAAGTTACCAGACAAATAAATGAGTCAACAATTGCATACACTAACCATTTTAAGTATCTGAAAGATATATGTTCATATACATATATATAAATCATATATTGAGTCTGCAGATTTTTATTTACACTAGAAGGTGAAGAAAATTAAACAATGAAATTGTTCAATCTAAAAACATTTTTCTAATATAATGTGTATTAGAATTTATTTACTGTAGTTTGAAATAAAAACGGTTTCAACTTTACAAAAGTTATAAGCGGATTTAACAATAAGTCCGATAAAAATAAATTGATGATGCATTGAATAGAATGAGAAAAATGGTTGAAACGGATTTTCAATAAATAAAAATAAGTGGAAAAGTAGTGTAGAATGGGTATTAAAGAAGGGCAAAAATAGAAAAAAATATAAGTATGGATAATAGGAGAATTGCTATTTGCGAAAATAAAAAGGTACTAAAAGAGAGTATGGCTAAAAACTATGCAAGGAGTAAGCATTTGAAAAAATATAAATATAACAAAAATTTTTGCTTAAAACTAAAACTTGCAACTAGTAAAATAGACTAGTTTTCCCGTCATTTTTACTAAATACATACAAAGAAACTGTAGAAAGGGCAAACTTCCTTCAAAGTAGTTAAAATATTCGTTTCATAGTTAAATACTGAAAGTTTTTTTTATTTTTTTTTTTAAAGTTTGCTCAGCACACAAGGATTGGTATAACTCAAATACCCTTCATTCAGGTTACATAATAAATGCATGTACATATTTCCCTTTGCCTGCCAAAGGGCAGGCAGACAAAACCGGGCAGAAGGGCGGATCAGAGAACCGGACCTGGCAAAAGCAAAATGTAAACCAAAAGCAAAATTTATCTGTTGCGATTTATGGGGAGCATGTTTCTCTCTGGGCAGTATGTCGAGCGCCAAAACTAAAGGCAAGCAAAGGCGTTCTTGTTGAGTTCATAAATAGCAATGTTGCATGCAACATGCACTTGCCCAGCTCAGGCTTTAATTTTTATGAGAATGTGGCGTGCAAGGAGCCAAAGTACAGACATAAATACACACACACACACACAGCACACACATACAGCATACTTTAAGGCGTTGGCCTGACTTGGTGGCGACAAGAACAAAAGTAAGCAATTCACATTACACATACGCCATGTATGCACTTATGTCTACACACATACAAACATTTTTATGTGCATGTGTCTCGAGAAAGAAACTCAAATTATGCCACATAATGGGACCACAGCAGCCGAAAAAAAAACAGAAGCAAAACAGAAGAAAATCAACCCAAATAGAGCAGGAAAAAATGCAAGTCTGATAGCTAGAATGGGAATCGTTTCTTTACTTTTTTTCGGTTTGGTTTGGTAAGCTTGTTTGTTGCATTGTTGTTGCCGCTATGTGGCAGTCTTGTTGAATGACGATGAAAAAGAAAAGTATTGCTGTCCCAGTTGCTTGTTTGATTTGGCTTGGGTTGGCTTGGTGCGGTTTGGCTTTGCTTTGCTCTGCTTTGCTTCGTTTGGTTATTTGGCGTGTTGGCCAACAAAATTGAAAGCCACAAGAAACTGTTCTCTGGCTTCCGACTTAGTTACTCGTCCATCCTGTCTTACCCTCTTGCTTTTTCCCCTTCACTTGCACTGGCGTAGCAAGAGGGTTGGCAAAAATGTGCAGCAAAAATGATTTTATTGAAAATATTCAAGTGGCAGACCTCCTTAAACCCAAGTGGAATTAAGGGAGATTGATTCTTATGAAACAAAATTTTTCAGCATCATCAATATTTGTGGTAAATATACATGTATATAAACATGGAACAAAAACTTGTTTTTTGGAAAAACTGTTGATAAAACTTTAAAGTTATATATAAATAATGTTTTTCTTTATTCAAAACTAAATAAATGAAGAAAATGTTCAAAAAATAACAAAGAACGTGTTGAATTATATTTAATATATTTAAATTGATTGATCTATAAACACGTTCATTTAAATTTAATTTTTCAAATTTAAAACTGACCCAATATTTGAAGAGATTAAAAAATTTCGTTGTAAAAACAGTAATTTTGAGATTTCTTAACTCTTTTCTTTTATAACTCAAGCTTAAACTTTATTTGTTCATTTATTTTAAAATTAATGTCATAATTATTAAGCTCTCAGTTTTTAATAAATTTTGTAGAACTTTTATGTACTCTATCTTCATTATTTTGATTTCTTTATATCCAAACTAATAAAAGCTTTAAAAATATTTTACCGTTTCTATGTTTTGCTGTTATTGTGTTGATTTTTGTCTACGCCCCTGAGTTATCATCATTGATTACTTTATAGATTTTGTGTGCGATTGATTTGGAACCGACACCCAAACATCCTTTGATTGTGGCAATCAAAGCTAACGAAATGGTGCCAGAAATTTATACTTAGTTTATTTTTTTTTATTTATCCAATTTCATATTCAATTTGCGCATCGTCAGATTGCTAAGGATATGCAATTGCGTCGAATTGATATTCATCAATCATAAAAAGAAATGCAGCTACCATAAAATAAATCTGAACTATCTAAAACTCTAAAATTGAAAGGTAATTAAAATGCCAAACATGACAAAAAAAAGAAAAGATATACGATCTCTGAGATTTTATGCACGTAATGCTTAAATGTATTCAGAGTGTGCCATATAAACGTATTCAGCAAGTGTCGCTTAAAACAGAGGCTGAAGTTAACAATAACATGAGCACCTGAAGATGGTCTTTAGTCTTGGTATAAAGTTGGGAATTGGGCATTGGATTTGTGATTGGGTGTCTGCACTTAAGCGAAAATGACTGCAGCTCAACTTTGGCCAAATGGAACTGAAATGACAGGCCGAGTGCTGCTTGGTTAAGACAAGACGGGGGCAGGGTTTGGCCAACAGTTGGATGCCTCTTGGCCTGTTGTTGTCACATTTATCATGGCTGTCTGTCTGTTTAAAGACGCTGGTGGGTAAGATAGAGGCGTGGTCAACCGACATACCCACACACACACACAGACACACGCAAATAAACTGAGGAAGGGAAAGAGAAAGAGAGAACTTGCTGCAGGTCAGGTTACAAAGATTTTAAATCGCATCGCAAGTTGTTCTGTGAGTTTCTTAATTTACTTTTGGTGTTTCTTTGGCTTTGGGCCTTGAACTGGACCAGGTAAAATGATAAAGCTTCATAAGGATTCCGTGCATACATACATATATATACAATATATACGTACGTTTACATATATATATATATAAATATCTATATACAAGTTAATATAAATACATAGTATATGTAAAGGTTCGATGCCCTTTGGCTGTGTGTGTCCCTAAAGGTAAAATGTGTGTGCTTTGCTCATTGATAAATGCTCGCTACATGCATTTAGCTGTTTGTTCGATTACTTTGTTGCATGCCACACAGTCTGAAAATTTGTATTTTCATTTCTTTCCTTCATATTTTATTTTTGTTATTTTCTGGGCCATATAAAGGTAGTCGAACTCTTTGAAAAGTCATTCAACTATTTTTTTCTTTCGCTATATTGATTTGATTCGATTAGCCAAAAAAGTGGGTAACATTGAGCGTCTTTGAAACTAGTTTTCAATTTTTTATGATCAATTTTATTGGGCAATAAAAAATCAGTTATTTAAAAATACTTAATTCGCATCATGTGATAATGAAAATTAATCACCGTCAAATTGTACAAATTGACTTGGCAAATAATAATGTATGTACATATAAATATATATGTAAATATATGTATATACAAATAAACCTATATATAGCTGAATGTTTCTGCGTGGCATGTGATGAAGCATTTTTTGTATTTAGCACCTTGTTGTCAACGTGGCGGAACGTGTTAATAGATTATGTGAGTCAGAAATTCTTTCTGCCTGATTGCAACCAGATTGCCAAATAATTAACAACAAAATTAACAAACACTTGACCAACAATATGCCAGCCACTTGTAAGGTGTCAATGTTAATTGTAGTTTTATTTTTTTTACATTCTTTTTTTTGCATTGTGTTTTTTTTTTGCTTTTTAATTTTGCAAATTCATTGAATAGTTTCACAAAAGAAAAAAAAAACTACCATACGTTTCGCCTGTCACGCGATGGTCTAGCACGTGCTATTGTTGTTGTTGTCGTTGTTTTTACTTTTGCTGTGGCTATTGACATTTCCAATCAATGCTCTGACTCTGAATTTCATGCAAATTAACTATTTAGCAAATTATAGTAATTAAAATAACAAAAAGCCGAGACTGAAGGCAAAGCTTAAATACACTAACAAAAATGCACAAAAACAAAAGTTTCTCGTGGTTTTAAAATAAAAACTTTAAAATAAGATCACTGATTTCGCAAATAAAATATTGAGGTTAATTAAAAGTGATCTAAAAGTCTAAGCTTTAAAATGAAATGTATTTCTTTTTATCACTTTCTGTTTAAAAGGAATGAAATTTTTTTTTTTAGAAATTTTGCCCAGTATTTTTCGTTAGAAACTGGTGTTTAATTTGATTTTATAAGGCATTTTTCCGAGGAACTCTCATATTATAATTTTGTAGATATTAAAGCAAAGAAAGTTGATTTTTAACTTATAGTTAGGTTGAATGGCTCTTGGTTATTCATACATATTATAATAGATTTATATCCTACAATTACATTTTATTGTGTATGTCTACATTTTGGTCAAAATTAATTTGATTTGATGTCACTAATGTGAGTGAAAGTAATATCTAATGCATTTCTTTTGTTTTTGGTTGTTCATTACTAAAATCTGGCCTATCAATCAATTTGTAAATTTCGACACATTATGAATGACCGCGACCAACAACAAATTAATCGGTTTAAATTGAGACCGATTGAATATTGAGCAAGAGTATTCTATGCCTGTATGTTGCATATATCTCTTACTTTCATTCATCACTTAATATTGGTGATCAAATATTCATGAATAATGTGCGGGTGTTTATATGAGTATTTGACTTCATTTGGTTTTTGGTTTTAGTGGTCGCACATTGTGGTTTGGTGTCATTTTGTTTTGTTTGTCTGTTATTGCTGCTGCTGTCATATTTGCGATATGTTAATACTACTTTGACAATATGTCAGCTGTGGTCCCCTGTTTAATTAGTCAATGTTTTGCTCTATAAAATTGCGACACACGCTAACTTATTAAACGTGAAATGTGGCCCTCCCTCACCCACACCAGAAAATGAACAACATCAAATAAAATATCAAGTGAAATTCCAATTGCAGCACTATAATGTTTGGCCATTTCATTTCGACAGAAGAAATATTGTTGCATATTTCACACCAACATTGCGCGAATATTTATCAAGTTACCCCAAGTCCTAGTGGCCATGCTATCCTTCTATATAACGACAAGCGTTGTCTTTCGTGATGTAAAAAATAGAAGTACAAAAAAAAAAACACTAAGCCAGATGCTTCATATGTGTTTATATCAGACGAAGTTGCTTTACTCTTTCAGTTAATCGAGTAAAAACATTTATGCGATTGTCTTATGATAATTTGTTTTAATAGAAAAGTGTCTTTTGGTGATAGCCGATTTTATTTAATATCTTTCAAAGGAAAAAAGTATCTTATATTCAATTTGAACTTTTAACCACTGTCCTAGTGGCTCATTTTATTTTTATTTTTGATGCTAAATGGATATTATGCTGTTGTACTTATTATTTTGACCGCAAGTGTATGCGGAAGCAGTAGAAACACGCGAGTCTCTTGAATAGATGATATTATTTGTTATATAGGGAACACATTCATTTGATATTCAGAATCCATAAATGAAATCTAAATATTTTTTCAATTCAGTTTTAGTAATTTATTCTGTATCTTGAGATATTAACTATCGAAATTCTTTGGTGTTATACAAATTTTCCGCATGTTACAAACTTGTAGATTAAGAAGAGAATGCCGTTTTCTTAAGGGTATAAAAAAGGATAGTTAAAATGTAGATTTATGCAAATGGAACGCGTAGCAAAACTCGCTTCTTCTGGCATCCTGTCGCATCTCGCATTCTCTGTATGCCAATGTGTTAGTAGCCCGCCAGGCTTCGCCCCTTCTCCCTAACCATCCGCGTCATCCTTTATTTCTCGTTTTTACCCTAACCCTGTTTTTTTTTTTGTTGCTGCACGCCAGTTTTGTTGTTGTCTGGGTGAGCGTATTGAGTGTATTGCATTTAATATTTATTTGCTTTTATTTTTTTTCTACTGCTGATGCTGCTGCTGTCGGCGTCGCTGATGCTGCCATTGCTGCTGCTGCTGCTTTTTCTTCGTCGTTGTGCAGAGAAAGGACAGAGCAGAGCTGAGCAGAGCTGAGCAGAACTGAGCAATGCCGACATTGCCGTCAGGTGGAAGAGGAAGGAAAATTAAAAATGCAATTGCGATTAAAATTGCATGACAAATGCGCGTTGTAAAAATAAAAAGTTCATTCACCAAATCTTGACACCGACTGATAGATACCCAGCAAAAATGATGGATTTAAGATTTAATTAAGGTTCCCACTTCTTACCTTCATTTTCTCTGTAATATCTGACTTAACTTAGTTAATGGTGTCCATCTAATTACCATCTTTTACCATTGTCTTTTAAGAAGATTAATCATCTTTTCAACTCATCAGCAAATGAACACCCTGGCGCCATCTATTAGACAATGTTCCATTAGCGATTATTTTAATTACATGATTTACCTGAGTGCTTCTTTAGTTTATTGCATCTGTTTTAAATGTAATTTTATGAATAAAGATCTCTTTGTTGCTTTTTGTAACAAAGTAATTTTGTTGATTTTCTTTATTAATGGTATAAGAGTGGGTGTGACAATTAGCCAACTTTAGAAAGTAATTTTACAATTGGTTTGAACTGTGAGATACTCATCAAAGATAAGTAATGAATCAAATATTCTTACCCAATTGTGGTTTTTTATAAAAGATTTATTATTAAGTTGTTTTGTTTATATTCAATTAGAAAAGAAATTTGTTGTATTTTCCATTCTATAATTGAATTTAATTTCATGAATCGCACTGACATTTTTATATATCGGTTTAACTGTTTTTAAATTCTGAATCAGAAGAAAGGTAAAATATTTCATTTTTTTTGCATTTTGATGTCTTAAATATACCCATCTTTTCTATAGCACAGAGGGTAGAAAATTAAAAAAAAAATACATTCAAAAACTTTGCCAAAAGGCATGTTTAGTGTCCCCTACGCTACGTTCGTATATGTATGTATATATATACATACATATATATTTGATAAAGAGTTATATATACATATAAGTATATTGAATAGCATATTTACAAACTATATAAAGGAATGTCGCGCAGCTTCCCTTTCATCATATCAATTTGCACTTACCTTTCGTTTCAGTTTCTAGTGAAATGTGTCACTTTTTTTTATTCAAATTAACACAAAATTCGATCCGTTGCGCTGATGAAGAAGTAAACGGTTGATTCATTAATTATCGCCAATAGCTATATGTATTTCATTTGTCTGATAATCCAAAAATAAATCTCTTTGCCTAGGGTCACGTGAGATGAAATTTCACTTATTTAAATCGTTTACTAAATTATTTCAATAATAATAATTTGTACAAGTTTATCAGCTATTTGGCCATCTGCCCAGTTTCTTTTCTCTTCTATATAGAGAAGACTGAAAAATGTGAAGAGAGGCAAAAGAATTCAACGATAATACAACAATATATCTTATGCCAATGGCCGATACACGCGACATACGACAGCTAGCCTCTTCTTTACGTTTTCTTTGTTATTTGTTAACAAGAAACAAGGAACAATTGCAGTTTTAGTAATGAGACAAAAGAAAGAAGATTGATTAAAGCAGATCTTGACTTGGCCAAAACTGGGAATGGAATGGAGTATGTTAGATGATGGCTCATCTATTTGGATGATAATCACGTGAGCGGTGAATGTTTTGATAATTTAACGCGACGCCAGATGCTTAATTCGTTTTTTTTAAATACGTATTTTTTTATTTTTGTAAATTTTTGTATTCTGTTTTTTTTATTTGTATTTTACTTGTTTGTTTTGTGGTTGTTTTATTGTACTTTTGTCACTCTTTCACGTTGATGTAGTAGTAGTAGTAGTTGTCAGCTCTTACGAGTCCGAATGTCAAATGATTTGATTTTCGAATGCTTATGCTTTATTTATAACGACGGACTAATTAATTTCAGTCTTTTAGCATTTGCTATTGCTGTGTGTTTGTTTTTTTTTTGCTCTGAAATGGTCTGAAATGAAAATGATGTTGATGTGATTCTGATTGGGGGATAAGCAATATACAACACACACACGCCCATTCACCCACTGAAAACAGGCACACACACTCTCAGATTACTGTTATAATTTGCGGAAACTGTGACTGAGTAACTGAATCAATGTGTTTGTGTGTCCCATGTAATTGCTTTTTCTCTAGCTTTTTTTTTAAGTAGTTATTGTTATTAATTTTTCATAAACAAAATGTGGAAATAATACAAATAAGCTATACATGACCGGAACTAGAATAAAAACAAAATATAAAATAACTAAAATATGTAAAAATAATAATAATCAAAATGATGGCCATTTACATACTGGTCTACTACAAATTTTAATTTCATATTCATGATGGAAAATCTATGCTATAAACATAAACATAAACTAAACTATAAATAAACATTAGTCGTGTGACTTGTAAAAGATTCAATCGTTTGGAAACCAGTTTCATATTTGACATATTTGAAAAATCTATACAAAAACAAATTGAAAATAACACCATAGGACCCAGACTAATATGGCACATCGACATCTTTATACGCTACACTTTTTTTCGTCTTCAATTAATATTAAGTGATACTAGAGTTTATTTAGCTTTTGATTAGCTGATTATACTTATTGAATTTGAAATGATCATTGGCTTTTAATTAGTCTTATGCAAAACTTTTTAGATTTTTAATAAATTTATTAAGTTAAATGAATTTATAAAATATATAATCGAATTCATTGTCAAAAACATCTACTTTTTGTTTCGATCGCTTGCGTATATTAAAGAATCAGAAGTAATTGAAAATTTTAAAATTAGATTTATGCAATTAAATCATGTAACTAAAATTTGATCAAAATACATCCATATACATATTACGTTTACATTTTATAAAGAGTATTAAAGAAAAAAAAAATAGAATTATATTCAAAATATTTTTGAAACTCGTTTGCATTGCTAATGAGGCAACCCCTCGTCCGCCCGCCATGTGAAAAGCTAAGCATTTTGAATTAATTTGTACAACTTAAAAATTAACAAAAAGACAAAAAAAAAAAGGCACAACACTACACATATACACAGTGGTAAAAATTGTTGTTTCATTTATTTATTGGCTGTCACGTATTCAAAATTTTATTAGAAGATGGGGAATTTTGTATTGTTTTTATTTTGTTGGTTTTTTCTTTTGGTGTTTGTTTATATGTTTTTCTTGTTGGTTTTTTGTAAGAAAAATTTTCCGCTGCAATTTGTTAGTTCGGGCACACAATTTGTGGTAATATATTGAAACAAATTTTTCCATGGCCTTCATGGTCAAACACTTTGGTCACGTTTGGTTGCCCGACAAGAAGAGATCGAGCTTCAATGCAATTGGGTCTAAGCCCAACTATCAATTGACTGAATCGAAACACTGCTACAATAAAGAGATAGCGTGTTTTTTGATGAGTTGAAACAGTTTTTCTTTTCTCCCCCCTTTCTCTATATATCACAAATAATATAATCAATAAAAGATTCTATTGATTATGACACGCTAATGGGCAAGTTAAATAATCAATTTGAATTACATTTAATCTTCCGTATTGTTTTCTCAGCTCTTTACGTTAAATTTTCACTTTTGCTTGGATCGGATGGGTTTTTTGTATTTTTGGGAGCGTTGAGCACTGCGTATTGGGCGGCGGGAAGAGCTTACGTCTTGTGTCTGCGAATGCCACGACGGGTTTGTTTTCATTGCCAGTTGCGTTTGCCTCTTGGGCAGCGTTTTTCTTGATGGTTGGTTGGCTTCGATCTCGTTCGCAACAGCGGCGGCTGCTGCGATGCCAGGTGATTTCGAACTGAGGCTGCTCAGTTGCGTCTACGTAGCGGAAGGTTTGCTCTGCTCTCTCAACCCATGCGCCGTTCATAGTCGTTGTCGTTGTCGCTGTTGCTGCTTTTAATGTTTCTGTTGTTATTGTCGTCGTCGCCGCAGTCGCAGTGCAGTCACATTTTATTGTACAATAAATGACTCTGGGCATCTTCTGGTCGTTGCCAAAAGGCAAATATTGTAGATTTGTTTATGAATTGTCCGTTGCAAAGCCGGTTATAATATTTTTTTGTTTGGTATCTTCTTGGTTTTTTTTTTGTTTTTTTTTTTTTTTAATTTTTTGATTATTGCATATTCATATTCATATTCGTACTGATTCATTGGCCATTCGTTGCAAGCAATTGACTTGTTCTGCCGCCAATAGCATGATATACTGCTGCGTAATGCTTAATAATTAATAATTAATTCGACGTAACGTGCTAAGTAATACATATGTACGTTGCAGTATTCCCACTGTTGCCAGCCATTGTCAAATGCCCTTTGCCCAATTAAGTGCCTTGTTCCCTCCACATTGTCAAGTGCAAAAAGCTTGTGTGTCGGGTGTTGTTGTTGTTTTTTTTTTATTATGCAGTTCAAAAGTAAGGGGATTTCCAATTGGCATTGGACCAAAGGTTGTCAAAGCCAAAGCCGGCATTATCTGACTCACAGCTAAGAGCTAATTCTTCAAAAACTGAGCTTAAGTTGTCAGAGTTTCAGTTGCAACCACAAATACTTGCTATTAATCGCATCGTCTGCCGTCTCTTCAAGCAACTATGTTGCTGCTACAAACTTTGCAACTTTTGCTATAAACTTCCGGCAACAATTTCCATGCCGGCATAACGAAAGAAAAGAAAGAAGCAAACGAACGAAAAGTTTTTGCATTAAATGCAAAATAGTGTTAAATAATTTCTGCTATTTTACGATCATTTTTCTTGGCCTCGGCCTTCTTTAATGCAAGAGTCCCATCGACTACACTATACATAATCATCATTCGTCGGAGCGGAAGTGTTGTCTGTCTGCCTTAGCGTTTACTTTATGACCGTCAAGAAGTGGCATCAGGTTTGGATTGCTTTGGTTGAAAGGGTGGGTGACGAGGGGCAACTGAATTAGCACAAAACCGCATGTTACATTTGTTGATAACATGCCCACCCACACATATACACATAAGCGAACATTCGCGGTTCCAATTACACCCTCCAACAATTTTCATGTCCTTATTAACTAAAATTAGTATTGTATAAAAGGAGATATATGAATTATTAACTGTGAATCTCTACTAATATATGTATTTAATATACTTACATATCATTGTCAGAAATAGTAAAATCATTAAAACATTCGTATTTTGGAGCCATAGACAAAATTTCAAATTACGATCTAAACGAGTAGATTCTGAAATATATTTCTAAAATTAGTTTTAAAATATTAACCGATCGATTACAACAAGAATCTTTTCTATTCTAATAAAAAATATTTTTGATACTTTTATTCTAAAAATTTTAAATTAATGTCGAAGAATGATGGTTAAATCTTAAAATTACATTCTTTTAGTTTATTGAAAAGATAAAATAAAGAAGTAGCAAATATCAAAATAAAGCTTATTTTAACTGTTTAATAATTTTCTTATAAGACATTTTAATACCTTTTACATTAAATCTAATAAAAACAACTAAATTTTTAAACAAATCCATTATATTATCCATTCGATTTGTTGCTATTCACATTTGGGTAAAATAATTTGTGGCTTAGTGTTATTGTTATCCTTGGTATTTGTGCTTTTGTTGTTGTTGGTATTGTTGTTGTCATGTCCTTAGCCCATGCAGTTAGATGCTGTCAAGTTGAGAATTTTATGCGAAATGTTTAGTAATTAGTTGCATCCGCAAGGGGAAATTACTTAGCACATCTAACCGCAAATATCCACCCACCACTCCTCTCAAAGGCATTCGGTACGACCTCTCTCTCTGTCTCTTTCAGCCATCCATCGTCTAGTTAGGGCAAAGTTCAAGCGTTGGCAAAATGTTGACAGCTTGAAGAAACACATACATTGTATGCGGGTCTGTGAATGTGTATGTATTTATGTATGTGTACTGCGTTTGTATGTCTGTATGAGTGCGAGTGCTCATTACTCATACGCAGTGTTGGTGCCTGGCGTTAAATTAACTAATTAAAACTTGCACAACTCATCTAGCTGTCTCACTCATTGCTTGTTATATTTTTTTCGCTTGCTACTGTGTTAACCCTTAGGACTCATGACAATTATACGTGGGCGCGTTCTTTTTTTTTCATTTCGCTTAAAAAATACATACAAATATAGAAATACGCACACGCAGACATTTAAATGTGTGCATGTGTGTGTATGTTAATATATTTCGTGGACTTTTTGCTTAGATGCTGATCTAGTCTAGTTGATAAACGCTGCCAACTTTGGAGCTCTGCCACACTACAAACTGAAACAATTAACACACTGCCTTGCATTTACATTCCACTTGCAGCGCTCTTTTTCCAGTTCCTCCCCCTTTTCCTTTCCCTTTTTGGTATTCCGTCTTCCTTTTTTTTTTTTTTGTATTTGCTTCTTTTTGTTTTTTTTTCCCTTATGCAAACCCTTTTTGCACCTCAATGAGAACGAAACGGTGCGGCGGGCCACGTGTGTAATTAGCAAGCGCCGCTACACTCTACCTCCTGCCTGTCCCGTACCCTGCCTGGGGCAAATAAACTGGCTTGACAAACTTTCCTGCCTCTGTCTGTGTGTGTGCAAATGATTATTGTTTGGGTCTGTGTGTGATAAATGGAACTGTTGCGGCTTTGTGGCAGCCTTAAATTCATATGCATAATTGTTCTTTAACATTTTTCTTGATTCCTTTGAAAAGGTAAATAATATGTAGATAAAGTAGTTCCTAAATGAAGATGTGATTTAAGATATTTTTGGATTCTAGAATTGTAAAAAAATTTGTGGAATGAGAATTCTTAAAATATTTAATGACTTTCGAATGTCTAATAATATGTAGTAAAAATTAATATATGCATGCAGTTTCTTATGTTCGCAGTGATCTCCGAAGATCTTCATGAGAAAAAACTTACTCTGTGTTTGACTTTTAAGCCTAAAACATCATCATCCAATTAAAATGCTATTTTCTTTATACAAATTATTAATTATAATATTTAAAACCATATGAAATTTGTTACTGATAAAAAACCAGCATATTGAAAAGAAATGTGTTGCCTGAAAATGGGCATAATTTAAATTATAGGGTTCAAATTATCCGCTAAAAAGTCGGCAACGGTAATTAAAATATTTTCAAAAGATTGGGAACTCTAGTTACAGACAATTAAGATTAAAATGGATTAAGTGTAGGGTAATATTAGTTTTGTCAAATCACAAGTAATACAATAAAATAGTATTTTTTGTTTGTTGATAAGCCTTAAAATTCTTTTATCTGCGCATAAGAACACAATTTAAAATTTTAGAGTTCGTGTCAATAAATGCAAAGAAAATTTATGTGATAACTTATATAATTAATCAGACATAAAAAATGACTAGCTAACTATTTTAACAAAGCAAAAAATACCTTCAAAATTGAATTGTATTTCATAAAGTTCTTAAAAAGATGTTTCGATTTTTGAACTTCCAAGTCCAGAATTTCAAGTTTGCTAAAAAGTTTTACATTAATTCGCTGCTTTGCTAAATAAATCTGGTGAATTTATCAGAAAAAAGTGCTTCCAAGTCGAAATAAAAACACATTTATTTTTAAAGAATTTAAGAATACCTTTCATTTTTATTATTTGGTAATTATTTTATTTGGGGTCATTTATTTGTTTCTGTATCTTTTAGTTTATGTTGGGAGTTTCATTTGTTTATTTTTAGGATTAAATTTAAAAGGTTTATTTGTTCTTCTTTTTCCGTTAGCATTTGCTTCTTTGTTTTATATTTTTTTGATGATTTCAAATTAAATCTTAAGTTAATCGTATTTCATCTACTATTTTTGGTTGGGCTGCATTTTAAGAGTTTTATTGTCCGTTTAAGTGGACATATACACATACATTCATACTTATCTAATAGTTTTAGTTTGTTTCTATATTTGGTTTTTGGTTTTGGTATTTGCCTTAAACTGCTGGCGTAGTTGTTTTAGCTTAAAGACTAGTTACAAGATCTTTTTTTAGGAAAACAATTATCATATGCGAATACTATATGTATACATATATATATATAACAGTATCTATATATATATGTATATATATAGTATATAATTATTAGTTTTGCTCAAACTCAACTGGTGTAACATATACATACTTTTAGTTGTGAAATATGAAAGTTTTTCTATAACAATAAAACTCAAAGTTTCGTAAATGCGTTTTGTATCTCGAAATGTACAGATAGTTGTTCTTTTTTATTATTATGTATTAGTGAGTGAAGAATTTAGTTTGTTGTTAATACTTATTTTTGTTTAGTTTAGTTGAACTATGATATATGATTGCCTAAATGCTAAAACTTTTACATTTATCTTTTGTTATTAGTTTAAGTTTTTTAAACTGTATATATAACTTGTTAAACTCTATCTGGTTGGGCTCTGTTTACGCTTAAGGTTAACATTTAGTTTATCTTTTCATTATGTATAATTAAGTTTTTGGTATTTTGGTTTTTGTTTCTTGGTTTTACTTACATGCAAAAATTCAATTCATTGGTGGCTTCAATTTGCAAATTCATGTTTTGCACAATTTACATTTGTTTTTTATTTTTTGTTTTTGGTTTTGTTTTAGTTACGCATTATCGAGAATTGATTTTTTTTGGTATATTTTTATTAAGATACTTATTTACAATTTTCAATTCGCTAATATTTAGATTTGAATAAGCTGGATAATATTTTTTTTTCCTTAGTCTCATCTATCTTTAGATTTTGATTTCAATTGTTGTAATGACTTGAGAATGATAACGATTTGAGATATATTTTTTTTAATATTTGCTGCTGTTGCACCTGGTGGACGTTAAACGGGGCTCTGATTTTAACGTTTTGACCACCAATCATGATTGAGATGATAGATAAATAATTAAATGGAAACGAAATAAATAAGAATAACGTGTTCTACATATACATACGTAACTCATAGCACCATGTTACTTCGTTGTTAGCTAATTTATGTGAATTAAATATCAATGGAAATAAAATTTGATGGCAACAGCAACAAAGATCCCTCAACTTCATTGGCAAGTCGAATTATTGATTGATTGATGAATTTATATAGTCAAGCCTTAACTATGATTAATTAATTACTTATAATTTAATGCTTTTTTAATTTAACTAACATGCAATTTTGTGCAGAATTTCTATATTGAATTTTAGACTGGTGTGTGTTTTGTTTTAGTTTGCTGCTATAGGAATAGGGGGAGGAGAGGGTTTGGGGGAGCTTTGGAAGAAACCTTTTTTTGGAAATCACCTACACATTTACAATATACATATATTTATATATATGTTTAACAAAACCACATCTTCAACAATAGAAACACTTTAAACTGTTTTTTGATGTTAGCTTCTTATTCTTTTTTTTTTGTTAACTATTTCACTTGGGGCTTAAGAACAAAAACGCAAATCTAATATAAAATGCAAGTGGAGCGCGTAATTGTAGTGGAAGACTTGCGCTTAGAATATAAGATAGATTTTTAGTTTTAAACAATTCTCAGATTTGATTTTCCATTTCATGCTGTTTGAATATATATTTCATTTCACTATTTACACATATACAGATTGGGATTTATTATTAAATTAATTATTAACGTTACAACTATTGTACAAGAGATACATATAGGACATAGAAGTTTGCGCTATTACATATATATATAAATATATATATCTATATAAGTTAAAAATTTTGCTATGCCATATGTCATACAAATTACAATTAAATTTTTTAACATTTCCATTTTGTAGCTAATAGAATGCGGCTAATTGTAAGTGTTTATGGATCTTTGTTATTAATATTTTAGTTTTTGTCTAATTTCAAAAATTCAACTTGAATATTTTTTAATTATGGTTTATATATTTGTATATATCTATAGGTATGTATAATTTGTATCTAGTTTTGAGTTTATATTATACAGTTATTAGCAAAAAAGTGAAATATTGAAATAAGTTTTACAAGTTAAGTTGGTTTTTACTTTTTATAGTTTTTCTTTTTCTTTTTTGGTTATTTCGTTTTACAATGAAATTATAATTTCATTTAAGTATTTCAGTCAGTTCGTCATTTTTTATTTCTTTTTTTTTGTGAATTAAGATGGCAATAAATTCATTCGTTACTTCCCTTCCGCCAGGCAAGGGATTTGCTTAGTTTTGGCATTATAATTTGAATTGAAAATAAGAAGAAAATAAAGAAGGAGAATCAAACATACGACGTCCCGTTGAACCACAGACCACAGCACAGTTTACGCTCTTCCACTCTTACTCTCTTTCCCTGAAATTTTCACAACTTTTCCAATTAATCAACAGGGCGAATTTTAATGGTTCTGTCTCTGCCATCATCATCGGTTCATAAATATTCATGCTGTCAATGCGCATAAATTCCTAAGTGCATATTTATGAGTCTAACATTTATGGTAAGTGGTAAAAACAAAACTGAAATCAAACAAACGAGAGGAAAACTCAAGGAAAATTCAAGGCAATTGAAATGAAAATATTAAATTGCATCGACCTTGTCTATATATATAATTATATCATCATTATCTTGTTTCATCATTATTCTAAATTACAAGCTGCCTGCGATGATTTAATTGCCATATGTGTGTGTGTTTCTTTATTGGCCAAGTTTATAGCAATTGTTAGTAGTTGCAATAATGTTTAGTATGATTAAGTTGTTAGATGTTTACAAAACGCCAAGCATCCAACTTAATTATGACTAGCAAAGTTACGGATAAATAAAAGAAGCCAGTATACAGAAAAAAGGGACATCAAATATTTAATGTACATTTAACCGGCTTTGACAAATCCGCGACCACAAAACAAAATTTCAATTAAAAACCACATTTGCCTTCACCCACGCTCTTTTTCTCCTATATCCATGTCCCGTAATTTGCCAAGTTAATCAGGCATTAAATTGGCTTATGGGAAAATGCATTGCGGCCTAAAATAAATGTTGACAGTTATGCAAAAATTCTAAATTTTATTTGGTTTTCTGCAATGATAATTTGGTTTGACATGAGAAACAAAAATGTATATAAACATTCATTTATATAGATGTATATATAGTAATTTTTTATCTACTATATTTACATTTCATCGATCCTATGTGTAATATATGATATCATTCTCTCTCATTTCCATTAAACTTTATGTATAAAATAAAAAAAATATAACCTGAAACCCATTTTTATTGACTGTACGTTTAACTATTATAGAAATGAAAATATATTTGCAAACTATTAAATATAAAAACTCTAAAGATGATTACTTTTTATCAAAAGTCAGCTAAATTAAAGGTTTTCAGACTTTTTAAGCAGAACAAATGTCAATTTAACCTTTAAGCAATTTAATCTTTTGCAAGTGTTCTAGAGCTATTTATCTGATGAAAATAACAAATAATAAATAAATAATAATAAAAATTGTAGAGTGAAGAATGTTTAAAAATATAATTTAAGTTTCTGAAATAATAATGAAAGCAATTTATGTATCTTTTCTATAGTCGGAAATGCTTAATTTGGCCATTAAAACGTTGCCAAGGGTATACACAAACAAATATAAATACAAATACATTACATATATAATTATAGTCGTAGATATTTTCCACTTAATTACATTATGCAGCTGCAATAATTTTTTGGGAAAATAATTCCATACTGTGAGTGAGTAAACGAATTTGCATTAAAATCGGATAATTGAATTATGACCGGTAATGTAAATGGACTTGCATTGTTTAAATGTTTTGTTGTTTGGTTTTTGCACTTTTGTTTTTTTTTTTTTTTTTTTGGGCTTTAAGTGTTTAAAAAACAATAAATTATTGCATTATATTTATGATGATTGCTAATTGTGACATTAATTGAAAATTTGTTATGGATTGTTAAATTTTTTTGTTTGCTTTTGTTGTTTTTGTTGTATTACACATGCATAAATATATGTGCATATTGCGCATACGTCATGTGGGCCAACACTTTATGTGAGAATGACTTGGCCAACACTGCAACAAATGCCGTTAGTTTGTTCATTCATTCGACATTCATCTGCCTGCCGCACCTAAGTGCAGTTAAGTGCTGCTGTGGCAAAGAGTGTAAATGTGTATGGGACTTTGTGTGTGTGTGTGTCTCTGTGTGTGGCGTATTTTAATGTGCCTGCTCCTGCCAGCTACATCCTGCCTTGCCGTCGATTTCAATTGTTTTCGATTTCGCTTTGTCCCTGTCGACTGGTTTTTTTTTTGTTTGTTTGTTTTTTTGTGTTGTGCCATTTTTATTTTATGTGTTTTGCTGTGCGATCTGTCGTTGTTCAAATTGTCATTTAAGTGCAGTTGTTGTACACACATCGCTGACAATGCCAAACACACAACGCCCTCACAATGAGAAATGAAAAATGCATAGAGACGACAGAGTTTTGTGTTGGTTTTAGTATAGAGACTGCTCCATTTATATTCAAATGAAACACTTTTTGGTAACGCCTTAGAAAGACATTTTTCTTTGGCATTATTTATGCGCTTTTAAATACAATCACACAACATTTTTTAAGAAGGGCCAACCGCAAAGGAAAGCACTTAGCCAGCCTATGGACCAAAATAAAACCACAGAGACAAATGGCCGGCGTAATAAATTTTCTCCATCTTCGCTAACTACTTAGCATGTGTTGAAAGGTCAACAAAAGCGGAAGGGGATACTCTAAAAGGTGCCATAAATTTGGACAGAACGACCAGATAACAGATTGCAGATATACAAGATTACAACAACATTTTTGTTGCACACACACACAGAGAGAAGAGACTCTTTAAAAAATATGATAGAGAGAGAGATAGATAAACGAAGGCATCATACAAAAATAAATTGTACGTAAAATTTATGCATATTTGTAGAGAGAAAGAGAAAAGAGAGAAGGCAGTTTGGCTGGCTGCCAAAAAAGATTGTCTACTGTCTCGTTTCTGGATTGTGTGACTGACTATCTGACTGAGTGACATGCTGATGCAGCAAAGCAAATATGAATCTTTCTCTCCATTTGGTATATGCCTATTATACATCGATTCGCTTCCTTTGTTTTTTTAATACCCCATACAATACCCTGGGAACACAGAAGGTATATTTAATTTACAAAATATTTAACACGACGCAATTTATATAAAGTGATTATTGTTTTAAAAAAATATGGAAACGACAAACTTTGGTTTAAAAATATAAAGAAGAAAATATTAAAGTTATAAAGTACGAAAGAAGATGATGCTGCTGAAACCTATATGAAATTTAAATTTGAAGTAAATATATTTGTAGGTAAATGACCATTGGCAATCGTCTGCAAGAATATAGAAATGACCAAACTGTGTAAACTAAATAATGAGTTTGCAAAAGTAACTACCGAAGCCTTGAAGTATAAATATTAAGAAATCTGAAAATATTTCAACTTTACTACTGCAGAAAAAATAACCATTTCTTTGAAATAAATGAAATAAATTCTCTTGAAAAACATGTCATTATTTCTGGAATATGAAATTCTTTCATCATTTTATTTTGTAGAATCTGATGTAATATACAGTTTGTATTTTGTTCTGTTTTGGTACTGGATTATATGCATATGAAATTATTCAACTGGCTGCTGTCCAAAAATTATATTTCTTTTTTATTTTGGGTCTATATGTAAGTACAGATATTGAAACAAAATTGCAAAAATAAACTCAAGTATAAATTAAAATTTGCTGCTTGACAATCTATACAATACACTTCAATTCTTATGGCACTCACTTGTTGACCCCAATTGGGGTCTTGGTTCACACTGTATATCGGTTACCATACCTAGACATACACACATCTACCTCAACTTACCTGACTTGCCAGCCTGTTGACACATTTGCCCACTGCATTTTCAGTGCGCTGCTCGGTTTGTTTGCTTGCGGTGGCCCAGACCTTTTCGAGACCGACCGAACAGTTTGGCTAGAGCTGAAGCAATTTTTGAGCCACAAATGGAAATTTTGTGAAATTATTTCAAGTTGAATGGCCATAGACCATGCCTTCACTCTCCTCCAACAACATCATCGTCATCATCATCATCTTCGTCAACCATTGAGGGTCGCATAATAGATGTTTGCTTAGTTGGAACTGGAACTCTCTTGTTTGGGCCACCTTAGTTCGACTCATGCATTTCTATGAGCCTTTTTGAGTGTGAAAGTGCTTAGGTGCGAGGTTCCTCTTCAACAAAGATGAAGAAAAAAAAAAAAAACGAACGAATGGAAAAACGTAGAAAGAAAATGAAACCAAAACGCGTAAATTGAAATTGGAAAAAAAAGAGATTCCATCAAATTCACAGCCGTTCATTGCTTTTGAAATGAGCTACAATGTTCGTTACTTTCAAATGAAATTCAACTGAAGATATTTGTTTTTTTTTTTTTTTAGCCAAACTTTGAAGCAAATCTCTAACGCCTATAGTGTTGATACATGCCATGCCCATAGCCCATGGGTGTGCTGCCCATGGCACGTTCGGTAGCCTTCTCGATGCTCGCATAAACGCACCTGTAACAGCACACATAGGCCAAACATCACTTGAACAGTATACGTCGAAATGCGCGTCGGAAGTCCTTATTAAAGATGGTATAGATGGCCGGATTGAGTGCCGAATTCATATAGCCAAGCCAAAATGCAATAGCAAATGCCGATTCAGGTATATTGCAATAACTGCTACATGCTGGCACCAAAATGTATAGAAAGAAAAATGGCAGCCAACAGGCAATGAAACTGCCCATAATCAAACCAAGAATCAATGTGGCTCGCTTTTCCTTTTTCCGTGCTATCCGTCTTTTCTCCTTCTCGGGATCCCGTGGCTTTGGTGTCTTTGGTATGGCCGGTTCGAGTTCAGCTTTAACTGCCTGTTGTTGTTGCTGCTGCTGATGATGTTGGTGTTGCTGCTGTTGGTTCTTCGTTGCTGATGCACCTGTTTTACCTTTGGCTGCCGCTGCTGCAGCTGCTGCTGCTTTGGATTCGTTGCGTCGCTGCTGGTTCGATTTTCGTCCAAAAATGGGCTGGCAAAGGCGAAATTTGAGCGGCTTCACAGCAACAGCACATCTGCTAACCACGCCCGAGTCCGAGCTGGAGGGATCGAATTCACTCACCATGTCTGTGTCAATGCCCACCGAGAGAGCTCGACATCGTCCAGCTATCGGGGATACACGCAACTCATTATTGCCCGAGGGTGTTGTTGCTGTGGCAGCCACAGTTGCAGCAGTCGGAACAGCGGCATTTGCACCCACAGGCGTTCCTGTTTCGTTGCCACTACCATTGTTGTTGTTCAGCACATTGATGGAATTGTTACTACCCATGGACGGTGGCACAGGGACGTTAAGACCAACACGTCCTGTGGCAATGGTGCTCACCTGTAATGTTTCTTTTGGTGTGCTGGGCGAGCCAACACCTTGCGTTGGCGTTGCTGTTGCGGCCACAGTTGGAACATTGGATCCGCCGCCATTGGGATTGGCATATGCCAGGACTGTCTGTGCGGCGACTGCTTCTAGTTCACCTGCCTCAGAGGTTGATATATCCGATGCCAAATCCATGGTCACTGTTGGTATCTGCATCGGTAGTGTGGCGCTATTCGGTGGTGTCTCAATTGTTGCTATTTGGCGCTGTTGATGCAGCTGCAAGGCAGCTGAACCGCTTGAGGATGGCATCGGTATAGTTCCCTTCTTGTTGTTAGCGGTGGTGAAGCTTGTTACCTGTGGGGGCAAAAGAGTGTCAATGAATGAATGACCAAGTGAGTGTGTTTGTGTGTGAATGTTAAACCAAACGCATTTTCACGTTTCCCAAAATGTTCACGCATTCCAAATGAGTTTCCAGCTGGCCGGATGGGCAAACATTTTCTACAACAGTTTTCCATTTCGAAAATCCAACCAGCACTATGGGTGAAATATATACCAATCGTGCACTTAATTAAGTTCTCTTTTTATATTAAAACTTTAAATGACATTTGCTTTACTTTTTTAATCAAATTGGCTATTTAGACTATTATCGCAGTTAAATCTAAATTGAACACTTCATAAATTTAAACCAAATTTAAATTTAAACAAAGTGGAAAAAAATAAAACAATATATTAAGCAAATATTAATTAGATAGATTTACCAATATGTAGGAAAAAATTTACTTATTTAATTCTTTTTAAAGAATATTCTTAAAGATAATATTTGCATTTTTAATATAGCTACACAGAATTATAAAAAGATTTATAAAATTTAATTCCAATTAGTTGTGAATAACAATAACAAAAGGGTATTTTATATACAATTTGGCTATCAAATTATTCGACTTAAGTGCACAAAACTGGAAGATTTTACCCATAGTGTCCCCTTTATTCAGCCGGTTGGATGACTGTCAGGGGCGACAGAGCGCGTGGATTACACAAACATTGAGTGAAAGCAAAAGAAGGCAGCAACAATTATCAAGGGCAATTAACGGAGACAAGAGCCACAAAAAAAAAAAAGAGAAAAACTTCAACTAACAGTAACTACGAGACCTGCATATGCCACGCCTACATTATCCTACCCTTTGTCACGTTAATCGCCAGCCTTTGTTTGCTGAAAATGATGGCCAAGTGTCGTTGGTAGCACTTGGTATGTGTGTGTGTGTCCATGTGTTTTGTTTTCTTTTTTGACCCTGTTAATTGAAAATGCAAATTGAGTATGTATTGGCTGGTAAATGTGTTTGCTTGTGCCAAAATTTTTGAAAATATCGAGGTAATTGAGGCCACGTTCAAAGCTCATTAGAGATTTTGAAGAGGGGTTTGGCTCCAATCAGTTTCGATTAAGTTTGTGCCATTCGATTGAATGGGTCTGCAATTCAGCAAAAGTGGCCAAAAATTGCAATGAAAATCCAACACGTAGCTTGATGAGAAATTGAGCGAATGCATGCCAGTTAGTTGAAATTGACAGCTCTTTAAACATGGATTTTCTCACACTTTAAGCCACACACACACACATAAAGAGAAAAACGCACACGTGTTTGCTACTACCTTTTTTTTTCTGTGCAATATGTTCATTCAAATGTAAAAATTTCCATTTACAATCGCAGGCCCCAAACACATCACCATGGGTCCCTCTTTGGCCAAGCCCCAAATATGTATGTTAGCTCAGGCTAAGGGATGGCTACAACTCGTAATTGTGAAGCTTTCATCAAAGTTCATTAGGCATACGACAGAATCTCACTTGTCGTACTCAAAAGCAATATATATATATAAAAAAACAGATTCACACCCTTAAAATGAAAAAAAAAACACTCACCTGTTCGTTGTTTGTTTTGCGCGGATGCTTTTTAATGCCCCGTCTCGCTCGTGCCTTGGCAGCAAAGTAAATTCGTATGTACACAAAGACCATAATGCAGCTGGGTATATAGAAGGACCCTAATGCGGAATAGAGCACGTAACCAATGTCCTCGCTTAGCTATAGAATGGGTAAAAAAAAGGAAGGTTACAAAAATGATTAGTTTTCACGAAAAGATTGTTTCAACATGCTCAAGTGCATTTTTATTAAAGCATATTTGATATTTTAAACTGA
Source organism: Drosophila emarginata (assembly GCA_037075365.1). Classification (NCBI taxonomy): domain Eukaryota; kingdom Metazoa; phylum Arthropoda; class Insecta; order Diptera; family Drosophilidae; genus Drosophila; species Drosophila emarginata. The sequence continues at coordinate 13,533,150 of JBAMCD010000221.1, read as the reverse complement.
TTTTGCGGTTGATCATTTATTCATATTAAAACGAAGTTGGTTAAAATTTTCATTATTACCCAGTTGAACTTTAGTTGAAAATGAAAAAAACAGAGTGTGTACCAAACAGTTAAACTTTGCTTACATTTATTAGTGAAGCTTTAATAAAAGGTTTTATTGTTTCTGCAGGAATATTAAACTATTATTATATATTAAATTATAAAATAAAAATATAAAATTAACAATTATTGTATATCACATTTTATATTTGTAGTTTTATATATTTTGTATTTTTATATATTTTTGTATTTTATATTTTTTGTATTTTATATTTTTACATTTTCTAATGCGTCTAAGCTCACAAATACTTTACGAATTACTTTTAAAATATTAAGAAAATTTTGGTTAATATTGGATAAAATAATTTCTAATTTAAAGCCAACCTGTATCAATGTAATCTTGGTTTTATATAATTTTCTTTTTTAAATATTGTTAAATTAAAAGTTGTATAATTTAAAAAAAGACTGTCCTTTAGTAGTTTGATAAACTGAACATGGCTTATCCTTTCAGTTCTTTTTTTGTCTACCCTTTACCTTATTTGAGTATTATTTTAGCATATACCTTGAGGCCTTGTCTGGCTTTACAGGATAATATTATTGAGTGTACATTAGCCTGATTTAGTATATAAAATGCATTAACCATTCTGCTTGTCGAGGAAATGCTTTGTCAGTTGCTTACAGCTTCGAGATATTTTTTATGGCCAAAAAATGCAAAGTGCATGGGGAAAAGCAACATTTCATAAAGTTGGTTAAATGAAGTAAAAATATTATAGCACACAAAAGGCTCCTCTCTACCTGCATGCAAAAGACGAGAACGGAAGTAGTGAGGAGTTTGTAGGTGGAGATGGAGAGTATTTCAGATTCTGTGGAAAAAGTTGGCGTTGAAATATGCTTGCCATATTTTGTGGCAGTTGCATTTCATTTATTTAAAGCTGGCGGAATTAAATTGCCTTTGCTTTTTGCCGTGTCCTTTTTTTCTGCCCCGGCCAACACGCGGCAACAAGAAACTCTTCACAAAATTATGCAAATTAAGTGTTTTGATGAAAAGCATACTCAAGAACCAAGCGTTGCTGCAGTTGTGGCCTTTTTTTTTTTTTTATTTTGGTCATTGTATAATGAAAATAGAAAAAAAATAATGAAAAATGAAAGCCTTTGTGCATATCTTTTGTTTAAATCACCTCTGAGAGTGAAGCGGAAAAGGGGGAGTGTTAAAAATCTGTATTGTGAATCAGTTGCTTGGATGGTTCACAATTTAAGTCCTGATGCTGGCAAAGAAATCAGCAAGCATTTCATAACGAAATTTATTTAACTTTTAAGCTGCTTACATGCTAAGAATTGGAAACGGGATGGGCAAAGGGATGGGCCCAAGCATACAAATTGAATTTCCGTAAAGCTACCAGTACACAGCAAAAGACCGCTTAAGTGCAACTCAGTTTATCATAAGCTATAGTGGAAATCCTTCAACTGGAGTGGGGTAAAGTGGAAAGTGGGAGCAGATAGAAAACTTTATACCACCGCCTCAAGTAGAATATAAATTGTGATGCTGCTTCTCTGTTACATGTTGCAGCAACAAAATAAGCATAAACTATTAAGCGTTGAGTGTAATGTTGCCAAAATATATATCTATATATACTTATATATAGGAGTGGATTTCACTAGTATCTAAAGGCAAGCAGAGATGTGGGTCAACAGCTACTGCAACTTGAGGCAGGCTGCTTGTGAATTTTGTCTAGGATTGCATCTTATTGTAGGAGCTTCTTCAACTATATTGTGTGGTTGCCATTTTATGAATAATCCCATCACTTATGGTCTCAACTTCTATAATATATATTGACAGTTATTTCACTTAAATTTTCTGACTAGATTTAAAGGGTGATTTCTCTTTGTTGAAGTTTTTTCTTTTTTTTGTTAAACTTTCCCTAAAGCCTAAAAGTTACGCACAGGCACGTAAACTGAACACACCTGTGGAAATTTGAAGGAAATATAAGTTTTCCCCCCTCTCTTTCGCTTTTGCTTTATTTCAATGTGTGCCAGATAATGATGAAAATCCAGAAGCAAAAGCAAAAATATTTTATTAACGCATTTGGACAAAGCTCTTAAACTGACATTTGTGCAAAAGTCGTGACGAAGCGAAGCGAGAACAACAGCAACTACAACTAATAGAACTAACAATAAATTGTCAACTGTGCGTGCCGACAACTTTTCCCAACAAGGATTTAATGTAATTGAAAACTTTATTTTCCTGCCATTTTCTTTCTTCATCCCACACCTACCTACTCTCTCCTCTTCTTTTGTAGCTTACGCTTTTCCCTAACGCTTTTTTCCTCTTTTCCAACGGTAGCTGCATTTGTGCTAATTTGCAGATTTTCAAATTGCAGAGGGCTCTTTTGTTTATTGAAAACTTTTTTTCTTCTTGCACGTAAAAATGAAAAGAGAATCAGGCTATGGAAGAAGCGTAAAGAAAAAGAAATTATTCTGCAATTTTTAATTAAATGGCAATGGTAATTATTATTGTTGTTGCTATTGTTGTTGTAGCTGTTGCTGCTATTGCTGCTGCAATGCAGAACTTAAGCTTCTGGAAACGAAAACTCATTAAGCGCAACCAAAATCATTAGCAAAGCGGCAACAAAGTGTTGATAATGACAAGTGCCAGAGAGATGGAGGGTGATGACGTTGACAACGACAACGACAACAGCAATCGCAATGCTTAAGACATTTCAATGAGAGACTTCCAGTGGAATTTATTGAAATATAAACATGGCAAAGCAAACAGAACAGGAAAGTAATTAAAAAACGCAACAAAAATAAAGGTAAAAAAAAAGTGAAAAAATGTATAAACTTTTCATGGCCACATGGCGTATGAGTAATGATTAAAGACTTAAATTTATAGCAAATCAACTGGGTGTAGCATTTATTTTTTTTTCTTTTTTTTGTTACTCCAAGGACAATGCGGGGGTTGGTGTGGAGAGTCTGCAATAGCTGGCAGCAAACAAACATAAAATAAAGAAGAAATTCCGTTGTAAACACAAAAGAATTTCAATCCGAATTGCTGGGAAAAAGTTTTCAGCACCAAAACGCAGAACAAAAAATGTACGAAAAGAGTGTTGTAAGTTTATGTGTACAGACATATATATATATAAATATATATATATATATACATATATATATAGTCATATATACTTATATGTATATATATATATATATATATATATAAAGAAAGTGCGTTTTACTCTAGGACGCGAGAGCTGTAGTAGCCAGTGGTAATGTTGCTGCCGTTGCTGTCATCATCAGCATTGTGTTGTCGTCTTTGTTTTTGGTGCTGGCGCTGGTGCAACTGCTGCAACTTTTTTTCAACAGCAATAAGCCAAGACTTGATGTTGACAGAGGCAGAGACTGACTGCACAAGGACAACAAAAACACATTGAGACAATCAATAAATCTAAAGTGCGACTACTAGCAAAAACGAAAACGAAAAGTGAAAGAGAATACCAAGAGAAAAGCATAACTGAAAAGGAAATAGAAGAGTGAAAAGAAAATATTCTGCCTTTTCCTTTGCCTTTGCCTTTGCCCTTGCTTTTTCTTTATTTTTTTTCTATATATACTTTTTTTATTTGTTATTTCGCCTCTCAATACTTGAAGCAGAATGAAGCTCATACCCTTCAGTTTAGTTCTTGTTTGGCGCTGCTTACTGAAGCAGCCATTTTGCAGTTTGCATAGCCAATTTGCCTGGCAGTTTCTTTTCGTTTCCGCTTTGACTTTCACATCTAGTTGGACCTAACATTTCAATTGACTGCACTTTGCATTTATGACATTACCATTGCGCTTTCCATTCATTTGAAGTTGTCGCTGAAGTTTGTGACTTGATTTGCAGCCTTTGAAATTTTCTTTTTACAACTTTTTACAAACCAAGCTTTTGCCCGCACATGCCATAAATGATTTTTAAGTGCCATCAAAAATACTTAAAAAATATGTTTGCAACATTTAGCCAAAGTCAAAGAGTTTTATATGTATATGTATTTGTAATAGTATAATAGTCTAGAAAATGTTAGTTATATTATTGTTTAATTAAGTATATAAAAAAAAACCACGTTATGCTTAATTATATTGCAATTTTTCCAGCCATTTGGCTGGTTAAGCCATTGCAAATGCAATGCCCAAAAAAGTAGGCTACAAAAAACCAGTGGAATTATGCTAGATGCCCTTTAATTATTGTTGCGGCGAGTTTTATGGCTTTATTACTATTTGATTGTGTTACACGAACAACAATGGCCAACAACAATCGGTTTCTACTCCCCCCTCCCCACTTCACTCGTGGCTTGACACTTCCGTTGCGAAACGGCGTTTTTATTATGCGGCCTGATATTTTTAATGGCAAGCACTTTATGCTGATTGCCTGGCCAAAGTCTAACCGTCTAACCGCCTATTCGCCAGTTCAGCTTAATATTATCGTAAAAATAATAACAACTGTTGCTGTCTTCTTGTTGTTGTATTTGCCTATTGCAGCAGAACATATTTGTGTGGTGTGAGTTGGATTTTGTTGCTGTTGCTGTTGGTAGTCCGTAAACGGAAATTGCTTGTTGACACGCAGATCCTCTAGTCCACTTTTTGTGTGGGCATTGTACCTAACCTATTCCTCAAACAATTTGTTTTCTCACATGGGTCAAGCATTAGCCATTTTCCGCTTGCGTTTTAATAACTTTTTTTTTTGGGTATATACAAGATATTTAAATGGTTTAAATAAATCTTGTGATGGCTTCAAAATCAAATGTTGTTTAGTCCGTTGAAAAATATTCTGCGCATTTTCTATATGGTTAATATATAATCTTGATACACATTTCATTACATTACAATTTTCTAAAACCTTTTTTTCTTAAATTTTAAGTTATTCAGAGTATCTGAGAGTCCGCTCAAGATTTTTTTTCGTTGGTATTCGTGATTGATGTTTATTTCTTGTTTTCGGTTTTTTTTTGGTTTTAGACAGTTATAATTACGGAAAACACGATTCAAATTACGATTATTTTGATTATAGGTTATAAGCTCATTGTTTTAGTTGACCCTTATGTGATGACTTTATTAGAGCGTTTGGTAAAAGCCATCGGAATATTGATTTTATGTCATTGGCTGGTTTCGAAAAATAAATGAGTTATGTAATTAATACGGGTTCCGTCCTACTCTAATGGCAGTCACATAAATAGCACAATAAGCCAATGTATTAAAAGGGAAGAGATAGCAAAATACCAGAAAATTAATTTTCATATGGCTTTACCATTCAGTAGGTTTATGTGAGTGTGTGTGTGTGTGTACGGGTCATGCCTAAATGTATGCTAATATTATGCTTTTAACCACAATGTCGTATGCATTGTTAATCATTTGCCGTGGCCATTGTTACAAATTGTTGCCAAATTGTTGTCCCTCTCCATCTCCATGTGTACAGTTACATATATGCCTGCTTCCGGCAATGGCCTCGTTAATTTTAACAGTAAATTAAATACAAGCATCCTCGAATTGAGCCAAAAACAAACCAACAAGCTGAGGCTACGAAACGCTTTTAGGCCCTACCAAGCAGTTAACCAACCAAAGCTGCAAACTATCTGCCCATGAAGGACTAAACACTGTATCTGCCCATGTGTGTATGTGTGTGTGAGTGTTTTATATGTCAGTTTGTAATTTTGTGTATGGGATCTGTCTAGCCAATTGGAAGTTTTAAATGATATACCAGACCAATATGGTTTGACACTTCAATCGTTGGTGATACTAATGAATCACAAACCTGCTCAAAGTTTCCTAACCAAATTTTCAAAATTTCCCAATTGTCTTGGGGATGACAAGAGGAAAGTTAACAACAGCAGCAGGAGCATAAAATAATTACTCTGTTTTCGATTGCCGTACAAATCTTGTTGCTTGACATGGCCACGGACGCACGCACGCTCGCACACAAATGCGTACGTGTAGACAGCAACAAGCCAATGCAACAGAAACAGCAACAACTGCAGCAACAGCAACAAAAACAATAGGGTTATACAAATTGTAACGCTTAATGGTTATTGGCGCACAAACAAAACTCAACACAGAACCAAAACAGCGTGACATTCGTTGGCCCTTGCTGGACAAATGAACAACTGCAACTGCAATTGCATTTGCAAGTGCGAGCCATGCACAAGTTACCATTGAGGGCTTCGTACGGGCAACAGGACGTATGTGGGTATGCAACCGCAACCGACAGCAGGACTGCCACAACAGCAACTACAACTACAACAACAATGATAACTACAAGAACGCATTGATGTTGTGGGCCACACCCACAGCTCTTAACAAGCAAAACAGTTTTCCACAGCTCACGCAAACCCTTTTTGTTATTATTGTTGTTGTTGTCGTTGTTGTTGGTGCTGCTGTTGTTCTTCTTTTGGTTTTTGCATGTAGCACAACCCTCACTTACTTTTGTTATTTATGGTTTTAAATACGCTTACAGAAAAAAATATTTCCACAAAATATATCACACACATACAACTATTTATATATATAGATATATACTTGCAAAAGAATTGACCAATTTGTGTGTTATCATTAAAAGTGTAATGGAAAAGAAAAAATAGAAGATGATTGCAAGAAATTTCTTAAAATCTAATCACCGAAAAATAATCCAAAAATTGATCTGTTGTTACCCGAAGAAAAATTTTTAAAATTTCAATTGTAAATTAAAGAGTCTTCCTTTGCATCACTTACCAAAAGTTAAGTTACAAGTTAAATTTGCCATATTAAATTCTTACGGATAAATATTTGATTTTGAACCAGCTTTACTTGGAATTATTCTCTTCTAAAAAATTGTTTTGTTTTTTTTAGAAATTGTGTAAACAGAATGCTTGAACTTTAAAAGAAGAATAAAAAAGCACAATAAACTTTGCATTTATCTACACTTAAAACTTAATTTATATTACTTTTCTTTATGTTTTATAGAAAGCGGCCACAATTTCCATTTGGTAAATGAGTTTAATGCCATTGTGTTTATGTTGCGTCTGTTGTTGATGAATTGTGAAGGGCATAGTGGTCAATGGTTGTTGCAACCACCGCAACGAATAACAACCACTGCAACAATAACAATAACAAAAAAAAAAAACAACAGTAACAGCAACTGGCAGTTTTCATTGGACACAAGTCAACGTCAGTGGCAATATGTCCGTAATGTATAATGGCTAATTAATAGCAACTTTATATTGTGGTCAACCTTTTGTGATGCCATAAAATGTGCAGAATGCACGCAAAAAGCCAAATGACCGCCCCTCGTTTTGTTATGTAAAATTCCAGTAATAACTTTATTTTAATTTGTATTAATTTTTTAAGCTTCCCTCTTTTACATATGCAGCGGTAGTGGTAGCGGAAAAAGAAAAAAAACAGTCGATAGACTGGCCTCTGGCTCTGGGCCCGAGTGCCACTTAACATTAAACGTTTAAACAAGTGTGCGTGTGTGTATATGCGTGTGTGTGTGTGAGCCTTATGCGTGTTTTAAAAACGTTAAACATGTGCACACTGAAGAAGATGGCGAACACTAACAAAGGCAACAACAACAACTACAATAACTAATTAGAACGCTAATTAGCGTTATTAAAATACAGCAACGACGTCGTCAGCGGTGACGGTAAACGCAGTTGAAACGACTGTTCTCTACACTACCACATGCCATACAAGGGCGAGTACTCTATATAGTACGCTATAGTACATACATACATATATATTCTTATAAAGGAGAAGAAGGAGAAAAAAGATGGGAGGTGGACAAGAAACACGTGTAATGTGAGGCAGATGGCTGCCATGTCTGGCTTGACTGCCATTCTCCGGGAAGCTGCTCATTAAAAGCACATTTAAGATGTTTACAAACGTATTCTAAGACACTGCACAAACACACTAAAACCCACACCCATACATTTATACACACACACACACACACATATATATACTTATACTAATACTCACACTTATTCGCACTGCCATTCACGTGTATATTGAAACACGCATTTGCTGTCAGTTTTTGAACGGGGCAAAACTAGAACGTCGCGGAAGCGGATATATGCCACAATAAATGGGCGGGATATGGGCATGGCTATGGGTATGGGTACATGTAAGTGAAGCGAAATTAGAGAACTGAAATGACTACACTTTACAGCCAATATTACCCACAAAAATCTCAACCTCAACTGTGCTGCGACCGACCTCCATGCCTTTGATTGGCCCTAAACGAGGGCACTGCCAGACGATGAACGACTGTGGCAAATGGCAACAGCAACGGCAACGGCAGCGGCAGAGTCGGTGGCAGCAGCGGCAAGGCGAAAAACTTTACTTTAATTGACAGCAAAAAGCAATTTGCCTCATTACAAGCAACACGAGCGTAATTAAATGCTGCCCCGGGGCGGTATGGCGTGCCAAATGGGCAGATGTTGAACGCGGCAGCAGCGATGCCTGCGACCCCAATGGTATCATTCAGAGCAACGCTTTAAATTTCAAAAAAAAAAAAAGAAAATATATATATATATATATAAAAACAGATAAAAATAAAGACAAAAAAAGGGTCCGGCAGCCATCAGAGCAGACAGCAGCAGCAAGCAGACGACATGCGATTTAGTTTCTTATTTGACACTTTTCCGCTTAGGTTTTCCCTTTCCTTTCTTTTCATTTCATTTTTTTTTTTTCCATTTCACATTTTCGGCATCTGCCAAGCCATTCGCTGCAGTACCCAGTCCTGGTAAATGTCATTTAAAGGACATTAATGACGGTCGTTGTCGTTGTTGTCACTGCTGAGCTGCTGCTGTTGTTGGTGTTGTTGTTGCTGGGGGCACCAGTAGAGCGAAAACTTTTTCGCTTGCCACATTTAAAGTCAAGTTAAAGTTCAAGACACTGTGAAAAGATGCGTGCTTCAGCTGTATATCGATTTACCCGAAATGTGACATAATTATTGCTCTGTTAGTGCACACCCACAAATGTCCTTATTTGAGCAAATGTAGAACCTGAGCCTGTACACAGACGTAGACAAGGGGATGAAAATTTCAATAAGCCAAATAGAAAGGTGACAGTTGAAATAAAAATTTATTTGGTTAACTTACATAACATTTAATATTTTTTTTTCTTAGTTCTTAAAATGTACAAACCCTCTTTCAGCAATCAATTCTGGCTACGTCTATGACAATGTATGTATGAGTGGGTACAAAGTGCCTTGCTGCCGGACTTGAGGGAAGTGCCTGCTCCAAGTCTGGTTTATGGCAGTCGTGTGGCTTTGATTGCCCCCACTGGGCCCAGACTCTGACCAGGATTTATGGTACTTCGTGGAGTCGAAAAGTTTTTCATTAATTGTACTCGCATGTCAGCAGAGAGCACAAAGAGGCCAAAGTAAAAGAAAACACAGAATGCCGCCATCTTTTCATATTTAATTTAACCCCAGAAATGAAATCCAGAACAAAAAACTTTAAGCCATCTTTAAGCAGGTTTTTTTGGCAAGAAAGTTTTTTCTTTCAATTTTGATGATGTGAGCAGGCAAAGTAAATATTGAAATCTCTAACCTCTGACCCGCATAACAACAACAACAACAACAACAACAACACCAACCACAACAATAAGGATAACAATGCCCCGCATACAAATTTGTGGGCGTTGCTGAAGAGATTTGTAAACAATATTTTTGGGGCACACAATTTGGTGGCATCCTCTCTTGGCTGGCATCTTTTTCCTTAGCTCTTCTCTGCTCTGCCTTGTCACATCTCGATTTCAGGTCTGGTTACAACATTCCAAAAGTTGTCTGTTTTGGCAAACGATTGAATTATTCGTTTTCTGCTTATTGTGTCATTTCTATAGACAGGAGCGTACTAAATAAAGTTTTGTCCCTAGGCAAAGATTATCAATATCATCAAATATGTACATAATATAATACATAAGTTATTTGCGATTGGAAGCATTAAATCGAATCATTTCTTTTAAGTAGTTTAGAATGATCATATTTAGTAATAATTGCAACTATATATTCAATTCGAGTCTTTAGAATAAATCAAGTCAATTATTAGAAATTAATCAAAATAATAACATATTAGAAATAATTTATAATAAATAATTTATCTGATTAGCTAAAAAGTTATTACAATCTTTTATAACTCCTTCTAGAAAAACAGATTTATATTTATTGGATTCACTCTCTTAAATTTAATATATATTGAGTGCTATAAACTAATTTTCTGCTTGTACTATGGTATAATTAGCAGGATATACTGAAATCGTTTTAAACTTTTATAGGGGAATCACCTGAATTCGGTCGCTCCATTATAACCCTAATTCAGTCCTGTTTATAAACGAAGGTCTAGCCAGACGATGCGACCCCTTAATAAAATATATAATAAGAAAATGAACAAAATGAGATTATAAAATCAAAGTCTTTGGTCGTCCTGTCACATATGGATGGACGTGTCTGGCTGAAAATAAATTTATTCGTTCATTAAAAAAGAAAAAAATAAAGAAAATGAAATGTGAATTTTTGCAGACGCCTTGAACCTTGACACTTTAGAGATGCAATCAAGTGAATTCATAAATATTTATGGTTGACATTTTTGGGCCTCCAATCAATTTTGCATTAAAAAACATATTCACAGAAAACCACAGAAGATACACAAGATACTCTCGTCCGACAACAACAAAAATGAAAGCAAATGTTTCGGCATAATTTCACAAATACAAAGGCCGGCAAAAAAAAAAAAAATACAAAAATACAAAAATACAAAAAAACATAGAACAAAAACACAACAAAAAAAGAATTTATTACAACTGTCAAATGTATGGGGATACGGCAGATACTTTACGGCTGTCGCCAGGCATATGGACGAAACAGGAGGAGCTGGAGGAGATGGCCAGAAGGAGGCCATTGGAGGGCTGCGATTGCTCGCTTTTATACAATTTTTGTTTTTGCCTGACACAGACACACTCGTGATTGCTTTGCAGTTTTTGAAATGTACCCTACCCGCTGTCTTTTCCCCTCTACATTTCGAATGTGCCCGTGAATGCTCATCTAGTCCTCTCTATGCGTAGTTATTTCTGATCATAAAATCAATATGCGCATACTAAAATTTTATTTCTTTACAATTTGTGTACGAATTTGTGCGCATTTCCCTCTAGCTGGTTTTCCCCAAATATTTCTCTCTTTGCGATTGTTCGTCCGTTTTGTTTGTATGTATATATTCTTTTTTTGTATTGTTTTTGTTGTATTTTGTCGTTTGTCTTTGTTGTTTTGTAGTCCATTTAATTCATAGTATTTAAGGATTTCGTTCCATTCCATTCTAACCGCTCTGGCAGGCAGCACATGTTTGCTTCATTTTGCCCAAATGGGCAATGTTCGGCTTTGACATATTTTGTTTTTTTTTCCCCCTTCTTTTCTTTCGATAATGGGTGGAACTCTGAAATGCTTTTGTTGTGTCATATGCTTAATAATTACTTTGCCATTTGCTATGCTTATCGACACGCCAGTTAATGACTTGCGAGTATTTGCTTAAGGTGGTCTGGCTATTTAATTGTGTTTGCACATCAGCAACAACAACAACAACAACAAGAACAGCCATCAGGATAAACAGTCATGTAAGGCCACTCCATTATGCCATTTAAGGTATTCAATACAAATTGGTAATATCTCATTTATTCCCATTTTAGTGCTGTGTCTGGTTCGTCTATGTGTGTGTGTGTGTGTGTGTGTGCCATGTTCTTATTAAATTGACGCATGTGTTTGTGACACATACGCTTTCGTGCTACTGACCACACACACACCCTCAAAGTAACACATACACAGGCAAACAGGATAAGCAAAAAAACGGAGAAGAGACATGGAGCATAGACACAGTCAACATTTCATTTAGCAGGGGTAAATTTGTCTATGTTATAAGGTTTTTCCTGCTTTCCTTTCCACTAACTTGTGTTGTTTTTTTTTGTTCTCGTTTTCGTCTGACCTTTAGTAGCTTGTTTTAATTGTGGCGAAATTTGTTCACTTATTATTTTGAACACTGAAAAGCAACTTATATACATATATATATTTAAAGGTTGCCCACTAATTAATTTGAATGCATCTCAAGGTTTAGATGTTGTTTACCGTGGTTCGAAACTAAGCGACTAGGGAGTGTTTTAATCGCTTTTACCTTTTAGGACATTGTGACCTATAGCTGACATTTTTCACTTATGTAAATGTCAAAGGGAATGACAATATTAAAGAACATTAAATAAATTGCAAGCATTAATAATTGCTGTTTAGGGAATATTGTTTAGGAAACTAGCATAATGACGGAATAAAAAATATTTTCTTATTTTTGTAATATACAATAATTGATACAAGAAATTCATCTTAAAATATTAGTTGTCGTTAAAAAGATTTATGAAGTACATTAACTTTTGAAAGCAATTTCCAAAGTTTTTATATAAGTTTAATTTGGAAAAGAAACCGTGCTATGTTGTTAAGTCTAAATACTTAAATTATTATTTACACATTAAAGTTACGACCGTCCATGTAAACTTTAATTTTCAATCTCTAATAAATTTTTCCACTTGAATTTGATATGTATTGCCAAGGGCTTTCCGTTCAGTAAACAATATAATTTAATTTCTACAATTGTGTTCTAAGCATAAAGGTGTCCCACTCTAGCTACGCCCTTTATATCAATACAAATAGTGATAAAGATAAAAACCGACACAGACACAAGGGCAAAAACAATGATAGACGAGACGAGTGTGAGTGACCGAATGTCAAATATTGTATACAACACAGTGTACACTTATTTCAGATTTTCAGATTTTCAGATTTATGGTTGGCAATCGTACTTCACTCAGCGTATATCTTTCTGCTCGTGGCGCTTTGGAGCTCTGGCTTCTCATCTACCAGCTCACAATGACAGCAATTTCCGTTGACAGTCGTTGAAACTAGACGCCAGTAACGTGTATTTTCTCCTGTTTTTCTTTACAATTTTTTTTTTTTGTTGGTTTCCTTTTCTTTTTTGTCTTTGCTGTTTTGCTTTGTATTATTTTATTTTTTTTTCGCATTTTGTAGTAAGACTTCACTTGCACTCGCGCAATACGCCAGATGAGTGACTGGAAAAGTGCGGATTGCTGATGCATTTTCCATTTGATTGCTTGCCCCTTAGCAGGAAAATGGAGCTACAACCAGCCAAACGGTGGCAAACAAGACAATGTAATATGCTTATCTGTGGCATGTGACAGAGATCCCTTTGCGCTTTCATCAATTTCAAGTCAGAATCCATTCCTGTTGCCTTCCAATTACAATGTATGGATGCTACGCACGTATTCTCGTTCGCTGTTTATGTCGGTGTAAAGAGTTTAACATGTGCCACAAAGCCAAAACATTCCCTCAGTTGCAGGAGCCAAGGTTTGCCGCACGTACAAAATTCAGTTATTATAGGTTACCACAAATGGAATTTATCTGTGTTGTAACTTATATTATTGAAGTGTTCCCTTTCTTTTTGCCTCAAAAGGCAAAATCATGAAAATTATGGCCAAAACTTGAATGTAGTTCACTAATTATGAAAGAAATATGAGGTCTGTTAGAGAAATATATGATTTAATGGATTTGCAATTGCGTTTATATTTATGGTAGTAAGGTAGTATTTCTTTACCAGACCTCGCCTAAATATTTGGGCCAACAAAGTGTGCCTATATAGTTTAGTTTTTATAAATCCTAGATCATAAAATGTTTGTCCCTAGTTAAGCAACTCATTTCCTTTTCTATACCCTATGATGCAATCGAATCGGGGATATGCCAAAGTAGATAAAATATTCCATTTACCCAGCTGATAGTATGCCTTAAAAACCAAGGTCCATAATACTAAAATTAAACTTGAAATAAATCTGATAGATTGCATTATAAAATTAATAGAAAAGTAAATCAGTTTCTAGAAATACAGTTAGGACATTTTATATGTCAACGGTATTTTGATGTCCATCCAAGTGAACTGTACAAAATGTTTGCTATTAAATGTGTGGATGTTGGCGGCTTATTTGGGGCTTAATTTTCTGGCCAAATGAGTCGCTACATAGCAGCCTTGATTAAAGTGGTTTAACTAAACCAAACATAATAAATAAATTAAACAAAAAAAGAGAGAAGAAAAACATCATATTAAAAATAAAAACCTACATACACGAAAATACATATAGAAGAAGAAAAACAATAATAATAATGCAAAAGTTGATATTGAAACTGGGTTTTGTTCTTGCCAAACGACAGAAACCAAACAGAAATTCGGGCGATAAATTATGATCACAGCTAAAGTTTATGGCACAGTCCATATACACGCATTCAAGAAGAATGGGAATGGTGTGGAGATTGTTAGGGATTGGTACACACATGTGGCCAGTTTAATATTTTATGTTAAACCACAAGACCAACTCAACTCAAGTCAACTCAAATCTCTAGAAGTGAGCATAAAACATGCAAATTAAAAGGTCCAGGCAAAATAACCATACACCCAACTACACCCCCCCCCCCCCACTCTCACACACGCACGAAGTGAACTAATTTACACAAAAACAATACAATTTGCGAACCCTTGTTCCATCAACTATGCCCTTCCCACTGGCCCATCCCATATGTAGGACTATACTCTGGTTGTGGCATTGCTTTAACCCTATTTCCAGTTTGCTTAGCTTACAGCCAAATGGCGCCACCTAGACATTTATAACCCGGCTCCTTTTCCCTTGGATCATACACACTCACGCACACACACACACACACACACTCACATTCGTGTATGTGGCCACATTGTAAATCTTACTGTCACGACTACCAGACACTGGCCAAGTTGATTTGGTATGAGAGGATAAAAAAGAGGGAGAGAGAGACAAAGGCAGTTGGGACAGGAGAAAAATGTGGAGAACCTCACTTTGTTTCTACCAGTGTGAATATCAAAGTAGTTGGTGTATTTTTCACGCATATACCTACCCTCACACAGACACAGACACAGACATATACACGTACAGTACACACTTAAACATCACGCATACAAACGCATACACAGACAATCAATGTTAGAAATTTATGCCAAAAGTCATTCATGTTGGGCGGACTGTATGCTTACAGATACCTTTCATTTCTTTAGGTTCTTTTGCCTTTTGCCGCATGTATGTATTAAGTTTTACCATACTAATTTGCCAGATAGTTCTGTGGGTGTATGTGTGTCTGTGTGTGTTGCTCTTAATTACATTGCCTTTTTTTTTTTTTGTTTCCTTTGGCAAGCTCAGAAATAAAGACGCAAACGTTGAAGATGCTGTGGCAAAAAGGATGAACAAAGTAAGAAGTTAAGTGGAAATTATTTAATCAAATAAGACAAAACTTGTGTGGCAAACAGCCACAGCCTAGCCACGCCCCTTGAGTCTGAAAACTGCTTGAAAACGCCCATACGACTTTGTCCTTTTTAAGTTTTTTTTGTTTTTGACTTTCTTGACTTTGTCTTCAAAATTGCCAAACTAATTTATTTGATTCATTTTTATGTAGATTGTTATTTTGTGTTTATCCTACATATACACACGCATATACACACATGCACACACACACATCTTCAACGTACTCGGCTTATCTGTCTTACTTGAAACATTGGTCAGTTTGTATAATTTTCCTTTTTTTCTGGTTTTATGCTCTATAATTCCATATGGGTAATAGGCAATATTAAAATAGTGTGTAGCTTATAAAAACCTTTATAACTGTATGGTAGTTATTTAATTTTTTAAAATAATTCCCATATTTAATTTTTTAAATAATTCCTATTCAACCTATATTATTTGATTTTTGTTAAAGAAACGCTAATATACGTTTATTATCATTTTAAAGGATATACAATTTGCATCGTATAAGCCCTCTTAATATGTTATATTTAATATTAATAAAATTTCTGACCTTTTTCTGAAGAATTTATCACATCATATTTTTATTTTTCCCTTAGATATCATAAAGTTAGTTTTTAGAGTATCCAAAAGTTGCCTCATTCACTTTCAACTTTCATTTCACTTTCTGTTGGCTTTTCATTTTGTATTCGGTAGGAGAAAAAGTTGTATCTGTGTGTGTGTATATATGTTTTAATGCATAAATCTCAGTTATTAGCAAATTTATTTATGTTTCTGTGACATTTTTACGCACTATGAGCAAATTCATTTCGTTTCTTTAATGAAGAACATTTATAAATTTTGGTTTATTTTTACTAATGTGGGCCTATATACGTTCCTTTTTTTTTTTCTTTACACATCCCATAGACTGTAAACTGCTTTAATGGCTAGGCTAGGGTTGGGGTTTTGTGGGGTCGGCATCCAAACATCAGGCATCAAAAATGATTCACGTTCACTTCAAAAATCCTTTGAGAATGGCTCTCAAAAATGAAATTAATGACTTAAAAGCTTTTTTGCGGTACCCGTCACTCAAAACACAATCAATGTGCGTAACGACAGCGAACAATAAAAACAACAGCAACAACAATAGCAACAATATCAAGAGCAACAAAAAAGCCAACATCAGGTTGCAAACAACAGCAACAACAACAACATCAGAGAAGCAAAATACTGCGCTGTAATTCCCGGGCATCAGTTTAAGTAATTTTCAAAAAGTTTTCAACGATCAAAATGTTGTTTTTTTTTTTTTTACCACCTGGCAAATGACACGACGTTTCCAGCACTTACCTGCAACGAAAAAGAAAATGGGATGAAGTCAATATGGCGTCAGAGTTAAAAGGTGAGCAATTATTATTGTTGTTTTGTGGCAAGTTCATGCAAAAGAATTAAGTAACTGTAAACGCAATAAACGGCTAGCCCCAGACCCAGACCCCAATGGCAAGAGTCCTTGGCTGGCCCCTTACTGAGAAAGTTTTTTATGGGTTGACAGTCAAACGCGCAGACGCCCAGCAATAAATTCTGAAGTGAACGCTTAACGTGCAACATATTCCCTCAGTTAACTCCAGCCCCACCCATACACTCTGCCTGATTTTAACCGAGCATTTGAGACGCACTCTCGTATTCTTCCGTTTACAAAATAAATGAGCATTTTGCACTGTGGGGTTTTGTGGCATCATTTCTTTCCTTCAATGAGAGGTGGCAGCATCTCGAATAACAATGGCGAATTGTAATACCGTTAGCTGGATGCTGGAAAATTCCAACAATCGCAACAAAATCGAACAACAGTCGGTTTATTAGAACTAGGTAAAATGTGGTCCTCGGACGGCACGCATCCCATAGAAGGTAGGCGACATTAAATCAACTCCGTTGCGATGCGATTTGATGGTCCCTGTCCCTTTCCCCTATTCCCTATCACTGTCTCTATCTCTCTGTGTAAGTGATAAAGTGCTAGCTGTCAGTTGACGGAGCGTGTCCTGTCCGGAAATTGTGTGGAACAGCAACACGTAGCAACTTGAATTCCATTTTGCCTTCCAGGCATTGGCGTGCATTCAGCGTATAAATCATCTCCTACAAATATAATAACTTGTACCAACTCGACCACGATTTAAGTACACTCTATACTACGTAAGCAAAACTATTTAACATTAAACTTCTGTGTGTGTGTGTGTGTGTGTGTGTGCGTTAACCTTGAATGCGTTTTGTGTACCCCCATACTATCTTAGCCAACAATTTCAGACATCAAAAAAGAGAAAAAAAAAAGAAAAGAAAAAAAAAACAAAGTTGCCATCGTAAAGAAAAAAGAAAAAGTTTGCTACATTTCGTATAAATTAAATTAAACACAAATAAAAGTCAACCACCATTGAGCCGCCACCTCAACGGGGGACACCATCACCACCATGAGGAAGCAATTAATTTAATAAATCAACATAAAAGTTTTGCTGCCCCAGCTACCCTTTACTCTTCTCTCCTCTATCCATATACATACAACTCGTAATGTTTCTATTTTTTTTTCTGCTATTTTGCACAGGCTGTGTCAACTTGGATGGCCATTAAGCGGGAGCTTAACCCATCAATGCCAAAGCCGTGTGCGAAAGTTAAAGAGATATCGATTATTCTGATTTGCTTAGATATGGCTTTTGTTTTTATGGTTTTTTTTTCAATTCCCTTTCTCTTTCACTTTCTTAGTCGCTAAGTTTTCTTATTCTCTAACTTTGCCTATGGCACAATTCTTTAAGTTTAATTACAACATTCGCAGGCTCTATAAGAAGCAACAAGGAGGCATAGAAAGAGAGATAGAGAGAGAGAGAGCGAGAGAAGGAGTAATGGAGATTGAGTGTACGTACATTGCGTGTGCTAGAAAAAATGCTGCCACTTTGGCTTATAGCACTGGATGTTAAGTGAGAAAGAAGGCCAATGGGTAAGGTAGTCAGGGCTGGTTTAAATATTCCTATTGTCATATTTGCTATATAATATAACTCAAATTTCATAGTATTATTATAATGACAAAGAGACAAATTTAAAGATAGAAATAAAACACTTAAAAAGTGCATTAAATATCAAAAACATTCGCATATGCAAAAATATGTATATGTTCACTCACACAAAGTTGCGCAACTTTAGATTATAAACATTTTTTTTTACTTTTTTTAGCTACCCTGGGGCAGTGGTCCTACTTTTTTCAGTGATAATCCGTACCTGAAACGAAATGGCAAAAAAAAAAAAAGAAATGCGCGGCTTTGTCTGGCAGGCAGACAAGATTTTCAGTTTAATTTGAACGGGAGCTGGCGATGACGACAACATAGCCCAGTTTCTTCATCATCTACTGGTTCTTTTCTAGTTGTCTTGTTGTTTTATTTCTTCCACTTTTCTTGTTGTTGTTTGTCTTCTTCTGTTGGCTTCGAGGCAACAATAACAATGGAGAAATAACATGCAGCCTGCGTATGGCTGTTGCCAACTTGCACCCAAAGTTGCTGCAGGCACAACTGAAATCTTTTCATCCATTGCATGCCCCAAAAAGAAGACAAGCAAAGAATGCCTCTCTGCCGTCTTTCTGTCTTTTTCACTCTCTTAGTTATACTTTGGGCATTGCTTTTGTTGCTTCTTTAATGACGCTAAACGTTCATCAACACACACAAAATGGCAGAAACGGAAGGCAAAGCCAAAGCGAACAACAAATGCAATAATCTGTTCAGTTTCCTTAGTTTTCTCTTTTTACCCACCTCCGGATACATCTCCTCTCATCCGAGCTTTACATTTTGTAACTTTTACTTATTTTTTTTTTTTGTTGTTCCGCTCTTGGATGTTGCGTTTAATTGGCGGAAGCGTTGACAATCAGACCAGGGCAAAGTAAAACAAAGATGTTGCAGTTTCCATTTAGATATGCATTACGTATACGCCTAGTAGGCTGTCAGACAGTAGATTCTTTTTCCACCACTACTAAGAATTTTTATGGACTTTAAAATAAACTCATAGCAAATAAATAAAACATGTTCTTTTTTGGTTTATTGTTCATTTTATGCCTGCAAGTGACCAAAGTTTTTACTTAGCAAAATCCAATAGGCCATTAAACTGGAAAATGGCGGCTGTCTGACATGGATTTTTGTTGTTCTTTATTTTTTTTTGTAGTTATATTAGTTATTGTCTGTTCTGTGCTCTTGTCGTTGTCTTTATCACATATTTGTTTCGGGGTTTTTGTTTGTGTCACTTTTATGGCGGTGTTTATGAGCAATATGTGCGGTTATGGCAGCAGCATCAGCAACAGCAGCAGCTTGTTTATCTATTTCATATACATACATACATATTTATATGTGAGAGTTTGTATCATTGTGCCATACAACCAGCAGAAGGAAAAGTAGCATCAGTGGAAGCTAGAGAAGGAGCAGAAGCAGGAGCAGCTTGTTCCTGTCACTATGCAGGCACGCTAACGCAGCCATTTATGGGTCTCTCCTGTCTACGATAATGGCTTCAAGTACCAACGCCGACCAACCAGGCAACCAGGCAACCAGTCAACCAACCAGCCACTAATACCCCTCAACATGGTTTTGTGGTGGCATTTTCTTGACTTGCTCCCTTGTTCTCTTACTTTGCGCATTTCCGCATCCTAATGAATTTGATTGCTCTTCCCTGAGAAAAGAAAAAAAATAAAACGAGACCCGGTTGCAGAGTGTATTGCCGGTACATTAGGCAGGCAAGCCCCTAAGTGAACTTTTTACCCGGTCAAGTCCAGTTTGACACTCATCCGCCTGTCGCCTTGCTTATGAACTCGCTGCCCATCCAACTGACCATTAGCTATGAGCCAACTTTGTCAAAGCTCTGAAATTCCATTTTGGGGCATTAAGCTAATGAAACAAATTCCGCATAAAAGAACAAAGTTGAAACCAGGGGGAAAAAAATGCTAGAAAACTTTTCTGTCATAGTGCATAGCTGACAGAAGGCAATGGACATTTGCATGCTTTTGTGCAAAACAATGCATTTCACTTAAATTTTTCTCCCTTTTACTTTATACTTTTTTTTTCTCCACTAGCTTTGTGGAATTCCAGTTGATAGTTACATAGAAAATTCTTTACCCGAACTGACAGCTTCAGTTATTTAACGGCTCTCTTCCAGTGAAATATGCCAGTTAATATTTTTGCCAACGACCATGGTTTAGGTGGCAGGTAGTTTTAGCAATAGTTTCTTCTCCCTGTAATGCAATTTAAAGCAACCGTGCAACCAGTGTGGTAGACATTTTTCCGCGAAGTGCCATAGAAAATGTTAATAAAACGCAAATATTTGCAAAACGATGCGCATCGACATTTAGTTAGTCTGTGGCAATGTCGAAGGAATTCAAACTGAGATGCAGTGCAAGTAAATTGAAAGTAAACATTCGAAATAAAATGAACTGAAGAATAACTATATATACGTAATAAAAGATATCATCTATGTATCTTGCTTAAAAGTACAATATATGTATATATGTGGACAATTTTGTTTCTGCATATCAAAAATGAAATATCAAACTTTTAAATAAATTTGTTCAAGAAGCAGAATCGAAAATCATTTTATTATTTTTAACATTTTTTTTGGAACGGTTTAGATTTAGTTAAATAATTGATTTCTTTATTCATATGTAGCCAAGTAACCTCTTGATATAATGTCCAAATATTTTTCGTAAGTAGATCTCTTTACATTAGATTCGATTATACTTTACACTTTTTGACACATACAATAAAAAAAACACACACAGAAATATTTTTATTATATAAATAATATTCTTTTTCTAAAAAACCATGGACTTTTTTAACGAATCTCTGGCACTTGGAGTAGATTTAGTTATCTTGGGAGTATGTCTGCGCGATTATTTTCACTGTCAGAAAAGTGTGAAAATGTTGAAATCGGCTGCAGAAGTTCAACTTGATGGGAATTTAAGAAACACTTTGGAAAAGCAGCCCGACAAGAAGATTTCCTATGCTGTAATATGTGGAAGTGTTACTCCCATTGGTATGCCCATAAGGAGTTCACTTGTGCCCGATGTCAGTGGAGTATTGCAAGTTGTTAAGCTAATGGAGCATCAAGTAATCCGGGGATTAGCCGGATTCTGGTCGGAGGATGTGAAACTATTGCATCAATCAGATAATGTCGTACCTTTTGAGTTGCGTTGTCAAGATCATGGCGTGGAAGTTATAGATGCACTAAGCGCTGCTGTCTTGGATCTGGATACGGTCTATGATAACTATGAACCGTCCAGCTTGACGCTCTGGGATCATGTTTTTGCTTTCTTCTCTGGCATTAAACAACGTGGCTTACAGACAACTGAACAAGTACTTCGCGAAGGAAGTTTTCTAACAGCCATTGGAGAACTGGAATTAGATGGTCAAACTGTGCGTATTCAACCCTCTGATAAAGGACCCTATTTTCTGACAACGGCAACAAAATCAGCATTACTTCAACGTGTGGAAGAGATCAAGTCATTCCAGTTACTTAAAATCGTTTTTTGGGGATCCATATCCGTAATCCTAGTTGGACTTATTGCAAGAAAAATTTATCTCAAAAAGAAACAACAACGGGAGGATGCCAAAATGCGTGTTCGCCTGGAGGCCGAGCGTCGGGAGAGACGTGCTCGTTCACGTCCCCGAAATGTAAGCGAAGATCAACTGTGTGTCGTCTGCTCCAAAAATCCCAAGGAGATAATCATTCTGCCCTGTGGTCATGTCTGCCTATGTGAGGATTGCTCACAAAAAATAACCAACATTTGTCCAGTTTGTCGTGGTGAAATCGAGACCAAATCAGTTGCATTTATTGTCTAATTCTTAAATTCAAATGTAACTGATACCAATATATCAGATTTTGGCATTTTCTATATGTTCATATTCCATAAATTGTTTCAAGTGTTTACCCATAAATGTTCAAAACTATTTATTATATTAATATTTAATGAAGTTTGCATATTTGTTTATATAAAGATTTCTAGGATCATACTATCAGTGAAAGCGACCAATTTTTGTATAATAAATTAGACTTATTTTTATTAATTTTTAGTTTGTCTTTTATAACTAGTGAAAATAATAAACTAGAAAGGATTACCATAGATAGGCAAATCCACCACAATATGTGGAAGTTAGTTACTTAAAAGGTTTGGATAAATTTAATCAATGAACATTTTGTGCTACATTTTAAATTAACAAGCTGCCACAAAGTGCGTAAACGTAAGAAACTTGCCACAAATCCCAAATTAAATATTAAAATCGAGAAAATCCACTCATTTTTATGAGCAAAAGGAAAATCTGAAAAAGTCAAATTGAAGCTAAAGTAAAATACGTTGCTTTTGCTACTGCAAGAGGGGAAAATGGAAAATCATGGAATTTAAATTGAAATCGCAGTCGAAATAAAGTGAAATGAAGCGTTTAAATTATCCGTGTATATATATGTATGAGTTTGATTGTGTAAATGTGTGTCTGTGTGTGTGTGTGTGTGTGTGTGTGGGTACAACAAAGTAAGTGAGAGTTAATGTAAGGCGCGCTCTTGTTTATTCTGCGGCTTCTGTAAGCCAAATGCTGAAAATATTTTGCCGTGCAACTGAGGCAAAAACATTACCGTTGAGACTCCAGCATGTGGAGTAGGACGGAGGGCAATGTGGTATACAGGGAGCAGGAGAAGCGCAATGAAACGAAAACAAAGCGAAATACGTGTAGGAAAGATGGAGAAATTTGTGGTAAAAGCCATGTGAGAATAAAGGAGGAAACATTTATCTTTACCTTTTGAGTCTAGCCAAAAAAAAAAAACAGAAAATACTTGCTACCCGCAACATTATGTGGCAAAATAAAATTTACTATGGTGTGTAACAAATAAGGCATTCAGAATTGCAGAGCCTTATCTCGCAGCTGCTCAATCACTTCGACAAATTTTTGCGTAAAATAAACACATGAAAATTATATTTCACTTGAGGATTTACTTGTAAATCGAAAATAAATCAACATACGGTGATGGCATAACACCTGCACCTAACCAAGCAAATGCCATCCGCCTAAAAAGGAAACGACTGTCATACAAAATTCCATTGTTTACTTGTATAGTTGGGCTTTAGACAATGTTTCATTTCAATTTCATCATTGTATTTCCTTCTTTTTTTTTTTTTTGTTTACTGTTGTGGTACAATAAATTCAAATCTCAGACGGGGATTTAATGCAAAACAACTCGCTGGAATAACTGTAATAAACTTAAATGCGCCACTCATGCCACACAGTGTCACATATTCCGCCAAAGAGACAGGCAAATGGACGGATGTATGGTCGGACAGAGGGAAGACATTATTTATGCCTGCCTGGCGACATTGGCTTCTTTTTAAGCGCCAATTGAGTCTCACGTCCTGGTGACAAATCGATTTCTTATCACTCCCAGCACATTTTATATTATGCCTCTTGACTGTGCCTGTGCCTGTGCCTGTGCCAGTTCCAGTGCCAGTGCGTGAGCGTGTACCAGGCGATAAGGTTAAAGGTGGCCATGTTCTTTCGCTAGACTTTAAGTAAATAAATTCTTAATTTAATTTTTAAGCGCTGACAACGATTACTCGTAATTCAATTGAAATGAAACTGAAAAATCCTCCAGCCAACGATTCCTGTCTCCTTGTGCTATGGCGACCATCTTATCAGTGCTCGGGCAGGAAAAGTTGTTGACTTTTATGGCAAATGGCTAGCAAGAGGAGTCAACATTACTACGGTTGTTGGTTGATACCATTTCATATTTTTGTTTTAATTTCCTTGTCATTTCCCTGCCTACATTTGTCAGTCAAATGGGCAAGGATGTTGGGCACTTTGAAAGTGCAGCATCCTTTACAGAAAGTTTTGCCATTTCATTTTCTCTGTATATTTATATATATTTTTTTTTTATTAGTGTTTATTACAGTTTACTGACGCCACGGCCGGAAGTTTAGTTACTTGAAACTTCCGTTGAGCTATATAAATTCAGTTTGTGCCGCTCATGTCAAATGGGCAACTTAACTTGTGCGTAATGCCTTCTCTAACTGAATGAAGTTATCAAAACCATTAAAAAATTTTATTGACTGCACATGCTTAAGAACCGAAAAAGAAACAATTTATTACTCTCCATTTTTTTTCCTGTACTTTCATTACAAATGGCAATTTAAAGGAAAATCGCTTTGGGTTAAGTATCAGCAGCTGCCATTTAATAGAGTATTGAAGTCCTTTCTGTAACAAGTGGCAAACACGTGACCCATCCAGGGATTGCCTCCTACATTGTCTCCTTGGTAATGGCATTTTATCGCCAATTATAAAACATGTCATTTTTGGCATTTTTATCAGAGAACAATACAAAAAAACAAAAAAAAAAAGAAAACAGAAAGAAGAGAATATGCGAAAATGGCGTTGCTTAAAAAATGCCAATCATGCTGTTGTCAGGAGTTAAAGCCAAGGATAAAAGGAACTGTGGGGGGTATGGAGGGTCCACAAATATGGACATGGAGCGTTATGAAAGGTAAGTGCAGCTGCGGCCAGTGAACGATTTAACGGAGAGCAAGCAAAGGCAACCAGTCAAAAGAATATACATTCATATATGTATACATATATATACATATATTTTTTTGTGTGCCTTTGTAAATGGGTGTATATGTGTAAATAAAGCCTGTTAAAATATGATAGTGTTGGCCTATTAGCACAATAGAGCCACGCACACGCTGACACTCAGCACAGACAAAGTTAAAAGAAAAAGAAAAAGGACAGACACAGCACGCAAAATACAGCCAAACACACACACACTCACAGATATATATGTATATACATTCATACTAACATGTAACCACAAAGTCGACAACGCAGCCAACTACTACATGCAGACATATCTATGTATGTACATATGTACATATGTGTATACAACAACAGAAAGAAGAGAGAAACACAAGGACACATGGAGCGAAGCAAGGACTGACAGACATATAGACATAGAGGCAGCCAGAAAGGCGCTACAAATGATATGTTAGTGATGAGTGCAAAGAAACACACACACAAATACACAATATTTTGCCTGTAACGAAGTCTTCATGCCCTTTTGAAACAGCAGAAATATCCCTCATCAACAGGAGTGAGTTAACGAAACTTGAAAATGAGCAATATTTGTAAATGGATGGATAGGAGGCAGGGAGAACATTTTAATAATACTTAAAAGATAACTTAGGCAAACTATTATTACTGTATTCTCTTTACCCTTTCTCCACATTAAAACTAAAGAAAACTATTTGAAGTAGTAATTAAATACACCATTAAAGATTACAAACTCATTCCAATGGGTGTAATTTGTGTGGGACGGCGTTTCATATGTATAAAACTTACTACAAGGTGAAGGGCTGTTCATAAGTTTTGCGTTTTAAGTTTTAAATTACGAATGGGTCTGTGGTATAGTTATACACAAACATATATCGATTCAATTTAACCCTACATTTTTTAAAGTTCTTTAATTTAAAAATTAAAGGTAGAAAAAAGTTTCTACTATTTATCATCTACAAATGACAAATGCGAGCTATCTGTTTGCTAAAGTGACTTCAAATAGTTATTATTTCATGATGCATATGTAGAAAATATAAAACTTTTATAAAAATATACACCAATGAAATTGTAGTTAATGCTTTGTTAATTAGGTGGAAAGTTAGTTAAACATATTAATTCTGAGTTTTATGGATCTGGTCTAATAAAGATATATATTATATTTTTCGGCCGCAAGTAAATTTTGTTAAAATATCTAATATATCCGCTTCTAACTTTTAATATTATCAAAGATTATTTGGAATTTTATATTATCAAATGTATTTTTAATAGTAACCAAATATAGAGTTTTCGAAATAAGTTTTTAAACATTTCAAACCATGTTTAATGCAAGTATAAACCTTTCAGTTGTAAGGGTATAACAAAGATGGTAAGACTGAAGTCGAGCAAACTGTGGTTCAAATTGGATTGAGTTGGCTTTTTTTCCTCACCGCTGCTACCTTATTTATTTACCTAGAAGTTGGTATGAGTAAGCAACTGTGCATATATATGTCTGTGTGTGTGGGTGTGAGAAAGTGTGATGCAAGTTTTATGATCAACAACTGAACTTGATGTGCAGCATACGCCAACGACAGAGCTACCATTTCCAAGGACTGTTAACAGTCGCCAAGGCTCTGTGTGGTCACAATCACAGCAAACATGGAAATGAAAGTGGGCTGAGGAAGTGAAAGTGATTTAGAGTTCATTCATTTTTCTTTGCCAGCTATATACCGGTTATATATACGCATATATGTATATGTAGGGATATACACAATATATGTATGTACATTCTTGAGTCTGTTTTCTGCCTTGCGACTGAGTGATTTTATTTACACTGCGAATTTCCTGCGGCTTTTGCGCTTTCCCTGTCAACATCAAGTTGCTTAGGTTTCATTTCCTTTTGTTGTCTCTCTATTAAAGGGACAATGGGAATATACTATACAATCGAAGGGGTTTAAGCTAGTTAGACAACTGATGCACTGATTTAATCTACTATTTTATATGGCCATTTTCAATCAAAACTGCATTCCATTACAAAATCAAATCCGCTAATTTCATCAAATGAAATAAGATTCCGCCAGTGAAGAAAGGATAGGACTTGAGTGAAATACTGAAATAGATTTATCTTCAAAGAGAAAACAACTACTGCACATGAATTTCGTTTTGAGTTTTTGTAATGCCTGCGGGTTTTAATGCAGTTTCAAGCGTCGCTGAGCATTGTGGGTCTGATAAAAAGATATCATTAAGGCGCCATTACAAGTATGCCACTTCCTGGGTGGCAAAGGAACAACAATAAAAAAAAATAAAAAAAAAAAACAACAGAGACAATGAGGATGGAACAATAACTCAATAAAACGTTGGCGCCGCCAGCAAGTTTATATATATATATAGAGAGAGAGAGAGACAATTGAAGACAAAGGCGAATGCAAGGAGTTGCCCAAGCTACTTTCTCCTTCTTTGTAATCTTCTTTACGTTTGAGTTGCTCCTTCTCCTGGTCTTATGGTGCTCCATCTCCTGTACACTGTCATTCGTGCTAATGAAAGACAAGCCAAGTGAACGAGCTGCTTGACTCTTGGTTCTTTGACAAAACATTAAAGCAAACTGGAAAATGTGCGCTTCATTTGTGAAAATGAGCTTGGGCCCCGTATGAGCAATATGTACCTACATATACGGGTATAGCATAAGGATAAGTGTGGGTGTATGAACGTCAAAGTCTGGCTGAATTATGGTGATTGATGATTCTAGAGGCATCAGTGGATGTGGGTGTTGGGTCTTACCACTCAACTTGACTTTGGCATGCAAAATAAGAAGGCAAGAATTTGGCAAATGAATTGTTAAGTATGCGCCAGAAGCACCAGCGACAGCAATGAAGGTAAGTCAAAGGCTTATCCAAAGGAAAAATATGCCAACGGAATTTCCAAAAAACAAAAAAGAAACGTAAAACAAGAAAAAAAGTGAAGGAAAATGGTGAGTAAGGAAATTAATATTTATAACATGACCCGCACCGCTCTCTCGAATGTCAATGTGCAAATTTTGAATTATGCACAAAAGCAGAAAGAAGTGGCCCAAAAAAAAAAGAAAAACATGAATACATAATGCCGACTGCAAAATACCCTGCATGAAACAGGTATTAAATCATAATATATATTTTTTTATAATCTTTGGCTAATGATGATGGATAATCATATTAGTTACCCTGGTAATGAAAACCTCTTTCATTAATAAAGTAAGATAATATGTATCCAAATCGTGAGTTAAGTAATTGCTCTGTTGAAATAGATAAAGTAAATTTATTACAAATAATTACCTTTAATAATCAATGCAGTATATCATATATATATATATTTATTGTACAAATTATTAATTAATATTTAATAAAATAATTCGAAATGATAAAAAAAATCACAATTATCGCAATCACTTTTAGTTATTATTATTTGCTTTATGTACGAAAATGCAAGAATGACAGAAAAGTCTTAAGACATTTTTATTTGTGCCATTTTTGCGTCTCTAAATCTAGTTCATAATGATAATTGCCCAATTCAATGGCATAAATCCAAATTGTTATTTACATTTTAATAAATTAAATACACCCTTTTATCCCTTGAAATGTACAGGATACAAAAAGAAGTGTCGAGTGGAAAACCGAAATCTCATTTCTTTATGCTTTGTGAATGAAAACTCTTTTGCTCTGACTTTCTTTCTCTCTCTCGTTCCCTTATTCTCTTCGCTTCTCAATTATGCTTTGGCAATTTTCACTTCGTTGGCGCTGTCAAATTTTACACGCCCTGCTTTACGGGTTTTTATTTTTTAATTTAAAATTTCTTTTCTTTTGCCTTTTTTTTGTTTTATTTTCTTGTTTTGTTTTGTTGTTTTTCTTATTCTTTGTGTATGTTTCTTTTTTTGGTATTTTTTCCATTTATGTTAAAAGGCTCCAAATGAGCGTAATTAAAATTGACCCAAGGGAGCAACCTTGGCAATAAAAAAAATAGTAGCCCGACGAAGTGAAACTTTTGCATAACTAATTAGATGGAAGGGAGCCAAGAGCCCAGGGCCCAAAGCCCATGTCAGAGTCAGAGATGGAGTTTGGACATTGAAGCTGTGCAACTGTGAATCATCTGGATTTATGAATGTAAAAGTTAAACTCATATGGCAAATTAAATTTGCTAGAATTGAGGCAAAGCCACAGCTACACCCAATTGGGGCTATACAGAATGAAGTTCTGTCAATCTGAATATGGCCTTTTATTTCACCCTTTGCATTTTCACTCATTTGATTTTAAACTTTTTTTTCTGATTTCTCTTGTGGCCGGAAACTGTTGTGAGCAATTCCCCAAAAAACCTTACTGTTGTGGACATGCAAGGGGAAGGAGAACAGGAACGGGAAAGAGAAAAGAAAAAACAAGTTGCATGATTTGAAAGTTTTTACCCGACACTTCACGCCCTTGGCGCTCGCTCAGCAGCAGTCAGCAAATTATAAACTACAAATTTATTTAAGCAATGCAATTCGAGCAGGAAATTCAATTAGCCAGCACATACGAAACTTTTTTCGGGTTAATTATGTTTGCATTCAGTGGTAGATATTTCGTTATGGTTAGATGCAAAGGGCAAAAAAAATAAAAAATAAAAATTAAATACCTTGTTTGCCATTTCAGATTGTTAACTAAATTTTCAAATAAATGCAATTTTGGTCTTCTCTCCTCTCTCTCTCTTTCTATATATATATATATATATATATATATGTATATCTATCTCTCCTTATCGTTGTCATATTAAATGCCATAAAACGGCCCACAAAACGGGCCCGACGACACTTTGTGTAATTTATTTGGCCTACGGGTGCGGCAAGTCTTTTGCCTTCCTTTTGCTTGTTTTTTTTGTGTGTATTTTGTTTTCTTTTTTAGCTTGCCTCGACGATGAGGCGGCAAATACTTTAAGACGATTTTATGTAAATGTTTTTCATGCTCATGTTTTAAGTGTGTTTGTGCCATTGCCACCGAAAGCGTCGTTCAACAAAAAGGCAAACAGCGGCCGTCAGGACAAAGGATGCGGCAGGTTATTCGGTTGCCTCGCCATCGTGCCTGTTCACTTGGAATTTTATTTAAAATGGAAAATGGATTATGCTTATGCTGGCAGTGTAATTTTTTTTATTTTTGCCGCTGAATCTTTAAATGTTTATGTTTAGGCGACAAAGTGCCAAGAAGCAGAAAACAAAAAAAAAATAAAACCAAAAAGGAAACAAAAACCGAAAACCCAATTCCGTTGCTGTTGCTCTGGTTAATGCCGATAATGCCTAAGAATCTTAAAGTGCTACACACACACACAGAAAAGTTGAATTTAATGAAAGGCGAAATTGTTATTTGATTTCGTTGTAGCAGCAACAGCAGCAGCAGCCATAAATCTTCATATGGCGATGGGTCTCATGTGTACGTATGGCATGGCTGCTGCTTGCTGCTTGCTGCCTGTTGGCAATTATCTCTCAGTCCTGGCCCAAGGAGTAAATCAATATGCTTTGCACGGTAAAATTTACGACAAATAACGCATTAAATTGAATTGCTAAATTTCATTTTATTGTCGAATCGTGTGAGCTCCAACAAATGGCCATTGAATTTTTGCCGACTGCATAACTCTTTCGTTTATGAACCATTTCCTGTGTGTCATAACGCACCGTCCACCAAAAAGCTCCACCATCACCATCCATTGTTTGCCTTCCCACTATTCTTTAGCCAGTTTGGTTGTATGTATGTATGTACATATATCGAACCAACAAAGGCGCCAGAGAGTTAAAGTATGGCAGCAAATCGGTGACAACGCCAGCTGGCGTGATAAGCCATTCATTACGATTATTACGGATGTGTGGGAGAGACAGAAGACGACACATAACACACACTCTCACATGTGTGTGTGTGGGTGTGTGTGTGGGTGTGTGTGTCTTGACTTGACTTCGCATACATATTGCTGATAGGAGTAAAAGTAAAAAAATTTTCATACTCATTTATTTTTATTTACTGCTCGCAATTTGCACATAAAAGCCAAAAGCCAAAATATCGACACGGAGACAAGGCCATACAAAAAAAAAAGGGTTCTCCAAAAATCTCTGACTTTGACACAAGTGAAAATATTGGGAAAAAATTATGCGTAGCCATAAAGGAGAATACACGGCAATGGCTATGGCGATGGCACTGTCAATATTTAAGTTTTGGCATTGACAACAATTGCTTTGTTGTATGCATGCTAGTTAATTTATGGTGTTCATGTGTGTAAATGTTGTCATAAATGTCAAACAATTTTGTTTGTTTTTCGCTCTTTTGTTTTTTTTTTTTTGTTGCTGATTTTTGTTTTTACGCTGAAGAATTATGGCCATATCGAATTTCGATTGGTGTGGAGTCATGCGAATGAAATTAATTGTATTTACCACAAAAAAATAAAAAGTAATACCCTACTTTGAGATATGCCCCAAAAAAATAAATCAATCGGGAACTTATCGCCAAAAGAAATGCGGGCCCTGATTTGCCAATATATTACGAGGGAGGGAGGAAGAGTAGAAAGAATAAAAAAGATAGAATAAAGGAAAAGGTGAAGGAAAATTCTGACTTATTCAATTAAAAGTTTCTACCATTTTAAAACGAAAACTGTTACATAATCTAACTATACAATGGTAAATCTAACACATTGTAAAAAGTCTGTCTAATTCTATCCTATATATTTTATATATATAAAGTATTTATATATTCTTATATTCTAAAAGATAAAGTTAACCAATCTTAATTAAATTGAGGGCAATGATATCCATTGCCTTTCATTGACTAAAGGTGAACTGATTGGTTATGTGGCTTTTGACCACAGTCAATTGATTTGTTAGCTCTGCTAATGTAAAGTAAAAGGTAAATAAGTAAGTATGGAATAAATAATAGACAATAAATTCTAAGCTCATTAATATAAATTGAAATAGTGTTCAATCATACAGAAAACTTTAAATATCGAAAATAATTTCTAATTAAACAAATTTAAAGTGAAAGGCATGTTAAAAATATTTCATTCCGAATTCTTGAGCATTCGAATACTTAACTTTCTATCGCCTTTTAATATTTCATCAATTAGTTGCACAAATTTGGCAATATTATTTAAGTAATTACTTTTATAAGCTTACTTTTGACAGTGGTGACACTTTTTAAAAGGTTTTCCCATTTACCGAGTGCTGCTGCTTACAGGGTATTAAAAATACTATAACTGTCATTCATATCAAAAGCTGTTGGCAACTGGCCAAATAAGCTGGCGCCCTGACTTGGTTAAAAGTGAAATCTTTCATTTTATTTAATCACAGGGCAAAATGAATGGCAAGTAACCAAAGCGACTGCGGGGCGTATGCGCAATTTGTTTTATTTGTCTTTGGCAAAAAGGACCAAACAAAAAAAGACGTAGACGGACCAATGGACTTGGAACTTGGTGTGGGTCTCGATCTGCTTGCTGCTGGTGTTGGTGCCTTTCCTTTTGGAACGTGCGATTTCGCTTTAATTTGCGATTTTCCGCTTGTTTTGCCAATTAGGCGCCATTTGACTTTACGATTGCTGTGCGACAGAAGGGACCCCAACTGAAACATTGTCCATGAAGTTTTCGCTTGGAAATTTTACTCATTTCATTTGAAGAATTTGCCATAAATTAACTATGCAGTAACTCTCTATCGCCCCACCATTCTTATCCCTTCATGAACATATTCAGCTCTTTTTCTTGCTGGCCATCGGCAATTGTTGTCATCATCTTAATTGGGATTTGTGGGCGGAGAGAAAAGTGGGCTGCTCTGGTCCTGGAGTTAAAAGCGGTCTCAGCACTTTGGGCAAAAACAAACAGAGGAAAAACTTTGCGATGGACTTTAATTCAATTATCGTTGATAAAGTCAATTGTAAAAGAGTTTTCCTTTATTTTTTTTACGTTTATTTTTGTTTTCTTTTTGCTTTTGCAGTTTGTAAGACATTTTTTTTTTTTTTTTTTGCAAGGGCAACTAAGACAGATCAGGCTTATAAGTATATAGTATATCAAAAATCTGTTTCAATTTTCATTGGCTTGGCTGCCTCTCCTCCTCTGCTGTTGTTGTTATTGTTGTTGCCTTAAGCTTATTTATGTTGCCAAGCGGCAACAGAAAGTTAATACGCGTGCGAAATTTTCGCTTACTTTTCCCTTAGATATGACAAAAAATAATGTTCAACTTTTGCCAAAGGAATTATATTTTATAAGAGATGACATCAGCGAGCATACAAAGTTGCATTTATGTGCGTGTATGTGTGTGCGTGTATGTGTGTGTGTGCGTATGTGTGTGTAAAAGAAACAAACTTTTTTTTCTTTATTTTTGTTTAAAGGGGCGGGGTCAAAATACTTTACACGATAAGAAAAGCAAAAAGAACCAAAAAAGATACATATATAACAAGGCATAAGGACTTTGTCTGGCAACAGCTTCAGGCAGTGGCGGGGGGTAACAAAACTCAGAAGGTATCTCCATATTACTGCAACAATTTTTTTATGGAATGCAATAAAAAAAACTTTTCAGACAGCCTTAAAGAAAGTGGGTAATGCAAATTCTATATAGATTAAACGAGCACGAAGATGATTCCATTGACTTTAAACAGAAAAGAAAATGTTCCAGTTATGAATATAAGACAAGTATATATGTATATAAAATATACATACATACTTATGTATAAGTACTAATAATAAAAAAAAAAAGAGAAGCAAAACTCGCTAAGCCAAGAAGCCAAACAATCGACTGGCAACGCGGCAGCCAACCAACAAATTCTGACACTAATCCGAGCTTAGAAACTTTGCTTTATTTTAATCAAATCGACAGAGCAAGCCAGACCAAGGAAAAAGGACACACACACATACAGAGAAAGGAAAAATGGAAGGAAGCCATTGGCACGACAACCCAAATGACAGAGACTGAGATGTAGATGGCGGAAGGCTAACACACACACACACAGTGGTTATCTTTGTGTGTGTGTGTGTGCTACTTTTTTTTGGGCGACTTCAAATGAAGTTCAAGTTGCTTCAACTTAAAGTTTTAGCTGCGGGCTTGACAAATTCCAACAATTGAGGCTCTGCATATGGCGGCAAGACGAGACTACCACAAATGGTACACAAAAATGTCTCCATGTACGTGCAGCACTCACAATAACTGGCAAAACCCCAACCATTTTTCTCTTCCCCCCCTACCCCACACCCACACTAAAGCAGCCGGAAAGAATTGCTCCGTAATTTAATTTAACCATGAGGCGACTCGCTGAATAGATGTTGGAGGAGTTTGGGCCAGGCAGTGGCGGTTCGGTTCAGAGGGAAATGGAATGAAGTGGAGTGTAGAGTAGGGAGTGGTGGTTAGGCAGTTGGCGCCAGTTAGTGGTGCGTGCGGCATAAGCTAAAATGTCAATATTTGACTATGCCACGCATAAAATGCCATAGCATATGCCGTATGCCTACTACTGAGCGGACATTCAAAAGAAATGTTTCGTTATTTTTTTTCTCATACTTTTTTCCTCTAACTGCTTTTTTTTTTTTGGCCCGGAGTTGTTTTGGTGCGGCCCCCGCTTAAATAACATCCTATTTGTATCCTATCTGAGAGCGACAAGTGCGCGGCAAGCGGAAATTAGCAAACGATTTGAGCAACCAAGAAAACTGAAAAAGAAACCGAAAACAGAAAAAATGAAATAACGGGGCGTATGGTTGATATTTGATTTTCTGTTGATTTTCACGCTGCCTGCTATATGTACATACATATATATTCTTTAATAATTTCCTGTTATAAACAAATCAAGGATGTAATAACGCAGTTCAATGCGTAAATGTTTCTTACTACCATCTCTCCGGCTCCTTGAAAAAAGAGTGCTTCAAAATAAATGCCACTGATTATGATCTTAAAAGTCGTCAAAAGGCATAATGGTCCAGGCAAAAGACAGCCAAGCATATATACATACATAAGTATATATATATATAAGTATATGTATACATTTATATATATATGTATATCCTTTAGCATAGAAGCAGAGCATAAACGCACAGACATAGAAGCACACATTTGCATGGACTAAGCACATTAGCTCACTGTTGTAGAACCTTTTCGTCCTCTTTTCGGGGCAAACGTCTTTTACATGAAAATGCTACGAAAAATGTAAAATGCTTTAGCTAACGTAAAAGGATGTACATATATACACTGACACATACATACACACACACACGCAAAGAGCAAAGCAAGTCAACTGTATGAAATCTAACAAAGACCTAAGGAGAATTACAACCACACACACACGAGGGCATACACTGGAAAATAATGAGAAAATATCAAAAGTGCCATGGCCCAGGACGAAGAATACGCATACTAGCATTATATGGGACTTGCCAGTGGCTCAATGTCAACTCAAAGCCCATGCAGCTCTCTCTGCTTAGCCGCTGGCCATGACATTGAGAATGCCGAATAAGGATCAAAATATAAGTATGACTATGGTGTTTTGTTTTCATAAAAATATATTTTTTCTATATATGTATATATATGTATTTTATTTTATTTTGTTTGGCTTTAAAGTGCCTAGGAAAACTGACGCTAATGAGCTACTTAAGTCATTATTGTATGGGTGTTGTCACATCATGATATCACACATACGCACCGATGTCCGGGCTTAACAGATTTTATATGACAAGACCTTTGCTTTAATATTACTTTTCCCCTCTGTCTTTTTCTCTTCGCTTTTCGGTTTTGTTTTAACTACTTTTCTTTTTATATTTGGGTTCCATTGTGGACAACAAAATGGCATATAATATTCGATTAATATTTCAATAAAGTGTGTTTGCCCCTTTACGGATTATAATAATAAGGTCTTTTGTGTCTGCATTTCGCTTTGTGTTTATTTGTATGTGTGTGTGTATGTGTGTGTAAACCTTTTGACCACAACCGAACATAAAGTACACAAAAGATTGTATGGCCCACCACTTGAGTGCGAGCTGGAGCTGGCTATGGAAGCTGAAGCTTATTTGTTGGCATTGTGCGAAGTGGAAAAAGAAAAAAAAAAAGAGAAGAAAAAAAAATAATGCACTGAATGAATGTAGTTACCAAGGAATTAAAGACATCGTTTGCTTGGCTGGAAGTCTTTGTATATCAAATTGTGCCACTTGCTGACTAAAATTGAACTCATTACGAACAATGACAGCTGATTTACATCGCAGGGGGTTTTCAGACTAAAAATAACACACACGCATTATCCTTCTGCCTACTCCTTATTCTGCCACTCAGCTGTAATTACCAACACCTCATTAGGCTTGGCATTAATCAACATTTTTGGGTAGCATGAATGTGAAAACAAAGGAAACTTCTTACCACGCCCCCCCGCCAAGAATTCAGGCAGTGATTAGACCACAGAAATAGTTCAATGGCTAGAGACAATGAATGACAGGAGAGAGCGGGTAGGGAGACGGAGACGGAGACGAATAACCTTTATTTGGATGCTACCAAGTGCGAAAATCAACGTCATTTATTTTCTAAAATGTTATTTATTATTAATTAAATCGAGCAGGCAAGTGTCAAATCGGCGCCTGGGCGTAGCCGACCCTTCCCTTTTTCCCCAATTGACTCCCACATTTATATATATATATATATACGTTTTGTCTGATGTTGTGCGGCTTGTATTGTGGTTCAATGTGCCGCGAATGTCAACATTAACATCAGCAAATGATAGCGTCGACAGTGACTGAAGCAGAGACTGAAGCAGAGGCAGCAGCAGCAGCAAAAGCAGCGCTTACAGCGTACAACAATTTTAAACATGTCAACATGGTGTCATAATTAAAATGTTCACCATGCCCGTCCAATCTGCCCTATACCTACTCCCACTCTCTCTCTCTCTTTCTCCCTCAGTCTGTCTCTCTTTCGTTGACGCCTCTGTTCCTTCTGCTATTTGATTCGGTTGCAAATTGGAGGTTTCATGTTGCCAGACCCTGAAACAAGGCCAATGCCAGCAGCATTTCCTTTGTAAACGCAGTTGCCTTTGTTTGCTTTTCTTTATTGTTGTTACTGTTGTTGTTATTTTTGAATGACATTCTTCATTTTTCGCTTGTTGATATTACGTACAGTCTGCATTCAAGTTTATGCTAACTAGCTGATTGGTTTGTGGTTTGAGTGTTAGTTGCATGCCACCAAGCTAATTGTGAATAACGGAAAACCAAATACAGTAAAAACCGTCAAGGGCAATTAAATGAGTGGGGAAATCATTTTTTTCAGTTTTATATACTATAATTATAGTTGTCAATCAATCGTTTAATAATAGGTATACAAAAATTTAACTCCATAAAATGTAATTGCTTAAAATTTTGCATTTAATAATTGAAAAACATTGTAAAACATCGTTTCAAAAGCCATATAAAAGTTTGCTCAACAACATTTGCCTCAGTTGGAACTGTTCCAAATACGAAATGAACCAAAAAAATCATGTAAATTGTTGTGATGATTTAATTATTGTTATTGTCTGAGCATTCATGAAATCCTAACGAGTCATAAATTTTGGAAATTGCAATTTCTAAAAAAAAATCATGTCAGTTTGGACACTTAAATGCCAACATTTTGGCATTTAAATCTGTTATTTTGAAAAAATTTTATTTTAAGCTTTCTAAGCAAATGCTCAAAAGTAGTCTTTAGAAAACAAAACATAGCCATATTTTTGGAATTTTACTCTTTTCATAGTATAATATAGTAATAATAGATATGTGCATTAAAACAGCTAAGTTCTCGTATTAAAGTAAAAACTTCGCTGATAAAGATACTAAAAAGAGGGTATTTAATTGATCTGACATTGACAGAGGAGAAATCATTATATGCCAAAAAGAAACAAAATAATGTTTTAAAAATTAAAACAGACAACTTATTACAATTTTTAGCTTCTAATGATTTTTAATTTGAGTATCTAAGATAAAATACAATAGTAGTTTGTTTGTTGAATACGTTTTAAAAAAAAACTTACAATCTGTTTTAGAAAGCTGTTAACTGAGACACCGCAACATAATAATAATAAGAACTTAATCGAAAAGTTAATTAAA
Source organism: Drosophila emarginata (assembly GCA_037075365.1). Taxonomy (NCBI): domain Eukaryota; kingdom Metazoa; phylum Arthropoda; class Insecta; order Diptera; family Drosophilidae; genus Drosophila; species Drosophila emarginata. The sequence goes on along the minus strand of JBAMCD010000221.1, from coordinate 13,495,148 downwards.
AACTGAAATATCACAAATATTATATGTAAAAATATTATATGCAATTTAAATATGTAAAAAATTTGGTCTATATTTTTAAAGAAAAAAAATAATTGAATAAAATTATTATTAGGTAAACATTTACACTTTAGGAAAAATAATCAACAAAGGGAAATTTTGTTTGTGTAAGGGAATCCCTTTGATGAATTTTCACAGACATACATAGAGCTTAAATTTGAAATTGTGGTAGTACATTCTGGCCAACATCTAATATAATAAGTTAACTAACCGACCCATCCGGCTCTTAAGATTATTATCCAGGCCACTTTGGGTTGATTAATGTGTTTGCCTCCTGCTACAGTTTTCCCAAAAATATGCTACGTTTTTATTGTTTCAAGGTTAATTTAAATGCCAAACATTATGTAAAAACTTGTATATATACATACATACTTATATAAAATGTATGTATGTATATGCTTTGTTTTTTTCTTCTGTTTTTTGTTTTTTTTTCGTTTTGGGCTGCTCCTGCTGCTGTTCATCACTTTATTGTAATTTTCTTGTCTTCCATTTTACGCATGTTCGTAAAGTATAAAAGAAGAAAAATAATCAAAATTCTGGAGACAAACGAAACGATACAGACAGACAATATGGAGAAAAAGTGCCCCAAAGATATTTGCATTTTCCATTTTGTTAGCTCACGCCCTCGTAGCACACATTTATCATGGATGCAATAAATAATATCATGGTTTGGCTGACCAAAAAAACAAAAATAAAGAAAAAATAAACTTAAAGTTTTAGCTCAAAGCTTTAAAATTAAAACTCCTTAGGGGCAGTTTTTTTGGTTGATGGGTCAGTCACTGGCTGTGATTGAGTGTGCCACTCCCTTTTTTGGTTTTTTGTTGTTCTTTGATGCACGATTGTTGAACTGACTGACAGCCAGGCATTGCCATCGATCCATTTGAATGGCTCTCAAACATTTGTGGTTAAATTTAAAGAATTTCTAAAAAACAAAAAAAAAAAAGCAAACGATAACAGGAGGCGGGAAAATCAGCTCTGTTCAATAGCTAGAAGCATTTGCCATATTTTCTGGCAGTTTATGGCAGCTACAATCGAGAAATCTCTCTCTCTCTTTGAATTTTCCAGCTAGTTTGCCACATCCTCTAACAAATGTACATATGCACGCCTTCAGTCAACAACTGACTCACTGACTGGCTGACTGACTGTCAGACACACTAAGGACCCGCATGATAATACGCATATTTCTATGGGATAATAGCCTACATTTTGGGACTGACATGAAGCTAGCTTTCAGTTTATTATTTGGGTGGAGAATTAGATACACTTGCCATATCCATACCCTTGCCACCCCCTCATATGCATAAATATTTGTGCGTTTATTCTCTGCGTGACTATGCCACAACGACCCGACAATTGCGGCAAAAGAAAGATGAAAAAATTTGCATGGCAAGAAGATGGCCACCGTTGGTGCTTTTGCCGCAATTTCAAACGTTTTGCATATTTCCACATTTGAGATATGCGCTTTATTGTTTACGAATACAAGTGCCAAGGCAATTGCCGTCAATTGGCATCAATTTCAACAATTTGAAATATTCTATTGCCTCACTTACCTCACATTTGGGCAACGGCCCCTCGGGCATCTTCACCTTCCAGCCAAGTAGCGGGGGAATGCATATAAGTGCCGACATAATCCATACTGCAGTGATCATAACAGCGGCACGTGCTGGAGTCCGTGACTTGAGATAATCAACGGCCTTTGTGATGCTCCAATAGCGATCGAGCGATATGAGACATAGATTCATAATTGATGCAGTGCATAATAGGACGTCCATGGCCGAATGAATGTCACACCACCAACTACCAAATATCCAATAGCCCATCAATTCATTGGCCAACGAAAATGGCATTATGATTAGGCCAAGAAAGAAGTCCGCTACAGCCAATGAGGCAATGAACCAGTTTTGTATATTCTTCAATGATTTTTCCGTGGCAATGGCAATGATCACCAGCATATTGCCTACCACAATAATGATCATCAGTATGGTGACAATTATCGAAGCAATCACAATATGGGTGAGCGTATAGCCACTTGGATATCTACCATCCCAGTGCACCTCGGTGGCATTGCTGGCATTACTTAACAGTCCCAGTCCGCTGCTCAAATTGCCAGCCACTCCGCTTTGGTTATAATAGCTATTGCCCAACTGAAGGCTATTATTGAAGAAGCTACCATTTAGTAAATAGATCGTGTCATTTATATTTATAAAGCCAGCGGCTGCTCCGGTGGGCGGCAAATCCAACAGGTTTGGCAATGTGAGCAGCGGCCCCTCAACCGTAAGTAGTGGCGGATTAAGATTAAGTGTACCATTGTCCGGTGATCGTGTGGCCCCGATTGGCGTCTGTAATGGCAATCTACCAGTTGATGTGGATGCTGTCGATGTTGGGCCAGTTGTGAAGACGGCAAGAAAATCATCGGTACTGATATTGCCCGTATTAATATTGGCATTTAATTTGGTGTAGTCCATGTTGGGTGTGTTTCTCTCTCGCTCTCTTACTCGGTCTCTCTATCTCCCTGTTCTGTTTCCTGGTATTGGTTTCAACTCTATTCTTTATAGTCTTATTGGTCCCATGCTGCCACTGCTGCGGCTGGTTCGTGTTTATAATTAAATTGAATAACCCAAAGGAAATTCTTTAATTGGAATGCGGCCGCAAAAATTTTCGCTTGCTTTTCAATTATATTCAAAGTGTATTTCGATTTTATACCAACACCCTATTAATTCTAATAATTTATCTAATGCTTAACATAGTTTTGGTTTAAGTTTTTATTTTGTTTTTTTTTTTCTTTTATTTGGTTTTTTGTTTGCTTATTTCGATTATTTTTACCCGTTTTTGCACCGAAACTTGTGTTTTCGAGTGTTCTATGAACGCACCCGACTTTCTTTTTATTTACTTTTATTAATTAATTATAGTCTAATAGACACTCAACAATACACAGACAACACGAATAGAATTACAAATACACAGACAACACATCGATATAAATTTTGTTTTGTATATTGTAGTAGAGGAAAAATTTTGCGGATTATATTCGCTATATACAAAAGATAGAAGATATGGACGTTTCTTGGGCCTGATGTGATCCCAATTGATCCAATTAATATTCTTCTCGCTTCACATGACTGTCCCTCTCTCCAATTGTTGCTACCCTCATCCAATCATGTGTGAACTTTTATGGAGGGGATTATTTTGGATTTTTGATTTTCAATAACACTAAACCAAAAAATTTCAATTTCAGTTTTGTTCAATTTATTTCTTTTCATATATGTATATTACTCAATTTTTGTTTTGTTTATTTATTTCTTTTTTCTTTTCTAACTTTGATGGTGCTAAATCTTTTTATTTATTTACACAGAACGCGCGTCCAGCAAATATATTTCACAATCAGGCGTTGGCAGATTTTCGGCGGTTTTGATTCAAAAAACTGTTGCCCGTTACCTTCTATTATATGGCTATGGCGCGCCCGGGACACGTTCGCACCGCTGGAAATGCACATCCTAACTGAATGCCGTGCTTTAGCCCAACTTGCTACCAAAGTATTCCCTTCTATAGCAGCAGCATGCGACTTGCCACGAATGCCATCAAATTGCCATCGTTTCTTTTCGTATAATTTTGTTCGCATTTTGTCGTGCGCAACATCGCCAAAGTTATATTAATTTGGGGAAATTTTCTCTCTCTCACAGTGTGTTTTTAGAATGTGGAACATAAGTTTTATTTACTGATTGTTCTTTGGCATTGTGATAAACAATTCTTTAGTTATTATGGAGCATCTTCCATCTCATGATCTCTAGTAATATGAAATATAAAGACACAAAAATAAGTCTGTCAATTCTGGAAATTGAACTACAGTGGAGTCCCGATAATTCGAAATCGCAAGGGAACAGAATTTTTTACGATTTACCGAGTTTTCTATTTAACGGGGTTCAAAAAAATCAAAATTACGAATTCAAGAGGGTTTATATTTAGATGTCCAGGTGGATCTTGACGCTTTATTTTAATGCGTGCGGATGTTTCCATAATACATTTTTTTCTGTTAAGAATTGAAGTTAATGTTGATGGAGCAATTCCGAATTGTTTTGCCACGTCAATTTTTTTTGCTCCATTATCAATAGCTGAAATTATGTCTTGTTTTTGTAAAATTGATAGTGTTTTATGAGAACGATTGCTTGACATTTTTATAATATTTATGCTTCAAAAGTAATGAGCAAACTAATGTAAAACGCATGAACGAATAACGAAATTTCGCATATGAAGCGACATACAGGCGACACGCATAACAGTTTGCGAGACCTAACGGTTGTTTCACTCGCAACAAAATCAAGTATTACGAATAACAAGAGGTTTCGAAACAAAATTACGATTTATAAGAGGCAAAAACTTCGCTGAGTAGGCAGAAAAATTGCGAATTAACGAGGGGTCCAAAATACATGGAATTTATACGAATTAACGAAGTTTTTTCAAGGGACCAGCAGTTTATTGCGAAATATTGAGGTTTTCGATTTAGCGGGGTGCGAATTATCGGGATTCTACTGTATTTTATTAATTATGAATATTGCAAAAATATAAAGTTAAAGTGATGGCTGCAAAAATAATACACAGATGTATGTTTCACTTTATATAATATTAAATGTTAATACCTCTTCCTTTTGGTCTATTCTGTGGTAATTTCAAATAACCAAGTTAATCGGTAGAATTCATCGATATTAAGTTACGATAGCTTTTAATTGATATCGTAACTAGTGCATAGAATAGTGGAGATTATTATATAATTAAAAATTAAATTGTAATAAATTATTAGTAATATTACATTTTTCTTTCAATTCTTGCTTTTAAATAGCTTTCTTTATAAAAATCTTTTGTGATTCGTGTTTATCTAAAAAACATTTATTTCTTTTGAATCTTGATATTACAGTCCACATTTTGTTCACTTGAATGTTTAAAAGGAAATTTTCTCACACATTTCTTTCGGAGATTCAAGCCGCCCATTTGGACACACAATCCACCAGTGTGCCATTCCGTCAATCTGCCAGTCCACACTGTGTTGCGCTCTGTTATGTTTTGTTTGTCTTTATCCCAGCGCCAGTTTAGATTTAACCCAAACTTATTTTTGTGGCAGCACTTTTCACGTTTTTTTTTTATTTTGGATGGCCAGGCAAGAAGCTGAAACTGAAGAAGGAATGGAAAAGAAGGGCATGGGTTGGGGTGATGGGGTGGATGTGTTTCAAATGTTTGCCAAGGGCGCCCAACGATGCCCATGTGTGCGATGCGCCCTTTTGTTTACATTTTTATTTTAACCCACATTCGTGTGCTTTTGTTTTCACGGCAAATGTTGGTCATGCTTGCCTTTAAATACTTTTTTGTTAAAGCATATCCCTCCCCCTCTTTTGCCCAAGCGAGCCTTCGTCCTGTATTGGGGTCTGTGTATGGCCCATTGCCCACCTGTGCCATGAAAAAGGCAGAAAAATGAAGCCATCTACAAAAGGCTGCTCAAAAAAGAAAAAAAAATAAAGAAGAAAGTTCGACAAGGAGTCAGCATGAAATCCCGCAAAATAAGTGCCAGCATATCAGACACATTATGCGCGATAGTCACGTTCCGTTGGATACATAATTGAAAAGCGAACTTGAGCGTATCAATCGTATGGCAAGACAAAACAGGTTGTTCCTCTTGCTGTTTTCTGTTGTTGGAGGGGGCCAATGCAATCAGCTAGAAATTATGATAATGAAAAGCAAAGCACAACCATCACACACACACATAAACTCGAAGGTGTGGGTTCGTTCTTTTATGAACAGCAAGTCAGTCATTCTGTCTGGTTGTTGTTTGTCAGGCGTAGAAGGTGCGTATGAGTTATTTGATTATGTTAAGCATACGTCCTTGCGCTGCCGCGCATAATTTCAAATTACACGCAGCACACATCAACAACATCAACATAATAAATCCGAAAAGGCCGTCGCCTGACAAACAAGCCAAGACCAAGCTCGACTTGTTTCACCCACGCACATACATTCTAGTGACAAATGCCGGAAACAACAAGGAACGACAGCATCTACAAGACAGCGGGCACTCATCGTCAATGCATGAGAGAAGATTGCTTGTCAAACGCTGATTATATTAACGCCAGTGTATTACCGAATAAGCAGATGTGTATGGCAATCTGTGATCGCAATTCAAATGCACCAAATATTTACACACTTTAAAAATTAATCCAAATTTATTGTTATTTAACGAACAAATTGCCACTGTTTTCAAATTGGTATACAAATTCCTCAAACCATATATACAAAATTCACTAAAATCGAGAAATGATTTATTCGGATTTCTACAATAAATTGGCAAACATTAAATAAAGGTCTTGTATGTATAAATCCATTAAAGATATTTATAAGATATGCATAATGGTATATAAAATATATTTATGCACATATTGTGCTACATTGTGAAGTGATATAAAATCAAAACAAATTAAAGATAAGTCCAGAAAATCCTTATCACCAGCTTATTGAATTGAGCGAACAAAAAAAACTACCATTAATGAAACTTAAATATTCAAATGTATTGAAAACAACTAAACCGAAGTGCAATAGAAGGAAAATAATAAAAAATAAAATAAAGGAAAATATTTTAGCTCTTTGCCGAATCAAGCTAAGCGCTCTACTGAAAAATTTCCTTAGAGATTTTCCTTTTTATATAATTTAATTGACTCAATGATGATATGAATTTATTTTTAAAAGTCTGTTAATTGCCTTTGCTCACCCATTGAAATTATTACTTGCTCAAAATCTTTACTTTTATAAATAAAATGTATACAATTTTTATTAAATGTAAATTTTGTATAATCTATTTTATCAAATTAACACTTGTAAAAAAGAAAGATTATATAAGCCACTTCCTATTTTACCTGAATGCAGGCAGTAGTAAGCTTATCTATGCCACAAGTGTATCCAAATCTGACTTAAATCACTTGAGATTCTCCTCCATATATTCTATGGGTAGTGCAATCAGAGATAATACGTAAATCTCTGAAATGTGCATGCATGTATAGTGTATGAATATATGCACATATTTAGTTGTATAGTGTTGGTGCACCAACACGCACACACTGATTTTGCTTATACCACATCTTTTCGAGATGTTGATGCCACTGCATTGCACTAATGGGGGAATGCCTGAATGTCGATTCTCTTACTGAAAGGAATTGCATTCAAGTCGTCTGACTAAATCTAATTTTAATTCACCGCACGTTTTGCATAATGAAATCGGATTTGGTGGGTGCGCACAAAAAAAAAAAGAAAAGAAATAAAATAAAATAAGAGACTGCCACAGAATAGTGAATGGTGGGCGTGGTCAAGTAAGATGGAATTTACAAGTGCCATAAATCGAGCACTCAACTTTCTTAAAAAAAAAAATAGGGAAAAAAGAAGTAAAAATGGAACAAAAACATTAGAATATGGCAGCTGGCTACGCTTTGTCATTGCCACAATGAGAGAGAAAGCGAACACAAAGAGATAGAGAGAGAGAGAGAAAGAGAGAGATAGTGGCGGAACAGTAGTCCAAAAATGTTTTTCTCTGCCTGCATGAGATACATTTGAAAAATGAGTAAATGCAATGCGCTAATGGCAGCAAATATTTTATGCGCGCTTATCATACGCATTAGCTAGCAAAATTGTTGCTAAAAGCTTGCCGCATGCATGTCAACGGCAAGGGGACGGGGTATATGTGAGGGGTAGCGGGAGGATTTGGTGAAACATGTTGTTGCACGAAGAGCACTCACTCAATAGCCAAGCGCAAATGGGAAATGGCAGTGAGGCAGGAAATTGTGTTACTCATACGCACCGTGACGCGCCATAGCATCGTGTGCTGCATTATCTTAATTTAGAATAAAAAGAAACTGACAGGCACCCAGGCAAGCAGGCTGGCAGGCAGACGAGCAGACAGACTGGCAAACAAGCAGCTTTGCCGTGTTTTAGTTTCATTAACTTGGCTAAAAACTCATTTATCAAACTGTCAGCAGCAATTATTTATATCCCCTCGAAAATTATAGAAAATTATCAACAAGCTACGTAAAGTCAGCCAACTGTGAGTGCGAGTACAAGCAAGAGAAAGAGAGTGAGCCTATCAGTAAAGAGTCTCTTCAAGTTAAATAAGCTAAAAAATTAAATTAATGGCAAACCTTTTTCAACGACAATGAACTTAACGCATTCATAGTCAAACAATTTAAAGTTTTAATCCCTCTCTCTTGGGCATTAAATAAATTAGCTTCTAGAATCATCTGCTTATGCTAAATATAGCCAAAACGTAATGATTTGGCCATGTCACATATGCTCCACTTCCCATAACATGGCACATACAGGAAGTGCATAAGGACTATGGCATACAAATCTCTTACGATTGGCAGAACACAAACAACATGGCACAAATGTTTCTGGAATTAATATTGTTATTCCGTTTGTTTATACTTATTACCAAAAATTTATGCGATTAATTACTTGCACTTTTCTTAATGCCGGGAAACATCATTTATTATTTTTATGTACACAATAAACGTTTTATTGACACGACAGTGGTTCGTTCAATGGAATGATGGTCGAGACTCAATAAGGCAGGCGACAACTCAAAGGACTTGCCAAAAAACTGTCATTAATCTTTTGTGTGTCGGCCAAGTTGTGCAGCTAATTGCGCCATTTTCAAGAGTCGTCTAGCTAGGCCATCAGGGTCATTTACCGCTAACTAAAACTCATTCTCCATACCTGACCATTCCATTCACTACAATAAGAGCAACAACAACAATAACCACAAAAAAAAAGGACCTTCGCTTTTGACTTTAATGCGTTTAATGCCCCATCTAAATTTTTGTGTGAACGACCCGACCCATGAACAAAAAAAAAAACATTTTTAGATGGGGCGCACAGGTAAAATAAGCTGCATTATTTATGTGGTTTTAGCTGAAATTTACTTACATATTACACTTTACAACATTTTTTAATTAGCTGCCCCCGACAACAACAAAACAAAATGAAACAAAAGAAGAAAAAATGACGACAGCAGCACAAAAGCGGCAAAGAGAAAAAAAGCCAACGAAAGGTCCGGCAATGGCTTCCAACTCTTTTTTGTTTTAACCAACGCACCGTTAGCCATGCTAGAAGCAAACATCATCATAAAACTTTAGACTCTTGAATAGAAAAGGAGACGAACCGGCCAAAAAGCACGGACATAGACGGGTCAGCCAGTGAAAATGCCAACAGTTGCGTTGTGCCCTAATTTACCTAGTGAAATTTTCATTTTCCATCAGGAGCGGAAAATGCGAATATGCCCCCAGTAAGTTAATTAGCATTTTGTGCTGCACTGACACGTGAATTGAATTTGTTTATTAAATTGAATTCAAATTAGGCTGAGAATTTTACTTTATCTGCACAATATCTGGGGAAAAATGAACAATTGTCTACCACATTTGATTCCAATATGTACGAACATTTACATTTATATGGCATCAGCAATGATGATTTGTGTCCCAATAGATTAACGTTTGGGAAGGATTATTGGTGCAGTGATAGTGAAACCTCAATATGTGAAATTAATAAAATGCCAGCGAATACGAAATCAGATGAATCATTAGATGAAAAGTTGGTAATAATAGCTTTGCGAGATGTGTTATGATTTAAGCAAGTGAAATATGTTCCATTTAAATTTAGAAATTGTCTTTATATACATACACACATTTTTCAGCTGAAATGAAAGACTGTTATTGTTGGCCCTTGATTTCTGATTTTGAATAAAAAACTTTGCTGTATTACTGCAACATCTGCAAGGACCCATGTGGTGGTTGCAGAGCTCTGTCAAGTTTTTATATAGCTTACTCTCAGTTGATTCTTTGCATGTTTGCTCTGATCATTGGAATTTTATAATCAAAGTCATGGCCGCATATGCTGCTTGCCCCCAGATGGCCAACAAAACAAAACGAAAAAAAAATACGCAAATAGAAACTAATTTCAACAACATATATTTGCATAAAGTGTCAGCTGGAAAACTTTTGCATGGACAGCCACTGTTGCCCTTCTCTTCACCCACTCTAACAGTTCGACAGTTGTAAATATTTGCATGCCCATTTTCTTTTTTCATTCTTTTCCCATCTTTTGCCTAAACCCATTTTTGCATAACAAATCCCAAAAAAAACTGGGTGCATTTTGTAAAACATGTGGAATTACAAGCGGCAACATTAAGTGGTACATGAACATGCTCAGCTGTCTGTTTCCCTCCGGGGGGGAGAAAGGATAGAGAGGTGAGTGGGATTTCTGGAATTGCAGTTGGCTGAGTTTTGGTTGGTTGTACACTGGTTAGGGATTAGTAAAAGCATCGTCATTGCTGGAAATTGATTTTCAATCAGCATTTGATGAGTGAGTGCTTTGACCTTGATGATAGAAGTTACATGTTCCATGTCTTGTTAACTTGCTGACTTTTCCTGCTGGGCACTCATGCCTCATTTGCTCAGGTCGTTTCAGCAATCAGTATGAAAGGCTTTCAAGGTGAAACCCAAGCTGATCGCACTAATGGCCACTCATTTGTGGCTAACACACATGCATCCAGTTACGCAAATGGCAAATTACTTGTTTTTGATAGTTGTTTTCAACCAATCCACATACAACGCCCGTTCTGCCCGTCCTTTCCCTCCCATATATCAGATCGAATAAATGCAAATTGAATTTTCTAAATAACTGCAATGTTTGCCGGCAGCTTTTGTATCTCCCTCAATCAAACAAAAATGCAATCAAAGTTAAAATTAATTGCATTTCCTCGACAAAACTATGTAGTTGTTTGTTGCAATACCGCAATCAATTGGGAATCAATTTGATCTACTCAGTCAAAGACAGCAAAATGCCCAAAATACAAATCGTTTAAGCACCACATTTAATAACATCAGACACATCGTTAGACAGATGCGAGGGAGCGCAAAAATAAAAGAAAACGAGAAACAAACTTTATCTAATGAATTTCCTGTTGAACGATTGAACCATTTTGCCATTTCACCCTAAGACCATATCATACACCAAAAAAAAAATAACAGTTGACCCTTAGACTTTTCGCTTAATTGGCATGGAGAGGGGAGTTTTGGAGGAAAAAAACTTTACGCTAGCATACGAAACGTGAGTAAACTTAATTGGGACAGGCAGCGGGTCCAAATACAGGTGTTGGAGTGGTGCTCCTTTTTAACAAGAATAACCGACTTTTATGAGCTGCAAAATAAAAAAAGAAAATCATAAAGAGAAGTAGGTATTTATTGGTTTTCATTATGCCTTGTTGCCAGCCACAGACGGACAGTTGCAAGCCACATTTAATTAATGAAGAGTTAGAGCTCTTGCCACAAAACTATGGGCCTTGCTTTGTACTTTTAATCAATTTCTTTAAAATTTTATAAAATTAATAAAGGACCCATGAGTAATTATAGACAAAGCAAACAAAATAGTTATTGAATGAAGTTGTTTTCGAAAAGAAACAAATTCAAATGATGTTTGAAAAAACGAATAAGTTTAAAAAAAAAATTCTTCGAAGTAACCTTAATTTCAGTTAACTTTTGGTTAGTTTAATTCAAGTATATCTATATTCGATTCTTGGAGTAGCATTTTCAATTCAAAGATGAAAACTTATAGCCTATAGATTGCGCTTCAAAAATTTAGAATTATTTCTGAAACAAACTTTATATATTTAATCATATTGAACATTAGAGAAAATAATAGTTTAAGATTTTTAAATGTAAAAATTGTTAACAAATTAGTTCAAAATTAAGTGCACGAAAAATGGTATATGTACCCATAGTGCAGAGTAGAAAAAGGGCAAAACCAATGCAACCATTATGCAAAACTTTAGTCATTTTTCGTCTAACCAGAAAGGAAAACGAGACAGAGAGACACAAACTGAGGTCGAGTCCGATGAGGCAGCCACAAAATGCATCTGCATAACATTCTATATCTCTCTCTCTCTGTGTCTCCGTCTCTTCGTCTCTTAAGTGGTTAAAAGGCATTAAGTTCGCCAAATTGCTTACAAATTCACTAAATGCCAACGCACAAAAGTATGCCGGTCTCCATGACTGTATATAGTCATATTTCAGCTGGCACAGGTTACGGTTGACCGACCACTGGTAATTCGTTGTAATTTAATTTAATTCCAATTTCATTTTAATTAAAATTACTCATAGCATCGTAGTTACATCATGCGATTTATTACATAGACAACTTAATTATAGTCACTTGATTGAGAATCTGAATTTGAATTTCAATTAAATCGGTTACGGAAAAGAAAAAAATGAATTGCGCAGATTCAAAAGTACCCAACTCAAGCATATCTGTGACCCAGGGCCAATCTACTGTACCATCTACTACATCTGACACCTGTCGTAATATGCGAGTCGACTCAAAGGCTATTTTACATATCGTAGCAATTAATTCCACCTTTTTTCTTTCGTTTTTTTTTTTCTTTGCCTTTCTATCCGTTGTTGCCATTTATCAATGTTTGATCTAAAAATTTTGTGCTAACCCCCGGGCCACTTAAAGTGAAATGCAAATGAAATTGAATAAAGCCATTAGATTTGATTGTGCCACTGCGATGGAAACGTCTGAGTATACTTGATAAATGGCACGCGTTGCAATAGCTAGCCAAAAAAAAAAAGAGAATATAATATATAAAAGGACATTTGACCATCAAGTAATTGAAAAGTGCAATGCCAAGAGGCAGCCAAGTCCAAAGCCTTAAGGTGAAACGGTGGGGACTTAAGTGGCATTTTCCTTCGAGTCCCATACAATCCCCCCCCCCAAAAAAACCGGCACACACACACACACACACGCCCAAATAGTCGCACTCAAAGCGATAACGTAATGTAACGCAATTTGTGCCAATAAATCAAATTGTCTGTCTTGAGTTGACTCAAAAAATAAAAAAAAAAAAAAGACCAAACTTGAACTTGGCACACGAGAACAGACAACAAATGAAATCAGGATATCAGAGTTGGGCAGACACAAGCAGCAATGGCAAGTAGTCAAATGGGAATAAGCTTGCCGCACAGGCATTTGTATTGATGATGCCAAAGCACTGATGATAAACTAAATCAACGAAAATTGGCTTACGAGGCTAAGATTTTGAGTTATGGCCACGCGGCGTATACACAACATAAACTGCGCTTTCATCTGTGATTTGCCTTCAATTCTGGCAAAATATTAGGTTTAGGAATACTGAGGATAAGCTGCATCTGATCTACTTAACGAATGGAAAACCAGAAATAAATTAAAGATGACAAATTATTAGAGTTAATTTTTAAAATTATATACTTATGCCAGTTAAATCTATGAAATTTAATATTTATTATATTTTTCATTAACTGGTCATACATAGAAATGTATTTCAAATTTTAGCTTTGTTAATTTGGACAGAATCGAACCGAAATAACTTACGCGGTGGGGTGCGCTAACTTGATGACGCGGAATGTACCATTAGGAGCCTATTTACCACTCGCCACTTGCCACATAACGCATTCCACTCACACATTCAACATTAATCACCAATTGAGGTTCAAGTCAATGCAGGCACGCAGCGTCATTAGGGCGTGGCAGTGTATGTGGCCACACCCACAGCCACACAGTGGGCTTTTGCTTGATTATCATTAATTTGCAAGAGTAGAAATTTAATCTGCATTTAAAGGGTTGAGAGCAAAACTTTACTGACTTTTGGTTTACTTGGGTAAAACTTACTTTTTCCCAAGTCATGGCGTATGGCATTATTTTTTCATATCTACTACTACTCTCAGCTACTACACACACACACTCTCACGCTACAAACACACAGACAATTACTAGTTTTGACAGGAGCGGTGGCAGGAGGCCACGTCAGTAGCGGGGGAAAGCGGAAATAGCATAATTGACAAGCCCCAATGCAAGCTCATAAAAAATATTTTCAAAAGTTATTTGTCGCTAAGGCACAGACACACACACATACACATACACAAACTCACATACAGGTACAATGAGTGAGTGGCACTGAGTTATGGGCGTGTCGCACCATCGGCTCAGTAAGTAAAACTTTGTTCACCCATTGACATGACATCGTCTTTAGTAGTTTTATACAAAGTTTGAATGCATCCGTCTCTACCTTGCTACTCACACACACCCATACACACACACACACATGAATTTTTATCTGGCAAACCGCAGGCAGTAGCTTATTCCCCGACTGTTTGCTCAAGAAATGAATGTCATCTTCAGACAGTGCCAGCCCCTTGAGACTTTCCATATAGATGAGAAGAATGACACAAAAAAAAAAGGAAAAATAAAACGAAAACGAAAAATAACAAAAAAAAGAGACTCGGGCTTATTTACAACTGCCAAACAGTTCAAAAATTGCAATTGTTAAATTCTAATTACAAAACATGGGCCCAGCCAGTGGAATCTTGTATATTTTTCGTTTAAGATGTCAATGTTGGTGGAAATGTTAACTATGTTTGCTCAGCTGGTAGAAAAGCGATAAGATTCTGTGTCAGTAAGAGGGAAATTAACAAAAATTGGGTTAAATACTTAAACACATAAGAGTGAACAGCATGGCACATATTGGAGTCAAGGCTAAATTAAACGTGAACGTTTTGTTAAGTGCTCTCACCCTCGCATAAAAAAAACCGAAGAGAGAAAGAGAGAGTTAGATAGTTTGGTAAGAAGATTGTGAATGAGGAGTGGAAGGGGGGTAGAGGTTATCGAAGCATTTGCAACTGTGATAATTGCTAAACCTCGTCGAACACATACGCACACATATTAACAGCGTGAGAGCAAAACTGAGAGAGGAACACGAAGAAGGAGAAAAAGAGACGGAGAGAGGCGTAGCTATAACTGTACACTGCACATTTCCGCTTCTAATGGATTTTTATGCGCCGCCAACTCATGGTGGGACAATAAGAAGGGGAAGAAGAAGCTGTAGTAGATGAAGAAGTCGACGTGCTGCCATTTAATCTACACTCAATATGATTTTATGACGCAGCAGGAAGATGCTTGCCACACACTAATACCAACATATTGCATATTTGTGTTTCTATGTATGTGTGTGTGTGTGTGTGTATTTATATGCCATAATCAGCATTATATTCCCACCGTTTTCATCTCTTTACTAATGATGATGAAGTTGTCCTTAAATGCCCAAGTCCAATCCATAACCGAGTTCCAGTTCCGATGGTTCTTGGTTTCCCTCCCCTCCCTCCATTACATTTTGTGTGGCACTTTTCATGCTGGTCAGCTAACGCTTGTTCCACTTGTAATGAAAAGTAATTTGCGCCATATTCGCTTGATTGTGCGTATTTTGTTTGTAGACTTAATTCATTCAGGACATTCTACCAAAAATGGTGGGCGTACACATCCTCTGACTTAGCTGCTTGGATTTGTCTGTATATATATGTATATGTAAGTATATTGTAATAATTGCGTACAAAATTAATGAATGTTCTTTAGCTTGGAAAATTTGATTAAAGTGTTCATTAATTCCAATTGTGTGTGTGCCTGTGTGTCTTTGCGGGTACTTGTGCGTGCCTAAAGTATAAGTCAAGTAGTTATTAGATGGGATTTTGAGGTTAAATCCTGCATACATAAATAAATTCAATTGAATTACACAAAAAGTATTATAAAGTTAAGTCTATGAATATTAGAGCAAATTGGTACAGACTGAAGAATGATAAGGTCAAAGTAAACAGTATAAACTTTTGTTTTTTAATGTTGTCCTTTATATATATTTTGATTTTAGAAACGTTTGTGATTTTGTCTTTATACTCGTGTTTAAATATATAGAAGACCTTAAGCGTTTTATTATTAAATTATTATTCATAAAATAGTACTGCCATTTTTGATTGAATTGTAAAAAGAAAACCAGAAATTATTAGTGCGCTTTTCCATAAAGACTTGACCTTTTTTAATCAACAAAACCATAAAAGAATACATTATGTTTAAACTATTTTAATTCGATTTTATTCTGGTCTTTCAATGCAGTAAATTGTATATTCTTTCGCAAACTACTCGTATACGTAATATTTAAATAAACTTTTCAGGCTATACAATAAACATTTTGCTCTTGTATGATTTTTGTTTAGTTTATCCATATTAATGTGCATATACATACGTAAATAAATATGGTATGATGTGTGTTATGTGCCATAGCATTATGAAATTCAGCTGCATATAATATTTATCTGATTGCCATTTGGCCAGAATTTGCATTTTAATTGAAATTGATTGCAGCAAAGTGAAATTTGTGACATTTATTTTGATAAATTGTATTTATAAAAAGGCAACTGTCGAAGCAGCAATTGAAATTGCAACTGGCCATACAATAATAAAATTATGCAACCAAAGCAAATATTTGTAAGAAAATATAAAAGACAAGAAAAGAAAAGATAAATCAAGAGACAAAATGCAAAGCAAACAACACGAATCAACGAACAACTGCCTTGGCCAATATTTGGGTTTTGTCCTATATATAAAAAATATATATGTATATATATATACATATATGTTTATCAAGCAATATCGTCCAATAAATCCACAACTAAACAGACTGAAAAAGAAGTCTTTGTAGAGTAAAAATCAAATGTTTATGTCTATCCCATCCGATGCTTCGGGTCATAAAGGGAGTGAGAGATAGAACGAAAGGCAGAGGGACATGAGGTAGGAATAGGTAAGTGTATGGGGCAGGACATGAGGGCTCATTATTATGCATGAAGTCGTAGACAGTCTAGCACCTGCAGGACAAAGCATACTCCACAAACATACACACTCTCGCACACACACATGCGACCGCCTTGTGGCACTGAAACGGAAATTTGCGCTGACATGAAAACCTCGCCAGTGGCATCTCTTGTGTAACGCAACATCCGTCGCCGTTGTCGACGTCCTCTTCGTTCTGAGAAGTTTAAGTGGGTGGCGATTGCGGCTGATGTTGCTTCTGGTACTGATTCTGATTCTGGGCCAAACTAGTTGATATTCAATGCAGCATCCGGAACTTGATGGAATTGACTTTTGTTGGTGGCATGAGAAAGGGGAGTAGAGACTATATATGTATGTATATTTGGGAACGCGGTTGCGTTCAGTAGCGCTGAATTTGTTCCTGGCATCATCATTAAATCAAATTGAAACCCTTTTTCGGTAGAAAAGGACTTGAGACTTTTGATTGCTTTAGATGTATATAAAGGTTAGGGGAATTGGGGCGGGAGTAGGGTTTACAAAACTATTAAGTCCATCACCGTAGCATGGCTCAAAATCAGTTTGACTGTGGGCGTGCCAGGTATCAATCTTTACACCATGCTTAACATTAATCACACTTAAGCAAACGCATCAGGGCAAAAGGTGATGTCCCTGCCTAATGAGTTGAATTTGGCACTAACGATTTTGGTTTCTGGCCCACGTGCACGTTTTAATTAAAATTCAAAACACACTCAATTATTTTTATTTTCCACTACTTTTTATGTTTGTTATAGAAATAAAGCATCTAAAAATGTATTCAGATGTACATTTTAATTAGGTTTAGTCTTTATGCAACAGATTCTATTCTTTAACTTTTTAGTAAAAATATAAAAAAAAATTCGTTGAATATGTGTACAAATATATGTATATATAAATATTAACAAAATAGCATTCACTTTTCTGTCAACATGACAAACGGAATCAAACAAATTTGACAGTTAAAAAAAATTTAATTTGAATATCATTGACTTTTCTGTCAACTCAAACTGTATAAAAGACCAAGCCGAAACAAGCAATTCAACCAGTCGAGCACTTGGCTCCATTCAGGAAACAGCTCATAGAATTTTCCTTATTTATTATTTATTGTACAATTAATTACATCTTTATTTTTCTTTATTTATTTTAATGTTTAATGGTTTTATATATTTGGTAATAACTTGTGGTATATGTCACAAATGTGTCAATTTTTATTTATTCATTAGTATTTCTCTTAGCCGAATTGCAATTTATTATACTCCCTCGAAATCATCCCAAATTTCTAATACTTATAAAAAATACCGATTTGATCCAACAGCCAATACAACTGATTATAATACTAATGGAAAGAATGTAAAGCCTTGCTAATTAATCAACATTAACATAGATTTGCCATTAACCAGTGAATTTCTATGATACAAAATTTATGGTGACTTGATTTTATTCTTCAATTAAAACGCTTGAAATATGATTTAAAACTATGGAACTACAAAGAAAAATTATGCTTTAGAAATGAGTTTTCTACCTTCTAAAAAAGAAAAAACCTTTAGCTTTGAGTAAATAAGCCGGAACCTAATCTATGTATGTATACAAATAAGCAGTATAAAGTTTGGCTTATTTAAATATTTTTCTGCTGCAACTTTGAGAAAACAAAATATGTGCATATGAATTAAGTAGAAACGTTGCAGAATGCATGAGTTTGCGGTTGCAGAAAAGCACGAAAAGTCGGAACATGATAATCCTGCAACCTGAAATTAACTAAAGGTATTCATACCTGAACTAAAGCTTTAAGTTGTGGTTAAGGCGTTTCAACCAAAAAAAATTACTGAAATAATTTTAAAGTTGTCTCATTATTTTCATATGCAAAACCAAATTGTTCGTCTCGTTTCCTTTGTCGCGATAAGCTTATGTGATACTTATGTGCAATTTATATACCTTTATATATTTATATATAAATATGCTTTTATCCGTGCTTATGCAAAATGCCTAATATACATATATGTACACTTACATATACATATGTATATATATATATATATTTACAAATGTACAATAGTTTGCATATTTGCTCAATGATTTTGTGGCCTAGCAAATATTTGTTCACACATCCGGTTGGGTATGTATATATATATAGGTATATATGTGTGAGTGCGTATGTTTGTATTTATTTGGATTGTGCATATGTTTATTAAAGTCCTCGGGACTGGACTATTAGAATATTAGCATATTGTGGCTTATTCACGCCCACATTGATTATAATCGGAAAGGCAAACTACTGAGCCCATAATCAACTTGATTAGCGCAATGTATTAGTGCAATATTCAGGTTTATTAAAAATTGGCTAGCAACACACAGTAGCAGGAAATATATAGATATTGAGATTTTCTTTGGCATTTAAAAGCAACTGTAGACGACGGAAAATTGATAGGAAGAAAAGAAAATGTAAGGATAAGCACTCATTAAACTAAAAATAGGTTGCCTAACCATGTCATTCTGCAGTATCTCCCTGTGACTAACTTTTGCCACTATAACTGAGAAGGTTGACCTTTTCAACTTTTGTAATTTTTAAACATAAACATGAAAAAATCAAGTCGGACGCTCAGTGGTCTTTTTATAATTAAGAAGGTTTTAAATATAACCGAAGCCGTTAGCGTCAAGTTTTTGAGCTGTTTGGACTCGTTTATCAATATAAAAATAAAAGTATAATAAATAAATCAAGCGAAGTCTATTCCTCCAATTATCAACATTAAATAATCAATCATATTTAAAGAGATTTTGAGTTGCTATTTAAGCTAAAATCCATACAAATTAAGAAAAAGTAGCAGAATGTGGTAATTGAACTAGTAATTATCTAAACTAAAGGCGTCGATACTAAAACAGATTATCTTTAAAATTAAGCAAGCAAAACTTTAAATAAAATTCCTATATTTCAGAATTTAAGACTTTAAAATAAAGCAGAATTTCTAGTTCCACAAAGATATGCAGAGCATTATAAACTCGCTCAACCGTTTTGAATTCAAATTACCTTTTAGTAAAAAACTAATTTTTTAAATAAATAAAAGGCATGCTTAATAATTTGTTTGGACTTCCCAATCAAATTGGATATTTCAGGTGAAGGACAAAGGTTTAAAAAACTTCAAAATTCATGGGCGTGGTTTATCATGCACAGCATTTTTGTTTATATGAAATATAAACTGGAATTAACTCCAACATAAATAAGGAAAAATATGCAAATAAATAAAATTACAATAACATTTTCTTTTATAGAAAACGTCTTTCTTTTCAATTATTTTATAAAGGGATTTAAGAAATATAGAAAAGTAACACATTGAAATAAGAATTTTTATTGTTTGAATAAAATAAATATAAAAGAAAACTGTGTAATTTTTCAAGAGCAACCCCATTTAATAGAAATGGCGTATTTTCTTATTTACCATAAATCTATTCATCTGGTTCGGTTTTCTCGTATTTGGTTACGCCCATGACAAAGTTGGCAAACAACAAAGAGCGCAAAACTTTGCACACAGTATTAAATGAATTTGCTTGTGGATTCAAAACTTTAAATTGCTAGTATCAAGCTCAATCAATGGAAAACAAAACCCCTAATAAATAAATTGAAATATACGTTTCAAATTAGCAGCTCAGTTTTGATTAATTTTCTCAGTTTTCAGTTTTTGGGTTAAGGGGCGGAGAAATAAATAGAGATTTGCATAAATTTACCAGATATTCAAGCAAAGGGCAATCCAAATAATCCATAATCTAGCCAAGTAATCGAAATATGTCACCCTTGCAACTTTAGGGACAAAAGTCCACTTGCAATTCTTGACCAGCTTATGTTAGCTGCTGTGGCTTTTTATACCCATTACACTTATTTTTTAAGAGGCTGCATTGAACATATAAGAAGATTTGGGACATTTGTAACAATTAAAATGTTCAATTGACTTAAAAATATGTATATAGGACAAATTTTCCTTTTTTAAGTATATAATGAAAATAGAAAAAGTTATAAGTAAAATTATTAAAATGAAATTGAAATAAAAGATTTAACTTAAATGTGGTATGTTGATATGACAAACCTTTACTTCATCCTTAAGAGTAAACTAACTAACAGCTAATATCGATTAATTAAAAGTAAGTTAATTTTATAGGTCTAATCCTTACTTAGTGCCAGGTATTTCCATGTCGAATCTCCAATTTAACCTGTGCACTTTTTCAATATTTCTCTGTTTTTATTCGTGCTGCTACTTTGTAGCATTCGGAGCTCCCAGTTGGCCATAAGAATGGGAGTTAACTTCAAAACAGTGTGCAAAGGAAAACAAAGCTAAAAAATATATCCACACTTTAACTATTGCAGCACTCTATTGCAATTTTTTGATAATTGGAATGGGAATGCTAGAAGAATACCAAATCCGAGTACGAATACGAATTTGTGTTTCTAACTAATGGAGGATTTTATTCTAATTTATGAAATTGTCAACTGCAAAACAAACGCTGTGATTAAGACAACAAAGATGTGGCAGTATTTAGAGCAAAGTCCTTGCCTGCGGAGCGGACCGAAGAGGATTGGCAGAAAAGATAAGCTAGTCCAGCAGACAGAATGATATGTTCAAGTCATTAAGTGTTTTTGTTTTCAGCTTTCAGCTTCTTTCCTTCTTCATTAAAGCTAAGCCCAAAAATACAAATACAGACCAACAGTCTTATATATATATAAAGAAAATATATTAATCATACCCACAGTTGCCAGGCGACAGAGGCTAAAACTTTGAGTTGTTTTTATGTTGGCGGTTCAATAAGCGGCCGACAACCCTTTCAGTCGAGGCCATTCGACGAGAGCAATTATCAAAAAGTTTTCGCAGTCAGAAAAACCGAAAAGTTTCCCAAATAAAATAAAAAGAAAGCAAAAATAAAGAAAAGAAAGGAAGAAAAGGATGGGTGAAACAACAAGCAATGCCCAGCAGCCTTAGTTTTTGGCCAAGAAAACAAAGAGCGATTTAATTCGAAAGATTTACATTAAACTTTTGCAAGCCGATTAAGCGATTAATAAGCTTGTCAATTTGCAATTGTTACCAACAGTTGCCGCTTGAATTATGAACTGAATGTTTGGAGTTTACTTTTGGCCAACTCCTTCAGCTTCTCTCAGTTCATTTAATGGCGCTCAAAGACATTTGCAATTAGGAAAAACTTTTTGCCTCCATAATATAGACTTGGTCTGAGTCTGAAAGTCTGGCCAATTTTCCCGTGATGGCGAGTTAACACCTGCAGTGCATACACACAGAAACCATGCACAGATACACACACAGACATCTACAAAAAAAAAAAAAAAAATAGCACACACAGTCAGGCATTTGGGCCATGTCGCAGAAGGCGGAGATTGCCATTCCCAGTGTATAGGAAACTCTCAAGGGTCCCTCCAGAGCACTGGTGTAGTTTAGATTTCATCTAAAAGGGGTTAGTAAGACAACAAGTTAAACCAAAATTAGTGAAATACTTTCCTTTGATTCTTTCCCTTCAAGAGTTTTCCCAAGAGTTATGGAATTGGATTACGCCTAAATTGAATAATTATATGTTATAGTGAATTGGTAACTTATTAAAAATAAAAATTTATAAACTAATATTTTCCATTTAAATAATAATTATATTGGAGACAAATTTTCATATTAAGGATAGATTTATTAATTTATTTATTATATTTATTAACAAGTTTAAAATGGTAATTTATTATTATATAGGCTGCTTGTTTCACACATACATTCCTGATAGACTAATAACAGTTTCATTAAATGTATTATATATCGTCCTAAATCGTCTATAGAACAAGGACCTTAAAGCTGTTGTTTCTTAAAAAAAAAGAAAGTTTCCTAATTAAAAGACTCAAAAGTGTGGTAAAGTTAATGAGAAAATACCTTTGTTTTCATTTTAATTATTATGTAGATGAGCCATTAAGTGGATTGCTCTAGCTATTACTGCAGCTTCTTATTTTTGCGAGAGAGTGCAGGCAACAATTTTTATTTCTCTCTCTCTCTCATTTTCACTACTTCATCCTACTGAGCACAAACCATGTGCAAAAATTTTTTTTCGCACTCTTTCTCGCTCTCTAAAAAATATCTCTGTCTCAATAAAAATAAAAATGCATATAAACTTTGTATGCCGAAAAGTATGCAACATAGTTTTTGATTATGTGTGAATTAGTTTAAATTGTTAGATATTAGAAATTAAGTATAAATGTTGTGTATATATATAGAATATAGATATAATCATCGTTTTTGTTATATTTTCAACTTCACAGATGAAATTTTACAGGGCAATAGTTTGTTGTATTATCCTTTTACTACGTCTATGCCGATAGCACACACACACAACCACAAACAGAAATAGCAATTGATATAGATACTGAAGCACACACCTGTTATTCGCCTATGACTGTGTGTGTCTGTGTGCGTGTGTATGTATGTATATTTGTGTATTGGCAGGAAAGCTTGTCTAATGCTTGTAATAGTTTTGCGTTGGGTTATTTTGCCTAACAACTTCTTTGTGCTTCCTCCTTGTACTTCTGCTTACTTTGCTACACATTTTCTTTATGTGCGCCCAGAGAGCAATTATTAAAGATTCCGCTTTCCTTGCAATAAAAATTTAAGATGCCAACCTGCCGGACTGTCGAACTTTCGGACGGACAGATAGAAGAAGACCACGATGATAACGACGAGGAAGGCAAGGCAAGAACAAATTGTTAGGTAAATGCAAAACTTACACCTGGTCGTTTGGCTTGTATTTTTTGGGGAAATTAAAGTAACCAAGTTACTATGCGCTCAAATGGAACTTTAAGAAGCATTTTTGGATGTATGTGCCCATCGTGTCCATCAATAAGACTTACAATTTGTATATAAAAAAAAAAGAGAAGACAAGAAGAAACCTTTCTCAATGTCGATAAACGTTGTTGGGCAACCAGAAACAATTCCATTTCTATGCAGTCATTCTATTTGCATTTTATCCCGTAAATGTGTGTGCGAGTGGCTTTTACGGGTCCTGTGCTATACACTGCCAATGTCAAACTCACATGCAAGTCCTAGATGCCAGTTAGGTAAGGTAAATCTACATTTTCACAACCACAACAAGGCGCACTTAACCCACACACAGACAAGCAAATATAGACGCAGTCATAGACAGTACTATAGATATAGACAATGAAAGGAGCCAGGAAAGATTGCCGGGAGGCAACAGTAGTCGCACGTAGACACAGCATAAAGTAACTTTTTTATTGCGTCTTCATCTACATACATACATATGTACATATATAGTAGGTAAGTATGTAGAAAAGCAGCCGCAGAAAAAGTTTTCACTGAATTGTTATTCAAAGTGGCAGCCCAGCCGCAAAATCCAAAAAGTAAAAGGCACAAAAGAGGCTAGAGGCAGGCGAGGAGATGAGGAAAGGGACTGAAAGCGATGGCATGCGAAACGCACAAAATTGAAATACAAATAATGAGCTGGCAAAACAAAAATCATGCCAAGTCCATCAAATCGATGGCAAGGAAATATATAAGCTGCCACTTTACGAATGTGAAATATGAAATATGGCGATGCGTCCTTTTTTTCCCCCATTTTTACCATTTTGTTGTACCCTTCACAAGCAAAGTTCAACGGTTTATTTGAGTTGCCAAAATTTATGAAATAGATAGTTTTCTAATTATTAGAAAAATATAGAAAAACAATGGAAAGGATCTTAGAAAACTTAAGCAATTTTCAAAAAGTTTCGGTAGAAACTTTAATTTTTTATTGGAGGAAAAGTTTATGAATTAAAATATAAATAAAATAAAACAATAAAATATTTAGTTAGATATTAGTAAAATAAAGCCTACTACTTTGAAAGCTCTGCCACAATTATATAATGGCTTAGAATAATAATGATTAATAGGGTATTACAAATTTGGTTTACGAATTTGCTTTTGGATTTTCCTGGTTATTTTTTTATATTTTTTGCTTTTTGTGCTATTGTAAAGGTTATCGGCTGTGATGGCTCTACGGTTGTGGGTGATCCATCAAATTTACCTTGGCCGTGCTGATTTCGATTCAATATGTTGGCAGCTGGCAAGTTTTCCTTTGATGCGCTTTTTCGCTGAATTTTAAATATGATTTGGCCATATGCTAGACACCCAGTGGTTTGGGTTCAAGTGTAAACTGGCGCCATAAAAATGTTGCGGCATGAAGCACTGACTAAAAAACAGGCACTTTTATTTAGTTGCCTCTCTCTTTATTTTCCTCTAATTAAATTGAATTTGCTTTTCTTATTTTTCCATTTCTTCCTTTTATTTTTTTTTTGTTCTTTTTTTTTTTTTTGCTGAAAAGCGAAAAACTTTTTAATGCAACATTTGAGTTCGACGTGCGCTTCACTGAAGCTGAAAAATTTAGCACACGTTTTGTTTTTATGGCCATCTCCAAGTTAGCCACAACTAGGACTGACCACTAGCTAGCAAAATGGAAGTCATGCAATTTGATTGCAGTTGGTCTAACATATATCTACGTATTTATTTGACCCACTTTATTCCTGGCCAATTGGCTAATCAAAATCATCTGCTCAATGTAAACAGTTACTGAGTTTGAGGTAGCATTAAAAATGAGCAGACAGTCTGACCTCATTACGATTACGTTGTGGCTTATATAAAGCCAGAGTTTGGCAATTAGTGCAAGTTGACTGAGAAAATGACAAGTAAATATGGCTTGGCCTTAGTTCAAAGTCCAATTAAAGTTAAATTAATTTCACCACTGACTTGGCCATCATCAATATTTGCACACATTGATTGAGTTAACACTTCTTTGGGCAAGTTGCAAAATTTGCTCGTTCTTGGCCAGGGCAAAGTTGGCAAAAGGTTGGCCAAGGGATTTGCCTTTTGGACATAAGCCAACAAATCGGACAGCTACAAAATTTACTCATAATTTCTAAACGTTGGCAAGAGCCACGAACAAGAGACAGAAACAGAGGGCAAAAGCAAAATCTGACTAGAAAGGACACAGAAAACTTTCACATTAGTAATTAATAAAGTAAGAGCAGGAGAGAAAGAAGAGATGGATATGGGGACTGAGGGATTAACTGGCCAAGAAAACTTTTTGCCTCACAATCAGATAATTTTAGTTGTAGCCAAAATTGTTCCCGGAAGATGGAACAGCTCATGTAAATTAAATTACAAGCAACCAGTCAGGACAAAAGGCATTCGCATCGCTGCTTTTAATGAACACCGAAACTGAATTGAATGACAAAACGGGAAAACTGAAATGAGGAAAATTATAATGAGAGTTCTTTGGAAAGCTGGGTGGCAACTCAATGACTGTGTTGGGTTGTCTTGCATTCAAGTTCCTTTTTTGGTCGAGGACTATCCAAATATACTATATATATTGTATATATCTGTTCGTTGAGCTGTCGTCATGATGTTAATTGCATGTACAACAACACACAGTCTGGACCTGAAGCTGGAGGCTGGCTCTCCGACTCGTTCGCATTCAGGGACTGATGCGCTTTTTCTTTGGCCCACACTCACAATCAACCTCACAGGTACTAGTGTGTGTGTATGTGTGTATCTGCATGGATATCAGTCGTGGACGAACTGACAAGCAATGAGAATTGGTTTCGACATACATACAATTTACATAATTGAAGTGAGCGAGTGAAATTGCAGCGCATGTAAAATGAGAATTTTCCCTTTCAAGCGAAAAACATCATTTTCCCACACACGCACATAGACACACACACAATGAAAAGGGTGTTGCTATTGCACTTGCATGCAAATAAAGACGTTGCACAGTTATGGAAAGAACATGAGCAGCATTCGAACGAACGAACGTCTGTTATGGATTGCAGTCAAAATTGATTTTACCCTTTAACGAAATCGAGTTGGCGTTGCGTTAATAACCAAATTATGTGTAAACAATATTATGTGGCAGCAAAAATATTCAAGTGAATCAAGCACAGGCAACATGTTGCAGTAAACACAAACAAAAGATATTCAATGAAGCACATTTCACTTACTAAAATATTTTATAAATTTGTCTTTCTGTCTATAAAAGATATAGATGTGTATCAAGAAATCAATTTAGAACTTTAATAAATGTTTTAGCAGTTTCAAGATTATTATTACTATCGCATTTTGCAAAGTAACCAAAATCCGATTTTGGGAGAGAATAAATTGATATTGGTATTACTAACTACTTGAACAGTTTTATGAAAATTCCTTAAAATCTTTTAAGGTAACTGAAGGGTTCTGGGTCTCTTGATATGTGGAGTGAGTTAAACTTTTTCTTATATTCATTTCTTTTTTTTTTCGTTTTTCTCTTGTTTTGTTTTGTGTTTGCGCATTTATTGCAGTTTGCAAAACTTTTATCTTATCAAATATTAACAAGTTTTGGAAATTTGCATTTCTCACATTTAACAACAGCATGGAGAGATGCTACACATTTTCACAATGGCAACAAAGGGACAACAACAATAAAAGCAATAACAACAACAAGACATGCGCATAAGTTTTTGCCATTTGCGGCCATTTGTAAAAATGTTTTTACGCCACTTTAGCGTCAAATTCGATAGAAACTTTTACAACATCTCAACAGCTGGGGTCCCTACAAATTGCCAGGTTATATTTGTTACTTTTGTCCTTAATAGTCATTTCATCGGTACATATATATATATATATATATATACATATATACACTATGTTGCTGCAATCGCTGCCTGTTGCTGAATTACATTATAGGCCAAGGATCCTGCAAACGAAGGTTTTTTCACTTCTCTTTTTGTCTTCCCAACCACATAAATCACTTGCAACACAAGCAACTTTTGCTGCATTCAATTTGCATAACTTTTGCCACTTTGCTTTAAAAGAAATTTGCTGCATTAAAGATTGCTCAAGTTTTATGGCAAATTGGTAGTTAGCCAACTTCCATTTTACTTTATTACAAAGCGCTGACAAGCAACAAATGTTTACGGAAATCTGAGGAAATCTGGATGGAAATGCATTTGCTATTAAGAATCCAATGAAGATCATGCATAGGGGGGAGAAGCAAGGCAAACTTAATTTGAATTTTCGCCATCCTTCTTCTAACCCTATTGGTAGACTTCAATAAATTGCAATACCATTAATCCTTTTAAGCAAGCAAAACGTGACAGGAACCGCTCACGAGCAGGAAGCAAACGATTCCTTACACAAATGACTTCAATTTCCATTTGTGTGTATTTTTTGTTTGCATTCTCCATTTGGATGAGGAAAAAGGTGGGGGGAGGCAAGCAAATGGGTAAACAATTTTCTACACCAAACGTATTTCGAAAATTGATTATCATCAGCACTCCACATGATGTGTGGATAAACACACCCACTCACCCACACGTGCACTCATTGTGGTTAGTTAGACGGGCAACAAAAAAGCGAAAATAAAAGCTCAATATTGAAGAGAAATTGTCCGTATTTACATATTATACGAGATTTGTTTGAAATTAAACCGAAATTAGAAATTGGGTTTGAAAAACTTTAGATATACCTATTTAGCCTCAGTTTAAAAGTTTATATTCTTAGATTAGCAAAAACTCTTTCAACAGTTATCCAATAATAAGTGAAGATTAATATCTGCAACGCTTACAATTAAAATCTATTTATTGATATATAAATAATTATAAATTTACTAATAGACGAGGCCTCGTAAATGTCATTAATTGTCTGCTGAATGAGCCAAAATATATGCCTATATAAAAACTCAACATGAAGCAGCAACAAATTGCCACAAATCATTTAACAATCTCATAATTTAAGCCATTGTCATTATTTTAATGATAAAACCAGAATAAAGCAGCGGAAAAGCGTATTAAAATTAATTATGTATTTCATTACAAAACAGAAAAAAAAACAGGAACCAAATGCTTTTTCTACTCATTTCATTATCTTTTGTTGTGTCAGTAACAAAATGAAATTCATAAATACAAAAAGCGAAGGAAAAAAATGGGGGAAAAAAGAGGTAAAGAAATCAGATCAACATTAATAGAAGAGAAAAAAAATTAATCGTTTATCTAAAGCTGAACAGAGGAACAAAAAATGGAAATAACACTATTTAAACTATTTTTTATTTTATCAAAAATCTTTAAAATTTATGCTTTTCTATTAAATGACAATATTTCTTAAATAAATTTAAGAATTAATTAATTAATTTTTATATACACTTAAAAAGAATATAAATAATTAAATAAACTTTGTATGCCGTTGAAAATATACGATATCAGTTTTTAAGACTTTGTTTATCACAAATTTTAAAAAATCCTTTTAGCGGATTAAATGGATTATTAAAACAGGAAGAAAACGCAAATCTTTTCTTTTTGTCTTTCAATAGAATGAAGCAAATCGTCCCTGCCAACACTGAGTATACTCTGTATATCGTATAGGCAGTTGATGCTGAACAAGAATATATATTTCTTACTTTACTCTCAGCAAGGGAGGTAAAATACTGACAGTCGGTGAAAGCTGTCAAAAATGTAGCGAACTGTGGCTTTCATATATGGAAACAACGAAATATATACGACACTAACAAAACAAAAAATTTCGCAGGTCAACATTTTTCCATTTAACTTATAGTATTTACAAAAATTTCATCCATTTTTATGTTTTGGATTCCATGGGTATACTGGAAGATTCTTTTTGAATTCAGAAATATTCATTATGTGTGAAGGATCACCTTGACGACCAATAAAGTCTAATTTTATTTTGTCTCCAATTTGTTCAAATAACAATTGCTCATCCGAAATGTTCGTTTGGACTTCCTCCAATAGTTCGGATAATACGCCTGGTCGTCTTTCGAGATGAACTAAACTTTCCCTTCCAGCAACTGCTTCCGAAATTGTTTGTGTTGGTAACCTTTTTGGACGCGTACTTCTTCCCACTACCTGTACAGACAGTTTTCGAAAATTACTTTTATCATATTCATGTAAAAAATCAAGTACATGTTGCTTAGATAACCCACGAAGGGTTTGAATTTGCATTTCGGCATGATTAAAAAAGTATTCCATGGTAATAATTTCATCCCAGTTTCGGTTTACCTCATCATTCAAGCTGGTGTCCCCCAATCTTTTGCTACTTATGAGAGTCTCAAGCACTTCATTAAATTCTTGGTCAGTAAGTTGCGATATTATTTCAGGCATACTTGCTCTAAATGCTTCGATACGTTGCTCGACAAATTCAGCCCTATGATTGGTCTCTTGAGTATTAATAGTAATAACATATGCTATTACACCATAGCCAACGCGTTGATATATAGCTAAACTGTAACTTAGCTGCTCTAGAGTCCGTAATTGATTGAAATATGGTTCTTCTACAATTAGTTCTACTAAATCCATTAAACATTCAATCGTTAAACTGTTGGGACCTAGTTGATAGTAATTCGTGATAACAGTATTGGTATCATCCTCATTTAAAGCTTTAACGCGTAAAAAATAAGATCCCAGTGGTAACTGAACTACACTTTTATCCATAGATGATAAGGATTCAATTTTTTGGCTATTAAATCTAGACATTACTTTGTATAATATTATATGCGCCTGTTCATCTTTAAAATTACCCTGAAAAAGTGCTTGAATATACATCTTCTTATAGAAAGTGTTCTTAAAATTTTCCAAATCATCCAAGGTAATATTATCTATTGACTCATATTTTTCTAGCATGCTGAAATGCTGATTATCCAATAAGCTCAATCGTAGATCTAGGTTCAACGACTTTCCGTTTACTAGAGCGTTAAAAAGCTGCCTTTTTTTGAGTTCCTTAAACGAAATCACCTGAGATGGAACTAGTTCAAGATTTTGCATCACATTAACGATTATTTCCACAATTAAAGGAAGTTTCTGGCTGTATCCACTAGCACTTAGCATTAGTCCTTTCTTTCCCATATAAAGACTATACGTAAGGCCGGCTAGTAGTGCTGGATACAATTGTTCAACTATGCTAAATTCCACTAAATACGTAAATAATACCCCAAGCATATAACTTTTGGGATTTTGTTGTACGACTGGTGTAATAAAATAAAGGTTAATACAGGCATCGGGTAGCTGAAATTTGTCATCTTGCCGAAACCACATTTCGCAAAGATCATTTTTTAACAACAGTTTGGGTCGCCGGGGAATATGTGGTTTACCAGACTGAAGCCAATGCAACGTAAAATCAGTCGCTATAAAAGGATTTGCTTGAGGTATGTCTAGCTCGTTCAAGGTTTGAGGATCATTCCACATGGCTAACCATTTCGAAGGCATTGGGATTGTGGTAAATCTTGTACCAAACCAATGTTCCCGTTGATCATATTCAAAATCTTCATAGGGTATATGTGAAGATATCATAATATTGAAATTAAATGCATTCAAATGCTGTTTGATAAGTTGTAAAGCTGCTTCATCATATTCAAAATATAGCTGTGATCCAGTAAGCACATCCTTAGGTGGTAAGTATCGAATACTTTCCACAATATTTTGCACATTATCCAAAGGAGGTAACTCAAACTGAAATCTAAAATTGTTAGCTGTGATTTGTTGAAGTTCTTTGTAACTAGATAGCAAATCATTATTGCCATTTAACAATTTTATCCAAGCAAATGTGACGCTTATAACCTCATCTAGATGTTCAAAACCATCATCAGTTAGATAGATACATAAATTAAATAATGAATATATTGAATTTGACTCAAAACTGCTACCACCAATTCCTGCCGTTACGCTCATACACCACAAACGTCGGCGAAGATAAGAGCACAAGCTACCAACACCTTCGTACCCAATTAGATGTGAGGTAAATCCATCTGGTTTGCTGCGATAATAAAGTTTCATCGGCGGCAATACCCAAGTTAATTCGAGTTTACAAACATCTTCTACTGGCTGCACCAAAAACACTTCACGAAAAAACTGTTCACGAAAAGCATCTTTATAATTAAATTGTTTAATATCTACTTTCTTTTCATTACTGTTCGGTATATCTGCACAATGTCGTAGAAGAAGTTCTTCTAACTGATCTAAAGAAAGTCTTGATTGAAGGCATATAATCATCCTATTTGAGCAATAGTATCTTTGCCAAAACTCTCGAAGCGCCTTGAGTAACATATTCTCAACAACATTCTCCTTTAAGGATTTAAGATTTCCCCACATAAATGTTTTTTGCGGATACCCGTCATTAGCAAAACTAGCTAATATCTGATCACGCCGTACCTCATCCCTCATATAAGTTTGTTCAAACTCGGATTGAACAGATAGAAGTTCTCGGGCCATCGCATCTGGCATTATAAGAGGCGCCTTTATTAAGTTCATAAAGATATCCAAACTTTTGTCGAGATGCGCCTCTTCAACTTCAAAGAAAAATGTTGTCTCTTCACTATCCGTATGGGCGTTACAAAAGCCTCCATTTTTAGTTACATACGCATCAAACGTATTTTCCACTGGATACTTTACAGATCCCATAAACACCATGTGCTCTAAAAAATGTGCCAATCCCTGATATTGTCGCGGTTCATTAAACGATCCAACTCCAACTAGTACCGCACAAGCAGCCAGCTTTCCGTGAAAGTGTTCTAATGAAGCTTTCGAACTTTCACTAATGGATTGAGATATTTGAGACTGTACTGAATCCCTATGAAGTGTATTTGTTTCATCTATAGTTTGCTCAGATATTAACATGGCTCTTAGTCCATTAGATAAACTGAGTGCACGATAAAGTTTTTTATCTCCTTCAGATTTATCAGGGGGCTCATGATAAGTTATATTAACATCAATCATAGAACTTATCTCAGCCCTTGGCTGGATATTTAACCATTTTTGTAGCTGTTTGCTGATTTTCTTTAAGACAAATCGTGGTTTAAAGCACATCCTATGTGACATCGAACCATTTATTGTCGTTAAATTGTATAACAAAAAATTTCACATTAAACCAAAATATTATTTATTACTTGACAATAAAATCTTACTTGTTTCATATTTAAAGTATATAAGGTTTATACACTTTCAGATGACATAAAAATTACAATGTTCTTCTGGATCTTTCTTTATTTCTTAAATAATATTTCAGGTTAATTCTTTTATATACCAAGTTCACAGATGGACAGATGGATAAGTCCCAATATACTTGGATTAAGAATATATTTAAACTTTATATATATATGTATATATATACTTTATAATACAAAACTAAAATTAAATAAAACCAAAATCATAAAAATTTATTCCAATTTTTTTACGACTGTAATAAAGTTTCATTTCTTTCAGTGTGTGTTATGTAAAAAATGACATAATTCAATTAGAAAGCATTCAAGTTAATGAAATTATGCCAAAGCCAGGAATAGGTGGCAATTAATTGAACGATGTGTCTCGGCAGTAATAGAAGCAGTAGAAGCTTTGATTACCACACCAGAAGGACGTTCATTTCGCACGGTTGGGCATAATCAAGAAATACAATACGAATACAAGCGGAAATAACTACTCATTAAGCGCGATGGCCACGTAAACTGCCAACTGCAACTTGCACACACCATGACGGTAATAGAAATCATTACAATAAAACTAAATGGCCCTCAAAGCAACAGCCAACAAACGGCCAATGGCCAAGAAAATAGAAAGAAAGAAAGTCATTTGGCTGCCACCACCAAAAAAAAAAAAGTTAAACAAAAAAAAACGAGTGCAGACAAATGGCAGACACGTCCCAAAAACCAACTAAGCTAACCCAAGACGATGGCTTTTGCTCTGGCAATGGCCCAGGCAGACAATCAAAATCCATTTGAGTCGGAAATGAGCGAAATCAACAATGACCCTGCCTAAGCCTCTCACCATCACCTTCACTGCTCATCCATTCTGATCCATATTTTGAGACTAAGTAGACAAAATTCAGCTGCAGCAGGCGCCTTCATAATTTGACTGACACTACATACATACATATACATATATACATACATACATATATAAAATATACTTTGTGTGGGGATCTCTATGAGCAGCGACATTTTTGTGGTTGGATATTTGGCAAATAGCAAAAGCCTTCACAATGGCTTTAAAATAATTACGATACAGACACCTAGAAAAGATGGCAAGACAAGTCAAGGCAAGGCTTGATACTGGGTGTTCTATTACAGCGACTTGAGCGCATTCCACAGCTTCTTTGGCATGCAAGTAAAATATGTTTTGATATTAAATTGTTGTCGGCACGCCCGAACACACACACACACACAAAGTCTTGTGGCACGTGCAGCTCACGACGCATAATAATTGCCGGTTGATAGCATGGTCTGCGTATCCTTTTTGCTGACGCAAGGCCACAAGGATGTCGAGTGTATTGGTAAAGCAAGGCGTGGCAGAAGGCAACCGCTTAGCTGAGTCGTGCACAGCAAACTGAATTCCAAAAAGGCAAAAATGGAATTTTTATTGCAAATTGCGAAATTTTAACTAAAAAACACAACGAACAATGGCCACACAACGCATACTCGAGGCTTTTCTTTACCAAAGGTCGACAGATTTTCATTGTCAGTGGGCCAATGTTGTGTAAAGAAAGTCCCACTCTCTCATACCACTATAATCAATAGATTCCTCCTTTGTTTACCCCCTTCATTTCAAGTCAATTGTTTTTTTTTTACTTTGTATTTAATGGAAAGATTCACTTTAAAGCGCCTGAAACTTATTTCATGTGTTTGACATTTCAAATAAGCGTGTTACTATAAAATTTCTTAGTTTACGGTCATTAAGTTTGCACTACCTTTTCTCCCTCTTCTAAAGGTAAAGGTAATAAAACTCTTTCTTATTTCAAAGCAAACCAAAATCTGGGTCAGAAGTAGACCAAAAGAAGCAAAAAGAAGGAAGAAATGAACGAAAGCCGGAAGCAAATCATTGAAATGTTCCATTTCCTCAATTTGTGGTTGAGCAAAAAGAAAAAAATAAAAGTTAGTAAAACAAAATCATTTTTAGGCCAAAACAAAATGGACTGCAAAAGGAAAAAAAAATACAAGAAATATCAAGTAGCACAAAGAGAGTTTGAAAAAAAGAAAGAGAAATTTTAGATTATGTGGAAGAAAAAATTGAAAGATTGCATTTGAAAATGCAAATAGCTTTAAGGAAATGCATTGTCAAAGGTAAATCCTCAGCTTAATGTGAATGAGATGGTAAGTTCACTATCTATCCTTCTTACTCTGTAGCAGCCACGCCCCCCAAATTACAGCATAATGATTGAGTCAGCGAAAATATATTTACGAGCCATAAGAGATTTAGTCAGCAGCTTCATTTTGAGAACATTTTCAAGTCCTTTCAATCTTCGGCACGTTCAAGTGCAGCCATTAAATAACTTTTGCTTGAGTGCATCAAAAAATTTGGCTGAAATTAAAGACGACAAATCACGAAATCGACAAATTGGTCAAAACAAGTGGAAAATCATAAATTATGGTGTGAGAAAAAAGCAAAAAAAATATTGAAAAAGAAAACGGAAAGCCAAACGTGGCCAAAAGCAATGCTGGTGATGCTGGCTTTTATGATGTGTGTGTGTGTGTGTGTATGCGTGTGAGTGTGTATGATTTTTGTCCCAATTCGGTTTTTCGCTTTTCCTTCAAATTATCCCGATTGATTAGAGGAGCCTTATTTGAGTATTGATTTAGTGATGCTGATATATCACGTATACGCCCTGTCCTCTTTTGCTCTCCGCATTCCTGCCATAGCATTTTCTTATACTCACTGCGGGCGACTATGGGTCGTCCTCATCCGTTGAGCTTTTCCACATGACTGATTTTGTATACCTGTTACCGTTTCACTAAAGACTTCCGTTTAGTTATACGCTTTTACAGTTATGAGATCTTCCGTTTGTTGTAATTTTCATGTTTTCGCAAAACTAAGCAGACAAACTTTCTCCATTTCGAAATGAAAGTGCTTTGAAGAAGTTGTGACGAATTAAAACTAAAAACTTTCAGTTTAAACATGAACACATTTAAATGCTTGCCAGTTAAAGGTCTTAAAAATTAACTTCTGTATGGAATATTTACATTTGAAAGGCACCTTAGTTAAATGTATAAACAAAGTTACATAAGGTATATTCTATTTACACATGACAAATAATTGTTTGCACTGGACTTATAAATATTACGACTTTTACAAAGAGTTATAGATTAGTAGATTTAAAAAATATGCAGTTTCTCAATTATTATTTTTATTATGATAGCAAAAAATTTATTAATGGCAAAACAGACTTAAAAGTCTTAATTCTTAATAATTATAATAAAATCAATCATATATTAACAACAATAAAATAAGGGTCAATAAAATACATTAATTTGAATTATTGAATTACCATATTGAATCTCCGCATAAATCTAATCTAAAACTGAACAATACATTATGTATTATTATGAATATTATGGACAGTAAATTGTTAGTTACCCTAAGATTTCCCGGTATATTCAAAAAGGGTTTCATTTGCCCTTTCTATTGTGACTGAGGCATTGTTCTTAATAGCCTCTTGACATTTGATAAAATTTCTTTTATTTTCGTTTGTTTCCCTTGGGGGCTCCTTGAAATATTGGCGATATGCGACACCCTCAATGTGATTTCTCTTTGATGCCTCAGGTCCAAGATATATCGTTCGTTTTTCTTTTTTACTTTTTGCGTTAATTTTCAGTTGGCGAACCAAATACGTTTGATGGTCATTGAACAAAGAGGAGAATAAGATGCCAAGAACTTCGTTTATGCAGGCAGCGCATTAAATTGAATTTTAAATTAAGATTGATTTTTGCGCCCGTCCCGCAAAGAAAGGCAAAAAAAAAAAAGACAAAAAAGGAAAAGCTAAAACCACTTGCCAAACGGGAGCCAACAAAAAATAAAATAAAATGAAAAGAAAAAAGTTAAAAACAAATGCCGCCCATTGTAATTAGAGACAATGGAAATGATCCCTGGTGACTGTGACTGCAGTGCGACCCTTTTTTTTGTTATGTTTTGGTTGGCCCTTTGCTCCTCCAAAATTAATTCAAACGCTTGAAAAAAACACAAATAATTAAAATTAATTATGTGGAAAATATTCAATAAGTTGGAAATTATGCAAACGAGCGCAAAGTAAACGCCCCCAAGATAAGACTAAGTGCAATTCCTTTTATGGGTGACCAAAAATAGACCTTCTACTTAACATTGATGGATGCGAACGGTTGGGCAAATGGGTAATGAGACAATTGGACGATTGGATAGATTGAAAATGCCAGGCAATTGTCATGCGCTCAATAACCGAAATATTTTCGAATATTTCGAAACAACAACAAGCAGGTAGAACACTATCATGAGAATGGGAACAGCATTCAAATTCTCATTCGGTTCGTACTGAATGGTTCTTCGGGACAAAAAAAAAACTGGCAACAATTTCCGGCATTTCGTATATAAACTGAAAATTTTCCCTGGCCAGTGTTCAGTTTTTCCGCTTCGCTTCGTCAGCAACTCGGTCTACGGTACGGTTCGTTGGCCCACAGCGCTTTTCTCGTCAAAGTAGCACAGATTACTTAAAAATACTAACAACAGCAACAGCACCAAGAAATATATGTATATATATATATATGTATATAAAGACCTAAGAACCAACGCAAAAACTTTGCAAATATTCAAATAGCCAAGAGGCCTATAGTCTGTACCATAACAGTTTTTGCCATTGCTGCTGCTGCATCATTTTCCTTCTGTTCGCCGCGTGAAAAACATGAAATTGAAAATCAATTTGACGTTCCTCGGTACGGCATTTGTCTGTCTGCTGTCCATCATTCTATTGACACTGACAAGGGAAACTATGGCAAACTATGAGGGAAATTGCAAAGAGCTGAGTAAGTCCACGTGCAGTGCGGTATACATATATATAAAACTATACCAATTTCCACTGCAGTCCAGTGTCTTTAATCGAAAAAATTGATTAAAATAATAATTGTGATGAAATGAACAGTGAATACTTCTACTTGCATAATCCAATATTGTATTAACTCCTAATGATTGAATGGCTACTAAATACTTAGCCAACCACGATAAGCTTTCTTACACTCGGAGAAAAATTGTTTTAACTGATGAGAATTTTGTTAAGTACTTTACCATGGAAGGCAAAATATACAAAAATATATAATATATAATTAGGAAAAATAAGAAAATAATGAATTAAATATTTTTAGACTGTGCTTTTTTGTTGACTCTGTTGTATAAAAATTCAGTAATAAAGAGAAAAACTAAAAAAGCCGGCTGAATACGTTTATACAGAAGATTGTATACCCTTAAAACTGTTTTAATATTCGATACAGCCACGTAATTTTA
The DNA here is from genome assembly GCA_037075365.1 of Drosophila emarginata. Lineage (NCBI taxonomy): Eukaryota > Metazoa > Arthropoda > Insecta > Diptera > Drosophilidae > Drosophila > Drosophila emarginata. The sequence goes on along the minus strand of JBAMCD010000221.1, from coordinate 13,457,083 downwards.
GCAGTTAATTTGATTTGGTTTTGATTAAATTAAATAACATTATAATGAATACAAAAAATCAAGTGGCAATAAAAAAAAAATCTATTTTATACTAAAACAATTTTTATACCGATTGTTCCTCTGAAAGCTTTCTAATTTATTCAACCGGTTGTATAAAACGTCATAAAAGTTTATATATCAATCGATAATAGCCTTAAATCACACAAATAATTTTCTATAATTAAGTGTAACTGTTTTTAAAAACAAAGAAGTCTTTTTTACATTTTTAATATAATTTATTAGTAAGTGACAAAGGAATGTCGCTCAGTGTATTAATACAAAAATGTGAAATAGAAACAATTCCCGCCCGCATACAATTGAGCAGTTTTCAAATGAAATCTTTGTACATTTTCTATTTTCTCTCTTATGACAACAATGTGGCCAGTGAATTATGAAATATTCTGTCAAAGAAATTGATGCGTAATGTCCCATTCCAATTCGTGGATGCCTTAAGGCATATAAACAAAAATTTAATTGCACTAAATGAGGCCAACTGGAGTGAAGGGGAAAGACAAAGAAAAACAAAGAAAGATAATAATGAATTTTTAATGACCCATTTCTAAAAATCGATTAACCAGTTAATTTAAGCTATATATGTATTTGTATAAGTATATATGTATGTATAAATCTATATATATTTTCAGATAATGTGAATTGCTATGTCGGACGCAATGAGGGCAACTATTGCAATAGCAAAGACCAAACCAAAGCTGTAACTCGATGGTATCATGACAAGGGCATTTGCCGACAATTCACCTACAAAGGATGTAATGGAAATCGCAATCGTTTTTGTACAAAGGAAGGATGTGAGCTGCGTTGCGGTGACAATTAAAATATGGAAAACTTATACACATACATATATGTATATATACATTTATTTATATATATATAAAGAGAGAAGAACGTCCTAGCTGATAAGTTTGTATGTTTAGGCTAAGAAAATACAGACAGCCAAGTGCTTAAGTGTTTCACCTTTGATCAATCAGATAATTCTTCTTTTCTGGCATTATTTTTGTTTTTTGCATTTTTCTTTAACTAAATGGGCAAACAAAAATAGATAGCCAGTCAAATGTTGTAAAGCTGTCACTTAGCCCAATGCCAGGGACAAATGAAATACGAACAAACAAAAAAAAATCTGCTGCAAACGAGTAAAAACTGTCAGCATATCAGATGGCCTCTTGACATGCCCATGACAATGTCGCCAAGACTATGACTCCTACCGCCCCCGGGGCTTTTAGCGGTGACGCACTGGCACTAGCTTTAACACTGGGACTGGACAGCATCCACATTCATGCATATATCCATACCAGCCGGCGCGTGTCGGAGCAAATGTCACATCAAAAGGCTGTCATTGATGGCCTTTTTTCTGTAGATATCAACTTACGGCTAATTAAAATACTAACTTTGGCTGACCAAAACGCAAATAAGTAAGTGAAAATACGTTAGGCATTTACCTGTTGACTGAAGAGATTATGCAAAAGTAAAGGATAGAAAATGTTAGATGGGATATACCATTAATTGCACTGCCACTTTGCAGTATGGCGACTTTGACAGGTATTTGTTTAAGCTTTCACAAATGTGAGTGATTGAGAGATGTGTGTGTGTGTGTGTGTGTGTGTGTGTGTGTGTTTGTGTGGGTAAGCTAAGGGGGATTGTTGGACATTCAGTTGATTCTTGCGCACAAACAAATGCCAATCAAATGCATAACAGCATCGACGAGAGCCATGGGAACATGACACGTCGTTGACGGCAGCACATTAATCTCCTCTAATGACAGGGGGCATAGAAAAAGAGATAGAGAGAGAGAGAGAGAGAGGAAGAGAGAAAACAAAATACACAAACGGCCAGGACTCACTTAAACTATGACAAATTTTTTAATACACTTTACAAAATATTTCCTCTTTTAATAACTAATTTACTTACTTGAATTACAATTTAATCAAATATACATTTTCAAATAAGTTCACTTATTCAAAACTAATTTAATGCCTAATTATATAAACTCTTGTTCATAAAGTGTATAAAAAAACAAAGGAAAACAATTCCCTCATTGTGTCATGTGGTAAAAACTTCCATTTCAATGTGGGGCAATTTTCAATTTAAAACTCACCTGCTACGCACAATTTTGACAGCATTCGGGCTCGAAGGAAAAAATTCGCAAAAAAAGAAAATAGAAAGAACACAGCAAAAAAAAAGAAAGAAAGAAAAAAAAATTCATTGGAAGTGGAAAATTTTCTGACAATTTGCATGAAATTAGTTTGTGTCCAAGACTCTAATTGGGAATTTGAAACGCTCTGCTGCCAGATGAAAATATTTTTAATTTTCTCTTTTATTGGCAATACTTGAAAATTGGGTCACCATTTGGCATTAGCTTTGCCATAAAAAAAATGCGATTCACGGTCATAATAAAAAATTTTAAACTCTTAAAATTTGAAAATCTCAGCAAGCATTAAATGCATGTACAATAATTTGATTATTCATCACATTTTCTTTTTACGTTTAACGACTCAATTGAGTTTTATGTGACCGGAAAGTGGGCCCACGTGGGTGTCGACCATGTCAATATGCGAGTGATACAGAAAGTTTTGCCAAAGACATGATACAAACTCCAACCTCCGACCTTTGAATTTCAACACCATTTGGGCCATTTGTGTGCGTGTTTCCGTTTGATTAGGCCAAGAGGTCGCAAAAACAAAGTTGCAGCAACTTCATAAAAATGACACCGTACGTACAAAAAAAAAACACAAAGTTTCTATTATAATGATAAGCCGCACAGGATATTTTCGAATAACGAAAAAAAATACATAAAAAAAATAAATAATTGAAACTTTCTCAGTCATTTGACGTAGCACAGAGAAGAATGCAATGTAAAACGTTTTTGGTTAAATTGAAAATGGGTGAAAATGTTTTCCATTTGTTTCTATTGTTAAACAGGAAATTACGCCTTGGTCCAAAAAGAAAAAAGAAAAAATGGAAAACAAAAAGAAATTCATATAATACCAGAAATTGTTTTTGTTGCTCCACAATTCTGCACACACAAGAAGAAAAAAAGAATAAGTCTAAATGTAGAGCTTACCAATTCTCTCCCACTCTAATCCGTCTTGCATGTGTTCATATAAATTTTGTGTTTATTCAAGTGCATTTCCACTGTGTCGCACACACTCTCAGTGGCCATGCACCAATGTTTGTATTTCAGCTTTTCCTAGTGCCTGTGCCTGAGCCTGAATTCGCTTGGGGGCTTCATTTGTTGTTTAGCCCCAAGACCAAACCCCAATGCATTCCAGACTCAACTATTTTTCCGTTTAAATAATTTTGAGGTGCTTTTCTTTGGCTAAGCTTTAGTTATGTCTCTGAATTTGAGCTTTTTGAATTAAAATTCTTTTTCCAAACTCCAACAACTGAGAATAGTCATAGAAAAATAGAGAGTGAGAGGATGGTAAGTAAAAATGGCATGAAAATAAAATGAAAAGTTACTACGCAATTTATTGTCTTTCGACTTTGCAACGACTTACAGAAACTTTGTTTTCGGCTATGTTTTCCACCGATTTCACTTACCAACAACAAGGACCAGAAAAAAAAAGAAATAAAACAGAGAATCGAATCGAAAGAAAAGCAAAGTAAACTTAAACCCTTTGGCCAATTTCATTTCTTTTGCTACCCGTTGCCTGCTTTTGTATTTCCACACAAATTGGTTTCTCATTCTGCTTGATTTCATGCACAAACTGGTAAAGAAGAGTTTTCTAGATTTCTCAGGTGCCACATACATACACAAGCACAGACTCTCACACACACACACACACACACCTGCATTCCACCTAATCACCAAGCACCTGCTCTTTCAGGCCACTTGACTTGTTATCTGCACTTGGACATACACTTGTTGGCACTTTTTGAGTTTCTCAACCCTCAATCTTCATCACTATCTCCCTCCCTCTCTCTCTCTCTCTCTCACTCTCACTCTGTGTCTCTCCAAAGACAGTTTTACTTATCTAGCTGAAATTTTGTGATTTTTGTCGCAATCAAAATGTGTGTGTGACAACTGAGTGAAGAAAAACCAACAACAAGTACACAAAAACTGAAGCAAACTGCATCAGCCAGAATTTCGGCTTGAGAGAGTGTTGCAATATGTCTCCTCCCCCATGCTATTGTATTGACAGGGGGGTATGAAAAGGGAAGGGAAAGGGGTGGAGATGTACTTGTTGTCTTCTCATGTTACACGCATGTTAGCAGAGCTTATGTAGAGTGCTCAGTGAAGGATTGGGTTAGGGTTGGGAAAGGGATCAACTCTCAAGTGGAATTTTCAAGGGGATGTGGCCACCACAAAACAAATTGGGATGAGCTAGAGTAGTTTCGTAGTCGTTATATATACATAGTAGATAATTTTAAAATAACACTGCAACAGCTGGTATTTTTATGAGCAAAACTGCCAAGTCATTTGGATAATTGAGAAAAAGAAAACGCAAAAGTCTTAAAAAGCAAAAGTAAACGAAAGTGTCTCGAAATTATTTCATAAATTAAACTTAAACATGAATTGTATTAAAATACTTTAACGAGCTTGAAAACTCATTTAATAATTTTAATTGCGTTGTATTTGGTTATGTTAAATAATGTGACAAGTTTGGAATCCGGTAAATTGAAGTTGCTAAATAATATATTTTTTTTCTTTTAAAAAGTGTTTTTATACAGCAAAAGGCTTTTGAATTAATTTTTAATAGAATTATTATTAATTAGTTAATTATTATATTATCGTACAAGCAAAGATTTTTGCTTTCTAAGACTGTTGGTCACGTTTTCCGTGGTTATAATCGGGTTGTAATTAATAAAGATTTATATATATATATTTTAAGGATACGCTTACTCACTCATTAAGGGACACTTGAAGGCATCCACTATGTATTCTAGTTGACAGCAGTTACAGAAGCTTGAGTTGCATAGATATAAATTAAAATATTTATAAGAGAGTCACGCATATTAAATTAAATATGAACCTACTCCAAATAACATCAACATGCTATTTCTATTTAAATTTCGCCTTGGGGCCATTGCTGCACGTAGAAGATAAAAATATATATATGTATGTATATACATATAAGTGTGTGTGTATGTGTGTTTTGTATGTATATGTTTGTATGAAATGAACAAAATGGAAGGTATACGTGTGCAGTTCAGTGGGTAAGCTAGGGGCGTGTCTATAAACATATTGCTGACAGAGAGTTAAGCAAGAGCTTTTGGCTCAGACGCAGGCAAACTGAAGGAATGAATAACTGAATGAATGACTGAGTGAGTGAGTGAGTGAACGAATGCCTGATAATGCGTATGTATGTGTGAGTTAGTGTCAAGTCAGGGACATTTAGTAATTCCGCTGGCATATCAAGGACAACGTACTCATAAATACCAAAGGCAAATGCCGCACAACAGCAACAGCAACAAAAACTGCAGCAATGTCTTACCCACTCTGTTGCTTGTCGCTCTCTCTTTTTCTCTCTATCTGTCTCTTTCTCACCCAGTTTTTATTTCTCTTTCACACGTTCTGGAGTCATCATCAGTCTGTGCCTGTATTTGTATGTATGGAATTTTTAACTTCATTATTGAGTAGCCGAAGGAAGCCGGCAACCATTTGGCACTCTCCGCATCGCTGCTCGACCTTATCATCATTGTCTCTGGCTCACGATGAAGACGACGACAACGGCAAAAGGCACAATGGTATGCATACCTAATGCCCAATGATGTGCACACGGGACACTTGGAGTTGACTTCAACTTTGGCAAAAGTCCCCGCCGAACTTGTCGCTTAGTCTCTTGTCGCTCTTTGCATTCATTGTCACTGGCAGTTGTCAGTCACAGTGGATTGCCCCATTTCATCTCTAGTTGTGCAGGACATTTAAAAAACCATTTATCTCATTTGCTTGCTCCTCTTCCACTCTTTACATTTTATTTCCCTACCTCATATTCTTCTCTCTACTCTTCTTCTTAATTCAATCCAATTCAGCATTGTCTTGGCCCATAGATTCATTCGCTGTCTGTCCATGTTTTCTAATTTATTTGACTTTAGCACATTTTTACACTTTTTGTATAAGGTATCAAAAATGTATTATTAAGTTTGTAACAAATTGATCAAAAATTAAAAAGTTTCTATGTCAAAACTCTTTTTTAATAATTCCAAAAAAAAAAAGATTTTATTTAAGTTTTGATTTTCTTTTTCCCTTGGATTATACAAAAGCAAGTGAATAAATCTATTTACTGCAAGAGTATTTTGTATTCAAGATATAAAATGTTATTTCCGGTATTGTTGTTTGCTATTATTGTTACTGGTGTTTAGCTTCAGTCAACCTTAAAATGATATGCCACGCCCACATTGAGCTGTACAACTGTCAAGCGGGAAGCATTCAAGCGACTCTATTCGAAAAAATTGAAACAACTTGCGCGATTTATAGCTTTACCTAAACGAAAATTTTACATTTTATCAAAAAGGGCAAATCGTTGGCAGCGAAATTTACTCAATGCGCATTGAATTTATAGCATATATGTACTCTGTGTGTGTGTGTTAGTGAGTGTGGTGTGTATGTATAGCAAATACCAAGTTGCCAGTGCGTATGAGTGATATTTTTGTGGATGGCTGAGTGCTTAAAAATGAAATTTAATTAATTATATGCCACAGCAGAACGACTGCTGCTACCACTGACTGACTGTCTGACTTACTGGCTGGCCGGAGAAATTGCTTATTTTTTTTTTTTTTTTGTTGCGCCGCAATGTATACAATGATTTATGGCTGTTCTCTCACACACACACACGCGCCAAATGGGTAGAATTTTTTGTGGTGGGAAGGGGAGTTGTGGGCGGTGTGTTATGTTTCTTCTAGGCATCGCGATTTTGTCTGTTTTCTCGGTGCTTTGTGCAATTTTGATGCGACGCTAGCCCCGAAAAAGCGCAACATGAGAATTTATTTTGCTCACATTTGTCTTGTCGTCACACACACAAACACACACTCCAGCATACACACACTTTTACTTATGCACTCGCAATGGGAAAAGAGCAAAACATTATTAATAGTTCTGGTGGCGCCTGCAATATCCTGTCAAATTAATTTCAATTTAATTAAATTTTTTTCTGTTACTCCGACCAAGGGAAATAAAAGAAAAATGTCTGTCAAATAAATGTTAAAAAATTGACTCATTGCACGCTACGGGGGGGGGGGGAAGGAGAAAATGGGGCACCTTCCTCTCTCTTTCTAGCTCTCTAGCAAGTTAAATGGAATCACAGCTGCAAAGATATTTACAAGCATTTGTTTTGCAGCCGTGTGAGTGAGTGTTGGTGTATGTTAGTCTGTGTGTGTGTGTGTGTGTGTGTGTGTGTGCGTGAAATTCTCACGCTTGCCGCTAAAGTCATTTTTCCAACCTTCATTTCACCGCATTTTTTCCCCTTCTTTTTTCTCTTTCTCTCTTTGAACTTGCTTTTAGCCATTTGGCAGTAAAATAGTTGAACGTTGCTTTAGCTTCAGCTTCGGCATCAAGTTTGAGCAGCACTTTGAAAATGCGCTCATTTATCAATATGTCAGCTGTTGTATAACTATTAATGTTGCTCCGTTTCAAACCCGTGCCACATCCTGCAACCATCCATCGCCTTCTCCTGGCATGTGTAAGCAAAAAGCAGCCAAAAACTTAGAAAGCATCAAATGCGTTTTAACTAATTTTCAGCAATTCATTTTGATTCCATAGCCATGCATCGTAATGTATATGAAATGCATAAGCATTAATCAATCATATTTGACTGATTGGCCAAAAACAATCAAGACAGCAATTATTAAACTACATATAATGCCAATTATCAGGAATGCAATAAAATGAGCAAATATCCTTTATTCATTTTACATTACATACATTACAAAATTGTGAAATATTGCACTTTATTTAATATAAAATTGAGCAAATTAAAACGAAGAAATTTCATTTTTTGCAAAAAATAAAATAATGAAATGAAAAATTTTTGCATCAATTTATAAGAGTTTTACATGAGAACACACAATTTTCATTTCATTTTTATTAAAAGTAATAAAATTGCATTCACAAAAGTTATTTAATTGAGAAAAAGAATCTTTTTACAAGTTGTCTTAATTAAATAAAATAAACTTGTATAAATTTGTGAAATATATTTAAATAAAAGAAGTGATTGTGATATTAAATTTTTATCTCAACAATGAAATTTAAAGTTATAGCATAATAAAGGTTAACCAAAAATCTAATATAAAAACGAAATTGTTTTTTAAATTTAATTCAAAACAACTTAAAAGCAAATCTAGCCAATTAAAAGACTGTATGATATTTATTTAATTTATCTGAAATTACATAAGTAAACTTTTATACAATTTGTAACTAATTGAAATTGCTTCACTTTTTCAGATTTTTGGCTGCTTTGCCATATGGATTGACCCTTGCAATCGGAATATTAAATCACCAAATAAATCAAATATTGTGGCACATGTTGAGCCCTTTAATTCGATTGAATGACTTTAATAATTCATTTTACAATCAGTCCATGCAAAATAAATGCAAAACAAAATGAATGTACCTTTAAATGGATTATTTGGTTAATAGACCAAAAGCAAAGTCAAACTACCAACAGTACCAACAGAAAAAAAATAATTGTAAATAAAATATGTTTTTTTTTTTCCTTTTATGCATAAATGCAGTGTTGTCAACGAACCATATATAGAGTGGTGAATGAGAGGGATGGGGAGCGGAGCTACTGATTGTCGCGAGTTTGTCAATGTTGATGCTGGCTGGCATTTCATTTGATTGCAACAAATGGTGCGTCAGTGAAAGGGAGCAACAGCCGCAAGGAGCAGGAGGTGCTGGCATTTTCCTTCTATTTTTTTTTTGTTACTTTTACCCTACACATAGAAGGCTGAAAGGGTATATTGAAGGGACATATTCCTGAACAGCATCAACAGATCAGATGTTTAAGATAAAGTATGAAGGGTTTAACCTAACAGACAAGTAATAAACTATATTTATTAACTCACTATTTACAAAGGAAAATGTGTCGCTATTGAGTCCCCATAATCTCTTAGTTGGTAACAAGGTGGCACTTCTCTCACTACGATTCTTTCCCCTAGCTAAACATCGCTTAAACACTTACCGCAATGTAAGTATCAACCACAAGCTCCTACTGTGGGGGCCAACCACAACTGAGCCTTTCCGCGGTATCGGTTTTTAAGGTCATGTTCATTTGGTTGCAGGAAAATAACGGCAATAAGGTTTTACCTCTGCCGCTCCAATTAGCTACTAGTCAAACACTTTAGGGGACTCTGCGTGGGTCAACTCGATCGATGACTTCCGGTTTCTGGGCGGTTGAGCACTCCCCGTGGTTACTTTAAAATTCTCCGGTATAGATAATGAACTACCATTTTGCTGTCCATCAGTTTCGATAACTAAAAAATTATTTAAAATGTTTGAAACAACAGAGAGAAGCGGAGAGTAATTCAGCGAGACGACCTATAAGGATTAATTACTATATACCAATTTAATGGCCCCTGAATGTAATGAAATCCAAGGGTATACTAACTTCGATCTCTTTAATGTTAGGCCAGTACTCTGCTTTTTTCCCCCTTTTAATTTACATAGATACCACACATGCACATAGACACACACACACACACTCTAGCAGTCTCTTTTTCATATATGTATTCCCTATTTTTCTCTTTTGCGTTTGCCATTTTCTTGTCAAGCTCATCTGTGGACCAACACGAGCATAATGGCCGGGACAGGGGGTGGCACCGCGCTGTCATTCGTCTGAAGGCAACAAATACAAATTATGGCAAATGGGCGCAAATTTTAATGAAATTCAACAACAAAAAGCGAATGAAAAATGCACAAACATACACACACACTCACGCATACAGACAAAGAGCACACACATACAGTTATATACACAGATATAAACGCACGGCAAGATGTCGACGGCGAAATATTAAAAAGTCACTGACAGGCAAATAAGGACAGTCCCAACAAAATCCCCAACAGTTGACAGTCACTGGCACCACCATCCCCACCTCTACCACAATGATCATTATCTTTTACTTAATCTGCCGGATGCTTACCTAACATGTGCCAGTTATTCAAATTTTGAATTGGAATGACTATTCAAGTACCAGAAAAATATAAATATTTTGCCCTAGATATAATTTTTGAGTTTTTAACTTTCTATAAATTTTATTTACAATCGATATATTAAAAAAAGTTAGCAATAAAGTGGGAACCATAAACAAATCAAAAAACGTATTTTTTCGCTTACAGTTCAATTTTGTATTATTATTTAGAAATTACATTTCTTCTTCTATTGAATGTGAGTGTAAAAAAATAACCATCAATCAATCAATAGCACAGAGATCTATTAAAATAATTTAAAAGAAATTTTCTTAATGAATATCTTTATAAAAAGATGATAATTTAAAATGTATAAAGTTCTGCAAGAATACGTAAAACTCATTTAGTAAATGTAAATAACTTCAAGTCCATGTGGGTAAAATATGGAACTGCTATTTGTTAATTTTCTTTCTTCATTGTTTATTAATGAGCAACAAATGGCTGAACAGGTGGGGATTTGGAGTGTTATGGGGCAAATCAATTGACACCTCCCCAATATTCAATGGCCATTATGCTCGTGAATACATATTCATGCATAAATCAAATGGCAACATATCACATGGCGTATAACAGAATATGTGGCATTAATTCATGAGATTGTCTGTTATTGCCATTTCCGGTTTGCCACACAAACACACACACACAGACGGAGATAATGAAATAATGGTATGTATAAAGTCCATGTCATTAATATGTGAAACATAAGAAGAGTCAGACTATTTGATATTTTAAATTGACATTCATGAATTTTAAAATCAAATTAAACGATGTTCATGCAAAAGTATAATAAATAAAAGAAAATTTATATTTTCAATGCAAATTTCTTTGGGAATCTTGTCCCATTGCAACATTAATACCAAATGCCATTTCCATCAATTTTATATAGGCGCATATACAAAATGGATTAATGTTAGACCTATTCTTTTTCATTATTTTCCCGAGTCGTGCGTCCATAGTTTTAAAAATGCTTTTATATTGAACTAATGAATAAGTTAGGAATAACCAAGAAACAATGATTTCTCAAAGCAATCAATTTTATCTTTAGCGTTGAAGTTGCTGCTCTTACAAAAAACTAGAATACAAAAAGTAGTATGAAAACAATTATTTTAAAAACGCTTTTCCAAAAATTAGTAACGAAAAAATATATATGTGTATACGATATCCCCAGGAGGATTTCTTGTGTGTAAATGGACGAGTGTGTACATACGGAAATTTGTTTTTACATTGATGTTTGTTATTTTTATTAAAATGTCATATTGCAAGTAACCGGAATTAAAAACAAATATTTTGTTGTCAACAAAATTACAAAAATAACAATAAAAAATGCCAACACCAAAAACATTTAAAAAAAAAACGAAAAGAAAAATGAAGAAAACACAAAACACTCAGCAAGCTAAAATATTTGCCCAAACGCATATTTACTTCTCAAAAACAAAAAAAGAAAAAAAAAAAGAAAAGAGAAAAAGAAAGGCAAGCGAAATTGGTTGGCAAACAGCGGCAGAATAACGAAAATCGTTTGTCGAAATCAATTTCCTTTGGCTTTCTTTGGAGTCGGGAGAATTGAGCTGCACGGCTAAGAGGTCTGGGAGTTGTATGTTATGTGAAAATGCAGCCAACAAATCAAAATTAACAAACAGAAATCAGTGGGGTAAGTCGTTGCACAGCAGGAGAAAGCCAGCATGCAACATATGCCACAGAGGCAAACAACTCAAACATGGTGCCACCCAAGCATATAGTGCAAAAAGAAGGTTTGAACGAAATGAAAAGGCTTGGCATAAATAAAAACTTGTCGCAGATGCTTAATCAGCAAAAGAAATAAACAGAAAGTTGCATTGCCATGCGATAAAGGAAAAGTCGCCACAGGATATTTTCTATCAAAATTTCCCATGCCAATTTACGAGAATCTCAAAACTTACAACACATTGCATAAATTTTCGAGGAAGTCATGCATTTTAAAGGTGATGAATACTTAAATGGAATCCTCGGGGTAAATGCATTTAAATTAACCAGATGCCAGCAGATGAAAGATGCATTTGGCTGGACGAACAAATCAATTAAGTACACGCTTTGGGCAGACGGCTGCGGGCCAAAGGTCAACGCATGAAAGGCTCCACACCTGAAGCCAGGAGACAGAAACTGGGAAAATCTGTAAACTGAAACCTAACCGCAATGCAAATAATTCATGTTAAGTCCACGCACTGCATCAAAGGGATCTCACAGCAACACCCGCACTATCACTGAGATTTTGGTTTTCATGGCGTTTAACGACTGCAAAAGGACACCGCTTGCGGTTCTGGTCGTAATTTATGATTATAACCACCTCAAACTGCCCACCACTCAGCAGCCCTTACACACCACTGACACTGTGGCCTGTGTGCAATGCGGCGTATGCGTTATGTGGGGAGATTTGATGTTGACATTACTCAAATGTGATACATGGGAAAAGGGAGGAGGATGATGGGATGATGGTTTATATTTATGAAGGTGTCGCCGCTTTACGACTATTAAAGGATTTGGACCCAAGGATTAGGCAAAATTAATGTGATGGAATTTAAATCACAGATTAATGTTGTCGATTTTGGTGATTTCAATAAAAAATACTTGAAGCGAATAACAACTGCAAAAGTTTTTTCCCTCAAATCAAAATAAAACTTTTGCCAACCTCATCGATGAGCTGATAAGTGGCAATTGAACCGACACGTGTGTGTGTGTGTGTGTGTGTGTGTGTGAGTTTGTGTCTATTGTGGGTGTGAATTGCCAAAGTTGAAAAAGTTATTTGCATGTAAATTTGTTTGTTAAGATCACAAATGTAATACAAATAGCAGCAGAAATATACAACAAGAAAAAAAGGAGGAGAAAAACAGAAATGAGAAAATAGAAAAGAAAAGACCAACTTTAAACAAAAGAAAGCAAATAGCAAAAGACAATGAGGCAATAAGCAGAGTGGCGAATAAGAAAAAGCCCTCAAAGAGTAAGCAAATGGAAAGTAAAATGTTACATTAACAGACCATAAGCAATGGCAAACCCTTTAGACACACTCAAACAAACACACTCACACACACTCTTGTATATCCAAGCCATGGGCTTGCAAAGGATTTGCATCTGAAAGGGGAATATTTTATGATAGCAAATATCTCAATATTTAAATGATGATTAAGTCTCAAGAACTTCATGATGAATGAATGAAATATATAATGAGTTATATACATTTAGTACAGTCATTGTAGTAAAATATAGAAATGGGATACTTATAAATATATATATATATAATACCATAATCTCAAAGAATGAAAATGATTTCCAGGCAAAATACTATTAAACTCAAAAATTGAAACAGATAATAAATTTGCTTATGTCATGCAGATAAAATTTGAAACATGTGCCAAGACTCTTTATATATATATTAAATTTATAATAATTTTAGAAATAAATATCAGGATTTTCCCTTTGCTACTTCCATGTATTCATTGCTTATTTACACACAAACAAACAAACAAACACACACACACACACACATAAATAATGGCAATGTAAGCCTTTGAGCGTTTTGTACCATTTCCGCTCAACTGGCAAAATTCATTAGGCTCTTGCAAAGTGGCCGCCCATTCAATCTGTCTGTCAGTCAGTCAGTCAGTCAGTTAGTCAGTCAGTCAATGAGTAAGGTCTGCCGTGTGCGCTCAATAAACTTTCATTAACTTCAGTCATCAATCAGCTAGCCACCTTGCAAGAGTTTTGTAAACATGACTTATAGAAATCATTGCCAATATATTTTTGATCGCCATTGCAATTACCCTGACTGTCGGGAATGAAATTGCAAGGCAAGTTCTTCTCCTCCCCTCCCCCATCCCAAGTGAATAATTCACAAATTCAGCGATTTGCCAATAAACAGCACGAACTAGAGGCCAAGTGCCAGTAAAATAGGCCAAAAGTCAATGCAAGAATCCCAATTACAATTCAATTTCGTTGCTACTCTGTCGCCGATGTTAGTCCTTATATCGTGCTTCTGATGGTTGGTGGCTGAATCTCGTTCTGTTCTGAATCAGTTGAAAATTTAATTGAGCATTCAAAAGACGCATTGACACGTGCGATAGACAGTCCCTAGAATCCAATGGCCTTAACAACATGAATCCAAAACTCAAATTGCTGCTGTCAGTGGGTAAAACGAGAATGTTGCCTGACTGGTAACAGATTTATCCCACAGTTTGTGTTTGTCACTCAGTAAGGATTCGGGATTCCTGGATTTTACGAAAACAAAAAAAAAAGGACATCTTGTTATCGTCCCTGTCTGTATGAGACCTGGCCATGATTGGCAGTTTAGTTTAAGGCTTATGCCAGAACCAACGAATGACCCAAAAATGCAATCTTGTTTCGTTTCTGGCTGACTACATTTTTCCCCCAGCAACAAATTGGGAAAGTGTCAGCGACATATTTATGTGAACGAGATCAATGTCCGCCTCGAAATTTAACATCAAAGCCATCACGTACTCAGCTAATTATCAACATAATTAAAAGCTACTGTGACATATCCCGCAGGAACTGTGACTGATTATTGGCAAAAAAAAAAAAACTGAAAGTAAGAAAGTATTATGAAAAAATATCTACGTACTTATTTGAGTTAATTTTTCTTTTAACTTGGCCCAGGCTTCTAATTGAATCACGTGCGTGGGCTGGCAAATGTGGCAAATGCGTCAGGGACCAAAAACTGAGCTGATTCTATGGCAATGGGGATTTGGGATTTGAGACTCAATTGCTGATTCGTTCCTCTCAATAGTTGCCTCAGCATTTGCACTCAATCAACACGCACGCAATGGGACAGAGACAACAACTTAATCATCATCAAGTCAACATTAGTCACACTCCCACAGCGCGTTATCCTTTCGCCTACATAACTGTATCTGTGTGTGTTTGTGTGTGAATGCGTGTGTGTGTATGGGATGTATGTCTCAAATGTCATTGGAAATGCTATTTGCAAGTCCCTTTGATGGCCACGACAATGAAGACATTTCAACAAGAACTTACTGTTATTTGGTTTGAGGCAAGTCTCCGATAGTTGCATTAAACCGATAATTATGCCATATGCTATTTGCTGACAGGCAACAGCAATAACAACATACCAACAACAACAACAACTACAACGCATTTAAATTAGCGCCATCCACGCAGAGCAATTTGAATTGGCGCGTGTAACGTTTAGGCCTAAACTCATCAGGCTGCATTCGGTGATTAGGCCCAAAGAGTGAAAGAGGAAAGACCAGTCACAAAGTACATATATAGACATATCTACATATAAGCTTATAGATATACACATATATATATATATGTGAGTAGAACGTATCTATTTCAAAAGGCTAATTACACACGTTTGCATATCACGTGCCACATGCCGCTTCCATTGTTTATCTAAATTGTTATTGTCATTGGCATTGACTGGTTGAAGGGAGTTAGGGGTAAATGTAGGAGGTGGGAAAAGGTTCAGTTCGATAGCATTGCAATTTAATTAAGTCACGCAGCATTTCGATTTTAGCTTTAAATGAAACATACATGGCTGGAATGAGATTGCCTAATGAACTCGAAATATTTGGACATAGCACATGAAGCAAATGTGTTTTTCAATATATAAAAAACCAAATAATTTCAGGATAGCAACATAATTAAAAAAAAAAATAGAGCAATAATATTAAATCACCAATTATAAATAATTGACTTATTCGTTTGCATAGACAAATATATTCGATTATTGCAATATCCTGTGTTAAATATAATATATTTTTGTTTAATTTCAAAGTTTAATATTATTATGACCCGCTGGCATATTTATAATGGATTTTTTTAAATTATATAAATTCAAGGAATACTTTTATATGGTGAAAAATCCCTCTCCATCTACTTAAAGGAACAATCACAAATTGATTGTTGTGTTGGAAGAATGTTGTGGTATTACGTTTTAATAACCGTAACCTATACAAACAAAATTACCAAAAGAATAAAGTTATTAATTACAAAGTAAACAAACCAAATTGCTCAACAATTTAATTAAATATTGATGCCGAGGCTTATTGCCATTTTGTTTGTTAATCTGTTATGTAAAGATATTTTCCACATTAATTTAAATAAAAATTATTCATAAACATAGTTCAAATATATCTACAAACATTTAACCGCAAATTAAATCTTTGACAATTAATAGGGCTTAAAGTAAACTAAAGTTACTATAATAAGGATTATGAATTGTAATGTGGATTATTTATTATGAACAAGTGAACGACTTAAATGGATTATAAATGATAATTGTTTAATGAATATAGTTTTAATTATACTTTATTTGGACTTCTCTGCTTGAGTCATTACTGCATTTCTTCATTAGGAAGAAAATGTAAGAAAAATACACTTTCCCTTTTAAAATATTTCAAAATTAGAGTAATATATAAAAAGAGAATTTCTTGCTGTTTTTATATTCATTTTAAGGATTCGAATACATTTATCTGACAACGGGACGTATGAGTAATAATTTGCAATAAAATTCTAATTTTTGATTTTTCTTATTAAAAATGATGATAAGAAATTTTAATACGCTTTGCCTTTAAGAACTAGAATTGGTAGTCGAACGCTTTGTATCAAATCATCGTTTTTGATGGTTAGCAAATTTTGATTATTCTTTTTATTGCTGATTTTTTTTTATGCTTTCAAATCGTGCATTTGGCATATTTGAAATGTCAAACGAATATTTATTTATTTGTATTGTCTGCAAGTCGTTGACTTTGGTTGTACTCCCCGTTCAACCTTTCGTTTGTATGCTGGGCACCTCAGCCAACCAACAATAGGAACAACAACAGCAAACAGGCAAACAAATATGCTAACATGCGCCAAATTTGGAATTCCCCCCCTTAACTCCTACTACAACCATCTGTCCCCTTGCCGTACCTGGTTCCCAGATGCCTTGTTAGCTGTCTGCCTGCAATTTTTACTTTACATATATATACATATATACGTTTGTAAATGCCTGTGTGTATATGTGTCTGTATGCCACGTTTGTTAGCCTGGCCGGAACCAGAGAAACGTAAGACATTTCCCTGCTTGACTTTGGCACGTACGTAGTTATGGAGGTATTCTCTTGTTCTTATTCTTTCTACCTTTTATGCAATTTGCTTGCACAGACATCTCGTTATTTTATTGTTTACCTGCATTTTGCAACATAAATTTACACTACTGCATTCTCCTTCCATTACCTCAGTTCGGCCCTCTCTCCCTCTTTCTCTACAATTTCTGTTTGACATCCATTTACCTTGCCATTAAGAAAGCATTGCCAAAAAGTACCTTTAAGTATATCTTGACTAATTTTTGCTGATTGCTTATTTGCAATTTTACAGGTAAGAGAAAAATAAAAATTTTAAGGGGGTTTTAATGGACGAAGCGAAATATTTTTGGAACATTAAAATAATTAATTTATACAACATTTAAATACAATAATTTATGAATTCTCTTGGCATTAACAAACAAAATAGAATTAAGATTTCTAACCTTTTCTTTTAAAGTTGCCTTACATAAAGGTCCTTCATTTTTTAGCCAAAACTATTTTTACAGCACATCATTTTTTATTCCGTCAAAATACTTTTCACCATTAATTTTATTTTGTCAAAATACTTATATCCACAATTTATTTGTCGATTTCCGATTTATTCAAGTGGCAACTGTGACAAAAGCATACATGGTCCAAGGATATAAGCCATATTTAATGTCTTTAAATATATAAAACATACATATATATATAATAGTACAAAAAAAAGTATTAAAGACACATAGAAATTTCAGTGAAATATTTAAGCAGGCAATGATGAATTCTTTTAATATTATTTACTGAAGTATTTGATCAATTAAAAATACGTACATTTATTTAGTATATAGTAAATTATGTAACAACAGTATATATATATATATATATTCATAAAATTTTCATAATGTTTCCTCCTAACCAAATTGATACGCCACTGTTTAGAAAATGAAAAGTAATTTCACCTGTCGTCGATTTTCTTGTTTGGCTTTGGTGACCATGCAAAATGTATGCCAAAATGAAACGTTTTGTTGTGTTTTATTCAATTATTTGTTGACTGCATTTCAACTGCAAAATCCTTTTAGCACTAAACAGCTAAACACATTAGAGACTTATTTCCCGTTCTCTGTGTATGTGCTTGTACATATGTGGGTTGTGTATGTCTGTGTGTGTGTGTTTGGATGTTTTACTGAAAGTGCGGCAATTGAACCAGTTAGTCGGCATCAGAGTCGGCGTGATGGGGGCATGGGGTACTCTGGGGTTGACTGCTTAAAAGCTTAAGTGATATTACACTTGGAGCAAAGCAATTTCATTCAACAAAAAAAAAAAGAAAGGGCATGAGATTGGGGAGGAAAAGAGGGCGGGCATGGGCTAAAAGCTTTTGGCTTGACTGAAATGAGGAAAATTTTTGCGAAAAAGAGAAAATTCTAAAGTGACATAATCGCGTAATCGATGAAGTCTGTCATTATCATGAGCCCGTCGATGATGTCAAAGAAAGTCAATAAATGAAATTTACAATGGAGCGAATTCCAGGAAGGCACACAACACCAACAACAAACAATGGGTCGTTTTTTATTTTTTTGGATTATTTGGAGAAGAGGTGACGGCTAGATGATGATGATGGGGTTTTTCGTTTAGTTTTTGACGCCTCGACACTTTTTAGCCCTGTCACGTGCAGTTGCCTTGGACACTGCTAAAACAAAAAATGGATGAGATGCAGAAGATCGAAGGAGGTTGTGGAAGAGCAAGGACTTTGGCAGATTCAATTTGACAGTTGTAAGAATTCAATTTTCTTGTCGCCATGTTGCGGATTAGTTTCGTGCTTGTCCCATTAGAGTCCAGACGACCAACCGACCACTAGGCTATCGAAAGATACAGTCATATAGTTGGTCATCATCTTTGTGTGTGTATGGAATGCAACTGCCGGAAGAGTAGAGTGCAGAAGATGCAAAAGAATTCAACTAACCAATGCACACACACACACAAACAAATGAGAAAAGTTGCCACTACCGAAAACTGGAAAAAAAAAACTTTTACAGCTACGACTACTTCTGCTCTGCCAGCTACTGGGTATGGATTGTGGCCTCGTCTGACAATCATGGGGAAATAACAAAGTTTGTGGCAAAGTCGTGTGCGTGTGGCATTCAGATTGACGCGCAAAAACAGCATCTGCAGCTACGCTGAAAACTTTAAAACTGCATACAAAGATCACCCCCAGGGCTACTTGAAGGGCCCAACAATATGACAAGTGCTCTGGCTGAGGAGCAAACCTCAAAGTGGAGTGAAGCTTACAATATCTGAAATTTATATTATGTAAAATCTATTAATTAAATAAGTTCTCTTTTATCATATCATGTTCAGTATCTGGCAAAATGTCAACCTGTCAGCAGCAACAACAACAATTAAATTCATCAGCCTTAAAGTAGACTACAATTCAACACAAAGCATAGGAACAAAAAATATATATATAGAAATATGAAATGACAACTGGAATGACCTATAGACTCAGCAAAGAGACCAAAGAGAACTTGACTAACAACTTAAATACCAACACTAAGAACAACATTAACAATAACAATGAGAAATGTCTCCATTTCCGACAGAGAGACAAAGGCGTAGTCATAATATTATCCACAATAAATAAGAAAGAAGCTGGAAATTTACAAATTAGAAACAATTTAAAGCAAGTAATCAATCTAGTGTGGCAAAATCAAAAAACTAAACACTTTCTACCATAGATCACATATACAGAAGGGATTTAGTTAAAATCGTTATGATCAAAATATATAAGAGATATATGTATATGCAAAATTCGAAATCTTTTAATAACTTGTAATTAAAAAATTAAAAGAAATTTATAAAGAACTAGTAAACTATTGACTAAATATTACAATATGTTATTTTATTTATTTTACATTTTATTTTATTATAAAAAAAAGTTACAATTGATTAATTATTTTCCTTATGCATTATTCCTGTTGATTCCCCCTTCCCTCACAAAAACCCCGTCCATGCAATGGCAAGCAATTTGTTGGCCAGGTTTTTCTATGTGTTTTTATTTGTGTATCACCCTTGCCATTTTCAAAGTCCTTACTCACCCTTAGCCACTTTTGACAGTAAACTGAATCCAAACCGAAGCCGCTTGATGGATTACAAACTAAAAGGCGGCAGCAGTTCTTCAGCCATAGCAAAGGCGTGGCCAAAGTAGCAGCCGGATACAGATACAGATACAAATAAAGATATAGATACTGATACAAATACAAATACAGTGGCAGAAAAGTTACAAGAAGGAATGGGGTAGGGGCAAGCAGCTGCACGATTAGGCTTTTGTTTGACTGTATGTCAAATTTCTATGGCCACACCTACCGCCCATTCAACCTTTCTTTGTACCAGAAGGAGCCTTTGTATATACATATCTGAGGCAAAGTGATTTGTGTGCCCTAGGGTATTGCCAAAAATACGTTTAATGAAGTGAAGGGTTAAATTTGCCAAAGGCTTGGCCTTCGAAAACAAAAAATAAAAAGAAATGCCAAATAGAAGAGGCTTACCACAAAATCCCTTCCATTCGAGCAATACAATTGAACAAGAGCGGGTTTAATAAAAACTACATAAAGCCAAGAGTGCTTTAAAGGCTTTAAGATTAACAAAGAGAAAAGTGGGGGGTGGGAGGTAAGAAGGCAAGATCCAGCAATTGCCAATTACGCGCAACTGACCTTGAGTGACCTTCAAACACACATTCGCATGGAAGAAACTCGAATTTGGATCCGCCATAAACTGGTAACAAAATCATTTATCATAACAAATGGCCGCATCACATTTCTCAAGTGGCCCGAGTGGCGTATGTGATTGCGCCAAAAGCCAGGCCAAAATCAGAATCAGGGCCAATGTCGATGCCGCAGTCCTTCGACTGACTTTCCTATATATATACATACTTACTATATGTAGTCATAAATCTGCTAGTCCCGGCAAAAGTTGCGGATATGCGAAACGGCAATGGCAACCATTTGTCTAATTTTAATGGGCATGCTAATAGAGCTATACCCTGGTCAGTCCAACACCTGGACTTCTCCTCTCCAACCCAATCATGGACGTACTCCCCTTTCTGGCTCTGGTTTCGAATACATTTCAGCTTGGGCTAGTCGACTTTTAATTTATGTGCGGGCAAAAAGTTTTTGGCTCATTAAATACCTCAAAATGTTAAATGACTTACGAGCTTACGGCTCTTTCTGGTCAAGCGTCTTCTCTTCTATTTTCTTAGAGATGAATTTGTTGCAGACATTGTGGTACGTCTTCGTCTCAGTCTCCGCTCGGTCTGGTCTCCTGCATCATTTGCTGAATTGCCTTTACGTGCCGCATTATCGGCCACAAAGCAATCTCAGCTAGACAACTTGGGCGCATTTACTTTTACTATTGATGAGGTCGAGGTTGAGGAAAAATTGCTAAAAGATGTTGGCCATATTTGGCTTTTTAATGAGCTTCATTTTTGGGTTTTTCACTTCATAGCTTGAGGTCATTTCCCCTCATCTTTTCAACATTTTTCTTTATCTTTTTAGAAAAGAAAAAAGTAAGAAATTGTAAGAAGAGTTGTTTTCATACAGTTGATGTTAGACCAAAATAAATGGATTCCAGTTTTCGAATAACAACATTATTGGCAAGAGAATAAATTTATATAATGGCTTAATGGCAAACAAGTTTAGTAAAGTAAAATTTTGTAATATGAATTCTAGCTTGAATATTGAAGCTTACAAAAGCTTTCGATTTTAATAATACGAGACACCTCTAATTAGTGTCTGTGTATCTAGTTGGCCCCCTTTTATAAAAAAAAAGCACTAACTCTGGCTAAAACATTAAAACATATACAAGTAAGCAACTTTCCAAATAAGGATTGAAACTAGTTTTAAAAATAAAAGCATAATGAGACAAATGTACTAAAGTATTTTACTGCACATAATTTGATTATAATTTTTAAAATCCTATATAATTAAATTTTTTTTTTAAATATTATAAAAAGATTGAAAAGGAACCAACTAAAACCTAAGTTAATAAAAACAAACTAAACCCGAATACCTAATCTTATCATGATATAAAATTTCCTAAAACAAAGTCAAATTAAAGTGATAACAAATTGATAAATGAATTAAAAGGTAATAATATTTCCAATTTCAATAATAATATTGCATCAGGTTAATTGATACCAAAACAGGTGAACATATACTCAAATTTACACTAAATATCTGCAAGTAAAATGATAACTAGAATTCGTTTTTCAATATCATAATAAACCCCTGTATAAACATAAATGTTTGGGTAACTTAACGCATGAGCTCAACATTTAATTTGTTGTTCTATACATACATATGTTTGTATATATATGAGTTTATGTATATACAAAATAAAATTTGTTTGCGAGACTAGGCGAGCTTTTTAAATTTATTTTGTTATTCTTATCACCTACAATAATGGGCCAAAAAGCTTTGCAAACTTTTAATGTTATATTAATAGATTACTAACGAATGTTCACCAGTATATGTTTGGAACTATGACTGAAATGTTGAAATTAACCCGTAGTCTCTCTATACTTCGGACACAAAAGGCCGCATCTGGTCTCAGCTGTCAGGCAAAAGTGATTAAATATAAAAAAAATACATGATAAGAAATTACAATTAAATTATTGAATTTTTCTCTATTTCAGCGTTGGCAAACAAATGCATCTGCAGCTTTATCCCGAGATGATGAAGAGTGGCAACAGGCACGACCCTTTGATGAGATTCCCCAGGTCAGTTCGTTTGAACTTATACGAAAACTTGCCTTCCCCGGGGGAAAATATAAAAATAAGGATGTCCAACAGTTAATAATGACAATGCGTGAAGATTATGGAGATATATTTTATATGCCAGCATTGTTAGGACGTCGCTCAATACTGACCACACACAATCCAAAAGATTTTGAGGTTGTCTTCCGACATGAAGGTATTTGGCCCAATCGTCCGGGCAGTGATACTCTCCGTTATCATCGTGAACAACATAGCAAAGAGTTTTTCCAGGGTGTAGAAGGTCTTATACCGACACAAGGTAAAACCTGGGGCGATTTTCGTACCATTGTAAATCCAGTTTTAATGCAACCGAAAAATGTGAGATTATATTATAAAAAGATGTCTCTCGTCAACCAAGAGTTTGTGGAACGGTAAGAAATGGACGATGATTAAATTTTTATTATTTTAATAAATTCTTTACTCTACTTTTAGCATTAAGGCCATACGGGATCCCACAACATTGGAGGCACCTGACAATTTCTTGGAATACATTAATCGCTGGACTTTGGAGTCGGTATCTGTTGTAGCTTTGGATAAACAGTTAGGTTTGCTAAAGGATTCATTCAATGATAAACAAACAATGCTGCTCTTCAAGAGCTTAGATGACTTCTTTGATTTGTCAGCTGATCTTGAGATAAAGCCATCCGTTTGGCGTTATGTGCATACACCAAAGATGAAACAATTGATGAAGGCTTTTGATAATATCAAGGATACAACATTGGCTTATGTGGAAGAGGCAGTTGACCGTTTGGAAACTGAGGCCAAGCAAGGTGTAGTTCGGCCAGAGAGTGAGCAAAGTGTATTGGAAAAATTACTCAAAATAGATAAAAAAGTAGCTACCATAATGGCCATGGATATGTTGATGGCCGGTGTAGATACTGTAAGTTGGAATATTTATTCAATGAGTTCAAGTTATACAAGTTTCATACTATTTTCTTATAGACTTCGAGCACATTTACGGCTGCCTTATTAACTCTTGCCAAAAATCCAGAAAAACAGGAAAAGCTACGCGAGGAAGTGAGACAAGTGCTACCCAATAAGGATTCCGAATTCACAGAGGCATCAATGAAAAATGTACCATATTTGCGTGCTTGCATTAAGGAATCACAACGCGTTTATCCTTTGATTGTTGGCAATAGCCGTGTCACAGAAAAAGACTGTGTTCTTAGTGGATATAGAGTGCCAGCAAATACTTTCGTATCCATGATTCCATTAGGCCTTCTCAACAATGACCAATACTTTCCACGAGCGTCGGAATTTCTACCAGAACGTTGGCTGCGCCATGTCGATGAAGGAAACGAATCTCAAACTAATGCTCTAAAACTGACAAATCCATTTGCTTTCCTACCATTTGGCTTTGGACCGCGAATGTGTGTGGGTAAACGTATTGTGGATATGGAACTGGAATTAGGAATTGCTCGTTTAATACGCAATTTTAAAATTGAATTCAACCATTCAACCGAAAATGCTTTCCGTTCTGCGCTCATCAATATGCCCAATATTCCATTAAAATTTAAGTTTACCGACTTATCCAATTGATATTTAAAAGTACTTTGATATGTATATATGTATGTGTGAACTCTTTATAAAAAAGTCTTATATATTTTTGTGATAAGAACTGCAAGAATTACGACTACAAAAACAAATGCAGATATAAAAAAAATAAAATTGTTTACTCGTAATTGTTTTGTTTATCATATCTATTGAGAGAGCTTTCATCAAATAGTTTTTATTTGTTTATTCTCTTTTTTTGCAAAAGCTCTACAAAAGCTTAGATGTTAGAATAGCTGATCCGTATGAGAAGTATTTATGTTAATTGGCAGCGCTTTTACAGATAACCAAATAATTTTGATGGCTAGTTGGAACATACTGACTATGAGACACCCTAAAAAATTGTATATTATCCAATAAGCCTAATTGAACTAATTCTGAGATAATATAGCTAATATGTATATAATATATACCCTACGAACTTGCCTTGACTAATCGATTCGAATGAAGTTGATATTTTAGGCCTATAATCTATTGTGCAAATATGTAACACGTTATATTATTCAAAATTATAGTTTATCTATAAGCAGTTCATTAAATTTCATTCGAATCCCACAACCTGGGGCAAAGGTATTATATATATATATGTATGTACATATACTTATATATAAGCATTAAAGAGTGAGAAAGTTGCCATGTGATTGCTATTGCAATTGGATAATTGAATTCAATCGATAATTATACAATTATATGTCCTCCATCCATAGAGGAGGTGACAAACTTTAATCAGTTATGTATATTAATATTCCGTAACAATTAAACAGAGTCCTGGGTTACATGGCATGAAATATAAACATAAAAGAAAAATTATACCTAAAGCCAAAGTCATTAGTTTTTCCAGGAATAGGTATATCATATCCTTAAATAGACTTATTCTTTCTGTCATTCTTTTTCTATTTCAATGAAAGAAATATCAAGTAATAAAGGAAACGAAGTAATTAAGGTGCTCCAATTCAAGGCCAAGGGATGTTTTATGTCCCGAAAGTTGAATATATGTATATATCTATAAATTTGTTTAATAACAAAATGATTAACCAAGCAAATGGCCCGCATCTTTCTGACCATTCATCATAGTTTAAATATGCATTTTAATTTATTCATTTAAACCTGAATGAAAATGGAAAACACAAATAGAGTACGTAATTGTAAATATATTTGTTCGGTAATTTATAAGGTTGGAATCACACAGCCGCACAAACACACTTATTCACAACCACACACACACACACCCTTTTGGTAAATTTAATTTAAAACGCTAACCCAAAAATAACGCTGAACCTCAATCAACGAGCAAATGGCCACAAATAAAGTGAAGGGCTGAACCGTTACTACACTTCTACATGCACACATATATTCTCTGGCTTGAAAGAGTGTGTGTGTGTGTGTGTATGAGTGGGTGTGTCTGTATGTATATATCTAATTTTACGTACATACGTACATATGCATTTTGTGTGTCCTGAGAACAGAAATGAAAATGTGAAGGTACGCCATTGCTGGCACCGTTGAACCGGTGGCAAGTTAATACAGTTGCAGGACGAAAAGCTTTTTACTGCTGATGGCAAAATAGTTGCCCCTGTTTGTTAGTTGTTGGTTGTTATTGTTGTTGTTACTGACCAACAAGTCGGTTGTATGTTTTTATTAGTTTGTTCTTTAGCTGCATTTTGCGTTTGCCGCTCACTGATTGTTGTGCTGTAAATTGCATTTGTGGTTGGTAACAAAAAAGCATACCTACAACCATGTATTGTACTTATGTATGTATGTATGTATGTATGTGTGTTGTCGGCTTCAATTTTATTTGTTTTCAATGTTGTTGTATTTGATTTTCATTTGGTATAATGTGTGTGTGTGTGTGTATTAGTGAGGGTGTGTGGGTGCATTGCGTGCGTACATTTAAATTGCCATTAGGTGTGGCTTTTGTGTCTTTCATGGTAGAACTGCAACAGAGAAGCGGAGGTGTGCCAGTGTCTTTATCCTTTCATTTGGAGAACGCCGCAGCATTAAGGTTACTATTAGCTAACATACACATATGCAATACATTTATCTGCATACATATATGAATGCATATGTTTGTCTATGTATGTTAAAACAAATATACACACATGCATGTAAACGAGGGCTGCTTTAAAAATATATCTAAAATTAACAAATAGAAAATATATCCATATTTCCCACATTTTTAACAAATACATAAGAAAGTGTAACAGAATAATAAAATTAATCAAAATTACACCTGTCATCGTTTCCCAAAAAGGTTTTGTCTGACCCTCGTTTAACTATTTGCAGTCTCACATTTCCTGCTCTGTGTGTTGCAATGTCTGTCTGACTGTCTATTTGTTTTCCTCTTTCTATGAACGTTTTTGTGCTAAATTTTTTCACATATATATTTTTTTTTATTTGTCCATGCTCTGCACTAAATATTCAACACTTTCTACTTTCCGCACTCTCACACTTCTATCGTTCTCTTTCTAGCATTTTGTCCTTTCAGGTTGCTCGCTTAGTTTTTTTTTCCTGTGTTTTCTTCTTCCTTTTTTTTTGTCGGAGCAACAACTCGGAGGTTTGTTTTTAATTAAAACAACAATGCACGGCCCGCAGTGCCAGCCACTCTCTTTACTATTTTTACTCTCTTTCCCGTTGCCGGTTCATCCACTCACACATATGTATAAATACATATGTATGTATGTATATATGGATGTGCACATATGCACACCTACATACATACATACATACACGTATTTTGTTTCCCGCTCAAGCCAACTGGCTGACTGACTGACTGACTGACTTCTTGTTTTTGTGTTTTACTTTTACAATTTCATTTCATTCATTTGCCCTTCGTCCCACGCTTTGTTCTAACGCACCACCCCCCTCGCCATCATCACCCTCACCCCTTGACCTGGTATGTGTTTTGTGTGAAAAGTGATAAGTGAAATATGCTTTTCAGTTGCATTTTCAATTTAGCCGTTCAATACAATTTCAATTGGATTTTGCCAATGGCCAAGTAACGAGCCATCGATCGCGCCCAACCAGCTACACCGGATTGCTCCACTGTGAAATGGAAATATAAAATCAGACCGTAGACATAAATCGAATTATCGACACTTGGATACCCTGTAATGAATAGGAAAAGATTGAGAGAGTCTAGAGGGAGAGAAAAGTTATAACTATTCGAAAGATCTACCGGATAAAGTAATTCCGAAATTTGTATTAAAAATTTTGTAATTTAGCCTAATAAAATAATATGGATCAGATGGAAGTTAAATTAAAATAAATTCAATCTATTTTTATCATATTATCTTCCCTTATATACCCTTTAAAACTTTAAGTCCTTGGTATAAAAATGAGTTTACCTACTTTGATACGAAATGAATTTCTAAACCATTATGATTTGGTTTTTTCTTCTCCCATTATTCTTTCTGTTTTTTTCCTTTTTGTATTTTTTTTTATATACACCAAAGACATGACATCGGACTATAAAGAGGATTGTTATCAAGCATTTTGCATATATGGAACACTTTGCTTCCGCGTCTTGTTCATCGAGTTCGCTGAACTTTGTCGGCCAACTAATTTGGAATGCAACTGGCGTCGCGAGTGGGACACTTGACAGCCACTTGACACTTTTTGTGTCCGCAATATGCAGGTGCACAGACATTTGTAATGTC
The DNA here is from genome assembly GCA_037075365.1 of Drosophila emarginata. Classification (NCBI taxonomy): domain Eukaryota; kingdom Metazoa; phylum Arthropoda; class Insecta; order Diptera; family Drosophilidae; genus Drosophila; species Drosophila emarginata. The sequence goes on along the minus strand of JBAMCD010000221.1, from coordinate 13,428,836 downwards.
TTTAGCTTTAGCCTGGCAACGCCCCCCAAACTGAATGGTGGGTGTGGCAAACACATTTACCAGGTCAAAGGCAAAAGTTCGACTATAACAAGCCAGAGTAAAACGACACAGAAGTAAAAACTACAAAAAGCAAATTGCATTAGCGATAATAATCGTTTAAAAGAAAATTGGCAATAATAGAAAAAGTCGCATATTGAAAGTATTTTTCCATTCCACAAAATCAATAACAGACCAAGTTTATTTATTTCTTTAAGTTTTTTAACATACATATAGATAAGATTTAATAAATTCAAGATGGTTTTTCTACTCAAATAGAAAACATTTTCTGATTGCATTTTGTTTATAATTCTTGCTAAGTAAATGTATATTTTAATAATTAATTTTAAGGGGTCTTTATACTACCCTTTATTCGTTTAAAAGTATTTAAGTCCCCCAATAATCACTATCTAAGTTGTATGTTTAAAGTTTACATAATTGTAGATCTTATACTGAACAACTTTATTATGAACTTGTAATTTAGATAAAGGCTTAAAAGTAACTGAGAATAAATAGTAGAAAAAAGTTTCAATTTGCCATTTTCTTTGAAGACGATGTAGCAGTTAGTAGGAAGCATTTTGGATTATTTGATCTTTTTGAACTCAAGTATATTGATATTTAAGAATGTTGATATCAAAAGAAAGATCAAAATAAGCATTTTGATAGATTGCAGTTTCAAATATTAAAAAACAAAGACCGTGACCAGATCTGGATATTTTTCTGGAGATGATAACAAAGTAGCCTGGCTATGACACAAAAAGGAAATAAAAAATTTAAATCTGTAATTATTTGGAACTCGGCAAAATTAATACGTCTTGAAACGAAAAAATTTACTGTGGTTAATTAACGCAAAAGAAAACTCCTTAAAAATGACGTATAAGAAAATTCTGTTTGTATGTTTGGGTAAGTTTAGCAAAAGGCAAATATTTTTATTATTTATATTTTGCTTCTCCCTCCATCCTCAAAAGGTAACTCATGCAGCTCACCCATGGCCGAAAAAGTTATGGAGAATCTGATGGTAAAGACAAGTTTGTACTGGGAGGTGGATAGCGCAGGATTACGCACATGGAATATTGGTCGACGGCCACATAAACGCTGTTTGAGAATTCTACGAGAGCATGGACTCCGTTCTGATCACATCTGTCGCCAGGTGAGTTGGTTTTTAAATAGAAATAAATTACTAAATATATTTCATTTCAGTTGAACACACAAGACTTTCGATATTTCGATTATATTGTGGCTATGGATAGTCAAGTGTATAACGAGGTGACATTATGGCCTGGCGTTAATCGCGACTCTTGTCGCTGCAAGATACTATTATTGAGTTCATTTGGCAAAAAGGGATTGAACTCCCATATCAATGAACTCTCTCCAACAGTGAAACTGAAGTATTTTCGGATAGCATACTATCAGATTAAAGAGTGCTGTAAGCAGCTAATTCTTAACGAAAAGGTAAATATTGTGCAATATGAGTTGCCCAGTTCTGGGGATGATGAAGAACAGGAACAAGATCATGATAATCTGAGCAATGCAAGCCAATTGACCACTTCGGCATCATGTGATCAGCAAGAAAAACACATGGAAAATATAACACTCGCAATCTGTAGCCATCATAAACCTAAGGGACGAAAGAGAAAATTGTGTCACAGTTGTAAAAAGATATTTATGGAATCACTATGAAAAAATAATGTTAATTGACACCACCGAACCTTGCGGTTAAAGAAATTTATTGTAATTTGTTTTTAAATCGATAATTGCAACAGTGTGCTAATAAAGATGACGTTTATCTGACATCTGTTCAATGGGCATTTGCATTAACATAATTGGCTTAACAATTGGTAGGTATAAAACGGCCAAACCTACCGCCAGAAGCTCGTTTTTTCCCTTTAAATGTTGAATCAAATTACAAAGAACATCAGGTAGCTGAGCATGGAGCGCAGTGCATTGCTAGAGATGCCATTGACCATGGCCATGACTGGGCCTAGATTTCAAGCCCAATTGGCTAACAATGGCTCTGTGTTGGATAATGTAAGTTAATGTAATTTGAAGGATCCTATTTCCTTCTGTTGACTTCTTTTTGCAGGTTCTGCCCGATATGGCACATCTGGTAAATCCCTATTGGAGTCGTTTTGCTCCCATGGATGCCACAATGAGTAAAATTCTTGGCCTATTCACACTATGCATTATGATCATTTCCTGCTGTGGCAATGGTGTGGTTGTCTATATCTTTGGTGGCACCAAATCTCTGCGCACGCCAGCCAATCTGCTTGTCCTTAATCTGGCATTCTCAGACTTTTGTATGATGGCATCACAATCACCAATTATGATTATCAATTTTTACTACGAGACTTGGGTCCTGGGGCCATTATGGTGTGATATATATGCTGTATGTGGTTCTATGTTTGGTTGCGTCTCCATTTGGTCCATGTGTATGATTGCCTTCGATCGTTACAATGTAATTGTCAAGGGCATCAATGGCACACCCATGACAATAAAATTGGCAATTATGAAAATTCTATTCATCTGGCTAATGGCTACGTTTTGGACCATTATGCCGCTACTGGGTTGGAGCAGCTATGTCCCAGAGGGTAATTTGACAGCATGCAGCATTGATTACATGACTCGCCAATGGAATCCACGATCATATCTGATAACCTACTCACTCTTTGTCTACTACACTCCACTCTTTATGATCTGTTATTCCTACTGGTTCATCATTGCCGCCGTGGCAGCCCATGAGAAGGCCATGAGGGATCAGGCAAAGAAAATGAATGTCAAATCACTGCGCAGCAGTGAAGATACTGACAAAAGTGCTGAAGGCAAATTGGCCAAGGTGGCTTTGACCACCATTTCCTTATGGTTCATGGCCTGGACTCCCTATCTGGTCATCTGTTATTTTGGCCTCTTTAAAATCGAAGGTCTAACACCTTTGACCACAATTTGGGGTGCTGCATTTGCCAAAACGAGCGCTGTCTACAATCCAATCGTCTATGGCATAAGGTAAACGAAAACAGTTAAATCCTAAATGGCAAAGCAATAATTTTTCCTTCAATCTTTAGTCATCCCAAATATCGCCTGGTACTCAAAGAAAAGTGTCCTATGTGTGTCTGCGGCAATACGGATGAACCCAAGGCGGATGCACCACCTTCCGATACTGAAACCACATCCGAAGCTGAATCAAAAGCTTAAGCTAGTTTAGGTATAAAAAGTGCAATTGCCTAAAAAAGGCATAAAATATTAAACAAAAAAAATAAATATATGAAATGTTAATGTCAGGATATGATGTAAAAATGTGAACAAGGATAACTGAAGTTTGATTTGGCTACAAATTTATAAAAAGAAATAGTTTGTGATTTAAGTATTTACTAAATGTGCACCACTCTTCGGTTAAAATAATTTTCTTTTAATTCACAAACTTAACGTTCTGGTTGTTGCTCTTGTGGTGTTATTTTATTTTTGACAACTGTAAGATGAGCCATCTATTAAAATTTTACAATGACTTTAGCATATAATATTTCTAAAGATTCGGCTAATATTAGCGATATTCCCAAATCTTTTTTATTTGACCAAGTACCGACACCATTCTTCCAGCTCCACTTGTCTCATCCTTTTCTTTAGAATTAATATCATTCAAATTTGAAAGCTCTGTTATGGCCACAATTTTCACGCATTTTTCAAAATCCTTCTCATTACTAGTTTTATACAATTTACGAATACAGTCTTTTGTCGAATCCTTTGCTCTCTGTATTATATGAACACCCTTTCGTTTCCCTTCATTTGTGAGTGTCCAATTGTAAAATCCAACGAGGAGTAGATTTACACCGAAATTATGTATACCTGCTATTATTTTTAGACCCTCCTCAACATTCTCAAACTCCTGGTCCACCTCTTTAGGTAAATCGCTCCAGTCGAAGATAGTGGAACTTGTGACCAAGAAAATCATGATGAGAAAAAGGACACCACAAGTACATAAAATCATTTCTATAATTGCCAGCTGTTTATAATAATTATTTTCATATCAGTGTTTGTTTCTGGTTAATTTACTTTTAATTTTGTTGTATTTTTATTGGATTTTTTTATCTAATCCATCACGATTTTAGATGTTATTATAAATGACAAGAAAAACCAGAAATATTTTAATATATTACACAACATTAGAAACAGAAAGCCTGCTTATTTAAAATATGTTTTATTTTTATCTTAAAGTTTTTTGAAATCGAAGGTCTAACACCTTTGACCACAATTTGGGGTGCTGCATTTGCCAAAACGAGCGCTGTCTACAATCCAATCGTCTATGGCATAAGGTAAACGAAAACAGTTAAATCTTAAATGGCAAAGCAATAATTTTTCGTTCAATCTCTAGTCATCCCAAAATATTAAAGAAAAAAATAAATATATGAAATGTTAATGTCAGGATATGCTGTAAAAATGTGAACAAGGATAACTAAAATTTGGCTATAAATTTATAAAAAGAAATAGTTTGTGATTTAAGTATTTACTAAATGTGCACCACCCTTCGGTTAAAATAATTTTCTTTTAATTTACAAACTTAACGTTCTGGTTGCTGCTCTTGTGGTGCTATTTTATTTTTGACAACTGTAAGATGAGCCATCTATCAAAATTTTACAATAGCTTTAGCATCTAATATTTCTAAAGATTCGGCTAATATTAGCGATATTCCCAAATCTTTTTAATTTGACCAAGTACCGACACCATTCTGCCAGCTCCACTTGTTTTATCCTTTTCTTTAGAATTCAAATCCTTCAAATTTGAAAGCTCTTTTGTGCCCACATTTTCCATGCATTTTTCAAAATCTTTCTCCTTACTAGTTTTGTACAATTCACGAATACAGTCTTTTGCCGAATCCTTTGCTCTCTGTATTATATGAACAGCGTTTCGTCTCCCTTCATTTGTGAGTGTCAAATTGTAATACCCAATAAGGAGTAGATTTGCAGTGAATGTATTTGCATTTGCCAATAGTTGTAGATTCTCATCAACATTCTCAAACTCCTTTTTAACCTCTTTAGCTAAATCGCTCCAGTCGAAGATATTGAAACTTGTGACCAAGAAAATCATGATGAGAAAAAAAACACCACAAGTGCATAAAATCATTTCTCTAATTGCCAGCTGTTTATGATAATTTTTTTCTTATCAGTGTTTGTTTATGGTTAATTTACTTTTAATTTCGTTGTATTTTTATATCTAATCCGGGACGATTTTAGATGATATTATACATAGATGACAAGAAAAACTAGAAATATTTTAATATATTACACAATATTATAAACAGAAAGCCTGCTTATTCAAAATATATTCAAAAAACGATCTTTTTAATTTGTATATTCCAATTTCTTGCATTCTGGTTCTAAATTATACAATTTTAGTATACTCTTAGATTTTTAAGGAATTTCTTAAGTAATTTCTTGCATATTTTTTCTTTTTGTTTTTCTTCTTTATTTTACCAGAAAATGAATCCCAGTCTGGAGGCCCCGGAACTTGCCCCTTTATTGGCCCCATATATGGCCCATTCTTCCTTGGCTATCTCGCCGAGTGATATCCACGATACACTTTCTATTAACTTTATGCATCTTTCGTATGATGGAATATTTTTGGTTATGTTTAACTCTGTAGCACAATGGTTAAGACCTGTATGTATTGTCTCCAACAAGTTGGTACTTTCGGCCACTGCCGTTGGAGGCAACTTTTCTTGAGCTGCAATCCGCACTGATTCTTCAATTATCTGACCTTTTACCAAAGCCTCTTCTATGGCATGAGCATTACTTTCAGCAACATTTTGACCTGTCTAAAGTGGAAACTACAATTGTTAACCACAATAATTAGTAAGTTATTTAACAAACCGAACAGGCCACAAAAAGCAGTACGATTAATAAGGCGTTAAACATTTTCTTAACACTTTCAAGAACTAACTGACAATTTTTCTTAAAGTTCCTTAGAAAGTGGCATCTTATCTAATTTTTAATAGTTTCTTTTTTATGTGGCTTATCTGGAAACGAATTGTTATCTTCTATTTAAAATGCTTAACAATATCTCACCTAGCCTCAACCTAGTTAATTATCATGTTTATGACACTATAAGATCTGGTTGATCTAGCAACGGAAGTTACATTTTCTTATTTTTTTAAATAATTACCAGAAGCATCTGTCGGATTAGGTGTGAAGTATAAATTATACTCATAAAAGCAACAACGGATGTGAGTCATGAAATCGTATTTATTTTCCGAACATTTTTATTTGAAAATGAAAATAATGAGAATGATGAACCAAAATATTTTCTACTGTTGCTCACTTATTGGTAGAGTGAAAACAAAAACTTTTAAATAAAAAACACAAGAGCCACAGAAACCGAAAAACAAATTTACATATATACATCCGTTTTTAGAAAGTGTCTCCTGTGTCTCCACTTACTCACACTTTGCCATTATTTCTTTTTTTTTTTTTTTGCTAACCAATTTTAGTTTGGGGATGGTCTGGCCAAATGCGGTTGGATTTTATTTTGTGTACAGCCGTGTGAGTTTCAAATGCCTCAAGCAGGAACGGACTATGATATAAGCTATCACGGGCCCAAGAATTTTCGGGGCGTTTTATTGAAGCAAACTCAGTACTTTTCCCTGATATCTTTCTCCTAACTAAAACCATAAATTCCTTTACTGTAAACGTAGTCCTATAAGAATTAGTTATAGAATGCGGTCCTGATGCCAAGTTTTGCATTACCAAACAGCTTGTTGTGGGTTGGTAGAAGGAGGTTTGGGTCAGAGTTGTAGCTCCCAGCTAACACTACACAAAACTTTGACAAAGTTCAGGGCATTTGCCATTTTTTATACTCTTGCAAAAAGGGTATATTAATTTCGATTACAAGTTTGCTATTCATTTTATTTAGCATCTGTAACTATATAAAATATTAATATATAGTCTAAGAAAACTAAAAAAAAAGCTTGTTTGTTCGGTTGACTATATCATATAGCTGCCATTCAAATGATCGGTCCAAAAATGGTTTTAAGTATGTAGAAAACACATTTTAGTTTCTTAAGTTTTTGAAACTAAACTCGTTAATAATCGAACTAATTAGATAATCTATATTTTTCTTATTGTTTAAAGGGAAGATCAAAATTGGTTTACTAAATATATATAATAAAATACTGTAATATACATTGATATAATCATCCTGGTTTAAAAAATATTTCCTAAGCTATTTCTTTATACATACATACTTCGAAATAATACCAGATAATTTTATGCAAATCGGTGGTCTATATTTTAAACCTATCATACAAAGACTTAATCAAATTCCATCCTTTATAAATATTTGAAGGGTATAGAAACTTCGGGATGACCAAATTTAGCCCGACGATGTAGTTCTTTTCTGGCTTATTTTTTGGGTTTTGTATTGTTTTGTTTCTGTAATGACAACAGCAGAAAACTGAAGTTTCAATCTTGAAATATTTCAATTAAATGACTGAAAACTCTGATCCTTGGTAATGCGCCTTGTCAGCATACGCCCCCATGCCCAGCACCCTTCTAACCTCCACCTCTCTTTTTCTGAGGGGGTAAATTTACATTTAATTACATATTTCAATTTGTGTGATGCCAAGTCCTCAAATTCATATGCAAATCGATTTGAACGGCATTAGGTCCTTGCAGCCACAACAATTGGTCAAAGGATAATTGAAACTGCATTGGCGCATAAATCAACATTCAACCTACTTGACCCTCGATAGACCAATTCATAGCCAAATCATGCACTGGAAAGAATTCTTGCACATAGCCAAAGTCAAGCAAACAATGGTTATAACTGCATAAAAGGGCTGTCATAACTGAATCTTATAGAGCAGAGGCTGGCGGTATAGGATGGATAAATGGAGGAAAAGGAATTCAAATATTTGGCCAAAATGCGAGAGTCAAATATGTGCGCCAGAGCATTAACAGCCCCGAGGGCGTGCCAATCAAGGGAAGCGAACGACAGGGGATGATGACCTCGTCATCATGTAGAGTCAAGTATTTGGCCAAAATTTGTTTGGGCCATCTCTATTGAAGGCAATGCGGAAGCTTTTGCTGAATTTTGTAAAACTTGGTCGGAAATTTAATAAAGCGAAGAATGCAAAGCTTGGCTAGCCACATCAAAGCATGTCCTGTCCTAGGTCAAGAATAACTTCTTACCCATTTATCAAATAAACATATAAGAAATATATATACAGTCGACAATCCTTGTAAGATAAAATACGTCAATATTTGTGTATAATCAAGAGAAATAAATATTCCAAATAATACATTTATATTAGAACTGGGCATAAAGAAACATATTTTACTTATTTTAAAAAGGATTTTTAAGGACACACTCTGATAAAAGAAGAAATATTACTTGCAAACGTTTTTTGTATATGTATTTGTACATATATTAAATATCAAAGAATTTTCATCTTATAGAGTTACCACTGTAATTCAATAACTAAACAAGTTGTGTACGTTAGGGTTTATTAAATTTTATTGCATCTATGTTGGTGTTTGGCCCATTTCAAATGGAATATATTATAAAATGTTAATAATGAAGCAAACAGGATTCTATCCGGATCTAGACTGCGGCAGGGGATGCAGTGCTGGCGGCCAAACGTGACTGCCACTCATCATCGATAGCCTTAAGTTGGTTCTTTGCAGTAGTCAGGTGTGGCTTGACGCAACGAATCTGCAACCAAGGCAAGGTAGCTGTTCCACAATTGCCAATAGACTCCTCTGAATTGGCCACCACATCCAGAACCCGCTCTGTTAGATCAGCTGGGAAATTAGCTTGACTAAGCAGACGTTCGGCTTCACGTTGCAGCACTACCGACTGGAAGAAGGTGGAAATAGAAGCACCACCAAAAGCGGGGCTTGGTAATGCAGGTGCCCCACCTGCTGATGCACCACCAAAAACTCCATTTAGAAAGGGATTAAATGCAGCAGCATAGGGATTAGCAGCTGCAAATGGGCTAATACCACCACCAATGCTTGGCTGGGCCTATGGAAAGTTGAGAATTGGTTACAATTAGTGTCTAGCGTGGGTAAAATCTAATTCTTACCTGGCTACTGGCGTAGGCGATGCTGGCAACAAGTAATAGAATTGTGAATTTCATTATGATTTCTTTTTTTCTGAGTGTGGCTCAGTCGTTCTTAGTTCGTTGTGACTTATGACTGGCCAGACTAAAGGGAATGCGTCTTTTATACAAATTAAAAAACAACATTGGAATAACTTTATCTGATAATTGAACTGATTTACATGCACCTTTGTTTGCCTAAGCAGTTGTCACTGGATTACAGTACAGTAGTTATCTTTGTAGATAAAACACAAGCGCCAAAAAATAGCCACCTCATTCAAAGCTGAAGCGTCATCGAGATTAGAAAACTGTTTACCGCAGTACGCGCCAAAATTTGAAATTATTTACAGAATCCGCAAGTTGGCGACACTGTGCATAACCCTTAGAACCGACGGCCAACAATTGTAAGTGGATAACAAAATATTTATTGATATCTTATACGCTTAAATAGATTAAATTCTACCGTGCAAAAATTTAAACTGAAATAAAATTAAATTTACTTTTAACTGCAGCAAATTTAATCAAATTCATAATAAATCCAAGGTTTCAAACACAATACATTTTGCTATAGAGCAAAATTATCGATACATAAATTAGTGATGGAAATTGACACCAGCTATCTCTAACCGATGCATCGATAGTTTTGGTAGATATTTTGGCCATTCCTATATTGTGGTACACAGTCAAGATATTGATTTTTTAGTGACCCCCGCATCCAAGAGATCGGCCCTCCCCCCAAAAAAAAAAAAAGAAAACCCCAGGAGGGAGGCATAGTAGTAGTAACGACAGTCCTTCAAACATTACGCAGCCAGCCAGTCGTCAAGGTTTCGTTCTGGAAAAAATCGAAGCTGAAGCTGTAGCTGTGGCAGAACGAACTATAGATTTAAATTATATTATTAATAGTGAAAGTAGAGTGCGAAAAGCAAGAGCAGAGAAGAGTTGAGTTGAAAATTATTCCTGACGCAGCACCCCCGCCCCACAGAGCCGCGTAAGTTATCCAAACACTAAAAATAGAAAACGCCTAGCAATGCGACTTGTCAATTAATTTGATATTGATATTGACATTGAAATTGGAATCTCTATTGGCCAGTGGGCCAGTGGCCAGCTTAGGTGAAGTCAACTAACTCGACCAACTCGTTCACAGCAACTGCGTCGACAACAACCAACCATTTTATTTCAACCAGAGGCAACGGCAAACGAATACAACAGCAACCATGGCTTTCGCTGGACTGAAGAAACAAATCAACAAAGCCAACCAGTATATGACGGAGAAGATGGGTGGTGCGGAAGGCACCAAACTGGATATGGACTTTATGGACATGGAGAGGAAAACTGATGTCACTGTGGAGCTAGTCGAGGAGTTGCAATTGAAGACAAAGGAGTTCCTGCAACCGAATCCAACGGCAAGGGCTAAAATGGCCGCAGTCAAGGGCATTTCAAAGCTATCGGGGCAGGCAAAATCCAATACGTATCCACAGCCAGAAGGTCTGCTGGCCGAATGCATGCTGACTTATGGTAAGAAGCTCGGCGAGGACAACAGCGTGTTCGCGCAGGCGCTCGTCGAATTCGGCGAAGCGCTAAAGCAGATGGCCGACGTCAAGTACTCGCTGGACGACAATATCAAGCAGAACTTTTTGGAGCCACTGCATCATATGCAGACCAAAGACCTTAAAGAGGTTATGCACCATCGCAAGAAACTGCAGGGCCGGCGCCTCGACTTCGATTGCAAGCGCCGCCGGCAGGCTAAAGATGATGAAATTCGTGGGGCCGAGGATAAGTTTGCCGAATCATTGCAATTGGCACAGGTAGGCATGTTCAATCTGTTGGAAAACGACACTGAACATGTCTCCCAATTGGTGACTTTTGCCGAGGCTCTCTACGATTTTCACTCTCAATGCGCTGACGTTTTGCGCGGCCTGCAGGAGACGCTGCAAGAGAAGAGATCCGAGGCGGAGAGCCGGCCACGCAACGAGTTTGTGCCCAAGACGCTGCTCGATCTGAACTTGGACGGCGGTGGCGGCGGCCTCAACGAAGACGGTACGCCGTCTCACATTAGCTCGAGTGCGTCACCGTTGCCCTCGCCGATGCGTTCGCCCGCCAAGTCAATGGCGGTTACGCCCCAACGCCAGCAACAACCGTGTTGCCAAGCCCTCTACGACTTTGATCCGGAGAATCCCGGTGAGCTCGGTTTTAAGGAGAACGATATTATTACTCTGCTAAATCGTGTTGATGATAATTGGTATGAGGGCGCTGTTAATGGGCGTACTGGCTACTTCCCCCAATCCTATGTGCAGGTTCAGGTACCGTTGCCAAATGGCAACTAAATGAAAATCGTTAATACAAAATGGACAGCAGCACACAATTATGGATATGGATATATGGTTACGTTTACGGTTTATTACACATTCACGTGGCCATAAACACAAAAAGTAAACAAAAAAGAATCGCGGTTTAAATTTCAAATGCAAACAAATCTTACCAGTTGGCAACACAATAATTAATAAATTAATTACAATTACAACTAAATTAATGTATTGTATGGTATAACTAACTAAATTTACAAGTGTTACAAGACAAATGCGAATTCCTTGTGTTTGTTCTTCATCTATATTTTTTTTTCTAATTCGAAAATGTAAACTCAATTCGAACTCAAGCCAGAAAAGTCAAAAAAATAACAAAACAAAAAAAAAAAGAAAAGTAAAAACAAAATGAAAACTAACAGTTAATTATTACTCATACTCGGCGCTGCAGATCAGATATTAGATACCTATATATACACAAATTGCTACCCTCTTACCTAGTATCTACCTACCAATCCTACTCATGGATCGTTGAAATTTTTCATTTATTTATTGTTTACAACTTTGGGCTCTCTAAGCTAGAATCCCTGTTAAGTCACACTAACTATCTATATATCTATTTACCTACCTACCTATCCAATCAGCCATACCCTACATGCATCGTACACACATATTTATATGTATTTATTATATAATCCCTATAAAATGAAACAAATTACCAACATATATTTGTGCAAAAACAATACTCCCATACTCTATCCTAAAATGATGGCATGCGGAAAACCGTTATCAATGTTCGTTGTAATGTGAAATTCAAATTTTTCGAAAGTATGAAAGAAATAATTACAATTTTTATCCTACTTTTTTGCTCCTTTTTATGTGTGTTGTTTTCTTTTGTTATTTATATACATAACTCTATATATATATATATGTATATATATATATGTATATATATATATGTACATATATATGTTCTGACTATATATGTATGTATATATATACATATATATATGAAAGAAAATCAAATTTGTGTATGAGAGGTTAACCAGAATTTTGCAATTTTGGAACAGCCCGCTTATATATATTAATATATTTATTAAGCATATTATCTACATGTATATTTATTATTATGTATTTATTATATAAATTATACTGAATGAAAAAGAAAAAAAAAACTATTCAGAACTAGAAAAAAACGTAACTGAATCCTCCTAAAATATACCAACCAGCAAAAAAAAATTATAATACAACAAAAAAAACTAGTTAAAATTTCAAGAAATCGTGTATTTTAAAATGATGTTGATGATAATAATGTATAACTGTAAACATAAGCAAAAACCAGTCAAGTCAGTCGAAATCGAAGCATAGCAAAAATTACAACCTAAAAATCTACTAACAAAACAAAAGTCGTTTACTAACAGCAAATCTAGACAAAATATAGTATTGATGTATTTAAAATAAAACAAATTCAATGAAATAAAAGTCTCATGTTGGCACATAATGATAACAGAATCAGGCTATATACAAGTATATAAATACTATAAATATATATATATATATTTGTATATGCAAGCAAGAATGAATTCTATATAAAACAATAATAAATTTACATATAAAAACCAAATTTAAATCAAAGACCATGCAATCTATGTGTGTGTGGCTAATAAATTAGTTAAAGAGCAACAAGATATATTTCATAATACATATATATATTTATGAAAATAAAAAAAATTCGCAATTTGGTCAGGCCGATAATGATTCCAGAGAAGATGCCCAGTGAGTCCGATTACGGGCCAATTATGACGATGGCAACCAAAAGAACAAGTAAAAACAATAATTATTGTAATTTTGCATTTTGTGTGGGCGAAAAAAAAGAAAAAACCGAAACATTAAATAATATTTATATATATACACTATAAAATATATACATAAAAATTACGCTAAATGAAAACTGATAATTTATGCAAAAAAAAAGCAAACTTAATAAAATTTAATTTTCCATGTGTCTTTCGTTCAAAGTCATAAACAAAACAAACAAAAAAACAGAAAATGTAAAGCCAATTTATGCTCCTTTGATATTTGCCTGTTGACCTTAAAGCGCGACATTCCTTCCGCCCCATCAGCTGGATTTCAACCTTGGCCCAGGCACCAAGTCTGTGCATGTTGTGTAACAGCCGCACGGAAGCTGCAATAAAGTAGTGGGGCATTGAAATTTTCGATTTTTCACAGACACACACACACACAGAGGAACAAAGACAACATTGGGCAGACGTGCCCCACTCACATAGTTATCATAGCAACCCCACAACCTTATACAGTTGGCATGACTTTGAAACGTGACGCATAAACCACCCCAAGAGCCACCCCTAAAAGACCTATCTACAATTCTTTCTTCATGAGGTCATGTCACTGCCAAATCTTATCTTTCTGAATGGAAAATTTCCAAGATGAAAATTATATTGTACATTTTGTAAAACAATTTGTCGTTATTTGAAAAATTAGAGAAATGGATCCATTCGATTTTATTTTGTTGATTTAATTTAATATTCAAGAATTTAAGATGCAGGAAATCAAATCTCTTTGTCTTGGGCACTCAATGGTAAAGGTCTTCTTAAGAAATATCTGAAATACATTCATAAATATCAAGAAATTATTTATATGTAAATAGATGATTTTTAGTACTCTGATCCGATATTATACCATGATTTCCAACATACATAAATAGATTTCGTGAAATTAGTATTGATTATTCTGATTCTATTAAAAACAAAACGAATCGCTTAAAAATAAATTAAAAGTATTTAACCTCTACGGAAACAATTCAAAATTTGCCAATAAGTGAAGCGCAAAGTAGTAAAAATCTTATCAGGAAAAGGTGAACAATGTTTTTACTTTGTGTGTGATAAGACTAAAGTGAACAATCGAATGTTATCTAAATCTAAACAATAATATATTCCTCGTACTGAGTCAGCAGCCTACGTTTGGGCCTTTGCAGTGCCTCGTGTCCGAGGGTAAGGCACACAGGATTCTTTTTGAAAACTCCTTGTTCCTGTAGTACATCATGTGGAGCACAACGCCAAGGATCTTTGGTATCCACTTGCCATTGGTAAAGCTGTTGGCGTAATTGCTTAAGAATGGCGCTATACTTGGGCTTGTCTACAAGATTAATCCGTTCCAGAGAGTCTGCCTTTATATCGTATAGCTCCCACTCGGGTCTTTGGTAATACTGTAAGAGAGTGCGATACCAGGGCAATTGTTGCTTGTTAATGGTGGCATTGAGAATCTGCTGGAACGTGGGTGATGTATAAAAGTCCTGGTCAATTGGAAAATCCGACCAATAGTTTAGATTATGTATCAGTTTATAGCGTCTATTACGGATCATGCGCATGGGATAAGCCATAGTGATCTCGTGATAGTTGTGACTTCCATAAACAGCATCGCTTTCCTTGACTGGTGGCTCCTCCTTTACCATAGGCAACAAAGATTTTCCGCTAAATATCGTTGCATTGGGTAAAGGCAACTGTAGAGCATCTAGAACGCTGGGATAAATATCCAGAAGGCTAACCATAGCGGCGCTGGTCTCATGGTGACGTGCATTTGTCTCTGGCGATTTTATAATTAGAGGTGATCGAATGCCGTGCTCATAGAGATTGGTTCGCCCCCCTGGAAAAGGTGGACCATTATCTGATGTGTAGATAATAAGCGTCTTATCGGTCAGACCAGACGCCTCCAATTCACGTAACATAACACCCACACCCTGATCTAGCCTGGAAATTGTCATATACTGAGCTGCCAACTCTTTTCTTACAACATCTGTATTGGGCAACCATGGTGGAACATCCAAATTGCGCCAGTCATAGTAAATAGGCTTCCAATCGGGTATGGAACCCATTCCCTCCTCTCCACTGCCCCATCGCTCACAGAATTCTCCAAATTGTGGTGTAATATGGCCACAACGATGAGGATCATGGAATCCTACAACTAGAAAGAATGGCCTCTTTTCATCCTTGGCCTGATTCAGAAACTCTCTTGCATACTTCTTCATCAATGTGATATTACGACCAATTTGATTAATAGAATGCTGCTCCTCCGTTTGCTCAAAGTCAAAGTGAAAATTTGTGGCACTGCCAACATGTTTCTTCCCAATGATGCCGGTCAATATGCGTCCATTGCTCTGTTCTCGCAAGATGTTTGGTAATGAACTGACATCTGGTAGGACATTGAAATTGTGCACACCCTGATGGAGTCCGTACATGCCATTCGCGTGACTTGCCTGACCAGTCAACAGCTGGGCCCGACTCGGACTGCAACTGCTAACCGATGTAAAGGCATTATTAAACAACAATCCATTCCGTGCCAGGTTATCCAAATTGGGAGTCTGACAATATTTGTTTAGATAGGCTCCCATCTCAAAACCAGCATCGTCAGCCAGCAACAAGATTACATTTTGTTCTCCAGTTGTCTTGGAATAGGATCCGCTGCTTGCTAAGATTATCAGCAGCAGCGACTTAAAGAAATACTGCAGCCGCATCATCAATGTTTATTTCGAAGTCACTCCAACGAATGTTGACACCGCACTGAGGCTCTATGACAGCCTTAATGCTACTTTTAAAAATAATCTCTGGAATAAGCCTCTCTTTTTCTTTCTCTCGTCGCTCAATTCAATTCCAGTTCCCATTCATATTCCAGTTTTAATTTCTGACACAGCAAGAGCACAGCACAATATATGTACATATGTATATACTTAGATACATACATACATTTACCTCCAATCACTTTGTCTGACTTTCTTTCTTTTAATTCAATCCGTTGGGCTACAGTAAGCACACATAATCATACACAAGTAGATTAGAATATTTCACTCTTTCCATATTATTTATATATTTTTTTTAAATGTTGTCCAAATTAGTCAATCTAGAAAAAGATTTTTAATGCATTATTATAATAGAATTTTGGGGAGTTTTAAAATAAAATAATTTAGAAATTTTATATCTATTTTTAAAGACATTTAAACAAATTTTGGTAGTTTCTTGAAACCTCTAATAACAACACATACTAAAGGAGAACTGCTCCACTGCTGTCATAATACCTAAAATTAAACCGAATGCTATTTTTAAATGATTTTTAAGGATATATGTATGTATAAACTAATTGCTTCAGCCCTTGGTGTAGTTACAAAGGGAAGAACAAATCGATAGTTATAGATTAACAAAACCAACTACTTATCTTAAAATACTTTTAACAGAATTTTATTTTCAAGTATGAAAATAAATACATTTAAATACAATTTTATTTTTGGATGTTAAGGACATTGAATAAATTTGAAAAAATCAAGTTTAAACCAAGGTAAATATCACTTGTTTTCAATTCCGACTTCTCTTAAGAACATTCTGTTTCAATTTTTAACATTGAATCAAAGTTTCCAGGTATAGAGAAAGCCAAAAGTGCATCTTCATTCTTAATAAAAATATTCCCTCATTTGCGTTTTTGCAAGTAAGTGTAACCAATGCTCATCTCAAGTCCAAGACGACGAATTTGCTTTGGTGATGAGTAATTATTGTCCCTGTACTTGAAAACATCCTGTTGATGGGCTATAAGTGACTCAGACTTCTTTTCCACCATTAGAAAACTTGACGAACTTGCAGTTTCAGTTGGGTCAAATGATGGTATTCGTTGGATTTCCGCTAAAGGAAGCGCCACTATAATTAGTTTATTTCCTACTTGTAAGTACAGACGTTTCCGCAGTGTGGCTGAATTGCCCATCTTCTGAACAGGAGCAGAAGAACGTTTCCCTGAAGCATTTGCCATTAGTTTTATTTTCGCCAGAAATTTCACCTCCGTGTCTTTATTTCATTTGATTGGATTGAAATAGTCATAAGATTTTTTCACAGTTTCTTGATCTTTTAATAATTATTTTGACGTATCTAAATGACAACCCTAAATCGGGCTGCCAAATGAATTTGGAAAAAATTTGTTATTAGGCATTCCTGCACATTTTTAAACAATATGGAAATTCATTTGAAAAGAAGAAACTTTGAGAGTTCCAGTTTATTGAAAATAGACAATATAAAATACAATTTTAGAGTCAAAAAAATGCATAAGAGAAAATAAAATTTACATAAAATACTTATTAATATACATAATTCTTTTTATATACATACATACATACATATGTATGTAAGTTATTATTTGTGTACCCATTTCTATTTTATTGACCTAATTTAAATGTAACCTGTGACGCATTGAAATCTAAATAGAGGACACTTTGAGTTAATTTAAACTTAACCACAGTGTCAAACGTTTTAGTTGTCGAAATTAGCTGACGTGTCTCTTTGAATTAGTACATATTTTCTGCCAAGTGAATAAGACCCATGAGTCAGTCATACACACAAATGCTAAGTTTTAATCAAATAATGAAAATTAAAGCTTACATAGCTTTCAAGTCAATTGGTCTAAAGACATTAAGTTTCATTGAAGTAGGATGAATTAGGATAAAACAAAAGTATGCTAAATGTTTAGCAACACAAAATGCACGTGCTTTTGCATTGTAGCAACATATGTTGCTGAGTCTGCAATTCCTACTCCGGCAACATGCCAAATTTCTAGCAACAATCAGCTGGGGAGGCCTATCACAATAGCATAAAATTCTGATATAATACCGTCAACGTATTGCATCAGCCAAATTCGCAAAGAGAACGAGCGGCAAGGCGAAAGAGATGAAAAGAGTTTAAGCCAATTCAGAGAGAAAGAGAGTGGTCAAAATACAATTGGTAGCTCGTCTAACTGATACCCTAAAAGACTGATAATTTTGAATAAGGGGTTTTTAAATAGATGATGAATATGGTTTTGAAATTTATACAACCTTTTTAATTATCAGCCGCAAGCAGAAAGTCGCGTCAATAAGTCATCAAAATTATTTATGGATCTCTTATCTGCTACGTTTTGTCCTATAGATTAGCATAGGAACCCAATGCATATGTATGTATGTATATATGTACGAGTATCAAAACATAGCGAAATCTAAACCCTCTTATTATCGCCACTCAACTCTTATCGGGGAACTCTTTTGGCACGAGCATGTTTAGCATATCATAAAATCAGATAGAACCACTGGCGTTTCAATTATTTTATAAACTTTCTATCTAAAATTATATAATATATTGAATTCTTTATTAAAAAAAATAACATCTAAACCATCTTCTTAAATCAATATTTAACTGTTCCTGAAAATCAAAAACATTTATACATAAACGTATAAAAGTTTTTTTTTAACCCCATAGATGAGTTTTTAAAAAGATTTCATACTTTTTCAATTATAATATTTATACATTATGTTATTTGAAAACAATCTACCTTTGGGGGGTTTTCTGAGCCTCTAATATCCCTTTAAATACTTCACTGCATAGGTAATTCAATAAGTTGTTCCTGGTTGTTTATCAAATTATTTTGCACCTAAACGATGACTCGCAAAACATTTTGAACGAAGTAGACATACACTTGGGAGTACTCATATAGAAACTTATGCGAAAATTTAATACACTTTTTTGTAAGGTTAAAGAAAACAATTAATAAATCAATCTGAGGTAAAGATCACATAGACCTTCCTAGAAAAAGACAGGAATAGAGAGAAACATTTGCATCATCACGTGGAATCTATCTTTTGCTAGGGGGCAGGAACTTCGAGCAGCAACCAACCTACGTCAGCGTCAAACGACGAACCGGGCAGCGACTGCGACTGAGACTGATTGTGAGTCAGTCAGTTAGTAACAAAACTTCGGTCGTCGTGAGCAGAACAACATTTTTATAAATTGTATCGCAAGCGGAATACAAAGTGCCAACAGAAGCAACAACACGTCATTGTGCAAATCAAAGAGAAATTTGTGAAATTATCAATTTGATATTTATCGAGCAAGGGTGGATTTAAGTGATAAAAATTCTTAATGGCATCGATATCTGAACATAGATACAAAGATTTCTTATTCATATACCAATAAATTTCGTTTGTGAAAAACAAATTTTAATATTATCTTCAATTGTGAAACAAAGTGAAAATTTATCTCATTTGGAATTGAAAACATTTTGCGAAAGACGCAATTAATTTGAAAGAAGAGAAATTATATAAAGCCTCTGAGATAAGAATAATATACAAGATAAGTGTACAAAAGTGATAAATCAGTCGCAAATACTTGACTTTATTTAGATAAACAAAACTATATATATACATAGATATATATATATATAGTTTTAATTGCATTATATATTATGATCGGCGTCTCCTCTGTTGTTGTCAAAATAACAAAAACAACAACAGCAACGAGCGTACTGCAGAAGGAGCAGGAGTCCAACAACAAGTTGAGCAACAACGTCATGCAACATTCCTCTGTCGTTGTCCCTATGTGTGTACAACAACAACATTGTCAGCAGCAAGTTCCCATGATAAATAATTATATGTGTATGTGTATGCGTATGCGTGGCTGGCATAATAATAACAATATTCATCGGTACTGTTATTGCACTTGCAACACAACAACTACCACCACGGGGGGTACAACCCACACCTACGCCACAAACATTACAAAACTAAATTTGAAGCGTTCTAAGGTTTTACGAAAGAAACGTGACATTATTATTCGTGGCAACATTCGCCAGCGCTTTATTCGCTTTTGAGGTGCAATACGCAGAAAATTAAAGAAAATAATATTTAGAATAAAATCGAGTGCGAATTAACCGAAATAAATAAGATTTGTGTCATTATTGGGAACTTGCTTGCCACGGCAACTAGCACCATAATGGACGGTAAGTTGACAACACATTATCTAGCCAAGCAACATTGTTGCTAGCAAATGTCATTGACATTGTTACTAAAAATTTGTTTAGGAACATTACGAGCCCCTCTAAAGTACATATCAGAAATATTTATTACAAGGGCATAATATACAAACGTGTTTCATTGATTGATGGGTATAGTTATAAAGATGTATGTGTGAAATTTTTACATGTTGATGAAATGACATTATTTTATAATTATTCATTGAGAATTGGCATAATACTTATATAACTATACAATGTTTCATAATATATTCAGATATATGTATAAGCAAATAAAATTGCAACTAAAAGTGTGGCATTATCTAATACTAGACAAATATCTAAAAATATTAGAAATATTGTCAATAGCTTTACACATTTCTCTTTTGTGGATTTGTAATATTACAACGAACATTTGTTTTTAGCTATGTACTGCCAATTTTTTGTAGCTAGTAACTTATTTGAAACAGATTACCCCAACCCTAAATTAAGCTATCGATCATTAGCAAATTTGATTCAAATCGAAACACTCTGTAACTATAAACTCTAATAAAGATAAGTTAACGATAAGATATAATGATAATATGAAAGGCATAAAAACTAAGGTACAGTCAAAATCAGCTAAAACCATGCTAGAAATTGGCAACACGGGCAACTAATTAACATGTTATAATATTGAATGGCAAAGTTGATGTCGAAATGTGTAAGTTGCCTATCATTTGAAAAATCCGTGACCATCGGCCATTTTAGCAGTTTCTCTCCATTTGTGTTAGCCATGTCAATAGTCTATTTCTATGTATGTGTATGTACATACATGTATGCATATATGTACATATGTGTGTGTATGTGAAGCAGATGTATCTTTTTCTTTGTTTTTTATTTTTGTCGCATCTGAAATCTCGTGCCAGTCTGCGATCGGTGCCAGACCCAATACAGCAAATTGGCAGTTCAAATTTATGTTTTTGTCTGTTTTGTGCTATTTTAGGCAAAAATTTCCAAGAACTCTGTATTAGCTTTATGTGAGCTTTTAACTGTTAGCTCTTCCTTCGCTCTCTTCTTACCCATAAATTATTACAAATATCACATGATGACATTTCAGCAAAGTGTGCGGAGGCAGACTCTTGATTATATTTGAAATTTCAGCATGACTCATGAGTTTTTTTAATTATAACCCACAGATAAAAGCTTTAAGCTCTGAAAGTTGTGAAATCAAAATGCTTTTATCTATTCACACAAGCAAATGGTTACAAATACCATTGTATATAAGCTTTTTCTTACTTGAATGTGTTGGAATCGAGCTTTTATAGAAAAAAAATCCCCTTTTCGATTCGAGGGTTTTCATAAAAATAATAACTTTTATTCTTTAATATAACAATTATAAAAGGAATTTATCCAGGGATTGTTTTAAAGATTATGATTTGCTAGGACTCCAGAAAATAGTTATTGGGCATCCTCCATTTAGTGGAATAGATTTATTTGTTTTAAAAATAATAAAAAAGTATAGAATAGAACAAAGTAAATAAAAAGGAACATTTCTGGCCGATAATATGTACATATGTATGTATATGACTATTTTAGGTTATTTTATTAACAATTTCTAGATTTTGAAATTAAAAACACAAGTTTTAATTTAAACTATTCAATATTTATTTATTTATTTATATTATGGTTGGGAAGCATCAATACATATGTATGTATGTATGTATATAGATAGAAAATATAAATTTGCACAGGTGAATTAGGCTTTGTAAATTGGTATATCAATAAGGAAAATGTATACATTTGTATATTTGTATGTATTTAAACGGAATCAACAACAGAAAAGTAAATAAAATTTAGATGAATAAATCAAGTCTATATTAAAAAGAAAATGAACGATTATCATTATTTAGCATTAGTTAAAGGAAATTGTATAATTTATATTTTATAACAATTTACATTCTGTTTGTGCCACGTGTGCCATAGAAGTTGTAAAGATTTATTTAATTATTACCGAATACTGATCTACGCCGCCCAGGATTAATATGTATGGATATATTTTTTAATTATTCATTAATAAAATTCTAATTGTGCTAGGTCAGTAAACAAAAAGTAACGCAGCTTTGTGAAACCATAAAAATGCATTTGCAATGAGGGTTTAAAGGTGACTCATAGACAAAACTATAGCTAGTTGTTAAAGATTTTCTACACTTCTACATACACTTGCCAGAAAAACTATGCGTACAGGCATAGTGTACGACTTTAACAGTAAATAAATATGGTTAATAATAGTAATGTGGGCGGAATTATATTTTTTTAGGAACAACTATTCAATAACACACATTTATCATAAAATTTTATTTTATAATATTTAATAGATTTTTTTTAATATTTTAATTAAGAAAAAAACATAGAAAATTCAATTAGAAAAAGTATGCGTACAAACTTAAAACTCACTCTTCTTAAGCTTCGTGGGGAGATTTTAGTACCGTTAAACCGCATATTACGGTAAATAAAGCATTTATAAATTTCAAACACGTGTTGGTTTGGCAAATTTTGTCATTGCGTTGCAAGATTTCGTCATGGGGAGAAAAAGCAAAGAAACTGATCCCGATTTGAGGAAGCTCATCGTGAAACTGCGAGATGAGGGGAAATCCTTCAGAGCAATTGGTGAAATTATTGGTAGAACCCATTCCTCCGTCCAAAGGGTTATCAATAATTATAATTTGACTGGCTCAGTGAAGTCAAAGTCACGTTCTGGGAGGCCCTCAAAGCTGACCGATCGAGAGAAGAAGGACGTGCTGAAGACGGTGAGGCAAAACCCCAGGTTAACTGCAGCCAAGATTGGGCAGGAAGTCAAGGTGAAGTACGACAAAAACCTCCACGATGACACAATTAGGAAATTTTTGAAGAAAAATGAACTGAATGCCCGTGTTGCTCGAAGGAAGCCACTTATTTCTGAGGCGAATAAAATCAAGCGGATGGATTTCGCCAGGAAATACTTGGAAGTGAGTCCAGAGTATTGGAATAACGTTATTTTCACCGACGAGAGCAAATTTTGCATTTTTGGCATCAAGGGGAGAAAACTTGTGTGGCGAAAGAAGGGCACAGCCTTCGATGTCCAAAATCTTGCTCCAACCGTTAAACACGGTGGAGGAGGCGTAATGGTGTGGGGGTGCATGGCAGCAAGTGGAGTGGGTAATTTGGTGTTTATTGAGTCCACAATGGACCATATGGCCTACCTCCAAATTTTGAAAAATAATTTGCACCAAAGCGCCAGACAATTGGGTCTTGGGGAGGACTTTGTCTTCCAACAAGACAATGACCCCAAACACACGGCCCACAATGTGAAGCTGTGGTTATTGTATAATACCAGGAACCAGCTTCACTCACCTCCCCAGTCACCGGACCTTAATCCCATAGAGCATCTATGGGATTTTTTGGAGCGTAGAATCAGGGAGCATGTCATAACATCGAAAGACATGCTCAAATCGGTGCTAATGGAAGAATGGCTGAAAATTCCGGCTGACTTCACCCGAAAATTGGTGGCATCAATGCCAAAACGGTTGGAAGAGACCCAGAAGAGAAAAGGGTATCCAACCTCATATTAATTTTTTAATTTTCATTGAAAAAAAGTTTGTTTTCTTTTGTTTGTTAAGTTTGTACGCATACTTTTTCTAATTGAATTTTCTATGTTTTTTTCTTAATTAAAATATTAAAAAAAATCTATTAAATATTATAAAATAAAATTTTATGATAAATGTGTGTTATTGAATAGTTGTTCCTAAAAAAATATAATTCCGCCCACATTACTATTATTAACCATATTTATTTACTGTTAAAGTCGTACACTATGCCTGTACGCATAGTTTTTCTGGCAAGTGTATGTATATACACACATTCCCACAAACATACATACATACATACATTCATACATACATATATACATATGTGTGTATATAAAAAACAATGTGAGAAAGCCGGCCGGGTATAATTTAGCCTTCAAGTTGAGGTTTATTGTACCAAACAGAAGCAGATGTAAGGGAAATTATTTCATTGCCGCGTCAGCTGCTGGAACTTTTACTTACTTGGTGGTTGTTTGCCTTGCCTGTATCTGTATAACCGTATCTGTGTAAAGCTCCCTCACACAAATACGCACGCATACAGGGAAACAATTATCTGGCTATGCAAACCGGTTTTCACTGTGCTTTTTGAATTTCACAACGAAACTAAATTCCGAGAACAGGCAAACCAACAGTGAGCAACACTTTTCTGAATAGGTCGGTTGCCCGATAGCATTCAACTCCAAATTCAATTCCAAGTGAATACTACAAGCAGACAGTTGAGTCAGTCAATTCCACTACTCTACCAACACTTTCTGCCATTTTCAAAGTGAAAATAATCATACATATATAAAAATAATATTCCTGTGAATTAAGGAAACCAGCTGGTGTTATACAACTGAAACAAAAAATAAATAAAAAAGTAAAGTTTGTGCAGCAACATCTATTGTGAAAATAGTGTAGAACTTATCATTCCAAGCAACGGCCAATCCTAAAGATACTTTCAAGTGGTGGTGTGAGGAGCCACCCAGTAAATTGCGTCGTTAGAAAAGTTTTTTGTGAATTTTTCGGTCGGGTTTTTAATAACCGGACAAGCGCGCTTGAAGACATCTTTAAATAAAGTTTATGTAAGTGATTTTTTTCTTAATTTTCATCGATACAATTAGAGGGCGTACACATACATACATATTGCAAATTAATTTTTACTAAAAAGCTCGGCAGCCATGTTGAATTGCTAAAAACAATAAAAGCAACAGCGTATTGTTGAGATAAGCAACCATAAAGACGTCAGCAGACCCCCCCTACCCCCCCCCCCCACCCCCTAACCCCTCCTTTCCACAAGCAAACAACGCACACACACACATGCATGCATATATGTATGTATAATATGCACACACACTGTACGGGGGGCTTCATCAAATTTACATTAGGGGATTTTTTTTAAGTAGTTTGTTTTTGTTTCTGTGACATGTAATTATTTTATTGTTATGGGCGAGCGGCTAGAGAGGAAAGGGTATGGGGGGGGGGGGGGGGGGGGGCAGTCGCTTGTGTGTGTGTGGAGATACAATAATTTAGCAAACATCGCGTGTACTTTCGGTGTTTTTCCATCACTTGATAATTGCCTTTTGCCATCTTTTTTTTTTTTTTTTGCTGTTGTTTTTGATATTTGAACGAGATAACGTGTAAGGCTATTTCTACATTCACCCACACCTAACTATGTATGTATGTATGTACATATGTACGTGTCCCTAATGCACAAATATCTAAATGAATACAATCACGATGGCACACGACAACTTGATGATGGGCATGAGGTGTGGGTTAGGGTGTGCTCCGGGTCTGGCGTTACCAATTGCTGATTAGTTAAACCGCTAGCCCCCATAGGCAATCAAACCTGTTGCCGCCGATGGCGGCCATGTTGTTTGGCCTGTTGTGAAATTCATTTTCACAAATGTTAAGCTTTTCGCATGCCTCCCTTCCCTTGCTCCATCAAGAAAACTTATGGGGGGCTTATCTCAGCTACCTATTCGTTTATCGAATAAGGAACTATTATTTTATTGAGTATAAAATATATACATAGTTAAGTTATCTATAGTTTTGTACTCAAGGATGGTACTTGTAGTAAAACCATTATCATTTTTATCAGATTTTAAGTACACTATTCGAGATATATTTTCTTATAAATAATGTGAATTTTTCTTTTTTGCTTTCAGTCTAAAGGGAACTTGCGTCACCGACTCTTTTTAGAGCTTGTTTGGTGGGACCCTAACAATTTCATTGTTTATTTCAAACGGTAAATTAAAAGTGAGTATACGAAATCCTTTTTAACTAAATGTTTATATTCATAAGTTAAATGTCTCATATCCATATCAAATCAATTGATTTGGTTTTCAACACTTAGTCAATAAGAATGTTTTATGAAAAAAAAGAAATATGTACATACAAATACAAAAAA
This sequence comes from Drosophila emarginata, assembly GCA_037075365.1. Classification (NCBI taxonomy): domain Eukaryota; kingdom Metazoa; phylum Arthropoda; class Insecta; order Diptera; family Drosophilidae; genus Drosophila; species Drosophila emarginata. The sequence goes on along the minus strand of JBAMCD010000221.1, from coordinate 13,402,610 downwards.
AGGAGCAATTCCAAACAAAAAAGGAGTAATTCCATACTAAAAAAGGAGTAAATCCAAACAAAAAAAGGAGTAATTCCAATTAAAAAAGGAGTAAATCCAAAAAAAAAAAAAAAAAATGTACATAAAAAAAAAGAAAAAAGGAAAAATTATGGAAAAAACCAAGGCAAAAGAAAAAAGGATTATCATATGAAAAAAAAACTAACAAAAAATAAGCCAAAGAAAAGACAAAAAATGTAAAAAAAAAACACAACAGAAACATCCACTTAACCCACCCACACCGCCAACATGAATCATCCATGTGCTAAAAGAAAAAACAAGAAAAAAAGTATGAAAATCACAAGGGCGGCCAGGAATATCAAGGACTTTCAATTGATATCCCTGATCCTGTGAGCCTTTGCTCCCTTGTGTGCAATTCAGATACAACTTTACGCATTTTTGTACATTGCTAACCCCACCAAAACCACAAAAACAAATAAAAAACGGCCACGGGACATCTGTGGCACGAGCCCCACATCGTCGATCTGTGTAATAACAAAATCTTTTTTCTTTTGTCTATTTTCTTTCACATAAAAACCAAAAACACAAAAAACGAAAACTCTTAACTGCGCTTGCTCCACTCAACAAACAAATCCTGAATTTGATTTGATTCAAATGATAATTATATAAATCGAATGTTTATATAAATTCACAAAAAATCCTGTCGAACTGAAACCAAAAAAAAAAAAACGATCCGTTCACCTAAACATTTTGAATACGAAATAAATGCGTCTTATATTTGATATAAGCAGCCGCGTTCAAAATGGCATTCTCTGTCGATTCCAAACCCAGCCAAGCCCGGCCCAAGAACAGCAACAGCAGTATCAATCAGACCAACAACGTTACCAACAACCAGCATACCAGCAACAACAACGCCGATTCTTCAAACAGTACCAACAACAGCAACAACAACATCAACAACACATCAAACAACAAGGAGAAGGAATACAGAAAATCGCAAAGATATAATATTGATGATCCAGGAGCCGGAACAAGTTCAGGAACCAATATACGAGACGGAGGCATCGGATTTGGCACCGCAGAAAGAGGAAGACTACGGGACAGCAACTGGCGAGATAATTTACTCACCCAATTGCAATTGCTCAAAGAAGAGAACAACGCAAACAGTGTCTATGAAGGCTTCGCCCATGTCCAAGACGACAACAATACCAATCGTTATAAATACGCATCCTCATCCGAAAATTATACTGATCAAGGTGCCGTCGCACAACAGAAGCAACAACAACAAGATCAACAGGACAGAGCCGAGAGCGCCTCGAACTCGATTTATCAGAATACCCTTTTTACCAGGGTCGGTACCCACACCGTCGCCAGTGAAGCGTACTTCGCCTCCGACGAGCTCTTTAGTAAACTCTACAATAGCAGCGACTGCATTCCGTATAGGTTCACAAGCCTCCCAACCTCCTGGGATGACAATATACCCACAGGAGGAAAGCTCAACGATGAGCCTCCCAGTCGGGGTAGACCAAACTATCGGTCCACCGACTTTAGAGATGGTGACGGAGACGGTCCCGGTTTCAAGAACGGCCCAGACTCTGGCGTCAATGGCTGGTATACAGCTGACAGGTGCCGACATGCAGTCATCCCAGCAGGATATGAGTGGAGCAATGCCTACTGCTACAGTTGAAGAGATAGATGTTCCGGTGTTCATTGATGGTGAGTACTGTGTTTGTGTGTGTCATATGTACCAGCACTCTCTCATTACTGTTCGAGTTCAAAGCGAGTTCGAGTAAGTGTGACCCACACATTGCAAAACAATCAGTTAGAGAAAGAGTCAGATATTAGGCAATTAAAGGTGCCCAGCTCTACCTTTTTTTCCTCATTCCATAACTATTTTGTTATGGATATTGGGGGGGAAATTGTGGGAGTTGGGTGCCGTCACTGCCCATTTAATCGAGGTACATTTACCACCGTAAAGACGATGGCGAAGATCACAGTGCAATGACCCATTGACGAAACGTACGAAGCCAGAACGTGCGATGTTGTCATACAATTCTATATAAAAATAGTTTTATATACAGCAGTCGATGGGTTACCATAAAACACATCATTCACAAATGACAGATAATCATATTTAAATTTTTTCCATCTATCTGATTTCCATATTTCCATTAATTTTTTTTTTGTCAACTCCAAACGACCAAAACTTAAATTCAATTTCCTAAGTCCTCACTTAAAAGTTAATTTGCCACTTAGAGTTTATAGCAGGATTCAGTTTAAATACTAATATATTTTTAGATGAGGTACCAATAGATAAAAAATTCGATGGAAATTCCTCACATTAAAGCATCTGATTTATTGTTTCCCAAACACTTTTTTCGACACAGTCATTTTTATACAAAAATTTCTTTAAATTGGCACCCCAAATTCCAAACGAGTTTGTCATTCGATAAGATAAAAAAATTAGTGTATAGTACATGATTAAATGTTTTAAATTAATCGATATCCAATCATTACCATTTTCATTTGGTTTTTGAACTATATACTTATGTATATATTTTTTATTTTGTTTAAATTTGCCCCATTTTATTATAAGTTGCAAAAATTCAGTTTACAAGTATGCAACTCTCCTAAGTTTTTTTTTCTCTCCCGGCAAATTTTCTTTGTTCTTTGTCATATGACAGTTTTTATTACGCATTATCCGTAAATGTAGTTGGATTCTAAAATTTCTCAAATTATCTTGCGCTAGTATGAATCATTTGTTTTTATTTTTCCTAAAGTAATACATATTTTCCATTTATTCACAAAGTTTTAAAATTTAAATCAAGGGTGGGCAGCCAAAATTTAAATGATTTAAACCATTTTTTTATGTAGTAAAATGTATGGGAATTTGTATCCATTTAAATAGTTGTGAGTGATACTTAAATTAGATACTTTCTTATCAGATTTTGTATTAAAAGTAAATACCCAATTGCTTTGTCTTCGAAAAGCCACGTATGTGTTTATGCTTGTGTCTAAATAAGTTAAATAAGATGAGATATCAGATAGACATCGTAAGCTTAAGTTATCAGATTTTCATTTAGCCCTCCAATAACTTACGTGTATGCTAAAAACCGTATATACAAAAATATATGTATGTTATATTATATATCCCCAAATTGTAGCAGTCAGTTAAACAAGTCTTTAGGGTTTTTTGCACACATTGCTTATATTAATAAGAAATTCAAATTTTTCTATTTAATTATCAATTAGAAAGACCACAGATTTTACTTTATAAACGAACAAACCACATACATACATACATATATTTTTATTGTGACATCACATAACCACAAAGTCAAGTGCAATGCCCACAGCTGTTTTTTGACCTAAATTCTTTGCGCACATTTTGCAACAAGCCGGCAAATAAATAATTGTATTTTTAACTAAAAATTATTTTAGACTTTGTGCCAAAATAAACACATTCTTAAATTTATATATATTTCGATAATAATAACAATAATCAAACCTTAAAAATTAATATTTTTGAGGGGTTTTCATATATGTAGATAGTTTGGTCTTCTGCAAGGTTGTTGTGAAATTCAATAAGGAATGATAAGCAAGAATTAAGAGAGAGTATTAACTTTAAATAGGGGTAAAGAATGAGAGTAAGAAGGAAGAGAGAAAGAAGGAGAGAGAGACAGAGAGAGAGAGAGAGAAGGAGAGAGACAGAGAGTGGAACATTGCGTATTCGACATGTAGTTTACCACTACAAATTGCAATCATTTATATCAAAATATTACGTATATTTGGAATATAAATACATATGTATACTGTTCTTTAATATACGATATACATATGTACATATGATCACCTCATCTGATTCATCGGCATTGTCCGTTGGTTTATCTTCGGTAATCCCATCATGTAATTGTTATCGCAACGCAATTAAAACTCTTCCGATGTTTTTTCCATATAAGGCCATTTGAAAATGACATAGACTACATATGTATGTATATATTGTCAATTTTTATACATTTTTTACACCCGGGCTCCCTGATTGTTATGAAATTAAATAGGAATTTTGATTTGTGTTAAGAGAGTGTCGGAGTAGAAGACCCAAAACACATGCGTACATACATAAACGCACACACATAGAAAATAAATGAACAATTTTTTGTTGCCTTCATTTGTGCGATCAAAACACTTATTGTGCTCTCGCTCTTCGAGTGCCGGCCGGTTGGATACTACAAATACATATGCAAAGATATACATACATACATACATATGCAAACATATACATATGTACATACAAATGCATATTTTTGTTTTTCTCAATTCTTTTTGGCAATAAATTTGTATACAAATAGATACATACACACACACATGTGTATGTTTAGAATGTATGATTAAACAATAGTTTAAAACGAAGTTCATGTATTTTCAAACAAAAATTACATGGCAAATTAATTCCCGAATTTTCGATATTCTTTGCTCTGATGAAATTATAATTTCGTTAGTATTGGTTTACTCCAAATATTATTAACCCACTCCCCCGTTGGTAGTTCATCCTATGAACGTCAAAATATCTACATATGTATGGATGCTTGCCCCTCCAACGTACACCAACACGAAAACCTTTGTTTCTCTCATTTCTATCTTCCTCTCTCTCTCTTTGTATCTCTCATTCTATACACGAACACAAACGGTAGAGCGAGAAAACAATATTGAATCGGGGGCCAACACTTGTTGCCATAGGGCAGTTGTCTTTGTGCATTAGTATCTGTGCCCCTTTGCTCTCTTGATCACTCACGATAGACTGTTCGACTCTTGTCCATTTCTTCGGTTAAGGCCTACACAGTCGTGTTTTGTTCGCCGCATTGTAAAGAGCCCGTTTTGCATTAGCGGATAAATCATCGTCTGCATCTTAGGCTTTGCACCAAAGGTGAATATTCAATAAAATATAATTTTGGTGCACAATTTAAAATGTGAACATAAAAATATTATTTTTTTTCTCACAATCAATATGTTTTCTATTCATATAAAAATTAGATTTCCTATTTCTGACCTGAAAATGATTCGTTTACGCACTTTTGCGTATTATTATTGGCAAATGCAATTATAAATTATTACACTTTTATTTAGCAGTTTATTTATTTTATTTCGTTAAATATTATAGATTTAATACGCAATATACAGGTGTGCAATATATATGTACATATATACATAGGTACTGTATAGAAAGTGAACGTGAGCGAACATGTCTGATTTTTTTGTTTTTGCCGGGACGTCACACATAATGTGTCATATCGTTTGTATTGTATGGGTAAATTTTTTATGTGTGCGCGCGCAACGTTGTGAGCCACTCTCTCTCTCTCTCTTTTTTTGTTTGTTCTCTGCTCTCCAATTTACTGATCTACCACCGGCTGACTAAAAACATAGACAGCTGTGATTTCCCCTCATGTGTTTTACCCCTCCATTTGGGGTTTGCACAAAAAATTTCTAAAAGGTTTAATAATTTAGAACAAAGGAAGCAAATGAAAGGTTTAAAAAGGGAATTTAAAATAAATTTATTTGGAATATGAAAACATATGTACATACACATATTCGTACATTTACACATACATACATATGTATATACCAAGCTTACATTGTTATCCATATCCTTCTTATAAATTTTTATTACATTTTATACAGCTAGTTTATTTATTTTTTTTAAATTTACATAAATACATACTATGTACGTCATTAGTTTTTCATACTTAATTTGTTGTCAAGGCCTTATTTTGTGCTTTGTTTCCTATTTTGCCACTTTTTCTCCTTTTTTTTTTGCCAATTTTCAATTCCGTTTTGTAATCTTCTTCGGCACTCGAATTTCACAACAATGTTAACTTTAACATAATCGGTCTCTCTCCAACATGTTAACAAATGTTATGTTAAAGCTTGCCCTTAAACGGCAACCTGAAAGTATGCTGATCTTTTTACACACACTCGTCATTCGCCTTTTTTGTTTTGAATTTGCTTGAACTATTTTTTTTCTAACAATATTTTGTCTTTTCTCGTAGAATACCTGCAAGATATAGAAGCAACTTCGTCAACTAGCAGCAGCTGCGGAAGCGATAAAGGAAAGGACAATTTTACGGAGACGGACATACTTTTTGACTTTGATATAAACCTGATTAACGAGGACCTCATTGAGCCAAAAAAAATGGATCAGTGTATTCTGGATATGGAAATGGATATGGATAGCAGCGACAACAACAACGATAACTTTAATACTTCATTAATAGATGACATGGCGGAACTCCCCTCGCTTGGCGAAGATGAAATCTGCGACATGGGTGTCATGAATGGCATCGACTTCAATCAATCACCTTTAATCAACGACTTCGATATCGTCAGTAATATGTTAACTAACTCACAAAACCCTATGCTGGGGAGCCTATCGCAGGGCTCCAACATTTCAACATTCAGTCAAACTAAATATTTTACCGAACAGCCACAGTTGGGCGACGAAAATAGCTCTGATGGATATGGCTGCAGCCAGGAGTCTTTGGGTTTTGGCCACCTGGAAGTAGCTTCAAACATTAGTCCCGAAACCATTGCTGAGACCATTCAAAACATCCTGCCCAGCCTTGGTGGTAGTATGGCACTCAAGCGATCAGCAACTGCGATTGCGGAGCCCACACAACTGGCAAAGCGTAGAACACTAATACTCGACATTAATAAATCTTCACCTCTACTTCAAAATCCAAACGAAATTAGAACTCCCCAGATCATTGAAGACGTTCTAACTTGGGAGACGGTAAGCAGCCATAAAACCAAACCCTCATCTCAGAAAAATTCTAATCAATTTTGTTATCAACAGAACACCGATATCGTTGCCAGCAGTCCTCATTCAACAAACATTTCTACACATAACCAAATCATCGAGAATCTACTCAGCACCGAGGAGGAAACCACCTTCGATTTCTCAGCTCCAAATACACCATATTCGGCATCCTCCTCGAGCACAGCGCCCACATGCCAAACCGGCTTTGCCGGCTTTATCACAGCTCCAGCCTCTCCTGCCATCTCCGTTGCTAGTACCTCACAGTCCAGTGTCAGCACGCCAACTGCCGCCGGCACCAATACCAAACGGAAGCGAGGACGTCCAGCCAAAGATCATGCTGATGGTCCCGATCCGGAACTGATGTCACAAATGAACTATGATCAGGCTAAGGCGTACAAGGATAGGCTAAAGAACAACGAAGCTTCCCGCATTTCCCGGCGCAAGACGAAGACACGCGACGAGCTTGAGATGCAGGAAGAGATTAAACTGATGAAAGAAAACCAAGAACTACTTGCCAAATTGCAACGTTCTGAGGATAAAACATTGCGGTTTAAGAACTTCCTGATGAACCGTCATCACCACAACAGTACCTTCGTGAAACAGGAGCGCGATTAGGCATCAACACAAAAATAGATTCTCGTAGCCATAGACCGACCAGCCATAAAATTCGTTATCTGTCGTTAGATATAAATATTGTCGCACATTGTGATTAGAATACAAATATGTCATCCATTAATAGGTTTAAGAAGTCGTTGTAGTCGCAAAGCAATCCATTTAGAATGTGGCACTTTATAAAGTGTCACAAAAAAAAAAGAAAGAATCAAAGCAAAAGAAAAATCAACATCAACTGTCAGAAAGGATATATAGGACTCGATCCCAAAGTGGATCGAGGGAGAACTTCGTATAACGTACGATTTTTACATATATATCGCAGAAAATTCTTACCAGAGGTAGAGCAAAGAACTTTTCATTTTATTTCTATTAGTTATCTACTTTTTATATATTATGTTTGCAATATTTATGCAATTTTTATCTAAGTGTTTTTTTTTTCGTATCAACAAATGTATGGTTTATGTTATTATTGTAGAAATTACTACATGTATTTGTTTATAATCATTGAAGAACAAAAATTAAGAAAAAGCAAAACACACAAAAAAAAGAACAAAATCGAAAAAATTGTTGCAAACAAAAAAAAAAATTTAAATATTGTTGAAATTAAAAAATTCATAAAGTTATTGCACATATATATAGCTCTTCATATATATTTACAATTTATTATATACAATTAACCGTAAAAATAAAAAAGTGCATGTCCTAAAGAGAGCATGGCAAAATCAAATTTTGTATTGTTATTTCAAATGGGAACTAAAAGGTGATTAATTTTTATTATTTAACTATAAACAGAGTCAATTACACTAAAAATAAGACACTTTTCTTTAAATTCACATACAAATTTTTCGTATATATGTATATTTTTGCACCAATTTGAAATTTTGATCCACTGCCAATCGATATTAACTAAAAAATTTACGATATATATTTATATGTACATTGATCACCAAAAACCACCATGGTGATATGTGTAGACTCATCCGCTTCAACTTGGGTTTGTTTGCGCCTTTTTTCAACTGCCTTTATGTATCGAATGTTGAGATTCAGCCAACTACGGGCTTAAATATACATCTGGTGTTTAAACGATGTTCAACAATATGCATGTTGTCGTGTCAGTAAATTGCCGCAATTGGTTAAATATTTGATTAGTAATCTCGCGATATAGTTGGGTTTAAGGTCAGTATGGGGATAGGGGTTGGTGGGTTGGAATTTGACATCGTTTACGCCGACTGTTCCTTCTCTGTGGCGTAGTGATAGTTGAGAAAGCGTAGACCCTGTAAATAATAATATATAAGATCCATTATTATTTAAAGGACTTTGTGTAAAACTATAGAAAATACCTGGACAGACTGTGCCGTGGCATTGGTGGCATGACAGGCGAAAAGCAGCCAATTCCGGGGCTGAACCTTATAAGCGAAACGCATGAAGATGAGGGAGTAGAGCGTCAAAGCTACAACATAGAAAGATAGTGGGAAATGGTAAACTGAAGGCATTTCAATTAGCCTCCGAGCTTATCAGCTTTTGGCTGGTGTTTCCTTATCAATACCACACCATAGTTGTGATGTGCCAAGAATCTGGCTATCACAGAGTTATAAAACCAAATCTGCTATTTAAATGTTAACAGCTGCGTCGCTCGTTATAAAACTGAACACGCGTGTTTTGCTTAGAAAACTGGTTTTTGAAGCCACCTTACCGAATGTCATTTTGCCAGAGATGAACTTGGGACTCTTTTGGGTATCGGCGAGAGCTGCCAATGGGATACCCCAATTGGCTACGGGTCCCCAGAAGTGGGTGCTGTCAATGCATTAATTAATATTAATTTAAATTGCATTTGCAAACGCAAATCAATTGATGAACGTACCTCATAAAGTAATCCCTCCACTCTTTGCTTGCCGTTGTAGCCATTCCGCGTCGGATAGACATTTTGATTTAATTAAAGATGGGAACGGGGACGATACGATGTAGATTGCTTTAGATTAGTTGACTTGTTGTCACCTAAATAACAACAAAAGGAAACAACAACACAGCTGTTTAGTAAATATTTCAAGGTCCTTCACTCCAGACCAAGGTCTTACAGGTTTAAAATGGGATGGGTAAAACGGATACGCTAATTCCAAATTGCCCAGATAATTGAGTAATCAGAATCCGACTGCTGCTTATTTTACGTTCTGGTGTTTTGACGCGCTTATGAAACTTATGTAATGTACAATTTATAAAAATATATTTCGCCAATCTCTATATTGAATATACTGAATTCGCAGTACTTCTAAATTTGTGAAACTTAAATTTGCTTCGCTTTTATGAGCGCAAATGAATTCGCTCCTCTCATATGAAATGCAACTTGAATTCGCTTCACTGAACTTAACAGTTTATGGTACAAGCATTTTAACGATAACAGTTATGTTAAATTAACAGCAATTTATTAACATAACACCAATATGTTAACGGTCCACCGTTACAGAACTTAATTGAAATCTGTACCAAAGCATTAAAACAATAAATATCAACTGAGATCAATATTAATCAAAATGCTTCTTGAATATTGTAAGTATTTACGAAAAAAACTTGCTATTTTAATTTACACATTTGATTTGATTTAATTTCTTACTTGCAAGCACAAAAATAAGCTTAAACCTTAAAACTAAAATATAGCTAATATATCTAATATTCTACGTCGATCTGGTAAAACCTAAACACAATCTTTATTAAATCAACTAATTGACAAAAGCAATAATTATTTTTCCTATTAGAAACTAATAAAATACTATGTATTGTCATTGATTCCATAGGGAATTTGATTTTCCATCTAATTTAAATTTTTTCAAACTTAAAATCTGTTTTTTTTTTTTAATTTATATATATTCTTACTTGTCCAAATACTAGACTTACTAATCCAAATATTAGAAGAGTAATCGAACATAAATAAATGCTTTGATTTTTGCTTTTTAATGACTCCTTCTCTGTAATATTACCTTAACGGTAAATTAAACATTGGAGCAAGCTCATTCGATCTCTGTTAAGTTCCTTTTTAAATCTTATAAACAATGCAATTGCAATATAATAGAATATGCATATTATATGTAAATTATTTAATTACCTTATTTAATTATAACCAAGCCTCTCAAACTGCATTTGTTTGTGTGTGTGTGTGTGTGTTAGTTGGAACAAGGGCAATTAAATTAATTTTAATTTTAATGTGCATTTTTTGACACTTTATAATAATTGCGGGCGACAAGTCTTTCAAGTATTTAATCTGCCACATGTTTCCGCTCTTCAGAGCCTTTCTTTGCAATGAACTCTTAAGGGAGACTTAGACAAAGACAAAGAGAGAGAGAGAGAGAGAGAGAGAGTGAAAAAAGAGAGCAAGCATTGCGATGAGTTGGGCTGCGCCGACTGCCAATCCTTGTTAAAACGAAGGACCAAAACCAAACAACAGCGGCAGCATCCGAGTCAACGACTGCCAAAGCGATTCAGTAAGAATTTGCAACTCGTGAACGACGGGTGACGGCAACGGCTAAAGGATCAAAAAGGCACGGTAAATGGTCCAGCCAACGGCAACACCAACAACAAAAAGAAAAATGTGAATAGGCATAGCAAAGTGGAAATGGAAATGGTCATGCTGATGCTGCTCCATGTAATCCCCGCCGCTTGCGTGCGTGCGAGCGTGTATGTGTGCATGGATATGACTGTCTGTGTGTGTGTGTGTGTGTGTTTGTATGTCTGTGTGGTGTATGTGTGGGTCAGTGTGCCATTTTGTGAAAAATAATTGTAATTATGACTAAAAAAAGAAAAAAAAAGGAAAAAACCTCAACCTAAGCAAATTCTTGTAATTGAAAAATTTACTCCTGGTTACATATGCGCAAATCTTTGTTGTTGTTGCTGCCTCTGTACGATGAAAAGACAGTGGCAGCAGTTAGCAGCGGCAGCGGCAGCGACAGCAGCCGTACCGCAACCCCCGAAAGTATGCTTTAGCCAGAAAAATCAATCCCCCGCTCGCGCAGACAAAGGCCAGGCCAGGCCAAAACGTGGGAGTCTGCTTCTTTTTCCTTCTTTGTTGCCCCCAACCATACCTCAATAGAATTTGTTATAAATTCTCTTTCTAACCAACAAAAAATATATATATATATATATAAAAAATTAAAAAAAAAAAAGAAAACAAATATGAAATTAAAAAAAAGGAAATTACCAAAAATGAATTTCTAAAAAATGCTCTCGAATGCCATTTAACAAATTTGAAGCAGTTCAAAGTAAAAAACAAACAAAGAAGCAAAAGAAAGAAGGAAGGTTGGCGAAAAAGAGAAAACCAAATGAGCCGCTCCCAAAAAATTTTGTGTTTATCATCAAGAACAACAACAACAATGAAAATAACAACAACAATGACAACCGCAACAACAGATAAAGAAATGACAAAAAATCATTCAAGGAGAGAAACAAGAAAATTAAATCACAATTTGTATTTTCCATTAAAAACCTAAAAAAAAATGTAGTTTATTTCAATTAATCATTATCTGCAATAATATATTATTATATAAGTTCTTTTTAATATATTTATTTAAAATAATGAAATCTAACTTGACAAAATCCTTGAAACAAATTTTTAATTTACTGATTTAACCTATATAATTTCAATCAAAGGTCTTTGTCATTAGTTGCAAAATAATTAAATCTAATTTTTTTCATTCTTTTTTTTCTCATTTTTGAGCTATTTTAACTGACAATTTCTAAATTGGATAAATGCAAATGCAAAATACACATGGCACAAATCAAAATGGAGCAAATTGAGACGTAATTACATAGTTGGATAGTCAACAGTACCCTATTATGGTATAGTTTAAGTGTCCAAATCTAAATCTGTTTACTGATTCAATCATCCCAACAATGTAAATTGAGTTTTATTGTTCGGCCAATTGATGGAGACAGTTTGTGAGGTGCTGTGCCACTTGAGATTCGGGGAATGCGAATGAGTCTAAGATTCACAGATCGTATGAGAATGAGGTGATTTGTATGGCATATCAAAATACTTGGTTGAATTAGATTTAGTTGCAAAATACGCTCGAACGGGTAAGGAGCAGCAGCAGCAGCAACAGCCATTAAAAAATTTAAAAACATTTTGTGCTCAACTCAACTCAAACTCAGTGCTTATCCTCTTCCATTTTTCTCTAAGGATTACCCCATATCTACTAGTGCAAATGATTGAGTGAAAACAAATTTATATAAATGTAAAGGGATAAAAGATAAGCAACAAAATTGAAATTTCAAAACAAATCAAAGTCAAACCAAAAGTGCAAATTAACAAAGTGTTCAATAATAATAATAACAATAAAAAGGAAACAAAAAGCATTATCATCATTTATCATCAATAAGAATAAAAACAATTAAAGGGCTGCAGCCTGCCTACAAATGCAGCAGTCCAGTCTGTAGGTGCGTATAACTATATCTATGTATATACTATAATATATTAACAATATCAATTTGTATTTATAATAATATTTTCCTTTAAGGCTAATTACAAATTGAAATTATATGCTCAACTAATTTAGTTAACTATATCTGTAATAGGAGTACAATATAAATATATAATAATAATAATAACCAGTGAAATGTCAAAAGACCGAATGAGCGACTTTAGAAAGTATCTTTAGTGTGGCTTAAGCGCTATATCCTAGGACAAAAGTCCAAAAGGGCGTGTGTGTTGACGCATTCTCTTTGGACTCTACTCTTTGTCTCTTCGTGGACCATTTAGGTTTCTCTCTTCATTTCTTTTGAGGCCGTCTCTCTCTTTCTCTCTTTTCTTTTACTTTTTTACTCTTTGTTAATGGTTGTATAGGTAGTGAGGTGGTGCTGGGGTGGTGCCGTTTTGGGGTTTGGGTTTGAGTTTGGGGTATGCATCCTGTAACTGATAAGAATTCTGCACAGTTGTTAAAGGCAATGGCAATGTGTTTGTGGTCTAAACAAAAAAAAAAAAATCAAGAAGAAAAGAAAAAAAAAGTATTTCGTTTTTTGCAAATTTTAATCACGATAATGCTTGAAAAAAGATAACAACGCACATGTATACACACACACACTAACTCACACACACATACACATTCAACTGACTTCTTCTAGGACATTAAGGACTCACTCACGTCTTGACAAAATGAGAGTAGATTCCTTCTGGTTCCTGGTTCTTGGTCGCATAATTTTCTTCTCGTATCGTATTTAGCCGGGTTAATTACCGAATATCGTGTTGATAGCTTAAGCGTTTCATGAGGCGCCATAATGGTGTGTCCTTGAGGTGTTTTTCTTTTTTTTTTTTTGCTCTTCTCTTTTTTCGTTTTTGTTGTTGCCTTATTCGGTTTTTTAATGTTGCCAATTGTTGTTGTTGTTTTTTTTTGGAATGGCAATCAAGACAGTGAAACCGCAATGGCTATAGAACTAACTGCGATAAGGTTAAATATTTAATAGCTTCTGCTGCTGTCCTGTTCGTTTGTCCGCCTGTCAGTCTCAGTCAGGTTCATTCTGTTTGTTTGTTTTTTATTTTTTTATTTGGTCTCTGTCAACGCCCTGGCAAACACTTTAGGTTAGAATAGAAAAGTTTCGCTTTTGTTTTTACTTCCTTCATTTATTTCTTTCTTACACTGAACATTGTCTTGACTATTGTTGGCAGCATTTTAGAAATAAATTAAAATTTCATTTAAGTGCTTTTCAGCCAAAAACTTTCTTAATTACAAATGTGCTGTTCTTGTTGTTGTTTTTTTTTTGTTGCTGCTGATTTTGGGTTACCCTTCCATTACTTTTAACCATTCGAAATTGTTGTTGTATGGGTGTATGTGTGTGTGTATGTGTGAGTCTGTCAATTGATTGGCGTTAAATGTTGTTTACGGAGACCAATTTCAAGATGAAGATTTCATTTGCACAACTAAATGACTTTTATTTAAGGGACAGTTGGATATATTAATATTCTGGGATATATCGTATATATATATATATATACATTTCTTTATATATTCTTTGAAGATTGGGTGACAAAAATTTCAAATAATTGTTATTTTTATTGCAAATTTTTTAAACAAAAAATTTGATTTGTAAGGAGATTTTTATAATTTATTATTTTACTTATTTAAATCTTAAATAAAAGACAATCCTTTTTCAAGTATTTAATAATGTTCACTTTCTTCTTCTGCAATTTTCATTATACCAAATCAATCAAAATTAATGTAAAGATAAATAATCGATTGTTTTAATAGTTATCCATCTAAATATTTCTTGTGTTTATCTAGAGGCAATTAAACATAAACTTGGTTAAGTTTCTAAGTAGTTTCTTGATTTATATCTCTGCCCATTCAAAAAAAAATTGTGCTGAATTTAAAGTACATTTCTAAAATTATTTTAATAAAACTTATAATAAGATATTAAACTATTTGCATTATTCAGCTATGAATAAAATGAGTGAGGCACTTATTATGAAATAGCAAGAGCTGCAATTAAACTTTGTTACTTCATAACGTTTTTAGTTAATATATATATTTATTTTATTTCGAATTATGATATATAATAATTATAATCGTATATGCAAGTAGAAGGAGAGAAATCTGATTAAAGATAAAAGAAAATTGCTATTTTAATTAAATAGACATATTGTATATATCAATTTATACTCACCAGAACATTACTATAGTCCTCCCCTTTTATACCATATTCATTCACAGGGAATCTCCTGTCCACACCCCATAAGCTTCAAGCTATTTCTAAGATACTATCTTTGACATATTTATTCGTTATTATTATCTATCTATCTATTATTTAACCAATTTACAAGACCAATACAGAGGTGCAGAGTTTATTAGTAATAGTGAATGTAATTAATAATTAATTGTCAGATGCGTAAGGAGATGTCTCAAAATAAACACATGAAGTCATATTACAGAGAGTAGAAGCATCTTTATTTATTATTAGCAAAATGACAATTGTTTCGATGCCAACTAAATAAAGATTACATGACACATTGTTTTATGATTCATTCAACTGGTAAAAGGCGCTTCAATAAGATTAAATTGACATATGTATATACTTCAGCTATATTGGCAAAATTAAATCAATCGTAACTAAGAAAATTGCATAACTATTTAAGCTCTATTTATTTCAATTATAAACTTCATTTACAATGTAAAAACTAAATCGCACTGTTTATATACAAATAATTGTGTGTATATGTATACATGTGGGTGTGGAGATAAACGGACACACTGTCATCTCTTAGTCATAAGCAGACTTTTCTGCTAACAATGATGACATCTTCTTACTCAGTGATGGCAGGGGGAAAGAAACTGGAAATGGAACTGGAACTGGGCGGATGTAGAGGCCATTTATAACCATTCGAGGTTTTCCACTCGCTCACACAGTCGCATGCAAAAATAATCATGCACAAATGGCACAGCAGGAAGAAAACAAAAACAAAAGCTCAACACATAGATAGATATACACACACACACACACACATATATATACACCAAGGACTTGGTCGTTTTTGGAGCGCTCTTGGTGTGCACTTAGATGAAAACGACAACAACAATAGCAACAACAGCAGAAACTAAAGCATCGTCCACAACAAGAAGCATGTCGAGTAATGACAGCAGCAGTAGAAGCATCATCAGCCACCACAACAACAATGGGGGCAACAATGGCCACACCCACATATGATGTCTGTATATTTTGCCAGCGGCGATTCTGTCATTCATTCATTCATTCATTCATGCGCTCTACTTGTGCAGCACTGGACCTGCATATTTTTCTTGTTGTTGTTGCTGTGGCTGTTGTTGTTGAGGCAACACACTTAAGTGGTCGCTTAGAGTGCGCCACGTTTTGTTGTTGCTTGTTTATGAATAAAAAACTAGTTGTTTGCAAAACGTTTAGCTGGCAACTTGGGAACAACAGGAAGTTGTCGAACAGGTGAGAGTGACAGAGAAGGATGATTAATTAGGAAGTTTATCTTAGCAAAAGACAAAAACTAACGAACCTGGTCACTTTAATATAACATACAAAAAAAATAATTAATTTTGATTTATTTATTTAATTTGTTTACATATATATGTACATATATGAATACATATTTACTTAATAGGTTAAAAGAAACCTTTCTTTTTTAACCCTAGAAATATTGTTACAAAGATTCAATGATCATATCTTACAATGAATGACAATTTAATTAATCTATTTAAAGAAATTTTTCCTACTTGCAGATTTAAGTTTAATCAATCGCAAAAAGTGCATTATTTAATATATATGCAGTAAGAAAGTAATGGTTAATTTTTCAAAAATTAGTCAGCATTCGTATTGTGTATATTTTCTTTAATATATTCTTTTGTTTTTTTTTTTCAAGATATAATTTTTTATGTTTTGAAAAATCATTTTATCGGACAACACCTCGTATATGTGATATATTCGTAATAATTTGAAACATCTAACAAACTGATCACAAACTGGCTATTATGTAAACTAAATATTTGATATTTGGACTAATTTTCTAATAATTTTAAACTAAAATAGTCTACTAAGTAAAATCCTATGAAAATTGAATTGCATTAAAAATTAAGTATACGTAATTTATAAATATATACACTTTTGTGAATTTGAAGTAAACATTTTATAATAATGATATTAAGTGATAATATTTATGGGTAGACTTACGAAATAGTTTCCCCAAAATTATAAACTTTGCTATGATGCGGCATATTTTTTGTTGTTTTCATTAAAAATTGTAGATAGTTGTTTAAAGGAAGATATCAAATTATTTCCTGGTTGCAGTCGACTAAGCTTCTATTTTGAATTACACAAAAATAAAACCGTAAATATCGCACCTATGGTATCCAATTTCAATTGACTAGCTGGAAGGCAGTGCGGTAAGCGCACCCTTGAGTGTCATAAGCATGCGTCCAAAAAGATAATTGTTATGTCATTAAGTGACAGCACATAAAACAAACGAACAAAAAAAGCAAACACAAAAAACGAAAACAATCTAGGGCCAAAACAAATAAATAAGAAGATACAACATACACATACATACATATATACTTACATACACGCACACACATAGAAAATAAATGAACAATTTTTTTGTTGCCTACATTTGTGCGCTATTTTACAATTAAATACATTTGCAGCGACATATGCGACAAAGCGTAAACAGGCAAATGAGAAAGAAAGAATGAACGAACGAGCGAACGAACGAACGACCCAAAAGAAAGAAATGAAAGCAAAGTCAATGAAAACACAAAAGCAACATTTCTTTTATTTTTTTTTTTTTTGTTGTTGCAAACACAAAAAGGGCGACGGCAGTCGGCGTTCGAAGAGTTGGTATCTATGTTAATGTGCTAGAATATTTTCGATGCGCAAGCGTGATCTCTCAAATTCTCTCTTCCCATACTATCTTAGTTTAATTTCTTTCCTGCTCTGTCTCTTTGACTCTCTCCATCTGTCTGTCGCACTCTAGTGCTCTTTCGATGTGCCGATGCTTGGCAATGTCAATGTAACTTTTATCCAGCTGCCGCTTCAGTGGTTTCTTTTACTGCATCAGCAGGAGCGGCAGAGTGTTATTTTTTTTTTGTTATTTTGTATGTGTTGGTGTGTGTGAGTGTGGCGCGCACGCTTGTGTATGTGTGTGTGTGTGAATGTTTATGCTCTGATTTAAATGCTACTGATAAGGTGGCATTATAATTCGATCTGCCTTAGTCACATTGTGAGTAGTTGTGGAGATGCGTTTGCCTTTGGGGGGCATAAGTTTACAATTCACACATACACACACATACACCACATATCCACAGACACAAATTCACATATAAATGTATATGTATGTACGAATTTATGTTTTATCATTTATTGTGTGCTTTGTGAAAAACGTGCGCTTGACAGACAGTATGACAGACAAACAGACAGAAAGACAGACAGACAAATATTCGTGCCACGCCCCATGCCGACTTTACTATGTGTGTGTGTGCGCGCCATTTTGTGATAATAGGCTGTGCGCCTTTTGTTTTCGCAGCAATAAAAATTGGTTGTAATTTAGTCACCTCCCTTCCTTACCCTACCACCCTCTTTTCCTCTCTCTTTCTCTTGCTATCTATTCTATCTTTCTGTATGTGCGTATGTGTGTGTGTGTGTGTGCTTAGTTGTGATTGATACAAGCTTTGTTTGCCTTTCCGTTCGTTTCGCCTCTAGATTTCCAATTAACTTTCGTTGATGCGTGTTTCATTTAAATGCCATTCGTGGCCAAAAACTATCCATTTGTATTGCATACTTGCAATTTGCATAGTCCTGAGGCCAATTATGAACACAGTATGTGAACCCAGGGAATACGTGAGTCGCATTCCATAATTCAATGCCATGTAAAAGGATATCCGTAAACCAATAGTTGTTCTAGTATAGAGTCATCTAATTTTGGCAAAACGAAAAGAAGAAAAAGAAAACATCGCTTTTTTCTATCATTTATCATTTGTTAAGGTAATGTAGGTCATTAGTGGATCAAATTTAATATGCATGGGAACAGCTTGAAGCTACTTAATAAAACTTTTCGGGGATCCAAACTCTACTCATTTTATTTGGATATATCTTTATCAATAGAATAAATTGAAAATATAAAGGAAAAGAGTTAATGAAGTATATGTTTATACATATAAGGTTATTGATCTTAACAAAATTCTTCTTTATAGAACAAGATAACAAAATTCTCTTTAAAATTATCAGTATCAAAATCATTTTTAATTTCTCAAAAATGTAAATTTTTAATTAATATTGTATCAGTGATATTAGCTGAATAATTATAATTTTTATCTGCTGTTCAAAATATTCAATTTATTAACCTATGCGATTCAAAATTAAATCTGCTTCCCTTCGTTTTAAAGGTTGCCTTTTATTTATTTATAATTTTTTGTTATCAATAAAAACTATAGAATCGTCTAGTATGATAGTATCGCCATATAATCCCAGATTTAAATTTATTCCATATAGCAAATACATTTTTGGGGACTTGTCTTAGCATTTGAAACTTGACTTTATCTAATATCAATTCATTTATTATGCTATATTTAATTTTCATTTTGCTATTTCTTTTTCTCCTCTTTTTTCTCGGCAGCCAACGATTTCAACAATTGGAACAAAAGACTTTTTCTTCTTTTCTGTTTTTTTTTTTGCCATACAACTGAAGCAATTAACTGAAAATGTAGCGCTGGCAAGAACATGGCCCAACTGGAAGAGCAAATACCATGCGATGCAACTAGCATAAATGTGAGTGAGTATAACAAGGCGAATGGGGGAGGCGGGGGTATGACTGGTGGGGGCTTTGGTTATTTCTCGGGGGTGGTGTTGTAAATGTTGATGCCTGGCTAATTGCCTTGGTGGCAAGAGATACCATAGCTGCAGCCTCAGCCATTGCCACATTGCAATTGGATTTCATTTGCTTTCAATTTACTGGCAGCCTTGGTGCTAATTTCACGTCTCCCAATAGCACCAACAAAAAGATATGATTAAAAATCAACGAGTATGAAAGTTTCTACTAGATTTGTGCAATCTCTGCATAGTCATCTCTTTTGAGATTTTGGTTTTTGCTGCCCTTAAGGTCTGCATGCATAGAGGGTGGCATTTTGTGGGAGGTTGGCTGAAAGAAAACCTAAACTAAAGTGAACTAAAGAAAATAGAGAGTTGCCTGTAAGGATAAACTTATTGAATTTTAACATTATATACAAAGTTTGGAATAATTCTACTAGCTCAATAATCTTATAGGTTACGTAACTTTAAGTTGTGTGAACACAATTTTTATGAAATTTTAACTAGTTGTAATAGAATAATGAATTTTAGTTTATATTGAGCTTGCGAAGACTTAATAATGCCGGAATTATTTAGTTTTATAAAGGGATTAAAAACAATTCTGAGAAATTCTTTTTTCATTAATTTCTGAGGCTTCATTGAAAAAAATTATTATTAATATCAGAAATGAAGTACATAATTGATTGCAAAGTTTTTGTAATTAAAATCAAGCGCGAAGAATGCTCCTAAAAAAATTTAATTAGTTTAAAAAATGTAATTTTACTTCAAGAAATAGTTAACATAAAACCAAAAAACTGTTAAGCTGAAAAATTATTATGGGAATTATTCATATACCATATATCTATGTACATATATAACTCTTTTTTACATAAATAATTTTTATCATTTTAAAGAAACATATGAAAGAATATTTATTTATGTGTCATACACCAGAAATTTAATCAATTTGATATATTTGCCATCATGAATTTGTTCAACATTTACATTTAATCATGATTGGGCTTAACAATTGAACTAGTTTGTGTATATGTACATACATATGTATATAGCTGTAGTTTGACACTTTTGCAGCTTTTTATATTGTTAAGCTGAAATTTAATTTGATTTTTAATATCACCAAAGTCATGTCTTGTCCCTGTGTCTATTGTATTTTTGCTGCCTGTGAAAATCAGTTTTACAATTTTTATGTGAATCCTTCACCTGCTTTGTGTCGCTGTCGTCGTCATTGTAGTTGTTGTTATCGTTGTAGTTGTCGAGGTGGATAAAAAGCCGTGTAACATTACCGAGGACAACGGCAAATGGGCAATGACAGAAAAGGCAACGCCAACACCAACACCAACCGTAGTTAAACTCGAGCGGGCTATAAAGTACAAGATTGTTAGCATAGCTCAGCCAGGACCAGGCAGATACCCATACCCATACCCATAGCCTGAGCCAGGCGAATCCAGAACACCGTCGAGCAGAGGCACAAAGGCAAACATAAATGCACAACATTCTTTTGGGGACAGGTTGACGGTTAGCAGGGGTTGTTGGAAAACTAAGCGACCACCGCCCGTTGGGCAGCAGAAGCAAGTTGCTGTTGCCGTTGCCGTTGCCGTTGAGAGGTTGCAGCATGGCAAATGTGGTTACCAGAGCTCCTGTGGCTTCATTCTTTCTGCCCCTTTTGTGTTCCACCATCTCTGGTGCATTTCAAATGCGGGGAAATGATGCATTTAATCGAAACGAGGTAAGGCTAAACTGGTACAAACGACCAGGCAAAATGGAAAGCCTCTGCCGCATGGGTGTGGATGTGGGCGTGGGCGTGGTCGTGTTCGGATGTTGACATAAAGACAACCCAAAAACGTTGAGTTATCTTAAGCGTTCCATCATATCCGTGAGTGTGCGAATGTGACCTTATTTGCATGCAACACACGCCCCAATGTGGCATGGATACCTTTTAGGAAGCGAAGCTGTTGGTGCATCTAATACTAGTACACATGAATAAAATGATGAAAACTATGGAATTTCTGACATTATTTGAATATGAAGAAAACTCAAGTTTCATATATCCATCAAGTATCTTCGATCTCTTGGTGAATAAATATTCTTATACTTATTTCTTCTTTATCAAAATGAAAGATTCAACGGTTGATTATGCCTTGCCTCAGTGTTGGCCCTCTTTCATAACGCACGGCACGTAAATTTGTAATAAATTTGAAATTATGTGCACATTTCGTGCCGCAGCCTGAAACTGAAGCTGAAGGCCAAGCAATTTGCAACTTGCACTTTGATAATTTATGTTGCATATACAGAGAGGCGCCCCAAAGCCATAAACATATATCACGTTTGCTGCTGACGCCTACGCACCAACACATATACCATCATTGTCACATTCATTCGATACACGTGTGTGTGTGTGTGTGTATGTATTTTTCAATTTTCCCAGAAGCTCACCAAGCACAAAGGACATATCATGTCATGTTATGCAGATGGATTATGCCGGCTGTCAAGGACATATCATTTCGAGGGCTTCACTTTCCATTGGTTATCTCTTCTGTCACACGGCACTGACACTGTCAACTGACCAGGCAGACGGTGGCATCCAGGATGCATGAAATTGTCATCGATTTGTTCCCCAATTGATGGTGCTGCCAAACTAATGACACTGATTAAAGTGGCATTCATCATTAACCGTTGACATTGGTCAGTTGCCACATAACTAGCTCTGAGTCCAACTCCACTTTTGATTTCAATTCCAACATTTACAGACACATTCAATTGCTTTAAATTCTATCAAATCGATGTTTAAACTATGCCTCAAGATAGCTTTGATATACTCAAGTGGCTAAGGGCAATTTAATTGAATTAAGATTACTTGAACAGAGAGATTAATTAGCGAATTAATTAACAAAATAGGGAACGATTTTTCTCAGAATTATTGTATACTTAACTTTAAAGCTATTTATTGTATTCTGTAATTGTATGCAAATATTCTTTAATTATTTATTTGTATTTATCAACATCAAATTTATATATGTATTTAAAAGTGTTAGAATCTTGACCACAGAATTCCCAAGAAAGTTAAAACTAATCGGTTAGTTTGATAAATAATAAAAGTGAATTTAAATTTTTCTTTGAATGTCGACTATAAATTGGTAAAATATTAATTTATAAATATGTACATAATTCATAAAATTCTCTCAAGGATCATTTAATAGTTATTTTTATCTTGAAATAAAATAAATAAGTATTTCTTCTCTGCAATTAAAAGTTTTTACGGTTGGCACGAGTGTCAAGTGTTTTCTTAGCCAATATATTAAATTTACTCTTTGGCCAACTTCGCCAGGGTAACATTTTATGACGACTTCAACTGAATATATGTATATAGTAATCATGGGAAAACAATTATAGAGACATTTAGTATAAAAACTATTTCATCACTTTAATTTAAAATAAAAGTTTTTCATTATTATTTACAAATTCTTGCAATAAACAGAATACCCACTTTATTTTTATTTCGATAGCTGCACGCCAATAAATTGAAATAAAATATTCTGTCAATATATTTCATCAGTTATTTATTAATTGTTTATTAAAAAACGGCCAACAAAAGTATTTTAATTTCAACAAAATTTTATATATTCATATATCTCTTACTATATCATATTTCAACTTGTTCAATTGGGTTAAAAAAAAAGCCAAAGTCAAATTTATCAACTGTCAATTGTAATTCTAACTTAAAAGTTTCGACTTGGTAAATTGCAATTAATTAAATGTGACAGAATAATTTCAATAAAATGCAAAGTGATATTGATTCGATTCACTGACTTGACATTTGGTTCATTAGTATTTGTCGGTCGAATTGAGAATAGCAATGTTGGCCACTGCAGCATATGCATATTTTATATGCCGTCAACTTTATCATGATTCTAAAACCTCTCTCCACTCCCCTCTCCTTACCTAACCATTTGTTTTTGCTCTGCTCCTCTGTTGGTCTGGTTTGTTTCTGCGCTCTATTGAATTTGGCATTGCATTGGATTTTTGGGATGCTGTTTGTAAGCCAACAACAGCAACAATTGTAAACAATTTCTGTTTCTATTTCGACGCAAGAGAGAAAAAGAGAAACAAAGAGGGTGTGTGTGTGTGTGTGTGGGATAAGGGAAAAAGGGCATTCTAATCGGATTTTGCTGCAGCTGCGACCAAAGCTGCCAACAAAAACAAAAGCTCTGCCAGGAAATTGATATCGAAAGCAATTTGGCAATGTTTTTTCTCTGCAGGTGATGGGTGTGGGTAAATGGAGGTGGCTATGGTTCTAGGGCCATTGAATTGAGCTGACTTTCGTTGGCCAAAAGAATTTCAATTTCGATTGTATTTCGCTGTGTATGACCATGTCTGGCATTACATACGCTGCGTATGCGCAATTGCAGCCAAAGGACATAATCTTTGACACTTGAATTTGATCACTCAACATTTATAATGTATTCGGCTTGCACAGCAAACAGCCTAGAGCAGAATGAAACAGGTCAGAAGAAGAGTAGGACGAGAGTATGTAAGGGGAAGAGGACTCTGGCAGCAACATAGGCACCCACTGGAGCTGACGTTGATGAATATTGCTACAGCGATAAATTCAATTACAAGAGCCAAGCCGAGCGTCAGCTATAACTCAACTGACAACTACGGCAAAGAACTCTTTACTGCCGTCACTCCGCCACCATCTTTTTATTCACTTGAGTTGGCTCTTAAAGTGTTGCCTGGGAATTGTTAGAGCCGCCTCAGACACGCAGCCAGAAAAACCAAAAAAAAAAAAAAAAGAATATATAAAAAAGGCAACAAACAGTTAAAAAAAGTAAACAACGGGAACGAACGAAAAAAGGGAAAACAACATAAAATAAATGTAATAAATTTTAAACATAGAGATGATAAATTGCTCTGGGACTCGGCTCAAGGCGCTGCCAATGCGTTTGGCTCTTTCGTTTTCCCTTTCCCCACTCCCTCTATCTATCATGGTTTCTACAGTTTCCGTGTCCTGCTCAACATTTTTACAATTTGTTTGTGGCTTCGCTTGTCAGCTTCCCCTTTTTTGCACGTGTCTTTGGCATTTTTATCTATTTGGCAGCTACTTTTCCTTGTCAAGGCAATTATCTTTATATCACAATTTCTGTTTGTATTTACTTCTTTTATTCAATTTCTTTTTCATTTTTTTACTTGCCAACTCAAAACTTTCATCGCATTAAAATTGCAGCGTCAAGTTAAGCTACTTGTACTTGTACATCTCTAATGCAAGTCCTGAGTCCTGGTAGTGGTTAGACTTTGGCAGACACAG
The DNA here is from genome assembly GCA_037075365.1 of Drosophila emarginata. Taxonomy (NCBI): domain Eukaryota; kingdom Metazoa; phylum Arthropoda; class Insecta; order Diptera; family Drosophilidae; genus Drosophila; species Drosophila emarginata. Next base: position 13,377,591 of record JBAMCD010000221.1, on the reverse strand, counting down.
AAATAGAAAACTATACAAAACTTTTAAAACTTTTTATTTTGGCAATATCTAAAACTAAATTTTGTCACGTGTTTTATCATTGCAGAAACTCAAGAAATTCCGTGATTAGGACGTGTTGTACCCTAACGCTCTAAATGCAGACGATATGGTAAGTGGAAACGAAACTAATTAACTACTACAAGTGTGATAAGTACTATGAGTGTGATAAGTAAACCATTATTAAATTATTTGCAGTTAGGTTAGCTTTAAATAATGTGTTTTATGGGGTCCTCAAATTGTGGAAATGTCAATTTAATATTTCAAATTATTTTCTTATTTCCTATTTCGACTTAAAGTCTTCATAAATGAAGCTGTAACAATCATATAATGTTAATTTCTTTGCCAATTGTTGGGAATTCGTTGTATTTCATTTATATATGTACATAAGAATGTTTTAAAGTTTAAATAAGACTTTATGGCTAAAGAAATCGCTAGTTTGTGAAGTTGAATTGAAATTGTAGTTTTAGAATATATTTTTAGTCTAATTTTAAAGGATTTGGGGCTTTATTAGGATGATAGATAAATGGCTGAGCGTCTCTGCTATTTTAAATTATTGAATATTCTGACTTTACCATTTATTTCTATATTTTTTATTCAAAACTTTAAGTTTTTAAATACCGATTGCATAATAGAAATAAAAAAATGTAAAATGGTATAGTTTGGTAAAAAGATGTGTTAAGTTTTCTAATTAAAAACTACAAATTATTTTGAAGCATAATGAGCACAGTTCCCACTCTAATTCCCAGTCTGCTTCTCTTAGCCAGAAACACATGCACGCACAAACACACACATACACACAGACACACATTCAACATGGTTACAAAAGCCCAATTTAAATTACCATTTGTCATGGCGGTTGCAGTGGCAGTTAGAATAAAAACAACAACAGCAACAACAGTATGAAGAAAATGCAGACGACACAAATTCTGTGTCGTTGCTAATTTCCAGTGTGGCTTTTACTGCTGCTGCTGTAGATGATGATGATAATGATGATGATGATGATGATGAAGTTCTGTGGCCTCCCCATATGTATATTTCCCTACACCCTCTCCTATGCATACCATTTTACAACCAGATGGCAGTCAGTCAGTTAGTCATGCATACATGGTGCTCCTTTCCCCCAACTCTACCCTCTTCTCTTCTTGGTATCTTCCATTATATTTTTGCAACAGAAATGGCCAAAGGCAAAGAGTGAAAAAATGTGAAAAATTTTCAATGCGTGTGCAGAAAATTTATGGCAAAGAAAATAAAAACACTGAAATGTATGCATTTTTGTTATTACGGCTACTGCATCGAGTAAATACAATAATAATTTAATCGAAACTTGTTGACTTAGTGAATATCCATATTCGACACACTTACATATTAAATGTAATATATGCACTGAAACAAATCTACAAATATATGATAAAAAGAATTATATAAAAGTTTTCTATAAATATTACTATGTGATATTTTAAGTCTAATTTCAATCGAATTTGTTTTGTTTGTTTGTTTCCAACAAATGCAACAAATTTTATTATATCTGCACAAAAATCAGCAACAATTGTTAAGAACTTTAAGAATTGTATATTTCAACTGCAAGGGACTGTTCGACTGTTTCTGCCAGTAATGTTGCCTTTGCAATATTTTCCCCACTCTCGGCTACCAGAAATTTATGCGACCAACTCGTTGGCGTTGAAGTGTGGACAGCGATTTTGTTGTTGGCTCCTGCTGGTGCTCGTGGTGCACTTGGCTCCAGCTTTTTGCACTGCATCATTCGCCATTTTCTTCAGCGAAACCATTTGCTCTATATAGCATTGAAAAGAGTAAGCTAAAGTTTATTCACTATATCAAGGAGATTGTAGTTTATTTTCTAAAATGAAACTAATAATTATGTAATTATTGGTTTAACTTCTAAATTTTTAAACCTTTTGGTTTTTCATGTTCTATTCTTAATAATCATAAGATATCATCAATCATATTAGCTGTAATTCAAAACCAAATTTGAATATGGCATTAATTTAATTGGTAGATTCTTTTAATATCGTTTCTTGAAACCTTTTCCTTAGTTTTACTAAAAGGTAATATTCTCATGAGTACGACTTTATTAAATGCGGAATAAATAAGTTGTTAAACAGTTTTTGAAAGAAACCAAAAATGACTGACCAAGCGAATAAAACACAAATATTCCTTAAACATTCGCTAATTTAGGTGTGTCCTTATTGAAGTTTTTAAAATATAGTTTATCTGGCATAGTTTCTTTGTGCAGGATATAATATTAATCTAAACTATTATTTAAGCAAACATTACAACTAGAGCTATAATAATAATTCTTTTCTAGAGAACTCTGAACACATATATGACGATGAAAGTTTTCTTTTCATAAAAGAAATAACTTTTAAATATTAAAAGGATAAAAAAAGCTGTTTCAAATGTTAAGTTATTATTGTCATAGCAGCTAAACGAAACCAAATGTTCGAAATAAGTAGCTACAATAGTTATATCTTATATTGTAGAATGATGGAGAGATCGAAATTAGAAAGTGTATTGAAATATTGGCAATGTCGTGCAGTTTTCGCATCCCATTGGCTTGTTTATGTTCTATTGCTTTTATCATCTAGAGCACTTGTGTGCTCACTTTGAAGTGCTTCCACCACTTAGTTCTTTCATTTAATGCCAAGATGAAAGTTAAAGACAACAATTCGCATTAAGGCAACTCAAACTCATTAAAATGCTGACTATAGTAATAATTAGCTAGCCGACAATTACAAGCAAAAATTGATGTACATGTGTCCGAAATAATTGCAATGTGCGAAAGGGCCCCCAAACCAGCAGATGATAAATAAATAGGTCAACAGCAACAAAATGTTAGTATGCGTGTGTGTGTGTAGGTCAAACACAAATATAAACAGACAAAGTAAACAATTTAAATGAAAAAGGGAAAAACACAAATTGCATTTCATTTCCTTTTTTTTTGTATATTTTTTTTGTCCTTTTGTTGCTTGCAATTAACATTGATGTGTATGTGTGTGTGAGTGTGTGAGTGTGTGAGAGAGCGCGAGTGCAGCAAATATTTTCCAATTATGTGGCAGCATCAAAAGCGAAGCCTGAGTGTTTTGTGTTGAGTGGATGGCAATGGCGACTTTCTCAGTTGCCAGCCAGCCGAGCTTAATTATTCAGTAGAACACTCGCACATACACATGGTGGCACACTTCCTTTTTACCAGCTGGCCGCAATTAATGGGCACAGTTGAAATGTAACAGGACCTTCTTTCCCTTTCCCCTTTTAACCACACACGACATTCACCTAGTTACACATACATCCTGATGGCATTAGTGCAATACTTGCAGACAATTTTCCTAGGCAAAATGGGGGGGGGAAAAAAAAGCCAACGACACAAGCAGTCAGTGGCCAGAGACCATTTTATCTGGCAACTGGACCAAAGGACATCACACACCAATAGCACTATCTATCTGTCTGTGTGTGTGTGTGCGTGTGTGTACGTGTGCGTGTGACGCAGTTTTACGTTGATTACAAGCACTTTATGGCCTCGTGTTACGTGTGGGTGTTGTGTGTGCGTGTGTGTGTGTTTGTATCTCATTTCTTGTGGCACTGTTGCAATTTTTACTTTATTATCAACATTTGTAATTGCGCATACAATCAATGGTCCACCCTAAAGACAAAAAAGAGCAGAAACTAAATACTCAAGATTTTAACAAACTTCATTTCAGAAATACGCCACCGACTTGACTAGGTGGGCGTGGTTTATTTATAATTAAGGCTTAAGGATTATTTATAATTACTTAATTGAAGCGGGATAGGGAATTACATATTCGTTGTAATTATTATTATTGCAAATTTTTACTGTTATAGTTAACATTTGGTTCTAAAAGCTTAGAGTTAGCAGTTCTATTACGAAAGCTTTTTATGGCACAGTGAATTCCTTTATGGCAAGGCAAAAGTTCTTTATGTTACGGCGAAATTTATTTATGGCATGGATAAAGCTCTTTTATTTACAGTGAAGCTCTTTATTTTGCGGCGAACTACTTTTTCTTTTCGATATATTCTTCTTTAAAAAAAAATTGAAGGATCGATTTAGAAAATAATTTAATGATCACAAGAAGACGAAACTTAAATGCATTAGAAAAACTTTCATTGCCAAAAAATGAATTAATTATTAATAAAATGAATGCAAATGTTGCCAAACTACATGTCGTATACGTTATATTCTACAAGGCTTTACATGAAATCAATTTGATTTTTTATTGCATGGTAAATACTTAAATATATAGCAGATATTTAAGTGTTGGACCCCAAAGAGCTAACTCAAATCAGTTTAAATGCAAATAAATGTAAGCAAACCAAAGCAAAGCAAAAAGGATTCTGAATGGACATTTATTTTAGGATAAACAAGTTTACACAAAGGCAACTGGAAATTGATTAAAAAGGGACGACGACAAATCGAAATAATCCTTTAAAGCGAATCATATCGAATCGATAATCAAAGCGATTGGATTATCAATGTTTGTAATCATGTATGTATATGTATGTGTGTGTGCAATGGTCAGTGCTTTGACAACTCCTTTTGTGTGATTTTTTGACCTTTGTCCTTGGTCAGTGGGTTGGACCTCTTTGGTTATAGCTTTTTAACGTATTATGTTGCCTGCTGTGACTATTGCTGTTATTCTATTTTCACCCTCTCCAACCTTCTTCTTTCATTTTAGGGCACAACATGGCCTCAGCACAGATACGACATTTCTATAACACACCAACAACAACAACAACAGCAACAACAACAAACAAATCTACTTTTCCAACAACACGCCAACTCTTACAACAACAACAACAACAACAAGAACAGCAACACACAAACGACTGCCCCAGCAAACGGAAGCAATTTGAAAACGAAACGTTTCTGTGCCATTCAACAACACAAAGCAAATTGGAAGCAGCTGCAGCAGCACCAGCACCAGCACCAGCAACATGCCAACAAACACTCAAAGCACCAACAACAGCAACACGAACTACAACAACAACAACAACTACAGCAGCAGCAACAGATGATGTACAAAGGAGCCAAAGTAAAAAATGTGCATCAAAATGGCCCTGGACAATACATGAGATCGCTGCCAGCCATATTCACAGTATGCTGTCCTCAGCTGGCAAGCAAGGACAGCAATATCCTTTCGGTGCTAATAACAACAACAACAACAACAACTACAATAATAATGATGGCAATGGCTTTCAGCAGAAACAACAACAATGCATTTCTAATGCTACTACTGCTACTGTGGCTGCATCTACAGGGATTATCAAACAAGCTGTCCACAGCTTACACTCACATTTACCTTTCAAAGCAAAACCAAACTTGGCAACTACAACAATTGCAACTAAAAACACGAAACAACAACAACAACAAAAACAACGAAAAAATGATGTTGCTACCATTGCCGCTTCCACTGCCGCCAGCAACATTTTTATGGATATGCAAAAGTTTGCACGCTCTATATTTCCGCTTGTTATCATCTTCAATCTGCTGCCTTTATTCTATGCAGGTAAGTGCCATACCATCACATATATGTATATATATTTTAATACATACATATTTCAATACATAAATACATATATGTATGTATATACATTTAGCTTTCTTCGACTTTTCATTGTCCTTCGACCATATCCTTCTTTTTCCATTTTCTTTGCTCATGCAGAGAGCAATTATTATTATTGTCAATCCAACACTTTACCAATCGAAAATCAAAGTCAATGCCAAGTGACCGCAACATTTTTGTTAGATTGCATTCACTGTCATGGCCATCAAATTGGTTATGACATTCCAATCTGAGTTGTATCAGTGGAATGAAATGTTTTTGATTTTAAAATGGATGAGATTTTCCATTAATAAATATGCATTTGTATCTCCTTATAATAACATATATATTCTAGGACGTAAAAGTGAATATATAGTAAAGAGAAAAATGAATTCGTTTATCTTACCTTAGTTTCTGTGTTTAATTTTTAATAAGTACCTTTAGAATACCACATTAAAAATAATTTATTAATATTGAATGGCGAAACACGACTAAACACATTGTCCAGTTTCTGACTTACACTTGGAAACACAGTCTAAGATTTTATTTAATTAAGATATCAGTATATATACTGATATAATCTTTAAGTAGTAAAGATTAGAATTAAGCCAAAACTTTCTCTGAAACGATTTCACTTACTTATAACCATCTTTGGCATCTTCTCTTATCTAAATATATATTTCTGAAATATTTTTGTGATATACATATAAAAATACATTTAAATTTTAATGCGCGAAAATCAGAATCGAAACTAGAAAATATATAGAAAGACATTGTGTGCTAAAATCGTGGCTATTAATATGCATGGTTAATAATGAATTAAAAATTATAACGAGAAGAAATAACAGAAAGTGTTATAAAAACATTTGATAATAAGAATATATACATATTCTAAATTTGCCAAATCTGTATACTTAAAATATGTAATTGTAAATGGTTTTAAGCAATCCATTTGTTCGGATAATTTAAGTTGAAATTCAGCAAAAGTGGAAATTGCTTTTGGAGGATAACAAAACAACATTGAGCTCATTATTTATGTATGCCAAAGTTGTATATTTACTCAAACATATTCCTGCCAAAAGCAAATGGCACAAATTTAATGACCTACAAAACTGTCCATCGCCCTCAGGAAGTACGAAATCCTTCCCTTTGCAATGGATGGAGGCAACTTTTTTAAGATCTTCTCTGTTGTTGCATTTTTTTTTTTCTTGTGACATTTGAGGGAGTAATTTTTTGTTGGTTGTTTTTTCGTTTTTTTTTTTTGTTGCTCATTTTTCAAAACAGGCACAAAGGCAAAAATTATTATAAAGTTGGGGTCAAGTGGGGTGACCCTAGGCCAGCCAGTGGTTATTGAAGCTGAAGCAGAGACAATGGCAGCTGGCGTCCCTAATTGTGAACAATACGTTTTGTGGTGACCTTTTTTTTTTTGGATGCTTTTGTTATTTTGTTTTTTTTTTTTTGTGTTTTTTGCGCTGCAAACTTATTAATTAAATGTGAACATAATTATTTAAGACAAGGCAAATTCAATTTTGTGATCGCTGCTTGATAACTCGACCAGCTGTAATTAGCGGCATTGAATTTGGCTTGCTTCAGTTGCCTAATGTGGCAGAAAGGCAAAAGGAAACAAAAGCATTGAGATTTCAAAGGAAATCAATGAGAATTTGTTAAATGTACCCATACAAAAACACACACACCAACACACACACACACACACACACATACATAAGACCGAACATCTCAACTCATCATTGGTTTACCTTCAAGAAGCGATTATTGAGGCTGGTCCACGCCATCAGTATCAGAGCCCAACCAGGACAGTCTGCTTTCTTATCAGTTAAGCTAAATCCAGAGAAGGCTAAAATCTTTCTCTCTGTCGGTTTCTCTCCTCTCTCTCTCTATCGAAAAGCTCGCACATGCGCCAAGAACTGAGTCTTATCATTGAAACATATTCCCACTTATCAGTTAACTATCTGGCTAAAAGGAAATGTTTATTGGGTTATATTGTGCCATTAGATTGGTTTGTGGGAAATCGCTGACATTGCATGCTGCCAATAAGGCAAAGTCCAGACAAAGGTCAATCGCCTCCCCTTTCGCTTCTCCACTACGATTCTTCTTCTTAATAAAACACATTCACATTTGTCTTTTGGACATTTTGTCGTAGTCTAAAGGTAATGAAATTTTGCTTTTTGGTTAAATTAAATCAATTGGACAACTTTGGAAACCAATTTAAATTAGCCACCGAAGCCGAAGAAGAGAAGGGCATTGGCATCAATTATCGCCAAAGAAAACTTTTGGTCGCATAATGAGGGGCCAAAGTCAAACAAGAGTCTCATCTGGCAGTTGCCACCTGCCATTGGACCACCTGCCAAGAGGGTGTCAAGTGCCGGCTTGAGGAGCGATTAAAGCCAAGCCCCAAGACATTACCAAATACAATCACTGACTCACTGAGCCGCAGCGACTGAAATGAAATCGCCAAGCAAACAACTTAAGGAAAAAAAATAAGGGGGGGTCCTTCTCTCCCCTTAACGTAGCTACCCGAATAAACCATGACAAAGAATGCGTTGGGCAGAAAAACAAAAAGAAAGAAATAAGAAAAAAAAAAGAAATATCCACGAAGAAAAATCATAAATTCAATTTGATTTATTTCAGATTTATTGGGTAGAAGACCAAGCCAAGTTCTAAGGGATTCAAATGGTGCTAAGCATAACCGAAAGCCAAGAGCCAAAAGCTCTGAGTCTTCGTTTTTTTTTTGTTGGTTCCTTTGCTCGTACACAGCGATTTTCTCTCTCTGATTCGCTCTCTTGTTTGCTATGGTTTTTCATTTAAATACTGTGGCAGCAATCGTATCACTTCAGTCGATTTTAGTCGGCCGTGCCACAAACATAGCAACACCAGCAGAAACAGCATCATTGTGAACCATCAGCAGGAGGACTATCATCATCAATTGCATCGTCTGACAAGCCCAAAAGGAAGTTTGTTAAACGCGCGCGCGCTTTTACCGTCTAACTTTGAATTTGAATAAAAGTATTTGTATCTTTATTTTTTGTTTGTTTTTTTTTTAGCTTGTATTTATTATTTGCATATTTTAACGTGTTTATCGAGTGTGTTTCAGTTTAGCCATCCCAACGATAACAAATAAATATAACAAAACGGCTCAAATAAATTTAATCGAAAAGAAAACAATATAAAGACAAAAAGCAATCAACTTCTGGAAACGTAAATATTGAAAAAAAAAAACATAAAAATAATTTAACAATTATTTTGAAAATTATTTCTTTATGCCTTGCCACTGTCTGTGCACATTTTGGGTTACGAAAGATCGTTTAGTATTTCTATTTGCAAGGAAATGTTGATCAATTGAAAGATATAGACATTGGATGTCTCTTATGCACTCTGTGGTCTACGTATTGAATTCCTTATAAAATTCTTAGAGGCACACACGAATACACACAACACATATACATATATCTTATATCCTTAACCCTGACTGCCACCAATTTCCTTCAAATGTCCTTAGATTGGCTGGGCAAACAATATGACAAAAAAAAAATTGAGAAAGGAAAAGAAGGCAAAACGGAAAACTAATATGTACGAAGACAATTGTTAAGGGATTTGCAACATACAATAAAATACAAAAAAAAAACCAAGTTCAAGATAAATATGAATGCAATAAAATAAATAAATTCTGCATGATAGAAAGGGGTGAAGGCAAAAGGGGTATGGCAAAGGGAAGAAAAGAAAAAAAATTGTGCTACCTAATTGAAGGCAATGTCTACAAGTCTTTCAATTTCCGCCTAGAGATTTCAACTTCAACCTGAGTACGAACATGAACTTGAACTTGATTGCATTGCCTGTCGCTGACAAGTGACAACTTTGACAACGGTCCCTATTAATCCAAGAAAGTAAACGAACTTGTAAGAATTTTAGTCACAATGAATTTGAGAACAGTTTTTGTTAAGTTATCTTTTAAGTTCCCTTGCCAAGAAAATTGAAAATTTTACGTATCAATTAGATGGAATTTTAAATGCCAAATCGATAGCAATTTTGATTTTGTTCAGTCAACTAATGAGGAAAATATATTTTCTGATTGGAAAATGAAAGTAATTTAGATTATTATCTATTCAAAATTTCTACACTTTATTTTGATTTAGAATTTAAAAGCATTTTCAAAAAATCTTTAAAATAATAACATAGTAAATGTACCCGTTGAAAACGAGTTCTCAACTTATTTTACCTTTATTTAATTAAAACGAAATTTAAATATTCTTAATTAAAGACTTAATCCAACTTTAATTAGTACAATTGAGGGTTTTTACTAAAAACTGTCCTTATAGTCACAGTGTATCCTTTTTGAAAAGAGAGATTAGTTAACATTACAAAGAACTGCCAGGGTATACAAATGTTGGCTTTTTGTTGATATAGCTCAATATATATATATGTATATATCCCCGAGTATCTTTTGTAATTTGCATGCAGTTAACGTGAGGCTTATCAATCGTTGCCTGATTGAAACGTGCCAACTGTACAAATAGTCAGGCGGCAACAGTTTTGGCAACCAACAACCAGGTGATAAGCAAACAGTATGGTATCCACACCCATACCCAGAATACACACCAACCTTTCCACCCAAGCGAAAGCAAACCAAACAAAACCACAACCCTTTTTTTTTTTTTGTCTCGAAGCAAAAAGAAAACAGCAAAACAAAAAAAAAAGACACAAAAAGTAGCATAAAAAAAAACTAAGAGAACCCTTTATCCTTAAATCAATGTAATAGAGAGATAAAACAGGCTACGTGTGGAGGCTACCAACGAGATGACAGCGAATAATGTGAGCACTGTCTGGAAGGTCCTTTACGGTATCCTTTAAGCATAAATTATTTATTTATTTACAGTCGCCGTCAGTTTTTATATGCATCATTAAAAATTTCATACTAAAATGAGGCTATTTTATAATGAGTTGCATTGAGTGGATTCACAGCCCTCTTAATCATACGCGTAACTACAAGTATGTGGTAACCAAGGGGTTGCCACCCTCCCTTTTCATCACCTCTCCGACATATACATAAAGGAGGGTTTGTATAGGCGTGGTCGGTTCCTGTTGAATTTTATTTTTCTTTTTTTTTTATTGTTTGGTGCTTTCTACGATTATTTCCGGGGCGTTGAGCTCTTAGGTTGGGATTTGCACAAAGATTTCGTTTTACATGGTTTTTTTTTAGTTTTTAACGTAAATTATTATAATATTTTCATGGACGGCTCCATCCTTGCGTATGCGCAACATTTTTATAAAAAAAAACAAGAAAAATAGGAAAAAACACGAAACTAATTAGCACTCTTTGCACATGAGAAGATCCTCGACAGGAACCGCTGTTAAAGCGTTTCACCATTGCCATTGCCACTACCATTGCCAATGCCATTACCCCAGTGTCCATGTCCATGTCCATGTGATATGAGAAATATTGTTAGAAAAATGTTGCAACTTTTTCATTACATCAACTTGACGGCTGCTGCCAACTGAAAACTTTTCAGTCGGAGTCAAAAACAGTCTGGCAGCTGGTCTCAAGCTCAAGCCCGTCGTCTCTTTAATTTTATACATTTTTGGTTTTTAGGGACGATGGCGCTAATGAGTTTGCTGATTAAAATGAAATAAGTTTCAAACGCCAGCAGCAACTTTTAATGTGTTATTAGCAGCCAATTTAACCCGAAAATAGGACTAAGGAAAGCAAATAAAAATTGTTTCCAAAAGGTTTAAGTATGTATATACAAATTGTTTTCGCAAAATAGACTTTCTTTTAGAAAAACTTAAAATTCTTTGAATTAAAGAGAGCCTTGATCTAATAAACAACCTAAGGGCATCTGACCACGGCAAATAAATTAATAAACTCAACTTATGGGTATCATTTACCAAAACAAAAGAGATAACGCTATTAAGTTTCTAAGTTCATTTGCCCATAAATATCATTTTCTTTTCCAAAGTTCTTCAAAAATGCATAAAAAAATATAAATACTATTTCGAAATAAATATCAGCCAATCGTAAAAAGTTTTAGGTGCAAATTTGTCTACAAAAGTTCATAAAAAACATAATAAAAAAGAAATTGGTAGTTTTTAAATTAATTTGACTAATATGATTTAAGTGAATTTATCATAAAAAGTTCATTATTATTTATTGCCATTTATTTTTGGAAGTGGCCAGAAAAATTAAATCCACAAAAATTGTTTGCCCTGTAGAATTTATTGGATTATAATCACATAACATAACTGAAAACTAAAGTTTTTATTTGTTGAAATAAAAAAGTTTATATAGTCCCATCTACAGTTACGACCACTAACTAATATCCTAATCAAATTTTTATTCGCCTTTCTCTCAATGGTAAAAGTTTTTTGTTAACATTTTCCCCCATGTAAATACTGACATAATACAGAGAAGTAAATCAAAATTGGTTAAACTCAATCAATTATAGTAGTTGTACTCAAAGTCACTTTCATTTAGCTATCAAAAAAAGAAAGTTAGAGTCATTAATATAGAAACAGACAGGAGTAGAAGAAAGGGAATAACTTCTTCGGCATGATGTATCTATAGGTTTTGGAGTTTGGCTTAGCACTTGGCAAAGTCATATGCCGATTTCAATAAAAATCATTAGATAAGCACTTAGTTAAAGTGAAACGAACAACAACAGTAGGAAAAAAAAAACTTTCCGGTACATTAAATATTAATGTACGAATCCATTATATGCCAATGATAATGAAACAAAGCCAAAAGCTAGACCAGAGCAGATGTAGTGCAAAAAGAAAAAAAATATATATATATGTATTTAAAACGAAATGTGATGAGTAATTGTTGCAGTTGCCAAAACAGCCGAAGCCTAATTAAGTTTGCAAAAATATTCAATTGATAAATAAATTACAAAAATTTTGTGGAAATTGCAAACAACAGAAACAGAAAATAACATTAATTCCAAATGTAAATGGCAAACAATATCAACAAAAGGCAAAGTGCAAATTTAGGCAACTCTCTGCCAGATGGCCAATTTAGTCATCTCATTTGAATTTCAATAATTCGTCCAACAATTTCATTTGGCACACAAATAAAATATGCAATTTGAATTTGATTTTATATTTGTTTACCATACCTTTTGGATATATGTATATATATATAAATAAATATATTCCCGCTCCCGACTCTTTGGCACGGCTTTCATTCTGGAATTTCATTAATCTTTGTCGGCACGTTCCCCTATTGAGGGGTGTTTACCTCACCAATTCAGCTCAGTTTACCTCATCTGCTTATCAAAATATGTCTTTGTATGAAATATGCCTTTGTGTGGCATTTAGCTTATGCTTTAAACATTGAAGTATGCAACAGGGCACAGATACATTGCCTTACCACTAGGGCAACAGGAAAACCCCCACAGGGTCAGAGGAAACGGAAGCCATTGGAGCTCCAAGTCGAAGTCAAGGCAAGAGTACATAAATCTTTCTTCTTTCATATAACAACAAATTTTAGTATTGTGCTTAACACAATGGCAGCCAGACACTTTTGGCTAAAAGCAATGGGCGGGGTCAATGCAGCTATACCAAAGTTTCTATATCGTTTACAAGTCACTCGATTTCAATGGAAATTTCCATAATCTTTTTAAAATGCATCAAACTTTTGAGTTTTACTTAACAATGAAGAATTTTTTTTTCCATAAATCTATTTTCTTTATCAATTTATTTAAAGAGAGAATTTCGAGTTACTCAATTTTATAAAACATTTTTAATTGGTAATGTGGTTGTGGGACTTGTTGTTATAAGCCACTTAAATAATAATCTTCGTAAGACTGAAAATAATCAGTTTAAAAGATTTAAACAAGAGTTGAAGACTTCAACAAATTTTTTATATAATTATAAATAATGTGGCCCAGAGATTTCAATTGGCCAAGTCTTTAAATTAATTTGAACTCAACTACCATGGAAGGACATTATTTGAACTCAATTATTTTTAAATAAATCATTGAAAATTGAGTTTTTAAATAAATTAATTATTTCGCTAGATAGCTAGTTACATAAAAAGTTATGAAGATATAAATCAGTTTTATTTTTGCTAAGCCTGTTTCTGTCTATATCATTTTGTAGGAAATCAGGGAAGTGAGTTGGCAAAACAAGTGCAATTATTTTAATGCACTTTTGATGGACTTTTGACATTGCAGCAGCTGCAACAAGAATCTTAAAGCATTTATGCTGCCATTGTTTTCTACACTTACATACGTGGCCGCCACTTGGTCTCAGTCTCAGTCTAAGTCATAGTCTCAGTTCTCAGGTCTCTCAAGGCCATTCATGCAGTTGAACTTGACAAAGATTCTTTTGCTCTCAGGCTGCAGGCTTTAATTTTGCATGCAATTTACTAAGTCAAGCAGGCACCAGGCCGCGGGCTGGAGGCAGTCAGGCAATGCAATTTTCTATGATGATGGTGAAACGAACGATGATGATGATGACGATGATGATAATCAACCCTTCTTTTCTCTTTCGCTGGTGGAACAAATTGAATTTATGTTTCAACGCACACAAGGCAAAACCGCAAAAATGTTTTCCAAACCTCCATATATATGTACGTAAATGCCAGGCGACAATGAAAAACGCTTACGCACTTCGAGGTGCCATTTGGCTGCCTCCATCCATAAAGAAAAAAAAAAGGGAATAACGGAAAAGAAAAACAAATAAGCAACATTCCATTGCGTCGTCAGCGTCGTTCAGCCAGCATAAGCAAATTTCGCAAATGTACACATAAAACTTACGAAATTGCAAAAATTTATTTTATTTCACATATGTACATAAGTATGTATGTATATATATGAATGAGTCCAAGGACTTGGGGATATGGCATCCTGCTTCTTGTATATCCTGTCATCTTGGTGCTGTCTTTATCTTTGTTTGTGGTTCGTCGCCTTCTTTTCTATGCGTAGAAAGAAGACGCTAATTTAATTAAGGCCCATAGACCGCCAGATGACTGACAAGCAAAAATACGAACAATATGTGTCAGTAAAATGTGTTGTAAATCTTTTGAAGTATCTACAACAGACAATAGACTTTCGTTCCGTTACCCTTCCCTCCCCTGTCCTTACATCGAGCGAACAATAAACAAATATAAATGTATCTGCCTGCCGCATGTCATAAAAACAAAAAAACAAAAGCTTAAACAATGCATATTACACATACGCCATGTTGCTACTGCATTTCATTTGATTTTTATTTGCCTCCAGCAAACACTGGCACACACACACACACGTACACACAGAATATTTGTACGTGTGCCAAAAATAAACTGATAAATTGACTTATTACAACTTAATTGCAAAAAAAAAAGAAACAAACCAAAATGACCGCCAGGCAGATTTTATGGCCAGTTTACACAGGTTTTTTTCTCGATGGTCTTCCTTCACATAAAAAAAAAGTTCATTAATATTAATTGACCAATTGAAACGGACGCTCCCAAAGATGAGAATGAAAAAATGAAACGGAAAATATAACAAAACCCAGTTACTTTTATTTTATAACATTTTGGTTAACATCCTGGACAGGAAGTGCCATTTATATGCCTGTACAATGTATTTATGTTGCTGTATATATACATATATATATATTTGAATAGTACTGGTGAAATTTCATTGAATGGACAGAATGCCAGCATCATATCGAAGTCTGCAAATGATGAGACTTGTAATTAAAATCTTGCTAATAGTCGCTCAGTAAACGCACCGCAAGGTAATTGAAGTGAAAGGGAAAGAACATTCGAGGGATTTTCCAACAGTTTTCACTCAAGCAAACAATTGCATTTTTAACTCAGCAGTTTAATTAAAATCAACATTAATTTAATTTTATTAAAATCCTATCAAGTTTACAATTGACTATTAAAACTGTTTAATATGGAACGCATAGAGACATCAGTTTCATGTTGGTTTTCTAATCTTGATCGGCATCTTTCTCAATATAATTGGTATTCTGGCTAGGGCATTCGAGATCCGTACATGTAAACCAGTTATTAACGGAACCTCGAGTACCCACAATACGAATATAGACCACAGGATGTGAATTAAAACTTAAATTCTGCCAGGAACGAGCAATTTCGTTGCGTTTATCTACCACTATATTCCATTCCTTACAATTCTTTGATGTCTCAATGTAGAAACTGTAATTGCGACTATTGCAACCCAATAATAAAAAGCGTATAGATCCCACGTAAAATGGTTGTCTCAGGCGTACAATAGTCCCTCCCTTGCCCACAATGTGATGTATATATCCCGAGTTCAGATCACCATTGACAAGAGGATTGGGTACCGAGATAGCGGTATTGAAGATAGAGGCATTCATTTTAATAGTAGTCACATTTGATTTGGGTATCACGATTTGATCAATTAGTTGTGGCACATCGGCTGTATGCATTGCCTCGAGACCGACCACATGGAATTCATCATTTTCAGTATTCTTGGTGCCCACAATTCGTATATAACGAACAGGAGTTGCATTAAAATATAAATATTGCCATGATCTACAATGGTAATGGCTATAGTCAACTACTCGTTCCCAATTCAGTTGATCGCCAGCGATTTCGACGTAATATGAATACGCTCGACTATCCTGATCCCATAGCAATATGCGTATATGATTAATCATATATATGTTACCTAATTCCACCATAATGCAGGAATCATGGTTCTTTGAAATGTTATGCCATGTGTAGCCAAGACTTTCATTGTATGTGGTCACATTTCCATCTAACAACACGGAGCAGCGTTCGCCCTGAGTACATCGCGATAAATATTTATCTGTAGCTACATTTATTTCCGGCAAAAGATGCGATCGATACGGCAATTTGGAAGTTCTTCTTGTATCAATCGCATCCAGTATATTATTCGGTTCCACCATGCCAGAAGGGCGCACTACATCCAACAAAAATTCGAGCTCCAAAAGCGGTAGCCGGACATGGACCATCAGTGACTTCATATCTTCAGTGTTATTGTATTCACTCCATTTTAAGACGGCTTTGAAAATAAGAGTCTCTGGGGCAATAAAACTGTCTCTACAAAGTAACTCCTTCAGAGATTCTTTGGAGATTAATTTAAAATACTCATTTTCTAAAATATCCGAAGCATTCCGATCTAAAAACGTATGACAAGCCACCATTAGATGTTTCAACTGGTGCAAGCGTGCCGCATCCAGAATGAAGCTTACATTACTTAAGGCCAAATGTTGTATTAAAAAATTTGATATGGCAGATTCAAGATCTTGGAATCCATATTGATTGGCTATGCCCAATACATCGATAATAGCATTCCCCTTTAATGGGGTCAGTGCCAAGGTTCCGGAGTATATGTACTCCAGCATAACCTTAAAAATATCTAGCGGCAAATCCAATGATATTTGTCTTTGCGTGGACTCCAACATTCCCCCGTATAGCATGGCACGAAAATATTCACTACGTGCCGCCAGGACAACACGATGAGCCGGTAATCTTTGTTTCTCGACCAGAAATTCGACATCCGCATAGTCATCACTCATACAAAGTCGGGCCATGTCCCCCAAGAGTTGGCCACCCAAATCGATTTTATCTGTAAATTCTAGTCCCGAGTAGTTGCTTGTGCTGTCCATTTTATTTTTTTTTTTCTTAAATTTAGTCTTTTCTCTGTTTTGAAATAATTTTAATAATAGTTTCTAAGGTATGTTGCCAGATGATATAATTGAATAGAGTACTTGTTTTTGGGAAGATAACATTCATATAGTAATAGTCGTCAGAATAATATAGTATATCGACACTTAAATTTGTGTTAATGTATTTTTAACCATTCTTTTTCCACTATTACAATTACTATTTAATAAATCGACTAAAACTATGTTATGTAAAATCTTAAAGAAATAGAAATAATGACTAACTGTTAGATCAACCCTCGAACTTGAAGCACACAGTCTCTTGTGCTGTACCTTTTCGAAGTTTAAATGGAGCCATGCTGTTTCGATGCCCATCTTTTTGTATTCAATTGGCTTTCAGTTGGTTCGACAGCTGTAGCCAGTATTGCCTCCAACAGGCGGCATTAGTTTTTATGTTCAATTCCGTTTACCTTCAGTTTTTGTTTTCTAAGAGAGAGAGGGAGAGAGAGAGAGGGAGAGAGAGAGAGGAAAGGACGAAACTTATCAAAAGTCTTCTTCTCCTGCTGCTATTATAGGTTTTGTTTTTGTTTTTTCCAGTCGATGAAAACCATTTTCACTGGGACCTTTGAAATACATATGGGTACATACATATATATTAGCTTGTCCGTTATAAATATTTTTGATTCCATTTTCTTTTTTAAGTTTTTTTCTGCTTTTTTTTTATTGTAACAAATCGAATTTCAAAGAGGCCTTGTCAAGTTTTGTTTCGTTGTAATTGAATTTTTTTTCTTTGCCATTGAATGGTTTTTGCTTGTCAGTGCCAATGTTCATTCGCCATCTTTGACACAGTGTCCCTGTGTCCATTGACTGTTAATTAAGTATTACGTGCTATGTGTCAGTTATTGCAAAATGTTGCCTTGTCATGGTATATAATGCATTTGGCCATTATCGGCAGCTCAGCAGCTATTAGACAGGATAATAGACACTTGAAATTGCATTCATTCTTTGTCCGATATCGGACGTGTATGCCCAATGGCGTTGAAAAGTGCAATCCAAAGTATTCTGAAATCCTGGGCCAACATTAATCATCTGTCAGGCTCAATCACACACACACACACACACACAGTGACATAGATAGAACAAAGGGAATGTCCTTATTCAACTTGGGTCAGTTATATTGGTTGTGATTTTTGGCAAATTTCCACTTGTGTGCCTTTTGATGAAGTGCCAGGGAAAACAACTCCCACTAAAACCTACCCATTCTCACCTACATCAACTGACGCACACTCACACACACAGATACACTCATTTGTTTTAACACAAGGCGACAAGTTTTGGGCTGTCCATAGACTGTCAGAGACTGTCTTCCCCAAGTATTTTACGCACAGTCAAGCGACTGATAGGCAAACCCTCGCAATTTATGGCAGGCAATTTGTTTGCCTTTTTTTTTTTTTTTTGGTTTTTGTTTTTGTCGCTCTGGGATTACTGGGGGGCAACGGGTCAAAGTATAAAAGATGGGAGGGTGAGGCATTTATCACCACACAGAGCAGTGGCTGACAAGTGATTGTCTAGTGGATCGAATGATAATCTCAATTGTGCACAGACAAGGCAAGGCATCATCATCAGCATCAGAATGTCCATGGAAATATGCAAATTTTTTGTATGTCTCTTTTATACAGAAACTGCACAAAGATACCGATAGAGGCAAAGCCAGAGGCAGAGATAGATAATAAGTGCATCAGGCTATCGAATCAATTGAAAGCATTTGAGTTCTTGGAACTCGTTTTAATATCGATTTAATAAGTGCGACGAACATCGTCGTCTAAAAAGCCAGACTAATGAGTAATAGCGCCATGGTAGCTGTTGCCATTTGCTGCATTTTGGTCCTTTTGGCCGTCTTTATAGTGATCATCATAGTGGTCGGCCAGACAATTGAAGAGCCCAAATGAGATAAACTTCAGCTGGGACCTGGAAATTTTCCTGATGGATAACAGAGGCCTCCAAACTGTTAAACCATCGTCCAGGTCACCAGCCAGGTCATCAGCATTGAATTCATTTTTAGAACAACCCAAACACATGGAGAATGACAGAGCAAGAAAAAGAAGAGGCTATAAAGAGAAAGGAAGAAGAAAGCAAAACGGAAGCCGAAACGGAAATGGAAACGGAAGAGAAAGAAGCGTCCCATCGTCAGTACCCATTGGCTGTGATGTGAAATTTTTAGTATATCTAAAATTTGAAAATAAACAAAATATAAAATTTTTTTGGCTCGTACATACATCGTCATAGCTCCTATCCTGGAAAGCAAAGCCATAGCCAAACATTTAAGTCACTTATTGTTAGCCTAAATAAATGTGTGTGTTAAGTGTTAATTGTATATGTATATATCAAAAAGTTATATACAAAATATTGATATAATCTAAACATATATATGTATGTATGTGTAACCCAACCGTCGTAATGTTGCGTTCTTCTTTTTATAAAAGTGTTGTTAACAAAACAAAAACATGTTTTTATTGAAGTTTTACTGTTGTTGCCGTTAAGGGAAACACAAAAAAAAAAAAAACAAAGAAAAAATTAAATAACATAAAAATTAATGTCCAGAAAAATAAACATTAGATTATAGTTAAAAAATGGTAAAGGATATTTTTAAGATTGTTGAAATGTATGTACAAGGCAAACAAATCCTAAACAGATTAATTCTTAATCAGCTTACAAAAGTCATCTCCTGTCTGTATAACCGAAACTTCCTTTAAGATCAAGATGGAATATTAGAATTTATAATTTTTTAATTTGGTATTTTATGCAAATTAATTTTTATGTTTACTTTTATCTGTAGAATCTTAAACGATTTTCCAAAATTCTTTCAAATTTAATGTTTCAAAGAAAGGAAAGGGATTTTTTTTGAGGAATTATTGAAATGTTATTTAAGATCATATCAACTGGAATGAAGAACAGCAATTGCACTTGTTAAAAGAAAACAGCAAATGGATAAATTATGAGTAGAAATGATATGCATTTTATATATGTACGTACATATGTATAATAATATATACATACTTTTACATAAAGTATCTATATATATAAAAATAACAAACAAGAAAATAACTTTTTTGGATAAGTTTTACGTGTGTGTTGTCTTAAATGAGTAGATAAATTATTAATTGATGTATACAGAAAAGCAAACGGCAATATATATATATATGTACTTCAGATACATCTAGGTATATGTTTAAATGTTATCTATATAAAATTATTCTCAATAAATCCAAAACAAGAAGGAGATCCCTTATCCCATATGTGGTAAAACTGTGCCAGAAATTATTTCCCAACCCTCTCCCTTTATTATTTAAGCATATATATGTATAAATATAATATATATATATATATATCGAAACTTTAATAAAGAGATCAAATAATAGCCAATCAAATATTCATACTAAATAGTTAATTAAATTCCATGTTGAATTGTGCTTGGCTTTGAGCGTCGAATGAAAAATGCATGTCAATTGCCAATGAATTAATAAAATGAAATTCAAATTTAATTAAGTTGAATAAGGTAAGCAAGAGTTGCGGTTTTTTTTCCCCCTTTTTTTTTTTTGATAGTTTCATTTAGAGGACAAATAGTTCTCCCCCCCATCCGTTCCCATATTCTTATCATCATTGCAAATAACAGCGAAAAGAACTTGGTACTCACACATCAAATTCAATTTGAATGCGTCTCGAGGGCCTCTCAGCATATGCAGTTCTCATCTAAACGAGTTGGCATTAACTAGCAAGTGACATGGCCATTTGGGAGAAGGATATGCAAATGGTTAGAGCTTTAAAAACTTGTCAATGACACCGGCATAAAATGGTTGTATAATAAAGTTTTATTTCGAGTGGGAATTCTACCATTGAGCAGTTGATTAAAACTAAAAACTGCTTTACTACTAAATCGTAGAAAACTTTAGCCATTTGGCTAATATTTCACCAACAGGAACAACAACAGACAACAAGCCAGAAGAAGACAAATTTACCACCTTCCCATTAAATATTGTCCCATTCTTCATCGTCTCCCACGGTCTTGAAGTATTCATAAAGTGATGGAAATTCAATTTACACAATATTAAATATGGCAAAGTTGTTGAAAACTCAAACACAACATAGAAGAGGGTTTCCTTTTCACCAGTCAACGGCAATTTATGTTTATATGTATGTATGTGTGTGTGCGAGGGGTTTGTAAGTATGTGTGAGTGGGTGTGGTTTATTATTATGTAGATTAGGAGAAAGTTGCTTTGGCTTTGGCTTTACCTTTACCTTAACCTGGTTGATTTTTACCATTCATCGTTGAGTATGTGAGTGTGCATAAAATTCATTCCAAGCTTTAGCCCGCCCCCCTTATATGCAAATTACATTTCACTCAAAGAAAAAAATACTTGCTACCTTTATCCACTCTCTGACACATACATATATATATATATATATATATACATATATATACCTATGTATAAGTATATACAAACGTATTTACGGCCAGTCAATGCCTCGGCCAAATTGAAGTTGACAGCAAATGTCACGTTTTATGACTGCGTTTGCATATCAACAATTTGTGCACTCTAAGGCTCTTAGTATCCCATGTCTGATGTCCTCGTGTCGTCATGTCCTTGCACGTGTATATACATATGTATACGCAACATTCACTTATTCAGCATTATGCAAAGTGATGAGATTTTTCAATTTGTTTTGTTTATGAAATGGCATTGCACAAACTAATTGTGCAACGAATTGGAAGAGCAAACTGTGTAAGTATTTGCTAGTAATTGGGCTTGATTAGACTGACAGATAAGCAAGACTGAAAATGAGAGAATGAATGTGAAAGAATGTGAAAGAATGATAAAGTTAGATGAATCTATATGCAAATCCGACCGTGCGCAAAAGCAATTATCTGAAGGAAATTGCCCAATTAGAAACTCGAAAACAAAACTAACAAACTCGAGTGAAATAAAAAACGGGCAAAAGCAACTCTTATACATATGTACATATTGTACATTGTATATAAGCTTACTCTTTTAGTTTTACACATACTATATGCTAAATAGAATTCAATAGAAATCTCATTTGCATGAAATGGAGAACTTTTCTCGTTTGTTAATTTCCACAATGAAAAATGATGACAAAAATTGCAGTCAGCGATGTGTAAACTATAGATACTAGATATTCCGTATCTGCAGTGTCCAAGGAATGTTGCCAATTTGAAGGACGCAGCAAAAAATGTTGGTGACAAAACGAAGTGAAGTGAAATAGAAGGGGAACAAATGATATCTAATGGCTTGAAATTTAATGCAGTTGCAGGACCATTAAATTGGTCTATAAAGTTAGAGGGATATTGTCATAAGAGGCGGACGCTGAGTCAACTGTCAATTAATCAATTGTGCTACCAACACCCCCCCTCAAAGACAACAACACACATACATACATACACACACACTCAGTCACAGCCTAGGCCATCAATTTAATGGTTGCACGTTAAACACAATGTTTTAAGGGTAGGAGCGAAAAATGTTAGCCTAACCTCAGGCGCAGATGGTGGCAAATGGAATCATCTTTGTGTTGGTGTTGTAACAAATGTTTGCGTTTTTAAAACAAAATTACCACAAGCTTTGTGTATACAAAAAGATTTGCAAGACACGCATATACAGACACACACACACACACACACACAGAGATATACCCACATACAAACGAAATATTTCATTTTTTGGCATTTGGGTTTGCCTTTGCCTACTTCTTTTTTTTCGTTGTTTTTGGGACCATCGCGAATTTTAATGTCGCCGCAGAGTCGTTGAGCGCAGAGAAGCACAGATTTATAGCAATTTATTGAGCATAAGTGCTGGCAGTTTATGAAACAACCGGCAGTTGTATTCAAGTTCGTGCTCATTGTAAAATGATGACCACCCACCTAAATAAAAATGGCATTTTAATAAGAATACCAAAAGCTAACCAAAATTTAGAGGATGATAAAGATGTATAGTAAAAAGATATGCCATCTATGTATGTGTGTGTGTATGTATATGTATGTTTTTCTGTTTAAATACAGATTCATAAACCCATACAAGAATTTCCAACTGCTTTTCAGCACTTTCTTGTCTCGGAAACTGGTGGAATGTGAGTTCACAAAACCCATAAATCTTGTGCAGAATCTTGTTTAGTTTATTGAATTATCAAAGGGCGTGGGTGACCGCGTATGTGTGCTTATCTGTGCGTATGTGTGTGTTTATGTGTACGACATTGTCAGACATAAAACTAAAGGAAATATCAAACACGTGCGCCAAGTCACAGGGCACTTATGTAAATAACTTCTCCCTCTCGCTGATCGACTATATTTATAGTTTTATTTGTCTAACTTTCACTGTTGAGGCATAGAGAATTTTGCCTCGCTTTTTCTTATCTACATCTCACGCATTTGCTTCGTCTTAATTTTCATGACTCATTTAAATAAATTTGCTTTTTCCTTTTCTTCCTGTGCTTTTGGTATTGCCTACGTGCCAGCCCAGAAAAACATGTTTCCTCTAATCAACATTACTATGTATGTAGCTTTTGTTGAAAGAATTTCAAAAACAGAAATGGAAAACAATTTTTGGCTAGATTTAAATTTAAACTGTACCACAGTTTTTATACACTACATTACATTAGTTTAATGATTTTTACAATATAGATGAATAATCAATACTTTAAAAAGTTATCGACTCAAGCAATAACTTTATGTTTAAAGATTCTTTAATTTTAGAGAAATTTAATAATTTTAATTTGAAATTATAAAAATTTATTTAGTATATTTATAGGGATCAAAATATATTAACAAGTTTTTTAACATAACAAAAGTTTTTGTAAAAGAGCTAGAACTCTAGAGTGACAAAATAAAAACTAAAAATTTATGCCAAAAATTTAAATCTATTAGGCAGCATAAAATTAATTTAGTTTTAGCTATAGGAACAACTTTATAGTTAACCAAATCTATCTTAATTATGCAAATTATAATAGGCTTTAAATCGGTTATAAAATGACTGTTGATTGCAGCGAGATAATTAAATAATTGTCAGATAAATAGATAGGCAGACAGGTATGAAAATGAATATTAATATATGCATATAAATATGCAGATAGCTGAAAATTGGCATAAAATCCCACTTTGTTAAACATAACTAGAGCTAAAATTTAGGGAGCCAAATATGTATATATATACACATATATTTATATAGTAAAGTATAATTTCTAACAACTTATAAATTAACAAAGAATTTTTATTTCATGGATTCACTTTTCGGTTTTTTGAAATATCAAATGTTGTTGCTATCTGCCATATATTTTAACTTTGCTTTGGGAAAGTGTATAAAATGTAAATGAGTTTTGCCTAGTAACGAAAACATTTTGATGAATAGCTGTTAAAAAATTCTTTATACAAATTAAATAAACACAAAGCCTTAGCCGAACTAAGTAGAAACTTGAAAAACCCTGCAAAAAGCTCGAGGTCATTGCACACACACACACACCCACATACACCCCACACACCCAAAAATTCTACAAAATAGACGAAAAAGAAACCCATGAAATGTTGTTTAATATTCCGACAGTAGAAAAAAAAAACAAACTTTTTGCCAGCTTAAAAATTCAAGTTGGAGACAAAATAACAAGAAATTAAAAGTTGAAGCTTTGTTTGCCACAAAAGAATAAATTCAATGTCTAAAATCTTAACATTGACACACACAGACGCACACACACACACACACACATACAGAATTCTAAGGATAGGAAGAATGGGGCACTAGATCAGGGTTAGGCCACTTAAAATCTAGAAACCGAAACAGATACAGAGGCATAAATGCAGATGCAGAGTCTGAAATATACTGAATACAGTGGCAGTGGCAAAGGCAACGATGTGCACTTGGCTTCAATCAATAATTGCTCATTGAAAGCAGCTGGTGGAAGAGCTGTCTGGTTGTTTGCTTGGCTAGCTAGTTGGCTGACTATGGTATGGTATGCCATTTCATGCCCCATGATTGATTAGCAGAATGCAACATGAGGTGCCGACTCGACTGCATAATATGACGCTTATTGAGTTGATGGTGTGTATATGTACATATGTATATATGTGTGTGTGTGTTACCTTTTCATGGCCATGTGGCGCAAAACTGGGCTCTAATGAATTTGTATTGTATCTTTGAAATCGAAAGATGCTTGAGCAGTAGTAGCTGCCCATATTCCTGCCCTTGCCCTAATCCTCTTAAATGACATTATGTCAATTTACGTTGCTTTCTTCTGTCCTTTTACTTGCCAGTAATGGACATTCTCATTTAAGCATGGTTACATCTCCATTTTCTCATATTGCCATTTACTGTTCACACTTTCAGTTACTTTTCAGTTGGAGAAAACAATTTTTAATTCATATTGACTTTACCCTCTTTACACAATCTCATTTCAGGTACGTTCGCTCAAGTTGGCCGAAAGCGTAAGTAATTGCCAGAATCAATTTTCTTATTGCCTCTCAATCTATCTGTCGCTATCTCTCTCTCCTTCTCACTCTCTCTTTATCCCATCGCCAAAAGTTTCAATATTCAAAATAGTCAAGAGAAAGCCCATTGCCCCAAATTGCAGTTTGCATAGTTATTAAAAGAAAACAAATAACAAATTCGATCAATTTCATAAATATCCAGGCAAAAGAAAATTCAAATTCAAAATTCAGGGCAAACACACTCGAAACTCAAAACTAAAACTAAACTGAACTAAAAGAAAAGTTGAAGCTTTTCAAAAAACAAAAAAAAAAACCTTTCAGGAAGCTGAGCGAAATAATTGACTCTGAAATATCCTTTCGTGGTATACCGTTGACAAAACATTAATTAAAGCATTTTATTTAATGAATTTTGAATTATGCAAAATTGATAATTCTATTTTATTCAAAAATCTTTTCAACATAGAAATACTTTTGCAGAATTTACTAAAAAGAGTAAAGACTTTTAATAAGCCATTATTAATTTATTCTTTAAGAAGTAACCTTAAAACCAGCCATATAATTTACAATATATAGCATCTGAAATCTATACTTATAAGGATAAGGCAAAATAATTTATAACTTAGAATTTTCTAATGAATTTTCATTTTCAATATTTCCAAAAAGAATTTAAATATTTATTCTCTCAAATTATTAATTCCTTTTTACAAATCGAAACCAGTTACTTGTTTATTAAAAATTGATAATAATTTATCAATTCAAACAGAATCGAATTATATATCTCAGTTAATTATTTCGCAAATAAGGGAACTTCAGTTGTTTGTCTTTCTTTAGGTTAATACATAAATTATTAGATGACAAGGAGGCGTATACGTAATTTTAATTAAAACTTAAATGCTTACTAAACGACTAGTTTTAGGCCTAATTGCATATCTAAACGTTTAATGCATAAGTTGAGTGAAGAGTATTTTCCCTTCTGTAAGTGAGTGAAAACACTTTAATTTAATTACCCAACTAATTGGCAATAAATTCAACTCAATTTACCTGCTGATGATAAACACAAATATGCACTACAATCTTGCAACATACATAATATGCATAATGATGTTGGCACAACGCCAGATGTGGCCCAGATACTCATCACCATCATGCATCTTCATCAACAACGTCATTATAATTATTACAGACTGTGCAGATGTGTGTGTGTGTGTTTGTGTGTGTCTGTGTATCTAGTCTTTGGCAATGTTAATCAGCGAGTTTTATCGCCATGATTTTATTTGCCGCCTAAAATAAACTATTAGGAAAACTCATTTTCATGAAAATCCACTTTAATTGCCCTTGCCAAACGTCAAGCGGTTCCAAAACAACAACAACAAAAACAAGAGCAACAAAAACAACATCGAATTGCCCCGTAAAATAACATAAGGTGCTATCCTCCATCCCTCCATTACAGGCATGGGCAATACCTTGAGCCCTTAAAGGTAGTAGGATACATATCTGGTATTTGGAGAAACTGCGTTACTTGTAAATTTAACGCAAATTGTCTGTAACATGAGCTGTTCAACTAAGGTGTTGGTTGTTGGTTGGCCATATAGACATACATATGCGCTCTTCTCCCCCCCTCCCCATTTCTCCTGTCTCTACTTCTGTCTTTGTCTCTGCCTCTTTTACCCGCTGTGTGGAAGGAATCACCCAGTGGCAGCCATTAAATTTTCAAGAAGTGTGTGTACTCAAGCAGCGAACCCCAACAGACAGTTGAACAGCTGGAGATGGTGATGAGTGAATGCGGAATGGGGGGGGGGGGTCTTGGTAAAAGTGAGTGAGCTGCAGACAGACACTCATCAAAAGCACTACCACTAAAGATTACTAGACAAGGCAAAATAGTGTCACAATTGTATCCTGTTGAAATGCAAATGAATTTCCATTATATTAATGCCCTACGATCGATTAGAGTAACGCAAATTTGATGAGCTTTAATTGTGCGAAGATACAGGAAATGCAAATCAATTAAATCAATGAATAATGTTTAAGTGCCTTTTAATGGGAAATCTTAATAAAAAAAGAAAGTACATAGAATAAATGAAACTAGATAGAAATTAGAAACTAAACGGACTTTAATAACTAAACACAAATTATCCCTTAATCATTCAATGCAATAGTTTTCATCTAATGATTGAATTTACCTTTGCCACACAGCATTGGTCAGATTTATCTGTAAGCTGCCGCTTTTAGTGGTATTACATGCCTCTTCTGTGGCCGCATTGGGGGGTTTTCTCCCTGGTACACCCAGGGCCATGCATTATCCTTGGGGCATCATTTACAGGCAAAAAGGAAAAACAAAAACCAAAGCAAAGCAGCGGTTGGCTGACTCCTTCTCACCCTCCATT
Source organism: Drosophila emarginata (assembly GCA_037075365.1). Classification (NCBI taxonomy): domain Eukaryota; kingdom Metazoa; phylum Arthropoda; class Insecta; order Diptera; family Drosophilidae; genus Drosophila; species Drosophila emarginata. The sequence goes on along the minus strand of JBAMCD010000221.1, from coordinate 13,349,488 downwards.
ACATCCTGTTCAATGGGGACTCTCTGTGTCTCGGCCGGCATTTATGGCACAGTTAACTGTAAATATAATATTCCCCGCTTTACATGCAATTAAAAGTTGCAATATTTTCTGGTTTTATTTAAATTCTGTCAAAGTTTAGCTTTGACAGCAATTCGAAAGGTGTAAATTAACATAATGACTACAAACGGCCAAAAAACAACAAGAGAACAGAAGAAGAAAAAAAAATTATATTTATGGCAGTACAAATGGCGTCTGCATACAATTTATTGACACTTTAGTGCGCATTGTCATTGTCATGGGGGAGACGACAATGCGCGTAGTTTGAAGGGGGGTATGAGGGGGCTTGAGGTTTTTCAGATTGGCGGTGAGGGGTTTGGCGGTATTTGAAATGGTTGGGTATCATTGTCGGTTCCGTTTGCCTGTTTGCTGCTGTGGTTGACATTTTACACCCACTTCTCCTCATGGCCACGCCCCATATAGTCACGTTGCCTTTTATATTTTATAGCCTTGTCTGTTGGGTGTATGTTGCTGGTGTTGTTGTTGTTGTTGTTCTGTTCCACCATCAGATTCTATGTTTTCACTCTCTCATTTTAATGAGGAAACTTTTTCGTGGCATTTATGTATGTGCCATTTATTTGCAGTTTAGTAAAGTGCATTTCAAATTAAACTCATTTAAAATATTTTCTGTGTGTGGACAAGAAAAACCTGCATATTGCTATCAAGTGAATTATTTTATGAAATTCCTACAAAATTTTATAATTATCGGAATGCAGATTTAACGTCGCTTTTAGTTAGTTGCATTATTAATATTTTATATTAAAAGTCAATTATGAAAAAGTGAGCAACTATTCTATTTTACACACAAATATTTGATGATAATTAAATGTAATCAGGAAGCAAATTTTGAATAAAGTTCTGTCACTTCACAAGAAAGAATTTACTATAAGTAATTTATTTTAATTATTTAGCTGTCTTTAACTTGTTAAATTAATCCTTTTCTGGTTATCAGTAATGCTTAAAATTTGAAATAAATTATTAATCATGGATCCTATCACATATATATGAGCTTACCAACAGTGCTAAGTGAAGTACACTCTTTATATTTTTTATTGTTGTAGCCAATCAACCTTAACTTTGAATCATCAAAAGCTTTTAACTTATTTAATGTATAATAATATTTATATTATCGAACTAAAAGCATTGGCAAATAGAAGTGTAGGAAATTTTTTTATTGAAATAAAAATGAAAACGAACAAATAAACTTTAAATTTAAATTAAAATAATAAATGCAAATTGAGGCATAACAATTTTATTCAACGACACGTTGATGTATTATTTAAATATATATTTCTAATTTTTCTCAGATAGTTATGCATATCTGTATATCATTACTAACTATCTAAAGAAAAGTTAATAACATAAGCTTTATTATACATATGTTTATGGCAACATTTCTAATCTTCTTTTGGTACTGGGTTAGTTAGCAAACTTTTGACTTTACATCTACGAAACATCTTGGCAGTATCACAGCAATTTGGTAGTTGTAATCTAACCACAAAAACCGACAGTTTATTGTATTTACAAAGCTCTCTGCTCATTTATTATGTGCTTGAAAAATTGAATTTAATTGGAAGCCAAAGCCACAAAGAAGCGGTTAATGTTTTGAACTAAAATGTTGTACAAAGAGCAAAGAAACACAGTAATTAAAATTATAATCCATTGACAAGTTTTATGGATACACGGTGCCACATATATTTAGTTATGGCAACAAAAAAAGCGACATAGAATATACTTATATTTAGTAAATGACAAGACAAGAATTATTAAAGCTTCTTAAATATTTTTTGTATTATGAAAACTTACAAGTTGTTTTCCTTATATATTTTTTACTTTATTTAAAATATATTAAAGAAGGAAAATCTTGAACGATTAGTTAAAAAAGACACAGACAACATTTAAAAGGGGAAATATATAGAAACTTAGTTAATAAGTTCTCTAAAAAATCTATAAAAAATACGCTGTCTAATATTGTATCCCCTGAGGACTTTTTACCACAAGTTTTAATCTCATTTATATTGCAGATTTGGTTTATAGTTAAGATGTATCTATATGGGAATAACTTTTATGGTTTTTTTTAACGATAGTTCCTGGGGGAAAAATAATTGCTTGTATGTAGACTAGGTTAAAATGAATATGAGTATGTCCTAAATAAGAACACCTAAGAAGCGGATTAAACATACACATTTGTCTGCATTTATGATTAGTTTGCCTTGGTATAATGAAATAATGTATGTATATATAATATATATATATATGACATTACATGATTTTCCTTTTTAGCTATATGTCGTCGCGTCTATTTTGATTATGAAAATGTTTGCAACACCTTAACCGAACACATTTAGAGGGCGAATATATTATAAACTAAAATTAAATGCAAAGTAGACAAGAAGACAGTTTCTGTGTCGACTTTAGAAGAAAGCGTTAGCGCTTTTTCTTGTTAGGTGTCAAAATTTGATTTAGTTTAATTCGAATTTTCATAGAATTGTCATGTATATCATTCAAATTTTCATTAACATTTTGTGTGTGTGTGTGTGTTTTGCATGTCCTTGTTCCTTCTCAACATGCAGTGGCATCGGTTGAGCCTGGTTTAAGCGCTGGGGGCAAGCCATGGATGCAGCCAGTGTTGGCATATTTGGAGGTGTCAACGCGACCCACAAAATCGCCAAGTAGGTGGCGTCATTTCTCTATAAATATTTCTGTGTTCTCACTCTCTCTCTCTCTCTCTGTCTGTCACTCAATCTCACCCACACACTCACACACGCGAAATGCACTTTGTGTGTGCGTGTGTGTATGTGCGTTTGTCTGTGTTTTGTGTGTGTGTGTGCCCTGGAGCGCTCGTAGTTAACAGTTACAGCATTTAGCATTTGCCCGTAGTTGAAATTTACCTTAGTGTTGACAAACTCAAGACTCCAAACCGCTTTTCTAGTTTTTCCACAATGCAATACAAAACAATACACTCTCACAAACACACACATACTCCCCCCACTATGACACACACACAATCCCAACTACCCTCAGCTGCCATGCAAACAATTTAACTGTTATCTTCTGCTACGTTTTGTGGTTATGTTTGATTTTTTTTTTATATTTTTTTGTTGTCAATGTCTATAACTAATCATTTCAATGGCATATATCAAATTTGACTTATCAACTGAACCAAATGCATGCAATTCCTGCCCTCTCTCTCTCTTCTTTTTTTTTCTCTCTCTCTCTCTCTCTTTCTCTTTATTTATCCTTATATAGAATGTGATCAGACGTTTGTGTCGCGCATTGGCGGACCTCAGAATGGCAGCTTCTCGGCCCCATTGCTCCACAATCATCGCAATCATTCGCGTCAATGCCTGTACACCTTCCTAGCAGGACCTGGCCAGCGTGTTGAAGTAGTTTTTAAATCGTTTAATTTAAGAGGAAGTCCACCAGAGTGAGTACCATTGTGTTTTTTTACAATTCTTTTATATTTATATAAAATATATATATGTATATTTTTTTTTTATTGTAGCGGTTCGGCCGTCGGTGAATTACCAAGGTACATAATGAAATTCTACATTGCCCACACGCTCAAATTGAATATGAATTGAAATTTTGTTTATTTTCCTTTTTAACAGTTGTGTTCATGAGTACATGGATATATACTCGGAAGTGCAATCATCCGAACCAGCGGAGTTGATCAATTCGCCATTTGGCGGTCGATATTGTGGCACTATACCGCCACGTCGTCGCATTTCCATGTACCGAGCCGTTGCCATTTCATTTTTTAGCAACAAAAATGTGTCGACGGACCTATTCGAGGGCACTTTTAGGTTTATAAATGCATGTAAGTTCCATTCAATTTCAATCGATCAAATAATTGGTGAATGTCTATTTATAATGTTAACATTTTAATAGCGGAATATGAAATTGGTATACCCATTGCTGGGTCACCATGTTCCTACACGATAACACCTAGCATGAGTGTCAATAAAACTGGTGCACTCATATCGCCAACCTATCCAGGTGCCTATCCAAAGGATATGTCATGCACATATCAATTTCTTGGTGAATCGAATCAGAGAGTTAGATTAGAGTTTCGTGATTTTGATCTGTTTTTTGGTGGACCACAGTGAGTACCTCTAATGCTATAAAAAAAAAAGAAAAGAAAAGAAAAGAAAAAGAAAACAAGTCAAGATCAAAGCAAATTTATGGCATTTACCTAAAATTTGCTCTGAGTGGCAGCATACATTATTAGCTATCTCTATCTGATATAAATAAATTTTTCTTTTAACAAAAAAAAACCAAACAAAAATTCCAACAAACCGCAGCTGCCCATTTGACTATGTGAAAGTGTACGATGGTCCAGATAATTCGTCAGCATTAATCGGTACATATTGCGGACAGCAAAGAAACCTAGTTTTATATTCGAGCGAGTCGAGCCTTTTTGTTCATTTTTTTACATTACCGCGCACCGCAAATACACAGAATCGTGGCTTTAAAGGAATTTATGAATTTAGCGAAAGTTTTGTTAAATTAGATTTTATACGTAAGTATTCATTTTAAACAATTAAAATGTATAAATGTTATCTTTTTCAGTTTTGCCAGTCATTTTGTGGCATTTTTCATTCATAAATTTGCCACAAAATGACTTGAACCACCCCCCCCAAAAAAAAAAAAACACCAAAGACACACATCCACATTTAACAGCTATTTGTATGTGTTTGAACTGAATAGTGAAAAATTATTCGGTTTGCTTTATTAATTTTTGGTGCATTTTAAACATTACATAATCATCCTTTTACATCTTTAACTATACTCACCTAATCAACTATTGAACAACTATCAAACTATTTCAACTCAACTAATTATCTTAATCTTTGAACTTTACTCTACAAAATTCTTCTACAAATTCTTTCTACAAATTTCTGCTAATTATAACAAAATTATATAAAATGCAACCAAAAAAAAAATATTATATGGTACAACCATCAGGTGAAAATGATGGCATTCACATACGTGGCTCTGAATGTGATCAAAAGATTTTATCGAAAAAGGAGTCAACAGGCTTTGTGCTTTCACCTAACTATCCCTATCCATATATACCAAAAACTGTGTGTAGGTAAGTGTAATCGAAATATATGTCTGTCATTCCATATTTGGACATTGGAGATAATATTATGTATGATTCTTATTCACAGATATTTCATTTATGGCATGCAAGATGCCCAGCATCTGGAGCGTGTGCGTCTGGAATTTAATGCTTTCAATATACCAAAAGTCGAGCACAAGGACAGGGGAGAGTAAGATTTAAATATTTTTATATATAACATTAGATGCCTATTTAATTTTAATATTATTCAAAGATCCAATTGCACGGATGGCTATCTAAAAATATATCTGAAAGGGCAGGAGACTGCCGATGCTTATGATAAGTTTGACTATGAACTTTGTGGAAATGAGACGCAACGTGTGATTAGTGAAGGACCACGTTTGGCCATGGTCTTTAGCTCTGGGGAGCTGCAGGGCCGTGGTTTTAAGGGCAAATATACATTTGAAACAGAGTACAAGATACCTGGCACAGCGGCACCAGATGGCACATGTAGTTTTACCTATGTGAGCAGTTCTAAGAAACGTGGTGAACTCAACAGTCCGCGCTATCCCTCCAACTATCCATCAGACACTAATTGTTCCTACCTTTTCCTTGCCGAGACCAATGAGCAGGTGACAATTGTGTTTGATCACTTTAAAATCAAGGCAGATAATAATGCCAATGCCACAGCTGGAGCATATGGGTATGACTTGTATGATCTTTCATTACCAATTTTGCTAAATGACTTTGAATTTCAGTTCGGGTGCCTGTTTTGAGGATTGGCTGGAAATGTATGTCGTCTATCGTGATAATAATGATCGTCTGCTGGGTCGCTATTGTGGCCTAACTGCACCAGGACCGGTGGAGAGTCCACGTGGAGCTGTTGGCTTACGCATCACTTTGCACACGGATCAGGAGAGTGTGGCCAGCGGTTTTAAGGCACGTTATTTCTTTGAATCAGCCAAATCGGATGCCGGCGATTGTGGTGGCAATTTCAGCAACGAGGACTCTGGCATTATCACCTCACCTAACTGGCCAGCTGGCTATAAGGCTCCTGGACGCGGCATGGCCTCCAATGCCTGCAATTGGGTTATGACAGCCAGACCTGGTTACAAATTGTCCATTAATTTCGAACAATTTGGACTCGAAGGTGATCCGGCAAGTGAGTGGAAAATAATATATTAAATATATACAAAACGGATAACCGCATCGAATTTCAGATCGCGGTTGCCCAGCTGCTGTATTGCGGCTTTGGGTAAACGTTGACTCGGATCAGCCGCCATTGGAACTATGTGGCGAAAAGCCAACCGTCGAGCAATGGCATTATATATCCACGGGACAAACAGCAAGGATTAGTTTTACCACCAGCGATAAAACTGTAGGGGCACAGGTGAGTGCATACCTAGATAAATCAATACAATTTTCTAAAATTATTCTTCAAAAAAAAAAAAAACAACCAAAAACATAAAGGGCTTTCGCGTTGTCTGGACGGAGATACAGGATTCGGGTCCCGGTCCCCCGTCCATTGGATTACTCTGCGAGTCCACTTACCATTTCCAATGTGAGGTGGGCTATTGCATTTCGGATAAATTGCGATGTGATGGCGTCAAGAACTGTGGACCCGGGGACGATAGTGATGAATTGCACTGTGAGTCGTGAGTGAGTCGAACGGTTCAGTTCAATTTTTTATTTTTCTAACTATTTAACTTATAAGTTTATTTTTACATTTCCTTTTATATAAACTATAATTTCAGTTTCACTTACGATTGGTTCCACAACTGGAAACCATTTTAATTACCTTTTCTTTTAGTTCATTCTGAAATGTTTTTCCTTTTGGGATTGCATATTGATCGGCGATCTATGCAATCCGATTTATACTTTTCATTTGTTAATAACAATTCCACGCAAAACTTGAACCCGACGAAACACTTGCAAACGATATGAACTAAATATATATATATACATATACATATGTATATACATAAATCAATTAATTCTAATTACAAAATAACATAAATTTCAATTAAGAATTTTTAACAAATTTCAATATAAGTCTATGTATGTATATTGCACCAAAATATTTTCTACTGTTTAATACATTTTACTAGCTGTACAATTTATCATTTATATGGCCAGAATTTTGTGTACATATATTTAATAATAGTTAGCATTATCAGGATTATCCATTCTCGCTCTCTCTCTATATCTATATAACTCTTTCTCCCCCTCTCTATGTCGATCATTAACTTACTTTCACCTCAACAAGTGACAACTTTCCCGTTCAAACAAATGAGACATGTTGTACGAAGGCTGTTTGATAAAACTAATTGTATAGAAATTTTTAATGCTAAATACAGAAACTTAAATACAGAAAATTGCTATTAAATAATTTAACGTAAAGTGCACTAAAGCTTTTTTAAATGAAAATCTATTTAGTAATCAGCTAAATAAAGTAATTAGCTTTTTTGTGTAATTCGAAAAACTGTGACTAGAAACTGTTTGGCGATTTTTTGTTTAGTTAAAGAAAGTTAAAGATTTCAAACACTGAAAGTGTTAAAACTATAACTGAAAAATGTTCTCCATAGTAGCAAAACGCTCTTATTAAAAAAATCTAATTTCTTTATAATAGAAGACCACTTTGTGAAAATATAAACTTAGCAAACAGCCCTCGTATCTGTACATACATTCTCGTAGAGTATATTCCCTCGTATGTGACACACGACAAAAACCACTTGCAGTCACACTCACACTATAACTCTTTTATCTCTCTCTCTTTCTCTCTCTCTCTCTCTTCTTATATTCTTCTATTCTACTCCTATATGTTCTTTCTTTTGTCTTTCCAATAAACAAAACAAAAACCCTATAAACCTAAACTCATGGCACAGGTGACGCGAGTATCATGCATTTGCCCCCAATTCTACAGACACTCGTTATAGCAATTACAACATTAGTCTTAAATACGTACTAAACCAGAAATCAAAATATTTTCAAAATTGGAATCGGAATTGTCACAAGAATCAAACTGATCAAAAATGAATAACTATAAAATTAATATATGAAAAGCAAACAAAAAATAATATTCTCTTAGCAAGAATTTTTAATAATTTTTCTATCAACAATTTAAAAAAAAAAAAAAAACAAAAAGAGAACAAATAAACTTTAATTAACCTATAAGAAAAATAACTGTTGGTCACATTTAACACGTGAGTCCTGCATTTAAAATCGTTTCACATCTCACGCCCACGTCCACGCCCACCCCCCCACGTCACGCCCACACTCATGATACATATGCACGGTATCAACTGAATGAGAATTCTCGCAGTATTTATACATATATTTAATTCCCTTTCTATCCATAAAATGCAAAAGATTCAATTCACTTCCCAAATGATATATGTATAAGTTCTCTATTATCTATTAGTTGCAATATATTATAAATTCTTAAATCCCGGCATGTTAGGTATAACTATAATAGAAAAATTGTTATCATTTCTTTCTGGCTTTTTATGTTTTGCACTAATGATTTCTACTAAGAAAAAAGATATAAACCAAATCTCATTCTAAACTGTCGAACTTTTAAATCTACGATACTAATCATACACAGAGAAAAAATTTATAGAAACAAAGCAAATTTTTTTTCGAAGAATACTTATTTTGCCATCATTTAAATTTATAAATCTTTTAGAGGAAAATAAGCACTATCAAAAGTTTTGGAAATTTTTATAAAAAATAGCAAAGATATTGATGTAAAATTTTTTTGAAATTGGCCAAAAGATTCACTAATTAGAGCCCAAAGAACATCAGAAAAGTCCTTCGAAGGAACGTTAACTTCGCTTCATTTTAGTTCAATTTTCGTCTATTTTAAAAAAGTATTTTTTTATTTGCTTTTTACAATCGCATCTTTCGAAAATGCTTCAATTCCACAAGATATCCCAGATTTTTAGATTTTTAGGCATTTATATACCAAGTTATGATACTAATTTATTCAAAAAACAGAAAACTATTATTCTTCAAATTAAACATTTCAATGTAATGTAATAAAAAGGCATTTATAAATTTTCTCTGGGTATATAGAAAATCGTAGCTAATATATGCACAATTACATCCAACAGTACAACAAATAACATATTGCCAGATTCCACAAACACACATACACATACTTACATAATTGTAATTCTATTTGATATATGATAACAGTTGTAATTGTCACATATAATAGATATTAATATTTAATTAATTATATATTCTTTGATTCGAACACAAAATAAAATAGGTATCACGGAAGCGGCCGAGGAGGATCACGACGTTCTAATTATAATAACACTAGTCGTCGTCTCGTGCCTAATTTGTCTCCTATGCACACTCTGTCACTCCAGAAGAAAACGTAGAAATCATGTCCGACAATTGAGTTTACACCGGAATGCACACTATGATTCCCAGACCAGTGCAACGGGTACGTTAAAACTTATGATTTTAATTTATTTTGTATACATTTTAATTTTTTATGATTTGCCCTTTATATTTATATATATATTGTGTTTTAGGTTTTCTATAATTTGTTTGGGGGTTATCATTTAATTTAATCGAGGTAATTTTAACTCAGTATATATCTCTCTTTTAAAACATGTGATAATATATAATTTTTTTATTATTTTTAAAAAACCAGCTGGCCTCAGCTCCAGTCGTCGCCATTTGCAAAGCGGTGGGGCCAGTATAGCGGGTAGTTTGCATGGCATAAATAGCGGTACATTAATAATACCACCCGCCCCGTTGCCACCAACAAGTGTACCACCACCACCACACATATGCATTGCCGGAGTCGATATGGGCCATGGTCTAATGTCTAATGGTGAGGATGATGACGATGATGATGATCTGGAGTTAGATGAAGATCAGCTAGATGCAAACATATTCATCAATGATGTGCATTTCGACGAGGATAATATCGATCATGTGAACCAAATGGCGAATGTTTAACAATGGTTTAGAACATTTAAGGCATTTTTAAAGCAAATTTCTGTTTTTAACTAAATCGCATTTAGGTTAAGAGCGAGGCAAAGGCAACACTTTGCGTAGTAAATTCACACTCAGACACAAATACACACACAGACACACGCACACAAACAGGATAAACATGAACAAAAATTCAAAAGTTAACAATACCAAAAAGACGAAAAATTATGCAAAAGTGCGAATTGATTAAGAAATAATATTATAATAAATGAACAGATCACGATGAGAGAGGATCAAAGTTGAAATAAGTAAGTATTGTAGTAGCTATAGATACGACACTAGCCGCGTTTCACATAGATACATACGATAAGAGATGATCAAGTAAATAGCTACATTTGAATATACAGACATACATAATACTATATGTATACATGTATGTATATATATATATATACATATATATATAGTTATATTATTATATAGCGATTATGCGATTGGCGAATGATAAACCATTTGGATTGATTAAACAAAATAAATGTTGGAAACGATAAGGATTCGGAATGGTGATAGTTGAATAAATGGATCGATCATTTTCATAGCCATAAAAGACCGCAAAAATGTTGTTGATTTTTATATTTGATACGAGTAATATTTAGATGAAGAAGCATAAATTGAATAATTTATACAACAAATCTATTCACTGAAAAAAAAAGTAAAACTAAATTAATTGATGATAGACCGAAGTGAATGGGCATAAAACAATAATAATAAATACCTAAATACATATAGACAAATATATGCATACATACACATACAGATACGCGCATGACTTTTTTATTTACACATTTTTTTACAACTATCGAGACACAGACACATACATACATACAACATCCGGCAACATGCAACGTTTTTGATGCCACATTAACGAGACCGCAATAAATCAGCTCAAGTGTACAATGTTTAAATGAATATAATTAATAAATGAATAAATCAAACGTACATGCAAAAACAACAACACCCAAAAAACAAAAAAAAAATCCAAAATAAAAATTGCATAAATAAACGAATTAGTGACTATCAAAACTGTATCTTCCAGCAAAGAATAAAAGCAAAAAATGCTTAATTAAAATGTTTATAGAAATGATTGAAAAACTAAAAAAAAATAAAAAATAAAACGAGAACGCAAAGCAACCAAATACAAATTATCGGCAATTGACAGACAGATTGTAAGGTAAAACAAAACAACTTAAAACAAAATGAATAATGATGAATAAATTCAAAGATTTTTGTCTATTTAAGCACATTTTTATAAAAATTTAAGGCGAGATGGAAATATTTATAAAAATGTATACGCTAATGGAAATGATAATAATGAAAATTATACACAAAATTAAACAAAGGACAATTAAACAACAAATGATTAGGTTATTGTTTTTTTTTATCCTTTATTTTAAATATAGTTTTCAATGTTATGTTTGTTATTAAATTATATGATATACATTATCTTCTTTATCTTATGTACATACATAAATATATGTTTAACATTTGAACATTTTATTTGTTTTTGTTTCTCTCTATTTCAAATGGTTAATAATGCAAATCCAAAAGAAACATTCTCTAAAATTTAATGAATAAATAAAAACAAAATTATTGGTTTCATAGCGCACGTACGTTTTTTGAATTTAACAAAAACTTAATACCAAACCCAATAAATAAAAAATGGCTTAAATAAATCAAATAAAAAAATATCTAAACACGTTCGATTGAAAATAAAAGGTAGATGTTTAAAGAGAAATGGAAGCAGAACGAAATTAAATTTAATTAAGAAAAATTCCAAAAAAGAAAACCAATTAAGCATTAAACAAGTAAGTAAGACGTTGTTAAATTGTTGGACTAAAAGATTAACCAAAATGATTAAGTTATCCCTAAGTAATAATAATTTCAAATGAGATGCTAAAAACTACAATTTTAGTTTAAGTGTACAAATTTTGTTGTTGTATAACATTAATATTAAAACCAATTAAATTAGTTTATTTACAAAACAAAAAACATTAACAAAGAACAAAAAAAAGAGAGCGAAAAAGATGCAGAAATTGAATTTGTGTTCTAGCAATTACGTAACGTAAATTTTAAACAAATAGTTCAGAAAATATTTAAAAACTAAAAAAAGAAAACTGAAAACTAACTTGAAAATTAAAAGAAAAAATAAACGCAATGCTAAAAAGAGACAAACACATAAAAAAATGAAATAAATCCCCCAAAGATGTTCTAAGCTAAATTGAAGCGTTTACTAAACCAAAAACCACTCAAAGTTAAACTAAAAAAAAAATTAAAAAAAAAAAACAAAACAAGCATCCCAAAAAAGCAAGTGTTAAATTTACAATTAAAATTAAAATTAAGCCAGCTAGGGGAAGAGTTATATATATGTATACAATATAAAACAACTTATTGAAAAGCATTCATTGATTGGTATTAAACGCTGCTCTATTGAAACAAAGAGCAAAAGAGAGAGAGTAATCCAAATAGTTAAAAAAAAAATAAAATGCAAAACTTTTAAAATTATAAAGAGAAAACAAAAAAGGGAGAAAACACCTACAAAAACAATTCCATGTTAACATTAAATATAAATAAAGGTAATTAAATAAATGAATACTAAAAACAAAGCGAAATACTTGTACTCATTCATATAAATTATTTGGGCAACTTATCACACATAGTTCTGATAAACATAGGTTGTATCGTATAAGTTACGTGTTTGAGATAACATCGAATTTTTTTTTTTATTTAAGCTGGTACAATTATAAAGCAGAATTATTTCTTGTGCTCTAGTAAAACGAAAACCACAATTTTTTGCTGTGAAGCGTTAAATTCAACAATTAAAGATGACAAAAAATACCAAAGATGGCATAACCATAAGCATCATGACTGATTATGATTATACGGAGGTGAAACCGTTGATAAACGAATTTTGGCTTACTGGCGAGCCAATGTCTGCCGCCTCTATCAAGGATTTGGAAAACTATGCGGAGAAGGAGAACGATGAGTACCACATTTCTTTGATCAAACAGGGCATGTGTTTAAAGGCCACAGATGAAAACCAAAATGGACGCATTGTTGGCTTTGTATTAGCTGGTGCTCAATATCCGAGCGATTTAAAGAGATTTCAAAGAGAGTCTGCAGCCATGGGGGAAGATTTTTGGGGTCGTTCTTCTAGAATGATCTCCGTACTGGAGGTGAACGGAAATGTCTATGAACGCTTTGGAGTAGATAAGGCCATCTACTCACACATCACCAATGTTGAAGTGTCGATGAGGGGGAAGGGTTTGGGATCTCGCCTTGCTGCCACTTTAATGAATATAGGCCGTTCGAAAGGATTTCCACTGATGATAGCCTACTGTTCAAGTTTCTATTCCGCACGTCAGAAGAAGGCCTTGGGCATGGAATGCGTACATTCAATTAACTATGCCGACTACAAGGACGATCAAGGTAATGTGATGTTTAAACTAGCAGAACCACATACTAAACTTCAGCTAATGGCCATTAAACTGACGCCGTTAAAAATTTAACCCAACTGATAAGATTTTTATTTCGCCATTCATAGAATTGTTTGTGGAATAACTAAACTAATTGTTAATGACTACGAAAATTAGAGTATCATCAAATCAATTTTCATTGTCCATTACTTTTCAAGATAAATATCTAAGATAATATTAAATGGTCTATATTTCTGAACAAAATTAATTGCCGCATACAATTATAAACATACATATGTGATTTTCAGATTATGCATTTTAATATTATTGTAATTACAGTGTGTGGTTGATTGGTAAAATATGTTGTGAATTTAACATGATATATAAATTTGAGGTTTATGTAATACAATATATCTTTTAATTCGTCAGTTCTGGTTAATTTTGTGAATTTATACGAAATTTTTCCATCATTTTATTAATTGCATCCGCATCGCCATCGATTTGGACTTTTTTAGATTTAATCATTTCGTCAAAAGTCTTTTGCTTGGTCCCCACCAAATAGAAATCCTCATCTGAAATGATTACTCGGCCATCAGCAGCGGCCGCATTGCCTTCATATATGTCCAAGGCTTTGAAATCAAATACTACAATGAAACAGTCAGGATGGACTCGACCCATATCAATAAAGGGCCAACACTCACCCATGCTTTTAACTAACTTTCCATCCTCATCCGTAAAGTTGAATTGGAATGTGTTGACTACAGTGCGTCTAGCAGGATCCGATTCCTTCAACTTGTTGCGTATTTTTTCAATGATTGCGTCGCTTTTCATGTTAAATGTGTATGACAACTGACTGAAAGTCACAGCTCGAATAGTTTAAGCTTGCAGCTTGCAATTGAGGTAGAGTCAATTTTCGTAGATGTTTTGCATAATGCCTAATTAAAGTCAATTTGTTGGATAGAGAGATGATTGAAGATATTGAGATGAGAAAATCCAAGCACGATCAATTGGATCAAGAGGTTACAGGGTAGTCATTATATAAATAAAACTCATGTATTTTGGTATTAAAAAAAACTAACTAAAATTACTAAATAAAACTTAGTATGCAAGACGATTTGTGATAGCTTTAGCAGAACTATGGCTTCCACAGTTTAAGCAGACCATCCTCACTGTAGGAGGCCAAAAGATTCTGATGCGGATGATGAGTCAACCCAATAACGTCCTTTTCATGGACCTAAAAATAAACACGTTGTATAGTTTAACATAATTTGTTACATAAAAGACATGCTTACGTTTAAAGTACGCTCTAATTTGCCGGAGGAGACCGAGAAACAGTAGAGCACCTGATCCTCGCCTGCGCAATATATAAATTCGCCACGCGGTGAAAGAGTTGCCGAGATAAAGGATCCACCTTCGCGTTTACCAGACGAGAATGAGCGTACAATCTGGCCCTGCATGTTCATAATGACTACAGTGTTGGATCTATTGCAGACTATAAAGTGTTCGGGATTCTTGGGAAGAATAAGGACTGTGTTGACGGCTAGCTCATTGCCAAGCGGCTTATAGGTAGCAACACATTCAGTAGTTTTCAGTGACCAGACTTTTACTGTACCATCCGATGAGGCGCTAAGTACGCTATGGCCGTCCGGCGTAAATGTGGCTTCGTTAACAAAAGAAGAATGCCCCTTGAACTCTTTAAGCATTTTGCCAGATTTAAGTCCATGTAGTCTGACTGTATGATCAAAAGAGGCACTCAGGACTTGGCTATTATCACGGGAGAACTGTAGACAGGTGATGCCTTTTGTGTGGGCTTTCTCGAACTTGCGCAGGCACTGACCCGTAATTATACGCCACACCTTTATCTGACCGTCCTGGGCACCGGAGGCAACCATTTCAGAGTCTCTTGAGAAGTTCAATGCTAATACTGCCTGCTCCATCATCATAAATTGATCCTGGGCTTGATACTTTAGATCCTTCCTCACCTTGCCAGTAGTGAAGTTCCAAACCTCTAGGAAACCATCCACACTGCCCGTGATAAGGTATTGTCCGTCTGGCGAAAACTGTGCACACTCTACATGAGACTTCTGGCCAAATTTGATTTGTCGAAACAGTTGAGTTGGATACATTTCCTCTTCCTGGTCTTTCATGGCCGCTTTGCCACGGAACAAATCAATTGTGGTGCCAGGTGGCAATAGACCCTGATGTTGCTGCCATTTAAGGGCTTGACCAAGTAGAGCAAGCAGCCTAGACGATGGCACCACATGCACCTCCCCACTTAACTCTTGGGCAATTGCTGTGCGACGTTTCTCCTTACTGCTGCCCTCCGCATACGCCTCGCGAGGGTCAAAATAAGCTCGCTGCAGCATGTTCTCTAAAGATAATCAGATTCTTTAGCTATCATATTGCTTTGCGTTTCCTACTTACCCAAATGAATATATCTCTCTGGCTCTTGTTGCTTCAACATGCCCATGGGATCTGTTTGCCGGAGTAAAGAACGGGCAGCTCCGAGTTCTCTAAGCTCAATTAGCTCTAAAACGATTTGCTCATAAAGATTAAGCAGCTTCTTGTCAGGTAGTTTCAGGGATTGCGTTACTTTCAGCACCGTGTCCCAATGGCCATTGGAAATGTCCTGTACAAAGCCATCGACGCTATCCACTGTATTTAACGAGACGCCGGTTTCTTCCTAAAATACAAGTGCGGATTAAAGTATTGGAAATGGTATAAATATTTGGTTTGCTTTACCTGCAGTGTTTGAAGTGTCTTCATTAAATTAGACTCCTTCAAATATTGTTGGATGAGCCGAATCACGCTGTCAAAGATAGTCAAAAATGATGAAAGGAAAAGACTAAAATAACATTTGGCTTGGGATTAACTACTTTCACTTACTCGGCTGATTCTATCTCTATAGACATAGCTCTGGTGTACCTTAATTATTATTTATTATAAGGAAAGAAATTTGTTTAGTTCGGCTGAACGATTCCTTTAGGGATGAGCAAGAGTATTGTAAATATAACAGCGTGACAACGTGAATGGTTCCATCTCCCAGAGGTGGCAGTTACTTGTCCAACTAACACGTTCGAGTTAGAGATGGAACTAATCTGATCATTGTTCATTTATTTGATAATAATCGATAGCGTTTCATACTAACATGTGACAATTCTTTATTGCTTAATAAAACAATCCTCATGGTTTTTGAATTTTTAACGATTCACAATCAGCTGGCAATATGATTTGTTTTCTGGCTGCACTTTATTTGAAAGTTTTTCAACACTGTTTCCTAATTTTACAACACTTCTTTTAGCGACAAACCGCCAGGTTTAGCTATAAATCGATATTTTTCGATTAAATAGTCATTTTTATTTTCTGTTTCGCAAATATCGATAGTTGATAAGATTCATGCATCCATCACCATCGTAAAAATTCACGAAAGAAACAAATATGTTTTAGACAAATTTTTATTAGGCAGAGTTTGTGTCGCAATTTAAATATTATGTATATATGAACGGTAACGAAAAATGGAGGTATTCCAAACGGATTCTCATTACATTTTTGTAAAGCGCGATAAAAGCCTTTGGTGGCATCGCAAGACTTCAGAATTCACAATAAAAGCAGGTGAGTTAATCTCGTGAAAACAAAAAAAACAACGAATACGCATCAGTGAATCACAAGTGGTATTGTTGTTCTATTTCCACTCATGAAATGAAATGTCTTTTTATCTGCAACTCGAAGTCTAAGTAATCTTAGCTTTTTGCTACGAGGGTGCTGATGTGGGCGTAGGTTGTGAGCTTGCTCTAGTTTTAGCCCAAGGTCAAGGCAATGGTGTTGCTGCTGTATTTAAATCTAGTGGTTGTCCCTTTGCCTTAGATAATAGATGATTAAAACTGTATAAAACAAAGAGAAACAAGTCGCGTTTTGCAATTGATAAAAAGCATTTATTAAGCAGAAATTAATGATTCTAACGTGCGATTGTTTATTGAATAATCAGTATTAGTGAGTTGGGATTTTAGTTTTAAATACATATGTATGTATGTATGTACATTTATTTTTGCGTCAAGTCCCAAACGTTTTATCAGCAGTTTATTACGCATTTATTCTGGCTTTTTTTTAATTAAAATTTGAATAATTAATCAGACTTTGTTTGAAGTTCTCAATCATCAGTCAACAATCTGGGTCACGCAACAGAAATGTTTCTTCAGTGTCTACCCTATTAATAGTATTTCTATCACTAAAAAAAAAGGAATATACAATCAACTAACATTAACAAGCCGAACTCTATATACTCTGTATACATATTATAATTCTCTAAAATGACTACCCAAGTTTTCAAATGTGTTCCTAATTCAAGAATAATTTTCATAAGTGTTCCAATAAATAAATATTATTATTATGTATTCAAAGTATATCAAAATCACCAGTGTTTTAATATTCAAAGTATTGTAAATATTTATATTAAAATTAGTATGATGAAATAAGTGGAAATATTTTATACTTTGTTATATTTTCCTTACCAACAACGCGAGTATAGGAATTATCATATCCACTTATTAGAGAATAAAATAGTTAATTCGCCCTGCCAATTGCTTGTTTATTGCAGAGCAATTACACTTAGTATCCATTTGCTGTGGACACGCAACTGTCCAGGTCAACTCGTTAATGGACCCGGATAGGTTGTTTGCGGTAGCTTGATTACATTTTATGGGGCAACAATTTCTCTCCCTACAGTGCATGAATCATGACTCATGACTTTGGATTTCCTTTTGTCCAAAAAAAAAACCTATTATTCTCTTGTCAAGGTCAAAACTACAACTACTTTTCTTTGATGACAATCCGATTGTTCTTTACAACTTCATCATAATCAATGGCTACCAAAAAAGCTTCTCTTTTGATTTATGGTTGCGCCACTTTGTTGATTCGTTTTTTTTATCGTAGCTGATAATTTTAGTATTGAATAAGATAAAGTTATTGTTAGTGTATGTACATACGTCCGCTGCTCAGAGTAGGGAATTTTATCTACCCATCTAGAATTTGCTCCAAGGCTGTGTGAGATGAGATGCTATATATGTACATAAGTATATGTAAAGTGCAGTTGCTACCCCTTAATGCTCATTGCTGTTTTCAGCTCAGTAAAGTGGTTGGATAATGGAGGAGGTGAGCACATTGACGGCCATTGGTTTGAGCCTTATGAGGGGGCGTATGTGTATACATACAGTTTAATTAAATGTCAATGATGCAAAATAATGAATATGGCAATCATAATTAGTTGTATTGCATTTATAATTTTACTTATCAAATCGTATTTTTGGTTCCTTTTCAGGATGGGATCTAAGTTCAGTGGACGACATCGAATGTATTGGAGTTACTCATGGAATTGTAGGAGTAATTTCACTACCCAATGTTTATGAACCACATTTAATAATTGTTCGAGAAGCCACAGCTGTGGGAGTGCTATATCCACCGCATTTGGTATACAAAATCAAATCCATTTGTATATTGAGTGCTGAAGATCCCGATTCTGACTTATCGAATTGCACCAAGCACACAAAGTAAGTAAAGACAATCATCAATTCTATTCTATTGGATAATACATTTTAAATATATGTACATCTTTTCCATCGTAGAAGTAACCAGTCAACACCAACGCATAGTGCCGCCTCCGTATCTGCGTCAAATAACAATGGCAGCACCTTGCCTGCGGCTAGCTCCTCAAAGAGTACCAAACTATTTGAGGGAATGAACAAAACTTGGGGAGCAGTTAAGAGTGCTGGCAATACCATAAAGACGACCACTCAACAGGCTGCGAATTTGGCCACAAAGCAGGTGAAGTCTTCAGTAGGCATACGGGAGCCCAAGCATATTGAGCGTCGGATTACAGAGGAGCTGCACAAAATCTTCGATGAGACGGATAGTTTCTATTTTAGCTTCGATTGCGATATAACAAATAATTTGCAACGCCATGAAGCTGCAACGGAAAATGGTCAAATGCAGGATGAAAGATTCTTCTGGAATAAGCATATGATACGTGATCTACTCACAATGAACGTAATATTTAAAAAAATGAAGAGAGAATAAGAACTTGTACAAATTAATTGCTACTTTGCAGGATAGAACCTGGATTCTGCCGATCATTCAGGGATTTGCCCAAGTGGAGCCTTGTGTCATTGGTAATGAGTGCTTCACATTGGCATTGGTATCGCGAAGATCGCGTCATCGAGCAGGCACCCGGTAAGCAACGGCTATAATAAATTTATGTCAAAAAAAAATCCAATGTATCGTGTCTTCTATAATAGCTACAAACGACGGGGCGTGGATGAGAAAGGAAATTGCGCCAATTATGTGGAAACTGAGCAAATACTCACTTTCCGACATCATCAGTTGTCATTTACCCAGGTTCGGGGTTCTGTTCCCATTTATTGGAGTCAGCCTGGTTACAAGTATCGTCCACCACCACGTCTAGATCGTGGCGTGGCCGAAACACAGCAGGCATTCGAGCTGCATTTTACCAAAGAGTTGGAAACTTATGGACGCGTCTGTATAATTAATCTAGTGGAGCAAAGTGGCAAGGAGAAGCTAATTGGAGATGCGTATGCGGATCACGTGATCAAATATAATAATGATCTCATGATCTATGTCACTTTTGATTTTCACGACTATTGGTATGGACATATATAATTTATGTCACTTTATTGTGTTACTGATATTGTATTCTATGCTGTAGTCGCGGAATGCGTTTTGAAAATGTTTCTGCATTAGTTGATGCCATTGGCCCCGAGGCAGGATCTATGGGTTTCCATTGGCGAGATCAACGTGGTATGATATGTAATCAGAAATCAGTATTCCGGGTGAATTGTATGGATTGTTTGGATCGAACGAATGTGGTACAAACGGCCATTGGTAAGGCAGTATTAGAGTCGCAGCTAGTAAAGTTGGGACTGTCGCCGCCGTACACACCACTTCCAGATGCGCTCAAATCACCATTTATGGTACTGTGGGCAAATAATGGTGACATTATCAGCAGACAGTATGCGGGCACAAATGCCCTCAAGGTAAGCAATTTATAATGAATCGATATTATTCATGAATAATTCTGACATGTGCTTTGCAGGGTGATTATACACGCACGGGGGAGCGTAAGATCAGCGGCATGATGAAAGACGGCATGAATTCGGCCAATCGGTTCGTATTGATAGCAAAAGATTTATATTTTGTTTGTCAATTTTTTAATTGTTTTCCAATTGTTTATTGTTACTTTCACTTCATAACATAATCAAATTATTTTTGAGCTCTAATATTTATTGAAACTGACTTAATTTGAATTCCCATCGCTCAAACTGGGATCATTCGGTTCCCCCAATGAAAACTGTACTAATGCTGCATGTTATTCCCCCCTGAGTAATCCCAGTAATTGCAGTTAATATCTTTTTACTTTTCACCACCCATGGCAAAAAAAAATCAATGCCGGGCATAATATCTATCTGGGTTCACTTTCTAACCAATTATACCTACCATACCATATTTATGCACTGATCCCATAGCTAATTCAATGCTAAACTTCTTCGTAGCTATTTGATACAAAACTTTGCCGACTCGTTTCGTCAATGCGTTATTGATCTGATGCAGGGAAATCTGACGCGGGAGTCTGAACTGAAAGAAGATGCCGTCTTGGGCACAATTATCAAGCTACTTACGCCAGAGACGCGACCACCTTTGGGTGGTTATTATAGTCCGGGTGTCCTTGGACCCGAACTACAATTGCTTGAATCCATCGTGACAAACAGGTGCGGGCGATCGGGAGATCAAATCGACGGTCAAGTCAGAAGTCAATCATTATTAGTTGCTCCAATTATTATACTTTCTTTGTATTTCACTTTGCAAAAGGTATTCCCATTCTAATTTTGCTTATCTATTTCTATCATCTGGAAAATGCGTCGTGTTTAAGTAACATTTGCTGGACATTTCACTGAAGACTTATTTTCTTCTTTGCAGCTACTATTTGGCGCGATTTAAAGACTCTTATCGGCAGGCCACTATTGATCTCATGCTTGGTAATCAAGTGTCCTCAGAATCGCTTAGTGCTTTGGGTGGTCAAGCGGCGCCCGATGAAACCGATGCAACAGAAAATGCTGAGCATGCCAAAATGCTTGTAGAGGATTGTCGCCGCCTACTGCTTGGCTCAGCTCAATATCCAGTTGGTGCTTGGGGACTTATTGATGCGGATCCCAGGTTAAAATTGAATTTGATCATATTTAACCATTTCTCATTTTGAGTATTATTTTCTTGCAGTTCTGGAGATGTAAATGAAACAGAAGTCGATTCCATTTTACTTCTCACAGATGATTGCTATATTGTGGCCGAATATGATTCACACTTGGATAAAATTGTCCGTTTCGAGAAAGTGCAACTACTCCAGGTGCGACTTATTGAACTGGGAATGCATCAGCAGACAAAAATATTTCAGGGCTCCGCTCCGGCACATCTTTGTCTGCGTCTAAATTACAGCGTCGATGGTCAAGATGGCTATTTCCATATGTTCCGTTCAGCAAATTTGCGATTCTTTAATAACATGGCATACGTAATCAAGACGCAAGAAGAGCTTACCGAGTCGCTAACATCTATTGTCGAGATGTTTCGCATTGCTTTAGAAAATGCTGGGAATACGGAAACTCGATTTATCACTGGTGGTGTTCTGCAGCGGCGTAAGAGCAAAGTTCCGCTTTTGGATGTCCCCAAGGGTATGCCACGCAATCTATCCGAATCTCAATTGGTGCAAATAAGCTCAAAGGCTTTGTCAAATGTGGCAGGCCAATTCTCGAAATTGGGTCAGACATTCAAAAAGCCATCCGCCCAGCATCAACAGCAGGTGCATTCCAGCAATATTGCCGCTACCATTAATCCCCAAGTGATGCGGCAGTCGGAAAGCAATGTCATTGACCCCTGCCAAGAGGCGGAAAAAGCCACTTTCACTTTAGGTGGCAAGCCGCGTGCATCGAACAGCACAAGCAGCACCGATACCGACGAGCATGACAACAGCCTCTACGAGCCTGAAGTGGACTCTGACGTGGAAATTGTTTTGGACAAGTCCAACTTTAATGAGAATGACTTTTTGCCATCGGTTGGTATTGTGATGGGGAAACAAAAGGATGGTTCGCTCAGCTCTTCAGACGATATACGACAGTTGGAGCAAAAGGATAGCATGTGCAAGACGGCTGAAGATGTCCTTACCATTTCGATCACCTCTGTAACCGATCATGTCGGCCTGCCCACAGGTCTGCTTGAAAATGCTGCACCAGTACGGCCCATTACGCCCAATCCGCAAATTTGTGTACAGGGCCAAGAAGCAATAGAGGCCGAAGAGGGCAACCCGGTATCCAGGTCGGTATTCTACACTTAGTTTTAATGTTGTAGTTCAATTTATGTTTTGTGGTTTGCCTTTAAGTTGTCAATTAGCGAATCTATATCCGAAGTATGTAAATGTTATGTTCTCTTTGTAAAATGTTTTGATACATACATTTAAGTATTATTATATTTCCTATGCTTTATATAATTTAAACTCTTCTACATTGTAATTTTAAATAGTATTTATTGTTTTGTAAAAATTATGATACCTTTGTGCCTGCTATATGCATAGAAACACCGGAAATCCTCAAAAGCCCTATATAATTAATTGGGCTGATATAATCCAAGAAACGCTCAAATAATAAATCTGTTAAGGAGAAGTAATATTGTGTTGATATTTTTACGATTTGCCATTGGCGTTTTTAGTTCCACAACGAAAGGTCTCAGTCTCCCGCTAACTCAAACGACCAGCGCTGATGCAAACAAGCTAAAACATCTCACCAGCCCACTTTCTAAGCTGGCCAAGAACATTGGTCTAAATCTAGATCCGCGCAAAATTGCCACAAAGGTATAAAAAAATAATTAATAATATATGTATTATGTTAAGCTAAACGGTATTTCTGTTGTTATTTTTTATAGACTGGCGTACTTTCACCCACCAGCCAATCGGCCGAAAATTCTCCACCAGAACGCGGACCAAACTCACGTGATCATTTGCTAGAATTGTGGAATGCTGAAAAATGCAAAACCAAATTGATAGCTCTTTAAGCTCCGTTAAAAATTGATTAAATTAAATTCTTAAAGTGATATATATATATATAACTATTGTAGAAAGTAGAAATAGAAGAATACCCGTGTCGTGTTGCACGAAGCACTTCTCTTCAGTTATTAGGGAAAAGCGTTTTAAATGTCCATGTATGTAGATTGTTAACAGCACTGTCTTTCAATTATGTATCATCAGCCTGTCCGTATTATCCATGTTGAAAGCTCACCAAAGCAATGGTCATGTATTGAGCTTTTAGAATTAGTAATGCAATATTTTTAATATTTATGTACATATATAGTGGATTTTTTGGCGTTTCCTTAATATACGTAATCACACAGAAAATATGTGCTAATATTTTTTTTAATCTCTCAAGCTTAAAAACGACTTGAAGATAAGGAAAATTGAAATACCAAATTTCCGGTCATCGTGTTTCTTAACGATTGGAGCAGCCAGGGCTTATCCAGCAGGCTTTATCAGTCTTTCTGTAGAATCAAAAATATTGTGTTTTGAAACAAAGAAAGCGGTTTATAACGACGAACAGTCTGGCAACACTAATTTTCTGTCACTATTAAAAGAGTTAATGAATTGAACGGAAGAACCATGAGCGAGACAAGCAATTACTCGGGACTAGCATTTACGGACAAAATAGATTTGGGTGCCCAGCTATTGGGGGACATGGCCCGACTTTGTATGAGTGATGACTATGCGGATGTCGAATTTCTGGTCGAGAAACAAAGATTACCGGCTCATCGTGTTGTCCTGGCGGCTCGTAGTGAATATTTTCGTGCCATGCTCTATGGAAAAATGTTGGAATCGGGACAAAGTCAGATATCGTTGGATTTGCCGCTAGATATTTTTAAGGTTATACTGAAATACAGTGAAACCTCGATATAACGAATCTGAGGGGGATCGCAAAATTATTCGTTATATCTATTGATTCGCTATAGGTACTGAAATGTAAAACCTTAGTATAACGAAGGGACTTAACAAAAAATTCGTTATATTGGGTTTTTCGTTATAACGAAGTTCGTTATATCGAGGTTTCACTGTACATATACTCGGGCACCTTGGAGCTGGCTACATTGGAGGGAAATGCTATTATCGATGTGTTGGGCATAGCCAATCAATATGGATTCCAAGATCTTGAATCTGCCATATCAAATTTTTTAATCCAACATTTGGCCTTAAGTAATGTGAGCCTCATTCTGGATGCGGCACGCTTGCACCAGTTGAAAGATCTAATGGTGGCTTGTCATACGTTTTTAGATCGGAATGCTTCGGATGTTTTAGAGAATGAGAATTTTAAATTAATCTCCAGAGAATCTCTGAAGGAGTTATTTTGTAGAGACAGCTTTAATGCCCCAGAGACTCTTATTTTCAAAGCCGTCTTAAAATGGAGTGAATACAATAACACTGAAGATATGAAGTCACTGATGGTCCATGTCCGGCTACCGCTTTTGGAGCTCGAATTTTTGTTGGATGTAGTGCGCCCTTCTGGCATGGTGGAACCGAATAATATACTGGATGCGATTGATACAAGAAGAACTTCCAAATTGCCGTATCGATCGCATCTTTTGCCAGAAATAAATGTAGCTACAAATAAATATTCATCGCGATGTACTCAGGGCGAACGCTGCTTCGAGTTACTAGATGAAAATATGACCCAATACAATGGATATACCGGGTATACATACCATACCATTTCAAAAAACAATGATTCCTGCATTATGGTGGAATTAGGTAACATGTATTTGATTAATCATATACGCATGTTGCTGTGGGATCTGGATAGTCGAGCGTATTCATATTACGTCGAGATCGCTTGTGATCAGTTGAATTGGAACCGTGTGGTGGACCATAGGGACTACCATTGTAGGTCATGGCAATATTTATATTTTACAGCAGCTCCTGTTCGCTACATACGACTTGTGGGCACCAGGAATACTGAAAATGACAAGTTTCATGTAGTCGGTTTGACGGCTAAGTACACAGCTGATGTACCGGAACTAATTAATCATATCGTGGTACCTAAAAGAAATGTAGCTTCTACCGAAATGGGCAGCAATTACTCCCCTAAAGGATTCACTAAACACATCCTGGGTACCAAAGGAAGTATTATACGTCTGGGGCAACCCTATCACGTGGGATCTATGCGCTTTTTATTATTGGACGACGATAATGCCAATTTTAGTTTCTATATTGAGACATCAATAAACGGAAATGACTGGCAAATGGTGGTAGACAAACGGAACGAAATTGCTTGTTCCTGGCAGAATTTAGATTTTGCCCCACATCCTGTGGTCTTCATTCGTATTGTGGGCACACGGGCTTCCAAGTTTAACACATTCCAGTTTAAGAATTTTGAGTGCCCCAGAGCAGACAATAATAATATTGAACAAGTTTCCGATTAGGAAGAAACAAAACAAAAAATATGTTTCTTTAATTACCATCTATGAGATGAAAAGTAATTAGAAAAATGATCATGCTTAAAATTTTAATGCATACTGTAATAAATTACATATTATTTTCGATGTGTAATAATTTTGGTTTTCCTTAGTTTAACTGGTTTTGTGTTTAGCACTTCCCGGAATATCTGAACCCCATTACTTTTGATCATCTTGCAAAAGACTATGACTCTAGAATCAGCGCAGGAACATATCACTACGTGGACAAAAAACAGATAAAGCAATCCACTCAATATTTTCAGGAAAGAGCCTATTTTTACAGAAAACGGAAAAAATTGCTAGCAATAGAATTGCAACGGATAAAAAAATTACACTAGTTTTATTAAAAATATTAAATAAAAGTTTCTTCTTAGCTATAAGCCCGCAACGAATCTATCTGCAGCCGTAGTTTTTGGATCTTTAATAATAACAAGGTGCGTTCAAGCCTTAGGTTTTCAGTATCAGTTTTTAAGAACTGTGTCTTGCTTTGGAATTGTCTAATTTGTGCTCTGACTTTGTCGGCCTTTAATGCAGCCAGTGATCCAGATTTTGGTGCAGTTCTTAGCTCAAAGTTCTGTTAAAAGAATCGTGTCAAAAATGTAGTGAAATTATTAAATATGCACTTACTTCGTTGACAATGTCAAAGTATTTTGAGCATTCTGTTTCCAAATCAGTTTTATTCTCTTCCTGAACTTGACAGTTCGACGTCTTCCTCGTAACCTTCATTTTCCCTTGAGAAACGATCTCCTGTTCTCCAACTCCATACTCATCAACTTCCTCTGGGGTCTAAAAGATATACGTTTTTACCAATTGAACCAACTCGTTCCCAATGCTTTTACCTTAACAAAATCTTCGAAATAGTCGTTTTCATTATATTCAAGCACTTCAATGGACATATCTTCCTCATCGCTGCCTATTCCTTCCGTATCAATCTTCTGGGGCGATTCCTTCATATTGAGAATTGGATAATATATTGTGAATTAAACATTACAAGAACATTAAAACCATACCTTGACTATTGAATCAATAGCCACAGACACTTCAAATCCAGTTTGTTTTTTGTCGCAATTCTGTCTGCAAGAAATTCAATCAAAATTATAGTGAATTATAATGAATGTTCGAAATCGTATTATTACTTGTGCATGAGAAGTCTTGACAAAGCTGTATTAAATAGCTCCTTGTCGCAAGCTTGGCAAATGGCCGAATATTTTCCGTTTACACATTTGGGCAAGAAACCGTGCTCCTTGTAAAATTGTTCAGACTTTTTGCGAGGCATTTTCAACTTTTTTTAATGTTGCCAGAAAATTAGCATACATTTTTTTTGATAACAGAAAGATTGATAACTCGATATTTTTTCCATCGATGGAAAAAACCATCGTTTCTATCGATGGTTGTATCGAATATTTAAAGGTCGTACTTGGAGACTAATTTAAACGCTTTTTTCCTATATTTTTACCATTACAAGTCAGCCCTTTATAAATTTATACAATAACAAATATTAGTTCAAGAATTGCTTCACGTTTTAATTAGTCAAAGTAAATTCTAAATGTAACACAAAATACGAAATTATCACCAGTAAGAGATGGACCATTCTGATTACTTCCCAACAACTGTGATTGCGACTATCTCCATGAAAATGTTGCGCATTTGGGGGTTAGTTTATTATAGATATTGGGCATACATTTCAAATTTTGATAAAATCCAATAGACTTATTTTGGCCACGCTTTTACAGCATTTTAAAATAGTAAATGCAGTAAACGTCGCTCTTCGTGACTTTTTGTCACGGCTGTGATGCACGAATTTTTTGCTCATCTCTAATAGCATTGTTATTGTTGAAGTATCAAAATTTACTTTATATTATTTAAATTATAAAATGAAAAGCCACCATCGTACGCCCAGAAGTTATAAAGCGGTAACTTGGAAGCGTTTGGGATTTCTGCCATCGAGTGATAAGAAAAAGTATATGGCTTTCTGTATTTACTGTAAAAAGCATCAGGCCAACACAAGTATTGGAAGACTTGTTATACACAGGTAGGCCAGGCAGTCAAACAACTGATTTAAATACATGTACATATGTATATATTTCCTCAAATTTTAGAAAATCTTGCACCGAACACAAAATGGATTTGACGGAAGAGGTATACAACTTCCTTTCATAGTAGTCAATAATTCAAATGCAATTTATTAATCTAGTTTAGAGAAGGTGGCGTATTAAGTCTTACTGAGGGCGTGCTATGTTTGGACAATGAGCTGAAGATCGAAAATGAACCCGAACTAGAACGTGTGCCAGAAACTTCACCTTCTGACTCGTCCACTACAAATATTATAGATAAATTGCTTGAAGATGACGACACGGAGGTATATGTGAGCGATGTAGAGCAGCCATTAGCGACCGGTGCAATACAATCGGACGCCAGCCGCCTGCAAAAAGATCTCATCAGAGCAGAGACCGAGTATCTGGAGGCCAAGGCTGCATATTTTGATAAGCTCCACGAAATTTCCGATCTAAAGCGTACACTCACTATGCTTGAGGCCAAGAAGACGCAACTGGAGATAATCCAGTTAAAAGCAGAATGCGAATAGGGCTTAGTAATACTTACTCATATATTTTGTTTATTTTAATCAATTGACCTTACTCTAATAAGTATAATAAAATGTTAATATATATTAAGAAAGAAATATTTACATAGAACACATCCCATAGAAATTTCGTGTGAATTCTTTTTTCTGTTTCCTGCTTATATATTGACATATTGAATTTTTTTCTCTTTCAAATAATCTGAATGCTCTAAATACCGAAAATTCTAATTTCAATCACTAACTTTTTTTCAGGCATGAATTTAAATAACTGAATTTCAATATTATATTTATTTTTAGCTATTTTCCAATCATTAGTTCTACACTTTTTAAAGCGTTTGGGTATTCCTGTAGTTCAGTGGGTAATTTCTGCTCAGCCGAGTTACCCAATTGAAATCGGAAGATTTCCGTAAATTGCTGCACTAACTGAGTTACAGATTTGATTTGTTCGTGAACCACCAGACACTCCAGGAGTATGGCCACAAATTTTAAATAAAACTCCGGCAAATGTGTGTTTAAAGCTTGCAATGGAATTGGTAGAATACACACTAGATAGCAACGTATCATTTCATACATTAAATTGGTGCACGCATCAACGCTTTGCAGAAGTTTGTCCGATTCCAAAACAAACATTTGCAGGATCTTCTTGGCCCAACGGAAGCTAGTGCAAGCACTTAGAGAAGCACATAGTTCTCGACACGATGTCATCTGATCGTGTTGTTTTAAGTCCTTTGCTAAAGAAGCTTCGATTTCACTGCGATTAATTGAAAAGTAGTAGCCCAATTTAGTAATAAACTGTAGCAGACAAATAGTGTTTGCGACGTTGGATGACATGGTTACATTTTGGATAAGTCGCTCAAGCATATCATCGCATTGATTCCACTTCAAAATGAATTCGAGATTAAATTAATATTATAAATAAATGTAGTAACTTACTGCAAAGCGATCCATCTCTATGAAGTGATCTAAGCAGAGGTACAGACAAGTCCAAGTGTCAGTTGTAGTTCCAACTGATTCACTACCATTGTACGCATCTTTAAATACATTATCGTATATGACACTGTGAAGATTCATGTCCTGTATATCCTTGTAGTTCTATTAAATAGGGAAATCTAATAGTTTTCATTTTTATTGAGAATGTCAAACAACTTACGCTTTGTTTCAACATCAATGAAAAAATCTGGGAGCCTAGTTGCTTATAGACTACATCATAGCACTCCCGCACGTTGAGACCCACGGAAAGGGCGAAAGTCAGCAACTGGGCAGACATTTTAGCTTCCTCTGCATAACGTAGCTAAAATGTTTTCTATAAGATTCAAATATTCGTCACATTACTTTAACCCATTTTACCTTCAAGTATTGAACAAATCCATGGACAGCCCCAATTTGTTGTTTCCATGTGTTCTTGTGCAACTTTTGCTCATAATATTTAAATATATGAGCATCCACGGGTTCTCGATAATACAGGGACAATTTATTCAGCAGTTCGTGAGCGTTCCTTATCAAAGATTCAGATTCAGGTCCCACTCTCAATTGGTAGACCGTCGGAGTTGCGGTCAACTCATAGAGTAGCAAAAGTAGTTGTGCAAGAAGCTAAAACCGATATTTATTCTTTATTAAATTACGATTAATTATGAAACACCAGTTTATACTTTCTGATGTCGACTGTCCTCATCCTCATGAACTGATTTCTCCAGGAGCTTTTGAACAAGATCGTAAAGTTTGGGTAATTCTCTAATCAGCAACTCATTATGATTCTCAAAATGTGATGGCAACAATTGGAGGGTATCCAAGTCTTCCTTCAGCTCCGGCAACATGTAAAACTGCACGAGATCAGACAAGTGGTCTAGGAGGGATTCAGTTTCAGCTGCTCCGCGCGTCATTTTTACAAATGTTTTTAATTAAGTCAGTCAATCAGATGTTTTACTGTTACTTCTTATATTGTCCAGTGTTACCAAGCTTTCGAAAGTTTGCAAAAATACCAACAAATTTTATTTAGGTGTCCTTTTGAAATGGTTCATACTAAGATTTTGGTGCTTATTCTTGAGATGTTGTTTAAAAAAAATACTGCTTACTAATTACGGAACTGACGACAGTGACAGTAGCGCAACTGTTGTACCAATGGCCACTGTGGTCTTCTGGTCTTCCGGTCTCCCGGAACCCACATGAAGAGAAATTAAGAAAAAGAGGAAACTAAAGAAGATGGAAAGGAACGAGATCTTCCTCCGTAATTGAGTAAGTTTGTATTATTAAATTAAGAATTTGATTAAGGTGCAACGAAAAATGGTTATATTAAAGCAAATTGGTTCATATTACAAATGTGGAGTTTAGAAACCAATTTTAATCGTAATCAAATCTCAAGCCACTTCCACGCGTTTGCTGCTCGCTCCAAGCATCGAAACGTTGGGACATCTCTTCGCTCATATGATTACGCCAATCGCCGATCCTCCCGTTGCGTAAAAATTTTGATCCCGTTTGATGTGGAAACACCTTTTCGAGATTAACAGCGTTGTTATTTTTCATACTATCGAACTGCAAGTGCTGACAAATGTGCTGGAGACTTGTCTCATTGAGCAGGTGGGAGGCGTTCAAGAATTTGGCACTTTAAAGGAGTAGAAAATTGTTGATAGATTTAAAAAAAATGGGTTAAAATGGAGTGAAAAATCCATAAATACCATGTTTGAATGACAGTTGGCAAATCTCTAACCATATCCTCGTACTTAATGAACAATACGTTATCGTCGTGACTCCGTTTCCAGAAGGGCAATACATGCTTCCAATAAGGACCCATTGGGGTATGCCCAGCTAAAAACAGGTCTACGAATTGCTCAAAATTGCCGTTCAAACCATGAAGTAGTTTGCAGTAGTGGTAATAGGATACGCACAAGTCCTTGGGATTTCGCGCGGTATAGACAATCTTGGGTTTAACCTGATCAAATTGCTCGGGTAGCAGCTGCCAGGAGAGATGCGATCGGGCAAATCGAGGCCGTGGTAAATTTCGCACGACATCCACCGTATTACCAAACACCTCACTACAAATTTATGGGAAAAATAAATAGAGAAAGCGTGGAAATCAACCATTTCGATTGTAACTCACGCCACCCATTGATGGTGATCCGTACTAAATAGCGCCGACAGCTCAATTAGAGGAGCGCGGGCACGTAAATCTTGTTTGGCCCCCTCATAATCCAATTGATGTCCCAACAGCCACACCATTTCCTGGGCCCATGTTGAACCTGTGCGTGGATAAGAAACCATCCAAACGTCATCATTGTGCACAGGTAATGATCGTATCGATTCACCCAGTTCAATATATTTCCTGGGTATGATCAACTGATCTGGGAGCACCTCTACAAAACAATCTTTGACAGGGAATAAAGCATTGGTGCGACGCAAAGTATCCGCATCTAATTCACGATAAACCAATTGCATAGTTGCAACACCAATACCGTTGACTTCAAATGGCTGCAACACACTGACTCTGCCTTTGACTGTCAAGTAGCAAGTAAACCAAAAATGTTTGGTGAAAGTGATGCTAGTGGCATTGACTGTTGCAGCTACTAGCTAGCTTAGTTGTTCATTGTTTAAACTTGTCTGGTTCGATCAGTTTTAGTTTTTCTTTTTTTTTGAAGAAGAAGAAGAAGGGAGTGAAACCACTTGAAGTAATCTTTAGACTTCCGCATATGTGTTAGCTATAAGATTTTCCCGTTTTGCGATCTTTCGATTTGTTTGTTTTCATGGTGCTGGCGCGGTATTATAAATCTCAGACTGAAATCTATAAAATTGAATGGTTTTGGGTATAAATTTAGATTTACTTGTAAATTTATTTCAATTCGTAATACTATATACACACAAAACTCGATTACAGCTAAATGGTCGTGATTTAATGAACTTCCGCCAGTTTTATATGGCAACTAAAGCTCATTGTGTATGTATTCTGTGGTCACCTTAGCCTCTCCCTCGTGGAAGCCATTGCAGTCAACTGGATATTTTGCCTATTAAACCATTCGTAGAAGTAGAAATAACGGTTAAAATTTAGAAGCTCCACTTTATATATGCATGCATCTGGGGCGTTAGATTTGGACTTACCTCACAATTATATGGCGCATTGATTACACCAAATAGCGTCCAGAATGGTGTACCGGTTTCTGTGCTTATAAAAATTGCTGCACCCATGCTGCCGATCTTGACAATTTTGGGACTAACGCCGGCAATCAGAGCAGAAGTTGTTGCTGGTGTCTCCTGTTTAGACTTCTGTTGGGGTTGCTGTTGTTTCTGTTGCTGTTCCAAAGCAGCTGCATTCAGTTGGCAGAGCACGTAGCGATCACATTGCGGTGTCTTGGATATGTATCTATAGGCGCGATGCACTTTTAGCACCGGTTCAATAACCTGTTTCGATGTTTAGTTTGTTAAGACATTATGTTGTTGTTATTGGTTGGTTTCAGTTTAGGATTGAGATTCGTATTCGGAGTCAAAGATGCGTGAGCGATGGAAAAAAAAAAGAAAATTGTAGCGTAATTAATTTAATTCGTTGCATCGTTTAGTATTTCTTTTTTTTAATTCTGCTAATTGCAACCCAGAAATCACCCCGATCCTCACCTCAAGATTGAGCGTATCCGTTAACTTGTCACTGATCTCGGTGGCATTGAACTGTAGCAGGCCCCGAGCCTGGCCCAGTTTAAGCAGCTCCTTGGCATAGCCCACTGCTGGCTTCACATACTGTCTGGAATCAATTTTTACATTCAAATGGTGTTTAGCCACATGATCCAATAGATTCGATATAGTTTCGCTGGGACGTCCGGGATCAAAATGTGTTTGCTTTGGATAACCTTGAGATTTAAGTAGGCCATTGAACATGATCTGGGCCGTCTGGAAATATCTGTGAAAAGAAAATGAAAAGGGAAAACAGACAATTGATGAGATTCTCATATGATGATGACACAGCATTGGCCAAGTGAAAGGTTTGCAGCTAGAAAGTGGAAGTTGTGTTGTGGCCATAGAAAAAGAGTAACTAAAAAACAAAAAATAGAAGCCAAAACACGAAAAAAAAGATATACTGAAGTCTTCAAGCTTTGACCTACTTCATACCATTGACGTTGGAGGCATGCAAAAATGTCTTGAGTGTACTTTGGTCTGGCCCATTTCCCTAATCCCCAAAAACCGGTTCTGCACTTCTCTTTCATTTCGTTCTTTACCATTTTTGTTTACGTTTACGATGCCATTAGCTTTGGTAGAAGCATAACTGTAAGTCACACACTTACACACCCAAAATACCAGGAAAACGTATGGTCTTTGACATGGATTTGCCAGGGACGGATCAAGAACTATTGGTGCCATATTAAAAGCGGTCATAGAATCAGGCCATATTAAAGGAATCCATATTGTTTTTCATCCAACTATCGCTCCAAAATTTAAATCTTAAGCTTGAAATTAGTTGAGTTAAAAATGGTTTATCATTTCTTTTCATTCACTTGGAGGGAGCCCTTCCAAAAACCGCTTGCCCCTTATCCGACTCTGGGATTTGGGAGCTGTGTTGACCAGTCTGATTAACAGGCATGTTCTAAAAGCCAAAATATGTGTGTCAAAAGGTAAGCAACCACCAAGAGTACAACATGTTCATGTTCGACTCCAAACAGGTAGACAATCTAACGGTAACTGTTCAGGTTTAGCACACAAACACAACCAACAATATCGGCCAAGCAGCTGTTTAGAATTGAATCAATTCTAAAGCGAATGAAATCGCAGCAAGGTGCTAACTGCATTTGGGAAATGGCCGAGACCGTTAAGTAAAGCAGAACAGAACGTGATCTACAATTAAAGCGCCCCACCAATTGCCACGTATTTGATCCCAATATGTATATATATATGTATAAACAACTCACTTTAGATATACATCGGGATTGGCCAAATAACTTGCCCAGTCGGCCAAGTATAGTGTTGCCGATTTGATCCAGCGGCGGCGGAAAGATTGATTATTTAGAGATTCAAACAGTTTGTCGTAGTCCAGTTTCCCATCGCTGCCCTTGAAACCCTGTAAAATGTCAAAATTTTATGTGGATGAGCTCCAAATATTTATATATTTATGTCATATATATTGAAAAAAGATGAAAGATTCTAAAGACTTACCTTCATTATTTTGTTAACGCCAGATTTCTCGTACAAGGCATCGGCCAGTTCCGAGTTGGAGAAATGATCCCACAGCACATGAATATGCTCTAGAAAGGGAGGCAAAACCCAGGCGTGACTTTTGTGACGATCCTGTGTGCTTTGTCCCTCAGGTCCAGCAAATGAACTGACAGCCTGCATCACTAACGGAAGAAGATTCATAAGGCTATTGTCTGAATCGGCCTGATCTTGGCCAGCGGATCGTTTCTGCTGATGATGATGATTGGATGACGATGACTTATCCGCTCCTTGGGTGTTCATAAACGCAGAGGCCACTTGTAATATGGTTTCCAGTCCAATGCCATTATCGGAGGAGCCGCCCCCATTGGTACGCTTATGGTCCCCGGACTGTCCAGCAGTTTCTTCATCATCACTTTGAGTGAACATTTCCAATACGTTTCCAATGATAGAGGGATCAAAACCACCACCACCATCATTGCCTCGTGCATTGTTTGCCAGAAGGCTGCCCAGTCCGGACAGGATTTGCATGGCACCACCACCACCTCCTCCTCCAGATTTGCCATTGGCCTGCATAAAGGTGCCCAGCAGTGATGCCATGCCAGCCAAACCAGCACCTGCACCACCGTTTCCACCACCACCAGCTCCCCCACCACCGTTTTGGCCGCTTAATGCCTCCTGGAAGAACATTGAGGCCATATCCAATAGTGGATTGGATTCATCCTCATTGGCATGGGCCAACTGACAATAGGGTTGGGCGCATATCAATGCTACTAATAGTAATAAACGTCGTTTCAAGTACATGTTTGTCGTATTTTTGCAGGAACTTTCACAATCACAAACTTGAGATTCTTTTTTTTTTCTTTGTTGATTTTGTTTTTTTAATTTTTTTTTTATTTTTTTTTACGTTTTTTGCTGGGGCCAATTAAGCCACGCAGTGACAACGCTTCACTGAGCACCGGAGCACACGGCTTGGAAAATTGCTTGGTGGTTTGCTAATGGTGATCTTCTCAAGCTACAGCTGGAGCAGAATTAGTGTTGAAGTCAGCCAGCCAGCACAGCCGAAAACTTTCTATCTTCTGAGGCGCTGCGCCAGTTTGTAACACTTCTTAAGCCACAATGTCTGGGGCAATATGTTGGTTCTTGGCTATATCGAACATGTTGCAAAGGTTTATTTTACTCTCTTTCTCTTAGCTCTCACCTGTCTCTGCCTCTCACCCACTCTCTTTCTTTCTCCTTACGTATCTTTCTCTCCATGACTAGCGGCATTCTTTACGCCTGCGCTTTGTCTTTGTCATCCACGTCAGGTTTTCGGTTTGCTTTACAAATCCAGAGAGAAAAAAAGTACAATAAATTAAGATGTCGAATTTAAGATACCCTTGACTAGGAAATTCTGTTCCTGTACAGGTACATACGCGTCCTATATACATACATACATACCTTATATTCATATGTTTACCAGCATGTCTGTTGACTACATTTAGCAACATATTTAGCTGTGTATGTATACATATGTATATGTACCTATTAACCCTTTTTGTAAAGAGTGTAATAAAAATTCACTTTAAAGCTGTTTGCTCTGTTCTTTGGCAGTGGATGAAACTTTGTTTATGTTCCCTCTACCTACTTTCTTTTTACACACGATGATCGTTCGTTGCCGCTTTGAAACGTTTTTTTCTTGGAATGGGAATGGTTGATAGGCATGGTCGTGGTTCAAAGTCAACGTTAATGTTTATATTCCACCCGATTTGGCTTGATTATGAGTATTGTGCGTATCTCATAGCGCTTGTAACACACTTACTTAATTACACACTACGCCGTCGAGAAAGGGTATTGCTTATTTGTAACCTGATTTTTTGGTTTTCAATGGTAGACAAATGAATATAAATGCTTCGAATATTTAACATAGCATGGCCCATTTTGATTTCATTCTATGGATATATATAGATTTCAATGGACTAAATACATAAATTAATAATAAATATTCAATCTTCACTGTTCATTTTAAAGTTCTTTCAGAATCTGATCTGACCTGTATAATCGCGTTATGCAAACACAATATCTGATTTATATGCGTTTTATTAAAAATAAGATAATGTTAATTATGCATATAAAGGAAACCCGATTTCAAATAACACACAATCCGCGCCAATGGTGGTATGGTATTATTTCGATTTGGTAGTTTTCTGCAACGGGCACACTTTACTTGCAAACAGCTGTTTGCACTGTATTCAGTGAAAAGTTGAGAAAAAAAAACCAAACAGATCATTAGTTATTGTGGCTAACGTAAATTGCAAATGCAAACAAAATGGGCAATCAACTGGTCGGCATTGCCCCGTCGCAAATCTATGCAGTGGATCACTATTTTTCCGGCCAATTTGGCAGTGAAATTGTCTTCAGTTCCAAGTAAGTAATCAACACAAATTTGCGTCTCATTTTTATCCGTGACCCTTTCCGTCTTACAGCATGGGCAGTACACGGTTCTTTAAAGTGGCCAAAGCGAAAACTGACGAGGGTCTAATAGTGGTTAAGGTTTTTGTTAAACATGATCCCACATTGCCTCTGGAGGATCACAAGGACCGATTGGAGGGCATTAAGAAGACCTTGACATTGGCCAATGCAGTCAATTGTTTGCCGTTTCAAAGAGTAGAGGTTAGTATCATACATATATGCAACTCACTAATTGAAAGATCTTTAGTAGATATAAAGTTGATGTGAATTTGGTTCTTATTTGTTTTTCCCTTCCTCAGCTAATCGACAAAGCGGCGTATATTATGCGAGAATATGTGAAACATAGTTTATACGATCGCGTTTCCACACGCCCATTTCTTACAGTTCTAGAGAAAAAATGGATTACCTTTCAGATACTTTGCGCTCTTAATCAGTGCCATAAACAAAAGATTTGCCATGGTGACATCAAGCTAGAAAACATATTGATTACCTCATGGAATTGGATCCTTTTGTCTGATTTTGCTTCATTTAAACCCACTTATTTGCCAGAGGACAATCCTGCTGATTACACATATTTCTTTGATACGAGCAGACGAAGAACATGTTATATAGCTCCAGAGCGTTTTGTCAAGACTTTGGCATCCGAAGATGAAAGTCATAACGGGAATATGTCTGTAATACATTCGGATTCTATTATACGCTTAGGTCCCAGCTATGCAGGCAATACATTGCTACCAGCTATGGATATCTTCTCAGCGGGGTAAGTAAAGAGGACTGGAATTGTTTTCTTTATTTATATATTGCCTGTCTGTTTTCAGCTGCGCCCTGCTTGAACTTTGGACTGAAGGTACGGCTCCCTTTGAGCTCTCACAATTGCTGGCCTACAGACGGGGGGAACGAGAGCTGGTGGAGAAACATTTGGCTGGCATTGAGAACGAGAGACTACGGCAATTACTAGCCTCCATGATAGACATACATTCAATTAATCGGAAAAGTGCCGAAGATTATTTGGATCAAGAGCGTGGCAAATTATTTCCTGAATATTTCTATTCCTTCTTGCAATCATATTTGCAAATGTTCTCTTCAACTCCCATTATGTCACCCGATGATAAAGTTCAGTGTCTGCATAAGGATATTGGTCATTGTATTAAAGTTTTAACTCAAGAGCCAAATCTTACTCTGGATGAGGAGAAATCGGAAGATTATAGTGAAAAGAAGGATCCTAGCAAGTGTGCCCGTCTTCCCTCGGATCACGATGGACTTATATTAATAATTACGGTAGTGACCTCTTGTATACGAGGGCTTACACAGACAAATACAAAAATTGCCGCCCTAGATCTTTTACAAAAGCTATCAAAATATACTACATCGGAGACTATATTGGATCGCATATTGCCATATATAGTATGTTGAACGCGACTCCTTATTGGATATTTTTCAATCGATTTCTTTTAATTTCTTTTCGCAGCTTAATTTGGCCCAAAAGTCACCGGCAAAGGTTCAAGTGCAGGCTATCGAAACCCTAACGGCCTGCCTCAGCATGGTCAAGGACATTCCACGCAGCGATGCCAACGTGTTTCCGGAATACATATTGCCCTACATTACAGATTTAGCCAGCGAGACTAGTGCGGTTATTGTTAGGGTAGCCTTTGCTCGAAATATTGCAGCATTGGCCAAAACCGCTGTATACTTCTTGGAGGAGACGCAACGCAATGCACCTAGTGAAATGCCCACACCTCGCTACGATGCCGAACTGAATGCCCTACATGACATTGTCAGACAGGCGGTGCTAAGCCTGCTCACCGATTCGCAGCCGGTGGTCAAGCAGACACTTATGGAGTCAGGGATTTGTGATTTGTGTGCTTTCTTTGGCAAGGAAAAAGCCAATGATGTGATACTCTCGCACATTATGACTTTTCTCAACGATGAGGATAAGAATCTGCGAGGAGCCTTTTACGATAATATTGCTGGTGTTGCCGGTTATGTGGGTTGGCAGGCGTCAGACATTTTGGTGCCACTGCTGCAACAGGGATTCACAGATCGCGAGGAGTTTGTCATTTCCAAAGCCATTCGAGCGGTTACAATTCTTATTGAGTTGGGTCATATAAAGAAGCCAACTATTACAGAAATTGTGCAGGAGTCCGCATGCTATTTGTGCCATCCGAATTTGTGGGTGCGTCACGAAATCTGTGGAATGATAGCCACCACGGCCCGAAACCTTAGCGCCATCGATGTGCAGTGCAAGATTATGCCAGCAATTGGACCATTCCTCAAAGTACCACTGATTCAGGTGGAGAAGGCGCACATTTTATTGGATTGTGTGCAGGCGCCAATACCTAGGCAGATATACGAGAGTGTTTTGCGTTTCCATGATATGCCCCATTTGTTCCGAGCACTGGAAAACCGCTCTCGAGTGCGCAGTCAAACTCGCTCCGGTGCCCTGCCCCAATACGACGATATGGGTCAGACTCTCCGGAATGTAAGTAACCAATATTGTTGGTTGACTTATTAATCATTTAAAATACAGCTTTTCAGACGCCTCTCCTCCGAGGGATTGACAGAGTCTATTGAGATGCAACTTCTGGCCATGAAATCCTATTTAATATCGCTCAAGCATAAATCCATGCAGGATTTGGATGACACTGCATCGGGCAACGGAAGGATTGTGATTAGTCGAAAGCAGGTGACCTGCCATGACCATCCCCTGGCGGACAGAGGCATGTGCATGAAATTGCCACAAGATAATCGTATGCATTCATTACAAGATTAATTTGTTAATCAAGTTTTAAATCTTGAATTGTTGTTTTTAGGTTCCAATGAGGCGGCTCTAGTGTCACCCGCCTCGGATGTAGCTGCCGTTACACCATTAGTAGGTGGTGGTGTGTTGGCTGGCAGTCCCGCTTCGGGAGCTATTGTGTTGGGCGTGCCACCATCGTCTATGAGTGCGGCTACATCCTTGGGAGAGTACACTATGCCAGAGCGTAACCATTGGCTGGAAAAATCATCGGAATGCCGGCGAGATTTAGATTCGCTAACTCTTAAAGTTAAGAGGCGGTATAATGTGTTAGCCATTTCACAAAGATGTAGCCACGACCGTTTGGTGACTCCATATCCCCCGCAATGGCGCCTCAATGGGACATTGGTGGCCCATCTGCATGAGCATTCCGAATCCGTTATTAAATTGGCACCACTAAATGAGCGACCACATGGATCACTTTTTGCCAGTGGCAGTATCGATGGCACTGTGAGATTATGGGATTGCAACAAGCTTAATGGCAACCAAGGCATTAACAAATCGCGGCAAGTGTATTCGGCTAATACACCTATCTATGCGCTGGCCGCCTGTGATGGAGGGCAGTCATTGGCGGTGGGCGGCAAAGATGGCAGTCTCCTGATGATGCGCATAGATCGAAATTCAGCAAAAATGACGCTACAGCAGGCATTGGAACAAAAGTAAGTATATCTTTAGAGGGGTTATTGTATAATGCTTAACATTAAATGTTTCGGTCTTTCTCTGCAGTGATCATAACGATGGTCCCGTAGTCGACATGCATGCCTACGATCAAGCCACACAAAGCGTCATCGTGTACGCCACATTGTACGGTGGAATTGTGGCCTGGGATACTCGCATGCAGCATAGCGCCTGGCGGTTACAGAATGAGCTGCGACATGGTGTGATCACCACAATTTGTGCCGATCCCACTGGATCTTGGTTGGCCACCGGCACTAGTGGTGGTAAGCACATTTGCTGGGATCTACGTTTTCGACTGCCAATTGCTGAAATAAAGCATCCGGCCGATTCGTGGATACGCAAAGTGGCTTGCCATCCAACGGAGCCTTCGTATTTGATCTCTGCGTCGCAATCCAATAACGAAGTATCGATATGGAATATTGAGACGGGACAGCGACAGTCAGTGCTTTGGGCCAGTCCCGCTCCAGTTCTTACAAATACAAGTCTTAATGATCCGGCAACCACATGTGGTATTTTGAGTGGTGTGGTAGATGGTTCACCTTTTATTCTTACAGGGAGCTCGGATCAGCGTATCCGATATTGGGATATAGCTTCGCCAAAGAACTCGTCGCTGAAAGTGCCAGCTGCCAACGATAATCTGACGGATGTGAACTTTAACTATTGGTAAGTGGCGAATCTTTTTTTTTTTATCAGAATATCTCACATAAGATGATTCTTATATTTATATCGCAGTGCTCGCCTGATCGACGGCAGCCAGGTAATTGAAGAGCAAATCATTTCCATGAGCAATACTGGCGACTCACACCAGCTACGCACATCCGCAGAGGAAAATCCTCGTTCCGGGCCTGACATGCCAACTGCTAGCCACCATGATGCCATCACCGATTTGCTTATGTGTAAGGACAAGGGACAAATTTACATAGCTTCAGCCTCTCGCGACGGTGTTATTAAGCTGTGGAAGTGAAGCTCCTGCTAATATATTATAGTATTTATATATTCAAACTGTGATTAGTCTAATTCAAATGCAATATTTAATCATCAAATCTTGTTTAACATTTCATTAATACTGATTTTGGTTGGGTAACATTTGGTACTTTGAATTTTAATGAATTTTAGCAATAGTCTGCTACGATTGATGTTAGAGAAACAATTGGATTTGTATAAGCTACAGTGGGAAATAGATAACTTTAACAACTTATGCTTATAGTAAATAATATGAATTGACAAGACCACTATTTGAATTGAAGCGCGCTTAAAATAATTATGCAAGATCGATAGATTTAAGTATTTTTAGATATTCGTTTTGAATTCCTCTGGTCACACTGACAACAACAGACGCCATCAAATCTCAAATTTGGTTGCATCTGGCGGTTGTTTTTTCGTCTGTCTTTACTTTGTATCTTTCCAAGTGCCGTTATGAACAGAGCGGCCCAGCGCCAAAACTCTAGCTGAAAGAATAGAAAAATAAGTGAGTTTTGTGTGTTCAATTAGACGCTTTGATTTATACAAAAAGAGAAAAAACAAAAATTGTTTTATAAATAGAAAGCAATTGTTACTCCGAACACGCATAAAAACGGCAGCAGAGAGGATACCAAAGATCGCAAAAACAACAACTGTAATCAAGCCGCCACCTAAGGACAACAACCACACGCAAAGCAGCAGTATTTCAAAATGGCGCCGACAAAAGGAACAATAGCAGGAGTCACTAGCAGCACCAGCTTGAATCCCATGCTGGCTATGCCAGCCCCACGAAAGGGTGCAGGGCGAAGGGGAGCCGCTGCCTCCAACAACAACATAATTGATTCCAATATGGAAAACATGCAAACGCGATCAAAACGCAAGGCTGACAATAGCCCCATCAAGAATGAGAAGATCAAACGATCGGCCTTGGGCAACCTGACGAACAACGTAAAAATCAGCGCTATGGTCCATCAAAATGATGACCAAGACACGAAGAGCAAGAAGCCCACAGCCCAACAGCTTCAAGTCCTTATGGATGCTAAAAACAATGAGAATCTCAAAATGAATAATCTACTCCCCGCTAACAAAATGATAACAAGAGCAGCTGCCAGCACCAAGTTAGAGGAATCTATGGAGCATTGCCACAAGGTGTTGGATAAGTTCGAGGAGGCTTTGGCGTCTCGGCAGAAGATTCGCAAATTTCCACCACCGCAGCCGCCCAAAAAGACTGAAACTCAGGTCAATTCAATGCAGCTGTTGGCTCCGCCAGCACCAGCAGGATTGGGAGTAGGAGCAGTGGCGGCTTCTACCACCAAGCCAGTGCGTCGTATTTCTAATGATTTTAACAAGACTGAAGAGAGCTTATATATGTCCGCTTTAGAAGATATATCAACATCCGAGTCCATGCGCTTGTCAGGAAATTTTGAGGCAGTGAGGCGACGCTCTGCCAAAATGCAACCAGAGCCGCAAGAACAACAACAAAAGACTGATCCCAGCTTGGACGCTGCTGCAGCTGCTGCCGCCGCCGCTGCTGCTGCCACCTTGGTGCCATGCCCCAACGTTCCAGTTCCTTCAGATGTGGAGGATTTTGATCGGAAAAACTGGGACGATCCCTTCCAGGTATCCCACTATGCCATGGATATTTTCAATTATCTTAAAACTCGCGAACCTGAATTTCTTATCGATGATTATATGCCTCGGCAAATTCACTTGACCACTTGGATGAGAACTCTGCTTGTAGACTGGATGGTTGAAGTTCAGGAGACATTTGAGCTAAATCACGAGACCTTATATTTGGCTGTTAAAATTGTCGATCTCTATTTGTGCCGCCAGGTGATTCATAAAGAGATGCTGCAGCTATTGGGAGCAGCCGCATTTTTCATTGCTTGCAAATATGATGAGAGACAACCGCCACTAATTGAGGACTTTTTGTATATTTGCGATGGGGCCTACACGCACGATGAGCTTGTCAAAATGGAGATGAATACGTTGCGTGTTATTGATTATGATCTGGGTATACCACTCTCCTATCGCTTCTTACGACGATATGCCCGCTGTGCCAAGGTGCAAATGCCCACTCTGACCTTGGCGCGATATATACTTGAGTTGTCGTTAATGGATTATGCCACTATAAGATTCAGTGACTCAAAAATGGCATCGGCTGCTCTCTATATGGCCCTTCGCATGCATGGCGGTTCTTGTAATTTGGACGAGCAAATCTGGAGTTCAACATTAGCTTACTACACCGGCTATCAGTTGGAGGAATTTGCTGAAATAATCCCTGTACTAAACGCTGGACTGCATCGCAAACCGCGGGTCACTATTAAAACGATACGTAACAAATATTCGCATAAGATATTCCATGAAGTGGCCAAAGTTCCACTATTAACAAATGCGGAACTCTTCCAGAGTAATCTCAAAATATAGATATCTGAATAAAGGCCAACAATAAATAAATGCCTACAAATTGATTAGCCAAATGTTCACGCAAAAAGTGTTACGCTTCTAGCTAAGATCTTTCAACCATTTATTGAAAAGACAACTTATCGTAGTCTTATATTATATTTTTGATAATTTTAAAATTATTATTTTTATTTGTTTGCCATTAATGTCCCTCTGAAATATTAACCACGTTTTTAATAGCCTCTTTATAAAACAAAAAACAAAACACCAAAACAAAGTAATAAGATAACTGCCATTCACTTGATTTTAAAACTATATGTCTCGTAATTGTAAGTCATCTTGCAACATTTAATAAATATAATTTTAAGCTACTCAACGAAAACTGAATGAAAGAAAAAAAAAACCTATATATACCTATTCATATACAACGTAATCATTTATAAATATTTAGTACATAACTTACAGATTCCACCTAACAACCAACTAACAAAGGAACGTGTGTCCTGTACCGAATCAACCACCTGGAGGAAGGCTGTAGCTGATAGTTTCAACCCTCGTGTTATGTATGTACCTATGTATGCCTGTATGTATGTATGTTCATGCAGTTGTTGTTAAATGCTATTCGTTTCTTTTTTTTTGTTGCATTGTGTCTAAATAAAACTAGTTATGTATTATGCGTATTGTATATGTATTCGTATATCCAAATGTTATGTATTTATCGTACTATATAATAACTCAAACCGAAATGCCAATAAATACATGTATCCAAAATGTCCGTTCAAAAAAAATTAAACAAACTAATAATTAATAATAGTTAATTTCAACTGGAAAATTGTATGATAATTGTGGAATGAAGAAATGGATTGTATCTATAGGAAAAAGCGATCTTTGTTTCGTTTGC
This sequence comes from Drosophila emarginata, assembly GCA_037075365.1. Classification (NCBI taxonomy): domain Eukaryota; kingdom Metazoa; phylum Arthropoda; class Insecta; order Diptera; family Drosophilidae; genus Drosophila; species Drosophila emarginata. The sequence goes on along the minus strand of JBAMCD010000221.1, from coordinate 13,304,509 downwards.
AATCAGATAAAAATATATATTTTTTGAATCAGCAGGTAAGAAGAGATTTTCATCATATGTTAACTGAAAGTCTAACTATTCATTGATATAATCGAAACATATATATAAGTAGAACATAAATCCATATACATACATATATAGATATATATATATATATGTGTATGGCAACACAAATTTATTGATGTCCCTTTAATTCTTGTTTTACGTCTGTTCTGTGTTCATTTTAGCGCCAAAAATTGTTTCGTGTTTGGGATTTTGCGCGGCAGGCTGCACATGCGCCGCAAGACATCAATGTACTCGACACCGTGTGCCTTGGTCTCAGTTGTTCTCGTTCCGTTACCATTCTTTGTACACATAACCGATTTCGTTTGCTGCATTTGCGACAGGGAAAAGGACTAAGACAGCAGGGATCGGGAGCAGGGGAATGCCTGCCTGTCTGTCTGTCTGACTTTGATTTTCTACCACCTTTCATTGCTTTTGCATTCAGTCTTCGTCGTCTTCAATTTGAGTCCTTTGTGTGTGAGCTCCTTTTTTCGGCTGTCTGACGAGAGAGAAGCCAGGTAGTGACATATTCTTTGTGCCAGATATAGATAGATAAATATAAATGCATGGTACTTATTTTTTCCGGTTCTCGACTCGTCCGTCAAGGTGCAAGAAGGAACATAGCTAATTACTTTAGTTGGGCGTGCAGAAATCAAGTTTATTGAAAAAGGGCAGCACACTGGCTGAAAAATAGTTAGAGAGCAGAGCTTATAACTAACTTTTGGATTATTAACTATACGCGTCCAGGTGAATTGAAGGCGCCATTGTATCCGCCTCCATAACCACTGCCGTAGCCAAAGGCGTTGTGGTTGTTTAGCACTCCGAAAGGACCTTTGTGTACTCCATCTTCTTTATACTCGGTGTTCATAGAGAAGCTGTGATCCCAGTGGTCCCGATCATTTGGATTGTGTTGCGGAAAATGATGTTGGTTCTGATAGCTAGTAGGTGTTGCTGGATGGACTATAACTCCAGGTGGTGCTGGCCCAGTGGCTGGCACTTGTGCAGGGAATTGCGCTGCCTGTGGATAGGCTGGATATTGCGGCAAGTATATTCCAGGATAATAGTAACCCGGTTGTCCGGAGGGAGGCGCAGGATAAGCATTGGGGTAAACTGCTGGCACTGAACCAGAAGGACCGGGATATGCTGGATAAGTAGCTGGTGGAGGTTGTCCAGCTAAAACTGGATAATTTACTGGAGGAGTCGCTCCGACGGAACCAGGATAACTTGATGTCGGAGCGCCAGCGCCAACTGCTGCAGGATATCCTACTGGAGATGCTACACCGACTGGTGCCGGATAACCAACTGGTAAAGGTAATGTACCTGCACCTGGATAAACAAAAGGCTTGTTCTGTGGATTACCTTTAGGTTGACGACCACTTCGCACATCTAATATACCGACGCCAGCATTCTCGTGACCATTCGGTTCATCTATATCAGGCACACCATAACCGTTAGCACCTGGTTGAACCCGCTCCGGATATAGCTGTGAGTTAAGATTGGCTCGCTGATGGTGACGACTGCTGGTAATACCGCCAGTCAACGTGGAGGCTAAGTTGAATTCGGTTTTTTCCTCTTCTCTGCTTTCATCTCGATTAAATTGTGTACCCTGGCAGCATCCAATGAGCACAAGAGCTACATAGATAGGCTTCCATTCCATGATGAGACGATGTTATTTGGGAAATGCCATCTATTAAAACTAAATTCCACGAAATCGTCTCGCACAGCTCAGTAGCAGATAATGAATGACAATTTGAGTTGGGGTTATCAATTGGGATGACCCACACGTGTATGTATGTATATATATACTCGTTTATATAAATACATATACATATATAGCCTCATCTTTATTGGCCGCGTAATACTGAAAAGACTACCTAACAAGTATATAACAAAGAAGCATTATAAAGGTTGAACTATATGCTGATCGAAGTTTGGCGAATTCATAGAATCAAAGATTCTAAAATTACATAAATGGTGAGCTTATGTACATATATGATAAAAGATCAAATTTTTGCTTCACAATAAATATAAAACTTCATTATTTAATTAATAGATAATATATATTTTTATCTAGATTTTGATGGTACTAAGAATCTTTAATTTTTTCTTTTATATTGCTTTATTTCATATTTTCAAACAGCAATTAAACTTTTTTTTTTAGAAATCTATGGTATTTTTAAGATAGAGGTTCCCCAATTATGTCGGATCGGAAATTAATATATTTATTTCCGTTTTGTTTGTTGGCATTACTTTCTGTTGTGGATGTTGTGATTTCATTTTCAGTATCAGCATCCTTAATGACATTTGGTTCAACGTGTTCACCTTTTTTTTCGTTAGCATTACTTTCTGTTGTGGATGTTGTGCTTTCATTTTCAGTCTCAGCATCCTCAATAAAATTTGGTGGAAGATATTCTCCATATACTTTCAAAATGACATCTAGTATTTGTGGATCGATATCACCATTCGCTTGTCTGTTATCTGCAATCATGGCTTGTAGAAAGCCATGAAGAAATCCTTCGGGAATTTTATCACGGCAGCCATTTTTTACAGTGATATCTTGATTGCCCACATCGCCGAGTGGTTGTGCATAACCACAAGCACAAACAGTCAAAAACAGGATGTTAGCTAAAGTAAATGTTTTCAAGTCCATGATCAACAATCAACTGAACCCTCAGCCTTAATATGACTAAATTTTATATATGAATCTCTTATCGGTGAACATAATACACTCATACATACATATATGTACATATGTAAGTTACTTTTAAAAAAGATTATTTTATTTGTTCCCATAAGTAGAAGTTTCAGAATGACCGCCTATATATTTCTTTTTTGTACGAGTCTGTAAACATATATGTCTGTCCCACATAATAAATTCTGCCAATACAAAAATTTCAAATTATTCTGAGCATTATAAAGATTATAACAAATTTTAAAAAATATATTTTTTTCTTGAGATATTCACTCGATGATTTGAGAAAGGGAAATTTAATTTAAAGTCATAAGATATATCACCAGATAGTTTATTTCAAGTTTGGTTAATGGCGTAAAGTCAAATTCATTTAAATATAAAAATATAATATATAAATATATATATATTTTAGACCATATAAAGGTTTCACTCTATAAACTAAAAACTTCACGAAATTCTTTAGATTAATATTAGGTGCTTTGCTACCTTTTTTATTGAAACTAATATACCATACCAGTTAGAGTATATACTGTATATATTATTAAATTGCTGCCAAAAAGTATGCATTGATTAATAAGTAGTAGATAATGCAGATTAATTTTATAAATTGACTCAATTATTTCCACCGTTTATAGATTTAAAAATGTGCGACTTACGAAGAATATTGAAATTTTTCTTTTAAAGTAAATCAATTCCGAAAGAGAACTCCATTTTTCACCCATATTGATAGGAGAGCACAGAATCGAGGCCAAAAGTCAAAAATCCCCCTTACTAAGACCATGTTTGGGATCACTATAAACAAGGCTTTTTTATACGCAATGTACATATATACATACATGCAGATATGTATACATACATATACATATGTGTATGTTCATATATGCTGATAAGGTTGTTTGCTATATAAAGCATCTTTAAGAGCTCAGAAAATTGCGAAAAAATTAAATTTATACAATATGAAACATCGGAAATTATTGTTGATTGTTCTGATTTTAGTTCTAATGTTGTCGGTGGCGGTCGATGGAAGGCCACGACCTACTTTCGATAAGATTGTTGATATTCTGGATGTACTGACCGACGATGGGTCGCAATATGGAAGACCAAGACCAGAGCCGAGACCTTATGTTCACTCCGGTCCACTAATACAAGAGGGCTATCATCAAGGATACGATTACAGCTACGGCAGTGGCCATGGCTATGGAAGCGGAATCGGTTATTCCCAGCCACCATTACAAGGAGGATATGATCACTATCCTCCTCGATACCCACATCCGGAAGTGAGTCCATCAGCAGGCTACTATAGTAATCCACACTATACACAAAGGCACCAAGAACCTGGTTATGGTTACACAGATTCACGGGATTATGGTTACGGTTATGGTAGATCATATAGTGGGAGAAAGACAACTGGAGATCACGCTGGACCAGGATTAACTGGTGGCTATAAAGCAAGAGGATATTAAAAATTATAATTAAAAAGAAATTATTCCCATTAAATATATGCGCAGTAACACGAGCTTAATCTGAAGCATTTGATTTTAATATGTACATATATTTTAGCCTTGACCTATATAACTTTAATCAAATACATAAATTAATTGTATATATATATGTACATATATAAAGGAAGATAATATAATCGATAATGTAAATAAATATGCACATATTTTTAATTTATAATTATTGTTTACCGTTTTATTAAAAATGAATCAACAAGAGCTAAAACTAAGACCGACTTTTTCAATTCGATTAGACTTTCATTTATTTATGTCATGGACAAATTTTTGATTCTATTTGAATTGTAGGGCGCTCTAAAATCTGCCAAAATCATAATCAATTCGGTACCTAAAATCTAAATATTAAGTCAACAGCCGATGTGAAACTTAGCAAATTAAAAAAAATATATATATATAATATATTATTTCAAAAATTTATTAATGAGAATCTCAAACCAGTTTGATGAGATGAAATCTCAATAACAAAATAAGTCGTTGACTTGATTGAAAATTTTCTCTTATTTCTCTTTCTTATATAATAATACTAAGTAATAATAATTGTTTATAAATATTTAATAATTGCACAAAAGAATCTCGAAGGTGTATGAGGTAATTGACTATAAAACGTTTCTCCGTCGTCGAACATCGAAGGGTGCCGATTGGAACTCTTGACTGAATCGATCTACGTATTCTGGTGAGCTGGGAAAGATTATGGGACGTAATTCAGATAACTCAATTGAATGTGGCGTTGACGGTGGAGTAGGAGGTGGTGTTTGTGTGGGCTTTGGTGTTGGAGGTGGAACCAAAGGCGGACGATTTGTGCCTATGATCAGTGTGTCCTTGGTGGGTGGAGTTGTTGGTTTCGGTGTTACATTTGGCACTTCATTCCAATTAGATGTTGGAGTTGTTTCCATTTGGTTTCTTTCATTATTCCAGTTGGCAAACGGCTGTTCTGATGAAGGAGTCTCATTCCATACAGGACGGTCTGGCTGGCGTGGTGGTCCCATTCCCCAGCCAGGTCTTTCGGGTCGATTTGGTGGTCCCCATCCTGGTCTTTCGGGTCCAGGTGGTGGCCCCATTCCCCAGCCAGGTCTGTCCGGTCGAGGAGGTGGACCCCAACCGGGCCTCTCTGGTCCAGGTGGTGGTCCCATTCCCCAACCGGGTCTTTCAGGTCGAGGTGGTGGTCCCCATCCTGGTCTGTCGGATCCAGGTGGTGGTCCCATTCCCCATCCGGGTCTTCCCGGAGGATGTCTGTGACCATTACCTCCATTCCCGCCCCATTCCCAACCTTGTGGCCAACCAGGTGGAGGAGGTTGATTATGCGGTGGTCCACCTCTTTCTCTCATTCCTTGCCAGCCATTCATTCCTCCTCCCCTATTCTGCGGTGAATAATAGTCGTTGTTTTGGGAAAACCCATTGGATTGCTGCTCCCATCCAAATCCAGGCAGCTGGGCAACAGCTGTGACTCCACCTGCAGAGGCTACTGCATTTCCAGCGGATGCTACAGCAAACTGACCGAAACATGTGCGGATCAAAGGGCAACCCAAGCAGATCAAAATTATTAATCTCATCATGTTTACGCTTTGAAAGGCGGATTTTGACTGAGTGGGGGAACTTTTCTGTTTGATTTTCTGAGTATGCGATAATAAAGCAAACGCTATGGACAGAAACCTGTCTTGTCAAGTGGGCCGGTCGTGAGAGTAATTAAGAGATTCTGGCACTAACGGCTTTGTAATCATCAGAGGGAAGTTCTAAGAGAGATGACTCTACCCATTCACAATCTCGCTCTAACCATCCAACTCAAAGGCGGAACGTTCTACAAAAAAAAAAAAAAGCATAATGGCTCGCTGCGTGCTCAGAATATTGATCTATCCATGTCTGAAATTAATTCAAAATACTGCATTAAAAAATAGTCTCTTGGTTATGGAGATCTATACAGATCCAGTAACTTTTATGTGAAGACGTGAAAAAAAAACATAAGAAAAAACCATTTATATGTGTCATCATCATTGGATAACCCAACATACATATGTATATATATATATTCCTGTCTATATCCCAGGGGTATAAATAGAGGAGTACTGCGTAGAATCATGGTCAGTAGAAAGAAACAATCAACATAGAACTAAGCAATATGAGAACACGTGTGGCTGATTTTATAATATTCATTTTGTGTGTCTCCATCTGTCTGGATTGGAGTTCGGCTTTGTTTTTCAAAACAAAGAAAATATCAGGATTGAAAAACTATAAGAATTATGGCTATAATAACTATGGTTATGGTTACAACTATCCATCGTATCAATCATATCCATCGTTTAGTAAACGTCCCAAACAAAATCAACGAACTGGACGAACTTATTCGGAAATAGCACGTGTCTTAAAACCAGATCCATATTTGGGACTTGGAGCTGCCCGTTACGTGCCACGAGCCCCCTTTGCTCCTCTTTGGGGTTAATAATTTTAATAAGTCTTAAGCAGTATTATTTGTTTTCTTTAAATAAACCAGAGTTCAAAGTTCTACAAAGAAACAATTGAAAGAAACTGTGTGTTTTTTAGCCAAGTTAACCAATTTATGATCAGACTTGCCTAGTCGCGTTGAACTGATCGTTGGTACGTGACTGAAATATAAGTCAGATCAACCTTAACTTACTACACTTGAGTAAATCTTGGTAAAAAAAATGGAGGGATTTATAAATATGGGTTAAGTCTGATTTTAATTTCATTATGAGGCTATATAATTGGCGATTATTTTAAGTCAAATGTTTGCTTACTTTTTAGATATAAGAACGGGATCCCCTTGTTGTTAATACAGAAGTGGGTTTGATTTTTATTAGCTTTAAATTAGGTAATGATTTTTAAAATTTTTTATTGGATTTAATTAAGCCTTATGCAACTTTTTGTTAAGTTAATTTCTTAATACGCTCAAGTAAAAATATGTTTGCAAAAGTTGCTAGAAATTAGTTGTTCAGATTTTTGTACATTTTCTATAGTGAAATAAATCAATGTAAAACCAATATTCTGGATTTAAATGCAACTTAAGAAATGCAAGTATATTAATAGAATTAATGTCAAAATACTTTACCACGACAGATAAATAATTTGTTTAATAATGTTGGTTTTTCCGTGTTAGATTTTTGTGGGAATAGGGATTAATATATATAAATCATTGCAATCTTACTGAAACTTACATATATCTTTCATTTGCATCCAAATGGAATTATCTGAACCTTTATATCTGTATACAAAATTACATTAAAAATTCAAAAACAGTTAAAATAAAAATATGAAATACAGAACAAAATGAGGCACAAGTAGTAAGCCAACAACTCAGCATCAGCTGACTGGAATTGAGATTTTTGAGTGCCAATTACTTACTACATGTACATGCACATTTGAATACAGGTGATTCAACCTCAATAATGATTCAGTTTCAGCCAATTTATAGTATGCATGTATAGTATATATTTCTCTTGCGGATTTTATTACACTACTCAACTATGGAGGACTTCCCCTGAGGCTGCTATTATTACGGAAATAAAAACTTGAAACCAGATCTCTTCGCCTTATGATGCAAAAGGTAGCAATGTTACTACAGGAAGGAAGATTAAACCCATACTTGCAAGAATCTTACAACACATGTTTTAAAAAAAATTTATGTTAATAAACTAAGCTCAGCTGGCGCACCTTCTACGTCATTTACCTAAGTCGTCAAAGTTGTTAATTGAAATTTAAATAATCGGAGAGACTTAATATGAAATCATTCACATTTTATTTGTAGACAGAATGTTAAAAGCAAAGATCGGTGAATATCAGTACACAGTAATCTATGCGAATGATTCAGACGACATAACATAACGGTGACAAGTGTGAATGACTTTTCGTTGTGAGAGTGTCTGAAAATTTTGAGATAATATTTGTAGAACCATTCCAAGAGAGAGATCGGAGAACTGTCATTCACACAGAGACTACGTGAGTTGCATGCGCCGATGCCGAAGAAGAAGAAGCAGAAGAAAGAAACAAAACAAAAACCTGATTAATAATGATAACCAACAGTGGAGAATGGTAGGGAGTCTTGCTGCCTTCTTTTTGGTTTTTTTTATATAAATAGGCTACTACCAGATATTACGACAATTCAGTTCTAAACATTCACCGATTCAAAGTGAAACAACATGTCTTATGGTCAAGGAAAAGGATTATTATTCTTGGTCTTCTGTCTATTCACCTTGATGTTGTCTTTGGGCCCACTGGCAGATGGTGCACCGGCTCGTTCTTATCAGCAGGAGCGGAATGGACGTAGTTATACTGACATAGCACGGGTAGTGAATCCAAATCCATACGCATTTGTTGGTTCCCGTAATTATCCTGGTCAACCTTTCTGGCCAGCCGGCAGGCGTTAGATTTATACATACATAATTGTTAAGTTTTAATGCAATGACTCAGGTTTTCATTAAAGTGTGATATATAGCTTTAATGTATATTCTTATCGTTTAAACATAGGAAAAGAAACACGTAGCTCCGATTGAATTCAACTGGAATTGTTATTTAAGTTATGTTCATAATTCTTTGTTATTAAACTTCAATTTCTATATAAAAGCCAGTTTTATATTTCACTCTACAATTCAGTTGAGCGACCCAACTTTGATATATTAATTTAAATATGGACTCACGTGGAATTACCTTTTGTTTGCTGGTCACAATTTGTGTGATGGGTATTCAAGGACACTCCTATTCATACAATTCAGGATATCCAGCTTACTACGACTATAATTCTGATTACATTTGGCGCTCATATGCCTCTGCAGCAGCTAGTGGACAAGGAGCAAATGCAAATGCTTGGGCGCCTGCTTATAGCCAAAACGCACAAGAATCACTGTATCCGACAGCTAATGGCCAAGGAGCGAGTGGATATGCTTGGGCTTCCGTTTATTACGGAAAAGGGTCAGGATCACAGTATCCATCAAGTCAAGTTGTTGCTTCGACTACTTCTGCAGCAACTACAGTTGTTTCAACCACTCCAGCCACAACATATTCAACCACAGTAGCTTCAACCACAGCAGCTTCAACCACAGCAGCTTCAACCACAGCAGCTTCAACCACAGCAGCTTCGACCACAGCAGCTTAAGCCTAACATCGCTACAACAAGGCTGATTACAAAGCAATGGCATAAAGAGAATTTAACATTGGAGTACGAATACGAAATAAACCAATTGAATCTAAATATGTAAAACTAATCTATATAATAATACACAAAATAATTAAACAAAAATTTATCACATAAGTATATTCGTAACAATAAATCAAATCTCGATTTTCTGAACTAATAGGATTATAAATGGATTTTGTACTGCCTTACAGTTCAATTTGTTGTGTACAAAGAGTAGAAAATTACAATATATTTGAAAAGTCACTTATCGTTTCGTTTATTAAAGTAATCCTAATGTTCTACTTTTTGATTGCGATAGTGTAAAAAATAAAATAGAAAAACTGTAGCATACCTTTAGGCAAGAGTAATTGTTAACATGCTTTTACATTTTTATAGCTGCTTATGTTTCCTATAAAAATTTGCTTTAACCATAAATAGTTGATAAGTTTTCACCCAAAACAACAATTAAACATATTCTGCGTCTTAATGACAAATATGCATTAGGGCAAATGAAAGAGTCACGCCCACTATGAGAAAAGGCATCGTTATTGCCGATGCGTCGGGTCAATTAAGCGTTCAAATGTGGCAACAAACAGACAGAATTGTCAGTTGGAAATGAAACTGTCGAATCGAGACAGACGTGAAGGAATATTATCATCGTTAAAATTGTGCGCTCGAATGGTTAATATTGAATCAACGTCCAATGCCATCTGGTGGATTAAAAAGCCGAAGGCTGCCAACAAGGCGGGCATGAAAATGGGAATGGTTGCCGGATGGCGCAAGAAATCGCTTGGCTCAAGCTTTTGTCTGGATATGACAGATTTACTGCGCAATATATCCTTGCAGGGATATAACAAACTATTGGCAACGGACTTGACGCTGGGGGAAAGGTAAAAGTTCTTTTGCTAAAGAAAAGATAAAAGGCAAAGTCCTTGCCGATGCTACTCATATGTTTGCATTTATGTATGTATGTATGTATGTATGTACATATGTATGTTTGTAGACAATTTGCATTTGCAATTTTCACAGCAGTGAGCCGCATCATCACGCTGTCTCTTCTACGTACACAGTTTACGGTTACGGCTACGTTAACTGTTGCAGTAGCAGTTCCTGCAACTGTCATTTCGTCTCGCGGCTGTCTCGTCCTGTTGCGTTTTTCACATTTTTCATTTCCGATTCCGTTGTTACCCCGGTTTTGTTCCCAGCCTCCGCAGTGCCTTTACCTGCACTGGCAATTTTTGTTCGCTTTGTGCGTTTATCTTACTGTTTTCCCACTCCATCTCCCTGCTACTCCTTGTCTTATTTTCTCTTTTTACTCATCTCTCACCATGGTCGCCCATTCGCTTATTTGCAGATTAATTTGGGTGCTGTTGCACACAACGACGTTTGTCACATTGCTGGTGGTACTCTCACTCACCTGGGAGCAATTTGTCGCCCAATACTTTGTCACCAATCTAAAGGATCCACTTTATCCCGTTGAAAATGTACCATTCCCGGCTGTGTCAATATGTTCCAACAATCGCATTTCCATGCAGGCGGCCACCAACTATGCGCTAGAATTGTTAGTATCCTTTGCCAATATGTTGAGCTAATATTGCTTTTGGCATATTACATTTCCTTCACCTGTACATATCTATATATAAATTTCTCAATATTCTTTCGAGTTTATAGAGAATTCAATGATCCATCGCCACGTACTACTGGATATTATATAGAACATTTAAAATATTTCCGCGATTTTTATTCAAGTGTCGATAGATCTGTGGATGCGGATAGTTATGTGGCATTTCAAAGTTTTTTGGATTTGTTTGGCACTTGGAATAATGAAACCTTCTTTGACACGCGTCGCATTATGAGAATGGTAAGTTAAGAAAATAAATTTACAGACTTATTATAATTGGAATTGCATCTTTTAGCTATCACCCAAATGCAAAGATTTAATTTTAAAATGTACCCTATCCAATGTGGAAATTCCATGTTTCAGCAGAGATGCTTTTCAAAATAGTCTAACAATGTACGGACCCTGTTGTACTTTCAATGTGGAGAATAAGTTAGTTTATGAGTTAACTAAAATATTAATAATATTATGAAACATTAAAAAATTAACGATTTTCAGACTAAAACAGCGTAGTTTTAAAAATCGATTGGCCAGCTCTGCATTGGGCTTAACTGTGGTCCTCAATGCCAGTCAAACGGATTACTTTGCACCGATTTTGAATACAAATGGTTATATTGTCATTGTGCATAATGCTGATAATTATGCATCGGTATCGTCATCGAATGCCCTTGAAATGTTCCCAGGACAACATGAAGAGAGTTTTCTACAAATTTTTGCTCGTGTAGTAGATACTGATACAAGTTTGCATTCTTTTTCGCCATTTAATGTAGGTTAAACTAAAATCATATATTCATTGTACTAATTATTTTCATTGGACTTTAGAGACGTTGTTATTTTGATAATGAAGCTCAAGTGCCCAGCAACGAACAGTTAATGAAGTCGATTTACACTTTTCCAAATTGCATAACAAGATGTCGCATACGAAGCATTATTGCCCTTTGCCGTTGTTTGCCATTTCAAATGCCTCTCGAACTGGTTGAGACTCTGGATGGAGTTGTCTATTGTACCCTATACCACATACCGTGCATCAATCAGTACCTATGTCAGTTTATTTCTATATATACATACATAGGATTACTTTTTGCTTCTAAGTAAATGTTTTTTAATATTTTTCTTTTCTAACAGTCAAGTGGCGGAATGTAATGACTGAGCGGCACATTATTTCCGGTTTGGAACGTGAGATGGAAGAAGCTTTATATTGTCCACAATGTTTACCCTCCTGCAATGATGTTCAATATTCAGTTTCTCTTAGTGCCTTGCCAATTGACAATTATTTGGCTGCCCTTAAATCGGAATTGAGTAATGAAACTGGAACCGAGATCGAAACCGAGATAAATACCGATATTTCTGTACTGAGGGTTTACTTTGGTGAACTTCATGCACAATATTATATACGATTGCTAAATAATGCCTGGTTTGAGGTTTTCAGTAAGTAAAATCGTTAAACAGTCGATTAATAAATAAAAAGTTATAAAAAATCTGAATTAAAGTTTAATTCATTTTACTTTTTATCTCGTTTTAGGTACCATTGGCAATATAATGTCGATTTTTGTCGGTTTTTCTATGGTGGCCATATTTGAGATTTTATTCTTTTTATCCAAATACATTTACATGGGCTGCAATCGAATGGTGGAACAGAATATAATTGATAGAAGGGCCAAACAGCTGGAGTCACAAAAATTATATATCTGTCCATAAGAATTATTTATAACAATTTTCTATTTAACAATTCTAAATTAATGCCTTACTGAATGTCAAGATATATATCAATTAATAATACAAAAATCGAAGAATGCTTTGGTTTTATCCTACTCACATTGAATATTTATTATACGAGGTTAGTCACAAGAGTACCTGAACAGTCAGTATTATCGTATATGTAAATTCCCTTAAAAATGGAAAAAAGCAGAGCTAGATTTGGCCTTTGATGATGATGGTGATGATGATGATGATGATTATATTTTTTCCTGTTGTCTGACATTTAACGCGCATTAAACTAATTTCATTTTAAATTGCTGACAATTAAGGAAAATTGCCAAGACGAATCGAGTGGCTGGGGTAGGAATGGAATGGTTCTGATGGCAACTCCAACCCTCAATGAACACCACGTGCCATGTCGCAGTTAATTTGTTGGCAATAAGTTGGAACACGAGGCCTAATTACAACAACAAGCACGACATGACTGCAAAATTTTCATTAAAACGAAGCGGACAACCCCACATCAGAACAATCAGGACCAGAACCCAGTACGATGATCACAATATACAAAACAGTTGCAATCTAGAGTTGGTAGATATGGAAGCAACCGAAAAGCCCCTTCGTCTGATTGTGGGTCAGGCTGCCTGGTGGATACCAGTACCGGCACCAGCACCAGCACCAACATCTGTGACGGACATGGTCATGGCCGCGACTCCATTGGATGATACACAGAAATTGTCATTTGCCGCGGAGTTAAAGGATTTCCTGCAGAACCTGTCATTTCATTGTTACGGTAAATTAGTCGAGCATGGACGACGCATTCAGGAACGGTGAGTATAGGACTATCCCAAACCAATGTTAGGTGTCTTTTCAATTAGCGCTTTCAACTCCACCCGCAGTTTCTTTTGGCTTATTTTCCATACAAGTGCTTTGACCGTTCTAATTGCATTTCTCTGGAGCTCATATAAATGTGAGACGGAGACACTGGTAACCACAATGTATCATCCTTTATATCCAATATGGAAGGTGGAATTTCCAGCAGTATCAGTGTGTACTATTAATCGTATATCAGATACTGCTATCTGGCGTTATGCCCAAGAATTGTAAATGCCTATAAATTATATAAATAATTTCTAACTAATTAACTTTAACAAATTTTGTAGAAGTATTAAAGATCACAAGAAAAGGAATAGCAGCTATTTCTATGAGGAGCTTCGGGCCTTTGGTTACTTTTACTTCACTCCGGAGGTTCCCATCGATTACTATCGCGCTTTTCGCTTTCAAGGCTTCCTCAACAATTATGATACTGAGCCCCATGAATTGTTTTACAATACACGTAGACGAATGCATGCCCTTACTCCAAATTGTAGTGATATGTTTGTATCATGTCGAATGGCAGGAAGGCATTTTGATTGTTTAGATCAATTTGTGGAGACACTGACCAGTTATGGATATTGCTGCACTTTTAACTATGATGGGAGGTGAGGACTTCTTTTTATAATTTTCTTTGATTTTCAAAGTTTTCTTCGAAAAAAATAATCAATATTATAATTCTTATAAAACAAGTGTGTTTGATATAACTATTTTCATTTTAAAAATAATTACTAGGTTGATAGGTTTTATATTAAGTTACTTTGTACTTATGTAATTTAAGCAAAATTATCTCTCTTATCTATATATTTTTTATTTTAGATATATAAATCAACGTACTTATAGACAACGTTACTTTGGAGCCGAAATGGGATTGGTACTCACTCTAAAAACTGCACCCAGTGATAACTTTCATAGAAGACGTTCAAAAAATGGTTTTATGGTACAATAAATGAACTTCTGCGAAATGTATTTTAATACTAATTAATTAATTATTTATTTAGATTTTGATTTATGAACCACACAGCTTTCCGGATCCATATTCCGGTGGTGTGGCCGATCGTTTTGCCCAAACAGGACTCAACACCCTATTGCCAGTTCGTGCAAAAATCTTTGAAACCATTCCCGAGGCTCGCAGCATGAGTCCAACAGTGGTGGGTAAAGCTAAAAATATATACATATAGAGAAATCTGAACGAATGCTTTATCTTTGTTACTGCAGCGCAAGTGTCTTTTTGAGAATGAGATGCCACTTGTTTTTGCCCGTCATTATTCATTTAGCAAATGCATTTCCGCTTGCCGGGTTCGCAGTATTATCGGTCTGTGTGAATGTGTACCTTTTAATGTGCCCCATCGATATTTCTCTGATTCGGCGGGACGAGTATACTGCACGTTGGAGCACATCGAATGTCTCCGTCGCTACGAGTGTGAGTATGAGCAGTCCCGGATATTCAATACTTTATTAACAATGCACATATACCCTTTCCCCCACACAAAGTCAAATGGCTGAATGTCATCACCAGTCGTGCAAATGTTACCGGTCTCGAGCACGAAATGGAGGATTCACTTTACTGTCCCGAATGTCTGGCATCGTGCACAGAAACCCGTTACAGTGTCCGAGGTGCAATGACATTGGCATTGCCAGCATTTTATTTGGATTTGGCGTAAGTTCATTTAAAATTTGAAAAATTCTTATATAAGCTTATAATTCATCCAGAAGTATAAATTTTCCTTTTACTTTATTTATGCTGAGAATTTGATTTTTATAACCTCTTTAAGTCAGTGTAAATGATTTTCATTTTGCAACTACAGCAATTTTAGTAACTTGAATCCGAATGGTGGGTACGAGTATAACAGCGTAAGGAGAAACATCTCCAGCCCCAAATCCAAAAGCAGTCCCAGCTATGAGTTGGCCGTGGTTCGTATTTATTTTGCCGAAACGCATATTCAATATTTTCGGCAGATTATTAAAAATGCCTGGTACGAGACGTTCAGTGAGTATACTATGCAGATGACATTGTTGACAGGGACGGATTGATAATAAAATGGGGCAAAATTTAATGCTTGCAATAGTCAATTATCAAGTTAAAAGAAAGTTAATCATAATGTACTGTTTTCTTGATGTGAATATCTAATTTGTAGCCCCAATTTGTTATATTTGTGTTTCAACCGTCCCTGCTTAAAATTCATATTACATATCTTTGCATATCTCCTCACCCTCACTCAATTACCCATAATGGCTCCGTTTCCAGGTACAATTGGCAACATCTGCGGCATCATAGCGGGCTTCTCATTGATTGGCATCTGCGAGCTGCTGTTTTTCCTAGCCAAACAATTATGGCTCTCATGTAAAGCAGAACTAAAGGCGGAGCTACGTTATGTCCATAACCGGACTAATGGCCGTGCAAAGGCAACTCAACACGGGGCGGATCAGGTGCACGAATCAAGTCAATCCATGGAGTTGCTTATACTGCCGTAATTGAGCAAAATGTATTCGTTCATTTTAAAGCTCACTGATTTTTATGCATATCTTTATCTTACAATATATATGTATACACATATAGATATGTATATATATTACAAGCCAATTGGAAGGCAAACTCAAGTGCACTTACTTTGCATTGTTCACATAAAAATAAAAATAAGCATCAACTTATGTAGGTATTGCCAATTGAAGGAAGGGATGGACTCGACTGATATAAAGAGGCCCAGACGGTGACATTAGCGCCAGCAGTTGTGACACATTTTGGACATTTGCCCACTTTGGTGTGGGCTTTTTGACCATTGTATTGGCCAAAACACATTTGCAGTTATGGACCACAAAAGAGCAATGTGAGCGTTTTTCTCTTTTGGCACTCGCTATCATACCCCGACACTTAGAATCAACATTAGTTTTTAGTATTTCTCGTATGGAGAACTACAAATTTGGAAACACAAAAGAAAAACGTTTCGGAATAAGCCAAAGTTCAATTTGGAAAAATTTAACAGGTTTTTGTTTTGATATACATATACAGAATCAAATAGTGAATAATTTACTACATTTAGGCGATTTTGGAAAAGCAAAAGTCTACAAACAGAAATAACCCAATCACTTCAATGGAGATATCCTTTAATTTATAAATAATTTTAATGGCTTTATTAATTAGAAACCTAATTAAAATATCATAGCTGAAAGCGAAATGCTAAAAAAAACACAGTAATAATGATTAATTCAAACTTTAAATAAAACTTGCATAAGTTATTAAAATAAAGCTTAATAAAATACAATTAACTTACAAACAATCAAGGAAATGTCTTTATTAAACCAAAGCAAATTTATCCTTTTTCTTTCCGCGTTTTGACTTAATTAAATTTCCCATTGGCATTTAACTTGCCGCTTGATTCAGCAGAAATTGTAGAGATATATGTATGTATACACATACATATGTATATCTATAAATGTAAATTTTCCTGGAGTTATTTGGAAATTGAAATGATTTCCATTGAATTTGTATGCCAACTGTTTGCTTTTCCATGCATAAAACTGCCTAAAAACTTGCAAAATAGGTAGAAAAAAAAAACAGACTCAAACAAACAACAACACACACAGAAAGAAACTCCAAAAATTTAAATGAACGCAATCCTAAGAGAGGGATAAAGGAGAAGGATTCGGTAGCATCATCGGCAAACAAAGCAACCAAACAAACGAGTGGAAGCGAATCAAAGAAGCGAAGCGAGAACCAAAACATATCGGACAGAAAAGTCATGGAATAGACATGGACAGCTTTCAGCTCGACTTTGCTCTCATGCAAAAGTACGAGTATTATCGCACAATACAATATGTATATTGGATTATATCGTTTCATTCTGCTATTGCCACGACGACGACGATGACGACGACGGCTACCTGGGATAGGCATTCAGGTGGCTGTGGGATTGGGTGGTGGGTGGATGTTTGGATAGCAAACCACCGCATCTTCCTCTGGGAGCTGGCAGCTGCTGGTTAAGGGATATAAAAGCTCTCCCTTTATGTTTGCTATGTGTTTGGTATGCCCTTGGAAAGAAAAGAGTATATGGATTTAGTTTAGAATCTTGAAATCCCTTAAATGTGGCTTATTCTATTACATAAATATAATAATAAATGTATATGTAAAAATAATATTATTAATTAATTTGAATATTAATTTTCAAAAGTATTTTATTCGCTTTGAATAGAGGGACTCAAAAACACATTATCGAAGATTAATTGAATTTTGAATATTTTAAAATTTAAAAAAGTAATAGCAATTTCGTAAATATTCTGAAATGGTGCTCAATTTTTTGTAAAGCATTTTGAATGATTTTTATTGATTTTAGATACATTTTTATACCAATTGCTAAGGTGTATTAACTTCGGTTCTATTAATTTTAGTTGCTATCTACCTTTCTCTGTCTATGTGCTGTTTTTTTTTGTTTTGTATGGCATTTCTACCAATAACGAACAAAATCAAAAATATTTTCTATGATATTTGCTCTACCGCTCCCCCCATTGATACTGCTTTGCTACCACCCCTTTTTGCATGAAGTTTTTAATTGAATTCTGCATGGAGTTTTCTTCCTTTCTTTTTTGTTTATTTTTTTTTTTGCTTTACTCCTTTTTGTAAGTTTTATTCCAAGTTACTGCATCAAAGTGCAAAAAAAAGTTCAAATTGCATGGGGAGAGCTTTGTGGGTTGATTCTCTTAGTTGTGGAGAATTGAGGGAGCTCTAAGCTGGTGGTTAGGGCGGTTTAGCTGAAAGACACCTTAATAAGGAAATTGCGTGAATATGTATAAATATATGTAAATGTACAAGCAGTTATGTAGTTATGTACTATATATACCTACTGTAAGGCAAAACTTTTGTTGAATTACTTCATTATGCAATGGCAAACTTGGCCAAAGGGACACAAAAGCTCGGCTAAGGCAACCTTTTCAATAAATGTCAGTTACATTTGCATACAAAGTACGTTTAATTATGCCCCAGTACAGAAAACAAAGAAACCAATGGCCACTTAAGACTTTGCGTGATGTGAATTGCGGCCTTCGGATTGGGGTTACAAACTAATGGAATTATAAATATTTTTTTTTATTAATTTGACCGACATATGTATATCTCAGGATAATATTCAAAGTTAAGTTTTAATTAGCTCATAGATAATGTTTATAAACTTTATAGTATAAAAATAATTTCAAATCTGTCAAATAAGGTAACACAATTTTAAAATTAAAAGAAAAGTCTTTACCGCAGGTAAAATATTCCGACACATATTTCAAATCACAATTCCCAATTAATAATATTTCTTATTTTATCAATACATTTTCCCATTTTTCTCATTTCAAATCTTTGTTAGTTTATATAGCATTAAATAGGCCCAAGCATCCTTTTAGTATCCTTGTGGGGGTAAGACCAACCCAGGACGAAAGCCAATCCGCAGTTTTTTTGGTTATCCGCCTACTCTAAATCCAGCATTCCATTTGAAGGGTTTTTCTTACAGTTTTCAAGTACAGCCAACGACGTCGAACTCTCTGGCCGCTTAAGCTTTCAATTTTGTAGCTGCTTGGCCGTTGAGAGTGTGTGCTGAATTATTTAAGCCGTCCCATTGCAGCGGGAAAAATGGAACTGGGAATTAAGCAAGGACGTAGTTGAAATTTCATTTACGGGCACACATATATTTTTACTGAGTTACTGTCTATTAAAATATAATATCTAAAATTGTGGTTAAAAAAACAGTTTTATATGTAAATTAACAAGCAAGTCAAATAATAAAGTTTTCGATTCCAATTTTAAGTTATGAGACAAATTATAATTAATAAATATTATTAGTTCAAGTCTTTTCAGATTAAATTTCATTCCAATTTCAATATATGAAATATAATAATTTGATATTGAATTTTTTGAATTGGGTTCCCAGTTCTACGCCCATGGTTACAGATGAAGATGAGTGTGAGGGTAAGTGCTCCATCTAAGTCGGTCGTTTTAAGCATTTGGCTTTTGTTTTGGGTCTCGTGCGAGTATTTATTTTAACGTCTGCCTGTTGTCTGGCGACTTTGCTCTGCGCTTATATGAATTAAAAAAGTAGAAAAGGGAAGCAAAAAAAAAAAAAAATAACAAGTAAACATTTTGCTCTAACATTTTTCACACCTGTGCGCAAAGTCTTTGTTTCTATTTGCATTTTCTTTTTTGTTTATTTTTTGTGTTTTTCTACGGGCCAAACAATGAAAAGTAGGCTAAGATTTTAATGGCAAAATCGCAAAATATTAAGCAAAATGTTTGCTATAATTTTAACTTAAGATATTTCTGCCCCAACTTGTGGCTGTAGTTGAGAACTCTCATAATCAACTTGTATTCTCAAGGGGAGGGGTAGAGCATTGTTAACCTAATCTTATTCAGCATTTTGAGTTGCACATGCTTCATTGGATTCCTAAGCATGTCTAATGCTCGCCTCAATAGCTGGCTTAGTAGCTACTCCAAAAGGAAACCTATTCAAGCAATTGATTCCAAATGTGCCACAGTGGTACTTTGGCAATTAAAGAAATATATGAAAATCTACTGAATATATTTTCACAAATTTAATACTGATTCTGAATAACATACAATCCAATGATTTTTATTGCTGGTTGATACTTCAAAGACAAATTTTATCTTATTGACTATAAAAATGTATAAATTTATCATTTTGTTTTTTTTGTCTCTACTTGAACTTACGATTATAAAAACAGAAATACATGTGATTCTTTTAGTTCTATCTTCAATCCACTGTGACTTCTTTAATACCAAATTCATAGCTGTCAAAAGAATATAAAAATACTTTCGCTGTTCAATCAATCCACTACTCTTTTTATATCCCTCTTTTCTCTTTTCACCCCGTCTAGACATCAATCAACACCTTGGCCAAGTTGATTGACAGCTTTGAACAGCATGAAATATAAATCTGTCATTTGCATTTCGAATTTCATTTGAAATCAATATGAATATAGTACTTGAAAATCGTCGTTGTTGTTTTTTCTTCTTCTGATTATTATTGTTGCCAAAGTCAATTTGTCAAGAACAGGCGGCCCAATATCAGCAGGCCTCTTTCTACCACATTTTCCAATTGTAGCCCTGGGCCTTGTTGAAGTATTTCATCCATTCTGTTTTCTATATAAAAAAACAATTTCTGTAAGAAACTTGGGCCACCGATTTCGAAATACCCTTTATCAAGAAAGGAGCAATTAAAACAAATAATAAAAACAATTTTTAAACTAAAATCAATTTTCAGCTAAGAGTCAATATTCATTCGACACTTTACGATAACTTTGGGAGTTGTTACAATTTTTACTTAGATTTAAATTTTAATATACTCTTTTTACCAATAGGGTATAAACAACATGCATGTAAATGAAAAATAACTGGAATATCTCTCTATGTTTTCCTACAATTTACTTATTTGGATTGCAGCTTAAAAACAGATTTTTCTCACCGCCCGTTTCCCAAATTATATAAATATAAATTTTAAAAATATTTAAGAGTAGCTAACGACTTTGAGATACCCTGTAGGAAACAGAATAAATATGAATATAAAAATGAAAATATAATTAAAGATAAATATTAATTAAACCTTATTACAATGGAATAATAATTAGTTAGTTTCTCCTCAATTTTAAATCGTTTATTGATTTAATTGATTTTCTCTTCTCCTAAATAGCTTTACCCTTTCTTTTTATTCAAGTCTTACTAGATCTACAAAACAGAGAAATGAATTTTATATAAATATTTTTTATTATGGCTATTATTTGGTATAACGGATTTATAGATAAATAAATTGTGTAATCCAGTCGTATACCCAATTGGATTATACCCATTTTTCTTATGGTTAAAAGGTACTTAAAAAAATATGTATATAAAAACCGCATATATAATTAATATAAAATAAATGATTGGGAAATCAATTACGAGTGTGTGAGATGCACCAGACGTGAAAATGTTATATGCAACATGTATGTATATATATGTATATGTATGTATGTATGTACGTTTGTGAAAGATTTAAAAATGGCTTAAAAGTTACTCCATGACCGCTATCCATCATCGGGTATTCACATTCATAGGTGAGGTTGGCAGAAGGAACGAACGTTTGTTTTCAAATTATATTGTATCAGTTAAACGATTTTTCTTTTTGGTATAAGTCATTCACAGTTATTATTTATATTAAGCTCTTGTTACAAGATGAAGAACACAGAAAAATACTTGTCCAAAAAGCATTGCCTTTCTGCCAGTAATCCAATGGAGAAATACATTTATACCTTAATGCTATAATAATATTTATTTAAATTTACTCACAGTAGCGCAAGTGCAATAATCTAACTAACCAAATTATTGGCTTATTTTCCCATTTATCCAATCAAGACATAGATTTAAAAGGGAAAATGCAATACTTATGTATATATACATTAAATTAACCTCTGTTCTGATGCTCTAATGATTGCCACATTGAAAATATATTTGTAGTTGGCTTTTAAAATTAAAATTAAATTATGAAATTTAGGTAAATATCACAAAATAACTTACTTCTTTTATACAAAATGTGACAAATGAAAATTGAGAAATACATACATATAACCGAAATAAGAAGAACTTACTATAATTATTATTAGATTCAGTAAGTTTGTTATTGTGGAACACTCATTACAAATTGTTGTATTTGAATTAAGTTTGTGAGTATAATTTTGTATGTACATTTGAATGTTATTAATATATTCAATTGATTAATAGAATAAAGCCGAATCTAGGCCAAGCTTTCAGTTTAATAGTGGTTAACCACTTACCTTTATAGAAAAAAATAATTAAGGTCATAGCTTTTCTTAACAAAATTGAAAGATTTTATAGTTGTTTGTATTTACATATAAAAGTTAGAAATGATAGATAAGTGCTTACTATATTTTAAGTGGAGGCTTTAAAATAATGCAATATTAATGCTTAAATTCAATTGCAGAACTTTTTAATATTCTTCATTCATTATGCCCTCGATTCGGTCAAATTACAAGTAGCTCTGGGAAAGTTCTCTGTGAATATGTTTCTTTATATATGTATTACATATGCATACATACATATACACATTATGCGCACATTACAAACACACACACACTCTTGTAGACAGCTTGCAATTCCGCTTGGAAAATCTGGGCTGGTGAAAATATCCTGCAGCTGATTTTTAATTACGAAAACACAGAAAAGGATGTTGTTGCGACTTCATGCATGTAAACACCAACACCAAGACACACAAAATACCAATACACAAACATACACATATCCTCAACCATCTGCAGACATTCCTAGACCTCAATGAAGCCATAGCCGCCGCCTCTCTGTGTGTGGGTGTGTGTGTGTTTGTGTAAGCCAACAGATTTCAATTTTTGTGTGTTAATTACATTGCCGGCATAAGTTCGGGACCTCTTCAGTAGAGGCGTGGCGCCAGCCAGCCAGCCAATGAGTCCACCCCCATCGCCCACTTGACTCTGTTTGTGCTTGTGTTAAGCATTTTGGCGCTTGTGAATGTTTAATTATCAAAAATTTGCACTTGATCCCTGGTTAGCCTTTTTCCTTACTTTGTTTTTTTCCACACTACATTAAATAGGGGATATTAGGTATATGCTTTCTTATTCTTAAATAGTATCAATCATCCACTGAGCCATAAAAATAAATAGGACTGCTAATTAGTATTTCATAATTTCGATAAACAAGAATAAAATGTGGATAATTTTTCTGTTCTATATTTTTTATATTTATATTTATAAATTAATTTTCAAGTGCATTGACAAAAAAACTGATTTGATTTTTTCATACAGGGTATTTCGAAGCCGTTAAACTTGATTTCTCAGATATTTTTTTGCCAGTATTTTAGTTTTGTTTTTGGCACATTTCATTTTATAGTCTCATCACATGTGTGTATGTATGTATATGGTTGTGTCTGTTTTTCTGTGTGACTGAGGCTTATGGTAATTGCATACCAGAAGGGAAAGGGGAAGTTTGTATACATACTTATGTATACACTGCGTTTCATCCGGTTAGAGTAACATTTCGAGCTTGAAACTGAAAACATCAGTGAACTAAACTGATAATAATTAGAAAAATATTCAAAAATTTTAACTTTGTTAGTAAGGAAGCAAAATCACTTATGCAGGAGGATGCTCTAACCTGATGACGCGCATTGTATGTGTGTGTTAGTTGTGCGTGTGTGCTTTTAATGTTTTTACAAGTGAGCTTGTTGGTCTTGTCTTATCCTCGCCCAACCAAAAAATTTGATTTGCTTGCTGCTTTGGCAATTTGAATATTTCATTTGAAGTAAAAGTTGACTTGGCTTAAAATTCATAGTTGCTCGTTTTCTCTATTCACTTATTAATGAACTGCAAAGGGAAAGATGCAAATTATTTATAATTACAGGCCGGAAGGGAGTAACAACAAAAGAAGAAAACAGGCAACAAGCCGCAACATTTTTCATTTTTATGTTTCGGTGTTTTCTTTTTTTTTTTGTAACTTTTTATTCACTTTAAGCAAAAGACAATTTAATGCCTTTCAAAAAGCAAAATTCCGTTAAAACGACAAAGAAAGGACTTGTCTGCGGAGGATTGTGATTCTCTTTCTCCTGTGTACTTTTGGTATTATTATCCCGTTGTCGTCTGACAAATAAACACATACTGTCCTATAAGAAGAGGAAAAAATAAAGGAACAAAAAGCAAAACCCAGCAACAACAAGCCCATTAAATTAAATACATAAATCATATTTTTTTTGTTGCTGCATGCCGACAGAGTGAAGATAAGGTACGGGCGTAGTTCTTTTTTTTGGGGGGAGTGCCAGTCTACAAGGGGACTAATATAAGGGCGGAAAAAAATAAACAACCAAAAAAATTAATACGATGTTCGTCTTCTGATTAAAATTGTCTACCCCAAATGCCTGCATACATACAGGTCAATGGTCATTTGGTTTAAAGTTCAAACACAAGTTTTTCAATGTTTAAATATTTTGCTTGGTCTTTAAAATTGGATGGAGATGTAAAGATCGAAAAGTATGTATGTACTTATATATTTAAATATTTAGAGTCGGAAATTATTACACATATGTGTTGCTTGATCACCGAAAAATTAAACTATATCATCTATAATAATTTCATCTAAATAAATTTTTATATATTTTTTGAACTATTAATTTTAAAATAAAAATTAATTAACAATTTCAATTTTAATTTATAGAAATAATACGGAAATGACGAGCGTCAAATATTGATTCAGTTGTTGTACTTATAGTTGTTGGTGTAGTTGTTGTTGTAGTTGCTGGTGTAGTTGTTGTTGATATTTCTGTTGTAGTGTCCACGGGATTACCATACGCTTTTTCATAAATATTTAGAATATCTTGTTTTTCCTCTTTAGTGAGAGTATTGTCATTGTTTACAGCTCGAAGAAAGCCAACTAGAGAATCACTTGGCATTATACAATATTTGCTAGGACGAGATATGTGGCCACAGGTACAAAATATTAGCAGCAGGTATTCCTATTTTCATGATGACTTGACTACTGAAATCTTGAATGACGAGTAAGGCTTTCCAAATTTAAAATGATTCGTTTTGCATGAATTTAAAGTAAAGCTCAAAAGATTTTTCTTATTAAAAATATATATATAATGCAAATGTGCTAAAATATGTATGTATATGTACATACATATTATATATACTATTTTGTTAAATTTTCAGACTCTGTTGATATTTGTTGACCTTAAATATAAGTTTAATTGCCAATTCGATGGTCACGTAAATATTTAGCACTGTGTATAAGTATGTCTCATTCTTACTTATTTTATTTATTACTCATTATATTCAGGGTATTTTGAATTAAAATTTTATACGGTTTCATTATAAGTAAATTTGCATTATTTTACTGATAATGTTATCAAAATGGGATTCATAGATTCCTATTTGTGAAATTTAATGCAAATAACAGAAAAGGTCACTTGCTTATAAAGAAATTATTGCGAGAAACTATTAAAAGATGTTGTTAGTCTAGCCACTATTTAATATATATATATATATTTACTTAAATTTATCTATAAAATACCTAATAATATCTGTTTAGAGAGTTTTGTTTGTCTTTTTCTGGATTTTTAAAGTAATTCAACAAGACTGATTATTATGTGTATAGCATACTTTTCGGCACAAACATTTAAACATCTTGAACAGTGGTCAATTTCCGCTTATCTCTCAAATATAGATTTGGAGCTCAATGTATCCATAAGTCTGATACCTGCAATGCTAATCAAATACATTCAGCTTTTTTCACCTTTAATTAAATAATCTGTGGGCCATGTGGGTGATGGATGCCATATTTCAATATATATAACGGATAATTATTTTATAGGGACACAAATGTGTACATGTATTATTTGCATAATTAATTGTTAATGTTAATGTTGATAAGGTACAATTAACATGCAACGTTTCCATGTTGCAACTGGATATTAATTTATGCGTTTCTGCAGAGATTTAAAATTAATTTCACATTACGCGCTAAATCAACTGTAAATGTGATAAATTAATAGTTAAAATAAATCAAGTGTTTCAAATGCAATCTATTTAATGCTGGATTTTGTTATCAAACGGCTAGACAATACCCATTATGGATGAAAATAAAAAAAATTAAAAAATTGAAAATTAAAACTGAACTGGTGATCTGTCAATGGACAATAAGCTAATTGTATAACAATGAAATATTACTCAAATTATAAAAATGTTTATTTTTGTTTCACTACAGTGAAATCTATGTTATAAATTTTATTGTTATTTTTTATTGTTATAATTTATTAATTCGTTTCTTTCGCTTCTAAAATCTTAGTTCCGTATGATGTTATTTCTATATATCTAGGAGAATCTTAAGGTCTACAAAAAATGGGATGATTCTTTACTAAGCCCTTGTAGATGAATTTCTTTAAGTGATTTTTTAGACTAGATTAGAATGGGAATTGTAAAAAAATTGCTTTCAAACGAAATGACAAATCGGCTTAACCTCAAGTCTTTGGTTGAGATTTTAAGAACTGGGACATGAATTTTTAAAACAAAGATACTTAGAGAGAAAGGGTGCCAAAAATATATAAACTTTTCTTTTACCGAAAATATATTTTACACACCAATTCCTAACAAATTTGTTAAAGATTTTTTCCAACTCTCGAGTTGGTTGTCACTTTTAATTGCTGCATATTAAATGGGCTTGGCTTTTCCTCATTACTTGACCGAGTTTTATGCTCTTTTAATGACATTGCTTCTACTCCACCTCCTTCCATGCCTTACCAACCCAATTTCCTTTTCATCAACAAATTTTCGCTTGCATTGCATATTTTAGTTTACTGTTTTAATGTTTGTTTTGGGTTAATGTTTTGTAATACGTTTTTTACAATGTCCATTACTGGCGAAGGCCTCCGAACCCGCATATTATTTTCTATGTACAAGTACTATACATTGCGCGTAAAAAGTGCATTAAAAAATAAATGTGCACCACAAAAAAAGACGAAAAAACCAAATAAAAATAACATGCAATAATAATAAAAGTAATAATTTGCGTTGGCAACGCAACGACCAAAAAGAATAAAGGGTCCAATCGGCCCCAACTGGTCTAAGGGCCGCACTTTCGTTTGCCCGTTCGTTGGTTGCCTGCTCATTTTTATTTTATTTTTTTTTTTCAGCTTCATTTTAAACGATGATACTTAAATTTCCATTAAAGCACTTGCCAGCGACCACCAATAACTGGCTAAGAGACGAACGGGGACCATTGAATTGGACCCACTGCGTAGTTTTTCCGGCCTCCTCCGCAATGAGCCAAAGTCAAGCATGCTCTGCGGTTTTTCTTCCCATTCCATTTCAAAAGTTTCCGTTCCCATTAACATTGCGTTGCCCATGTCTGCATTTGTGGGTGCGGGATTCGGAATGCGGTCTACGTAAAGGTTGGTTTGAATTCGCGACCAAATATTTACAGTGCAGAATTTATGCAAGTATATAATAATGATGTTTCATTTGTTAGAGATGGCAATAACTATATTTATTTATATATATTGAATTTATAAAATTTTCTTAAAGTCAATATAAGTTTATATAGAATGATTTGTCGCATCTATTAACTATTATCAGAAAGAATCAAAATTGAAATAATTATTTCTTTAAAACCTTGAAATTTCCTTATGTTTCAAAAGTAAACTTTAAACATTTTCTTTTGCGATACTTGATCATGTGTAATTGAATAAAAATAACTTTATTTCTTCCCATGTATATGTATGTATATATTTAATACAAATATATACATACATTTGTACATGTATGGTCTTATGTATGTAACCATATACATATGCATACATATTGAGTATTTCAATAACGAATGCCGCACAATTTCATTACTGGCAAGGTAGTTTTTTTCTGGATTTTTTTTTTATCCAGTTTGTATATATTTTGGTTTTGCTGCAGGCCACAAATATTTGCACTTTAAAATGAAATACGTAAAGGCAAAATGCTGCTTTATTTTGCTATCGGCCTAAAATTGCGCTCCATCAACAACGCACAGCGTATTGTGAAGGGCTTGAAAAACCCATTGAAAATAATTATATAGGTTTGTATTGCTGCTCAAGCTGGAAAAAATATATTTATGAGAGGGTCCACTTGTTCCACTTGGCGTTTGAGTCTAATTCCTGGGGGCCATGATACGAAAATGATGTGCTGCCTCTTCTTTCTGGTTCTGGTTGTTGTTGGTCAATAGCAAAAGTTTTTGCGAACCTTAATCATAATGATAATGTGTCATAAGGTAATTATTCAGTTGCAAAAGGTTGGCCCGCACACACATAAATAAATAACCTGCAGTTATTTGGAGTATGTGCTGACAGCAAAATTGATTACAATTAATAGTGAAGCAATTTGGGCGGGGGTGGGGATAAGGCAAAGGGCTTGCTGGGTAGGCCTTTGAAATCGTAGATGTAGGAGGCATAAATGAGTGGGGCAGAGGAGAAGAAGGCGTGTGTTGTATGCAGTATGTTAATAGGTTTCAATAGCTTTTCTTGCCGATATGCATGAAGTGCAATAGTTTGCGCCTGAGTGCTTCGACTCAAAAGATGTTGACGGACAAAGTAAACAGAGCCATAAACAAAGACACAGTGTCTGCAAATGGAAACAGACATAGACAAAGCCAGAGACATTGAAACAGAGAAACAGAGAGACTCAATACTCTCATCTCAAGATGCCTTTGCATGGCTTATCAATTAGGCAAATTAGTTGTTTTGAAATGCAAAGTGTGCCAGTCCTTTGAGAGATTTAAATATATAAGTCTAAGTTAAATACTTGGAAATATGGTAAACTTAAAGCTGCTAGGGCAAAACAATTAGACTCTGTCAAGCCAATTCTACTATGTCAATAGCCATAATAAAACATATAGCAGGATAAGCCCATTGAAAACGACACATGAAAGAATGTGGCCAGCCTCGAGGGAATGGAGAGCCGCATGCAAATATTCAAATCAAAAGCGCAATTCAATGTGTGAGTAAATGTCATCGTATCTAGCATTCAAATCTTTGATTGCCAACTATTCAGGCAACAGTACGAGTTTATTGCACTACACTTGGCACTCAGCCAAAGTCAGACGAAGACTGTGTCTCCATCACATCCTCCTACATTGCCCCTCTGACTGTAACTATATCTACACCACATTCACCTGCTTCTTTAGTACTCGACTGACACTCCGACACAGTGCCGGGAATTGACACAGAATAGCTGCCAAATGCCAAGGCACAAAACGAAACGAAATGAGGAAGTGTTTCGACAAAATGTAAAACGAGAAAAAGAAAAAAAAACCCAAGAATTCTCTCTGCTTATATAAATAGGGTAGTAGTTGTAACAGGAAGTTGGCAGGAATGGCATTGATCTTAGCATTGGACACAACTGAGGTTGAGGTTGAAGTGGACAAGAGGTCATCTCATACTCAATTCCAATTCATATGAGACATAAGGGGAAAAAGGGCTTCTACTCCAGTGAGTTGTACAATGGGATAGTTTAGGAAAAGTTCAAATTTCACTCTGCAACCCAATATATAAAATGTAATATGTTTAGTTATAATTCATCAAATTAATAAAGTGTAAAGTTTCACTTGTTATATTAAAGACATACCAATATATTCTTATTTAATCTAAACTAGCTAAAAATTCTTTATATTTTTATTAAAATTATAAGTTTTTTTTGGTGATTTAAGCATTGCAAAATATGTTTGTATTTAGCAAATTGTTGCCATTACTTGCTTCAATGTTTTCGGTTGCAGATTTGTTTTTTTTTCTGACAGTTTTCAATGAATTTGTATTGCCATTTTTTACTACGGAAAAAAATCTGGACGAATTTTGTTTTAATTAAAGTCAATTGACTATATTATATAACTGGCATAATGTTAACTCTTATTAATCGCTCATGATATCACTGAGAATCGTTCAGCTTGGCAGGTTAAATTATTAATTAAAAAAAAAAACATATTAGTTTCGTTTTTCTGCACGAGCGCTTACATTTCTCATCCACTGTGTCGCATAAGTTTCAATACACACAACAAAGAGTTAATATTGCAATACTTGGGAATGAAATGCTCATCACTTCAACAAATGGCAATAATACTTTAAAGTATTTCAAGAAGTGCACTAAAATCAGTTGATACTCAATTTTAACATAAAGCCAAGTGCATGGATTTCAATTCTCCTAATACAATTCGAATAGATGGCAGCAAACGATTCACGACTGTTTGCATAATCAATTAGCACCACCATTGCGTATGATTGATTTAGTAGGGCCTGTTAATTGATGGCATTATGTATGTATTATAGTTTAGTAAGTAAGTGCATGAAATGCTAACACAAATGTATGGCATAGGTAATAAATATTTGTGCAACGTTGCGTATGAGTATTGCGTATGGCATTGCATAAATTGAACGACAACAGCCAAGAGCAAACAAAATCAAACATAAACAAACAACTTGCACTTAATAAATTACCATGGTGGCTATATTAAATTGCATTTAATTTCATAACATTTTTAATATATGTATATTGGCTGGCAAAATTCATTAAAAAGCCACTAAAAATTGTATAAATTTAATTATGGTTTGGTTTGGTACAATTTGCTAATCAAACCCCCCTCCCCCCGTTTTGTTGACTGCAATTTGGTAAAGGAAAGTGCATGATAATTGACATTTTCATTTAACAAAATGCAGAAATTTAAAATTTTGAAATGCTTGTCACGAGACACTTTTCATTTCTATTATTACCTACCACATGCCACATATGTGGCACGCTCAACCCTCCATACAGACTCCATTCCATTTTCCTCGTAAACACTGCCCCAAAAATGTTGGGGAAAGGGAGCAAGGCTTTTGTCTAAATGGCGTGTTGGTTGCTGTAGCTTTCAGGCAAGATTCCCTGTAGTTAAACACATAGGCAGAGATCTGACTTTGCCGGCATAAAGTTGTCTATCAAGAAGTACTCATGCATGTGTGTGTCAGGGTGTGTGTATGTGTGTGGATAAGTGTGTGTACTTGCGGATATGTGTTTGCCGTTCCACTTGAGGTGTCTTTAAATGCGACGAAATCTTTATGGAGTCGCCGATTCTGTTGTTGTTGTTGTTGCAGCCTGCCTATATACGGGATCTAGCAATATTCTCGCTGTAGAGGCATCTGTATCTGTATCTTTAGCTTAAGTCGCGTATCTACAATGCGTATCGTTGGTGAAGATGCTTTACACAGTTGACCTTTAAGTTGAGGCATATTCACAGGGTTATCCATTAAGTAAGTTAGCGAAATATTGAAAAATAATTGTTTTTTTTTTTTGCTAATGGCACATAATTATTTAATGAAATTATTAAATTGCTTATAAATGAAATAATTTCTACAATTGTAAAATGATGAAGATAATTATATAATTATTTTGTATTTTAAAAAGATTTAAAAAGATAAAAAATATATAATATTATATTTTTGTTTATTTGTTTTTTATGTCAACTTAATAAACTAGTTGACAGAACATTTAGCAAACTTTTAATAATTAAATTATTAAAAGCTCATTGTCAGTGAAAAGTCTTGAATATTAAACTAAAAATTTATATGGAATGGAGTCATTCTCAGTGATACAATGCTAAAGAATGTTTTAAATTAACGAAAAACAACAATGAGCAGCCTTAACTGGATATTATTACTAACAAAATTAGTACATTAATCAATTAATAATGCTGATTTTGGTATTTATACAGAGTATTCCAGCTTCTGTATATAATATCTCATTTTTTTTTCTTTAGCAATAGCATCACCATGTTCTGTATGTATTTATACATTTATGCTAATCGCTATGCGTAGTAATGCCGCTACTTTAACTCTTTGGCTTTTAAAGGCAACGGCAATGCAGCTGGCATAGCGAATCCCATTCCTTGTAGTCGGTGAGTATTATCATCCTATTCTTATTCTTCTACCCATTGCTGTTTCCTGATTCGCTCTCCAGTTACATTTCGGTATGGGAGATGGTTGGAGGTGTGGTAGCAAAATACACGTAGACGTATTCGTGAGTAAGCTCTGCGGATTTCATGGTACATTTTCTCAGCATCCTTTCATAACAGCACCTTGCTTGTCGGCAGCGCTTCACAATGCGCTTTGTGTTCGACTTGTTTGAAAAACTATTTTACATTTAAGCGCGAAATTCCACACTATGAATGAATTTTTCATGAGCCGAGACAGGGGGCACTTGCTCAGTTCAGTTCAGCTCAGCTCAGCTCAGCTCAGCTCAGTCCAGACCAGCCCAGCCCCAGGTCAGTCCAACCTAGCCCAGACTTAGAGGAGATCTGCAGTAAACCCTTCCTTGTCTTCGTCATTGCCCATCATTATCATCAGTACCACCGAATGGTCGCTGGTCCGCATTGCGCTTTGGGACCAGTTGTCGAACCCTCTGGTCAGTTGGCTGGCATTTTAATTGAATTGATTATTTCACTGGCCGACTTGGGTGTGATGTTGTTTTGTAGTAACTCCCAGTTTACAGACAACCAAACGAACCCAAAGATAATAATGATTTTCTTCTAACTCTCTTTTTTGCATGCCACAGACACACTGAGCCCGCAGCTAAAATGTGGTTTATCTGCTACAATTTAACCCAAATTCCATGGTCATGCAAATTGCATTTGGAGCAAAGCCTTTGCCTTCAAAAAGGTAAGAAGAAAAGTGCAACAAACAACACAGGCGTGTCCAAAACAGTTCAGAACCAAATTTTCCCCTCAGGGCCAATACTATGTAAATTGCCTGTAATTTGGCTTTCGTTTCGTTTTGTTCGTTCTTCTTTTGCCACATTTGTTCGTTCTCAATGTCCTGCTTGTGGTCCTGGTACTAGTCCAATGCTTTTGGCATTCTATAATAACCAAAATGATTATTGATCACTTAATAAGAATTTCTGATACAATGGCGCCATAGAAAGACCCAACAAGAACTTGTCTCTTTTGTACACTTGCAGATATTAAGAAGGGGAATCATTTTTAATGAGCTGTCCATGCCACACTGCACTTTAATGCAAAATAAATAAAAAGTAGACGAAGGGCAATTGCAATAAGGGAATGAGAGAGTATCAAAAGACAAATTCTTGTTTACAATTTCACAAATTTCAATTTCATGTTATCAGCAAGTAAAGTAAATGAATCTATGCTTATGAAATTCAGAACATCAAATGCTATCTAACTAAATATGTATCTTTCACATAATGATACTGATGAAATGCTCTGGCAATTGAAAGCAGCCTTGAGCACTACACAGATAGAATATACATAGATACAATATATATATACATACAGATACATAGTTTCGCTTTGACAAAAGATGTTTCTCTGCTGCTGACAACTCGAGACAAGATAATTTGCTACTTGAAGGCAAAAGCAGTCACTCATTGCGTTTCGTATCTATTAGATACAAATGGTAAATCAAATCAAAGCGATGCAATTGAAAGCGCAAGTTCAGTTATAAGAGTTTTGGTTTTCCTTTTAGCTTTATTCATGCGATTAACTTATTTTTTTTTCCTTATTAAAGAGGTTTGCCAAATCAGTGATAGCTTGTAAAATTAATTAATAGAAAAAAATAAAAAACAATTTTAATTACACAACAATCGGAGTCGTGACTTGAACCAAAATAATTAAATTTATATTGCCATTTTTCATTGTTAGCTGCAATTCTCCATCCACTACAAATCTTCTAAGCATTTTTCATTATGACTTTATTATACCGGGAAGGGGGAAATCAATAAAGAAAGAAAGAATAAGAGTTCTGAATTATTGCTCAGCAGGTATAATAAATTGGGGGGAAAAATGAATGAGAACGGTGAGCAAAAATCAAATCTCAGCTGGAGAGCAAATTAATTGGTTTTTTTTTTCTTTCACATGTCAGTTTGCTTGAACTTTAAGCCGGCTTCATAGATATTTGGTTCTTATTTGTTTGACCCATTTTGTGTGTCGTCCAATCAAAAGTGAAATGCTCTAAAGCCCATAGAATCAACTACCTTCAAACGCAGTTCCGATAGACATCTCTTAGTCCATAGGAGTATTTGCTCTCACAGTTTAAACAAACAAGGTGCATCATATAGTGGCATATAGTGGTAGATTGTCATTTTGTGATAGCCGGTTCAAGCCCTTAAGGCACAATCCGAAATGAAATCGAGATACATTTGTGTTCACATATGACCCAGTTCCATATCTATTGCGTCTAATGAAAGCAAAAACTACACGTGACTATATGGAAAGCTTCTGTGTAAATTGACTCATCATCAACAACTTTGTTTGGTGATATTTTTGTCGTATTTTTTTTTTGCTTTTTTATCGTACTTTATCGTTTGCCATTGAAATGGCAATATTTCAATTGAGGTTCATAAATTTTTACAGTCGGACGTTTTGTTTATTTATTTAAGCGTTCAAGCGTGTCTATTTTTAAATGGTCTGACTAACATTCGCACCCCATCATCAGTGCTAAGCAATATCTAACCCCCTTATAGGGGGTGGGGGAGGGAAAAAACATTCAACTGTACTCGGGATGGGGCAATTAAACGACATTTGCCAGACGCCAAGACAAACAATGACAATTACAATTGCTAAAATGTAATAAAATATCTCAGGACTTGGCAGTATACATATATCTGCTATACAATTCGCATTTGCCACTGTTCTCTAAAATGTGGCAGGTTTCGTCCTGTGGGTGGTTTGAGGATATAACCAACTGGCAGGGCAACGCCCTTCAGTGTGCTATTAATTTCTTGACTGAAAATTTTATTGTTCAAACAGAGCGTGGCATTAAGTTTATTATACACTTAACATAACTCAAATTGGAAGTTTTCTTTTTTACCATCAGGGGGGTGGATTTTGGGTGGTTACGGCTGAATTTTTGGATATTAAAGTTATCGTCTTTGAATTTTATCTGCTATTGCAACTGAGACAGCTTTAACTTTGATTAAAGATGTTCGTATCTAAAAATTTAAATAAAAAGAAACAAAAAGCGGATTAATTGTATATAAAAGAAGTACTCACACAGTTACAATTCATCCACTGTTTTCTCTCAGAATGTTTTATTTGAAGGATATCATTAAAGATTTGGCCATCTGCGTAAAATCGCAAACAGTCTATGAAACTGTTAAAACTGTTAGCCATAAAATTAAACGGAAAGCTTTTCGACTTACTACACTGCCATTATACGATTTAAATTCATTGTTATTTTTATTTTAATATTAAGTAAATTAAATATACAAACTTGTGTTTATATTTAAAAGCGATCAATCAATATGCATGCCTTATATGGTATAAATGAATTTATTAATATTATAATTATTATGTGACAGTTGATTGTTCAAATGCAAATAATTGAGTGAAAATGTTATCCATTAAATAAATTCGATTTGACATGCATATTGATAAATGGCAAAGTTAACTTGCGAATATCTGTGCCATTAGCATAATGACTTTAAATTTGTAATACATTTTAATTGGCATTTATATTACTTACTAATTGGTCTTACATTTATACTTTTTCAGTCAGTGGAAATTGCTTCGACTCTGCTGAATATATATATATATATACTTACTTATATGTTTGTATTTAAATATATAAAAATATTCACAATTTGGCTGTAGCAATTTATATTGAAAATTCCATATCAAATTTCTGCTCCAGAAAATGCAAAGGCAAAATGACTTCTCTTATGTGCCATGTGCCTCTGCCGTCTGTCGCCTGCCACCTTCTCTGGCCTCTTTTGCCTCATAAATGTCTACATCTAGAGCAAAAAGGAAAATCAAAATGTTTTCCTCGCTATAGTATAACATATCACGGAGATGTGAGGCTGTTGCTGTAGCATATCCTCCTTTGGGAGCAACTGGGTTTGAAAATGACACACCATGAAATTACATTTATGCCTGCAGTGCAAATACTTTACAGTTATAAACATGTATATCTCTCTCCCTCTCTCTCACACTCACTATTTCCATATGAATATGTTTCCTTATCTAACACACTGTGCAAGTATATCTAATACACTTCAAACATGGTCGAAGTGTGCAAAGTTCCATAGAGTTGGCAGGATATCGCGGGAATTGGCAACGCCCTGTCTCAATGGGTAGCAACTTGTGCGTTTATGAATTGAGGTCTCAATGTATGCACTTCCCCAGTCAAATGTCACTTTTGCCACTTTGAGCAATTGCAAAATGTGTTGCAAATATTTATACAGTTACAGTTGTTCATTCGGTGAGAATGCAAATGTAATTTTATATCTACAGTATACCAAAGCAAGAGGGAAAAGTGATTCACAAAAAAGGAAAAAAATTATTATTAAATGAATGGTATAAAATTATGAGATTTAGTTAGTTTAAAAGTTTCTCTTAAAATTTTTTTTTGAGAGAGATGTATAGACGGTTCCATTTGCATTTATATTGTAAATATGTATAAAAATTATGTTATTGCTATCTATATAACTATCATATGACTCATTTTATCGCAATATATATTAATCAGAAATCATTTTAAAATTATTTGTATTTCAGTAAGTTTCTAAGCAGATCTAAAATATTATTTACTCTCATTAACTATCTCATTCATTCAATTGTAACCAATTTTTTCTTTTAATTTGAATATGTAAGATTAAAGTGAGACATCTTGTTTCCTAATAAATAGAAATTTTAATTTAATTTAAAGTGAATCTTTAAAAATTAAAATTATTTAAAATTAATTAAAATTTAATTTATTTATATTTATTTATAATATACCACTTTGATCTTGCTTCTGTATGTTTCAAATTGTTGATTGGATTTAAAAGAATGGGAAATTGAAATAAAATAAAATTTGATTGCAAGCATTTTGTTACCACTGTGTGGCAAGGACTTAAGTGCAAGGAGCAGTACTCATACATATATAGTGTAGTTTATTAAATTAGTAAGAAATGTTGGAAAGAGTCCCTATCTGTGTGTGTGTGTGTGTGTGTGTGTGTGTGTCCGTGTCCTGCCGGCAAGTGGCATACATAAAGCTGTCATGTTAATAATTAAGCTAGCAAATTACACATCCTGCGGGACTCTGTTAGCTGGGCAAATACTAAAATATAATAAAAAAGTTATATCAATTTGCTGCTACCCTGACAAATAACTGTGTCAGCTTTCAGATAGTTATGCAGTAGTGGTTGTTGTTGTTTCTGTTGTGCATAATTAAAGAAAATATATGTCTACATGAAAGCACTTGAACTGACGCTGACGTTGACTTAATTAAAAAAACACCAAGAAAAACGAAATGCAACAAAATTCTATCAAATTGCAAATTGTTTCCGCCTGTAACCAGAGATGCCTGTTTTTTTCTTCTTCACTTCTTTTTTTTTTTTTTGTCGAGGTCCGCTCAGTCAGCTAAAGAAACAAACAACCCAAAACGAACCAACAACAGAGGATTGAGGTAGTAGCAGTGGCAGTGGTGGAGGTGGAGGTGGAGGTGGAGGTGGAGGCAGCGTCGAATGAAACTGACATGAACTTGCAACACCTCATTTAAGCGCTTTGTGTTGCAAATTTTTTAGGTATTAAATTACAATTTGCCACTGTTTGTTTGTTGATGTTGCCGTTGCCATTGATGTTGATGTTGGTGCTATTGCTACTGCTGCTGCAACAAAAATAAACACAAAACTGTCGAGCGCCAAAACGAATCAACACCCTGTAATGAAGCCAAATGCCGAGCCCTGAAACACAATACAATGTGAGCTAAATAAACAGAGTTTCGATGGAATTGCTTTGAATTTTGGGCGTGAACTCGGTTTTAGGGTTTGGGTTTGCATATTGAGATTGAAATGTATCTGCTAAAAGTAAAGAAATGGCAATCGTTTAATAAGACACAGCCAATGTTTAAGTAGAGCAATCTGTATATAAAAAAGAAAACTAAATGATTTTATGTCTATTAAAAAATTTTTCATTACAATGCACATATATGAACTAGTAATACATAGAACAAAAAAAAGAAATCGTGAGAATGTGATTGGGTGATTAAAATGAACGATAAGATAATGGATAAGACAGCTTATCATAATTTGGAGAAAAAATGTTACTCATTTCATTTTTTTAAATGGAATTCAAAATGAAAACAAGTAGAGCGAAGTACAAATTTGATTGTAAGGGTATAAATAAAGCAACTTTCTTGATGTTCTTAACTTGAAAAAATAGTTAAAGTAAAACTTTAGCTTCATAAATCGTTTAAATTGTAAAATTGAATTCATTTTTGCATTCAATTAAAAGGTTTTATGTATTTTATCATCATTAAATAGTTTTGGTCTTAAGAGTTTTGCATTTTCACTATTTAATTTACAAATCTTTCTTTATTATAAAAAATCTGCAAAATGTTGAAATTTGCTTTAAGCTCTGAATTTTTTTTGTTTTTGTAATTGACTGAAAATGTGGTTTGTAAATGCATTTAAATGAAAACATTTCCATGCATTTATCTGTTAAAATTGAATTGGCATGAACTTAATGAAGTAAAATATAATTAAATGTAATTGCATATCAATGGCAATGCAATCTCAATGCCACATATCCATATTTGTGCACTTTATTATTGATGAGAAAAATTTAAAAGGAATTATTTTAATGATAAATTCTTTTAACCAATGGCAAAAATTGTTCAATGCAAAATGTGGACAAGGTGAGCAATGATGATGACGATTGAGGATGGGAATCATCCAAATTGCAGGTAAAATATGCCAGCTACATAAACTGTACACTGTTATGTTTTTTTTTTTGTATTTGCAGTTGTTATTGTTGTGCACAACCGCAGCTTGTTTAAAGCGGTAAAGCCACGGTAAGCCCGCATCATGAACAGAACAGAATTTTTACCTCTTAAACTACAAAAAAAAAAAAAAAATAAAATGCAAATTTCTGCCAGTGAATTTTCTTTTGTTTTGCAGTTTTTGCTGCAGCTTCCGCATTGTTGTCCATGAATAAAAAATTTAAGTTCTTTTTGTTGCTGTTTTAGGCCAACGAAAGGAGGCACGTGGGTCTTAAAGCCAACTTGAAGATGTCGCCCACGCCCTCATAAAAAAAAAAAACTAAACAAAAGCAAAAACAAAGTCTAAATTGTGCGCTTCATTGATTTTGTCTTGCGAGAGAGAGAGAGAGAGAGAGAAAGAATGATGCACACAAGGGGAGGAGCTGTTATAGTGGGAGGGGACGGTGGTCAAATCTCTGTCTAGTTCCCTTGATCTGGACTTTCGAAATGTCGACCATTAATCTAGCAAGTGTCCAATGCTATGACTAAATTAATTTTTGTTCTGGTAGCCACGGACATGGCACTACTATCAGCAGCAGGAGAAGGAGAATTTAGCTTGTACCGGGTCGTGATTTATAGAGCGCTCATTTAGAAAGTTGCTCAACAAGCAGCTGCCGCCTGTTGCACATTGTCCATGAGGGTAAGAGGAGATACCAAGAGGCATACAGATGAACAGTTCCTTGTTACAGTTTTGTCGTGCTCTCCAGTTCTTCTGAGTTGTTCTGTTCTGGTCTGTTCTTCTCTTCCTGGTTATGCCTTGGAGTCAGTTTTCACCATGCTTTGCCTGTCCAGTTTAAGTTTAATGAATGACATTTGCTGCTCTAGTCATTGATTGAGTTGTTTTTGACTAGCCATGATGGGCAATTGGCAATGGGCAATTGTCAACTGGAAATCACCGTTCTCTGTTCAATTCTAATTAACTATTTTTTCACGTTTCCCTCACTCCTGTTCAATCTACCAAACAATTTATAGGCATTCATAAATTTTATTAAAGATTATTTACGATATACAACCGACCAAATGGCCTCCAGTGTTGTCGTTGTCACTGTCTTTTTTTTATTTCTTTTTTTTTGTTTATCAGCCCCATAAATTGTGTGATGCGCTTAAACGTTTTATCGCACTTTAAAGAGCGCCCTCTTACGATCCTCCACCGACAATGTTTATGACAATATTTTGGCACTCACAATATTTCATATTTGCTTGTTTTTCTACCATAATATTGGCAAGTGTCCAAATAAGTAAAATAATAAAAAAAAAAAAAACAAAAACACTTCAACAAAAGAAACAGTGAAAATGTTTGCTATGTTTTATGAGCTGTAGTGAGCAAAAGTGAGTTTTACGGCCTTGTCAACACGTCACTAAAGGAAAGGCCACACCCGTTTAAGGGTCATGTCTTTAAGCAATTATATATGTCAGAATATGACAGGTAAAATATCAGCACAAGTTCCTAAACTTAAATCATAGTTATGGTTAAATAAAAGGGGGATTAGTTTTGAGCAAGATTCTCACTTGTAAGAATTCAGGAAATTAAAATAGTAAAACGTATTTTGCAATATTTAAAAGACAACATTCTTAAAACACTTGGCCAATAGAGAAATAACTAATACAACAACAGAATTAATAAAAATTAATTAATTAATGAATTATTAAGCAGAATATAATCTTATATCAAAAAATATAGTTTATAAAAAACAAACCCAATTAAAATAAATACTACACTTCATTAAAAATAATGCATGTAATGTAAAGAAGTTTATTCAATTACTTACCATAAAGTCCTGAATGATTTGATTTAGGAATGAAAATAGCCCCTCTCTGTCCCTCCCTTTTGCTTCTGGTTCTCAAAAGGTAAATGAATTGCATAAGACCATGCCCAAGCGGGTTCTTTTAAATCCCTAAAGCACTGCGTACACTCCGCGGTACTCTGATAAAAAAAAATAAATTGAGTTTTGAGCCCCATCATTTAGTGGGGAAGTGGAGTGGAGGGGGTATAGTGACAACACAGACACAAAGGCAAAGTGAAGCTGAAGCATTGATGTGGCTTTTAGTGTCAGCAATCATAATGAAATATTGGTAGCTCTGTTGGTAGGTAGCATTGTTGAAACACAAAAGGATGGCAGGCCAACAGGATATTCCTTTTGCCACTCAAAGGCTCAAAGCAAACAAGCATCAAACGGCAACAAGAATTCGTTTTCATCAACTTGATGCAGTTGCAAAAAAAAAAAAAGGAAAAAAAAAGAAAAACTATGTGCGCT
The DNA here is from genome assembly GCA_037075365.1 of Drosophila emarginata. Lineage (NCBI taxonomy): Eukaryota > Metazoa > Arthropoda > Insecta > Diptera > Drosophilidae > Drosophila > Drosophila emarginata. The sequence goes on along the minus strand of JBAMCD010000221.1, from coordinate 13,263,385 downwards.
ATGTTCTGGATAAGTGTCAGGAGTCTGTAAATTGAAAATGCTCTAAAGGATGCAATTGTCAGTAGTTTTCCTCTCTCTCTCTTTCTCTCTGTCTATTTCTGTTTTTCTTTTTATGTATCTGTCTCTCTTTGTTATATAAGCCTTGGTGTTAAACAAGGACTGGTATAATATTTTTTCTTTATATACTTTTTTCACCTTTTGCCATTTGATATGATAGCAAATCAAAGGAGAGAGAGAGAGGAGATAAAGGGCAAAGGTGATAGGTGTTCGATGACCCAGTTAACAGTAAGCATTCTGGCCAATATCCCACCTGACTGTCATCTATAGCACGAATTTGCACGCTGATTTGTTGTAACTTTTAAATTGGATAATTGCTAAATTCTTGCTTATTTTATTGTTATGGCCGAGACGATAAATGTAATAGCAGTCATTAGGAGTGGAGTCGACTGGAATCGAGTGGACTGTAGACGATGCAGAAGCAACAGCTTCTGTGCTACGTACAAACTGCAAACAAGTTGGTGGCCAACTCTGACTCCGGTTCCGTCTCCTGCCTTTGCTTTTACTTTGCATGCTGCCACTCATTAATATTGTGCCCCTGGGGCGAGTAACCAAATTGCAGTTACGTGTGGATGTGAATATGAATGCAAGTGTGTGGAGGAAGGAACAGCGTCACATCAGTAGCAGCACCATGGACTTTATTTTCTTCATCGTCAGGGCCACTTCGATTCCAATCTGCAAGAGAAACAGAAACAAAAAAGAAAAAAAAAAATAGGAAAATTGAATTGAAATCAATTGCCGCACATCGTACTGAGATTGATTGAAAGACTTAAACTGCAATGTAGCACCGGGGCCATTGACACATTTGCCATAAAAAATGATTATAAACAATTTGACATGACAAGACGCTTTAGTTATTGTCACTCACCTAAGTAGGCGTTGTATTTCATCGATTGATTGATGGCCAGAACATATTTGCCAACTATATGACAAAGTGTTTAGAATTTGACATTACCAAAACGTTTCACTCTGTCTTCCTCTCCCTTCTTCACTAGAAAATTACTCTTATTAACTTAAAAGGTTGCACTGGCAAAACTTTGTAGCCACTTGCATAAAGAAATGCGGCTTATTGAAAAAGTTTTTTTTGCCAACAAGTTAAGAATCGTGAAAGACCAAAGTGTAAGACAAACTCTGTTTGCCACAGTGTTGCCACAGTTGCCACAGCGACAGTTTTGTCTGCCAAGTCATGTGGTGTATCTATATTTATAATACACTCCGGTTTTGAAGTAAGGGTATATGAAACTTATCATCATATTTGCCATCGATCATATTCACAACATTTTATATATGTATTTAATCATTTTCATTAAATTGTTAACTTGTCTAATAATTATTTTTGGACTTGGCCATTATCATATCTGTTTGCGGAAAGAGTATACCAGTTGGACTTATGTACTTACCGGTTTTATTTTAAAAATTTTTTCAAGTTCATCACTTGACTTTAACTTTGGAGACAAGTGCCACGCCTTAATATGAGTTTTTGAGACTTTTTGAGTGTGTGTGAAATTTGTTCGTTTGCCATTTCTTGACTTCTTTTCATTTCTTTTGGTTTTAAATTTGAGAAATGTTTTTTAAACTGCGCTTCATTTAACAAAGTGTCCAACGGGTCGCATGATTAATTTGAAAGCTTTGTTTTTTTGATTACTAGGCCGACGCACCACTTCCTCCCTCTCTCTCCTTTTCTCGCTTTTTCATTCTCGGTCTCTGTCTGTCTGGTTTTGCCTTTTTTTGAGCATCATTAATGCATAATGAGTTGTAGTTTGTAGAGAGGGGTAGGGTAGAGAGAGAGAGAGAGAGAGGAAAGTGAGGCTTGGCCTCATTTCATATGAACCTTTGTGTTCTAACTAAATTATTTTACACACAGTTTCCAGTTTCTCTCTGCTGCCTCATTACACATTTTGCCAGCTCAATTGAAACGCTTGCCACATATGCCTCACCCATTTCACCCACTCTGTGCCACTTCAATTCCGCCTGAATTCAAATGCAGCTTTTGAATGCACCTAAAGAAAAACCCAACAAATGCACACACACACACACACGCACACGCACACACACACACACACACACACACGCACACACACACATATTCTCCTTTGAAAGGCGCCACTTATTTTGCTAGATTTACTTGAAACACTCGAAACTCTCACACAATGTTGAAAAGGTGCCTGGGCCCTTCATCTAAAGCATTTCTCCCTTGTTTTTTTTTTTTGTTTTTATTTTGGCAACATTTATTTATGTGCATACTTACTTAGGTACCTACATTTTGTTGTTACACATACTTTTGGCTACCTGTTTTTTTTTTTTTTTATTTATTTTTGTTTCTCATTCATTCTTCTTGTACGGTTGACAACTGTTGCCATTAACAGCTGAGAACAGGCCACAGAAATTTTGCCACGTGTCCATGTACCCTAATGCGTCTCCATGGTCTCATTGTGCTCTTGTTACTCTGCGGCTGACAAAAGTTTGTGTCATTTAAATTCATGGATGAGAAACAACTTGAAATTTTAGAAGTGATTCGGTTTTTGTGGTCGACCGAGCATATGTATGTATGTATATAATATCTATGTGTGTACATGCAGTTAATGGAGTATCTAAGGAACTTTTGAGAGTCTCTTTACATTAGCTCATTTATTCTTTTATAATTTGTTGTTAACTTTTCTTACAGTCCCCTCTGCCATATTATTTAAGCTATCGTATTCCAATTAGATATATATTTGCATGTTATGAAACATTTTTTTGTTTATTAGGCAAAAAATAAAAATATATTTTCTAGTTTTACAAACGACTTTCCGAGTCTTTCATTCAAAGAATAGATAATCTGGTAATAAATCGGATTAAGATTCCGATAACAATATGATAAAATAGTTTATGTAGAAAAAGGTGAATAGATTAAGAATTTAATATTCCAAACTGATGAAATTAAAAAAGTGGCTTAAATTTGTGTATTATTTGGCTTATGAGAAGCAAATCCAACATGGATTTATGACTGACTTAGGGGAATGAGGTTGCATGTAGTAAATTAGTTTCGCTGCTTTAAGATACTTTTACCTAGTCACTTGAAATAGCAAAAGCAAATAAATGAAGCTGATCACGACGAAGGCAACTGCTTACTACCATGAAAATTAAACAGACCCCAAAAAGTGCGCGTTCATAGACAAAAAAGTTAGTCGGCGGCAAGTGCAAACAAACAATGCTCTCAGTAGACTAATTATTTTAGCTTGAGAAGCTCCAGAGTCAAAATTGGAGTTGGAGTCATGATGAGAGGAGTTTGAAAAAGGGAAATGGAAATGGAGATGGAGATGGAGATGTAGATGAAGACACAAACTAATCAAAATATTTTCGCAACTTTCCATTATGAAGTGAAAAGTTGAAGACGCAACGGGGGCAGACATTTACAATTACCCCCACTACACTCTTTCTCTTAGACAACGTTGTCTACGTTTGCATTTGCATGAACAATGAAAAGCAAATATTTTGCTGGTATTGACATTCATCTACAGAGCAGACAAAGTCTTTGGCTCCACCACTGCCACCACCTCAGACCACACCGTCCTTCCGTTCATCCTCTTTTGCATTCAATTAAGACAAATTATGAGGCAAACTCTCACATTTCAAGAGCTTCAGTTTCCGCTGAGGCAGCTTGCCGCTTCAAGTGGACAATTCTCAGAGAAAATGTAGACGCCGCCGCGACAGTCCTTGGACCCTATGATTTTCCACAGAAATCATTGCAAGGTTATCGTAATTTCAAGATAAACAAAAGCATATTTTTTTCATTTCGTTCTTCTTTTTTTTGTTTTTATTTTTTTATTTGAGCTGCCTGTCGTTTCTGTTGAATTCCAAAAGTCTCTTTAGCCTTCTCTGGTTTTTGGGGTGCTGATTTATGAATTTAATTAAAACAGCGACAAAAATGTTCATTCTACAAAAGACAACAACACGTTCTTTGTGTGTCTTGCGAGAGGAGCACATTTTGAAGCAGCGCGAAAATATATATATATATATACAATATGTATGTATGTACTTAGTACATGGTTTCCACTTCACATTCTAGGTCCATGCACTTAAGTTTGAGTTATGTGGGCACGTGTTTGTATTTAATTAGCCAAGTCCCATGATTCTTTAAAACGTATGTTTAGTATGTACTTAAGTATGTATATCGCTTTACTATTTTGGTCATATTTAAAATGCGCTTCAAGCAATTATTTTAGCTATGCCATTGTGCAACATGAGATGAGACCTCAGTTGTCTATGGCTGCATCTTCCACATCCATTCTATCTATACATATATCCATGGCTGGTAGTGCAACAAAGTTGCGAGGAATAGTGAAATTCTCGCATTGGATGTGCACCGCAAGTATCTTATTTTGGGCTGCTTTACCCCCACATAATAATCAAGACAAAGCTGAAAGCAGCACGACAAGATTCCCCTGTCCTGTCCTGTCCAGTCCTGTTTTGCCCAGTTTGTTCTCCTTTGGCTTTGACTTTGGCTTTGTCTGCGCTCTTCTGGCGTGCCATGTTTATCTTTTAACTAATTTTTTTCATGTTGCTTTCTGGCCCGGCACAGTTAACTTGTTTCTGTATGTGTGTGTGTGTGTGTGTGTGCGTCTGTGTGATGTTTAATTTCTTTAGTGGAAGTAATGGCCAAAGTCGCAGTTGCCAAGTTGCTTGCCTGCTGCAAAAGTTTTGTTGCGGCAAGCGAAACTGAAAGGCAACAGCCCCCCCAAAAATGGTTTTAGAATAGAAGCTTCTGATAAAGCGCGAGACTTGCTCCGGCCAACGAAATCATTCACAAATATGTTAGTGTAAGGGAAATTCAAGTGTCTAACGAATTACAGAAAAATAAATACTAAGATAAGTTTCCTTTTCTATAAAGATTAAATTTGAAACGGAATATATTGATATAGATTTATAAGATTCATAATATAATCTTTAACCGCCTTAGAATCCTCTAATTTATTCAAGATTCTAAGCCAAGTATAAACTTATATAATAATCTGTAAAAAGGATCTTCTCTGTAGAGTTTTTTAGAGGACTTTCACTAAACTTCCTGATCGTTTATTGTGCATGATTTTTATGTATTTAAGTGTGTCCAATGCCATTTGTTGTCGCTGTCTGGCTCGATAACAGGAGCAGGTTGATGCTCTATGTTGTTGATTATCATCTGACATCTTTGGTGCCCAGCTTCTGGTGCATTCTGGTAGTGGCGCCAACTTTGAAAATGAACTCGTGTTGCCCACACCTAAATCTATTATATGTACATATATTGATATCGTGAGCTAATTTGTGTAACTTGTACAAATATTACCAAGAAACATATCTTTAATCATAAATTACAGATGAGCGCCGCCCACCATATCATCCACATGCTGGTTGGGAAAATTTAGCGATTTACTAAATGTTGAGATAATGTCGTACATTTTCGATAAGATCGCTTGACTTTGCGAGGGCGCTCCCTGGCCATATATATATATATATATATATGTATACGTAAAAGACAAATGTTTATCTATTATTTGTGACAAATGTTTGAATCAACTGCGCCAAACAGATAACCAGATACTAATTAATAATGCCAATGACTGGACGTTGCTGTCACATGGTCTAACTATCTTAGTATTGTATATATACAATAATTATTTCACCCAAAAATTTAATGGGCAATTGTTTAAACATTCCCCTTTTGGGGCGTGCCACCATATAACCAGTTGCTAAATACACTAAAGAAATTTTAATATGATGAAAACTGTAAAGTTATTGCAATTTTTTGCAATTAATTGTAAATTTGTTACAGTGTAGAGTCAATTTTCATTAATTATGACCAAAAGGGGGATTTTGAAGGAGGGGGAATAGGTGTGTTAGCAGCTTCATTGGAAAAACGTGCAAAACGTTTTGGCTGCGGGCCGTTAAGACTGCCAACCAACCAAACAACCAAGTGAATGATTCCAATCTCTATATATATCTCTCTCTCTCTCTTTTCCTCTCTCTCTGGTAAACTGGAGGCGCCACAGGTATAATATAATGATGGTGGTGGTGTTGTTTCAGTTGCATGCACCTAATCGCCCGACTGCCGGCGGGCGGCGCCATCGTCAAGATCAACTTGGGTCAAGGTAGCCCCACAAGTGCTTGGGCCATTAACGCATTGCGTTTACATTCTATTAAATTAGCTGTAAAGGCATCTCCTTATTAGTAACGTAATTTAGTATGCACGCCCACTGACAACTCTCCGATTCACTCTCTGACTCCGTCTCCCATTTAAAGACCAAAATCCTTCATCCAAATAGCCGGTTACTAAACGGCCGTCTGCTAGTTTTGTTTGCAATTTGTTAATAGGTTGTGGCATGCAGCATGTAAATACCTAAAATCTAAACTTGGTTTGCTAAGCCTGGTCCTGGAGCTGGGCACGACGACCAAATCGTCGCAGTATTCTCATTAGCTATGCAGTTTTCTAGGCCCCCAGTTGGGCAACTTAATCTGCTGGGCCAGCGCTTATGCTAATGCCTTCGCCATGGATATGGAAGTGGATGTACATTAAATTTGCACATGTCTATCGCCAAATTAGCCATTGGCCAGTTATTTAAGGCATCTATTAGTCATAAACCCGATGCCGAGAGATGCTGATGCCGGGCCATTGATTGCCCCTCCTAAGAGTAGAATTGAGCTCATTCGCACGCCTTCTTGTCCAAACGGATAAGCGTACTTGACTTTTGAACCAGCGCCCACAAAGCGTGACTGGACTGGAACTGTAACTGGAACTGGAACCAAACCCAAACACTGTCTTAATATAAAACCAACAGCAGCAACAGAGAACAAAAACAAAATAAACAGAAAAAAACATTGGCTAACCAAAACTAACAACAACAATAAACATTACTTTACCCCTTACAGCCTCTCCTCGTTCTTCTCCTCCCTAGCCATTGTCGGCGTTTGTTGTTGTTGTTGTTCTTGGTGTACTTGTTTTCTGTTTAGATAGGCAATCTAAGCCGAACATTTCTTGAAAATAGAATTTTCCCACAAGCTAAAAATAAAAATTTCAATAGCCAATGGGGAGGATGTTAGAAATAATACGACTTTGTAATGCCCTCTCCATCTAACAGTCTATCTCCTTCCCTTTTTTTTTATCTAATTCTTTTACAGAGAATTTCTCATGAATTTAATTTCATTTTTATTTTATTTGCCTTTGTATTTTTTATTTCATAAATTTTATGTTTCCTTTATCATCATTATAAATTAGATTTTGCTGAAGGAGAATATAAATTAATTTAAGGAAATAGATGAATTTGCTTAACTGATTATTCAAGTGTTTAACATTTAATTATATTACGTTTTAAAATTTTGTAGATTGTAAATAAAGTGTTGTCGGTTAGAAGTCTGATAATAACTCAATCTGGATTCAAATTGGTTCGTTACTCTCAGAATTAGGTTCAGGAATCATTTCAATTATAATATTTCTAACTGCGCTTATTATTAATTACCTTTTATTCTTTATTATTTTATTACACTTAATAATATAATTATTATACCCTAATTGAGTTTAGGGTACTTATTACATTTAGGTGCCATTTTCCATTATTTTTTCTTATTTTATTATTGTCTTTGGCATTGTCTTTGTCTTTGTTGTTGTGTCTGGCTGTATATTAATTTACTTATTTGTATATTTTTTATATATCATTTTTTTGCATGTGGTCGGCATTATTTTCATGCATCAAATACACCAGCAACAAAAGAAGGGGACGTGTGGGAGCTCGATCTCCCGGATGGACGCAAGTGACTGTAAATTATAGAGGAGCACTTTGGGAGGGCTGACCAGACTATAATAATAAATGAAAATGTCTGTAATTCTCATGTGCAAAAGCAGCGGAATGGTGGGGAAGGGGTAGTGGAGAAAAAAAAAATGAAAGAAAAATAAGCAGAACGAACAAAACTTAAATAAAGCGAAGCACTTGCTTATTATGCAGCTCATTTGGCGTAGAACGAACTTCCATGATTCTCAGAGTTGTTCCTATTTTTCTTTTTTCATATTTTCAGTAGTTTTTCTGGTTTGTGTCTGTGTCTGGATTCGGAAGTTAAACTAAGCAAATACCAACATACTTAATTCATAGTCGTGTAAATGAACTCTGGGTATAAAGGGCTTTCGGTTTTCATGTTGACCCATTATTGCCCACAATCGATAAGAAAGTGTTGTTCAAAATTTCAAAACAAAAATTAAACAGGAAAATAAGAAAAAAAAAAAACACAAATCGGGTGCCGTTTGATAAGTACACAACAAACAGCTGTCGCTTGATAGAAGGGTAGGGGAGGTGTAAACAGGGCAGGCATCTATCATATGTTAGGGGCTTATTAGTTGACATGGGAACATCCGTTTCGGTGTAAAAAATATCTATATATGTATATATATATGAAAATATGGGGTGATTTACCTTACATTAAATGCCTCGAGCAGCCCTCGCCTCTTTGCGGAGTTCAACAAACTTGTTGAGCCTGAAACTGGCCTCCTTCATCAGAAATGAAGCAAGCGGACAAAACGAAAGCGGAGGTGGAGATGATGGAGATGAAAAAGGAGGCAATGGAGTAGAAGGAGGCACTCTCTGGTCTGGTCTGGCCTGGTCTGTGAGTCTGCGGGTCTGCGATACACTTAATTTTGACAGATTACATCTCATTATGTACACCTCGCGGCCAGAAACAATGCGGTGGCTGGGACAAAACGAGTTCCCTGTACAGTTTGAGAGTCATTGTCTCTGGCATTGAAGGTCCAAAGATTGATGGGCCACAATTCTTAGGTATCGATGAAAAAGCTAAGTTATGGACACTTGAAATTAATTCTTGATTCAGGCAAAATAGAGCAAAAGGAATTATTTGCTTAAGCTATACAAAAGAACAAGTTTTCAGATATAAATATATATTTTAATTTGTTTTCTTTTTTGTCGATCGAATTAAAGTTCATTTGTATGGCAATTTAAAATCAATTTACGTGTTGCATGTGCCGTTAATTTATCAAGCGAGTTTAAAAACAATTCCCAGCTCTGCCACTACCAGAAGCAACCAAGACTTTTCAACAGTCTCATCATAGGCAATTAATTAAAAATTGAACAGCCGTAGGAGCAGGTCCAACCAGCGGCGGCAGCAACAGTTCCAAGTGCCGTTCGTTCTCTCAAGAGTTTTTTTTTTCTTTTTTTTTGGGGCGTGCTGGCATTATGATTTTTTCATTGATACAAATAGAGGAAGGAAGGAGCATGAGCATGAGTCTTTGGTTATGGTTATGCAGCAACTTGTTGCCCCTTCACCATGGGGATCTGAACGTTTCCAAAGTTGGAGTCTTTTCATTTTTATTGCCATCGTTCTGTCGATGGCTGCCGCCTAGCTAATAAGCACAAATTTATCAGTTCTGTACGTGCGTGGGGCTTAAGTTGTAGGTGTTGAGTTAAAGACGATTTTCCACCTACCCCCTCCTATTACCTCCCCCATGATAGTTAGTTGTTGAGAGAAGGCCTCTGTTCGAGTATCAAATTATAATTTATTACAAACAAATATCGACTATATACACGTAACTAAAATAATATATAAAATTTAATACTATAGCTAAAGTTGAGAAATATTGAAATACATTAGACACACAGTCCAGTTAACTAGAGTTATGGAATCACAGTTTCACTCCATCTCTTTGGCCTTCTTCTACTGAGATACTTTTTTGAATTCATAGACAATAGACCAAAGTCCAGAATAAAGCATTAAATATAATAAATGCCAATGGAAAAACGAAACGCATTTTCCGATCTATCCAAAGGGATACCTCTTTGGGTGTCATTGTGGCAAATGTTTGTGGAGTTTTCTCCTTTTCCGCTGAGGAGTCGGTTAATGTTGCTGTTGAACTTGAACCCAAACTGCTCTCACTCTCCTCCAGGCTAATGGAGGAGTTCTCTCTACTAAGACCACTGCCAATTATTATTGGAGTTTCAATTGTAATAACTGTATTATTCTGACCACCATTACCCTTATCCATGCTGCAGGTGCTCAAGGTGCTGTTACTCCGATTATAGCCACGACGATGCCGCTTCAAATTTGGCACAAATGTTGATTTCACAATATATTTGGTGGTGCGTTTTTTAAGTTCTAGATTATTATTCCTGCGCCAGATTGTGTTGACAAAGGCAAACTCTACGAGACTGCCAAAGATGAAAATTGTGCAGACCAGAAACCATACCTCCGACATGGTTATATAGCTAACCTTCGATAAATTATTCTCCTGAGACAGCGACAGAGTGATGAAGGATAATAGAGTTGTACAACCCAGAGTGGTCCTTGCCGGAGTCTGATCTGCCTGCAGCCAAAAGGATACCCACGATATGGTCACAATCATAATGGAGGGCAAAAAGTAATCAACTATATAGTAACCCACTTCTCGAGTGAGCAGCACTGTGAAGCTAAGGGTACTATAGTTGCCCACAAGGGCACCATGGGACATGGTATAAGTATCCGATATACTAATTGATTCATTATAAAGCGAACCAACTAAATAATATTCCGTCAATTGCAATTGACTGTCAAATGTTACCGGATTGGTGTCCTCCCAATGTAGTTGTAAGACCGAAGTATTATATATCCAACTCTCCAAAATGGTTGTACATTTCTGCTCATCGAATGGAAACTTCTGGAAATTCATCCAACAATACAATGTGGCCTGAATACGTGCCGATATGAGGACAGTTCCATCGGGATAGATGGTTGTGACAACATCTTTCTCATTGGTGCCCAGCACATTGGAACTATGCTCATTGGCTAGAAAGACATGTGGCACCCAAAGTAAATCCCTTAATCTTCCCTCACCCATTATGGGTTGTTTCCGATTCGGAGCATAACTGGCGAAGGCGAGACGAGAATCTTGGTAGCGCAATTGTAATAAACCCTGAACCATAAATTGCATATCACTCGAGTCTAGATTTTTAATCACATAGATATAGAAACGGGCATAAACATCCAATGGATCGTCTTCACCATTATCGGCAACTCCATTATTGATTGGTGGTTCAAGTTTATCATAACGACAGCTGTCAGTTAGACCAGCAATCAATTCCGTTTGCGTAAGAAAATTGCCATTGCTTAGTGCAGGACAATTTCTTGTCTGAGGAATCTCTGTTATATTAAGGATAACATTATAACCTTCTGTATTATTAGAGGATATTGGGATAACGCTGCCATTGCCAGCTGTAAATTCATTAAAAGATGTTGTGAAATTCCATTAGGGGCCATTGCATTATATTTTTTTTGTAATTTTTACTACTAACCAATTGTCAAAGAGACTTCATCCATATCCAATCCTGTTGCTATTGTTAAATCTATTTTACAACAAATTATAATCATTGTAATAATGATCAGCAATTTTCTAGTTAAATTTTTATTAATCATAGTTTTTCTCTTTTTTTTTACGGGTTGGCTAATTAAATGGAAATTAAGTTTCTTTTGCGCGCTGCGTAATCACGGCCAGCCGCTTGGCCTTTTCTCGTTCAACTATTTCGCGACAAGTTCGTGGCCGTTTACTCAACAACTTTTCATCGTTTCGTTGCTCGTATATTCTTGGTAATAGTATCTATTGCTAACTTATTTATTTTAATAACGATGTGCTTTTAATTCATTGGGCCAAAAAGTACTCACGATGACAGCTTGTTCAGCTAATTTTTGTCTTATTGTTCGTTGGCCGGGCCAACCCCCTGTTATCTATCGGCGGCGCACCATAAGCAAATGGCCAGTAAGTAGGGCTCTAGTTGAAGAATTCTAGAATTCTAATAGAGTATGGGGGCTTTTCTGCCACTTGCCGTCGTGTAATGTGGCTAATTGCTGTTATCACTGAATTTTAAATGTTTGCTCATGTCTCAGTTTTGATTAAGTGGCCAACGCCACTGTCGGCGCTGGTTTCTACTTTTGTTTTATTTATAGTTAACAAAACCGCAAAAACAGAATAAAAAAATAAAGTAAAATTCACTGTCATATTTCATTCTTTGTTGCCACTGACATATAATTGATGATGACCCCTTGTCATTCGAAAAAAAATATTGCCATACAGCGCCAATTTATTTTTGGCATTCAAAAATGTTTTTTTTTTTATTATTCAATGGATTGGTCTAAATGCCATTCTATTCGTATAAATGACTTCATGATTATTTAGATTACGGCGGAAGTTGTCGAGTGTACTTTTTGAGTTCAACACAAAGTTTTTATATATTATTTTGACATTTCCTGTTTTGGTTTTAATTTATCCAATTGGCCATGTTAATTACAACTTAAATCTTTATATTCCAGAATTTAAAATGAAATCTACACTCTCAAAAAAAAAAGACAAAACATCGCCTGCTGTTTGTTCAGAGATAACCATTAAAATTTATGACTACAAACACACAAAATTTCATTCTATTCGTGTGTATACATAATGAAAGTGGTGGATGCTGCATTTCCCCTCTCCCTCTCTAACATGCTCCAATGAATTCCCCTTGTTTCTTAGGGTTGAACTCTTTTGTCAATCGGCAGCCCTTGTCTTTGTCAAGTTACGGATCATTGCATCTTTCGGAATAATGGGGAATCAAACATTTGGTATACACTCATCACTGCTTCATTTGTTAGGTATGTGGCCCTTCACTATAAGCTAATCAAGTGTTTGCACGACAAAAAGCAATTGGCCAGCCCATTACCTAGTGTTCACTCTCAATTTGTGGGTATATTCATTTATTTATTAATAGTAAACTCTATAAAAACTATGTAACACATAACCAAATTAACCAAAATTAAATGTCATCTTTATTTATTAAACATTTCTAAACTAAAGATAGCGGACAATTTTAGTTTTCTATTACTAAGTAATCTAAAAATCTAAAATAGAATCAAAATCTTAAAGGACTTAACATTTATATATATTTATTTTAAATAAAATCGAATATTACCTGTATATATTGAATTTATAATCATGTGATAAAATGTTTACCTTTTATACTTAAATAAGCTTAAATTAATGCACAAAGCAAAAGTAAGAACTCTAGCAAAATGTCATAAAATTTAATGATTGTCAATAACAAGACAAATCTTAAATAAAGAAAAAATAAATCATTTTAAATGACAACAATTGTTTATATGAGTAACAGTACTTCTGCTATCATAGGTAAATTTTAAATTATTCATAAAAATTCGCTTGAATCGTTGACAGAATACAACATTATCTACATTTACCCAAATGCTAATATACCTTATGCAAAATACATGGTACTTTATTTAATATAATTATGACGACAAAGTTAAATATTTATTAACACTTGTCTAACTTTAGTGGCATGGACTAAGTGGGCGTGAAAGTGGCATTGATTAGATTATGAAGTGCTAGACCACTGACGATCAAGGAATCCACCGAATAAACGGGTGAGCTAACAGTTAAGTGCTTACTGGTTAGATATCAGATGTCATAGATGGACCTTTAAATCAATTTAATTCAATCATTTCGGTGAATAGAGCATTCCACAAAATATGCAAAGTCGCGTTAAACCAATTTAAGCACCTTTCTATCCACTATTCTATGTGTATAAATGTAGATATATGTAGATGGCAGTTGGATGTTGTTACCTTTAGCCCTCTCATTCACTCGATTTCTTGCTTCTTCTTTTTTGTTTTTTTTTTTTTATAGTAGTAGTTCGCTTTTTGTTTTGGCTTGCATGGTGGAAACTCGTGCTGGCGCATTAATTTAAGCCGCCTGGAACATAAAAGCTGCTCGCATAACTAAGCCGATTTAAAAGCACATTTGAATTCAAATGCCGCACAGGGAAATGAAAATAATAAAAATAATATAATAAAAAGAAAAACGAAACTAAACGATTGTAAGGTAAAATGGCAGAAAAACTGTCTGAAAAGTTTGAAACCAAAGTTTTTAGTTTTTGGCAATGCAAAATTATAATCCTTTAAATGGCAAACTTGTTCATTAAATTGTTGAAGAAAAAATTTACCAGCAGATTAACATTGATTTTTCTTAAATTGGGTAAGTAACCCTAATCAATATGAGAGATACCAAGTAAATTAGAAACTATAGAAATATACAGTTTCTGTTGGCAAAAGCTTTAAATAAGTACAGAAAAACTAAAACTATTTGCTTAATTTTAATTTGACATCATTTTGGTTTATGTTTATGTGTTTGTTGAGATACTAATAAAATTACTCTCTAATTTCTTTGAAAATAAATTCCACAATCTTTCCAAATAATTTGTACTTTAAGTGATGCAAAATATTCTTTAAATTTAATTTCTTAAAATTGCATAAATCAATTATTCACTTTAAATTCAATAAATGTGAATATGAGTAGTTAATAGTAAATAATTGGTTTAGATAACGGAATTATAAACAATTCTTGAAATGTTTTTCGAATTTAAAGCAGAGTGTGAGTAATGACAGTTGGATGCGGAGGCCACACACCAATTAAGTCTGACCAGACTTGGCCCAGACTTCTGTTGGGAGTTCAAGTTGACGTTGACAATGGCATATAAATCACACGGCTGGCCGGGCAAGGACACCATGTCCTGGCATCCTTTGTCGCCTTTTTGTTTGTTTGCTTGTGCCCATCATCATCATGATGATGCTGTTGAATAATGATGTTGATATATTTGATTTTGCTCTCACGTTTATTACTGTTTTTGCTTTCAACTCTTAAACTCTTGCCATTCACATCTGATTTTAATATGCTGCAGCTTTTCACATCAGTTTTCCAGTATTTTTATATCAATGTTGCCAAAACGGAAACCAGCAAAACGCCATTTTCTACTTTCTGTTACTTTACTCGTTCTTTTTCTCTCTCTGTCTCTCTCTTTTTGTTTCTGGTTGCCATTATTGTTTCCTTTTGATTTATTCTCGGTTTCAAGTGATTTCCGCTACCATTCAACACTTTATGTTTGCTTTTTGCTATTTTTTTTTCTTTGTGTGTGTTTGTGTATTTTATTCGTTTTCTTTTTGGTTGTTTCATTTCTCTTAATGCCTTTGCATTTGTCATTTGGCTTTTCCAGGTTTTCGGTTTTCGGTTGTGGTTGCGGTTTTGGGATTTCGGTTTCCTTTTTTTTTCTTGTCAGTAAAGTGGGGGGAATTTGCCTTTGATTTGCGGTGTTTAATCGTTGGTGTCGTCTGCGGATTTGACGTTTTTTGCTTTTCAAATTGCGGACTCTTAAATGCTTTTGCCAATGCAACCCATAAATTTTTGGAAGAACTCTTTTTCTCTCTTTCTATTTTTCCTGTTTTCATTCTGTACACGTTATTGAAATCAGCAGGGTGGCTATGGCTCTTTGCATTTGTAAATTGTTGCTTCAATTTTGCTCCCGGTATATTTATGATGGTTCAATGCCATCGCCTGCTTTGGAGCCATTGATTAAAGAACTTCTCACTGCTGGTGGCTTACCCAAAACTTTACCCCTGAGGGCCAATCCACTTTTAATGCCTTGTAATCTGTCAAAATTGGCAACGTTCTTTTTCTGCCTCAAACGGAAGTTCGAACAAAAACCAAAAAAAAAAAAAAATTCACTCTAAACTGGTTATTTAGGGTCTACACAGTTTTTGATTTTTGTTTTTTTTTTTTTTTGCCTGCAGTTCATTGTCCTGGGCTGGATTTCTGAATTTAAAATTAAGTGTTTTTTTTTTAGGTTGTTGTATTGTACATTTTCTGTTCCCATCTTGCTGCAAATTGTCGTAGTAATTTGATTTAATTTATGTTTTGCTTTGTGTTTCTGTGGGATTTGGGAGTGAGAAAAAACAAAAAAACCAAATGCAATCAGCATATGAGTTAATGCTTGGAAAGTGCACAAACATCACGAGCAAATATCATGTACATACATATGTATGTCTATATAATACGTACATATGAAGTGCTGAACATAATCACAATCAAACTGAAAGTTTTGCAATCAACTTTCACATGGCTGGCTGGTTTAAAGATAGTTTCCAACATTTCGAAGTAATTGATCACAAAAGACGGACTGTAAGCAAACATACATATATCCAGAGACAAACAAACGAAAAATATCACACCAAAAATATCTCTAAGCTGCACAAATAAACACGAACATGGAAACAAATTCAACAACAAATTCGTATTAAGCGATCAATAATCATTGTAAATACTGCAGTGCTAACCCCTGGGCGATAAGACGGAAATATTAACGCACCAAGGAAGGCCACAGAGTTAGTCCAGTCCTGGGCCTGGGCCTGGCTCGTCGAAGATAAACAATAGAAAAGCATAGACAGAAAGGGTCAAATGCTTGAGGGCTCTCTGGTCTATGGAAACGATACAAAATAAGCTAAAGCATTGAATGCAAAAGAAAAGCAAAAGATGAGCAGCTAACAATGAAGCTAAGGCTCCATAGTTCTCCAATGATGATGATGATGATGATGAGCAAATACAAATTATGGTCGAAAAACGCTACGTAAATACTGCAATCATTTTAATAGACCAAAAACGGCGGCGCATAAACCATAAACCAAACGCCACAGCTAAAAGCCACAACCACAACCACATCGGGAATCCAGATGCAGTCCCAATCGACAGACTCGGACAATGTAACCAAAGTTCTGCGAATAAATTTGAAGGCGTTCGGGGCCAAAAGATGCCCAATACTCGATGATCGGCACGCGAGCAACATAGAAAATTGCTGGCCAATAGCTGCGGTTTTATTACACAACTTTAACTCCAAAATTAGCGTAGATAAATATTTTTGTATAAAAATTCCTTAGAAGATGACCAAATGCTTGATAATGTGTGGGATACAACAGTTTGCATTGAGTTTACGTCAAATTATGGCGAATTATAATGAAAATCTCTGGAATCTCTTATAATTTGATTGAAATGTGCAAGTGTGTTTGGACACACATACCACACATAAAGTCCTGTGTGTGTGTGTGTGTGTAATTGACAAGGGATCTACTATGGTTAATTCTGAAAAATTCCTCTTTTCGGTTTCATGGCCATTTGATAGACAGGCACAAGCACACTTAATGCATTTTTGTATCTTCAACTATTGCTGGCGTTTATGATATAAAACAGATGCTGCAGTGTTGCCGCTAAACTAACCCCCACATTCCCCCTATTCCCCCACACACTCCGCTAACATTTCACTCCAATTTATGAGTGTTTTTTTTGGTGGAGTCGAGTCTGTGGATGGTAAATTTATATTTAGAGTCATTGCCGGTTCACTCGGTCTCTCTGTCTTCCACCCTTTCTTATTTGCTCTTTCTGTCTCTTTTTGCGCAGACGCTCTCCAGGTCTACACAGTTTTGTATTTTGTTTTGCTCGACATATTCGTAAATAGTCTCAAAGATATATAAGTTATAGTTAGTAGATTTAACTACAAAATAATTAGCTTAAATTGTGTTTGATAAAGAGAATAAATTCAATATAATTAAAATAATAATATATATAAGTATAATAAAATAATTGGAAGTTCATATAAGTATTTTTAAAATTTTGTTAATTAATTAAATATTTAAATTTTAAGCTAATATTTACAGTTATTGATTTAAAAGCAAATTATAGTTTAATCAGTTTTTGTTTGGTTGCAATTACAACATAAATCCCGGCTTTTTGGTTGCACGTGTGGTGCTTAGCAATTTCTCTCTCATATCTCTCTACACAGCCTCTCTCTGTCTTCTCTAAAGCCGGCATTCTCAAATCTCTACACAATTGGCGCCAAAATACTCACTTACTTCCACTCCATAAGCAAACACCATCCACACCAAATACCTTCCACTTGGAGCCAAGTGAGTTAGCTCCAAGCGCGAGACCGAAAAGCGAACAGTTGCTGGTGAATCGTTGGACCCAACGCACGCTTGGAACGGCATAACAACGGGAAGGGCTTGAAAATCGAAACGGCGTTTGGGTATCGGTTATAGTTGGATTTCGGTCGGCTTGATATCATCGTATCGTATATTAACACGGTCGTTTCAATTCGTCTGGTTGATCGGTTAGTTGCAATTTCAGCGTCTATTTTTCTCGGCTATTGCATTCGGGCTAAGCTAAAGTTGGCCTTTTGATTGATGGACAGTTGCCGATGCGGTTTCGGTCAGTGCAGTCGCAGCGGCAGTGTTAGTATCAGTATCAGTGGCCATGTTCTAACATTTAACTTAAATTGACAATCAAAAACCAGCAAAAAGAACAACACGAACACGAATAATAACAATCGAAAGTGCAATCAAAAATTTTTTTATTTTATACCAACATTTTTTGTGGACCTTTTGGCCCCAAAAGAATTTTATAGCTGCTGTCCCTTCAAAATAAAAAAAAGGGCTTTTTGCCCGATTCTAAAAGGAAACAAACCCTCAAATAACAAAACAAAATATAATATATACATATACAAGTTCAATTTCGCTTTCAAAATGCTTATCGAGTTGTGTGCGGAGTTCGCGTTGTCCTCAATCTCATCGCCGGCGTCGTGTGCCTTGGCTTCATAAATTATACAAGAGCCGCATTTTGTGAACGACTTGCAAATAAATAAGCATTTACGCTGTTTTTTTATTATTGCGCTCCAGTGTGCGACTGTGGGAGTGTGTGTGTGTGTGCGCGAGTGTGCTGGTGTGCGTGTGTCCCCGCGTGTGTGTAAGTGTATGTGTGTAAGTTCCTTGGAAATCGCTCCCATGTGGCGCAAAAGGCAGAAAGCATAAAGATAAAAAGAAGAAAAAAAAATAATAGAAGGAAACAAGGAGCTCTTCACTTTTATACCTAATATCATTTCTTGCATATAATCATATTTTTGAGCGGAATTTGCTTTGATTTGTGAGTGCCGATAATAACGCGAAATAAAATCGACAACACGATTAACAATCAACAATAACAGCAACAACAACCAAGGCAAGCGGCAATAAACATTTAAACAAAATAAAAAAAGAAGAAGCAAATAAACAAAACAAATTAAAAAAGATTTAAACAAATAGAGAGGTAAGTCAGGATTGCAGCTCATTGAACTTTAAACTTTAAGAGAAAGTGCATTGACATTCAGCCACGTACACGTACACACGTATTAATAGCATAAGCATATTGTGTTATGCAAATGTGAGAAGCGTGCGCCAGCATCCTGATGCATCATCCCCCCCTCCAATGGATGTGGCAGTTGTAGTCCCTATCCTTTATGCCTTGGCCTCGTCAATTTTAACGATCCGTATAATTAGAGTAACTTTAGTCTCAGCATTAGCTGCTCTTGGTCTGTTTAGTTTGTTGCATGTTGCTCGGGTGTCTCTAACTGGCTCTAATGAATATATAAGTGCCACTAAGAGTTTTCGCACTTCCTGTTGTTAGAGCACGACTTGTAACAGCAGAGCTCATCAAATTGCACTCAGTGAAGCCTTAAAAGTTAAACTATAACTGCAACACAGGAACAACAGCAACAGCAATAGTAACTATGTACATCAGCAACATTTTCACTATGATGACAATATTTAATTACGAGACAGTCCCAACGATAACCTAACTGTCAGACATTTTGTTGCTGTTATTATTATTATTCTTCTTGTATTTGTTGTTGTTCTTTTTGTTGCCCAAAAGTTCCGTGGGCTGTTGTTGGACAAGTCAATTGCCCCGTCTCCATTGCCATCGCCAGCATCGTCGTTGCTGTTGTCTATGTTGTTGTCGTTGTTGTTGTCAACGTCAACGTCGCCATCGTTGTCATAATAATTTTATTTGCTTTCCCACACAAAAACCGGCATAAAATGTTTATATACATATTTTTGCACCATTTATTCAACTAAAGTAGAGAAGAGTATATTGGACAGCGAATAATAAATAGTTTTTATTTTGTGAAATATTTCAAATTTTTTTAATACTTAAAGGAATATATTTTTCTAGTTTGACTGCTAGTTGAAAGATGCTTTTCATTTATGATAGAAATGGAAAGTTTTCACTTGAATATAAATAAAATTATGAACAACCTTTAGCAAGTTTTTAGTTTAGTTTAGTTTTAGCAAAAAAAACTTGTAATATTATATATTATTATATTACATATATTTTATTTCTTATTTCTCTTCTTACATTTTGTTTATTAGGTGACATCTAACAGTTTTCAATTTCTTGCCAAATGAGTAGCATTTGGGTCGTTCAATCAAATTTTGTTATTCACATTTCTTCTAGCTTCTGGCTGAAGTTTGCCTCATTTTATCGGGCACTTTTGCATGTTGACTTTTTATTTGCACCTCTAAAAAAAATACATTTCCTGTACAACTATTTTGTGCAGCGGATGTTGCCAACATTGGGCCCCATCATATACATAGATAAGCATCATCGGGTCCGGCAGAGACTATCTGACAGGCCGACAGGCGGACAAGCGGACATGCTCAGCCATGACTTGCGCAACTAAATAGAATTTGAAGTAAGAAAAAAAATTAAGTACAAGCATAAAAATGTTTTCAAAGAATTTTCTGCCAGGGGCCGCAACTTCCTCATTTGCTTATCAGGAAGAAACAGCGTTTGGAGACGGGGTACCGGGCAAGAGGAGCATGCTAGCTGTCTGCGCTTGATTTCACTCACGCAGAATCATCAAGTTTTAATTAGTTGTAATTTGTAAATTCAACGTCAAACACAAAAAACCACGCAGTCAGTCAGAAGTTGTCTCTGTCGTTCTTTGAAGCTGCCGCTTGTGGCTGTTGCTGATGTCTGATGATTATGATGTTGCCGTTGCGGCTGTCGCTTTGTTGCCACTCTGACAGATTGCTGATAAAGCGGAGCCAAAACCAAATAAGCGGATGGTTAACCCCATCTACCGCCATCTACCCTCTGTTCCCCACATTCTGTCCTGCCTAATCGCGTAAGCTTCGTGTCGCGGTTGTCATTGCTGCTTTTTGGGTGGCTTTTTTGGTATTCAGTAAGCCAATCCATCAGCAACACCAAATTCACCAGCTGTCAGCAGGAGGTTATACCCGTATAAACGATGCCAACTGTATTCAAAGGATTGTTTCTTCTACCTCACACTCAGTTTTTCATGTTGGCAATTCAACTGGCTAAATATTTTGACTGAGTATGGCTTTTATAAATTATCCTTTGATGGTCGTAAAATTTAATTTTCTGCCATTTGGCCAATCAATTTTACATTTATAAATCGGTAACAATTAAAACCATTAACCTATATAGCTTCAAGTTTATTAATTTGCAAATTTAAACAGAAACGCTTTAACTTTAGATGTGTTTTGTTGCTTTTTCGTTTTATTTTTAATTAACTAAATAAAAGTGGACACAGTCATATAAACATATTCTCTACCGACTACCCTAAATAAAATCTCAAAGTTTACGATCTAATTTTATGGCAGTTGCAAAAAATTTATAGACATTTTTACTTTTTATTACACGTTTGCCCCATGTGACACATTGGCTATAGACTACATGGAACCAACCACATACTCCTTACTATACTTGCTGGAACTATTCTAACAAGCTCTATAAATCCCCTCCAGTCATGACACTTAATTAATTTCTGCAAAACAAAAAAAAAAAAAAAAAGAAAACCAAACTAAACAAAATGAAAAAAAAATAAAAATAAAGACCTAGGAGAAAACTTTAAGAACAAAAGGGCCCGTGGTTGCTTTGGCAACGACAAGTAGTGGTAGTTGTCCCCAGGTTCTAGCCCACATTTCCAATTTGACGCAACAAAAAAAAAAAATAAAAAAAAATAAAAGGGGTAATGTCATACATAGAACAACAAAATCAGAGCTTCAAAGAACATGGACAACAGTAAAACTAACTGCAAATTTTGCAGCAAAGCCAACTAGCAGAAAAATAACAACCAAGAGAAAGAAAAAGAAGAAAAGTAGTAGAAGCTTGCACCAGTTTCCCAACAGCAAATGTTGTAGTTGGAACAGTTACCTGGGCGCTAAACAAAAAGACAAAAAAAAAATAACACAAAACAACCAAAGAGCAAAAAAAAATTGGAAAAAATAAAACCAAGTGAAGCGAAAGATGCTGTTGCTGTTGCTGTTGTTGCTGCCGAGAGGCTGCTGCCTGGCTTTAGAAAGTATCTAAAGAAGAGGAGGTATACTTACGTATACGTAAACCCGTTGCCTTTGCCTTTGCGTGATGCAATTGCTGGAGCGCCAAAAGATTGAAAGCAAACGACAGCCACGTAACTAGAACACTTGACGATGTTGATGTGGAGATGTGAAGAGATGTTTCTTCAGCAATTTCCAATTAAAGCAGCTGCTGCTGCTACCATCGGGAGTTGCAAGTTGCCAGTTGGGAGTTGAATGTCGAGAGTTGGGGAATTGCAATGTCTTTCTAGTATCGCGCTTATGTATGTGTCGCTTGTGCAATCATACGGGCAAGCCTTTAGTGATTCTTATGTAAGAATCGGCGACGACAGGAAGCCATCTGTAATGGCCTTAAAATACACACTTTATGCTCTCGTCCACATAGCTTTTGTCCCTCAATTAGAGTTTCGGTTAATTGCAGTGACGCATAGCTGATCATTACATTTTGTGGCATTGCCTGCCGTGCCCAGTTTCTTGCTCGGAAGCTAACGGGCTTAACTCTAGGTAGGTGACTTTGCCTCAAAAGCTAATTGATCATTAAGTCTATTTCCGCAGTGAGATGGCAAAGTTATATTTCTTTTTTTCTTTTCTTATTTTTATTTTGTGTTGTTTTTTTTTTTATTCTTATATTATTTCTACCAAGTAAGTCATAAAGTGCCAACTTTTATAACAAGAATACCAATAACAAACCAAGTGCTAGGCAGGCATGCTGCACGCGATCTAAATAACATCGAATACTAGCCTTGGAAAATTGTTTTTTTTTTTTTTGTTTTTGTAACCTCTCTGTTGAAGCGCCAAAAAGAAATTCCGATTTTGGGCTGGGCTACTTTTATGCGTTTAGAGAACATCGACAGTCGAAATAGTTTAATGGTTTTTGAAAGCCACCAGGATGGTATGAGAATGAGAATTGAGCATGGACAGGGCTATAAAAGAAAATATGTGCTACATGCATGGAAAAGAAAAAGGAATGAAAAACGAAAGAAAAATATAAAAAAGAACTGGGTGAAATCGATTTGTATATGCCATGTAGTTCTTTATTATGCTTGCTCGTAAACAGAGAAAGAGGAATAATATAAAAGGCGAACAAGTTATATAGACATATATATACATATGTATATAGGTGGATGCCTGATGGGGGCAGCGATCCGTTGATTGATCATTGAGAACGAGAGATAGAAGAAGGGAAGGTACGTGAAGATACGGAAAAATGGGGCTAATGTAAATGCGGGCAAGTACTTTACAGAGAGGGAAAGGCATTGACTTTGTTTGTTCGTAAATCGATTTCAATAATAGATTCTAAAACTACATTCGATATTATGGTTAGATTTCTCGAAAAAAAGAAAAAAACAAATGACTGACCTACTGCCCACTGTTTTGTAGCATGGGAAGCAGATTTCATAAGTAATTGGGGGGCATGCCACACCGGTTCGGGTTGCACTTGTGTTTGCTTACAGTTCTTTATACTTCTATTTCTTTCTCCTTCTCCTTCTCCACTTCTTCTTGGAGGCCCAGTGCGTTCATCAGTGCGTTGGCGTTGAGTGAAGTTGAAGTCTGTCTGTTGATGCATTTTTCTGGCTGCCTCCTTTCCATTTTTGGTTAGTTCATTGTAAACGAAAATAAAACAGACAAAAACGAACTCATTTCTGAGGTTGTTCTTGCTGTGTGTGTATTTTTTTTTTTTTTTGTCTGATATTGCTGCTGCTGTTGTTTTTTTTTTTCGTCTTCTTCTTCTTTTAGCTGATTCTTTTGTTTACTCGTTGCCGAACACATTTGGTTGTTTTTCTTTTTTGTTTGTTCCAAGAAAAAAGTTGGCTACCTTAGCTGCATAGAACAAGCGATCTTAATTTACGTTAGCTTGTTAACTGAAACTACCGTTAGGCGTCTTTATGCCTCTTTCACTCTTGCATTGAAATTGAATGGGTGGGACTATAGCAGGAGTTGTGGGTTTTATGTATGTGAATTTGGATTTTGGGTCTGGTCTGGTATTTTGTGTTTTGTGCAAACCTTTTTTGGTCATTTACAACGCCTCTGCGCCATTGTGACTGCGGTTCGAGGGCGCGTGAAAATGCCAATATCGGTAAAGTCGAATGCCAAAAAAAAAAAAAAACTCTCTTGGCTATGGTCCATTTCGTGTATCTGAGCGTGGTAATCAACATTTTGTGGTCAACTAGGGTGCACAGGAGAAAAAGGCAACATCTAAAGTGCTATTGCTTTCGTATGCTTTATTGCCAATTGGAAAATAGAAAGCATAGAAAAAAAAAGAAAGAAAAAAAAAAACAGCAGAGAGTTGCATAGTAGAAATGGGAACCCCAGAAAACCATTCAGCCTAGCTGGAGATTGGTGTTAGAATGTTTTATATTCTATTGTCTGCGTTAACTGTAATTGGCAATGAAAGAGACAGCGAAAGTTAGAGAGAGAAGGAAAGAGAAAGGGAACACCGTTTTCAATGCAAAGCCATAAATATGAGAAACTAAAGCCCAGTTAAGTAATAAATTATTAATGACAGGTTGTAGAAAAATTGATTTAATAACTTCTCTAACCTATACAAAAACAAAAAAAGTATTTTTTCAAATATCTACAGCATATTGTGCTGCATCATTAAAATGTCTTAATTGCATTCTTTTACACTGGAAATCCAAAACTAATCAACTAACTAAACCAAGTATCCAGTCACTATCTCCAGTTAACCATCCATCAAATGTTGCAATGGCACACGAAGAAAATCCATCAAATGCCATTCGATTGAATGCCAATGCCATAATCATTTATAGATAGTTTTTATCTACTTTTGTGTCAGGGTATGGGATGGGATGAGACCACCACTACCACCACCGTCACCATCGTCATCGTCAACGTCATCTTAGCTCGAGTCAAGTCAATCAATTAGACATTTCAACACATGTTGTTTACAGTTCTAATTCTAGACGCGTTTCATTTAAATGCCTTACTGTCTGATACTCTAATCATTGGGGCGGGGCGGCATTAGAGTTAGATCAGACACAAAGATGGGAAGGGAGGATAGAGGAGAGAAGAGTGCGTGAAATATTTTTAAACATGCCGCTGCTCTTAATGATTTCCTGTTAAATTATGCGGCATTGACTTTTAACTAAATGGAAATCTTTTGTATGTTTCAGAGTTTGATGTTTTTATGGTCGAGCAAGTGAAATGAGAATCGTAAATTCAATTCCATATAAAAAGAACACACAGAAGAAAAAGAAAGCACAAAAAAAAAAAATAGAAGCAAAAAATTTTTACGTATTTCTTTCAGTTTTAGATATTTCTTTCTCTTACCCGATTAAATTGATTTCATGGAGGCAGCAGTTCTACTAACCCATAAAACCCAAAAAAAACTTGGCTAAATATCTGCACTGACCAACCACAAAAATGTGTGAACTAATCAATAATATTGTGGCTACTCAAAAACTCATTAAGAGAGTGAATTTTCTGTTGAAATCACACTAATGACCAATCCACAGACAAAAAGAAAATACATACATACATATATGTATATACATATATATATATAGCAATCTTTGCCACTTTCGCTTGCGGCCAACTGTTGAGATGCGAAATTAAAAGTGTAAAACATCTAATTTTCCCGAAATGCAACCAAAATCATTTAGCAGTTCGACAGAGAGAGAAACCAGTCAAGAACAAGTCGTACTTTATGATTAATGATCTGCTCCGACCACGGGGTAGCTAGGAAAAATAAACACATGACAGCAGCACATCAAGTAAAGTTGCCTTCGACTGGAGTCAAAAACAGAATCGGATGGGGAGTCTGTTTCCAGTTATCTGCTAGACAGATTTGATTTATTTGCCCTGCCCACCCACGAATAGCAGCAAACAGTAAACGGCAACAGCAGCTAGTTTTAAAGTTTCTTTATACATACATATATTTTTTACGATTATCAGTATAAATTCAAATTAGCAATCAACCAAATAGGAAAAACAAGCGAACAGAATTCGATTTCAAAATTAGTTTGAAAGTTTGCGTATTCTTTCAGTGAATTTTAAAGAATTGAATTTTGACTAATGATCAAAGCTTAAGAAGCTTATTTGTTCTGTTATTTTTTACAATCAATTATATAGAAAATATGGGACAGTTGGATGAATTAATCAACTGCTATCTCGAACAA
The DNA here is from genome assembly GCA_037075365.1 of Drosophila emarginata. NCBI lineage: Eukaryota > Metazoa > Arthropoda > Insecta > Diptera > Drosophilidae > Drosophila > Drosophila emarginata. The sequence continues at coordinate 13,237,190 of JBAMCD010000221.1, read as the reverse complement.
AGTTAAACCAAGTTATTTTAATTTCCAGTTTAGACTTTAAAAAAATATTAGTTTATTTGCTTATTAAAAATAGAACCTAAACATATATTCATATATAATAATAGATATTTGTTAGATCTAATAGAATTATACTTAATTTTCTTTTTATACTTAAATATAAAAGTTGAAAGTTCACTTTTACTTCATAAGTAAAAACTATGTATTATTAGTTCTTAATATTGTGATATTTTGTTCATTTCATAAACAGTCCGAAGAATTATTAAATGCACTGTTAGCCAGAATTTTATTTAAAAATTGCTCCTTAAAAGGGCAGTTCTTTATTTCACTCACTTAGAACCGCTTAATTTATATAATTTGCCCCTAAAATGTCTAGTTCATTGACCCCACACTCCACCCATAATGAATTCCATATTTAGCACTAAGCTCAAACTAAATAATTATGGCAAAAAAGAGCAGATATTTTTAGAATTCTTTAAATCATGAAATACAAACTTGGTTAAAGATACTCATTTTCTATCATAAACATCATTTGCTAATGAATATTAATTGTAGCATCATTTGTGGTCACGGAAATTTCATTATAATATTTATGATTAGACATTTGTTAGAATTCGTTGGAGATTTTGTCTGACCTATAAGTTTATTCACCAGACACTCTGTTCTAAGATATAGCATTATATATAGTGTGTATTGTAGGATTGACCCGCATTTTTATTTACTTATTTATTTTTTTTCCGCTCGTGTCTACAGATGCTTAACCTTGACATCGAGCGGTGACTGAATCCAATTCAAAGAAGTCGCCTGCCTCCACCGTTAAAGTCAAAAGTGCGGCCATTCGTTGCGGCTTGCCGTTAGATTTCGAGTCATAAAAAGTTTTTGCTTCTATTTTTTTTTTTCTTTTTTTGGGGTCTGAGTTTTTGCGCAATTTTTGCTTCTCTTTTTTTTTTTTTTGTTTTTGCTGCTTTTGCGATTCGCTCAGACAATTGGCCTGGCATGACTCAAAAAAACCCCGAAAATGAAAAAAATATATTGCAAAATCTTCTCTTTGCTCTGTAAGAAAAGTGCGGCATTTTTTTATGATTTTGTTTGTTTCGCTTTGCCCTGTTGGCTGTTGGCTTAGCTGATGGTGGTGGTGCTGCTGCTGCTGATGGTTGGAGCTGATGGTGGTGTTGGAGTTTAAGCAATTTTATAGTGAGCTATGTCTTAGCACGTGATGCTATTTTTATTGCAGAACAATGAAAGAAATCGTAAATTGCTAGAGCTCAGCTTTGTGGAACCGTGGATTATAGTCGTAGAAACATATAATAAACCGGAACTGGTAGCTAGAAAGGAGTCGTCCGCATATTATTAATTTAATGGCAATATCACAGGACACTTGGAATGGTTCCCATAAAGTGCGCCATTCGCATACATCAATTACTTTTAAAAATGTATGTCAATTGGTCAATTTCCGTTCCTGTAACGAGTGTAGGCCAATTAAATGTCATTTACCTTTACGACGAACCCGATTGCCATTAGCCATAGCAAATCATTTTAAATATTTATAATGTCAATTGTGCCAGCAACTCCTATTTCAAACCCCCTCCTTGCCACATAGCTCAACTCAAGTCGAGCAACTCATCGAACAAATTGCACCGGGGGCATTTTAATTAGGCAAATGGCCGATTGGTTTTCATAAATGCAGACATGCACGAAATTAGCAAAATTATATCACAGTGCCCGCCAGCTATTGACAGTTCAATCAACCCGTGAGCGAATATTGTGCCAATGCATTTGCAATAGAAAATCAAATATTACGTATACGCCAAATGGGCTAAGACTATACTATAGATGAATGTGTTTGTCTAGCAGTCGGGCCATTGTTGTGTCAGCGATAACCAAAAAAAGCAAACAAACATGATGACAACAACGACAATGGCAACGGCAACGGCAACAGCAACGGCGACGACGACGACGACAGCAGCTCCAACACCTTTGGAGTGGCAATTTGTTGTGTGTTTGCCGCTGATGGAAAACCAGCCTGCTCCGGTTTGGCGACAGGCATACTGTTGGAACTCCACTTATATGGCAAGCGAGCATGTCATTTGATAGGGTATTTCTTGGGTTTATTTGTTGATTTAAAAATAAAGCTAAAAGAAAGGAGTAAATTTAAAATATTTCAAATAAATAATTAAATAAAATGTTGGGTAAAGTTGCTTAATTATTCTCTCTCTGTAGACTGCGCTCACTTATTTTTTTTTTGTCTTCCACAGTTAAAGTTTATAAAAATAATTTTACAATTGTGGAATAAAATAATTTAGAAAAATGCAACAATACTTACACATTACTGTTCTTACTATTTTTGAAAAATAAATATAAATTGTATTAATAGAAGACGAAAGTGTATTTAGCTTTTCATATGATCATTAGGCTTAACTTCTTTTTGTTCTATACTCTAATGCTGCTAAAACGTATGTATGACTCAAAGCATTCGATTGGTAAATAAAAAACCACACCAAGTGCAGTTATACTTGAGGCCAAAATCAGCCATCGAGTATCTGAAGAATGACTTAACAGCTTGCAGAAAACTTGGCAATAGTAACAATGAAAATATTGCTAATAGCTAGTAACAATTGCGTGAAGCTTTTAGACGTGTTGCATTACAGTTCCGGCCAACTTGAGCTCACCAATGCAACTACACAATATATTTATATATATATATATGTATATACATTGATATCCCATTATATTCAGATTCAGTATCGTATTTTTAAGGAGCACTCGATTTCACGCCACGCTTCAAATGTGTCAAATGCATCGAGTGAAATATCAGTAATTTGAATCGCTTGCACAATTTTCCATTTCCCATTTTATATTGCGCAAAAAAAAAAAGAGAAAAAAGAAACTGCACTATTCGCTGGCCATAAATTGTAACAACAACTGTCGTTTGCATACAGGCAAGTACATATGTACATACATATGTTTATATATATCTGTATATGTATATATATATATGGACTACATGTAGGATAGATGCAAATGCCACAATAGCGCAACAACAGACAGAAACAAAATGCCAATTCTCATTGCGTTTATTGAGTGAGCAATGAATTTCCTAGTGAATAAAATTGATATATGTGCAATGTACATACAAACATACATATATATTTGTATATGAATGTGTGTGTGTGTGTGCATTGTATGAGGCAATTGATTAATAAACTTTTGCACAAAGCTAAAAAATGAAAGAAATAAAAGTTGCATCAATAGCAAATTGACATTGTTGCTATTGTGTAAACGAGATGGCAAGTGAAGGTAATGAAATTAGATGCGATTCGAAAATTGAAACCTGAAGAGCTTGTCCTATAAAATATTGTTATTATTAGCTCTTTAATCGAAACAATCAAACAACTAATCGAAAATAGGCATTTATTTTAATCGCATTAATTGGCATGCTAAAATAATTGCATTAATTACCATGGAATTTCTAGATATTGCTGCAAACATTTCGCGGAACTCTTTTGCAACTCAGAATGTCTTTAGATATTATTGAATCAAATGGCTACAAACTTTTAGTAGTCATAAAAACAATTTATTTATTATTTAAGAAAATTAACAATGAAGTGTTAAAATAATAATTAAATAAAACATTAAGCAGAGAAGGCCTTCAACTCGATTTGTTTTCTCTAAATATGGCCAAGTTAATTACATTTGGCGGTGAGATCAGTTAAATCATTCCTTTGATTTATTTTGATCAGTTTCGAAAACATGAAAGTAACATTCCTGATGTCACATTTGACCAGTGGAATGATTTTTCTCTTAATTGAAAAGCTTACAATTTCAATATTATAAAAAAATATAAATTAAAAGAAACTGATTTAAAATATCATATCGAATATATTTGAGTATAGTAAGTATGATCTCAGCATTTGTAATTTTAATAACTGAAGCGAACAAGTAAAAAATCAGTAAATGAGGCTTTGGTGCAACAAAATTAGTTTTAGAGATTTTTTACTATATGACTGTCTGTCTTACATCACTTTCAATGTCTAAAAGTTTACTTTTAGTAAAATTAAATCTTTCCAAATATGAACATCGTCATCTCACATTGTTACAATACAGCCTCAAGTCTGTTTGCTGTTTCCTTCCAATTTACAACCAAAAATGTTGTATTTCTAGTTGTATGTATGTAATTATGGCTTTTCTTATATATGTATATATATTCTAATATTGGAATCAAGTGAGGTATTTAATTTCATATACTCAAATCAAACAGAGAATCGACCTGCCCTCTCATCTATTCTCTGTCTTTAATTAGACACACAAAATAAATTAAATTAACAGCATGACCGAAAACTGAGCCCACAGATAAATACAAAAAAAAAAGGAGATGTAAGAAAGAACACACAACATAATTGCTACCATGGCCAAAAAAATGTTTAATTTGTTTATTTTTGGCTTGTTGGTAATTTTTCTGTTATTTTTTTTTTTATTATTTATCCAGCATAGTTTATTAGCAATTCGAACGGCAGCGGTAAAAATATTGATTGATCTACCGGGTTGAGCTGACGCAAATATCTGGCTTTAATCAAAAGAGTGTGTATTTGTGTGTGTGTGTGTGTGTGTTGGTGTGCCGGAAAAAATGAAATACACTACTTGTACAATAACAACAATAATAACAAACAATGCCTCGAGTGCTCGATAGTGCGTTAAAGAACCGTTCGTTTGTTCGCCTTATTCGGTTGTTTGTTGGTTTTGGTTTTGGTTTTCATTATGATGCCGTACCACTGTTGGTACGGTTGCCTTTACATTTTAATGATACAATTTAAAATCAACGCAGACTCATGATTTTGCATATTTCGAGCATTAAACTTACCCGGCTGCTGCTGCTGTTGCTGAGCGCATAATTCAGGCACGGTTTTCAGTTTTTAACAACAATCAATGCCCGGGCTGTTGGCCGCCTGCTGTGATTTGACCAAAAACAGAAGAAAAAAAAACAAGGAAAAAAAAAACAAAACTGACGGACTCAACTCGACTCGGTCGGTGGTTGATGGGTTGTTGGTAGGTTGCGGGCTGCCTTTGGTATTGCTGTTCCCTCTGCCCTGAGCTGCCAAAGCTATCAAATAAATAACCACGAGACCCGCAGTGAGAGAATGGCATGGTAAAGCGTTTTGCGTTGGCCTCTAATGTTGATGGGTGTGGCCCACCCTAGAACTAGAACCCAGCTACCATAAAAGCAAAAAAAAAGAAAAAGCAAGACCCAAACAGAGAGACAAAGAGAGAGACAAACGGAGGGGAAAAGAAACATTTTTGCCTAAATGGCGAGGCATTACTTTTAATTAAAAGCAACGCCAGCAATGCACATGACTTGAACTTGAACTCAAATATAACCGAACCAAGATACAACGGACACGAACGACCACCACTGTGTCTAATTCAAGAGTTGGAGCTGGAATTGGAATCGGAGTCGGAGTTGAGCACATGATTACCCATAAGCTGACATTGGCATTGCTGTTGGCATTGCCTCGTACCACAGTTCGTTGCACAGAGCGTCACAGTTTGACTTTAATCAGTTTGCCACAGCAACATACAGAAACAACTCTCTGACATTTGATGTTAATTTGCAGCGAGACATTGAACATACGCAGCGTTGTCCGTTGCCGTTGCCGTTGTTGTTCCCGTCGCAAGTCATCGTCTTCGCGTCTGCGTCTCAGTTTCCCCCTACACCCCATCCAATCAGTCTTGGTAATTACATGAAACTAAACTTGTAGCCTAGCAAATTTACAAGCCATAACATACCACACCACACACACACACACACACACACACAGATAGATAGATACACATATTAAATTTTAACTGTGTTTGCATTAATTAACTTTATCGTAAAACTCTTTCGTAGGTGTGAATAAAAAGAACTTGCAGATATTAAAAAAAAAAAAACTCGTTCTATCAAGTTATACAAGAAATACATATTCCAACTGCGTTATTAATTGATTGTTTATCTCTCTCTCTCCCTCTATCTGTGTGTATGTGTGTGTTACCAATTGACATGTATTCATATTCTCTGGTTACTTCTTTGCCCACGCCCAATTCCAACAAATGATTAGCATAAAGCACGTGCGCTGTCATCTTGGGCCCCGCCACTTGCCTCATTCATATGCCAAAACTGTAGCAAAAAAAATGTTTGGTAGGCAAGAGGGTGGCAGCTGCTACCTGTTGTTGGCCATACCATAATATTTCGTGTCAGTCACAGGTGCGTACACAAAACGGCCAACCTCTCTGTCCCACGACCCGGCACTCTATGGCTCGTTGCCATTTTGATGGGGTTTTCTCATGCAATGTGCTGCTGCAATAGAACTTGTGCTTTTCATTCAATTTTAGTTGCATTTGCGAATAAGTTGCTTAGTTGCTGTGTTTCTCTGTGCCATTTGATTTATGCCCCACAGCCATGGGCATGAATCACAGCAAAAACAATATTAAAGAAATGCTTTCATGGCAAAGATTTTTCTAATACCCATTATTAAAGTACATATCTGAGAAATTGTCTCAAAAATTAGTATACCTTTTACCTATAGTCTGATAAGTATAAATAATAAATAAAATAATAACTCTCCGATTGTAAAATGATCGTAGATTAAAATGTAATTGAACTTGTTAGTATCCAACTGGGAATCAATTATAGGGTATTAATAAGTATATCCTTTTACTATGGATTCTCTTTTATATTAGAAGCTTTTGGAACTTATTTTTTTTTCTCAAACATTTAGGCTAAAAGTGATTCAAGAAATTTTAAAAAGCCTATAAAAAACATTATAGAAGGATATAAAAGAGTCTGAAATAAAAAGTGTGAGACAGTAAAGTGTTTTTTAATGACTTTAGAAATATTTTTGAAATGAATTTATTTGTTAACTAACCAATAAATTATTGGTCATAGAACCGAATTTTAAATTAATTGTATTAAATGAAATTTTTATGCTCTCTTATAAAATTGAAGTAGAATTTTCAGTCTAATATAATCAGTTTAGAGCATCAGGATTTTGTAGGGTATCAATTCGATGCATTGCTGACATTTCTAGTGCAAGATTTCGACGCAAATGAAGTCACTAGCTAGAGAGCTAGAGCTGATCGTGGTTCTGCATTGTCTAACTGTAGATTTATGAGCATGCAATGGTGGCCAGCACTTTTATGGCACCGATTCCCATTCCATTGGCAGCTGTGCTGGAATTTATTCCAACGTGTTGTTGCGGTCTGTCCATTTCACGCTTAGCCAAATTGCCAACTTGACCGGCAAAAATAATAAAACAGAAAACCAAAAACACAAAGAAAAATCTAACATAAAAATCAAGAAAAATTCAAATAATGAAAATGTGGGCAGCATATGTAAAAGGAGTAGGAGGAGGAGAAGTAGGAGAATAAAAGTGGCAGTATTGAGGTTTCTGTGTTAGTTTGTGAACATAAAATTGTATTTAATGCACAATTCCGGAGCACTATTTGTTGTTAATGAATGCAATGTAAGCGCAACGCTTGGCTCGCTCTCTTAGCTGGTCTGGTCTTAGCTGGTCTGATTTGGTTGCCACAGATTTTTAACGAAAAATTGCGCCCACAAATGAGGTCAGGCAGGCGCACAATGCGCCCGTTAGTTGCAGCCAGCCGCCTCACGTGTCGACTTGTGAAAGTAAATGCCGCCCACTTTCCGGCCACCACCCGTCTAACCACAGTGCGCTGGCAATTTCGTGTGAGTCTGCAACTAACCTTCACATAAATTATTCCCATCAACAGCTGCAGCTAACCAAAGCCTAAGCCAAAGCCAGAGCCAGGCAGTTTAAGACATCGTGATAAGCGGCAAGATACTTATCTGGATAGCAAATTACATGAGGCAACGCCTGTGTTGCGGCAAGTGCCGCTAGTGAAAAGAAGCAGAGAAATACATACGTATATACAGATGGAGTTCAAAGTGGATCCCTGCATGCAACATGTTGTAGAAATGAGGTGTTGAAACTGTTGTTAGCCAATCCTTCATACGCCCCGTTGAACGTGTCTTCAAATTTAAATCTAGTTGTTGCTGTTGTACGTATCTAACCTTGTCTTGCAACTAAAAACTGGGATAAAAATATATCAAATCTAAAAAAGAAGAAGGAATACATATTTACAGATATGTTCTTATCTCTCTCTCTCTCTCTCTCTCTCTCTATCTGTTACTGTTTATTAATGAGGCATGCATAATTTTATTTTAATTGGCTGGCAAGAAATCAATTTAAATGTAGACATTGCTCGCATGGATTTACCAAAAAAAAAAAAAAACCTTTTATTGTGGGCAATCTATAAAGCCAAGCCCATATTTTTTTCTTCAGTCCATAGGCCTGCCAAGTACTTCGGTATCTACGTGTACTGGCAATCATTTCGATAACACTTGAATACAAAATGAGGGTCATTAATTTTACAACCAACTGTGCCCCAGCTCAAAGCCGTCCAGAAGTTACAGTCAAAGTCGGAATGGCAGTCGTCGTCTTTTGAATTTCAGTTTGAGTTTGAGTTCGAGGCTTATCCGTATGTCAGTTTGCCAGTCAGTCAGTCAGTCAGTCAATCATAACCCGTTTCAGTTACCTTGGCGTACAAATCAAACTTGCTATCGTTGCAAGTAGATCTTTTGGACCCATAAAATGTATACGAATGTCTCTTACCAAACGCCTACCAACCTCTACGAAAAAATTGTCAATTGTATGTGTCTGGGTCTAGATTCATCTGGTCATCAAACTGTTGACTAAACGGTAGAATTTTAATTGTAGAATCTTTGTTATGGCATTTCCATTTGTACTTACTTGCAAGTCGCGACCATTCCTCCTTTTCTATTTTTCCTGGTTTTTCTTTTCTTTTCTTTTTTTTTTTTTGGGTCATGTTAGGCTAATCAAAGTCTGGCTAGATCACGCCCACATCCATTTATCAGCTTCAGTCACAGAGGCTGCCGCCTTTATTAAAAATCTGACTTTTTCCTTTATTTCATCTACTCTCCTGGAATGGGCAAACGTGAGCTAGTGGTTTATGGGGACTTAATAAGGCTTGTCCGTTGCTTGTGCCACATTGGTGTTTTAGCTGCTAATGGCCAAGAGAAAAAGAGATGGAGACAGAGAAAGAGAGTACATTAGGCCCAACAGCTACACGGCATTGCGAAAAAGCTTAGGAAGGGATGTGGCATGATAAACAACCGAAGCGTTTTAAACGGCTTCATTAATCTTATTCAGCTCTATGCTATGCTTGTCTATTAAAGCTTGTAATACCATGGAAGACTTTGGTCCTGCTGATTCCGAGCCAGTGGCTGCTTCTGCTGCTGCTCCGGCTGCTGAGGATGATGACGATGATGAGCAGCTGTGGCAATTGCAATCAGCAGACTGAGGCTGAAAATGTACTACCTGTCAGCTTCATGTCATTCCAACATTTTATGAGCTGTTGGTGGAATCTTTCGACTGTCATTGCCACTGCCAAATGGCATTGGCCATTGGACATTGAAATGGCCAGAATGAGAGACAAAAAGGCGGCTGCCATTTGCTGCTCTTCCCTGTCATTTTCAGCGACAGTCAATGCATTTGCCAGATTTCATGCTAGAAAAATTGATGAGATAATAAAAAAGACTGGACAAACAATTTAAAAATTTATCAAATTGCAGTTTAAGTTGATAGCGAACATTAAAAATGTGGATAATGAAACTAAAAGGTTGCAAAATCACATCAGATTATAATAATAAATTGTCAGTATCCCATAGAAATAATTTGTTTGTTTGATTATTTGTATATAATTTTAATTTCCAAGTCATTTCGGTAAGGCTCAATATGTTTATAAAATATAAAACATTTTATTTTCATATGGCAAATGCTGTAAAGAATTGAAATGTATAAAAATTATAAAAATACAATGGATATTGCACAAGCCAATGCTCTTTTTAAAATATCATGACGACTCTTCATCATCTTTGTCATCATTATAATCAGAGTTATGACAATTTTCTTGGCTTATCATTTCACAATGAATTTGTTTTGTCAGTCAATAAATTATGAATATCACGCTCTACCTCAATCTAAGGAACCAACAACAACCTACAGACTCTTGGTAAGCATCCGCATCTGCAATAATAATAACAACAACAACAACAACTACATCATAATCAGCCATAAGAGCCACATTGGTAAAATGTTGTCCCCGAGTTGTCGTTGTCGTTGTCTTTTGCTTTGGTTGCCGTTGTTGCTGTGTTTCTTTTTTTTTATCATGCTTCAGGTTGATTTAGTGGCCCGCAGTTTGTTTAGTTATTAGCTTTTGCCCTTTTTGCCTAGAACAAATTGCATTTTGATTTATATGGCTTGGAGTGAGTTTATCTTCCAGCTAGTGAAAAAGAAATGAGACACGCGACAGGCAGGAAACGAGCGACAAGCCGCCCACATCAAAAAGGCCGTGATGATGCCAATGAAGATGATGATGATGATGATGATGATGCTGCTGATGAGGATGATGATGATGATGAGTGTCTTCTTTGGTTAAAGGGAAAGGAGAATGAGATGATGAAGGAAATTACATTGAAAAGGCAATATCCTGGCCACATCAAAGGGCATTAAAAATTCAAATAGGTAATTAAGTAAAACGCATAAACCACAAAACTGAGGCACATTGCCTCAGACGATTATTTACACACCAAGGCAACATGAAGCTCTCAGTGTGTCAATCAATTTGCCCCCAAACCTGAAAGTGCAGCGCACAGACCAAAGTGTATTAAATAAACCGCAAAGCGAACACTTAACTCAAACACATGGCACATGGGCACAGGAGTCTGATGGTCGGTAGGCGGAAGGAATCCGTTGGAAGGGCCAACGACTTGAGCGCTACAAACAAACACAATTTGTAATTGAGTCGTTGCTGCCAGACGATGTTTAAATCCAGGCCCCGAACCAAGCTCATTATGGCAGAGCAGAACGCAAAATCGTTGAACCGCAACAGGAGCGAAACGAAATGCAACCGGCTGTAAATATTTGGTCGCCCCAATCCTCGGTGTTGCTCTAGATTTCATTTAATGTACTCTTTTTTTCTCTCTCTCTGTCTCTTTCTCTATCTCTCTCTTTCTATTTTGGCCAGCCATTAACAACGTTTTTGGTAAATGCTGTTGGTACTTTTCTCATTAGGATTGCAAAATGTTGCTGACATTGTCTGCTGACCCGATTCCCTATAGACACCAATTTGTCGTGCCCAAGCGATTTCCGTGGCATACTAAAAAATGCAATCGACGATAGACAACGGCAACGGCAATAGTGACAATGACAACGACAGCTACAACTACTCGGAAGTGTCGAACTGTTTCTTTTTTTTTTTGTTTTAATAATTAAAGTCGCAGTTTTTGTCTGATTAAATTTATATCACATAATACCATAAAAAAAAAATGTTTGTTTTTATGATGGCTTCACTCCAAATGTCCAAAGGTCTTATCGACTGTCATCAATCTAACATAGACAAACAACAGCAACAACAACTCGGTAACAAGCCCTTTGACAGTCGGCATGTGTCCAATTAAAACAGCTTTAAGCCTTTCAGCTTGTTTACCATTCGGTCTCTATGACTCATCGCACTTTTTTATATTTTCATTCCGAAAACGAATGAAAAAATGAAGGAAAACAACATAGAATTGAAATAAGCCGGAAAAGAACTTTCTCAAAAATACATATATTCTCAAAAATGTATATATTCTTCTTTTTTTTATAGCCTTGTAAACAAAATTTATTCTGAAATCATATACATATTGATTATTTTTAATAGATTTGTGTATTTATTAGTAATTTTTAAGCCGCTTTGGTCACGCAATTCAAAAACCACAAAAATACCAATTTCTGCGATACTTAAAGTATTCTTAGGTAGCTCGAAATGCTTTCGTCGTATATACATATATACATATGTACATATGTATATATATAAACTATTCTCAAAATTTCTTGGTTTTTTTCGCAAATTAGGTTTGGCGTAAAAGTATAATAAATTGTTGGTTGACTAGTTTAGAATCTATTTTAGTAGTTTTTAACTGTTTGTAACAAATTATGTCTATAAATTTTAAATACTTTCTAATTTAATACATTATTTGCTGCTTTAGTTTCAGTTTAATATAAAGAGTGCAATAATAAAAATATAAAGCGTATGTCCAGTAATTTGTTTTGTTTAAGATATTTATATATTATATTATTTTATTACCAATGAAAGCTACAACAGATAATTTTATTTTTGCTTTTGATTAGTTGTTACTTGCTTCTGCCAAATGGAAATTATAAATCAAATGTTTGTCTTTAATTTATTTACAATAAGTTGTATATAACTGAGGAGATAATTTAGATAGATAGAACAATTCTTTATAATTCAGGGTTTCTTTATTCTTATCAGATTCCCTAATTGATATAATTATTCCAAGAAATCGTTACTTAACTATTTAGTTTCAAGTTATCAATAATTCGTTCACATTGGTTGACCTCTCATCATATTCGCTTTTCACTTTATTAATTATGCAAATTAATTCAAAAGTCTCTGACCCGCATTTGAGTTTTATGTTTTTGGTTCACTGAACCTTTCCCCTCACTTCTCATTGTTTATTTATCTCTCTCTCTCTCTTTCTCGGTGTCCCCATCTCTAGCTTCTTGAGAACAATAGAAATGGGTCAATCGAAAAATGAAACCTGTTGGGCATCATTGGGAAATAGACTTTCTGTTGATATATTTAAATAATTTGCTTATTAATGTGCTAATGAGTCGAATTGCTTCAAAGCGTTTGACACTTTTGCCATGGCCAAAGTGTTTTATGGCATTGCCATTAAATGTACGCTAATGGTGGGCCACCTCCTTCCCCACAAATTGGCCCAAAAGAACATTTCCAACATTTTATGAGCTGGTCTGTGAGTGTTTGGCCAGCAAAAGAGATAAAAGCCCATAAATACACACACATATAGCATATACTATATGGAATGCAAGGGCATCGTATGAGACTTAATGCAAAGAGATATGGCCATAAAACTCAACTCCAATGGCTATGAATGCGTAGCGGAACATCAATTAGACCTTAGCAAGGCTTAATTGTGGTAATAGAAACATATTTGCCATACGCCTAGGTGGAAATTCATTTAAATTTAATCCTTAGATAAAATACAAAACATGAAAATAAAAAGAAAAGTAAGAAAATTGGTTGGGTACAGTGAAATAAGTAAATTGGATTTGTCTCCGACCGTGTAAAGCGGAAGACAAGCAGGAAAGCAACTTTGCCTGATTGCCTCGTGGCCTGGGGAGGTCTCTTTGGTCGCCTCTTGGAGATGGAGATGGAGCTGAAGCTGAAGCTGGTGGTGCACCTTCAGCTGTTGCCTATTCTGTCCCATTCCGTTCTGTTTCGTTAGAGTTTTGCTACTTTTACAGCTCAGCTGACAATGTTGCCAATGCTGTACGGTAATTTTACATAAAAGCACATAAAGTGCAATGTTTGATCGTAAAACTTTTTTACGACATTTTTCCTGTGCGCATATATAAAAATGCCTTCTACACAAGAAGTCGTGGCAACAGACGCCTATATTCCCTACTTCCATTCCTCCAGTGTATTTCTCTTTATCTGTCATGCTGCTTATATTATATACATAGATATATATGTATATATATATATGTTTTTTTCTCTTCCTATTTAGAGACGAGGCGAAATTGTTTGCTCATATAAAATTTGTAACACGTGTGCCATGAGGAACTGTTCTGCTCTGCTCTATTCTTATGCGTAGCCAAATTTATGTAACCCGAGTTTATTGTTTGCCAGCAAGTGAAACACTTTGGAGAATTGCCCAAAAAAAAAAAAAAAAGAAAATAAAAATAAAAAAAAAAACCAACGACAAAAAAAAACCCATCTAATATGTTATATATGCATGAATGTCAATCGATGTTAAGGTAAAGGCAAAGGTGTTCCTAGCAAATAGCTCATTTAAATAGAAACAACTGCCGGCAATCTTCTAAAGGGGTTGGCAACATAACGGTAGTTGCAGTTTCCGTTACCTTGTCCTGGACAAACAGGCCAACAACATTTAAGCACTCATAAAGTTAATGACATGAAGAAAAATACAAACAAAATTACATACACAGAGATAGGAATAGGGAATGGGAGAGGTGATGGAAATACGCCTACGCTTGCCACAGAATGGGGCAAGTCTTTAGGGTGATTGTGAGAGAGAAATGCATTGTATCAGCAGATGCAAATTATGCTATATGCAAATGCAACATCAGCTGTAACTGTCCCATTTAGTCATCATTCTTTTCCATTCACAATTGTTGATTCTGTTTTTGTTATTCCGCCACTATTACATCTCCCTCTGCGTCCCTCCCTTATTAAAAATAAAGTAATTTTCACGCATGTGCTATGCCAAATAGAAAATAAAATGCATTTTCCGCAACATGACGAATGAGTTGATTCTATTTTACAGTTTTACAGGCTGTCAGAAATGGGGGGAAGTTGCAACTCTTCCATTTTTATAAAAATAATGCACATGGAAAAAACGCGCAAGTCACAACAGTTTGGGGAGGGAGGGGAACACATTCGCCTCCGCGACCATGGGGCAATAGCAACCACATGACACAACATCACATTGACGACTTGACACCCTACAGAATGGAAATAATAGACTATATTTATTTGGAATTGTCAAATAAGACAATATCTTCCAATAATATTATTTAAAGAAAACATATTAAAAGCATTTTGATAGAATTAAAAGTAAAAATACTTTTTCAAAAGTATTTAAACAAAAATAAGTCTTGTGACATAAAAATACATTTGCCCAAAAGAAGTGGAAAATTATATTGACTTATGTTTACAATATTTCTACTAAATATTTAAAGGGTAGCAAATGCAGTCACGCCCCCTCACCGACAGCAAGTCAAGTTGTAACACAGACGTGTCGGCTGCTGGTCGAGTCTGGTTGCCGTTGCTGTTCTTGTTCTTGTCCTCGTCATAGTCATCGTCATCGTCATTCGTCCTCGTTCTCGTCCCGCCTGTGACGGCAACTGCAAATGCGACTGTGGCGCACTTTAAGCGAATTTTATTTGTCTGCAGCGTCAACCACTTGACAATCACTCACGTAGCAGTGCAGCGTGGCAAAGGTAGAGGCAAAGCCCCAGCATCCTGCCTCATCCCATTCTATGCTCCAGCTTCCAGCTATTCCCTTGGCGCTTGTCTGGGTCTGAGTCGTACATATATGTTGCTGTGGCTGTTGTTGCTGATATTTGTGTTGTTGCTGTTGGCTGGCTGCTTGGTTGGTTGGTTGGTGTTAACAAGTTCCCATGCAGCCGCTTAAATATTAACACACACACATCCATACTGGTTGTCGACAGCAACGTCATCGTCGGCAACTGTAAATAAATACTCATACAGTACACAGCACGGAGAACACACGGCACGGAAAGACTTGTGTGTCATTGCACTCGACGCACTGACGACATTTGGGGGCGGGGCAGGTGTGACGGGCCTTCATTCACTTCAACCAACTGTAAGTGAAAATATTTGCCTTTGCCGGTGCAAAAAAAAAAAAAAACAGAAAAAAAAACCGCTACAAAATCATTAAAATTGTCGAAATACCAACGAGGCATAATTAACTGCATCTCAATCACACTCAATGTCATGCCAGAGCAAAAGCGTCAATGCAATTAGGGGACCAGAGTCAGAGTTCCACTGCCAATGCTCATTACGTGCCGAAAACTGTAAAAAAAGAAAAACAGCATAAAAAAATCAAGGAGTACACAAGAAAATAAAGCAATGTTGGCCTGAAAGTGGGCGCCAAGGCACGCCGACGTCCGTGTTAATTGCTCCAACTGCCTAGAGCTATGTATGCCCCATGCAAGCAATGTCCTCTTTCGGCCTCCGTCACGTAGCATTATTTGTATGACGATTGTTGTGGCTGCAAATTTTTATGCCCACCTACGAATGCCATATAACTGAATCAGATTCTGAATCTGGTTTTTGGTCCATATTCATATCCATGGCTTTATGGTAACTCTTCAATATTTGTGTTTTCTTTTTTATTTTCGTTGATTGCGTTTCCTCAACACCTCATTAACTTGATTCAGTCGAATCTCACAGTATAAATCTCTTTGCTTGGTTTCATTTTCCACATCATTTGAGACAGCTTATGTATACAAATCTTTGCCTTCTCGAAAATCCACCATGTCATAGTCAAATCAAATGTATAAAAAAACGTGAACAAAATCTCTGGCCACATAAAACAAGAAAACTCAAAAAATAAAAAAAAAAAATAGAGACCCAAAAAAATGCTAAAGATTCTACCTTCAATAACCTTCCTAATGCCAGAGAGCTGAAAGCACATTTAATCATCATTAAAGTTTGGGTCTGGGGTTGAACCAATCCTTCTGAGTTTCACAGTTCTCAGAGTTCTTCGCTTCTCACTCATTCACCTTTTGCCCATTTGCACTTTTCGATGCTTTCACGTTTTTCATCATCATTACCACCAGCAGCAGCAGCAACAACAACAACACCAGCAACATTTCACGCATATCGCAGCAACAGCAACAAACATACAGCCCAACCATTTGCACCGAAAGTAATAAATAATTTCGTTTAGCCCAGAACCAGACCAGAAAAAGAGCCTTGCCCCAAAAAAAAAAAAAAAAGCCCCATACCAACATCATCGCCAACATTCTGTTGCCAGATGTATGTGCTAAAAGTTTGTTTGCTTTTGGTTCAGTTTGGTGTTACTTCCGCAAACATAAAATGGCTATGAATAGGGGCGAAATGCGGGGGTGGAGTGACTGTGGGTATCCATTGAAATATGACAAAATGCTGTTTGAGACATTTTCAGTTATTGATACGAACGTCATCAAGAGAAAGAAAGCAAAATGAATGCAATAGGGTAACGAGTTTGGGTTCGACTTTACGACCAAAGAGGTGGCTAAAGAGTAAGTAAAGAGGGCACAGCTCCTCAAATATTATTAATAAACCCTAAAAAAAAAAAAAAAATAATAATAAGAAAAAGAAAGCAAGTAGTAAAGCCTCGAAAAGGAAAATTGAAAGGAAAGTTTCGCCTGATAAATAGAAAATTCAGTTGCTGCTCACAATCTTTGAGTATGTCAATGGCACACGCACTTTATCACAAATCAAGCCAAGTTTCTTTTCCCCCCACCCTCATGTATTCCATTGTGGGGGGTAGTAGTGGGAGCGGGGAGGGGTTAGATACCCTGAAATCACGCCTACTTGCTAGCTCAGCTACTGCTATTTTGTCCTTGTGATAAATTTGATGGTGGGGAAAAAATTATGAGGGTGTCGCTGCTGGATCCTGATGCTGATGTCCTGTAAACAAGCTCAGGCATAAAGATATAATGCTATAAATATGCCAAAGCGATAAATTTCCTTAGTACAGATGAAAAGAGGAGGGTGAAAAGAGTAGTGGGAAGAAGTAGAAAGTAATAGGCAGGAAAACGCTGCTCAAAAATCGATCAATGTCATATTTATCACATGTATGTGGTTACTGAAACTTTATGGGGACTATATATAACGAAAACTTTATATTTAAATCTTATGTGAAATGCTGTAAAAATTTACATGACTTTTATTTCAAACTAAAGTTGTATTTTAAATGAGTAAAATATAAATTATGACATTTGTTTCGAACAAATATTTTTTTATTCTGATATAGAGAACTGATTAAAATAATTTAAGAAATCATTTAAGATTTAATTTTATTCAGAATTATTAAAATTGTTTTTTGTTTACAACTTTTATTATAAAAAATTGCTAAGTCGGAGTTGAAATATGATTCCAATTTTCCAATTTTGTTAAAGTACATAATGCGATAGATATTCATATCATTCTTCTCCATATATTTTAATTTTGAAGATCTTCTTTTGAATATATTTTTTTCTAGAAGCAGTTGGGATAAGTCAAAAAATAACTTTCTTTCTATCTTTAGCTCTTAAGATAATAATATATATTAAATGAAATGAAAACCAAAATACCAAAATATAGAGTTAAAAAAAGTATTGTTTCTTAGAGTAGAATTCCTAAAACAGAATTGAAATTCGAAACCTAAACTAAAACCAAAAACTAAATACTATAAACAGAGAATCATTTATGTGTAAATTTTAAATGCGGTTGCACCTTATATCAGGCAACCGCAGAGGGAAAAAGAGACAGAGAAAAAGAAAGACAGAGATAGAGAAAAAATCAAGTGAGTGGGAGATGGGAGCAGAAAGCTAGACGCAGTGTGTCTTGGAGTTGAATGAACCCGCGTGGCTGCAATTAAAATAACATGATGTGAGGCCATTCCTCATACTCATTCATAGCGGCTGTCATTTTCTATATGAAATATGCATTTTAATTGATGCAATTCGTTGCTCGTTGTCACAGTTGACAGAGTGACCAAGTTAAAGACATATGTCTGACAAATGTCAGTCAACCTTGCCATAGCTGACTTTCCATTAATTAGGCATAATATTTCATTACTCTAATGAGCTTTGTGAAATCCAACGGCTCCTAATGAAAGCCCAGGGAAACAAATAAAAAA
Source organism: Drosophila emarginata (assembly GCA_037075365.1). NCBI lineage: Eukaryota > Metazoa > Arthropoda > Insecta > Diptera > Drosophilidae > Drosophila > Drosophila emarginata. The sequence goes on along the minus strand of JBAMCD010000221.1, from coordinate 13,218,658 downwards.
AAAGCGAAACCACAGCACGTTCAACTACTAACTACTCCCTACCAAGTGTGTATCTATGTATATGATAACTGTGCATATCCAGTGAAATTATTTCTGCTATGCAAAACATCAAACATCTGATGTAGATGTAGATGTATCTGTATCTGCATCTCGAAACTCATGCGAATTGTGTGTGTGAAAAGTTAACAGGCTTCGTGCTGCTGCTTTGGCTTTTGTTTTCCACTCTGCTTTTTTTTTTGCAGTTGCTTTTCATTAAGCGAGTGCACATTAATTATTTTCCAGATGCAGACTAGCCATAAAAAGCAAACCAGATGTCTCGTAGGTTTTAGTCCTATTTTCGCTATTTGAATACAGTAGAAACTTGCAAAAAATTACTAATCGATAAATAAATGCATTCATTTAAGAAATTGCACAAATATAACTAAAAAATCTGAAAAGGTATTTCAAATGGCAATAATTAGAAATCTGAAGAAAGTGAGAAACTTTCCATAAATTTACTTATAAATTTATGTTAAATAAAGACTATTTTCTTATTTCTAATAGAAATAGTAAATAATTTCTTCATTCAAAAATTTAAAGATGAATTTACTTCTAAAAGAACAATTTAAAGAAAGTATATTAAAGTTTATTTATTCAAATTTAAATTAATAAAAATGTTTCTCTAAGAAAGAGAAATCATTGTTGTAAAAATATATAAAGATGTTGTAGTTAAATAGGTAAAAAAGAATTCTTGAATTCATTGTGAGGAAATTATAAAATCTTAAAAATTCACAAAACAAATTCCACAAATTTTTTTCGTAGATATGAAAATTCCTAAAATATCGTTAGTTGTTTAAAGCTCCACGAATATAATGAATAAAGCAGTTAAATTTTGTAACTTTAAGTCTGGTTCTACTATTCTCCCTTCTCTATTCTTTCTCTATATATACTAAAACTCTAATGACATAATCTGCTTTTAGGTAACAAACAGCACAGAAGCGCCCTTCAACTAATCCGCTTAAGTGACTTTTGTTGCTGTTGTTGTTGTTGCTTTAGAGTTTCAGTTGTTTTTGTAGCTTCTTCTTTTACTTCATCCACGTGCATATTAAAGTTATCACTGGCACAACAACCGCAATTATAAAATTATAATGATAATACCCGACTAGGGAGTGGTTTGAGTTGCTGACAGTTGGGCTGTCATTGCTGTCACAGTTGCTGATCTGCGAGACAGATAAACGCCAAAGCCAAAAGAGTTATTAAAACAAGGCCTAGTTAGAGGTACAGACACAGATGTATGAAGTTGATTCGTTGGGTTGTTGACTCCCCTTTAGATATACATACATACATATTGTACACCTTTCAACAAACCAGTTGCAGTTGGCTAATTGCAGCAACATGTTGATAACAAAGAAGAAGGAGAGAAAAAAAAAAGGAAGCAGTCTTGAGCTATTTATTAATTATGTTTACAATTTAATTGCCACTTTCTAAATTCAATATAATCTTTTTATTTGCAGAAAATGTTAACCACATAAACAACGAATACGTCGACCATACCAAAACGCATACGGAAACTATAGCAAAATGAATTGTCTCTGCCGACCATCGCGGATTATGTCCGTGCGCATTAATTTGCTGGATGAGACCGAGTTTATACACGAGATCAAGGTAAGTGTTTGACTTTAGTGAGAACATTAGCTGACATAAGCTGGAAACAAACTCTTTCCCTTTCATTGAAAAAGTGTTGCATACTTTGCACGTGCTTACCCAGCCGAGCACCCTCATCAATATTTAGTGCGGCAAGGCGTCGGAGGCCTGCTGTGACTTGGCAAACATGCAAAGTGTCATCACTCACACGTCCCCACACACACACACAGACACACACACAGACAGAGAAAGTTGAGCTGATGCTCTTCTCCCTTTGGATGGCTTTAAAACTGCTCACGTTTGCCAAATTAAATGGGTTGTCGTCAGACCTCAGTAGTCAGTCGTCAACAGTGAAACACACAGCTCGTTGTCGCCTTTTGTGTCCTGTCTCATATTGTCGCTTGGGATTTTGTGCTGATTCTGCACACCATTCTCATAGTTGGCATCATTGTGCGGCGGGCAGATCAAATAAATTGTTGAGATTTTTCCTTTTCTTTTCTCTCTATTCTCATCGCTTGGGTGGTCTCTGATTTTAGCTAACCTTTGCAAAAGTTATCAAAGCAGCCAATATAAATAATATGCCCATGAAATTCTGAAATTCTGTTCGCCTATGAATATAAGTTTTAATTGAAAAGCACTATTTTTTTTATTGCTGTTTTGCTTGATAAATTGGAAATTGTTGTCAAAAACAACTATATATCAAATATTTATATATTACTCGCTAGAGTAACCAACTAACGCAAAATCAATATAGATTCAATAAAGTCTTTTTATACTTGTAATTGAATTGTTATTTATTTGAAATTCAGTTCAACGAAAACAACTTATTTATGTAATTATATTTTCTGAGAGTTTGTTCAAGTTTACCAAAAAGTAAATGTTATCTTCAAAAGAAAGAGTATATTAACAAACATCTAAAAATAAAACTAATAAAACTACTAAATGATTTACTTTAAAAATGTTTTGAGTTTCGCAAACTTCCAAATAATATATTTAATATTGATTTGATTTTAAATACAAAGCTTAATATCTTTATTTATTTAAATAGTTAATGTGTTAAGTTAAATGTGACTTTTACCAGCGGGCTACTTGGTAGAAAGATTGTTATACTTTTGAATTGTTTTTCTTTTAAATCATAATTATAATAGCCAAGTTAAGCATTAATTTTACCCATTAAGTAGCGTAAGAAACATTGCCTATAATTTATGGAATATCGTTCGTGTAATCTAAAATTATTGAATTTAGAGCTAGCTGCTTCTTAAATAACCACTCTGTAGAAATATTACCCTCAGGCTTAGAATGTATCCTTAATGTGTATGTATATATTAAGCGCAATATTCAATGCAAATTCATGTCAACTTTCAGTTTGCTTGTGAGGTCTGCGGCATAATTAGCTGTGACTTAAAGGGCCGCTAGTTAATTACTCGACTTGGGGCAGATAAAATATGTCCATACACACACGCACACACAGTTGGTTAGATGTGTATGCACACACAATGTTATCCTACCAGTTTTAGTTCAGTTAAACTTGAATTGCCTTAGGAACTATATTGTATACCAGTTGGCCATTCCTGATTGATCGAGCAGCAAGTGGAACGACAGGCTAGTTAGCCAATTCCAGGAACTGACTAATGACACTTGCTTGCATGTGGCTATTGCATTTTATAGCGTTTCATACCGAACACAAAATTGGAGCATATAAAATGCTAATAATCACAGCTCATCAACAGGAGATTTATAATAATAGCAACAACGACAACGGGGACAACAACAACAATAACAACAGCTGCATTGTAAATCAACTTAAGCTAAAACTCTGAACGATTATTATTGTTAGCCTGCTGGCTTGGATCATAAATTGTCCATTAGACATATGAGATTGTGTGTGTGGGCGTGGCAACAATTTGACAATGGCTAAACTGGGCGGACAAGTCGTTGCCAAACGATGTCGCGTCGCGTCACTTTGCCTATGCCTTGCGGGTCAATATTAATGAGTTGAAACTGGTAAGAGAGCAAGTGAGCTGCAACGACAACGACAGCCACAAAGACAACTTATCGCATGTAATTATTGGCCAAATGGCTCATGGACTTACTCCCCCTCTTGCTTACTCTCCTGGATGCTCAGTCAAATGATTGATAAAAGGCCCCGCCGACAAATTCCACACACACACATATACACACACACACACACACACAAATGCCATGAATGATAATTCAAAGTGCCGCAGTCAAGATATGCAAAACTCAAAAGAAGGAAAAAAAATGCGTGTGGCCGCCAGCCGTAAACGTAATTTTATTTACACGCCGAGCAGCCCATGGCTCATGACTCTTGTCTGTCAACTGACATGGCTAAAGCAATGGCTATAGCGACTGTCGTTGTTGCTGTTGTTGTTGCTTTTGTTCACTGTGTTGATTTTGACGGCTGCCGATGGGCACTAAACGCACGCACTTAAGGCCGTCGCCGACGCCGCTGCCACACGCTTGCAATCTAGCATTAATGGTCAACAAGTGATGGAAAAGGGGGTGGGGGGGAAGGGGGGAGGATGCCATTTTGCGGTTGACTCGTTTTTCATCCATACACTAACCCAAAAGTCTTTATTCATTTCGATTAACTGTGTAAAACATAAGCCATTTTTATCAGGAAGAAAAAAGAAGGCTAATATATATATAAAATATATAGAAAGTCGATTGTACTGGTAAAAGCATAAAATATATTTCACTCTACAATTATGTAGGTTTATATATTGTATATAAAAAAAACTTTATATATTGTATATATATATTCTATATATTGTATTACTTTATAAAACTTTCTAGTACAACATTATAATAATAATTATTAAATAATAATTACATATTATTCCTTTATAAAATCACTTAAGTTTTAGCTAAAATAATAAGAAAAAACTTGTAAATAATAATATTGAAATAATTAATCAATTTAGATTACCGATTTGCAAAAGAGTATAAAATCTTTGGTGCAAATGTTTCTAAACTTCAACCCTTCAGACTCATTTTACATTGAACTGGCAATATATCCGCAAACAAGGTTCAATGCTACATACAAACATTTATATATATACATATATATATACTTATATATTCACATCAATGTATGTATATATCTGGGGTTTTATAAAATGTCCCTGGAAAACGTGTCGTAATCGATATTTTATAGCCATGACGAGAGCAAGGCAAAACATTGCGTATGAGTGATATTCTTAGAACTGGATTTATATAAATTTGAACAATCCTAACAATATCTTCAAGCTTTGTTCATATACTAAAAAATCCACTTACATTGAAATAATTCTGAAAACAATTTGTTGAAAAATGGACTTAAGTCAAAGTCAGACAAAGCCTTCATTGGAGGCGCCGCACTAAAGCCGCTGCAAAACCTGGCAAAACTGTGACAAATGATTTTGACGACTTCATGCCTAAGCGCGCATACATATGTATTCAAAAATATACCTATATATATATATGTACAAATATATATACTTGTAGATATTTCCAGACAATCATGTACATATATAAAGTTGATCTGTGTGCGCGCATTTTTGTCATTTATCATGCTTACAATGCTAATGACATCTGGTCAGGGCGCAGAGTAAAAACAAAAAAAGGAAAGATTTATAAATCCTCGACTTAGGGATACCCTTTAATAACAAACACTTTTTGTCAAATATCAAAATATATTAAATATATGAAAAAGGTGAGAGTCGTGAAAGCCAAAACAAAATAATCTTTATATATATATTTATACCTTAGGCAATATACCCTTTCACTTTACGATTGCAGGGTATTAGCACTTCAAGTGCTCCAAGCTGCTCTCATTGGCGGCACAGTTGGCACTTAAAGCAGCCCCCAAAAAGTATTTTACGCTTGTTGGTGTTGCAGCATAAGGTTATATAATTATATCTTAACGGTTAAAATACTCAAGTCTTGAGTTCGTCTGTCTGTGTGTGTGTGTGTGTGTGTGTGTGTGCCAGTATGTGTGGGCTTGTGTTTGCTTAATTCTTTGAATACAGGGTGTCTGGGACAACTCTCGTCCAACTGCACATGGCCATTTGAGAATTTATGTAAATCATTCCAACACACTTCAAACTGGCCACAATGACAAGCCAAAATGGAAATGGTTAGTTCAAGTGTTTCACGAGCAAACACTTTAGCGCAAAAACAAAATTACAACCACATATATATATATGTATATACTTAACAACAATTGTATGTATGTATGTATATATATGTACATTTATATAAGTATGTTTCAATATAAATTTTTGGTCGTGCCTTCGAGCGACATTTAATTAGACTCTAGGCCCGAGTCCCCAAAACGTTCACACGCCAAGTTGCCACAGCTCGCCTATCTTGGGGCCAAAAGTAAAAATAAAAAGCAAAAAAAAAAAATAGAAAAAAAAGAACAAAAACCAAATAAAACCTGCACTTTATGGCCAACATAATTAAGTTAAAAGCTTTTTTACAGCTTAAACCTCCAACTCCTCCAACCACCATCATCATGAGCTACCCCACCAACCAAAACTGGACAGAGAGCGCGTTCAAATTGATAATGAAAATAAGAAAAATCCATGAAGCGTGTTTAATGGCTAAATAAATGCCGGCGTCTAGATTTCCGTCCGAACAGTGTTTAGCCACCCACACCTGTGTCTCAACAGGGTGTAGTTCTCTATATCTCTATAATATGGAGAAGGTAAATGTAAATGAAACTCGGCAGTTTGCCAATTCACTCTATTGATTATTCCCGTCAAATCAAAATGAAAAGGTCCAAAAACAAATAGTAATGGTAAGAGAAAAAACTGTATCGAAGTACTTATACTCTATGAGGAAACTGAACAGAGACGTATAATATAATCATTAGCTTTTACATAATACTAGCTTAAAACGATTTATTATACTTACACCTTTGTAACACTTTCGACTCCTTTATTTTAATATATTACTGTGTGATTGAATTGGATTTTGTAGTTCCCAAAAGTATTCTTAAGAACATTATTAGGATATTATAAACGAGAAAATTTAAACGTCAATTGAAAATGAAACAGCTTTCATCGTGAAGAATAAGATAATATACTCCTTTCTTAATGGTATACCCTGTTCCAAGTAATTAATAAGCAAAAAGGTTAAACCCAAAAGTTGAATGCTTTACCTTTTGCAAAGCTCAGCGAAGCATTTTGGTTAGATGGTTTTTCTCCCCCCCCTTTGGGCAGGGGGTAATTACTTTATCTGTTGCTGAAGTTGCGCTTCGCTTCCTAATAGGATTAGCAAACCCAAAGAAAATCAAAAAAAAAAAAAGAGGAAAAAAAATAAAATACAAAACGCTGTTGGTAAAAATTTGAGCTAAAAGTTATTTTTTTGTTAAACCGTTCGTTGCCTTTTGCAGCTGTCAGAACCATAACTCAGTGTCATGTCAAGATTTTCTGGCTATATATTTTGAATATCTGCGTGGCCACAAAATCTCCCCCAGAGACAAGACAAAAACCAATTGTTCAATGGCCAAATAGATAGATAGAGCGTTGAAGGGAGACAGACCGAGAAACGAAATAGATTTGCAAACAATTTGCAACAATTCAATCAAAAAACTTTAAACGCAAATACAGACAGACATTTAGCTATCTCGTTGGGGTGGACACAGGGGCATACAAGGGGTTTTGGGACTCTTGACGGCCATCAGATAACTCACTCACTTGGTGGTCTGTGTGCCTGAATCTGTATCTGTATCTGGATCTGAACTGGACCAGGCCTCAGTCTCAACCTCACTCACTTTTCGACTTTTTGCTCCCTATGTCTCTGTCGTCGTTTGGTCCGTTGATCTGTCGGTTTGTTCTCGGTCTCTGTGCGCTGTTTGTTTACCGAAGCGTTTGAATGGGGCACAAGCCAACAAACAAAGCCCACAAGAAATTCAAGGTGAGCCCCACAGTTTGTGAAAAGAGGCTGCTGGGGGAGAAGAGTGGGGAGTGTTTTTTTTTTCTCTTTATATTCTTTGCTTTTGGTTTATGTACGAGCCAGGATAAAGGTGAAATATTTGCCAGTCAAACAATGATCTTAACCAGTTGCCCATCGCTGTCTTAAAACTGAAAATGCAAGTGAAGGCATAGCGGAAGTCATATCTCTTTCCCACCCATCCGCTCGGTTGGAAAATCTCAAGACAAATTCAACTGTTACATGTGTAATATATCACAGCTATATGCATACTGACGATACAGAAGTTGGCATATTGCCTGATCAAAGTAGAAATTAGCAAGCCAAAAGAGAACTTCTTCTTTTAAACCGGCAACAATAATGGCCTAAAAAAAGAAAAGGAATATGCGACAAATGTCAGCGGGCCGAACAACTGACATCAACTGACATAAAAAGAAATATTCAACATGACAAAAAAAAAAAACAAAACAAAACACAAAAAGTTCCGCTATGATACGATGACGGGAGAATGTTTTCTATGTAGGTAGGTACAAAACAACAACAACAGCAGCAACAACTCATATTGCAAACGTCCAAGTTGAACCTGAGCCTTAGCCTTTGCATCAGCATCAGCTTTAGCATCAGCATCCATCTGAGCCACAGCATGAGCCATCGCTGTCCTCGTTCAGCTTTGCGAGAGGCTTTGTGCCCGTTTGGCTGGGCAATGCGAAATAAAATTCTCGTAAACAGACAGCACCGCTTCCAACTTGAAAGCACGTTCTAAACGAGAAAGGCATAAACTACAATTGGAAAAGCTGACAGGTTGATGCCTTACCTAAACGAATAGTTTTTGGCATTATGGTTTAACAGCACATAGAGCACATATGTTTGTTTTTTAAACTATCTACGCCTTTAAAATCAAGTGTTTTAAATATTAAAGAAATATTCATCCTACTTCAAGTTGTTTATATCGCATATTTTTAGACTTTTCTTATATACAACTAAATCATTTATATTTGAGTTGCACAACAGTTTTTGTTACCTTATGCAAACTTTAAAATCAGTTAAATGTTTTTAAATATTTCGCAAAAACAAAAAATTATAATAATTTAATATATCACTCATAGTAATTATTTATTTAGATATATTTTAAAAAGACAACAGAAATGTTTTTTAGATTTACATAGATCCTTTTCCAGTTAATTATATTGAGCTAAATTAATTGCCTTTATATTTATAACATTTCAATCAGCGAAATTATAAAACAATAAATTACCAATTTTCATTAATATCTATTGAAAACTTAATTCTATAGAAAAGAATATTGTAAAATTTTCCTACTTAACGATTAGATTAAATAATTGAAAAGTATCAAAAAATACTTTTCTGGTTCTGTTTTATTTCTATTGCTTAATTATTCATTATATTTTATCCTTTCATTTGTATGCCTCTCATTTATTATTTTCTAAGACATTTCTAATTTTTCAATTACTTTATTTTCGGTTACAAAACGTTTGGCTAGAGTTAAAGACTCTGTAAGGGTATACAGTAACGGCAAAGGCAAGAACAACTGTCAGGCAGCGGGCTAAAACTGCAGGAATTACGCAAATCTCGTTTGTTGAATGTGTTTTTTCTTTCATTTTTTTTTTATGTTAGGTGAAGATGCGCTTCAATATAGGTCGAGGGATGAGGCGAGGTGAGGTAGAGGATTCCAAGAGGGATATGGACATAAATCTGCTTTAGCATTTTGGCTTTAGGTTGTTTTGTGCATAACGTCGACACGATGTAGACTGCCTGCCATTGCTTTCTTTCACTTTGTCGCCGTTTTGTCTGTGACATTGCAAACGGCTAAGTATTTTCCCTCTCCCTCTCTCTCTCTCACTGTCTCTCTTATTCTTTTTTTCTGTTTTTAGCTTTGTTTGTTTTCGAGCTGCTGCTGTTGCTTTTGCTTTTGGTGTGTACCCTCTGAAGCTTAAAACTCATAATGCCGTTAAAAAACAAAACGTTGCTGTGTGTGTGTGTGTGTTGGTGTGTATCTATGTGTGTATCTGTGTGCCGTTGTCAAAGGTCAGCGCACGTTTAAGCCAAGCATTGCAATTATACGCACAATGCAATTGGTAAGAAGACGAGAGGAGAATGTACATATACAACATAGATAAAGGAAAGTCCTTAACAGAATTTTATTTTGTTTTTAACTCGCTGTCGTTGCAAGGACCAACAAATAAGCTGACAGATAAAATCGGCAAGCGATTCCAAAGAGATGCTTGTTGCTGCCACTTAACAGACTTTACATTCATTTTGAAAGCATAAACTATGTGTTAATTATATTAAAGCCAGAATTTTAGCAGATTTCTGCACTCACAAGTCCCCTCAGACTAGCCAAAAAAGAAAAACAAGAAGTAGGTTAGTCACGCAGACCAAGCTGGTAAGGCGGCGTTGATTAAGTTTCCCAAAAGACGCTGCTGGGATTTTCCAAACTAAAAGTGTCGCCCTTTACTTTATGCCACATGAAGCTAAGGAGACACGTACATGTGTGCTATATTTTCCGGTTTACCACTTGGCGTTCCACTAATTAAGTTGCATGGAAAAAGTTCTTTTGCCGACAGCTGACAAGGAGCAAAGGGAGAGAAAGAGAGAGCTAGTGAGCAAAGTCACAGGGAGAGAGAAAGGGCCAAAAAAGTGTAAGCTCATTAAGTGTACTTGGCCAAGATTTTCTGTCCCAACCATCTCTGCCACTACTACATTCTCTAACATTCTAGGCAACATCAAAGTAGGCATAATTTGATTAAGACATTTAAGCCAAAGACCTAATCATCATTAGCATCAACATAATCATCGCCCAGTCTCATCTCTAGCATCTCTTCTATAATTTTTTTTCTTTTTTTTTGCTGCCGTCAGCTTCGTCAGCGTATCCTTTGATGCCCCACCGACCAGACATCATCCATCTATACGTCATTGCCTCTCGAGTCTCTCAAGCAGACGAATCTAATTTATTGAACTCTGCCAGTAATAGAGTGAGTGAGTTGTAGGTGGGTCTATACAACCGCCTGAAGATGGGTAAGGGGGCGGGCAGAGTTTGTCCGAACTGAGAGTAACCTTTTGAGACTAAAACACTTTTGTTTGCCCAAACTTTTTTCCGGGTTTCGGTTGAAGTCTTGTGATTAATTGCAAACCATTGCGGCCTTTACATGTTACGTTGATTTTTTGGCCATAACTTTGTTGAAAACGTTTTAGACATGCATGAGGCGTAGTTCATTAGGATTGATGCCATTTTGTTGAGTCTATTTTAGATGAGGATGCCCTTGTTGCTTCAGGGGATGGTTTCCATATAACCAACTTTGAGTTCCTTAAAGCTGAAACAAAATTTATATTTGCAACTTAAGTTTTTGTATTTAGACAAGGTGTTCATATAAATAATTATTTAATGAAATTTGAAATATATTTAGAAGTATTTAGTATTTATCAATATATATTTTGTGTTTTCTTACCTGCATAGTAAGTCAATTAAACAATCAATTAAACAATATCGACAAAGAGCCATAAAAATTGATAATTCTTTAATGAATCCAACAAATTTTTTCTTATAATATAATGAAAAAACGTTTTCCGATATAATATCAGATAGATAAAATTAAGTCACAAACTAAATTTGCCTTAAATATATTTTTATTAATAAAATTCTTAAAGTAATCGAAAGCCAATTATTTACCATTTAAATCTATCATTAAATGGTTTTCTATTGAACAAATTTGATGAGTTGCCTTTTGTCATTGGTTGTTTTTACTTTCTTTTATATAAATAATTGACAAGTATTTCAATATTGCAATATCGTATTTCATCCATTTGCAGAGTCTTTTGTGCAAAATGGTATTATCTTATATTTCTTTAACTCACTCATCAAGAATTCCATTTAAAAGGAAGTACATTATGAGCTTGAAATTTTGTCTCTCTTATAAAAGGACGAGAATATGGCAAGTCCTTGTGTTTCAGTCTCAACTTGGACAAAGTAAATGGCAACCAACAATATGATGAACGCTCATGGGTCTTATGCATTTTTAAAATGCACTTTTCTACTTCTGTTTTATGGTGAAAGCATTGACAACAATGACAGAGTACAAAAGTAGAACCAGGACCAAGATGAAAGTACAACCGAGATCAACAACAATAAGGACACAAGTATACTATAGAGTTGAAAATTTTACAAGCCATTGTCTTAATGTCCTTGTCCACATACTGGCAAGTATTTGTAATGCAATTTTGACTAGAACTATGTATAGAGCCTTTGCAGCACGTTCACTTAAGCTTTTGCTATCACTGTGTGAATGCTGTCACTGTCACAGTCGATGTCACTGTCATTGTCGCTGTCACTGTTAGAATTCCACATGCCTGAATGTCCTCTAATGCAGTAAGAATAAATGCAATTAGTTTACCACACGCTCAGGACATTGTATTTGTATGCGTGTATTACTCTCATGTGAGTTGTTTGGTTTGGCATCTTATCAACTCCTGCTCCGGCTTCCTGGCATCCTGTTGATGTGCCTTTTGCTGATGCTGTCATATATAGATTATCGCCTGGCAAAAGTCTATTTTCCTATGAATGAAATCCCCAGTGGCAACTTAAACAGCCCCTTCGAACTGATTCCATTTTTCCTTTTTATATTTGGTCAGCAAAAGTTTAACATAAATTCAAAAGAGACTAACTCCCAATCCTACAGTCCAGAATCGAGTTCCGAGTTCTGTTCTATTCTGTTCTGTTACGGCTTGTTCACACTTGCCAGCCATTAAGTTTATTACGCAACAACAATAAAACATGGCAATACAAAAACAAAAAAAGGATGTGAGCATTGGCCAGCCACCAAGGGATGTTTGGGCCATAAATAAAACATGGCAGAATATATACACACACACACACACATACACACATGCTTTCACAAAAGACAAAAAACGAAAAGAACTCCAAAAAGCCAAAGTCAGTAGTGTCTGGTCAGCGCCAAAAATCAAACATGTTGAAGAGCCAGATGTGGCTCTATATAAGGACAATGAAAGTGGCATCAGAGAAAAAAGGATATTTGTGTATCTATGTGTGTATGTGTCTGATTGTTTGTGTGTGTGTGTGTGTAGGTGTTGCCAGGCAGTGGGCAGAGGCGTGGCAGAAGCAATGCCTCGGTGTTTGTGGTTAACAATGGTATGCCCCTGGCTATAGTTTGGGTGTTTTTTCTCTTTTTTTTTTTTGCGGTTGCTGCTGCTGCAGCTGTGGCAACCTTTTGAGTTTAAAAAGGCAACATAAGGGGTAGAAGGAGCTCAGAGTGCAAAGAGAGTCCTCTAAAAACCCCTCGAGAATAAACTCAATTTATTATTGGCACTAGGAACAAAAAAAAAATTGCCATTTTAAAGCTTTAAAGGCTAACAGAAAATTAAATTAAAGCAAAAGAAGAAATTGTTGATTGCCATTCGATTTGCCATAAATTGTTTGTCTCTACTCTATACGAGGGCGTGGCATTTGACAGCTATTTTCCCATTTCCCATTTCGCATTTCCACTTTTCCTTTTTCAATTCTTTCCATTTTGTTTCTTTATTTTATCAGCAATGGCGCAAAAGCACAGAAAGGAGCAATTTTCCAATTGAATAATTGTCGCTAGGAAGTTTTCACTTTTGTCGGGCAGAAGTCTGGACCATAGCTGTGGCCATTCAATGGCTCAACAGTTTGCCAATGGTTGGCTTCACTCCCAGTCAACCTTACCTTACCTTCTAGCCTCGCCATTACCATCACCATCACCAACACAGTCACCATAGTAAACTATGTCTATTTGCCCACCTCTTTTCTTTCGTTTTTGCTCTGTTTTAACAGCAATTTTCTTGTCTATTTTCAGGATGATTTGCCCGGCCAGGCACTGTTGGATGTCGTCTTTGCCAGGCTCAATTTAATCGAGACTTCATACTTTGGCATACGCTATATAGACGAGGAGAATCAAACGGTAAGTGCGGAAAAATGACGTTGATGTTGAAGGAAAACCGGTAGAAGCAGAAGAGCATACACAGAATTGACAGTCCTTTTGACTGGCTGAGACTATTCCTGCTCCGCTTCCGCTGTGCAAACATATTGGTTTTTGAAATTCATTTTCGTTTTCATTGAAATTCATTGAGGCGCACCGACCGATGAAAAATGAAAAACAAAAAGCCAGTTTCCATGCTCCATCATTGACTTTGACGTTGAACCTGAAGCCGATGCTGATGCAGACGTTGAGGCAACTCTTTGAGTTTGTCCTTTGTCGCCCTCAAGGCAAATTATATAATTTCGCTTTCATTGGTCCACCGCCGACTACGTCTGGAGTTTGTTTACCCCTCGTCTTGGATTGTGTGGCCTTTATTGAAATTCACACATGCTTTTTGTTTCCTCTTTTCAAAAAGCGTTTTTAATTTAAAGCTAAACTGATGGAATTTATATTTTTTTTAAATTGTCAAGAAAAAACAATAAAATATTTTAATACTGTCACTTTAAAATTCTACAAAGATAGATAAGGTCTATATAAATGTAGATCCTCATTTAGATCGCGAATATATATACTTTCAATGATGGGTGTTTATTCCTTCCAAAATTATTGAAAAATAATTGAAGAGTGCTTTTTAAGGATAATAATGATATTCGAAAAACCAATTCATACTCAAAGATTGAAAAGGAAGTTAAAGATCAAAAGTTAAGAAAACTTACGGCTATTTGAAAAAGTATATTTTATAAATTTATTCTCTTAAATCTACTCAGAAGTCAGAAAAACAGACAATAGACATTTAATTAATATTAAAAATCATTTTTTTAGTATTATTTTAACATTTCAGCAAACTCCCAAATAAAATTGTAAATATGAGTGAATTAGTTTTTAAAGTTAAAATTCAAGCTTTTACACCAAACTAAAATCACATAAACATAATTGATAAAATATTAACACTGTTTTTTCAAAACTTACCCAATTAGATATATTTTAGTTGAGAAATTCAGGCTTTTACCCAGCATTAAATACATTTGTTAGAAATACCATTTAGAAATTTTTATGGAGTTTTAAAAATAGAAAAATAAATGAAAAAATTGGCTTCTTGATGCCGGAATTAATCATCAATGAAATAGTTTCATTTTTATTTTCTCCACTTTTACTATAAATTAATAAATTAGCTATGGCTTTCGTTAAATATTAATGACTTTATTTTTATATACTCACTTTTAGCACTGGCTGGATCCGGCTTCCCGCATTTCTCGACAACTGAAACCCAAATCGGATCCATATGATTTATATTTCGGTGTTAAATTTTATGCTGCCGATCCATGTAAACTGCTAGAGGAAATAACTAGGTAAAATCTAATGAAATCATTTAATTCTTCAACTTTAATGGTCGTTACATTTAATATCAGAAATTTAATTTGTTAATTGCCGAGACATACACACACACACACACACACACTCACACGCACTTAAATATAATTCAATAAACAGCAAAATGATGCGTTTCAACGAGGGCTATGAACTCAAACTGAAAATGTGAACCCAAGCGCCCAACTAATGGATAATGCATCATTCATTTAATGCATTTATGCGTACTGCACATCAAGCAAAATAAATTAAAATAACGCAATCGTCATGGGGATTTCCTGGTGCGGGAAATTGCAAAATGGCAAAGGGATGGCCAGGGTAAAAAGGGTTTACCATTCTTTCTGACAAAATGTGGCACAAATGTCGCAAAACATTTATGCTGGTGCTAGGGACAGCCTCTATGGTACTTTTACATGTCTGGGGGCGATTGCTGCATTTATCAAGCATTTGGTATGTGCAAATATTTGAGTACTATACATTGACGATGACGACGACGACGACACGTTTGGCGTTTCACCATTCCACTCCCCTTAACACTCTATCCGCTTCACCACACATAATCACCATCATGGCGAATGCCAATCACTGGCCAAACATCATCAAAATCCGTATACGAGGGCTTGCCAACTGCTGCGCTAATATTGGCGCATATAAATGCATTGAAATGCACTCGAATCGTATCGACTGTATTATGAGAGAGAGGGGAGATTGGAAGGGGGGGGGAGACAAATGCATGCATTATGGGAATGCAAGTGCACTAGGGCTAAAGAATTTTTGTTATTTTAGCTATACAAAGTCTGCGGCTCACAATAAACGGCAATTGACTCTAGAAACAGAACAAAGTTGAAAATTGTTATAAAGCCGAATGATGATAGGATAGAATTTGATTTGGACTAGACCAAAAAAGGATTAAAACAAACAAGCCACTTCAACTTGAGCTATCGCATGATTTGTGCAAATAATTGTGAAATATGATGCAAGGGGTCGGTCCTATAACATTTCAAGTTAGATACGATAATTTTGTTTTTGTTTTTGTTATTTCAATTTGTTTGAATGATTTTCATGTTACACCCAAAGTCAACAATTTGTTTAGACTTACGTGGGTGAGCGTATGTGTGTGCTTGTGTGTGTTTAGGACAAACATCAAAGCCGGATCAACTAATTTTATGCCGAGATTTGTTTGCCAACTTGTTAACTACTTGGCCAACTGTCATTGTTGTTGTTGTTATTGTTGGTTGCTAATAATATTTGTCATTTTGTTACAGATATCAACTTTTCCTGCAAGTCAAACAGGATGTGCTGCAGGGACGTTTGCCAGTTGCCTTTGAATTAGCCGCAGAACTGGGAGCTTTTGTAGTGCAATGTAAGTAATGAAAATTATACAAAAAAATAATACTATATTTAAATAGAATATAATAAGAAAACATACTGAATTGAATTTTTAACATTTAGTCATTTCCCATTTAACAAATCTCTTTGATTATTAATCACATTTTTAGCCGAATTGGGGGACTACGATCAGAGACGTCATTCCAAGGGTTATGTATCGGAATTTCGTCTTTTGCCCAATCAGAGCAGCGAATTGGAGTCACGCGTCTCTGAGCTTCATCAACAGCTTAAGGGCATGTCGCCATCTAGCGCCGAGTTGAACTATTTGGACAAAGTCAAATGGCATGACATGTATGGCGTTGATTTGCATCCCGTTCTGGTAAGTAAATATGTTGCTAACCCCATAAGAAGGGACGAAAAATGTATAACATATGAGGCAAACTTGTAAGCCACAGCTAGGGTTGAGACCCCCTTCCCGCCCATAATACACAAACATACATACAACATACCACATAAAAAGGGGGTCAAAGGGAAATATAAACTTTAATTTCATTTTGGGGGCAAATATTATAAATCATTTGCCCACACTTGCTGGACTTCAAGAGGGGTAGGGAAATTCCATGATTACCCATACACACATATGTACCATAAATGTGTGTGTGTGTGTCTTTCAGTTGAGACAAAATCGCCCTACGTTTTCCCTTCTTTTCTTGCTTCTTTAACCACTGACTCTGACCATTTTTTGGGCTGTGCAAGTTGGCACTTCATTTGCATTTTTTATTGCCCTTTACTTTGATATCAAACCTCAATAAATCACCAGCTGTGTTTGTATACATATCTATGTTGGTATGTACATATATATGTTTGATGGGAGTAAGAAGGGGGTGATATGAACCCTTGTACTCAACATGGTTGTGGTATGCGTTTCTCCCTCTCCTTGCTTCATCTACTGCCCCCTTTGTTTGTTTATAGACACAAATCATTAGCTAAAGCGGCGCCAGGTCGCAACTTTCCCATTCCCTCTCTCTATCGTCTGTTCTCCTTGTTTTTCTTTTTTTTTTTAATTTAATTAACAGCTAAAATTACATTTCTTTTTCCTTTCCAAAAAGAAAGAGAGAGAGAGTGGGTTAGAAGGGAACCAATGGGGATTCATAAAACGCCGCCTGCTGCTGCTAATGGGACAAAACTTTCTTCTTGTTAACACATTTTTGGCAATAGCCAAAAAACGAAAGAAACGAAAAGAAAAGAGCAGAAACTTTTCGTCTGCCTTTTGTTTCCGTAAAGTTTCACATCAGATTTCGCTATTTTCTTACTTGCTTTTTTAACATTCTTGGACTTTTTGCAGGGCGAGGACAGTGTGGAATACTTTTTGGGCCTGACGCCAAGTGGAATTGTTGTGTTGCGCAACAAGACGACGGTGGCTCATTACTATTGGCCGCGCATTGCCAAAGTTTATTATAAAGGACGCTATTTTATGCTCAGGATAAGCGATAAAAATGTAAATTTTTCTTTTTTTACGCGCCAGGCGACAATGGAGCACAAGAACGACCATCACGACGACAACGGCAACGAAGACGACGATGATGATGCTGCTAACTCTGCTGACAAAGATCCCCCATTCTAACCATAAATATTTGGCTGACAAGTGCTTTCGTACAATTTGCAGTTCGTTCTTTTTATACATTTGTATGACTCTGTTGCTTGAGACGCTTCAAAGAAGAAGATAGCCATAAGAAAGTTTTCAATAAGACTAAAAAGAAAGTATTGCACATTTTTGATGAGTATGATAAATATGCTGATCCATTTGACTACCTCAAATTATATTTCACATAGAATATTTTAACGCTGGATTAGTTTAGCAAGTATAATAAATATTAGAGAAATTATATAAAATCCAAACTTAACTCTTTAAATGAGTTTTTATCGCTCTCTATGCAAACCTAATTTTTTACATCTCTAAAAGAGTCAAAAAAAGATGGAATAAACATTTTACAAAGTGCAGAACTTATCTAATAATAAAATCATTATAATAGCTAATTCTTAGTTCGAATTTTATTTCAAAATCAAAAAACAAAAATCATTAATTTTGAATGCCAATTTCAGATTTGTAAAACAACAATTTAATTTCGTATTTGATAGCCTATTCCCAATTTTTATATAGTGTATATCAAGTTAGTGCTTGGTAAGAGGAAACTTGCTTCAGTTTTATTTTCCCAGTTTGCAAAGTCGCCAATATATGTATGTATGTATTTTTGTTCTCCCCCCCTCCATCATCTCTTTGAGTGAGAACTTTTCCCTGTCAACGGCATCAAGTGGCGCCAGGAGCAGAGCATCTAGAGCATCGTTAGACAACAAGTAGCTGGCTAACAGATAGTCGCTGCCAGTAACAGCAACTTGAACACTTTTTTGGTGTTAACGCTTTGATAATCAAAAAAGTTTTGCAGCCAGTTGACACACCCACACAAAAGAAGAAACTTTAACATTTTTCAGCCAAAAGAATTCACACTTTACATTTTACGAAAAAAAAAAAAAGGAAAGAAAAGAAAATGGGTGTTCTTGTATTTTTTTTGATGGAAGAATTCATTCACTCAATTTGCCTTCACTTGGCAACGGCTGTGACATGGGTCGGCAGAAGACTTCCGCGCTCAGCTTACTAGCAACGGCAACAGCAGCATCATCATCGTCATCATCATCATCATCGTTGTGTTCCCATCGATGTCGTGACTTGACTTTTGTGCTTATCACACTTTTTCTTACTTATGTTATTTTTTTTCGTTGTGATTCGTTTCTGTTCTTTTTCACAGAATGAGCTAAGCACTTATGGCTTTGAAACTCCACGCAAATCGGCGTGCAAACATTTGTGGAGATGCTGCGTCGAGCATCATGCGTTCTTCAGACAAGTGCGCGTTGCCCCGTTGCCCAATTCGCAATCGCATGCCACCGATTTATTTCAACTGGGCTCGCGCTTCAGGCACAGGTGAGTCTCCCAATAGGGTAAAACCGTCTCTTACCACCGAACCCTGCGGCACAATACCACTAACCAAAGCCATGCCAAGGTGAAGTGAAATATGCCGGAAGTGTTGGCCACATGCACAGCACGTACATATAAGTGGGTGCAGGGCGATGCACATGCCAAGTACTCAAGTGGATAGACGTCCGCCTCGAGCTTGGTATCAAATGAAGCCATAAGCTAACCTAGCTTCAGGGACCCTGACCAATTCATTAGCCAACTAGGTAGCCAAGCTAGCCAAGTTACCAATTTGCGAGTAAAACCCAAAAGTGCAGCCAATTAAAACGTTACAAATTTTGAATGGACAGCCCAGACACTTGAAATCCTTTTGCCATCCACCTCATGTGATTAGCTCATTAAGAGTGATTTCAGTAAGACACTTTAGTGAATGAATGCACTGTGGGATTTTTCTTTCCAAAAAAAAAAAAACATTTATACTTTAACTGATTAACTGATTCTTAAACAAAATCAACAGACTCCTTCATTCCAAAGAAGCAAACATGAAGACATTTCAAGCCATAACTCACAGATACACTTGGAAAAAATGGCTGTTAGTTTGAAACTTAAGTTTCTGATATTTTAAATATATAATATTGCTAAAAGATCAAATCCTATTTCAATGATAAGATTCAATACCTCCTTTTTGTCTGACTTGTTTCTAAATCTAAGCAAACTTCTTAGATTTTAACAATCTATTCTATTTTATTTCTATATCTATTTACAAGAAACAAGATCCTAGCAAATGCAAATGATTTCCATATTGATTTCCCATATGATCGATTCATATGATTTGCTGTATTCCTTTTTTTGTGAGTGTAGATCAAGTTGAAGGTACATACCATAAGCCCAGCTAATTGGAAGTCCAATAAAAATGTCGGATCTACTGGCAGTCTGCCAAAAAGCAAGTCGAGTGCAAATCCCACTAATGACTTTCCATGAGCTGAGGCGGACTTAGGCTCACCTCCACACTAAAATGCAAAGCAATTGTGCATGACGAATGTGGCATGGGAATGGCAATAGCCATAGGTTTACTCCTTCTGATCCCATTTCCAACTGAACTGAACTGAACTGAACTGAACCGGACCTAGCCTTAGACCATGTTTATGACAGCCATTTGCGGTAACTGCGGCTGACCATTTCGTTTAGTATAGGAACTTTCTTGCACTGCCACCGAACTGAATCCAAAAACCTCGAAAACCTCTCTGAGAAGTTCGTGTGGCCAGTGGAACTATTAGCTTGTGGTGGAGCTAGAAAAAAAAAAGTTGTATATTTCTTTCTTTTTCTTCTTTTTTTTCCTATTTTTTTTTTTTTATTTTTTTTGGGCGTCGGCACATTTTATGGCTGCTCAAGGGTCTCGGCGTTTTTAATTTGTGAAACAAATGAAAGTTTTTTTTACAACCTTTTTATGGTTCACTGTTCATTATTAGCAGTCGTCATCCACCACCGTCTTCTATATTACGTAGTTGTTAGTTTCTTCTTTCCATTTTTTTTCTGTTTATTTTTTGTAATATTTTTGGACATCCTTATGCCTACTTTTATGTTGCCCAAAACTCGCATGTTGCCTGCCCCCAACCAACGAACCACACCGAACCAAAAGTCGTACGGATAAGCAAACGGAGAAGGATGCACTTGCCGCTGGAAGAGCACCGCCTGCCTTTACTCGTGTGCCCTCAAAGCGGCAGCCCAGACGCGTGATTGATGACTTTTTCAACACCAATAGAGGAGGCATCGGTGGAGGCGGTACCAACAGCATCCTCAACAGGCCGCTGCCACAACCACAATCCCAGCCCCAGCACCAGCATCAACACCAGCCCCAGATCCAGCCACAGCCTCAATCCCAACAGTTGCCTGGTCTGGCCCACATCTCAAACTCGAATGCCAAGTGAGTGCTCCAATGTCCATCATTTGTTTTCATTTCATGCACAAAAGTTTTGACTTTCCAAGCCCATTGCCATGTATGAAACTCCAATTTTTTTTCTTATATGTACATATATATATATATATATATACATATTTCTTTTTTTATACCATTTATACGGTTGCTGACGCTCCTTTGACGTAGTTGTCCTTTTTTGGACATTTTCCCTTTCCCATAGTTTGTTCTGGTTTTTTGTTTTTGTAGTAATAATTTTTAGAGCTGCTACTGCAGCCTCACAGGGAAGGGAAGAGGAGAACTCTTATGTGGAGTATTTTCCTTTGATCTGTTTTTAATTTTCAACATATTTTTTCGAGGGCAACTTCGTCTGCATCCACAATTGCAATTTTATTTATTTTTTTTTTTTTTGCTTTTCTTTTTTGTTTCCTATTGGGAGAGGGACTCAGTTTATTGTATCGCTTACGTCAATGCGATGTGTGTGGAAAACGAATAGAGAGAAAACCAAAAACAATGCAGGAAAACACTTCATCAACCCGTGTTGGGTTTGACAGGCCGACTCCTTCGCATTGTCCTTGTTCAAGTGCCCCATGGCATGTGCTTTGTGTGCTTAGCCTTTTCCTTTTTATTTTTGTTTCGATTTCGTGTTCAAAATCCATTTAGTTGCCATTTTGAAGGCAGTTACATTGTCTAGACGCAACATTTATTAAATGTTTTATGGTTTTGAACATCAAATTATATAGACAAATAAAAAATCTAGCCATTAGACAGTTTTTTTTTCTCTATTTTTTTCCCCTATTGTTGGCAACGCAACGGAAATGTTGTCGAAATGTTTCGGAAGGAAAAATTGAGTCATGCTAAAAGATTTATTATCAAAAGAGATAAGTTTATGAAAATGTTGCTCTAATAGTTCTGGACAATGCGATCATGAAAATGCAACTGAAATTACAGATATAACAGATTTTATAGTTATTTTCTTTAATTTTATGCAGTTTTTTTTCCAATTTTGAGTATGAGATTTCTATAAATATGGAAAATATGTTGAATTTATTTCAAATCAATTTCTAAAACTGTGAGTTATATTTTTTAGTAAGAAAAAAGGACATATCGAATTAAATCGGAATCTGGCCGATATCTTTCTAAAGGCTTGGAATTTTGTCTTTTATTTTAATAATTCAAATATTATATTATTAAATATAGATAATCCTTAATGGTGAGCAGCTTCTTGTATATTTTCGTAATATGAAAATCTATTCTTCAAAAATATAAGTTTCAAAATAATAATATTCGTTATTCCTATAGTGGAATATTTTAAAATGTCGCCTGATCTCTACCTATTTGTATGATAAATGGTCAAGTTGAAATGGCGTAACATGATTCAAATTGTTACACCACAGAGTAGACCAATCTGTGCATAAATTATACGCCCAGGAAAGAAATAATAGAACAAACCCAAACGAATTGTTGCAAAAGACGCGTCAATGTAATCGCTGGCCAAGCCAATTCCTAGGAACAACTTTGGCCATGGGGATGAGCAAATAGCTCACGTCATTTATCATTTGCAAACAAAGAGAAGGTAAAACATCAGGTGAGCAGTGGCCAGGACAGAACAGAACAGAACAGAACAGAGCGGAACATAACAGAACAGAGCAGTACAAGATGGGACAAGCCAATCAAGTGCCACCCATTCTCTCTTCCCTCTCCCATCCACTGGACAAGCGGGGACATAAATCACCAGGCACGCCTGCCTGTTTCCCTGTCTGTCTATCTGTTTTGTCTGTCCAGTTTCTGTGGCACGTTCAGGTCTCAGAGTCAATGGCGACGACTCCTGAGAGTACGAAATGATTGCCCGCTGATTGCCGGTGCAGCAATTACTCAATTTTACACACGCGCATTATTTGTCTGTGTCGATCTGTGTTCGAGGGCGATCCTCCACTACCACTACCACTACCACTTCCACCTCCAACTTCAACTGCATTCTCAGCCTCCTTCTCATGCACAATACTTGGGGCCTCGATGCCGCCACAAACTTTAATCAACATTTATGTTAAACAATTTAAATTTATGGCAAAATAATGCGGGAGCGTTGCAATTGCTGACTGATCCCCCACCGTAAATTTTCCTCCTGTCTGCAGCAACTATGACAGTCCTTACCGATCGACATATAGTATACCCACCACTCTGGGTGTGCGTCCCTGCCATCAGCAGCAGAATAACAACTCTAGCAGCTACAACAACAACGGCGGTGGCAGCAGTTTACAGACACCTGACTCACCGCGAAGCACACGCAGTGCACCATGGCCAAGATCGCAACAACGTTCATTATTTGGTCATAATCCATCGAGTCCACGTTCCGTACGTTCGGTTAGCACAGCGGGCGGTGGTCTGCATCATCATCATCATCATCATCATAGCCATGGCCATGGTACCAGCCATCATCCACATCAGCAGTCGTCGCACCATCAGCGTCAACAACGGGCCAGCTCTTCATCCGCCTCGCATCAGCAGCAACGCTATCGCTCCAGCTCAGTTGAGAGTCATTCGTCAAATGATTCGAGGTCCACGCGAAGGTTAGTTTAACCGCCACTGCATCAATTGGTATCAAGTTATCCAATGCCATCCATTTGTTGATCTCTTCATTCTGCAGACACAAGCAACGTCATCGCAGGACTTCAGATAACGAAAGTGAATTATCACGTGGTTCGGGACGATCTGGTCGATCGCATCATCGCAAGCACCGACGCTCACATCGACACAGACGTGATTCTGCCGGTGGCTCTGATCATGACAGCACCCGAGGACGCAGTTACTCCGGTCATCGTAGCTCGTCCATGCGTAGTGGCAGTGCTGAGTTGATAGATTCCACTACCCAGTGGCGTGAAGTGCAACGACGACAGGCGGAGGCCAGTTTGGGTCAGAGTTCGGTTCAGCAGGCGGCTGTATCCAAGAGCAGCATGGTGGCTCGTAGCCTTCATAGTAATGATAGCCATTCGGACACCCATTCGCATCACAAGTCACGAAGACATCGCAAGAATAAGTGAGTACAGTTATCCCCTCTATGGACTTCTCTTTATCCTTGATGCCCATTTTAAATAGATCTCCTTCGGAGTCACGCAGTCGCATGTGGAATAGCGAATTGGCCAAACATTTGCAATTCGATCTGGTAGATACTGAAGGTATGTCCGAGCAGCAACTTAGGGAAATCCCTTACACTGTGGTCGAGACCACATCGAAGCGTTCAAACTCGAATTTGAAGATCCATAAGAGCAATAGCAAGAATAGTGTTGGAGCCAAGAGTACCGGCTCCGGCAATACCATTACAAATGGTAGCGGTTCAGCGAGTACTGGGCAGGCCAGAAATCGTGTGGATCGCATTAGAGGGTAAGTTGGTTACAATTCCAGAGGAGTGGTCATTTAAGACTTACTCTTAATCTTGTCGCATAGCAGACTCTACTACCAAAGCTCTCATCCGCATGATAGCAACAATGTTGGACCTAGTGGAACTGGTAATGGTAGTGCTCCCAAAAATGGTTCTATACGATCAGCCAGCACCATATCATCAAGGGAATGTGAAAGGAATAATGGTTTGGTGAGGTAAGATCACGTAAAATCCCTGAGATTGTGGAGACTATATGCATATCCATTACCCTTGTTACTAGAATGATGTCCAGCATGAGTATGGGTGATTTTATTTCACCCACTGGCTCAAATCTAAGTCCATTAGAGAACTCAGCATTACGTGTATCGCATGAGCATACGGATTCGGGTCTAGGTGCTGATCAGGACTATGCCTATTCATCGGAAAGGTAAGGAATTTGTATATACAAATATTATATCTATTAGCTCTATTTCTATTCCTTTAGATCTAGCGATAGCACACGCTATGGTACTAACAAATCTTCTGGAGCTTCGAGTGGTTCTCATACTCGAAAATCTGCTGGAAGTGGCAATGGAGCCAATGGTGGAAGCAATGGTGGCTATAATAGCCTCATGCAACAGACTGTGAGTAATCAGCAGCAACAACAACGTTCCCTATTCGCACAGCAACAACGCCAACAACAACAACAACAACACCAGAAGACCAATTACAAATACGCATCCTCGTCCACTAATCCCACAAACAATACGGGCTTAGCTCCGGTGCACAGCAGTGCCTCATCCTCATCCTCCACTAACAATCCAACTAATCCCACACAATCGCCGGCCGCTGGTAATCGCCTGCTCAATTACACAACCTTTGAGAATAACCAGTACAAGTTCAGTTTGAACAATGCACTGGGCAAGGGATCGGGAACGGGCATGGGCATGGGCATAGGTACAGCAAGCGGCAGTAGCAGCAATATTACGGGTAACGGTGCTGGTATATCTGGTGGTGGTGCTTTCAGTAGACAACGAAGCTTTGTGGAGTGGCCAAGCAATCCGGCTGCTCCATATTATTACCAGGGACCCTCATCAACGTCTGCCCAGGTTAAGAGGCGGGATGCTAAATCGGATATTGGTGTGCCGACGCGACGACTTTCTGGTCAGAGTTTGACCAAGACGCAGTTGCTCACTGGTGGTAATGGTGGCAATCTTGGTGGTGGTCTCGGGGGTGGGGCCCAACTGGCCAATGCCAGTTGTTATCCTCTGCACTATGCCAGCAGTAATGTAACTGGCTATCATCGGCCATTGGGTCAACGATCGGGAATGGGTATGTCTTCAGGAGGCGGACATGGCGGTAATTTTGGCTTACAGCCAGCCAAATCTGATCTCTTCTTGTCCTACATTCATGGCGGGGAATATGAACGTCCCTACATATACAACTACAAGATGCCACAGATGCCATCAGGCAGTTGCAGTGCCGGTGGCAGTGGCAATGGATCACCCAAACAGCAGCAGCAGCAGCAACAGCAACAAACCGCTACCGCATATCACATCTCTGGTTGCCAAACGGCCGATCCCCCACCATTATATGGCGGCTCAGCACCCGCCAATGATGTCATGTACTATCAGTTTGACAAAGGAGCCGCCGTCAGTGGTGCCACAGGCAATGGTTCTGCTGTTGCTGGTGGTGGTGCTGTAACAAAAACAACAACAACAGCAGCTACAGCAGCAGCAACAGGAATAACGCCGCCCATTGTAAAACAGCCACAGTCAGTGGCTGGCGGGCCATTAGTCTATCTGCAACATGGCCAGAATGTTGCGCCATCCAATGTCACCTCAACACAGCAAACTGTGAGTAAGATTTAGGATTCAACGTTCGCATGTTGCGTATGTAAACCTGTCGCATGTTTGTTCTTGATGTTGTTGTTGTTCCATTACTTGTTTTGTTTTGTTTATTTCTTCTGTTGTGTGTATTCCCCATTTCCCCCCTTCCCCCCCCCGCATGTTGCTTGAGTTTGTTATGTTCCTTTTGTTTGTTCTTTCTTACTGTTTTGTGTTTGTTTCACTCTGTGTGTGTTTTTTTTTCTGTGTCAAGTTGCCGCATCTCACTTTAATTGAATCCGTATTTTATTGGCATTATCGCATACGAGGCAAGCACTTAGTTGAATGTATCTGAAATGTACATGTCTCACCACTCCCTCTCACCCACCCTCTTCCACTCTGCATGCACACATGACGTATACTTAATTCTCTAGCATTGAGAAACAACTAAGAGATAAAAATATTTCCTTCTTTTTTTTTGATTATTTTTTATATGTTTATAATAATATTAAATTTTGCCAGACATCTTTTGACTATAGTACAAATATATAATATATACATATATATACTAAAAGTAAGTAGAATATATTTTTTTGTGTAATAAGTAACTAAAGCTTTTATGTTGATTATTTTGTAAGACTCATTGTAAACATGTGTATAAAATGATGTCTATACTGTGCTCCTGTTTCATGTCCCTGCCACCCCCTCCCACCAATCTCCCTCCCTTATTCAGCTTAGTAACATGCACACTTATCTTTTGGCATGCACACACTTCTTACTCCCTGTGTGTGTGTATGTGTGTGCGTGTGTGCGGGTTATCAAAGAGCAACTGTAGAATGTCTGCAAATAAACTTGCTGCTATCTGAAAGCTCTGTGTCTGAAGTCATAGACTGAAATTTAATTAAATTTAATTTAATGAGTTGGAATATTACATGGGGAATTTCGAAAATGGGAAAAAAAAAATTCCACTTTAACGAGATCCTCATACATGGAACACGTTCACATAATGCACAAAGCAAAATAAATAAAAATTTCAGTTATTTTTGCAAAATTAAACATTGACGTAGAATCATTTATCTTTTATTTTTTGTTGTCTGTTTCTACAGAAACACAGTTCTCTCATTCTTTTAGTGTCTTATTTTTAATTAAATTCTCGGAGTAATGAAACAAATCACCAATAATATCCAAAAAGATTTGACGAATATAAAATAAAAGAATTTCAAGTTCCAATTTATAAAATTCTAATAATAAAAACAATATATTGAATGTGCAAAGTAAGAATAGTCCTTACATACTATAGCCATACTGTTAGATACAATTTAAGGCTAATAATGAACCAGAGAACTTAATTCTTTAGTTTTACTACACAACAATTTGTGTCTGTGTTTCAGGACTTTTTATTTCAACCAAAAAGTTTGCATTTTACTCAAGTTCCCTCATTTAAGCTACACATATACAAATATGTATGTATATGTATGTATCTATGTCTGTATGTGTCTGTGTGCAAAGAATTTTGAAGCAAAGAACTTTGCTCAATTTCACGCATGCCTAATTAACAACTAAAATATGCCAACTAATTTTTGTTTAGCACACAAATAAATTGCCCAAAAACAAAAAAAAAGCAATAAAAGACAAAGACAAACTAAAAAGAGACAAAGAGAGAGAGCGAGAGACATAGAGAGGGAGAAGAGCAGACAAAGGCTAGGCGACTGTTGGGGCAATAAAACAGAATAAATAATAAGCAACTATTTGCGCTACATTATCCAAGTTTATATAACCGGCAAGCTTCATCTTCTCTCACCACATCTCCAACTGTCCTATATAGTGGGAGGGGGAGGACAAGGGGTATAGGGAAACTTTGCTTCGCCCAAGCAAATAATTTCAACTAAAGTTGATGGCACAAATTTCGCAAAAATACTTACAATTCTAAAATAAATTTTGTGCTAGGAGAACTCGACCCGGTCACATGTATTTCCTACACACGCTCTTGTAAAGATACTTTGTATATCTGAATGTGTGTGCGTGTGTGTGTGTGTGTGTCACAAATGGCCTCCAGAGCACATAGAAACATTCTCCAAATGTTTGGCATAATTTTGCTATAAAATAAATTTTGCAAAATTGTTTTCCTAAGCTGGAAAGCAGCTTAGTTGAGCAGCAAGCAGAGGCAGAGACAGAGGCAGAGACAGAAGCAAAAGCAGAGACAGAGACCAGGACAACAGCAACGACAGCAGAAAGGACATCAAATAAAACAAGCAAATCAAAAATTATGACAGCACAGCAAGGGGCAAGAAACATGAAAACTGGAAACAGAGCAAGAAGGACACTAAGGCCAGGACCAAAATTGGCAAAGTGTGCAGCCAGCGGCTAAAAGACAAATGCCAATGCTGACAACAGTCAAACGTTCTGCCATATAAAAGGAGGGAGTGGTAGCAAAGGGGGCGTGGCCTAGCATTTGTGGCATGTCCTCGCCAAAAGCAGTTAAGTCAATAAATTTACTGATTTAATGTGGCAAAAGTTTCGATTGCTGTTGTTGTTGTTGTTGTTACTCTTGTCTATTCTGTTCCCTGTTGTCTTAAGGGTTACATGGACAAGAAAGTAACCCAAGATGTTGTCCAGACCAAAGTGCCCCGCAGTTGTTATTGTAACAATTGTTGTTGTTGTCGCCCCTAAAAGAGAAACACACACACATGCAGCCACACACACATACAAACAAATGGTAGATTAAACCAATTGGTAAACAATAAAACGAGTAAGCTTATTGAACTTTTAGAGGAAATGAAATCTTCATACAAGAATTGATATTATCAATTTGTTACAACAGTTTACCATCAGAAATAATGTTTTTTTTTTTTGCTATTACTTATTAGCATTCGTCAACCCTTTAAATTAATAAACTGTAAACAAAATTGTTATTGATTTTTAGGACAAATATTTTTTCAGTGAGTTGTTTAACTGCAAAATAAGTTTTTCTATGCTTACTTTTGGGACTTGGCTAAAAAACCTTCCTATTTAAATAAATAATATATTTGATCATTAACGATGTGCTGTAATTAACTGGTCAACTAGTCAAGTTTATTACTTAAGAAATTATTTTCTATGAAAATTTAGCTTTTAAATGAATGAACTATTATGTTCTGCAAAACATTTAAAGTGTAGATAAATTTAAAAAAAGAACATGGGCTTAAATACTTAAAAGTCTATTATTAAAAGAAGTATTTGTCTAAGTTAATATTTTATTTCCTTTTAAGCAGTTCTGAAAATTTTTAGATCATTATTTATGACATTATTTATTTTGTGACAAAGTAATTCACTGAAATTTTAAAAGCTAAAAGCAAACTCTCTTTTTCTATCTTTAATCTTTATTTGAAACAATTTTCACTAAATTAAATTTCCCTTATATTTATTTAAATGGAGATTTAAAAATGCCAGGTGTACTGTGCAATGCCGTTAACAATTGTTTTATTATTTGAAATAAAACCAAAACTTTGCCTATTGATTTATGAACATAAAACATTTTGCAACTCAAATAGTGTAGAACAAAAACAAATAACGAAAACAAAATCGGCTTTTGTTTCGAAATTGTTTTTTTATTCTGATTGAATAGCGTGTATGATTTAATTATGCAGGATGTAGACAATTTGGCAAGTGGAAAGTAGAGAGGAGATTAATTTATATATGTACTTTTTTTTTATTTTTTTTATTACCTCTAAGCCAGTCTTTTGTCTCGCAGCCCTCAGGCATATGTCGGTTTAAATATTCATATAATATTTTTTCTATTTTATTTCAAATGAAATGTTTTATGCATGACCAGAAAAAATCCCTTTCACAGGGTTGATAAAAAGTTAGTTAAAAAAAAAAATAGAAAATAATAAAAATAGAGAGAGACAAAGAGGCAAAGTCTGGTAGCCAACAATTATACTAACGCGAGCAGTAGTCTAGCCCTGACATTGAACGGTTCCCGCAGCTGTTGGATGTGTATGTGTGTGTGTGTATGGTGAGTGATTCGTGGTTAGGTGAGGGTGTGTTAATGATGAAGGCGTTTGACACTCGCCAACATTTTGCCAGACAATTTGATGCATTAGCTTCCAAATGGGCGTGTTTGTCCAAAGACTATGAGTACGAGTATATGCCCAATTAACACTCATACACACACACATACACACTCACATAGATAAATACTGACATACACACACCCAAAAGCGGTGAAGAAAATTAATTAAATTCCTACAGGCAACCAAAATGTGATGGCTTCTTCCTTTGACTTGCCTTTGCAATGTTTATTTAAGCAATCTCGTACGTGTTTCCATTAGGCTACAATTCAAAGTTCATTATCGAAAGTAAGAAGGGAGTGGGCGACCCTTCTTTATATTCCTACTACTCCACCCCCTCTTTGCCATCACTAAGCGGCAGATAAGCCTTCTGTCTTCAACAACAAATACAATTTTCAAGTTGAATGCAATTTTAATTAATAGAAAATCAAACAATCTTGTGTAAGACATCCACATCCACTTTTACCCTCTCTTTCTCACACACACACATGTATAGATACATAGATACAACCATTTCAATCTATATACAATATAAACTTGTAGACAAAACTTGTTGTCGGCTGCAAAAATCATATATAAGCTGCCATCCAAAAGAAGAGGAAATAGACTTTCCAAAGATTTCTCCCTCTCACGTATGTATAAATATACATACATATGTATATATATAAGCATCTATATGTGTATGTAGATGTATGCATGTTTGTATCTCTGTATGTGTTTGTGTACAATTTCTTCCGGTATGCACACCTTTTTGATTTCATTTACAAATGAACATGTCCATCTCACTAACTATATCAAAACAAGGATCACTTTGTTGGTCTGTTTGTTTAATACCTATACACAGACACACATAAATACACCCATGTATGTGTATATGTCTGTGACTTTTGCCTCCAGAACTCAATCATAATGGCAAACGTGTTTTTGGCCAAATTGAATAAGCTTTTAAGTGTATTGAAAGTGTATGAAGAAGATTTCTTTTCAAAACAGTTTTTGTACAATCTTAAAGATTTTTGTTTATAGGTATAGATTCGTCTGACTAAAACAAATAGATAATCCTAACTGTAACTGTAACTAATATTTTATGTAATTTTTCTTTGAAACAAACATATCTTCTTTAAGCAATTGCTATAACACAAATTTTCGAATTTCTATTTGGAAAATTAGCAGTTAAAAGATAGGTTAACAATTAAATCGATTACCTCTTCTATTGCATGTACAGTCAACTAATTAATGTTTGTTATTAAACAAATTATATTAAAAATATTAGATGGTTACGTACCTTCAGTTTTCTAGCTAATAACATTTTTTTTGGGTTTTTAATGAAAGTATTTAACCAAAATAAAACTGTTGCAATATTAGGTTCAAGATTTCAATATATTTGCAGTTACTTTCAGTCATAGTATTAAAATATAAATTCAGGCATCTAAAGTAATTTTTTAGCATTGCACAGGTATACATACATTAGTAGGTTATTCAAATGAATAAAATATAAAGGATTATTGAATTATTGGACCAGGCTAATTGCAATAAATATCTTTATAGTAAAGTGTAGTATAGAATACTGTTATGTATTTAATTATGGCATCATTTATATTAATTATGTTGTGAAATCTTATATCCAAATTCTGTTAATAGATTTTCGTCAGCATAAAATAGATTATTATAAATAGTTAAAGGAAACGAACCAATTATCTTTACAATTATTTTACTTTACTCACTTTATTGAATCAGTTCTATTGACTTAAAGTTATATGTTGATCAAACTTTTAAAAAACTAGTAGAGTTCGAGTAGAAGGGTTAACTATTCCGATTTTATGCCAGAGCTAACTCTAACGTATCGGTAGATGCAATCAACAAAAAACCGCAGGGCGAATGTGTCTCACCTGTGGACGCGGTTTGATTTGGTTGGTCGACTGTTTTAGCCAAAGGCCGATTGGCCATTCAACGCTTTTGAAAAGGCAATCAGGCGAACTTTTGTTGCCATTTATTTTTTATTCTCTCCTTTACCATTAGCGTTAGCTCTGGCAATTGCCATTGTTATTTTTGTTTCCCATTTTATGTTTTGTTTTATATTGTTATTTTTGTTCGATGAAATTTGAGTGCATATTTTACGCTGCTTTTGCGTTTACAGAATGTATGTAATTAAAATTGTGTAGCGTAAATGTAAAAGTTTGTGCCCTTTGGACTAAAATGATAAATTTTATATACAAAAAGCGAAAAAAAAGTAAATAGAAGGTTGTAGCTCACATTGCCTATTATATAAAAGTTAAATTAATTAAAACTGGATACGAACAATTTGCTGATGATGGTTTGCCATAAAGTAAATATGTATATGTATATGTTTATGTTTTTACAATTGAAATATTATTTACATAGCAAATAGTCAATAAAATTTCATAGTGTTACCGCCCCACGCCCCCCGCATGTGTCTGCCTGCATATTTCAATTTGTTTTGTGTTTGTGTTAAATTAGCAAAAAATAATATTGTGATAAAAAAAAATATGTTAGTCAAATAAGTGCATGTGGAAAAGCCAAGAGCAATTTCAATTAGACCCTTGAATCACCTGCAAGAAAGCTAAACCTTTATTATATTTTCCCCAACCCCCAAAAAAAAACACACACACAAAAAATCTCCCAATCGAAACCGAAATAAAAAAACAAAAAACGAAAACCAAACAAAAAAACAATGTGGATACATTTAGGCGCACTCCTCGTACCATTCTGGCAGTGAGGAGGATGAGGCCATGATTGTGCTGGAAGCCATGCAACATGATGCACAGACAACTAATGACGAGACTGAAGATACAGATGATGAGGCAGCCGCTGAGGCAGGGGATATGTTTGATGCCGATGCACCTTTGATGTCACCCACTGGCAGTCACAATAGCAGCAATAACAACAACAGTAGTAACCACAACCACAATAATGGAACTCATCGAGCATCGACAACAGCAGCTCCTCTCAACAATATTAATCTCGATAATTGCAATGCGAATGTTGTCTATGGTGGTCAGCAAGTACAACCAATTACCGCAGTCAACCAAACGTTAAATTGTCCCACACTGAATGCAAATACCAATACCAATACAAATACCAATTGCAATTCCAATGCCAATGCAAATGCCAATGCACAACAATATAGTGACCCTCAAACTAACAATCCAACACCACCACCTGCAACTGGCACATCTGCAGCAAGAGTAACTGCAACGAACTTGCACTCGAATTTGCAACAAAATCAAAACATTTCCTCCAGCTTAGAGATAATCCTATCGCCAATTATACAAAGTAGTCGACGGTAAGTTTTCATTTTTCCTTCCCCAAGTTTTTAGTTGTTTATCTTTTCTATTTTTGAGTTTTATCACCCCATTTACTTGTTATGTGGCTAACACAAAAGATTGTTATGATGACCTTTGACCTGCATGCAGAACCATCAATAATCAAACAAGTTTCTAGGAAAAAAAACAGAAGAAATATTCCCATAGTTGAATATTGTATTCCCAGTTGAATTTAAAGCTAAAAATCTGTTTGTTTGAATGAAACCCCTAAAAAATAACCAAAATCAGTTAGTTTAATCCCCATAAAACTGTGATTTCTATGTGCAAGAAATTGAAACTGTTGATAATGGAAATTAATTGAAAATATATCTATTGTTTAGTTTAGAAAAATTAAGCAATGTGAATTTTGTAGTCAGTTAAATGTTAAATTGATAGACTTTATAATACGATTGTGAAAAAGAAACAAACAAGCAGTTGAAAGTTTATATATAATTACTTTAGTTTTCCTTTATAGAAATAATTAAAACCTAAATTAGTTTTTAAGCTTTATTTATTAACACAAACGTTAAACGAAAGAAAAACTCTTTTTCATTCAGTATATTTCTTTAAAATTTCTACCCTTGAATTGGTTTTAAAGACAGCCCCACCCGAAACAAAACCGTATGAAAACATTATAAATTATGTATTAATGCGCCCGTTAGGCCTACATTTTGGCGGTGGTGGCTTGTCTCTATGGGACTACCAACATCCCCACCATTTGCCCCATTCTCTCTCATCACCAAAACCTATAAGTATTTGGCCTTTTGCTGTTGCCTGTTCTGCCATTGCCAAAGTCAAAGCACTTTGCCAGCTGCCAATTTTCAATTGCCTCGAAGCAAACTGGGGAACAATGGCAGAGCAACAAACGATAACAATTGAAAGAAGAACCACGATGGCAGCCTTTGCCAACGATTTCAACGATTCAGTGATGGTAGCCCGGCCAAACATTCGTTTTCATTTCAATTTCACTTTGGCGCTTGCTTTCATTTTGGATTTACATTTGATTTGACTGCGTCGCGCAGTTTGTTTTATTTGCTTTTGCAGTGTCTTCGGTTGCTGCCTCCATCTACCGCCCGCCCCACTCCCCATCCTTATTGGTGTTTGTCGTCTTTTTTTCGCTTGGCAAGGCACAAAGCACACAAATATTTATGTAAGCAGGCAAAGACAACAACAAAAAAAAAAACGAATGGTACTCAGGAAATTCGACAGCCTATTTACAAATGAATAGGTTAATGTCATCAGAGAGGGGATGGGGGAATAAGAGAAAAGTGGTGGTGGATCTTGTTTATGAGTAAAAGTTCAGGCAAATTGACTTTAAACATGTCAATTGAAACGAAAATTTCATTCCCATTTCATAGTACCCCGAGAAGTATACTATACATTTTGCCCAGGCACAAATATAACTCATACGCAGCATTGCACACAGCCATTGGAGCAACAAAATGACAATTTCACAACAAATTAACTACCCAGCCAGGCGCGCGCTGGGCACCCCAAAAAACACTCACACACACACATTCACAACAACAATTTATGTGTATGTGTGTGTGTATGGGTGTGTATATGAAAAGGCATTGCAAGTAAATGACCTTCAAACCCGATAAGCGAAAACAAAACAAGCGAAAGTGCCAAAAATATACATAATTTTCATTTCACACAAAGACAAAAAAGAAAACCCATTCAACCCGCACATAAACATACACATACAGAAATATATATATATACATATATATGAAAATATGATGGGTGAAAACACACACACACACAGACACAACAAAAGCAAAAGCATTAAAATATACGAGTACGAGCTTTACCAGAGTGAGCTGAAAGCAAATGATATTTCTCTTGGGTCTATGGCAATGTCTTTGTCTATGTGAAGCTCCCAAACATAAATACAAATTTCAACAAAACAACAGCCCACAAAAAAAAAAAACAAACACACACACAGCGAAAAAAATAACAAAAATATAAGCGATGAAAGCAAAAAAGGCAAACCCAACAATTTCGGATAGTCGAAATACTTTGTTACCTTTTTTTGGGGTCTGTAAGAAAACACAACTGAGAACGGTTGAATGTGATATAATGTGAGAATTTTGGATACTCTTGATAAAATATACAAATAGAAAAGGAATCAAATTTAAGGTCAAGTATATAAGAGACAAAAGATCTCATATATCCAATTGTTACTTCCATTTTCGGGATATAAATATTTTAAATTAAATTATTTTTCAGTTTCCTTTTCAACTGTTAAATGTTTAGTTTGGTTTTTATTTTCAAAAGAAAGTGCTCACATACTCTAAACATTAAGAAGTAGTTTCGTTTGTCTTTTTGGCTGTTTTGGTCATTGTTAGCCTATCGCGACTTGTGTCCTAGACCACACGCAAAAACAGCCAAAAAAAAAGGGCACCAACAGAAAAAAAACAAATGGGACCACAAGAAACTTTACGCATTTCTTCCCCTTTTTGGCCCTCAATAACCAAAAAAAAAGTGCTGAAAATGTTGAAAGTGCCTTTGGCGGTCGTAAATTTGACGCACAATTTTTAGCAAGGCAAAAGATAAGCTCACGGAATGGCTATATAAAAACACGACGTCGGCACGTTGACATTATATGAAGAGCTGGGGTTCTTTTTTTATTTTCTCTGTTTTGTTTTTTTTTGCTTATGATTAAATTAAGTAATTATTGGCATAGTGGCGCCAAAAGCAATGACACATAAATTCAATTTGTAAAAAAAAGAGGAGAAAAAACTAAAAGCAATTTATTGGCTGGATTAAAGTTTTTCTCATATTTTAAGTGTTTTTTATGATTTTTTGTTTTCTTTTTTCTTTTGTAGTTTGTAGAACACTAACATTAACAAGCTTTACTCACACACACATTTACTCACACACGCAAACAAATACACACTCATTGAAACGCACTTTAAAACTTAAAATACAAAAACAAAAACCAGTACCAGAAACCAAATCAACAAGCCAACTTTTTCTAACATATATGCAAATATTTTTTCGCTTTTCTCTTCCACTTTGTTTTTTTTTTTTTTTATTTTGTTCTCTTTTCAAACTGCAAACTGGCAACTGAAACTACAACTACTACTGCTGCAACAACAACTATTCAGAGCGCAATTGTAAGCGAAATGAGCACAGAATTGTGAGAATTAGCTAAATTTAATTTGCAATAGCCAAAGCCCGTCCACAACCCAGTAACGGATGCCTCGAATCCACCTCCAACTGCATTCTGCAAACTTTGGCTGCAGCAGCAACATCAACAACAACAACAATATCAACAGCAGCAGCAGCAGCAACAACTCTATGAACAACAACAGGCTTGGTTGTAGTTACTAAACAACACACACAGTACATATAAGTGAAAAGTTAAATGGAAACTATACACGCACACAGATTCATTTAAGTATGAGTGTATGCGGGCTCTAGCAGAATAGTATGCTAAGCAATAGCAGCAGCAGCAGCAGCAGCAATAACAACAGCATCAACAACAATAAACAACATTTAAAAGCCGCCGGGGCAAAAAAAAAGTTTTGTGGGTATGTGGAAAAGTTTAGGGAAACTCAACAATGTTGCGGGTTCTTTTACGTATTTGCAAATTAAATGCACATTATGCCAACTTGTAAATAGATATATAAGTAGCTCATGGATATCTTGTACATATACATAAACATAACTTATATACATATACATATATATATATATATATATATATATGTGTAGCTATGTTAGTTTGAATTAATTTGTAAAAAAAAACACCCAAAAGAAAATCAAGTAATTAGCCAAGCGAAAGCAAAAAACGAAACGAATAACGAAAAAAAAGAAAACACAATGTTAGCTCTTAAGAATGCGAATAATCAAAAAGCCAAAAAAGCAAATGTATCTCACAGATAAACAAAAAGAGGAGCAGCAGCAGCATCAGCAGCAGCAAGTAAGTCCAACAATGGGGGCAAAAATAAATTGTGCGTTAATGATAAGCGGCAAGCAGCATTTCAGCGGCATGAAAATTTATTAAAATATGCGCACAACAGACGAACAAGAAATAAACGGAAAACGGAACGGAAAACGAAAATTTTAGTCTAGCGCCCAAAAGCAGGCAACGCACAAAAAATATTTATGTTTGCCACACACACACATACACAAAAACAGACAGACACACACATACACATATATTCTAAGAAAACGTTAGCGATAAATATAAAATTTTATTGTTATGCGTGATGTGGCTGTTGTGAGCGTGTATATATGTATGTATATGTGTTTGTATATCTGTATGTGTGTGCAGCCAGCAAGTAAATTAAATATACGTTTTTATTAACTACTAAGAACCAATTTGATACGCAATTTAAATAATGCCCCCATCTAAACAGAAGTAAAAGCAGAACAAAATAAAAATATTATGTAAAATTCAATTTTACTGCAAAAGCAAAGCCAAATAAATGTAGTAGCCTATGTTATTTAAATAATATATGTATATACATACATATATATTATATATGTATATATGGTGAACATATATATATATATATATATATGTATGTACATTCATGTCTATGTGTGTATTTATTTAAATATGCAACTATAAAAGCAAACTACTTACTTACTTATGCCAACAACGTCCAGCAAATTTCAATAACAATTATTTATGTAAGACTTGAACAAACACAAACACATAGACAAACATATACACACACACTGACACATTGACCATATATAATTTATGGTAAGCCCAAATTAGTTAAATCATTTGCAACTAATTTTTGCTTAAACTTACTTATGTAAATATTATTGCAATACGTTTTGTATTCACCTCCTTCTTTTGGCAGCAAAGATTTTAATAAATGAGAAATAACTAAATAATATATTATATTACATATAAATATATATATATATGTATTAACCATATAAATGCATTCATTTGTGTGTGGTCAAATTTAGAATTATGCAATCAAAAGGATTATCAAATAGGATCGATTCTTTTGCAAACGAATACGATTAAATAATTTAACAAACGCATATTAATGCATTAATATTGGTGTAAACGAAATAGACGAAATATGCAACAAAACAAAGTAAACAAAAACAAAATCAACAAAGTATAACTGAAATAAATATAAATGTCTCTAAAAAGATTTTACAATGAGTGTGTCACTTTTATATATATATATCTGCAAATAAAAACAGTTTTATACAAAAAAAAAGAAAATAAGTAAACAAAAGAAACCAAATTATTATGACCGCTTGGGTAAGTGTAGGGCGATGGTGGTGTCAATGTGGATTGTGGGCATGGAGTGGGTGTGGTTGCCCCAAGGGCCACTTCAATGTGGAGAACAAAAAGAAAAAACCATTACAAAAGCCAACTCCAAGTCCGATAACCAAGTGGACGATAAGCGGCAAGACAAAAGCAGCAACAAAACTTTGCAAGTTGAAGCCAAGAACATGAACATGGGCCAGATGAAATTAGCCAAGTTATCCAGCTAAACCATAAAGGAAAGAATACTCTTTACAGTTATGAATGACCATGACCACACAAGTACCAAGATTATGCCAGCAACTTGAGTGATAAGCACAACAAGTAAGAGACATTTTTCCATGTAGAGTAGTAAAATTAAATTTGAATTCAAAATTATTTACTCACAAACAATTACTTATGCCAAATTAAATTTTTATCAAGACATCATTAAAGAATTTAATTTAAATTTACAAATTACAAAGCAAAGACCACTTTTATAATAAAAGCTAATGAAAATATTATCCTTATCCTCCTCACTTCAGGGCAATAAAGCAAATGCTTAAACCCATTAACATTTATATTAATTTATTGTTTCTATATCACAATCAAAAAAAAATTAAACTATAGCAAAAAACTAAAAAAATTATTTAGAAACCATTTGCAGATACTCAAAAATTGAGATTGCCATTGAAAAGTACATAATTGACATCAAGGAAAAGAGAATCTAAAATAAAATAGTTGATATAGTCAAACAATGTCAGCTACTGAGTTGATTTAAATAATGTTGACGTTGTTTTTATAACATAACTAATTTTAATAAATAATATTATTAAAATCATAAATGATAAGTCTTGGAGATTGCTT
Source organism: Drosophila emarginata (assembly GCA_037075365.1). NCBI lineage: Eukaryota > Metazoa > Arthropoda > Insecta > Diptera > Drosophilidae > Drosophila > Drosophila emarginata. Next base: position 13,178,893 of record JBAMCD010000221.1, on the reverse strand, counting down.
TCAAAATCGTAAGAGAACCTTATACTTCACATTTCAATATTTAAAAAAAAGCAAATGATAGTCCCTCTAAAATCCAGGTGGCCTTGTCTGTAACGCTAGAAGGTTTGTAAAAAAAAGATAAAACCAAAAAACAAGTCTTAGGCCTACACACATTTTCACATAATTTTTTTTTAGTAAATACTTTACGTCTTTGTTTTCTTTTCCAATTACATAAAGAGAATATATATTGTTTTGTTTTCCATGTGTAAAAAACTGAAATCCATTCATAAAAAGTGTGAAGTAATCAGCAGCGATGACGTCGAACAAGCAAGGTACTATATCCAACAAGGTGACCACTGTGGTGGCCACTGCCGGCTATGGTCTGGATATTATGAGCGAGATCAGCTATACCGATAGTAAGGTGATAGGCAACGGCAGCTTTGGAGTGGTATTCCAGGCAAGACTAGTACCGTCTAACGAATTGGTGGCCATTAAAAAAGTGCACCAGGATCGGCGCTTCAAGAATCGAGAGTTACAAATTATGCGAAAACTAAAACATGAAAATATTGTCACTCTTAGGTTTTTCTTCTATTCGAGTGGTGAGAAACGCGATGAGGTCTATCTGAATCTGGTAATGGAATTTATGCCAGAGACGCTATATAAAGTTGAGCGGCAATATGCCAGAGCCAAACAGACGCTTCCGGTGAACTATGTCCGACTGTATATGTACCAACTGCTTCGTAGCATGGCATTCCTGCATAGTCTTGGATTCTGTCATCGGGATATCAAACCCCAAAATATGCTTCTCGATTCGGAGTCGGGTATACTTAAATTGTGTGACTTTGGCAGTGCCAAACAACTTATCAATGGTGAGCCGAATGTATCGTATATCTGCTCACGATATTATCGTGCTCCAGAATTGATTTTTGGGGCCACTGATTATACGTCAAAAATTGATATGTGGAGTGCTGGTTGTGTTTTGGCCGAGTTACTTTTGGGCCAATTGATATTTCCTGGGGAATCTGGGGTAGATCAAATTGTTGAGATTGTTAAAGTTATGGGTACTCCCACAACAGAGCAATTGCATGATATGAATCCTTATTATAAGCAGTTTAAATTGCCTCAACTGAAGCCGCATCCTTGGCCAAAGGTGTTTCGCATACGGACTCCTCCGGAAGCCATTGATCTGGTTTCAAAACTATTGGTGTACTCTCCAAATTTACGAGTTTCACCTTTGATGGGCTGTGCCCATCCCTTCTTTGATGAGTTACGCCAAGAACCAAATCAATTGCTACCCAATGGACGGAATTTGCCGCCATTATTTAACTTCAGCGATCATGAAAAAGCTATAGAACCAAGTGTTATGCCACTTCTGATGCCAAAAACTTCATCGCCCTCACGGGATTTAGGAAGTTCACGTCTGCGGAATACGGCTGGTGAGGAAAGTATATCCAAAGCTAATGTGACGATAGTTTCTAAAACAGTGACTATTAAAAAACCTCCAAATCCACCCGAGATTGTAAAGCAGGGTGACAGTTTACCCTCTGCCCCCCATAGACGAGATTTGGGTAATGGAGATCATGTCGAAATAGATACTCACGAAGACGAAGTGTCAGCTGAAAGTGAAGTTCAGGATGAAGATGGAGAAGTTGAAGGGGTTGATGATGCCGCCGATGAGGATTTCTATGATGAGGATGATGACGACGATGATGATGATGATGATGATGGGCAGTTTAATAGCGCCGACAGCAATACCATTAGCTATGAATCGGAGAACGAGAACGAGAACAACTGACGAATGGTTTTTAGTTAATTGTTAAAATTATTCGAATTGCATTGCACTAATTGTTGAAAGCAATAAAAAAATTTTATGTAATTTAATATGGTTAATAACCATATAATATATACATAATACCATACATAAATATAAGTATCTAAAAAAATGAAATTGAACTCTGACCGAGCCTAACTAATTTAAGATGCCAAATGGACATTCAAATGGAACGCCTAAAATGTTGCTTAATTATTCAAATGACTGCCCGCCCCAAAAAAAAAAAAATATAAAAAATAAAAAATATAAGACGCACTGTGTTGTATGTTATATGGCGGCGCCTTCTTGTCCTTGTTGAGTTCTAAATATAAATTTTCCACTTTTATGGCACAACAACAACAGGAACAACAATAACAGCAAACTAAAGCCAACGTTAAGGACAACACGCACACATGTCCTGCGCCGTGCTCGTCCTTTGCTTTCCTTTTTGTGTTTGTTAATGTGGTAAAATGAATTTTCAGTTTCATTAGTTAAATTGAATAATGGAAAACTTTGTTCGCCACATTTCCCTTGTAGTTGTTGTTGCTTCTGGCCTTGTCTGGGTCTGGGTCTGGTCCTGGCAGCGAAAGTTACACTTCCGTTAGCTACACACACACACACACACACACACACACAGAAAGAGAGAGAAGGCAATAAACCAAATTTATGCAAACGATAAATTTCGTGAGAGAAAATGTTTGTTTTGTTTTTCAACAGTTTGGGTGTTTGTCCTCCACGTGGTTTTCTGTTGTGTGTTTGTTACCACCGATGTTACCGATACCAGAGTTTTTAGTCCTACTAAACGCGTAATGCATATTTCTAAAAGTTGATAGTAAGCGTTTTTCCATCAGTATAAAAAATATTGAGAAAATGCATTTTATATCAGATCCGAATCTTATCATTCCGTTTACGTTAATCAATTTATTTTTATGATAATATTCATTTTGGTTTATATAAATTATTATATTTATACTTTCTAAAAAGTTGATAAGAAAACACCAAAAGCTACATATTTATATCTATAAAATTGGGATGATAAATTTGCAACTGACTTTGCTAACGAATTTATGTTTAACTATTTAATATTATAAACCCTTGGAGAGAAACTTGACTCTTATCTCTTATCATATAAATCTGGTTTTGATACAATGGAAATTCTTATTAACACTTAACCATAGTGCAATTATGGTAACTAGCAGCTTGTTTAAAAAACATAAATCGGAATTTAAAATAATTGAATTACAATAAATTAAAAGCAAGTGTAATGGGTCCTATTTTAATTATCATTTAAAATATGTATAATTATGGTTTACCCATGAACTTGATTTATAAAACTTAGCTTTAAATGCCAGCTTTAAATGTTGATAGCCATCAGATATATTCTCATTAAAACTTTGTAATTTGTTTTAAGTTTTGCATTTATCATCATCTTTAATTGTTTAAACCAAAGAGTTTATATTCAGTATTTGCCAAATACAAGTTTATTAGTCAAGTATAGGTTTCATATATCATATAATTGTTCATTTAAGTAGTTCACAGAAGTTATATTAAGTTAAAGTCTTGCCATGATGTTAGATATTTTTGGCAGTGACTATAACTTTTCCGCAACACAGCAACAACAATAAGAGAAACAACAAGAATGGCAACGGCAACAACTCTTCAAGGGCAGGCACTCTGCACGGTTCAGTAATAAACACGCCGACGACTATTTGCAAAGTGTTAGCTGCGGGTGGATGTGGGCGTGGTTGTTCATAGATGTTGGTTGGATGGTGTGCCATTGGGTTGTTCGGGTGGCAGTAGCACAACCTTTGACTCAAGTGAGATTACGATATGCTACATAATAGAAACCCATGCAGCCATGAACAGAATAGGAGTTAGATATATAGTAGATGTTTGGGGAGAGAGGGGATAAAGCCGTAGCCGGGCAAAGCAATGAAACATTTTTCGGCAACAACAGCCCTGGGGGGCATAGCCGTAACTTGCAGGCATTTTACGGCCTTTTGGTTTTGGGGGCAAATGTTTAAGAGGGATATGTAAGGGGAAAAGAAGGAATGCTGTCTGTGGCTCTGCTCTCAATGAACACTAACAAGCAGCCGCCCAAGGTGAATGTGGTTAAAGTGTTTTTTGGTTAAGGCAAAGCAGAGAAGTAAGAGCAAGGCATTTGCATAAACAGGCAAACCTGAACACCAACCCGGCAAACAAACAAACAAACAAACTGGCAAACAAACGGACAACCAAACAAACAAAAAAGACAGACAGACAAACAGAAAGACAGTCAAACAGTTAGAGATAGCCAGAAGAGGCAAATGAAAACTCTTCCTGTTGCTATTGCAACTACCTGTCGAGACTGGGATTCGAGTGCTACCAGAATTATTTTATTTCCGTTTCCGTACACGCACACACACACACACACACACACTTGTTAACAGTACCAAGTTGAAAATGCGCCTGCGGTGACTACCTTTCTGCACTCGCATATATATAGATAAATTTTCACTAAATGCAGTTTTAATGGTCTTTGCACTCCCTGCCACCACTTTTTAACCAGACCAAAGCATGCCAGAGATGCCAAATTTCCACAAATATTTGAAAAGTAGATTTTGAGTTTCATTCATTTTATATATAAATTTTCCTCATTTTTAACGTGACCCTGTGCGTCACTTTAGTTCTCAACTCTATTGATTTGACACAAAAATGTGTGTTTCAAATGGTTTTTGTTACTGTTAAGGCTGAAAATGAGTTGGCTGGAATAGACAAAAGGGGGGAAAATGGATGGGGAAAATACCTATGCGGTTAGTCCAAATATAGTAGTTGAGTTTAGTTATGCGCAGCTTGCGGTTTCGCTTTGACTATTTTTGCGTATACAAATTTTACAAGGGAGACAAAAAAAAAATAGCCAGACACTCTAATTAGGAAATTGTTCACTTTAATATTTGCTGACTAAAAAAAATTTATTATTGACCCTCCAGCACAAAGAAGGAGGACACAAAATACAAACAAAAAACATATAACGAATTTTGTGTGAACAAAATGTAAAAGTTTTACCACAAAAGCGTGACATGTTGGCCATTTATGCACTTGCCAAGTTTCTATCTACAAAAGAAAAAAAAAACTAAAGTTTTAATTGGATTTGTGATTTAATTAACAGATTTGTTAGCCAGCTTTTTATGTGATAACTGAATCAATCGGCAAAATGGGAGGAAAAGAGAAAAAGCCAGGCAGAAGAAAGGGAGATTGGTGTTCTTTCTCACCTTTAAGCCAATTGAAAATTTATTGAAATTGATTTGCCATTTTAACGGTAAGATTCGTAAGTATCTGGCGGCAAGCAGCGTTCAATCTTGGCTCAGTATTTAATTGAAATCTTTTAATTAGTTTGATTTTCCAATCAAGTGGCCCCTCCACTTATCCCATCTTACTCCTACCAATATTCTGCCACAAATGTGGTATCTGTCTTCCCTTCTTACCCCCAATTGTCTAACATTTAACGAAAGCCAATTAGTTGCAATGCCTTCGAGTATGCTTTTGGTCTGGTTTTGTGGGGTCTCGAATTCCAATATCCATTATGTTGTTCAGAAAGCACATCGATTGTCTGTCGATTACAAAATCTGTGTGTTCTCCCCCTCCCCAGCCTCATCCCATAGTAAGTAACTAAGTAAGCTTTATGCAAAAGCATCATTCCTTCGGCACCCCTAACCCCAATCTCTTGAGTGGCCATTTTACTCTGAAGTCTCAACCTTTCCTTGTTTTCATTGTTACGCAACATAATCATTATCTTTGGCTTAACTCGAGCAGCAGTAAAAGTCCTGGAATGGAGCAGGAAGGCCGAAAGGATTTCGCCTATTGATTCCACAAAGTGAAATCCAAATCCACATGATATCAATTTGCTTTCAACGTTATGCCGTTGGCGTAAATAAATGAAACAGACACACACACATAGACTGACTGACTGGATTTTCTTGTTATGTGGAAAATGGCATGAGACTGTGAAATCTGAGCGATTTCTAGCGCTTCACAGGCGGGCAGATGTTTAGCCAAAGCTGGAGTAGATCTATCTTTAATGAAGCAAAATTTTAAGTACTAAATCATTATAATTTTTCAACTTTATACGCTGCTAATCGACATATTTTATGTATCATTTCTATTACTGAAACCAAGTCTTTTGTTCTTGTAAAACCAATGACAGAAATTTCTACTATCTTTTTATATCGATTGAATTTGGTAAAGTTCTTGAAAATTTCAAAATGTCTTCAAACATTTCGCTTTATATGAATTTAGAATTTCCATAGAACTAATATTTTAGCCATAGTTTTTTTTTATAACACTTTTGTTTTCTTCTCATTTCTGAACACCACTTAGCCATTTATAACTATCTATAACTTATCTTCTTCACCAAAAGCAACTTAATTTATGGTTACCCTCCTACCCATACCCTTGCCACTAATTTCATATTTTTTAGCCAGACTCCTGTGGCCTGAAAAAAAATCGCTACAGAAACCCGCTGACAAATCCATTATAAGCTTAAGCCAAAAGCGTAATGTAAACTTTTCACACGAATTGCGGGTTTCAGTTTTTCCACTTGTGATCCCCCTCGCTACTCTTAGACTTCCCCTGAGGATACTGAGCAATTATTTTAAATGCGACGTCAACGCGAGCAAACACAAACTAACCAGACAAACAGCAAAAATGTTCCAAGATGCAGATGGAGTTGGATCAGAAGATGGAGATAGAGCTGGATGCGGAGTCATAGTCGTCAGCGTACGTGCATAATTAATTCAGCGCATAAATTCAAGACGTTGCCTTAAAAAAGACATTGGCCATGGAACGGGTATGTCTATGAAATTATAAACTTTATCCTTTAGACAGTCACAAGTCGCGAGTGTCAAATGGCGGTCGACTATGGCTCAGACTCTAGCTTTTTGATGTCATCCAAGACATGCAGACAAAACCAGCATGCGACTTTAAATAAATTAAAAACATTAATGATTGTTTCAAAATAAAATACAAAAATATTTACGGCATGTGTCGATGGAAACAATGTTCTATTCTGCCCTGAGCTATGATATCCATCTTTAAAGCTTAATCTTTTCGAATGAATAAAATAATATAAAAACGTCAAAATAATTTTTCAATATTTTTACAAACGAACTCTAATTTTCGGATCGCTTTTTAGTTTGTATATTAATGAGAAAATATTTATCATTATTCATTGAAATTGCCTTTTTTATAAGTTTTAAATACTTAACTGTATTAAGTAGAGTCGGAAAGAAAAACACTTGGAATTTCTCACCTTTTCACTAGAGTTAATTTTAATAAAAAAAAACACTTGGAATTTTCACTCAATAAATCTTTCTCTCAAATACTATTAAAGAAATTTAGAAAGAGTTTTTCCAATGAAAACTATGCCATTTGAATGGGGAATTCAATAAAGACATTCACTTGTAATGAAATTGTTAAACTTCATTAAATGAATAAAAGGCGCAAAAGAGGAAAGTTTAGAAAAATAAAAAAAATTAACACAGATAATATAAAGAAAAGAAAATGCTGGATAATAATGTTGAAATCATCCTACATTTCCATAACTTTCACACTTTGATTAGATATTTGCCACTTATTGTTAGACTATTCCTCTTATCTATTCCCTTGCCATCTTTTTGAAAAACTGCCTTCAATATTGCTTCAAGTGCTTTTGGCACTTTGCATTTTCGCATTGTCAGCAGACGCTGGCTATATTCTTTGATGCCTTACAGGCAACAAGCTCAAAAACTCCTTTAACTTTTGACTCTCATAGTTTTTTTTTTTTTTTTGGGCTTTTGGTAATTGAAAACGCAAGTTAATTTCTCACTTCCTCAAATCCTTGGTAGCTGGAGTTGGCAAACGAAGCTTCTTGCACTTATTGTATTAAGAAAATGCTTTTGGCAAGTTTTTCATAATTAGTAAAGTTTTGATTGTTCCAGAAATTCTCTGTACATATTTCCACTTGCTTCGAATTGATTTCAGTCCATGGAAATCAACATAAGCCGACAGCTGGGACCACTTTGCATAAATACTGAGAAGTATACTCCTTAATACATACAGATATATATGTACATATATACGGTTCAGGTCGATCCATCTGCATGAAAGGCTATCAAAAGCAGCTTTGCACATCATTGTCAGTACGGTAGAGGGGAGGGGGTGATGCCAGAGATTTTATGTACTCAGTTTGGGCTTGAGTTCGAGTCGCATATTCACATGTCCTCCTCCTCATTCGCTTACTCCGGTCAGGAAGTGCATCAATTTTTGCAAAAAAAGGTAACCCAAAAAAAAAAAACTGGACCCAGTCTACAGTGGTTTATTTGTTCAAATGAAATGTACAATGAAATTTTAGTTTTCCATTTTGACTTTGTGGTAAATATTTTGAATTAAAATCACTAAGCAAGAAACCACTGTGTGGCTTGGTATCTCAGTAAGTAGCTTAGAAGATACTTTTAGTAAATGTGTTCACTTCATTGATCACAACACATAAAGAAAGAAATATTCAAAATTTGTTCAGGCACAAGCGATAAGGAAAATGCATATGAAGTTTTTCTCGAACTGTCTCGATGTAATGGAGCATTTCAAAATGCAAATCATGGAATTGCGAAAAGGAAAACTTTGCCGCCGTGCCAGATAGAAGAAGAAAAAATGTGGCAATGTCCAGTCCCTTTCAACAAAACATCACCAACTCTTATAGCCACCACATCTACGTTCCACTTGCCATATACAGGTGCCAGCGACAATTGTCACAGTCACGTAAGGATCAAAAGTAGAGTGAAAAAAAAAATGCTGAAAAAAAAACACAAACCCATCACCAACCATGACATAGATGCAAAAACAAACTGTCATAGGGAAAATATGCGTTCTACTACCTGGACACTCTATGTACAGTACGCTCATATCCTGCCAGTATTGCATCCGGTCCGTGGGCCCAAACACACACATAGAAACCAACACCAACACAAAATGAAGCTTTCATGCCATCAAATTGTCTGTTTCTGTGGGCGGTTATAACCATTTGGAGAAGGTTTGCCAGTTGTCCATTGATTGATTTCAGTTTGCACCAAAACAAACTAATAAATGAACGCAGTTACCTACAAACATACATATATACTGAATTTGAAGGATTAGAGGAATACGTGTTAATTATATTTTTAACTTAAAATATGGAAATTTATAAAAAAAATAGCCATTTTATCTGTGAAATACTTTTGGAATAAAATCATTACCTTACTTTTGAAACATTCAGGAAGTCTAACCTTAAAAACCTTTGAATAAGAATATTTTTGTTTATGAATAAATATATATAAGGGAGAGAAAGGTGTGTGAGTTCATATAGTATAAACAAGCCATTTGTAACCGTGCAACAGTGCGTATGCGTGATGAATTTACACCTGACGTTGGATGGGACAAAGATGGAGAGAGAGAGAATGCATTTATAAATGCACCAACAACTATAGCACATCAACAAAAAACCAACACGAATCTCTTTTAAGCGCACAACAATACAACAACAGCTTGTACGCATGGACAGTTTGCAACAGGATCACAATTCTAGGAGCACATATCTCACAGATGGCATTGGTTCACACATGTGAATTGACTATAAATGGTGGGGGGAAGAGTTAGGATATGCAAGGCTTCCAGCAAACTTAAAGTTAAATTGCATTGCTTTTATACATAACTTATAAAGAAAAATAAGAGAGAAGATATATCTAATTTAAAGAAAAGTAAAAAATTTAGAGGAAATCCAAATGAATCTGTGAATGAAATTCAAGTAATTAGAATTTATACCCACTTTTCTTAATATTTGCCCCACCGCTCGTTTGCTCTCTGCTGCCATCTATACTTTGCTTTTATAATAAAATGAAGCACCTCACAGAAACAATTTCTTAAAATTAACAAACAGAGGGCGCCAGTTGGTCCGCTGAGTGATATACAGTGGCTGGAAAAACGTTTCTACATGTTGACAGTTAAAAAAACCAGCAATAATAAAGCAAATAAGGCAACATATTCATTTTATAAATCTTATAAAAATGTAAACCTATAAAGAAGAAAAATTAAAGAAACAATAGCAACAGAAAAACATAACTAGCTGCATATATTGACTTTTACTCTTTGTAAAGCTTTTCCTTTAAATCAAACACGAAGGATTCAATATATATTTTTAATAAAGACAGAAACAGAAAAATTTAAAGATTTAAAAGAAATGGGCAAATGGGATATAGGATTACTTCTCGTCCAAGTGAAATCTAGTTAATTTGTATTCGTAAGTAACTTGAATTAGTTATTCATTTAATTAAAATTAGAAAGATAAATAAAATATTCTTGCAAATAGCAAGTGCAGCAATTTCATCAACATAACTGACGATTATTTTATACTAATTTAGTATCCTCATATGTAGTTACTTAAAAAATCATAGAACCAATTTTCAGTTAAAGAAATTCATTTTCGTCCCACAATAAATACAAAATTTGTGACGGTTAATTTTTACAAATCAGCTGAAAAAAGCTCAATTTAGGACATGCGCAAAAGATATTTTCTGACCTTGTCTACAACAAAAACAACAAATTCGACAGAAACAGCAAACCGAACGAAGAATACTCGTACAGAGAAATTCAAAGGACATTGTGTCATGCCAAATATTTATAGCGTAGCTTCCTGCACAATACAAAAGGCATTTCAACTTGCCATGGAACAAAATGAACACGATGAAGGCAAAGGCATTAAATCCAAGCGGCATAACTGCCTCTTATAATTTGAAAGACCAAACCTTAAGAACCAAAAAAAAATAAGAAAAAATAAAATACCCTTGATGAATGCCTGCGCGTACACCGCTGCTGGGGGTTGTGTCTGGTCCACGATGGCACCGAATATATAATTTGAAGTACGAAAGGTTCTCAAAAACAAAAAAAAAGAAACGTGGTCTGCAAACTGCCGATGCCGATCCGCTCTTGCGTGTTGCTCTTGGAATGCCCTCTTATCAGAAAACAGCGTCACTGCCGAATGGTGTGTATATTAGTGTGTGTATACTCTTCTCTGCGTCTTTGCTGATGCTGTAACAAAGCCATAGTCAGTATAACGCGAACTGTGGCCACGACAACGGAGCAACTCTTAACGTAAAAAACCAATTGTTGACCAATTTAAAGTTAAATAAATAAGAACAAAATACAAAAAATTATTTACTTAGAAATTTTGAGCAGACAATGAGAGCTTGATATTGCATATTAAAGGCTTAGTGTAGTGCAAGCAATTTGGTATTCCCTGCAAAATTAAATTTAATTATTCTGGGTAAGAATTTTATTAAAGGAAATCCCCGAAGCTAAATATGAAATCCATGACATTCAGGGCATGTACTCTTGTCCTTGTTTGCCCCTCCTGCAAAGCTATATTTTTTTTTATTTTTGTCTGCAAAAAATGGAACAGACGGCTACTACGTCACAAGCATTCTATGTTTATCCAAGTGTGCAGAGGTGACGTCACAATTCAACATCAATATCTTTGAACAATCTGCTAGATAAGCTCTTCTAGACACTTTGGCGCCTTTTTTTTTTGTTTAATCATGCATTATGTTTAGTATAATACCTTCATACATTGTATACTTTTTCCACTTACCAACTTGACTGATGCAATAAGCCCAACTCATGCGGTAAGCCAGCCTCCAAATAAGAAACGTGAGATTTTATTTTCCAAATGATATACACTTGAAATGTTAACCGCATACAAAACACGAGAAATTCTTAAACTAAAAGTCAGTCAATCTTTAAATTAATGTACATACTTACCGACTTATTGCCTAAAGACGTACATACTTAAAGATATTTATATATATACAGATAAGGGGGGGAAACTGGGAACTTAATACGCTCACGAAGCAAGGTGTGTTTGCTCGACTTATGAGTTTGTGGCACGCTGCTTGTATACAATATTCTATCTACTTATGTTTTTGGACAGTTCAAAGCCCTAAAGGCTTAACCTTGACTGAGCTTTCAATTTATTGTCATTTTGCTAAAATTCTGCATCATCCCAAAATGTGTAACTGAATGAGAGTGCTTAAATGTTTGCTGACTTTTTTAATTGTTAGCCATTATTCAATGCCAAATAATGTCAGATTTGATTAAAGATTAAATATAAAAGTTTCGTTAATTAATAAATAAATACAATTTTCAACGAAAAAGCACATCTTTGAATGTTAAGATTAATTGTGTTGATTATTTTTACGATGAAAGTTGAATAAGATGATGGGAATGTTTATTTGTTTATAAGCTATATAATTTTGTATACCATATTCATAAAATTATAATCGATGAATGATAACGAAGGGATTCTATATAATTGCATTTGAAAAATTTACGTTATAAATAATGTATTCATAATTTTAATATTGTTGAAACAATATTAATAATATATTCAGAATTCTATCACTAATATAGTATTTTAATCGAAACTTAAGTCAAATTAAGAATTCGATTATAACATTGTTAAATTTATCTCGAACATATTGTGTTATAAATCATTCGACTAAAAACAAACCGATCTTAAAATGACACAAATCACGACAACAACAATCAACAAGTTCAAAGACAAGTATCCGGAGCACCTTTCACACAAAGTCACTTGCCTCGCTCACTTCTGGTCGCCACAACTCAATGACGTTTTAGTTATAATTTTTTTTTTTTGGTCTCGCTGTCAATTGTAGCTAAATTGAGTTTATAATACACAAATTACTAATAAACGAGAGATTAAGAAATTCGATGATGGCCATTTAGCGGTTTTACACAATAATAACAGCACAAAAAAAAGGGGGGAAAAAACCTGATGAAATCAAAATCGAATCATCAAATTGAAAGTTTTCAGTCTTTGTTATCCAGTTCTGTCAGATTCTGGTCAATAAACTCGAATGGCCCGAGGCGTAAGTGTATGAAAAGTAATCCTATGTCAGAAAAAAAAGTAACAAAACTTGGTCAATATAATAAAAAGAAATTTCTAAGAAATTTATAAGAATATATACAAAATTGCAGTCGTCATTGTGTGGCATTTGAATTAAGTCATGCTCAATCTAAGAATCCGAGGACGGATATATTCAATTATGAACCCATGATACATAAGTGGGATTTGAATATGCGCGCGCTAAAATAACAGATCTTTTTGTGCAATTTGCATATCTATATAATGTTCAACCCACAGACTATATAAGTATGTAGGTATATTTATAACAAGTGTGAATGACTTTGAGATAAATTTGGTATTGTGTGGGCATCCAAAAAAAATGTCTTCTTGGTTTATTTGTATATACAAATCCAGTAAGGGCTTCTCTAAACGGGGGAGAACAGTTAATTTGACACACCTCAGCAAAACATAAACACGTGGAACAATCATCAACTAATTTGGAGTTACTTACGAGGTCGAGTATCTGTTAGATAAACGTATCTCAGTAATGTGTACTCCAGTACTTGTATACCTTTTCCGCTTTTCGTTTTAAGGCACCAACAAATTGAGTGCCTTTTTTTTTTGTTCTTTTCGGCAACAATAAGAACGACACAAAAAATTCTGTTGAAACAGAGAGCAGCAAACAAACAAAAAAAAAAAAAGAAACAAGAAAACGCAACGTCAAAAACTTGTTTCAGTAAAATTACAAATTCAAAAATGCCGGTTAGAAACAAGCGAGCCTCTCAAACGAACATGTTCGATGTAGCGCACCAATGAGCTTTAACGATTTTCAAAAATCTATGTTAACTTAACAGAGACTCGAACTTAAAAACCGGAACAAATTAATAATAGCCCCAAATTTAAAAAATTCAATTTACTGAAACAAACCTGTTTATTTGGAAATTTTACTTAAATCGAAACACATTAATAAAGATAAGACAACGATAAGATATAATGATAATAAGAAAGTTTATCAAAACTAAGGCACAGTCAAAATCAGCTCAGATATTTCCATTTACATAAATACATATGTATGTCTTTTTATAATAAAAAAAACTACAAAAAATATGTACTTAATAGATGTAAAATTAATCGAAATTTTACCATAGTCAATGTAGGTAGGTGATAGCTAGAAACGCCTCGGCCCCAAACTGACTAACTAACCACCTCCGGCTGAGATTTTATGCCTGCGCGCGAAGATGCCTCCGAGTATCTGTCAGTCTGCTGTATCCGTTGACTGAATGCGGTTCGTTTCCTAACGCTCGTGTGGTAACGTTTATTATTTAAATAGATTTTGACGCGCGAAAAGTGTTTTCTCTCTCTCTTAAGAAGGTAATGCCTTAATCTTCTAGGTAGATTAGAATACACACAAGCATCACTGTGTTTACTCTCTGCTGAAACCAGATGTGTTTGTGCTAAAGAATAAAGCAAATGTTTAATATAATAAAAAATGAAATAAAATAAATTAAAATGCGTGGCGCGATTTTGGCAAATCATTAAAAGGCAGTTATGTGTGCTCGAAAACAAAAAAAAAATACTGTTAAATTCCTATAAAGAAATCATTTTATTTCAAATACTAACCAAGACCTGTTGATGTTATGTATGTGACTACACTCAGCAAAAAAATACAAGTTAAAACTACTATAATTGACATGTAAAAAAATTAATTAATAACTTTTATTCTGTGACAATAAAACATACGTTATTACATGGAATGTAATGTATTATGTATTCAAAATTAAAATATCATAATTTAAAAAGTCGTAAATAAAATTGACTACGTTTATGGTTATTATTATTAAAACAATAAATATTTATTATATTGAATCAAATTTATGGCAAATCATAAGTTTATAAAGTACTAAAAACCTATTAATGGACTTTCATGCTTAATAATTAATATCAAAAGCAAGTTCTTTAAGTGTACAAAATGAAAGCCGGTTTGATTAAATTAGAATCTTTAAATCTTATTGGTGATAAGAGTAAAACCCGATTTTTGTTGAAGTCATAATTGCGAATCCTGATACAGTACAACTTTTACAAAACAAACCTAAAACTTAGCATTTCCGTATAGAAAAGTTTAGAATATTTAGCACCCGAAACTATTTGTATATAGTTTCAACAAAGATTATCTAAAAATCATGATTGTTTACTGTGGCAAGATTAATGGCATTTTTGTGTACCTAATGTTTACGCTAAAAGAGTTCGGCAACATTATAGGAAAAAAAAAAATAAAATGAATCAATATTGTTGGCCATTGTTGTACAAATGCCAAGAGAATTGGGTCAACCTAATGGGCCCAATAGAAAGGCAGAGTGAATGTATAAACATATAGTATCTATATGTTGATATGACAATGGTTTCGTTAATTGTATTGTACTAATGGTATGTTCATACCACATCACCTACCAATTACCTTTCACGCGTTCAAATTACAGACCTATGACTAACATAGATGACGTAAAACAAGTTGCATTGTAAATTCCCAACAATTATACATAGTTTGTGTAATACTTTTATCCAAACGGAAATCCCCGAAAGAGTTGAATTTTTTTTACTAATAAATTGAAGCAGTCAGTGGTAGTTCACACATTTCTGTGGATAAAACAAAAATCGGATCGAGTTGTTGATTCTCCAAGACTATTTTTACTCTCCGTTCAGCTTGGTTGGCCAACTGTAAAGTCAAAAGAAAACTTTTGGATGGTCAATTAGTGCTTAATCTAGTTCTGTTTTGTTTGGTTTTTTGTTACTGTTGAATTAATTGCAGGTACTAGCAGCTCATTAGTTTATTCACCTGTTTGTTTTATAACTGAATCACATATGTATATATATATATTATTTTTTGTTATTCTCGCTTTTGATGTTATGCTAATTTATGCAAAGCGTGTGCCCAGTGCCGGCTTTTTGCCTTTCGATAGGAAGTGCCAACCTCCAATATTTAAAGAAAATAAACAAAACAAACAGCGTGACCTAATCAAATATATGTATTAATATATGCTTATGTGGGAGGGGAGGGAATAGACCTTGAAATAAGCAAATAGGACTCCTTCTACCGTTTTGTAAAAGGCCCGCAAATGCGTCATATTTTGTTCGTTGATATTTGGGAAATCATACATACATATATACATATGTTTGTACAGTACCATTAAGTTTAACGAACTTGCTGAAAAATTTTTAATCGTATAAGCTCTGCTTCCTTATGTATCATATGCTGATAAGGCACACAGTCTATTACACTAGGCAACTCAAAATAGCTCAGAAATTACTTTAATAATGGTAATTCCATGCGGTCAATTTTGTTGAAGAATATATTTTTCTATATAATTTTAAATAGTTGCAAATATATTTGTGAATGTACGAGTATATAAAGTCTGATAATTAAATGCGAATTGGTAAAAGTAGAGCAAACAATTTGACCTACCATTGCCTTTCACTTTACAAGAAATGAAATAAAAACCATAGGGTCGTGGCGAAGTTTTTATACCTTTTAACCCTGTTTATAACTTTTCGTGCTAACACGATTTTAAAATTTTCTTTGGTTGTGCAGAAATCCTATAATTAAAAAATTTTTTATAAATTCTAAAACAATTTCTGAATCATAAATATCTTTTTTGACAGAATTATTCTTTTTATATATATTTTGACTGCAAAAGAAACACACATTTAGCATTATTTCTTTTAAACATTTTTAGACAGAAAGTCGGAATTAGATACATAAATTTTCCTCAGCATGCCAATCAAGAGTATCTCTATTTTTATATATTAATCTTGACATAGTCTCAGACATGTATTTCTATTTGTGCTTTTGTGAAAAAAATTCCCCTATTAAGATTGGGAAATATCAAGCTTAAAGTGAACATTTATCTTAAGTCTGCAAGTGTGTCAGTTTATACTATATAAATAGAGAAGAAGGCATTATCATGAGCATTAATTGAGTCGTCTAAGCAGCGTTAACAGTGACTGTTAAAAAGCTGCTACTGTTAGCTCAACATGCTAAAAGCACAATTAGCACGTAATTTCTCAAAGTCAGTGACAGACAGACAAAAAGAAAAAATAATCACAAGAGACTAATGAGTAATTCAAATCATTAAAAAGACCAGTTAATGGATGGAGTCTTAAAGAGAAAGAAGTAAGAGGGGAATAATTTCCACGTGATATATATTTGAAGCTTGGATGAAGAGAAAACTTAATAATTCCATTTACAATTCTTTTTGAAAGTATTTTCAGCCATTTAGATAGTCAACGAAAAGAACTTCGTTGAGAGAACTTATATTTTGACTATACCCATATAAACATATACATATATTATGATGTCTTATAAAGCTCAATAAATTCCATATTAAATTTATTTAATTTAAAGTTGTATAAAAGTATAAGTTATATTAAAGCGATAAAAGCATTTACTTTTAGCATAGCAGGAAATTTAAGTTAACCAAATCATCGGAGCATGAATATTTATAAAAACTGAAAAACTGTGACTCAAATTAGTGGCATTTCCAAATTCCATTTATTTTTAGGTGATTAAACTCCAATAATATGGAAACGGAAGCATTAAATCGCAAGAATTCATCTCGAAAGAGTTCCATAATAAATGGCAATGGCGATGCAACGACCAAATTGACAAACGGAGATACCGATGGAACTAATGATGGTGATAATGGAACCGGCGGTGGTGCAGGTGGTGGCGGTGGTGAAGTTACGTTAAAAGCCAAAATGAGTTTACTCAATGGCTGCACTGTGATTGTGGGTTCAATTATTGGCTCTGGTATATTTGTATCACCAACTGGAGTCTTAATGTATACAGGCAGTGTCAATTTGGCTCTTATTGTGTGGGTCATTTCCGGTCTCTTCTCAATGGTGAGTGAGTTATATTATTCCTATTCTAGTTAACTATTCATAATTATAGTAGTAGTTCATGTAAATTGATAACTCGCTATGCAAATCAATAAACGTTAGGTAATAGACAATAGTTGACACCTGTTGAGGGTGTGCTCTAGTTGGACAGGTAGGTTGTAAACAAGTCGACTAAAACCAGCAGATAGGCAATAGATAAATAAGACGCCGACTAGCTAAAATGATATTGCAAACTGAGCAAAATAAGGAGTCGACGATGGCATTCAATTACCAATGCTAAATGCGTCCCACAAAACGATTCTTAATGAAATTATTGAAATTCCTGCCAACGTTCAACGTTCAAGCCCATGTCAAATGCACGCATTGCTGTCTCACTGCTCCTGTGGCTCCTCCCCTAATCAATAAAAACGCCATAGATAATGTTGATGATGATGGAGTGGAATGGAGTTGGAAGTGGATGTGAAAATGTTGTTGAAAATCGAATCCCCCACTTTTCTTTTGTAACCGACCTTTAACTTTTTTCACTTTAAAATGTAGTTTGCTTTTCATTTTATAGGTTGGCGCTTATTGCTATGCTGAATTGGGTACCATGATAACCAAATCTGGTGCGGATTATGCCTATATTATGGAAACTTTTGGACCATTTATGGCTTTTATTCGTCTCTGGATTGAGTGTATGATTGTCCGTCCCTGTTCGCAGGCCATTGTTGCTTTAACATTTAGTACCTATGTATTGAAACCCTTCTTTCCCGAATGTGCTCCGCCAGAGGATGCTGCCCGTCTACTTGCCGTTTGCTGTATATGTGAGTATGCCAATTACAATTATACTCATTAGATTTTCTATAATCGCATTCGCGTACTTGACCTATAGATTAGAAATAATTTGAACACACATCCCATGAGTGCACAACAAATAACTAAACGAAAAAAAAAAAAGAGTATTTTCCATATGGTCGGCTTATCAGCAATTTACATAGTATTTGGGGTATAAGTGGGGTAGGCGATTACCCGAGGAAAGGGAGAGATTTTAAAAATTTCCATTTCTTTGAAACAATTTAATAAATATTTACAGATTTATTGTAAAATTTAATAAAAGATAAACTAAATTAGTTAATTACTCTATTCTTAAATTATAAAGTTTTGTAAGTTCAATCAAAATTTTTGGTTAAAAATTCAGCAAAAAGTTAAACAACACTAAAAACTTAATATCTGTGAAGACAAATTTGAATCTAGTGTCAGAGATTATAACATACTTCTTATCATTATACTTATATTAAAATCCTTTTATAGTAATACGAAATATGTTTCAAAAGAGTAAAGAAAGTAATACATATTGATTTTTAAAGGTCAGCTTGGCATTATTTTGAAATCAGACTATCCGAGCTTGAGTTGACAACGGTTTACTTATTAAATATTGATTTAATTATGCGGAACTAAGTGCAATCAGATGGGAGAGACAATAGTAAATAAAATAAAAGCATCAAACATTGTCACATTGTGTAAATCTTTGCCTTATTACATCACCCAAGCCAAGACATGACTTCTTTATGATTATATATTGCTCCCCAAGCTTAACTCCAACTGATTTCAAATAAATGTATATATATGTGAATCTTTACAGTGGTACTAACTTTAATCAATTGTTGGGATGTAAAATGGGCTACCGCTGTGCAGGATATCTTTACATATGCTAAAGTAAGTAAGCAGAAATACACAAAAGAAAATTCTATTAATATGGTAAATCGATTCAAAATGTCTTGTCCTTGCAGCTGTTGGCCCTATTTATTATTATTGCCACAGGCATGTATCAGTTGTATCTGGGTAATGTTCAGTATTTTACATTTGAGAATACAGATACAAAAGTCACCTCCTTGGCCCTGTCATTTTATTCTGGTCTATTCGCCTACAATGGCTGGTAAGAGGATTAGTTTATTTTAGTTTGACCTAAAGCTAATTGGCTTTGCTGGTATTTTTTTTTTTTTTCTAGGAATTACTTAAACTTTATCATTGAAGAGCTAAAGGATCCTGTCAAGAATCTGCCACGTGCCATTGCCATCAGTTGTACTTTGGTCACCATAGTTTATGTCATGGCAAATGTCTCCTTCTATACAATTCTATCGCCGGACGAGGTGTTGGGCTCATCTGCAGTGGCTGTAACCTATGCGGAACGTGCCTTTGGAATGTTCGCCTGGACCATACCAGGTACAGATAACAATTCATTTCAAAGAACTTTCATTTGAACTTTCACTTTTAGTTTTTGTGGCATTGTCAACCTTTGGAGCTGTTAATGGCATTTTGTTGACCTCATCGCGTCTGTTTTATGCTGGTGCCAATGAAGGACAAATGCCAGAGATTTTAACCATGATACAGATTCAACGTTTTACACCTACACCAGCAGTTCTAGCCATGGCTCTTTTATCAATGTTGTATTTGACAGTGTCGGATATCTTTGCTCTAATCAACTATGTGGGCTTTGCCACCTGGGTAAGCCACTTTAATTCCCAGTTTAAAGTTTGTAGTTAATTAAATTGATTTATTTTTTTTACAGTTAAGTATTGGCGTTGCTGTACTCTGTCTTCCCTGGCTGCGTTGGGCTCAACCAAATCTGCCACGTCCCATTCGTGTTCCCATGGTATTCCCAATTGTCTATCTAATTGCCACAATATTTGTCACTGTCGTTCCCATGTATGCCAGTCCCGTTGAGACGGGTTATGGCATCTTGATGATACTATCAAGTATACCCGTCTATTTGGTATTTATTGCATGGAAAAATAAGCCAATTTGGTTCCAAAAAACTATGGGTAAGTTGTCAGAGAAGAAAGTATCCTGTTTTCCTATAGTTTTATTCCACTGCTGCTGCTTTTCCACAATTATTTATTTTTGACGAAACTTTTCTAGGCGGATTCACACAAGCTCTACAGAAACTGATGATGGTTGTGCGTCCCAAAGCGGCGTCAAAGGTTTTTAAGTTTGCTCTTTTTTAATATTAGTTTTTATTTTTTTTTTTTTTGACTTTTTTTTTATTACTAACCAAATTGCCTGCTTTATCTTTAGATATACATAGATCAATCTAACTAATACTAATGAACCACAAATTATTATTCAACTTCACTATGCACTCTCTAACAATATGATTTAGATCGAATTTTTTGAATTCTCATTCTTGAACTTTGTTTTTTGATATATTGCAGTAAGCTTAACACGATTCCTACAAAAATGTTTAATGGTACTCGGCAAGCAGGCGAAACCAGCTCAGGTGTAAAATGTATTTTGATTGGACCGATCGGTGGAAATATAGCCAACAGCAAATGAAAGCATTTAACTAATTACATAAAAACATTATGTAAAAACCAAACGCTTTTTGTGTAGCAGAGATACGCTCTCAACCAGTAATACGAAAATTAGTACTGCATATATAAATACATATATTTTTATATATGTTTTAAGTTAAGATTTAATAACGGAAACATAAAGTTTTGGACTTAAGACTGGAAAAAAGCAAAGGAAAATTACAAGGAATCAAGTTGTCCAAAGCCGAATGTTTTTATAATTTGATTTAACTAGGATTATCCCGGATATACATATATATTCCACAAAAAACAGAAACTTACAGAATTATTCCAATTTCACAATAGAAATTAAAAACTTCTTTTTTTGGGACAATGGTTGTTTACAATTTTTACATACTCACGACATTTAAAACTTTATTTATATATTAGTTTTTATTTTTAATTTGTACGTATTAGTTTTTTTATGGTAATAATTTAAATGACATTATCCTTTATGCTCTGATTTAATTAATCTTCCATAATGGGCCTCAAAACACAGACCATCGCCTTTCACACATATCCAAACAAAAAAAACCTGTTAAATAACTAAACGCATTGCCAACATCTAGAACATATGACAGGGGTTTGTTCTTAATTCCGATTTTCAATCTATATAAAAGTTATAAGTCGTAAATTTGTTAAAAATATAGCTAATTGAACGACAGAAATACGAATCGTAGTATCGGAATTTGGAACAAATCCCATGAAAACTAAAACGAAATACAAATTGTTGTCTAGTTACAAGAAATATATATATATATATAGCTCTAAAAATCGAATTGTTGTAGCATTTATTTGAGCATTGATTAATTGTTGCTTTCAGTGTTTGAGAATTTTATCTTAATACAGTTAAATATAATTCCCATAATTATACTTAAAACTTCTGTACACAGCTCACATGAAATGGAAACGAAAAGAAATGAAATTCCTTAAAAAAATATATACTAACCAAAACTTTAAACGGTTTTCGAAACTGAATACGAGACTGAAAACAGAATCGTATACCAATAAATAATGATTTCAAATTCAGTTTTGGAACCGACATTACAATTAAAGAAACAAAATATTTCGAAATTTCAGTTCGCTTTCATTTCAAGTGATCTGGGTCCAACATAAATCTATATATATATTTACATATATATTATATACATATATATGTATATGTAACTGTTACACATTATATGAAGCCGCTAACTATTATGGAACACATTGTTGACAATAATATTGTATTTATATAAATATATATGTGTATTACTATTATTATACTCGTATTATATGAATGTAATGCCCTACAAAAAAGAAAAAAATTTTAGATTTTTGTAATTCTTTAAAAGAAGGGCGGGCATCAAAGGACAACTTATTGGTTAGCAACAATGAAGCTATTTTGCGTTCCCATATTTGCCTAGTTGCAATTCAGGAAAAGATGATCACATATTCACTCCTGTGTCAACTATACAAAAATGTGATGCCTATGATCATTGATTGCTATCAATTCCAGCTTCTCCTTCATTTTTAATATACTTAATGAGAGTTTGTCTTAGATTTTCGACTTCCCTCTGTTTGAGTGCCTTCACCGCCTCGGTTAATTCATAATTTTTGGTGCTTATATAGACCATGAGAGTGGAAGCAAAACTGGATTTTGCCGCTTCATTTTTCATCTGACGGAATTGCTTTAATAGATCTGGATATTGGGATGCAGGCATTTCTATCTTAGTGGAGGATGCTAACTTCTCCAATTTTCGCACACGTTCCATAGTATCGCCACCGCACTCATCATCATCTATATTGGAGACATCATCGGACATAGATTTCAGATTATTGCGTATTTGTAAACTCTTCTGTTGATAGAACAACTTATAATGCTGATCCATGCTATGCCGAAGTTCCCTGAACTTGAAGTCAATGCGTCCATACCAATAGGCAAGACTATTGTAGTCTTTTTTGGACAGGTTCAAGCCTTGACGACGCAGAGAATGGGTTATACTTTTGCAACTCGAAGAACTTAAGCTTAAATTGGTATCGCTGGGATTAAGGAATGTTGTAACCTTGTTCTTTGTATGCTCATCAGCCTCATTGTCATCACAATTTCGGTAGCTAGTTCTTATCGACGTATACGCTATATCAGCCAATTTCAAGATCTTACGATTCCAATTTGGTGAATTTTTACCTTGGACCAATGGTAGTTCAAATAGGATCACTGTGCGCATGGGTCGCTTGAAATCAAATGATTCCTTAATGCAATCAGTTAGAAGAGTGGCATGGCTATTCCTGCTCATAGGTAGACCACTAAAAAAGCTTGAAATATCCAGTCGGTTGTCGCAACCAAATATTTGGAATACAGTCAACTGAAGTTTGTGCAAATTTTGTTGACCATCACGATAGACATACTGCAGATCTATAAAGTCATCACCGGTGCCGCGATTTCGCAATGCACTATACTCGGAAAGAAACCATTGGAGCAACTCCCGAGTGCTCTGTAAGGTGCGACCCCTTTGAGTCACTCGACGACGGCGGCTAACAGATGCTTCATTGGCTAGTGGACCCGTCCCTCCCAACATATTCACCATGTCGAATTTTCTTACATCATAGTAGTCCAAATTTATGGCTTTGAGGCGATAATGCAGAAGAAGCATCATCTTGTCTACTTCGCCAACCAATAGACGTGTCAGAAGGTTGAGATTGTGTGTCCTTAATGGAGTCAAACGCAGTAAGCAACCACTTCGTTGCTGTCGAAACGTTTGCTCTATTAGATCGTTTAACTCACTCCGCAGATGTGGTTCGTGTTCATATCCAATGGAATCAAACTCAAGATGGCGATAATAGCGAGGTGATTCGCCCATTTTAGCCAATGGACTTCCTTTTGGTCTGCCCCTACCCTCGCCACCTGCTCCAAATTCCTTTTGACCTACAACTTTGTTTTCCTTTTTGCTTTCTATGCGTAATAGTAATGAGCTGTTGTCCAAAATCTTCAAATCGTTCTCTTGGCTGTAGTCCTGATTCGTTGTGCCCATACTTTTACGTGTGATATCGGTAAGGGCCACCATCACCCGGTGGACAATTTTGTTCGTCGTCGAATTCATGGTCTTAATCTTTTAAAAACAACAGAAAAGCCTTTTCGGACTCGTAGATTAAAATATAATTTACTTTAAATTTAGGAAATAACAATTTTGAAAGTTGAATGCTTAAATAATAGATAGGTTTTTATTTTGTTCAAAGGGTAAATGTGTAACAAATTTAGTTAGTTAGAATCTGTATATTTTTAAAAAGAAATTTTAGAGTTAAAAATTTTGTTTTCTAAATTTTAAATCTAACGATTTTCGGAGGAAAAAGGTACAGAACCTGAATATCGAAGACACACACCGACTAATACTGATTATCGATACATCGAGAATGCTATCGAAGTTTTCCCACCTCCAGATTTTAAAGAAAATTGCTTAAAAAACAAATCAACAAGTGCTGATTTCAAAATTAAAAGTATTATAAAATAAACGACTCGTTAAAGTTATGCATAGCGGAGCTGAAGAGGAAACAGCTGCCAACGCAGGAATAAGAAAGAAAACAAAAATCACTTGCCGGCTGCAAAAGTTATAACAAAACAAAAAAAAAAAGACCGATAAGCCGATTCGGTTCCAGCTGTCCACTGAGATTTTTTCGAACAAATTTTCCAATGGCAACAAAAGAGTCTTTTCGGGAGAGACAGACACAGGAGCTGGAAGTTATAAAGGCAAGTAGAACCTATATATATGGAACATTAAAATGATGAAATAATTGGGTAATATTTCCCTATATTTAGGCCATCTTTGGTACTGAAGTAGAGGATTTGCGGCCACAGAACAAAAATAGTCAATGGAAACCTACAGATATAAAAATCCTATTGACACCACTGCGAGATTCATCAAATGGTCAGGCGAAGGCTTATGTGAGCACTAAGCTGCATATAACCTGTCCATCCAAATATCCAAAACTGTAGGAATCCATTACAAAATATCAATTGATTGATTTTAATTAAATTGCATTCTTTTGTAGGGCACCCAAAATTGCTTTGGAAGAGTCCAAGGGTATGTCTGACCAGTTGTTGGAAGATTTGGTGGACCAACTACAAGCTCAATCCCAGGAACTACGTGGAGAGGTGATGATTTACGAGTTGGCCCAGACAGTACAAGGATTTCTGTTGAAACACAACAAACCACCGAAAGGCTCCTTCTATGATGAGATGCTTCAGGAAAAACAGAAAAGGGAACAGGAGCAACTCGATCAGCAGAAGCAAAAAGAAACTCGTGAACGTCAGAATTTAATTGATGAGGTGGAGCGTCGCAAGGAGATGTTTAAAACAGAGGCGAACAAAAGACGTGGTGAGCCCAGACGTAGCATGAGCGAGTCCAATCAACGTCATGCAAGTTCCTCGGAGAGTTCTGAAAACTCTTCTCCGTATTATCGTGGCCACTGTTATCCAAACAAATGTTTAGATCATCGCAACACAGAGACTTTATATTTCCACAAAATGGGAAGACAAATCCAGCGGGGTTGCTGCCTGGGCCATTCGCAACGCGGTTGCATTGCCTATACAGGCATCGATATACACAGTGGCCAGTTGCTCTATGTGACCGAATGGAATATTAAATATTCTCAGCTGGAGCAGCCCTGTGGAAATGGTATGGGTAAATGCCATTGGAGTAGCGAGTCCTCTAAATGTTTAGGCAATCATCGTGTAGATGATCTAATGGCCTCCATTGAAAAGCAAGTGGCCACATTGGCACAGCTCCAGCACAAGAATCTCATTCCATACGAATGTGTATTGTGCATTAAACGTAAGGAAGGGCTTCTTATCTATTTGGTCCAGGATTTTCTACTGGGCACAAGTGTGTTTAGCATTTCCTCGTCTTTGGGTTGGTGCCTAGATGGATCACGCATGGTGGCCCGAGGAGTTTTAGAGGCTTTGATCTTTTTGCACAACAAAGGTGTGTCACATAACCATCTGCTGGATACCACCGTTTTTATGGACAACATTGGCAATATACGTTGCACGGACTTTTCCCTGGTACCCCGTTTACTGGAGCTGATTGGTGGCACTGGCCAGAGCAGCAGCCGTGGTGATTTGCCTGCGTTGGGCTCACTGGTGGAGGGTCTGATGGCCACCAATAGCTATGAAATGCGTGATTTTGTGGACAAGTGAGTATAAAATGTGGAATAGACCTATAATATACTATTTAAATCCTGTGACCGGCCATTTTTTTTACTTGCTTTAGGTGCAATTCGGATCGTACGTTATCGGCTTCAGAGCTTTTGCAGCATCCCTTCCTGCGTCTCTATGTCGACAATGCCCAATTGGCACCCAACACGCAACAACAACGATTCACTCGTAATAATATTATGCCCATTCAACGTCCTGGACCCGCCTTGCCCTATCAAATACCCACCCTGGCTTTAAGCCAATCTCGTCTTCGCACCGAATTCGAGGTGCTAATGTATCTGGGCAAGGGTGCCTTTGGTGATGTCCTTAAAGTGCGCAACATTTTGGATAATCGGGAGTATGCCATTAAGCGTATCCCATTGCC
Source organism: Drosophila emarginata (assembly GCA_037075365.1). Lineage (NCBI taxonomy): Eukaryota > Metazoa > Arthropoda > Insecta > Diptera > Drosophilidae > Drosophila > Drosophila emarginata. Next base: position 13,152,421 of record JBAMCD010000221.1, on the reverse strand, counting down.
GGCGCGCAGTCGTCAACTCTATAAGAAAATGACTCGGGAAGTTGAGTTGCTCTCTCGGTTGAATCATGAAAATGTTGTAAGATACTTTAATAGTTGGATTGAGAGTGTAAACGAGGCTGATGCAGCGGCCATGGACAAACTTTTGGGTGGGGATTGGTCACAGAGTCAGCAAGATTTAAGTCAAGCCAAACCGGGCCCATCGCCTCAATTAGGATTGAACCAGGATGATGACGAAGAAGACAGTTCCTCCAGCATGTGGACTGGCTACATGTATGGATGTAAGCCCTAACCCGAGAAGATACGCTTAATTCCTTTTTTTTGTATCTTAAAGTGGACCACCTATGGACGACTCTGATTCGGATGGGATTCAATTTGTAGACTCCGATGGGCAGGTGGCCGTCTACACCGATGAGGATGATGATGATTCCAACAGGGGTAAAGCTAATTCGCCGCGTCCCTTGATGCAGGTCATGTACATACAAATGGAGTTCTGTGAGAAGTGCACACTACGGTAATTTCTGGCAAAGATTGGCCTATCACAACTACAAGTCCCAACTTAATATTTCAGTACTGCTATTGATGATAATCTATATGAAAATACGGACAGGCTGTGGCGGCTCTTTAGAGAAATTGCCGAAGGTTTGTCGCACATCCATCAGCAGGGTATCATTCATCGGGATCTAAAACCTGTCAATATATTTCTGGATTCTCATGATCAAATCAAAATCGGTGACTTTGGTTTGGCAACAACCAGTTTCTTAGCCCTCCAACCGAATGAACATCCCACTCATCAGACGCCTGTACAACAAATAACCAGCACCGAGGAAGGTACCGGTACAGGAAAAGTGGGCACTACCCTTTATGTAGCTCCCGAGCTAACAGGGAATGCTTCCAAGTCGGTTTACAATCAGAAAGTTGACATGTATACGCTTGGCATTATTCTATTTGAGATGTGTCAGCCACCATTTGATACAAGCATGGAGAGAGCCCAAACTATAATGTCCCTAAGAAGTGTAGCCATAACCATACCATTGGGCATGTTGCAGGATGTAAAGTATGAGAAGACGGTAAAGGTGAGAGATAGGTTTTCAGCCAAAATTCTATTAATTGTAATGAATATATTTATTTAACAGTTTTTCTGTTGCAGATGCTCCGTTGGCTGCTTAGCCATGATCCTGCCCAGCGTCCAACAGCAGAGGAGTTATTGGCTTCCGACTTGATGCCACCCGCCCAGTTGGAGGCCAATGAACTACAGGAAATGATACGTCATGCCCTTGCCAATCCGCAGAGTAAGGCCTATAAGAATTTGGTTGCCCGATGTCTACAACAGCATAGCGATGAGGTCCTAGAGCATACTTATCATCTGGGCAGTAGTCGGGCCATGAAGGCCTGGAATTCTGCTATTGTTATCGATGATATCGTCTCACTAAATCCGGTCATTGAGTTCGTTAAGGCAAAAGTCGTAAATCTTTTTCGCAAACATGGAGCCATCGAGGTGGACACTCCATTATTATCACCGCTATCGGCCCGGAATAGCGAAGCTAGTGAAAATTGTAATGCCGTGCACCTGATGACCCATTCGGGTTGTGTGGTTGTCCTACCCTCCGATCTACGAACAGAGTTCGCACGTCATGTCATACACCATGGAGTGAACCTTATACGACGCTATTGTGTGGATCGTGTCTATCGCGAGGAGCGTGTATTTAACTTTCATCCGAAACAGGATTATGAATGTTATTTTGATATCATCACTCCTCACACTGGCAGCCATCTGGTGGATGCAGAACTATTGTCTCTAGCATTTGAGATCACCAATGAACTGCCTCGCCTGCGTGAACGAAACATTGCCATACGTATGAATCATACGAATCTTTTGAGGGCCATTCTCATTTTCTGCAATGTTCCGAAATCACAATACAGTTCGTTATTCGATGCCACAATGGATTTTATTGAGACTCGTACCTCTCGCTTTCAATTTCACTCTTGCATTACTGTCATAATGGAGAAATCACGCACCTCGGCTCAGACATTGATGGACATGTTGTTGGCCAATTTTCTTTTAATTGGCTCGCGGAGTAGTGTTGAAGAGTCGGCCTTAAAGTCCCTGATGCGAGGCAAAGGTGAGGCTGCCTCTCTGGCTCGAGGAGCGTTAAGGGAACTGGAGACGGTAGTAGGACTGGCTTATAGTCTTGGAGTTACATGTCCCATAAATATTTGGGCCGGCCTACCCATTAGCTTTGATAGGGCCAGCAATGGCGGCATTGTTTGGCAAATGACTGCTGATCTAAAGCCAAATCGTTCTGGAAATCCATCAGTTTTAGCAAAGGGTGAACGCTATGATGCCATGCTGCACGAGTTCCAGAAAAGGGCTCAGGGTTTTAATTCCGGTCTACCCACTCGGGGTGTTCTAAGTGGGGCAGGATTATCGTTCTCGTTGGACAAGCTTGTGGCTGCAGTGGGTGTTGAGTATTCCAAAGATTGTCGGGCCATCGATGTGGGTATCTGTGTGTGTGGTACACGACCTCCTCTCAAGGATGTCACATACATAATGCGTCTTTTATGGTCTGTTGGCATAAGATGTGGAATAGTGGAAACTGGCAGTGGTGAAGGTGGAGATGAAGCCCAGGATTTTGCCCGCCTGGGTGCATTGCATGTTATTGTTGTGGCAGAGAATGGTTCGCTGAGAGTGCGTTCATTTGATCGTGAACGTTTCCAGGAGCGGCAAGTGACCAGGGCTGAGCTGGTCGAATTTATACAAAAGATCCCAAAATGTGATATGATCAATGCAGGATCGGTGGACTACGCCAGTCAGTTGTCCACTCTAATTAATGGAGGAGTTTCAAGCGGTGGCAGTGGTGGTAGAGGTGATAGTGGATTAAGTGCTTCCGTTCCAATTAAAAACAACTATAGTCAGTTTCCAAATGTTCAAGTAATGTTCCTAACCCATGACAAGCTAACGGCCAATTATAAACGTCGTTGGGAGAACCAGGTGGCCCAGCAAATGAGCTCCACCCTAGCACAATTTCTGAAAAAGGAATCCTTTGTGGTTCTGGTAGTGGAGCTGCCGCCGTCTGTTGTTAATGCCATTGTCGGTGCCATAAACCCTCGAGAGATTCGTAAAAAAGAGACTGAGCCGGAAATAAATTTTGTGATTGAGAGGTAACTATTGTCTTATATGATCTACAGCAATTTCTGCTAATATATATTTTCCCATTACAGATTCTCTAAATACAGACGCTATATATCCGAGATACATGAAGAAGTGGTGGACTATCTGAGCGATCCGAAAACACCAATTGTGGCCTTGTACAGCATATCTTATTCCTACTATCGTGTAATAATCTAAGGAGGGAAACATAGATCGCCCGGAATAGATTCCATACATTTGCAATTACGCCTAGCGTAGAAGACAAACAGACAAAGAGAGTAATAGAGAAGACAGTGTAAGAGAGAGAGGCAAAGGCAAGCTAAACTTAAAGTTGAAAATCTTAAAAAGAACTTAATTTTTGTCAGGATTCCTCTTAATCTAGGCCAATCTGTTGCCGAATATTGAATATCTTTATATTTTTTACAATAGTCGAATATGATTTCATCAAAAAGTGAATCTATCGCTGCCCAAGCACAAAACTATTTTAAGAAATTCTTAACTATTTAAATTCAAATTTCAAGTCATGATGTGGTAGCTGATTTTTTTTACAAAAAAAGGCAATCAACTAGGGCTAGTTATTTCTTATATAATCTGCATTACTCTAGAATCTGAAATTTCTTTTATAAAATTAAGCCTGATTACTATGAAGAACACTCTATACCAAAATTTATAAAATGAATCAAATACTTATTTATACTATTTTACACTGTACTACATTTAACATTTATACTATCAGCTTTGTCCAAAAACTATAAAAATATGTGCGACTATATCCAGTCCCTGCAACAAAATTTATTCCCGCCTTCTTATTATATCAAAATGATTAGAATTCCATTCCATGTTTTTTTTTTAATTATTTACACAATATTTTGTTCAATCCTTTAATGGAAGGGTATCCTTCCCATTGAATGCAGACTTTAATATGAGAAAACTTTATGTCATATGGAAAAAGGACCAACAACGAGACTTTGTTCATACCCTTAAATTGAATAGAATATTTTTGACATCAGCATATTTGCACTGAGTGAACTGATACCCCATTTACATAAAACATATTTCTCTTTTCAATTTATAAATTGATTTCTTAATATATTTTGGTTTATTTCTTAAATCCCTAATCTGAGCTTTAACAAACTTAATTGCTCTGCAATTGGCTAGAATCCATTGAAGGAAATACAATTCCGCTCAAGAACTATCTTCTCCGGCCTGTTTATTTAGACTACGTGCTATGCCTAGGGCAGGACCTTGAAGTACTTTGCGTGAGAGTCGCATAAAACCAGAAACTGGATCACGTCCAAAATACTTGACTTGTATTTCCTGTCCAACTTCTAGGTTTAGAGCTGAGGGATGGGCAATTTTGCGCTGATCCAGTTGTGAATTGTGAAGCAGAGCCGGCGGCATACTGGGATATAAAATGACCATGACTCCCGTTTCCCGCAACTCCGTAATTTTAGCTGTATAGATGCCACCAAATTCTAAATCTGGGACACGTTCCTTTACCAGGTAACCTTCGATAAGCTCTTTGGCTTCATCCATGGCAGCTTGAGAAGGTGCAAACACTGTGAATTGGCCCTCATCGGCGGCAGTTAAAGTTGCTCCAGTTTCAAGATAAATCCGCTTCATATGCAATCCACTTGGTCCAATTAATTGAGAACGTTGATGTGGCTCTACTGTGATTGTTTCACTAACTGGCCAACAATCCTTACGATACTTTCTATAAAGGATAATGTTTAATAATTCTCGGTTAGATACTAATATATGTATATTTCCTAAAACTTACCGCGGTTCTCGAATCGCCTCAGACATGATATCCAAAATTTTTGACTTTGCATCGGTCGCCTTTTGCATAGATTCCATTACCACTTTAAGTGGAATTCCTGGAATCTTTAAGTCCACTTGAATTGCAGTAAATCCCTTACGTGTGCCAGCAACCTTCATGTCCATATCGCCCATATAATCCTCAATACCCAATATGTCGGTAAGAATGCGATAATCTTGCAAATGCTTGGTGTCATTATTCTCATATCGGGTCACTAGACCAATAGCCACTCCGGCAGCTGGTGCAGAAACTGGCACTCCTGCGTCCATAAGAGCCAATGATCCACCACAAACACTGGCCATGCTGCTAGAACCATTCGATTCCAGAACTTCCGAAGTAAGGCGCACTGTGAAGGGGTAGTCATGAGGAAGTGTGGGCAACAGGGCTCTTTCAGCTAGAGCTCCGTGACCAAGTTCTCGCCGACCAAGCGGGCCAATACGGCCTACTTCCCCCGTAGCATAAGGCGGAAACTCATAGTGGAGCATGAAATTCTTTGACTTTAACCCACCACTTTCAAGAGCGGCCAGTGAGTCCAGTTTCATGGCACTTTCCGGCGAATCCAGACTCACAGTGCAAAAAACCTGCGTCTGGCCACGCTGAAACAGAGCAGATCCGTGCAACGGTTTGTACATGTCCACCTGGCAGCTTATATTTCGCAAGTCATTATATTCTCGGCCATCACAGCGTTGTGTTCTTTCAAAGAGCAGGTCACGAAAGATGGCTCTGGAAATCTTGTTGAACTCTTCTCCAATCGCAGCTGGATCCGTGTCTGGATAGGAAGACCACACCTTATTAATGACATTTGAACGGACATCATTGACGGCATTGTCGCGAGATATTTTATCATGCTGGGCATCCTGAAAGATTTCTCGCAGTCTCATCTCGCTCATGCTTCGCACTGCCTGTTCAAGTTCCTCATCCACCTCAGTTAACGTTTCTACTTCACGTTTCTGTCGCCCATAGGATTTCTGCAAGCGCTCGATCTCTTGAATAATGAACTGAGCCTCACGAGTACCCTGTTTAATGGCCTTTAGAAGATCCTGCATAAGCACCACCTGACCCTTGCCTTCAAGCATAACAACTAGATTCTGCTTGGTGGCCGACACAACCAAATCTAATTCTGAGGATTGCAGCTCTCGTCGTGTGGGATTGATCAATACCTCGCCATCGCAGAAACCCACACTAAGAGGAAATTAGAATACTTTAAGTCAAGAATCGGTTAATCGTGGTATTTCTGGCACTTACCGCACAGCTCCAATCGGCCCGTTCCATGGTATATCACTTAACGATAGCGCCATTGATGCAGCATTGATGGCTAACACATCAGGAGAATGCACAGCATCCATGGATAACATATTACATACCAGCTGTGTCTCGGTGCGATATTCCTTGGCGAACAGAGGACGCAGCGAACGATCAATTAAACGCGCAGAGAGAATTTCCTTCTCCGAGGGACCCAATTCGCGACGCATAAAATTCATAGGTATTCGTCCAGAGGCGGCATTTTTCAGGCGATAGTCCACCACAAGCGGCATGAAATTCTGGCCGGGAGTGGGTTTCGCTTTCGCCACAGCAGTTACCATGACGGCTGTGTCACCCATCTGGCAAACTGCTGTTCCATTTGCAAAACGGGCTAATTTGCCAGAGCTGATTGTCATATTCCGCCTAGCAAGGTACAATTAAAATGGATGAGCATGTGGTGGCTAGTGGTAGGGGCAATAATATTACTTACCCATTGCTAAACTTTACCTCTACAGAAGGTACTTCTCCATTTGAAATAGCGCTGCTCTGAACGCATCTCGAGACAGTACAGCATTTTAACCGATAATTCAGCAATTTCAAAGTTTTCCTTGTGAAAATCATGGCAAAGTTACCTAAAATCTGCCGGTCAGATGCGGTGTTACCAACTTGCTTATCTCCTGCAGTGCTTAACCATCACGGTATCAATGGTATATCCCTATATTTAGGAAATCAACATACACATCCAAATGAGAGTAGGGTATCCCAACCAATAGCATGCGTGCCGACAACAGCTGTTCCGGGGCAATAGTGATGGCCTTTTTCTGTTATTTAACGTTTATCGAAAATTACACCTATTCTTATATGAATAGCAAATACACCAACCTCTTAAAGTTATGTTAACTTACAGCCTCAATTACAGGAATGTAAAAATGTAGGCATCACAGTAAAAAAAGTTGAAGTTTGCTGTATATTTAAAAATTTATTTAAAACTATACGAATTTGCTACGATTATTAGTCTGACTATGTCTACGATACTATTCCATATTGTAATAAAATAGTTTTTAGATTAAAACAACCAACGACAAACGTGTCAAGCATCATACATTTTTATTGTGGTTGTATGAAATATGACAATTTACAAAAAGAAAACTCGATTTATGCCTCGTTGGTGCAATATCAGGTAAACATATCAAATCAAACAGTCAATTGATAGTTATCTAATCCGTTTAAATTTTAACAAATTCTTGCAAAAATGTTTAAAAGTTTTTAGAAAATGGAAAGACTACCCGAATTTGCATTTGTGCTAAGTAAATGACTGTTGGGTTATAATTCGATGATTGGCTGAAGTGTTTGCTGAAAATATTATTCTCTGGGTTATGCTTTTTTTTTCTCTCAGTGTTGTTTTTGTTAGCAAAGTGTGCAGACGTGCGGTCGGTTGTTTTTCGCGTAAAGCAAAAGAGAATAAATACATCGTTGCAACGTTGCCATTTGCTACACGCGTGAATTCGCAAAAGTTGTAGAAAATTTATTAAATTTATTTGCTTCAAATGTTGCAGCAAATGCCGTTTTCGCTTAAGTTAATGTTGCACTTATTTTAAAAATTCCTCTCGCAACGTCAACGCTAGCCGCGTGTGTGTTTTCGGCCGTAAGGTTGTGTTTGTGTGTGTGTCTATGTGCATGTGGCCGAGTGTGTGTGAGTGTGTAAGAGAGCCGCATCAACAACAACACAAAAAATAATAAAATAGAAAAAAGTCCCAAAAAAAGAAAACCGAAATCGACAAGTAATAAGCAAACCAAACATATTACATATTAAAGCGAAAATCGAAAGCAAAACCAGAAAGCGTGCCGCCAACTTCGACGTCAACGTTGTACCTAGAAAAAGCCGGAAAATTGCCTACTAGGCGTTGTCGTTTAAAGAACGAGAACCCTTCAGTTTGCCCCAGCTGCTATTGCCTCTGCTTTTGCTTCTTCTTCTTCACCACCATCTCAACGTCAGCTTCTTCATACATACATAACGTTGCGTTTGTCCCTCTTCTTTGGGTCAATTTGTTTATGCTGTCACATTCTAAGAAGAACTAAACGAGACAAGGAGATTGAGAAAGTTAGAGTGAGATAGAGAAAGAGAAAAGGCTTATCAACCCAACTGACTAGCCAGAAACAACAACAAGCATCCGCTGTCTCTCTCTTATCAGCTTTGGAATTCTTCTGATTGCTGCGACAAAGCAAAACATATAAAACTTTCCTGTTTAAGCATTAAAAAATAATTAAACGAGCAACTTAAGCCGGCTAGCAGTTATTAGACAGAAAAAATATCACCAAAGTCAAACAAAAGGGAAAATAAGGTAAGAATTAATTTAATAACACAAAGGTATATTCAAAATCGGTAATGATATAATACATTTATATGTATAAAATGCAGTTCTCTGAATTCTAAAACGTTTAAATAACTTTTAGTACCTACATACATATGTATGTATGTATGTATGTATACATATGTATGTACATACATACATACCTATGTACATATATGAAATTTCGCAAATAACATGGTATTGTGAATTGGAAACTGTCATAAAACATGTTCGAAACAACTTTTCATTGTTAACACCCACATTATTTTACCGTTATGCGTCATATGGTTCCTGGAATAACATCTGGCCAACTACGAGATAGCTTTCTTCCCAAAAGACTATAAATTCATTATTTAAAATTACTATTATCTCTTAGCTTTTTCGATAATTTTAATTAAAATTATAGAAAAAATATATTGCCGCAGCCATTAATTAAAGTTTACATAATATTTTTATACATATTTATCTCTAATGAAGTTTAAAGAAAAATCCGTTAAAAATTTGCTAAATAAAATACACGGGAACCAAGCGCCCGAATGACTTTAAATTTTACGACAATGTTTTTGATAAAGTGAAATAATAAAAAAAATCAAACATTAAATTCTGCGGAATTTACAAGAATTTTAAATGGATCTTAACTTTTTTGGTTCATTATTAATATATTTTAGGTATGATATGCAAATAATTGCTATACATTTTAATATAAATATTACCAATAATATGATTTTTAAACATTGGTAAATCTTTTTTCTGTTATAATGACTTTTTCAATATTTTATTTTCTGGAATCTAATTGATATATCTTTAAAGTTAGAGTGGTATTTGACGGTTACCTTAAATGTGGCTTCATGTCAATCATCTCATTACCTTTTCCATCTTTCACGCGCCGTCGACTCTGTTTTAATTGTCTCACCTCATTAGTGTTGCCTGTTTGTAAGTGCCTTAAAGTGTTTACTGTAATTTGAACACATTTTCTTGCATCCGCTGACCATCAACATTGCGATTGATGAGTAGAAATTACATTAACTTAATTCGATTGGCTTTCATGTGTTGACCTGATGCTGTTAGTAGTGACGCAGTTTGTTAGTGGGGAAAGTGGGGGATTGAGAACCGCATCCGTATCCGAATCTGAATTTAAATCAGTATTATTTCTTATCATTTTATCTCATTTAGTGTACTATCTTTAACCTCGTTGCTATTGTCCACAGCTGTAAAGAGATGTGAATTTGCATTTGTGTGTAAGTAACTCTGCATATGTATGGTATACATATACATACATACATACATAAGTACTCATGCATAATGAGAGTGCCGGATGATGATGACGTGCGTTCCAGTCGTCGCTTATTGCGAAAAGAAACCCATTCATAACTTTGTCGCTGCTTCATTATGATAAATCGGACAAAAAGTCTTTTTTCCGTCATTCATTTCTTCTAGCAACTGGGAAATACATATATTATCTCAAACTTTTTAAAAAAAAAAAGAACTTCCTAGAGTTACGTTATCCTGAAGTGTATATGTAATAGCTGGGGATCGATCTTGGTCAAAGAGCTGATAATATACTTCCGTTTTAACAGATGGCAAAGTGACTTTTGTACTTACTCCTCCACCACACTTTGAACTTTGTGTTGCGTCATAGTTTATGGATAACTAAAAGAGAAAGCGAGATGAAGAGAATCACTATGGCTTAGCATGACGTAGGCAATTCAGACAACATGTGTACACACACACACACACAATCACATAGAGCATTCCGTCTACGGGCAAAGACAATAATAAACTATCAATGGACATGGGACAACGGCGCCTAAGAGGACACCAATGCCGACATATGTAGTCATAGACCCATCCCCAAAGCAAATAAAACTCAATCGAATATTATTATCAGGATCCAAATGGAACCCATTCAATGAGTTGGGGGTTGGCCACATGCTGCTCAGCTCGCCATGGCGTGAAAATGCGCGCCAGGATATTGCGCCCATCATCGCACTTCGCCCACTAATCCCACCAATCGCAGTTATGCCCTTCCTTTGCCTTTCTATATTTTTTTTCGTTTGCTCCATCGCGTCGCGTCATCGCCTTTTTGTTCTAATTTGGCGCGACTTTGACACTTGTTAGCCAATATGTTTTTGGCCCATGTTAATGGTCCAACGGGAATTGATATTAATTGTACCCGGCAACGCCCATACCATTAAGCGGTGGGCGTGGGCATGGTCTGATTACTGAAAACAGAAACAGGATTAACCCAAAAAATCGGCTTTAACCATTTTCTCCCCAGGTTTCTTTTTTGAGTTAGTTTTTCTTGTTTTCACAATGCCTTCAATTTCATTGTGGTGACTTTTAAGAGAGTTTTTTAATTTAACAACCCCTGTGAAAATTTGATTTGGTTTCGACATTCTTTTGTTTCCATTTTCCTTTATCTTTTAGAAAGAAAGTGTCTCAAGTTTCCAATTACCTTTTATTCTCTAAAACCAAATTCAATTATAACTTGCAGTGAAAGTTATAGGAAAAAGATGTTGTACTCGTATAAAAAAGTTTTCCGAGTATGTGATTCAGTTTGATGAAAACTAAGTTGCAAATGCAAATGTACAGGGGCTAGGAAGGGGACTCTAATTCAAAGTGCATGCATGAGTACTCAAAAACTTGTGAGAAACTTCCCCTCAATAAGGAAAGGAAAGTCATAGTGAGTCTATCTTTAAGGTGCTTTTCGTTATCAGATTTCGTTTTTGCATATTCCATTTAATATTTTAATATTAAATTGAGAATATCGGCAGATCCATTTGCTGTTGTATTTTAGTTTTTCTTGACATTTTTGGGTACTTTGTTGTAATCTTCCGTAAAATACCTTGGAACGTAACCTCACCTGAAGGACGAACACACCTTTTATTTCATTTCATTTCGCTTGCCTGCCTTTATTTTGATAAGAAATTTCTGCTAATCAACTAGACAGACAGACAACCGGACAGACATACGGGACAAGACAGGACAGGCTGCCTGTCAAACAGAACCAAACCTGCTGTAATGACCTTGATAAACTTTTTACAAGTACAAGAAACAAAAAATTGGCCAATGCGTCGACTTTTGTGTATCCTGTACCTATACAGATGTATACTACAGTTAAAAAAATATAAAAAAGCGAAATATTTTGTTCTTCTTGATCTTAGAAACCTCATTGTTTTCCAAAGAATTTACAAAAATTTTCTGTTGAGGGTATTTATTTTATTATTTAAAGAGGAGGAAGGTACAGGGTATTCAAATTCCACTCATTCCCCATTTAAAGCAAAAGTTTAAAAAGTCTGGGCAAAAGTTCCCTTTTGCTTTCTTAGGATGTTTGCTCTGTTTAGCTCACGGCAATTTTTATGTGCCTTTGTCTACGCATATTTGGAAAACGTTTTATGTCCCGCAAGGAGATACATTGAAGGTAAAAAATATTGAGGGAGTGAAAGAAACAGATAGACATACAGACAGACATTGTAAAAGTTGTTTTGACATTTCTCTGGTTGCCCCACCCTTGCCACCGCTCGGCTTATGCCGCCTGGTCGCTCTTTTGTTTGTTGTTTCTTTCCTTTTTTTTTTAGTATGTATGTATGTAGATATTTTTATGTTTTTCAGTTTTGATTAAAGACAAACCCTTGTCCCGGTGTCGGTCGCAATTTTGCTACACAATATATTTACTTTGCTTTGACTGACAATGAGTGTTATTACCACTGTTCAAAATCAACCTTTAAACCTGGCCATTTACCTTTTTTTCTTCTGTGTGTTTGAGTGAGGTGCATAAATTGGATTTTTGTGTCCCACTGTCAACAGTCAAATAGGCTATCATGATCCATCATTTGAGACCGCGTTCCGAAATCATGAGCTATTTTTTTTTCTTCTTTTTGGCAATGTACAAAGGTAAAAATCATCAACATTGGCGTCGGCGTCAATGTCGCCTGCACTTAAAAATCAATCAATTGTGCATTGAACCTCAGGCAAGTCAGACAGGCAGACGGCCGATCATCCAAACAGCTGTAAATATGCATCAAACGAGCAACAGCAAACGTGGCCGACACCACCTTGACACTGTCTCTTGGCCAACTTGGCAACAGTACATGAAACATGGCAAGCGACCAAGACAAACAACTGTTTGCCCTTTTTCGAAACGTTAAGAAAATATTCATTATGAACATAATGAAAAGGCAAAAGGTTTTTTTTTGGGTTATTAACAAAATAATATTATATCATACCATTGAGAAAAAATTATATTAAAGCTAGAATAATATAGTTTTGCGTTACTCATGATTTTATTATTCCAAAACCTACTACAATATTTTTTATTTTTCGTAAATTGCTTGGCCAATACACACTTTGGCCCAAATGCAACAAAAAGTCCTCACATCTACCGTTTATAGAGTGTAGCACAAGGCATTTTATGCAAAAAAAAAAAAAAAAAAAAACAATATATATTAAAGAAAAAAAAACGAAAAAAAATTGTGGCAAGACAGCACTCAATGCTGCTTGGCTGCCCCTGCTGCCTGTCTGACTGGCGAAACAGGCTCCAAGACCAGCTTCTTCTCCCATTTCGTTTTTGGATCTGCTGGCAGCGTCTCGGCGTGCGCGAGCGCGCGTCCAATGTCTCAGCATACGTGTAGAATTCATTAACAATAATGCTTTGGTGCACCAGTGTGAGAGTAGACTAAGGAGTAGGAGGTTGAAGCAGGAGGTGGAAGGAACAGTCGAGCAGCGTTTCCTTGGTTACCAAGAATTCTTTTTAATACTAATCCTACTGGGTGGTCCCTTTTGAACTTGACAGCGCTGTTGTTGTAGTTGTTATTATTAAGAAATGGCCATAAAGGATATCAGTATTTCACCATAGGAGAGAAGGTAACTTAACCCTACATAGTGACACGGCTTACAGAAAATATATTACAGAATACAGAATTTTTACATTATTTTTTATTAAAAAAACAATAAACGAAATGCGTTAAGTGTTTAAATCAGTCACGAATTGAATGTCTATATCACTTAGTTGCCTCAGCGATTAGAGCCTTCTAATATTAAATAATTGCTTACTGATAGGTGATAGATAAGTCCCATAAAAACAAGTTTTTGGACTACTACGACTTAGCCATAGAGAAAGGTCTCAGCTAACTGTGTTAGGTGTATTAACTTAGTTTATTAAAATTTATAAAGTTTAGTATCTTGTTTTTCTATAAAAATTTTTTTTGCTGATATGTTAATGTAAGTCTAAGTAAATATCCTAATTACTTGTTATATTCAAATAACATATGTGTAACTTGTCACATCTGTGTTAGAAAATAATAACTTAATCGTTACTTTTTAAATTGATTTACTAATCAATTAACCTGCCCCAGCCATATAAGGTACATATATTTGAAAGAGTATCGGCTATTTCTCAATGTCTACAAAACGAAGTTTTCATTAAACCAAAGTGCTTTTGGTAGCTACCCATTTCGGCGGCATTAATGGATTTTTGGCCAGAACTTTTATAAACCCGTTCCACCTACCAATTGAAATTTAAGGCGCTTAAAAGCCGACAACTAAATTCGTTTGTCATTCAGACAGTACACAGCACGAGATATGTGTAGGTATTGTTAATAATACATACATATGTATGTATGTATGGACATCTGTTTGTATGTATGCATGTTTATATACAAAAAACGAAACTGTATCTGTTGGAGTCACAACAACAATAGCATTGTGCAAACATTTTAGTGTTAAAGTTTACATTATTTTTTCTCCTTGCTCTTATAGAGCATCCCTCGTAAACTTTTTCCTTTTGTGTTACAACGTTGACATTTTGTTGCCCACTTCACACATACAAACACCCACACATACACACAACCAACTTTTGCTTAGGTAATTTACCAGCAACGCCTGCAAAAATGGTAGGCGTGGCCTGGACAGATGTCGATTAGCAACAAAAAAATAGAGAATAAAAGAAAAAGTTGAGTGCAACATATTTTTGTTGGTTGTTTTTTCCATTTCGTTTTTTTTTTTTTGGCAGAGTTGCAAAGTTTTTGTTGCACTTTCCTCCAACTTTGGCATATACATACATAAACTTGGCAAGTTTATGGAGCGCTTGAACATGAACGAAAGTTATGTTACTGTTTTTTAGTTCTTTCCCTTCTAACTGTTTCCCCCTTTCTTATTTTTTGTATTTTTTTGCAACATTGAAAAAAGTTCCCTTCGATTCAAGCGCTACATCAGGACGATTGTCAACGTCATCGACAACCTGGCACTTTGTCATAACGAATTTTCGAGTAGCAATGTTTATGTGAGGTCATAAATTTTGTGAAGGCTCCAACAGCCAGCCCCGCCCAGTAGTGACAACATCAGTTCCTTACCGATTTGCTGCTTTCTTCTTTTTTTTATGTTTCTGACATTTTTTGACACGTTTGTCGTACATCAAATTAAGCAGAGAACGTCCGATAGCGCGAAATGATTGAGCATTTGCATTAAGCAAAAAAAAAACCAAAAAAAGGAAAAGGGGATAAAAGAAGTAGAGAGACAGAGAAAGCTTTTTGCAGAATGTTCCAAATCAATTTTTGATGGAAGTGAAAATGTCTTTTATGAACATATTCTAAAATATTAAAAAAAAATACATTTTATAAAGATTCGATTAGAATTGATCAAAGTTACTTCTTCGATAGCATTTATTGGTTTTTCAGAATAGGGTTAACGTCTTCTAAAGACAATGGAAAAGAGTAGTTGCTTTGCAAATAACGGTTAATGGTTTCGCTTAAATCATTTATCAAGCAATTGGCATGCCACTTTGGTTACACAAACATATGGCATACGGCCACGTCATCATTGCCGATGTATCCTGTAGATCCTTGTGTTTTTTTTTGTTTTTGGTCAATTTACTGGTTATTTTCGTAACAAAAAGCCAAAGGTGCACCAAAAACAACAGAAACCACACTAACAATATAAATATCAACAACTACTATCAACGGCGGCAACAACAGGAGAATGAATAGCAGCAGCGGCAACAGCAACACCACCACTACCAACAGTAGCAGGAGGCAAAAACTTTGAGCAAATATTGACTCAGTCATTGGGACTGCTTTTATTGTGCGTTGGCGCTCCATGTCGGCCGATGTGTAAATAAAACATTTCCACATTTATGCATATGCATGTGAACAGAGCAGAGCTAAGCTGAGCCGAACGAACCACTCACAACAATCAGTCTACCATACAGTGGGTTAGATCGGAATAAAAATCGCTTTTAGATAAAAGTAATTTACTGATATTTATCATATTAGACCAGCTATAGTTTGACTTACACTTTTGGTACTAAGCTGAAAAAAAAAATCTAAGATTTCAATAAAATCATGTTTCATCATTTTTTTAAAATATTAATTTTATATTTAATTTTTTTTTAAACGCCTCCACTGTTCAGTCTTCTCTACCCAGAGTCTATTTTACTGTCTCTCGTCATCGTCATCATCTGTTGTTTGGTTTAGTTGGTGGCCATTTGGCTAGCAACTTCCCCTTGGTGAAACATTGTTGAACTGTCGCCTCTGCCCATGACATTTACTTAACTGCCTACTATTGTCCTGACCTCCGCCTCACACTCGGCCTCGGTCAGCCAGGTCAGATTTCATGAGTTGTCTTCTGTCTGCTACTCTGGATACTCGATGCTTCTTCATAGTATTTTATTTATAATTAAAACCATTTTTTTATTGGTTTTTTTTCATCGTTTCGTTTTCAATGTGGCAGTCATGTAGAAAAGGCCAACAGATAATTATCTGAGAGTAATGAAAAGTCAATTTGGATTATTAAAAGGTGAGAAGTTTACATCTGGGCGAAATTAACTATCGTTTTATATCAGCAAAGTGTTAAAAAAGTTGAATTATATAAAAATGTTATACATTTTTATTCCAAAGATATTTAAGGTCTGTCATAGAGAACTTACGGTTGTTATCTAACCAATATATAAAGACTTCTTTTGTGTGTGTGTTTTTTTAAGCCAAGCTGCAAGGGGTTGCAGTTCTTGTTCCTTTCCTAAAATAGTAAAAATTCTTGAAGTTCAATAATTTGCACACGCAAAGCTGATGGCGGGTGTAAGGTAAGGTAAAGTCGGCGGGCACTGAGAGAGATATTTCTACGTGCTCCATGTGAATTTGTGGAATACATGGGATTCGTTTGAGTGCCATAAAAGCCAAAAATATCGAATGTATGGCATGCCATGCCCTGCCAATGCCATTGCGATTCCGATTGATTGATAAATTCGTTAGCGAGAATATGTAAAATGCAAAGCAGAAACATTTCACTGAGCTATATTTGTCCATTTTTATTTGCTTTATTTTTATTTACATACATGTGCATCTACATATTATATATATGTACATATATATATATATATATGTACATATATATATATATATATATCTATTAAAATGTGTGTGCGTGTTTGTATGTTTGCATTTCAGATTAGTTAGTGTGGCAAATTTTACTCGCGTCGCCAATTTGAGTTCAACTGTAATTACGACATTTGAATTAACAACTTTTGCTGGCCATTCGCAATTTGGTTATTTATCTGCTGCCACGTTTTGTTTTCTTTCTGTTTTTGTTTTTTTTTTTTTTGTTTCTTTTATTATTATTATTTTCTGTTCACCTTCTACTATTTATTTATTTATGCATTACACGGCGAAAGACCCAAAAGATTTGACCAACAAGCCAACCGAATGGCCAGCAACTGGCCAACCATTCATAAAGCTGCAACAACAACAATAGCAACAACAATAACAACAACAACAAGCATTTTACGCAATCGCCAGCCTTGTGCCAAAAAATAATAATAGTAATAATGCGCAAAAAAAAAACAGAAACCAGAAAAAATGAAACAAAATAAAATAAAAAAACATAACAGCAACAATAACAACAACAATAACAACAAAATAAATAGCAACAACAAATCGACAATAAATGCCTCAAGTTTATATTTACATTAAAAATCGCATGCACTTAGTGTTGAAAAATCAATTAAAAACGCCAACGTCACTAGCAATTAATGCAAATTGTTCCAAAAATAAAACTAAATCAAGACTACTGGGTAGGATAGAGACAGATAGACTCAGAGTGGGAATGAGAACGAAAATGGCTAATTGGTAATGGAAATTAAATGTAAACATCAATTTTCATTTGCATCTGCCACATCTGCCATTTAATTCCAAACTTACAGCTAGTTAATAAAAAATGTTTTTTAATTGAGAATATCAAATGAATTTCTGTCGCATTCTTATTAAATCTTTATACATATGTACATACCTATTTGTATGTTAGTATATATAACAACGATTATTCAATATAGAGATTTAAATGTAAATTACGCAAACATAAATGCATTTTTAATATAACAATCAATGAATTACGACAAATGTTATGTCAAGCTTCTGTTGTAATAGCTTTTGAGGTCTCACTACTTTCATAAGACCGACTATCGAGTATCCCGTTTTCATTTGAAATTATAATTGATACTTTTCTTATAAAACAAATAAATATTTGTTTGTATTTCTTCAAGTTTCATAAATATAGAACCACTTTTAAATTTCCTCGTTGCTGGTAGACTAGATCTACAGATTTCCATATAAATCTACATACATATGTATATCTTTTAAATGGAATAATAACAAAGAACAATGTTAATCGGCCTTTTATTAAGTCATATAAAGAAAACGTGTATTGTAGTTATGTTACAAATTCATTTAATTTTCGGGAAATCTTTTTACCGCATTTTATAACTATTTAATGAACGCAAACAAAAAACGTAAATATTTAAAATGAAACGTAAAAGTAATACTATTCTTCACAATATAATATATATACTATAAATACACTCTTAACATACTAAAAACTGAGGCTGGAATATGAAAAATAAGAGTTGTTAATTTATAATTTACATATTTTTTTTTGGCTATGTTGGACTAAACCTTTAAATTTTTAATGCAGTATATCTTTTCATATTTTAAGCTGTTGAAAAAAAATATAAAAAAGAAAAAAAACTTTTTTCGCTTCGACCGTGACAGGACTCGAACCTGCAATCTTCGGATCCGAAGTCCGACGCCTTATCCATTAGGCCACACGGTCGTATATGCGTTAAGGGAATTTTACACCCATTTAAAGAACATTTGTGGAAAAATACATTACAAAAAAGAAATAAAAAAAAATTATGAAATTCAAAGGGCAAATATCCAAAAAATATCAAAAACACATTTTGCGAGATCAATAAACTGATTACTGATTGCGACTCCGTTAGGTCACTGCAGCTTATGCTTATGGTTAATGGATTACAACTTAAATGCTTTTTTGTACCCTACAACTACAATTAGTTAATCCAACGAAATGGAAACCTGTTTTGCGGCAAGACGGCGCTTGGACTTGCTTAGACAATTTTAAGGTGTTTTTTGTTTTTTTTTTTTAAATACAATGATTAAATGAATGTTTATGCATTGTGTTCTCTAGCTTGTCAATTCCAAATGACGTCACTGTGACGTCAAAGCAGACCGCTTTTTATTTATAGCAGGTGCGAGCGGGCGAACGGTGAATGGTGAAGAGCAAACGGCAAACGATGGAGAAGTAAGCGGCAAATGCCAAATTAAAACATATACAACACACACACAATGTCAATAAGACATCGTCATAGTATTCAAACGAGGTTTGACAGATACACGCACAAACACACACACACATATACGCATGGGTCGTGTAGACACAGGTGGCTTTGTCCATTGACAGTGCGGAGTAGTAGAAACGGCAGCAGCACCCTCAGTAGCACCAGTGACAGGCAAACGGACTACAGACGATACTCTCTGTATAAGCCTTAGCCAAAGGCGACCCTCGTTGAATGGGTCAAATGCGGGCTCAGCCTTCGTTGTAATGTGGGCCGTGTTGTTCTCGGAATATACACAGAAAACGTTATACATGCAAAGGTATGTATGTATACCATATGTGTGTGTGTGTATGTGTGTCTACATGTGTATGTATGTATGTCTACTTTTGTGCAAATAAATATAATTTGGTATTCAACAAAAAGGAGGCGTGCGTGCAAAGCCGCAAAACTGTTTTCGCTCCGTCTATATATAATTGATATAGTCATTAAAAAGTAAGCTGCGACAATTATTATTTTCCCCTAGCAAAAACCAAAATAGAAGTGCATGCCTATTGTAACACATATTAATAATTAATCAACCACAAACATGATATATGTTAAAGTTTATTGCCAAAGAACTCTTAAGTAAAATCTACTAAAATACACTTAATACCTGTTTCCCATTTATTCTAGTGAAGACACAAAAATGTAGAAATTTTTCATATATTTACAAAAATTCGATTGCAGAAAAAAATATTAAAAAATTACCAATACCAGTACCAATAGCAATCCTTTTAAATCCTAAATATGTTGTCCTATTTATTTTTTTTGTAGTGTATTTGTGAAATTAAATTTTCCTCATCGAATGCTCACAATTTCAACACGACCGCAATGTTTATTATGCTGATTAAAATTTATTGCGGTTTTACATAGCTGTCAGTGTGTTTAATTTTCATGTAATTACGCGCTCACATATGTATATACATATGTACGTATTTAATTATGTAATAATAGAAAACTAATAAACAAATTGAAAACAAAGTACAAAATCTTTAACAATTCAAAGCAGACAACATCAGAGCCTAAAGCCCGCCCGTCCATCTGAGGAGCATATCATTAACAGATCTGTCATTTCTATGTGTGCGTTGTTTTTATTGTTCACAGCGAGTACTCCAAGGTCTAGGCATTAGAAATTATTTTTTTTTTTTTTATACCAAACAATTGACTGACAAGACCCGTTCATGCCCTTCCTCGCCTCTCCCCACATTCTTTTTATTCAAATCTAATGAATGGAGGCGTCGTTTGAAAAGCGAGAATGAATGAAACTGTTGAAAAAAAAAGTTGGAAATCATCACTTTGGAATTCCTAGCTCCTTTAAAGAATCACAATTTTTTTTGAATTGCAAAACAATTTTAATGTGATATGTGAACTAGTTCAGTTTGTAGTGAGTCATATTTACACACACCTTAAAGTACATACATACATATGTACATATGTATTTATATGTGATCCATATCTGCGATTGCCTATTCAAAGTGACCCAATTGCTTTAGCTGGCTGTCGTGTCGTGATAATTTTCACACCATGCAAATTATCGCACAAGTTTATTGCGCTTTCAAATTATACATTATATTATAGTGCTTAGTTGTTTTTTTTTTGTTTATTTTTTTTTTTTTTTGGACTTGACTAATTGTATTTCTCAATAGGCCTGTACTGAGTCAGAGGCAAATTAAATGAAATTATCACATGATTAACATACGATGTGTATCTGTGATTTGCAGTATATTATATAACAATCAATCGAATATAATTGCACATAATGACAATTTTACAGAAAAAGAGAGAGAAAGTGAGGGAGATCAGGTCGAGCTCTTTTTACGAAGAGGCCAATGACTTTTGACATTGAAAGGAGTTAACTTTCCTGAAGGCTTCCATCCGCAGGCGTCTTTGTACACGTATCCGTTAAATGTTGCATACGTAGTAAGAAACTGGGGAAAAAATGAAAGAGAGAAGCAAGAAGAGAATATTTCTGGACCAACAGCAGCAATAGCATTTATTTTACTCTGGGTCCTTAGTCTTTCTGGTAACGTATCCCAAGTTGTTTTCCATTTCTCCCCCATGCTTTTTTATTTGTCATTTTTGCTGTACGTTTTCCTTTAATTTTGCAGTTGCTGTTTTCGCTTCTTTTATGCTCCATACAAAAGATTTTTGTTCACTCGTTGTTATTTTCCGTTCTCTTCTTTTTTTCAACACAGATTGTTAGGGTAGCATCTAGAGTATATTGGTTTAAAAAAATCGGAACTACATATACATATATAAAAGATATTTATATTTGTAAATTCATACTATAATTATTTTAAATGTATGGAACAACTAAATTTACAAAGGACTTACTAACTTTTTCTTCAAAAATGTTTTATTCTATGGCAGCTGTACCAAATATTTCCTATTTTAGCCACAAATTGCAATTTTGTTAAAACTTTTCACGATTTTGGGGTATCAATTTGTCTAGTTTTTTGTATCTTTTCGCTGCATTTTTGTGTTCATTTGCAAAATTTCTTCCCTTATTTTCAGACCGGCAAAAAAAAAAAAAAGGGCGGCATAAATTTTTGGGTATGAGGGTGGCGGTTATAGGATGTGATGTGGTATGGGGTTTGGGTTAGGGTAGTTGGTTGCAAAAAACCATTGAAATGCAGCCAAGCATCTCTTGGTTCGGTTCCCCTGTTGCCAGCTTCCGCTGCATAAATATAACGCTACTTGTGCTCTGCATTCTGTGCAATTTATTTCATTTTACTGCCATGCGAGCAGAGGAGCAGTAAAGCTTCAACTTTGGTTTGAAGTTACTGGATGTTGCTGGTGCCCCATCTGCTGATGTTGCTGTCGTGTTAGCTGCAGTTAAATTAAATTCTATGCGAGATTTTTGGCGTGCATTACGAAACGGAACGGAACTTTGGATGAGACTTTGCAAACACCAAGTCTTTGTATCTAACAGTTTGCTGATTAACAGACAAGCTTCCAAAAGTTTTTCTTTTCACTTTTTCCTCAACTTTTATCCATTTATTTTGGGCTCTAGTTCTCCCTCTCTTCCCATATTTCTCTTTATCCCTTTCGCTTTTCATCAATGTTGAATTTAAATATGGGGGATGGCATGAAGGCCTCCATTTTTATGTTGCCAAAGTAATTGCGGCTAATTACCCCGTTGACAAATTAAAATCCAAGTGAATAAAACTGATAGATGATGACAAAGTAACTTGGAATAGAATGAAACCTTTTACAGTGCCCAGAAACAACATCTGCATTAAATTTTCAAAGCTTTTCATAAGCCGGATTTAATATTCCCATCTTCTCTTTTACTGAAACTAAAGCTCTCTATCGCAAATGAAAAGAAAACATTTTTTCATTGCATTCTATAAATTTTCCACATTCCCATGACAGAAACTAAATGGAATTTATGCATATAAAATGATAATAAAATATTTTATGTGTCAAAAGTAATGTAAGATGAAAAACAAAAGTGGAAATGTATATGCTGTTTTGCCGGAAACTAGCATCGTCTAGCTAAGGGCAATAAAAAATATTGGTAAAAGTTTTTGTGTTATATTTTTTTTTTCATACTTTTCTCTTACCATTCTTTTAAACGAGACATTGCGACGCCCCAAAGTAGGCAACTCAAAATTGTGTTGCAGTTTTATGTTAGTGTGTGTGGGTGTTGATGTTGTTGTTCGTGTTCGTGTTTGGGTATTTGGGTACTGATTTTGGTCATCAATATTAGTAGACCAAAGACAAAGAGGATCCATTAACGTTGTCAGCGCTAACAAGATTTATGCATCTATTTCGATCCAAGCCCGCTCAATTATGGCCATATTCTGGTGGTGGCGCAAACCGCATTGCAAATAATAAATGCAACATTTACAACTGAATGGCGCCAATTTGCAAACAACAACACCAGCAGTAACAACAACAATGACCCCTAGCAGAACAACAACCATTGGCCAATCCCATCTCTGCCAACACATTTATTGGTAGCTGGTTTTCCATTGGCCAACTAATTAATGGATGAGGTCAATAGTTAATCGAATGTGCAAGAACGATATACGAACGATATTAAATTGAATTCGCCCAAATAAAAATCAGAATATATATGTTTCTAATGCATCTCATAAATGACGGAGTAAATATTTATGCTATATATTACTGATTGTCAATATGATCATTTGCCTTTTATAAAAAATATGGTAACATAATACTTTTTGGTTTTTAAATTTGCATCATATGACACTTACGTCTAAATTAGCTATCTCGACTATCTGGTCATGTGGCTGTTTAAATAAAAATGCAAATTTATGACATTAGCTTTTAATTTTTATTAATTATAATATGTATTTTCGATTTTTAAACATTTAATTTACATACTAAACGTAGACATCAACAGCCAATGCTTAAACACAAATCTGTTTAGTTGGCCCTTTAAAATGTTTTGCAGACTTCAGGGATTACAAACGGTAGTTACTTTACCATATAGATTTGTCTGGCTTGACGTTTTTTCCCCAATTAAATATTAATGTGACATTGAAAACGCTTTACAGACAAACCCGAATATCTCTACAGGATATGTATAAAAGTCGCGTAATTGCGCTGCCAGAGCACTAAAGTGAAATCAAATGCAAATTTCAGAACTCATCCCATTCAAAGTCCAATAAATAAATCAGTTGGAGGACGACACTAGCAATAGAGAGACACATATAAAAAGGAAAAAATATAGAATAAATGGTGGGTGGAAATTTATAGAGGGAAAGAATATATATTGCATAAAATATTGCCGCCAAGCGTTAAGTTGAGTTGAATTGAGACCAAGTCAAGTCAAGTTGCTTGGGCCAATTTAAGTGGCCGCACAATTTTGCCAAATTAAATCCAGTTCAATCGTAAACCTTGTGCTGAAAGCCGACAGCTACCCACCAGCAATGGCAAACTCCTCACGCTGTTTTGGCTTAAATTGTCTGAAAAAGGGTTTATGGTCATGACGTTTTATGTACTCGCTGACCCCACAAGCAATGTTGATGATGTTTCCATGTTCCCGCTGAAAGAAGAAGAGGAAACCTTCTACTATAATCTACATAAGATTGCTCAAGCATTTGCTAGACTTTTGCATTGCCATTGCCTTGGCCCCTTTTTATACATATATACATTTGGTTTTGGTAGGGAATTGTTATTGTGATTGTTTGGCCAAGAGCTCTATGTAATAATAAGCTCGTCCTTGTCGACCCGACCTACAGTGGAAACCTTGTTGGGAATTGTTGTTAACATGTCATACAATTTCCAAATTGTTTGTATTTTGCCTGCGGAAAAGTGTGGACCCGCTTTGTTGTTCTGTTGATTAGAGAGAGAGCCGCCCCCACAATTTCAATTAAAACTTCGCCCCTAGCAAAAGAAATTAACAGGATACACCAACAGGCTAAATGTTCTTTCATGCCTAGATCCTGTTAACCAAATAAAACACACACAGACACACACACAAAAAAAAGGAAAACGAATTACTAACAAAAAAAGAAATATGCATATACATAGTATATATCTTCATCTATTTCTAGTAATACTTATTTATTTTTTTTATTTTTGGTATTTTGGTCCGCTGTTTACAATTGAACGCCCTTGCCTCAATCAGAGGTGGCATAAAGTCTTGGGGCGGCTGACAGGAAACATGTATCCGCTTTTTGCTCCATCCCTATGGCATTCTGTGCTGTCGTTAGCCTCGCCCGTCTGGCCTGTCTCGTGATGTACATGTCATTTGCCGTTGCAACATGATTTTCCAATTTTCAATTGGTTTTAGCACTTGAACGAATATTGCTTGTTATCAACAACTGACATTCAAATATTGAAATATTGGACAAGTTGAAAATTTCCATCAATGATTATGCGAATAATCATTTGATTTATTGATTGTTTAAAAAAAAACAAGACTTATAAATATCGCCTTTTGGTAAGAATATCTTTGAATGAAGTTACCATTGTGTTTCTAGTACTTGTATCAAATGTATATGAAATAAACTAGCTGATGTAATAGTTACATATATTGACTTTATTCTTGAGATTAAAAGAAAATTTGTATCCAATAAATATTGCGATAGGTTTCCAGAGAGTTTATAAAACTTAAATAAAATTATTCAGCAAAACAAACTTTATTTATATGGCATGTGTAAATTCTTTAAACTGGTTATTAGGTATTTGTTAGTTTAACTATCAAAATTACTATATAATATTGTTCTAACTTAAACGATAAAGATTCCTTAAAATGATATAAAAACTATGACACAGCTAAAAGTTGGTCCAGTCTTCTGTCTGTTTGGGCCAATCATCTCGAATCATCTCTGATGGTTCCAGCATTGATAAGGGATGTGGAAAATGAGTCTAAGTATGCAAAGCCAAAAGCCATTTCATATATAGTACATCTTTGGCCTAAAAGCTGCTACTGCCAAATGCCTGTCCGCAAAACACATGTATATGTACTCTCTATATATATAGATGGGCGTATTTATATATATATATATATACATATATATATATATATGTATTTGTGTGTGTTTCTATATGCTGTTTTCACTCATGAATAGTTAAATCCGCCTGCCATTTCAGCAATGCCAATGTCCAATGGTTACACTCAGCAAAATGTTTGTATTCGTTCTCTGTAGTTCTATTCAAATCGAATGTTATGAATCCAAAAATTATATTTTTATTTTTTAAAGTGTAAGCTTTTGACATGTTTTTAGGCATTTTTGTCTTTTTTTCTTTTTTGCTTTTTGTATTTTATTAATGAAATCTTATGGCTCAATGAAGCGTGAATTCCCTCAGTCGGATCTAAAGTTTTCTACAACATGGCGTTGGAATCTGTTAATGGGCCAGCTTAGGACGCGGGCTCGAAACGTGTTTATTTGGTACAGTGGGCAAATGAGGGATGAGAATCTCTATTTTATTGATGAGGCGCTTTATTTGTATTTTGTCTGAAGGAGATCTGTTTGTTGCTTGATTGGACCTTCTTTCCCATTTCTTTTTTGATTGTGGCTGTCTCTCTCTCTCTCTCTCTCTCTCTGTCAGTGTCTTTGCTCCCCTGTCATTCATAATCCCCAAACATTAATAAGACCCACAAAGTGACCAAGGTAATTGAATGTAGGAGGAGTGGCTGCTTCAACAGCATCTTTGCCATGCAATAATTGAGTGCCAAAGGCAATTTATCTAAAAGCAAAATGCGAACTAATCGTAACGGATCCCCACCCATCCCCAATCCTTTTCGAGTTCCACAAACACAGGGAGCGCAAATCAACATGGGTCGTATAGTATTGGGTCTGGTATCAAATAGATTGAATAAATTTTTGGCTGTCCAGAATGAAGTACGAAAGTCAGAAAACCCTAAAGGCATTTAACTCACACATACATACATACATACGTGAAGACAACTACATGTACATATACATATATTAATACGTGGGATACTCTATAAGTTTCCAAACATAAAACCAAAGTATAAATAATATTTCGGTATACTTCTCGAAAAATTATATAATATCATTATCACCTTTTGATGTAAGCAATTGCAAATTTTTAACTGAATATTTTTAATAAATATTTTGCTCTCTCTCGTTGAACTTTTACATTTCCCCTCGCCTTGATGACTGTGTGTGTATGCTTACCCATTTATTTGCGCCGCATTTGATGCAAACATTGAACTAACTGCCACTGAGTATAACTCTCATTCCTCAATTTTGCCACTTCTAACCGCAGACATTTTTCCAGTGTTGTTTACCCACCACAAAATGCTGAAAGCTATGTTGATTGGTGGTGGGCGAGACGAAATGTGAGGAAAGTGCGGAAATATAAAAAAAAAGGGAATTTCCCATTTTAACAGTCGACTTCATTACGGTAGTGCTCTATTCAATTACGATAGGTAGGTAGTTGGATTGAAGAGAAGAGGGTAAAGCGCCAAAATAATATCAGAGCCCATCATATTTTATGCGCGACCATAAAGTGATCCCTAGACTCACAGTGGTAGTCACAGTTGTAGTCAGAGTTGAAGTTAGAATCAGTAGTCTGAGACACATTTCTTGGTACCGTTTGCTGCTTAAAAGCCAATTTATAACATGCCGATAACGAAACGCGACACGCACATGGCTGGCATCTGTGTATATATGTATGTACATCTTTATCTGCCAGCTCCTACAACCACCTCTATTCCCTCTTCTCTGTCTAGTCCTCTTTCTCTCTCCATCTCTCGCTTTCGCTCTGTTTGTCGCTTTCTATTTGCTTTCTCGAGGATGCCTCTTAAATATTTAACATGCAATTCCTAGAGCTCATATATCTTGCTTTTTGTAAATCATTTAGGCTTCGCGTGCCCTTCAAAAATGTTTCGTGCTTTGGTCCCAATTACTTGACTGGCTGGCGTCGACTACCTATTTGTGTTTTTATCTGCCAGCATTATTTATGCACTTCATTTTTATGTTTGGTCCTGTTAGGTGTTAGGAACGTGCGTTAGCAATTTAAAAATGAAGTCCCATGCGGCATTCGTCTAATCATAGGGTAACAAAATATAAAGAGGTACATTAGACCAAAAACAATTTGAGGTGTGGAATATTTTATTTAGGGTATGCAATGGTTTATCATCCTATGTATGGATGTATATTCATACATATATACAAAGTTATTTCGTTTTCTAAAGGTTACGCTTTTATTGTAAATTTCATTTTTTGTTTGCAATAAATTTTTAATGCCTACACGAAAAAAATGAAAGCGGAGACAGAAAGAGAGTGGGTGAGGAGACAAAAGTCCTGTTGTGCCTTGCCCTACGGCAAGTTTACGGCAATTTACTGCCATTTATATGGGGGGCACAAAATAATTTAATGGACTTTTAATCTATTTCTCTCTGCCGATCAAAAGCGGAGGAGATGCCTTTAGAAATGTTTATTAAAATATAAAAAGCGTAAAGTAAATGCATAAGACATCGAATGTTGATGACGATGTAGATTCGCAACTGGTCTTCATTTTTTCTCTCTGTGGATGGATCTTCCGGTTAAGAATTTCATTAGCTACTTTGGAGGCATCATTTTTGACTCGTCCCTTGTATTCCTCCTGTAGCCACCCAAGCACTTTAATTGCCTGTCAATGCTTTTTGTGTCAGCGCATAAATCGAATTTTAAGTAGAGAAACGTAAAAATATGCTAATCGGAGCAACGGCAGGCACCCAGCCAGGCAAGAGCAGCCATCAAAGTTTGCGGAAAAGTGTGTAAACGTGCTGGGAAAGGACTATAAAATATAACAAATATATATATATATATATGTACATATATACTACTTTACATAAGAAGCAACCGGCGGTAGAAGTTTTCTTTTTCTTCTTTGATCTGAGAAAGTTTTTTATGGGAATAGATAGAAGATATTATAAGCGATTTGATAAGCTTTTCCGTCTGGTAATTAAACAATGGTTTCGGGTTAAGGAAAGCCATTTTGTCTAGCAAAAAGTTTTCCAATTTTTTTTGTCGGAAGTTTTAAAATGCAATTTAAAGTAATTTTTATGATGAGCAAAGTCTTTTGAAGTATATCTTTATCTTTATTATTATCCATCACCCTGTAGCATTTTTTTGTTGCTCACATTTATTGCTCAATTGATTGCCCATTTAATTTGTTTCATCTTTGACTAAACTAAATCCAATTTATCTAAACAAAGTTTATCGAAAATTTATTAAAAAGTTTTTTTTTCCCACAAAAGTAAATTGCTGATAGTGTCTGCGTTTTTTTTTTTTGTGGTGCTTTCAATTGAGAAAATCATAAAATAACTCAAGTGTTATGTATTTATTTATCGATTGAAGCATTTGACGTGGCTTTTACTTTGATTCTGGTTTTTTTGTGAATTGAGCAAATTGCAATACAATTTGCCAATTAGCATTCAAATGTTGTAGTAGTGGTTTTTTTGGTTTTGGTAAGATGCAGTGGTTAGATGATATGGAAGCCACAGTTTTTGGGTTAAGTCCATAAATCATTTTCGCATAAATATTCTATGGTATTCGGATATATTGCATAAGTTTAAATACATTTTGTTTTTTTTCTCAATATGTAAATGTGTGTATGCGTGTGTGTGTGCTCGCGTCTATTGAGGCATGAAAACCAAAAGCTTCTCAACAGATAGGCATCCGCGCCCCTTGCTCCCTATCAGCTCTCACTTTCCATTCCTTACCCTCCTCCCCTTCATGCTTCTATTCTATTCTCTTTGTATTTTTGTTATTGTTGCAGGGCGTTTCGGGGGCAATATGTTTGCTTTATTTCACTTTGTGTTGACAGCAGTGACCCACATGCATAAATCATAACTTGTACACACAGACAAACACACACACAAAAACAGAGGAATATTGAAAATTGCGGTTGCGGGAAGATTGAGAGAAGAAAACGAGAGCGGTAGAGGGGCAAAAAGGCAAATTCCTCGAAAAATTCACTTTGGAGAAGTTAGGAAAAATATTTAAAACCTAAAAATTTTCTGGCTCTTTGATGTTTGAAGGTTCATCATTGAGTACAAAAAAAAAAAAAAATACAAAAATGAACTCGGAATAACGCTTGGCCACGCCCCTGGAATAATATATGAAAAATAAAGCCGAACAAGAAGAAGAACAAATACAATTTATTAAAGCATAAATTAGCGACAAGCGTCGAAGGCAGCCCAGAAGATGTACATGATGGGGACCCATAGAAAGGGCCAAGCGTTGAAAGCGTTTGGGGAAATCAAAAAATATATGAATAAGCAAAAAGCTTTCCACACACACACACACACACACACACACACACATACTCTAACACATACCCAAAGACACAGCAACAAAGATATAAATAACACACTCACATATATACATACATACAGACATATACATACATGTATGTATGATGAGGTCTTTTGCATATGTTTGTATAGGTGAAAAGGGGGCGTGGCATGGCAAATTATGCATGCAAACAGGTCGCAGGGAACAACTGCAAAGTGCAAAATGGAGCCAGGGCCAGGACAGTTGAGAACAGGACACAGGCAATCTAACGCTCCAGTGCGCTGCAAAGTATGCAACAGCTTTCATATTCTACAGTCTCACCAATCTCTATCTGTGCCTGTGTGTGTATGTGTGTTCACCGGAGCACGGCTTTTGGAACATTCTCAAGCGTATGTTCATATACACCTACATAACTACACATAAATGTGTCCTCCGTAAAAGGATTTGCCTTCACACAAACACACACACACAGGCATATTTATCAAACATAATGGGAAATTTTTTTAAATGGAAATATATGAGTTTTACCTTCTCATGTCAAATATGAAACAATGAGTTTACCTGTTGGCTTCAGCTTTTTTATTTTTAGATTTCTAGTTATTCATATTTAACTAGAATATTGAAATATATACGATGCTATTTCTAAAAGTGATATATAAATTATTTTATATATATCTAGAAATTATGAGAAAAATGCTAATACTGAGATTGATGAACAAATATTATTTGGTGAAAAATAAAAAAATAACAAAAAAAAAGCTAAACCAACTGGCCAAACTCTTGTTTGCCTTATTTTCCATGAGATATAGGAAAACATAGTAATGGAAAGTGGGGGGAGAATTGGTAAAAAATTCGATGTCACTTGGCAGCTGCATCAATTCACGATGTTGTCTTGTCCTTGCCCCCAGTCCACAATCGAACTGGGTCATTTTTGGCATAGTTGTTGGAATTATTGATTGCCCCAGCATCGTTTTGTAGACTATGGACTGGACTGGACTGAACGCAAATGGAATGTGTTGTTCAGCATTCATGATTGATGTAGTTTTGTTGGTTTTTCTTCTTCACTTGTTATTTTTGTTTTGTCCTTCACAGGGCATTTTGTGATTGTAAAGAATGCGATTTAAGTTTAGTATATAGTATACATACATACATACATACATACATATGATATACCTTCATTTGCAGCAATAAGTCGTCATTGAGTCAGAATATGAAAATTGATTCCATAACTTGATTTACCTTTGGTTAAGCCATTAAACTTATCTGTATAACAACCAAATATCGATGTCAATCATTAAGCAGTATTTGTATCTTTTACTTAACCTATCAGATTTCATACGTTTTGGCATTAAATCATTTTAATGAGGATAATAATGATGATTTGCTTTTGTCCGATTATCATAATTAAGAAAATCATGTATTGCTCAACAAACCGCAACTAACGTTTGACAGCTGCATACTTGTGGCTTATGCCCCCTATTTTTTCCTCCTTCTCCCCTCTCTCTCCCTCTTTTCAAATACCCTTCTGCCAACACAGACTTAAGTTTAACCTAATGCGATTGGCATGTTATCTAACCGTTACTGACACATCTTTGCGGTTGTCTAAGTAGTTAAATCGGATTGTATGTACTTTGCTTGCGGTATGTGCGGGCGATTGTGTGGCCCTTACAAATCAGTCTTGGGATTCCTCAAGGTTATATATACATATGCATACATTTTACTATATATAAAAGAATTCTCCATATATAGTTATTTCAAGTCAAACTTAACGATGCAAACTTTGCGATTTTTGTACTTAAATTAAAATTTAACTAAAATTCCATAGTTCATAATACAAACCACTCAACCACTTCATTCTTCCCATCTCATTTCTCATTTCCCATTAAAAAAATACCAGTAAAAGATATAGAAAAAAACCAACAACTAAAAATGAGAGCTGATTAAAATTTTGCAGCGACCGCAAATTAAAGTGAAAACATTTTAAGGGCGTCCACTCACCCTACCAACCCCACTCACACACTCAAATATACACACACAGATACACTCACAAAATGCAAGCTAGAAGCATGCAATGCCGCAGGGCGGGCAGTTGTCTAACTAAAAGTTGATCCTTGCGTCAGGACACACCCATATACACATACATACAAACGGCCAAGTTTAAAGCAAATAAATTGCGCATTCAGACCAAAATTAACACAAAACGTAAAGGAAGGGAAGTGGAAAAAATGTCTGCCAACACAAGCACAAAAAAAAAAGCAGAAAACCAAAAAATATGTGAAAACCACAAAAAACGAAGAAGCAGAAACAGGAGGAAAATGGCAAAAGCCAAATGGACAATATGATTTGGTTTGAGCAAAAGGGGATTTGCGTTTGCTTTATGGTACTTTTTTCTCTCTTTGTCTCGGCTCTTTTCTCTTTTTGCCAACATCAGCAATAAAATGCAGAGGGTAAAACTGGATCCAGACAGAATTTGGGGGACTAAAGAATATGCATAGCTCTGATTCCAGAACCATTGTTAAAACTGGCTGATACTCATTTTAGCTTTCGTTGCGACTCAATTTCAATATATGGTAGGTAACCAATAAGGTGCTTTCTCCACCCAAAAGCTCACCCCCAAAGATTGCCTATGCATGGTACGCGGTTGGCATTCAAATTGACGTATTTCGAATTCTGAACTAAAGGTCGGTCATCAGGCAGGCAGGCAGTGCCTTCGCCTGTCATAAATGTGACAAGGGACTTTGGTATGCTACCACTGGTGCTTCTACTGCTGTACATTCATATCCTTAACTGGCATCTTGGGCCATTGTTTTGCCCTAATTAATAAGTCAATAGCTGCGTTGTTTAAGGCAGCTGCTGCTGCCACTAAACTAAGGGCCACAGCTTGCCAAATCAGTGATACATATTAAGTGGGGCAGACAAAAGCAATTTGCCACAGAAAAACGACGATAAAAGGCAAAAAGCAAAAAAAAAAAAAAGCAGAAAACAGTCAACAGAAAAAAAAGAAACTGACGGACCCGCATAAAAGGATCCATAGCGGATGCCAAGGCTAAAGTTGATCTGAGGGCAGGGGCAAATAACTGAGGCAATAATAATGTTAACTAAAGAGCAACAGGATTAATCTGATTAAACGAATTAAAGATACTCTGCAACGTATGTTTGTTTTTTTTTTTCTATTTTAAGATATTCTTTATAAAATTTATCTAAATTCTATTACTCTTGTTAATTGGAATTAAATAAATGTGAAAGACTTTTAGACAAATATAAAAGAAAAATAAATGGATTATTGCAAATGCCATTAACTTTCCTTTCAAGTAGATTAACTTTTCCAAAAGGAAAACCTTTAATATATATAAATTGAGTTAAATTGATTCAATATTAAAAGATCAAACCTCCTGTTTGATCAAGAATATATACTTTATTGCAAATACTTAACTTTTACCTGTTAAATAAATTTTAAAAACTTTTCACTCGCAAGTGGTAATAGCGCCTATAAAAAGGCAATAGAATGTGTCCTTTCGCCTGCTTCCGCTAGTTATTGGCGCTGCTTAATTTCGTTATGAAGCTTCATGCACATTTACGCCATTTCGTAACATTTTCATAATGGCGTCGCCATTGGCTGCCTGACTGCCTGCTTGCATGTGTGTAGGTGTGAGTGTGTGTGTAAATGTGTGAGTGGATGACTGACAACGTCGTTTGCGTTTTTTATGCCGCCATCCTTGTCGTTGCCATCGTCGTCGTCGCCGTAGTCGTCAGCATTCCCAACATCCTCTCCATTGCCTGGCCTAATGGCGCAAATGTTCAATAAAGAGGCTTTTAACGCGTTCACTCACACACACACATATATACTCTCTCGCATACTCACACATACACACGCTCTGATAGACTGATAGACGGAAGGTGATTGGCACTCCCACGTTCATGGTATACAATCTGCGCTCATTTTATTTTTAGTAGCCACTACAAAACGCACTTTATGTTTTTACCTTTTCAAATAAAATTCAACTTTATACGATTATTCAGTTGAAATGTTAAATAAAACATTTGATAGCACGGCAATTTAATATGAATTTCAAATTTAGTTGCTATCCAAACTACACTTGAAGAAATCAGAAAAAAATCATGAATTTTCTAAAGGGATAAAATTTTTAAATTTATAAAAGTTAATCAACCTTATAAACAATTGAGAATTTAAACTCACATGATTTTATAAAGAATAAAGATAAATGAATTTATAGATGCTTAAATGACACTAAAAAACACATATAATATAGTGTATAATAATGTAAGAATATTAATTCAAAACGAAATAGTTTATAACTTGATCGAAAAATTTTCTATTGGTGTTTACTTTATAATAATAATCGATTTAAATTTAATTCAAGGAACATCTTAACAAATCGACCTAAGCATTCAACTTTGGTTGCTGTCAAAAAAGATAAAAGGAATTTGAAAACAAATTTACTGCTAAGTATCTTTTGTTAGTTTTTCAGTAAGCTAAGCAACTAGTTAAACCCTTTTAATCCCAATCATGCATAGGAATAAGCTTACCGATTCCCCTACTTTACGTCTTGTTTGTCTTGTCTTTGTCTATGTTTATTTTGCTACGCATTTGAGAAACAATTAATTTGCCCGGGTACACAAATTGGCTGGAGCGTCAAGTCGTCCGTTCTTTTACTGTCCGTCAGTCCGCCTGTGCGTCGTTTCAATCGGCCAAAAATTTGTTTTGAAAATAAGCACTCACATGGGGCCCAGACACCATGGATGGCCACACTTTCATGCTTTGATTGATGTGCGCCAGCTTCCAGCTTTTTGCCTCCTGGCTCCTTCAGGCGGTGGTAGTGTGGGAAGGGGAAGGGGAAGGGATGACTGTGGCAGCGGTTATGGCGCACATGGCGTTGCTTTTTTCTTTGCCATAATAAAGAGGATTGCATGTATTGAACATGTTCGTATGTACATACATATGTATGTACATTTATATATGTATTTTACGTACAATCAACATGAGTTCATTTTTAATTAAAAATTGCCTATGCACAATGAGAGATCGCTTAATAAAAACACCATACATCTATACATACATACATATATACTATATATTGTATATAAACATTAACATTAACAATTTCCATTGACGCACAAGCAAAGTTGATAACTAAAAATATATCGTCCAAAAGTACTAAGAATCACAAATTTACATTTATCAACAAAAAAAGAAATAAAAAGAAAGAACACAAAATTTATATCTTTTTTAATCGAAAGGTAATTAAAGGAAGTGCAGAATAATTTTGGGTCCGGATGCCAACACGGACCCGCAGCAAAAGCTTTAAGAAAACTTGTGTCACTCAATTATTTTCCTATTAGTTGGGTTACTGGTGACGCGCCCCTTCACCATCCATGGCCATGGGAAGGCATGCTAACACGTATGCCAGCATCTTGGCATCTACTTCTAGCCATGATTAATAAATGCGACACTCTTTCGACCGCAACATTACCGACACCTTGATGACAACAACAGCAAAACAAGAGAGTAGTGGTAGAAGCATCGCAATATGAGAGCGTGTGGGCAAAATATGCTGTGGCTTTTCCTCCTTTGGCACTTCATCTCTTGAGGCTATGGTGTTGTTGTCATTGCCAGGTCCAACCACAATATACAGGCACATACACATATACACACAAATACAATACCCACTGTGAGTGTGCACTTTACATGATACAAACGTACGCAGCTCTTTTGTCACAAACAGGTGACAAAACAGGTACACGTAGACATAACGTGTACTAACTCTTAAGAGACGATGGAACGACATGGAGAAGCTGAATGAGACCAAGAGAAGACTGCCAAGAGACAGATTGAGACCTGAACAGTGTGAAGTGATGCGAAATTTTAAAGCAAACAACACACAAAACAACCCACACTGTGTCCAGTTAATCCAAAAAGTTGTAAAAACCAGTTAAGATTGGCTTTAACAACAAACTTGACTTTCGAAATTTATATAATGCTAGAAAGATTATTTTCTATAGTTTTTCTAAATTTAGTTTACATTCTTGTTAAAACTTCCACCATTTAGTGAAAAATATTAAACATTAAATCTCAGAATATTTCAAATTGTAAAATTAAAATTTCTTGGTTTCCTTTATTTAAATTATTAATCACAACTTATTTTTATGTAATTTAACGTAGATTAGGAACTACACCTAATATACATGTATTTTTAATCACTTTCACCCTCTAGTTTGCCCCACTATTCAATTGTGTGGTCTGGGTAAGCCTTTGTGGTTTCATTAGCTTTGTTAAAAAGCTTTCAACTGTCGATACAAAGATGAATTTTGCCTTTATAATATATGTAAATTTAGAAACTTGTATGTCTAATCCAATTAACTAACATATTTTATATCCTTTTTTTTGTCTACCCAAAATGCTTTCGTTACAGCCAAATCTTTTGATCAAATTCCAAAAGGCATACAACCCAAAAGTCCAAATTCAATCAAGTTGAATATTTTTTGTGGAATCGACGAAGATTTTTAACGGAAACAAAAATATTTTTGATTTTGCAAATTCCGAACCTTTAAACTAAATGACGCCTGTGTCTATAGCAAATTTTCCACATACCACAACGCTGGACCCTAGACGACGGTTCAAAATTAGCCATCCATTCGTAGACTTGCATGTTTAAGCAGCTAGAAAAAGAGTAAGACAACGACAAAGATAAGAAAAAGGCCAAGACGAGAGTAGAAAGGAGCGCACGTGTATGTGAGCAAAAGCGAACCTACACATCAAAAGCAGCAAATCCTGTAACACAACTAACAAAGTTGAGACCCACGTGTGTGTAAATTTTTTCGAGAGCGCCAAAGGATTCATTAAAAAACCGCCAACCTGGAACTAATGGAATTAGAGAATATTGTGGCCAATACGGTCTACTTGAAAGCAAGAGAAGGTGAGTACATATATGCCAAAAGTATGAGTCTAAATTAAGGGCGAAACTATGGCGCCAAAGTAACCCAAATGAAGAGGGCGCGTGCTAAAGTGTTGTCACCTTGTCATCGATTTTTTATTTTTTGTCTTTATCTCATAGGGGATGGGCATGTTAATTGTCAGATTTACTTTTTTTTGTTCTTGGTTTTCTTTTTTTTGTTGTTGTTGTTTCCATTTTGAAAGGACAAACGCTTGTCGCCTGCCGCCTGGAGCTGTGCTTTATCTAAAGTTAATGAAGCGTTAAATGTTTGCGCTCCAGCAACTTATTCATTTTCATGGTTCATGTTACAAGCTTTAAGTGCTCTATTGGACTGTCTCAGAAACCCACTTACCATGGTCCCTTATCGAGGTCACACTTCAATTGCAGGACTTCCATACCAAAAATTGAAAACATCTTCTCCCCTTAAGTTCAGTGTCACATCTTCTTGCTTGTGTCTATTGTTGGCGCCTTTGTTCTGTTGTTTATTCACAATGTTGAACTTTTGCGATTGAGTCTTGAATGAAATTTATGCAAAATTATGCATCGACTCAAAGGTCATCGGGAAGAAAAATTATTTTCCAATACATATGCACGAGAGTAAACCCAATAAACATTCAAATATGTTACATTAAATTATTAAAATAATAATTCAACTATTTTACTATGTATTCTGAATTAAGTTTAAATATGAAAGGAATATATAAAAAAAATATAAGAAAAGGAATAAGGAATGAAAATCCAATAATAAAAAAATGTATGCAAAATACATAAATATTAAAAAAAATAGTTATAAAAATGTTATAAACTGTTATTTATTCTTCTCAGATACTCTAGGGGTTACCCTCGTATAAGTATATGCCATTCCGTTTGAATATTGTTGCATAGACCATTCTTTTGCATTCGCACAATCAAATATTTCATTTTGATGTTGTTTATTTTATTGTTGCCAAGCTCGACGTATACCTATGTACCTAGTACCTAGTAGATACATTTGAATTTGTTTTCGTTTTCAGGCCGCTGGTGCCGCCGCCTCAACAGATTTAAATGACAGAAACGTGCACAAAATTTCAATTTGTAGTAATGTAATATTTTAGAGTTGCCTTTTTTTTCTCTTTTTTGTGTGTGTGGTAGAAGCGAAAGGGAATGGAAAAGGGAAAGGAGAATGAATCGAAAGGGGCTTGTCTTTCGTTCTATTCGTTTTTTCCTTGCCTAGGGCATATCTTTGCATACATACTTGCCATACATTTTACGAGCCAAAAAAAAAAGCGAGTTTTTATTCAGACTAATAGAGACTGTGCTGAAAAAAAATGTACACTTTCCTTTGGCTTTGAAACTATAAAAAAAAGTTGTAAGTTTTAGCATTTGAAAGTTTAAAACAATTTAAAGTTACAATGGGAAATTTTATGTTAATTGAAACGTATATTTAATAATTATTAATATATATAATACTGAATCATTTTCTAATTTTATTGAATATAATTTTTAATAATCTGCCATTCTCCACAAATTATAATCATTTGATTTATTCAGACTATGAAGTATTTGCTTTATTAACTTAAGTTGTAAATTTTTATATAGTATACATTTATTTCGACACAGCCCTTACATTGTAAGAAACTGAACTGAGTTACCATAAAATAAAATCCCAACAGTTGAAGCCGCAGCCTGTGGCATCAACAAGGAAATCCATTCCCATAAAATCTGTTTCCCTCCACTTTCGCCTTGTTGAAAAGTTATTGCTAAATTTTATGCTTAAGCATTGTCAAATTCTTGCCAAAAGGATGCAAATACATATATGAAACTGAAATTTATTCTTGTCCTCGAGCAAAAGTAAAGCTGGAAATTATTAGTATTTCTTTAAAAAAAAAACGTTGACCAAATTTATAGGAAGTAAGTTTCTTATTTCCAATCTTTCAACTGATAAACATAAACTTCAGTGGTCAGTTGCCTCTATCGCTTATAAATATACAATTGGGATCACATGAGG
This sequence comes from Drosophila emarginata, assembly GCA_037075365.1. Lineage (NCBI taxonomy): Eukaryota > Metazoa > Arthropoda > Insecta > Diptera > Drosophilidae > Drosophila > Drosophila emarginata. The sequence continues at coordinate 13,113,534 of JBAMCD010000221.1, read as the reverse complement.
GTCAACTGTCTACGTCATTCAAAAGCTGCAGTGCGTCACAGATCTGGTGGCGTCGGTAGCTTATCTTTAATAAACTCATGCTCTCATTGGTGATAGCCAATGCTAAGCTCCAGTATAATGTGACCACGCCCCGAAATGAGAATAATATATAAAATACTCAATTGGACTATTTTAATATTTAATACAACTGATTTGACTAATTGAATGCAATTTAAAGACGTTTGCTAAAAATCCATTATCTTTTTCTTCATCTTTGGTATTATGTTTGCAATGTTAGTTGGTTTTCTCTTCTTTTTTTTCTGCTGCTGCTGTTGCTCCTTCTTCATATTGCGCATTAAAAAATGACAACGCATTAAAATGGACATAGCAGCAAAAAAAAGAAAAAAGAATTACTATCCATAACCCACTTGGATCACCGACTTTGACATACCCGTTCCTTTTTGTTTTTAAAGCAATACTTCCTTAAACTTTACATTTAAAATATATAAAAGTAGGAATTAAGAATCTTTTAAATATTTGTAAAAGACATCTACTAAATTTTTAAGTTAAGATGGAAAAATCAAGTTAATTAAAAAAGGTACTCCTAATGGCGTCTTCTATTTTTAAGATGTTTAACCGCTTTTATTATAGCCTCTTACATTATATTATGGGTACAGGGTATGCAACTTAAAGCAACAACAACGATGGAGACGACAACGACGACCAACAGTCGCCCAACGGCGCATAAATTTTGCCCTTAATGCCATCCCATAATGCTGATTATGCTCGAAAAGCTGAAAATGGAGCTAGAAGAATACTATTCCTCTCTCCTTCCCCTTACACCATTTAGTAGTAAGAATGAAGTGAAAAATTTAATTTGCCTTCAATGTTGCTGCTGCTGCTGCTGTGTATAACTTCCACTGCGCTTTGCTATTATCTATAAAGAATGAAATTTATAGTGGAATAGCGTAGTAAAAACTTCCTCTGAAAGATGAAATGAGATTTAAAATGAAGAGTTCCCTAAACTTATTTTTACGTTCCATCCCTTATATGCTCTTCTCTTTTAAAATCTATAAAATCTTTGAAACCAACTCTCGCATTGGATTTTTTTTTTTTGTTATTTTTTAATTGTACATTGTACAATCTTTTTGTTCCTCTAGCACAGTTTTTTTTTTTTTTGCCCAGCTGTTTAGCTCTAGTGCAGTTTCCCACCAGTCATCCTACATACATGGGTAGCAAGCAGGTCATTGTCCGTTGGTCCGAATAGTCAAGAACTCGCCATGCCATTGTGGGTCTCTGGCCTGGTCTACCCGGTAGCCGGTAGCCTAAGGCAAGAAGAGAAGCCGCGTGGGCAACAGCAACAGAGAACACGCAAATTCATTTCGAGTGGCTTTGGTTGTTGGTGCTTTTTTCTTTCTTTTTTTTATCGGACGTAACAAGCCTTTAGTTATGTTGTATGCTAAACAGTTAAGAATCTAGTTGTTAATTATCGCACGCAATCTAACAAAGGAAATTCAACTGGCCAGCTTGAAGGCGTGTACTTTTATATACACATACACACAGACACACACAAACACATGCTTTAATTAGAGGTAACTGGCAGTCATTCAGTCAGTTCGTCATTTAGACAGTCAGTCGGTTTCTGTTCTTAACTGTAGGCATTTATCAACATGCTGATGTTGCTTGGTTAGCTAGACGGTTGGTTTTTTGGTCGGTTGGCTGGTCATGTCCTGCTGCCAACAGGGTGGATTGCCTTATCAGTGGGCGTCAGCCGTCGGTGGTTGTCATTGCGGTGTGGTTTGAGGTTGATGTTGCTGCTGCTGCTGCTGCTTATCTGCAATTGCAGCACGTACCAGTAACAATGACGGTTGAATGGGAAGCTGCTTTTCTCATGCATTCTTGTTTGCCTTGTTGCAATGTCCCCAATTTGTTGTGGTAACAACAATGTCTGCAGGCTGCTGTTAGTAGAGCAGCATCATCATCAAAGGCAACATCATCAGACATTCTACTATTTGTCTGGTAATTGCAATCAAAACGATTGTTGTTTTGCAAATTGAAGACTACAAGCATTGATTGGCATCAAATGTCACGTGATAAGCGAATGTTCTTTGCAAGAAATCCATTTCATTTAAATTATATGCAAAACGTTGTCAATAAAATGCTTTTAATGTCAAACAGATTAGTGAATCCCTCCCTAAGGGCTAAATACATACCATACACACACAACCAACATATCACACATACATATATACATATATACGTATGTATGTGTGGGCGTGTAAAGTAATATTATTTGACGTCGCATATTTTGTATTCATTGTTCAATGTTGATGCCACAACACAAATAAAAAATACAGAGGGTCGACTTTATTTATAAGAAATTCGTTGTAATCATATTGGAAAAACTGAGAATAACTGGAACTGAATAAATCTGGTTCAAAACCCACAAGAAATCTAATAAAAAAAAACTCTGATGTAAAACCTCTTCTTTATAATAATGTAATGTGGAAAAATAAAATGAATAATGGTAATCATGTATATATGGAATTCAGATGCTTATAGAAAATTATATAAAATGGTATACAAAGCACAACTAAAAATATAAATTTGTAATGTATCGACTTATATTAAAGTCTAAAAAAAATTTCTTGTGATACGGTTCCTCTAATTTAAATTAACTTCACTGCATAATCAGTCTATAATAAACTGTGCCATTTTATTTCAAACATTTAATATCCATATGCAAATTTGAGCATGATATCGTATTACCAATGAATTTTTATTATTCTTAATTCAAGTTTTGTGTTCTCTGATTACCGATTACCTCTGCTTGAATACCTTCTCACATTTTGGTTAATACGAATATAATAAAACTGCAATCTCTCTGTTTATTGCCCTACAGGGTATTAGAAACTTGTGTGCCGCACTTTATAAGTTTATTTGCTTATTGGCAAAAATTTGTTATTTATTATTTCTTGACGCTGGTAGAATCTCTTGAAGAGATTGCCTTTAAAATGGCAAAGCCAACAACAATAATAATAACAAAAAAAAAAACCGGTAGCCCCTTTGTGTAGATTGATGTTGTTCTTGGGGCTTGTTGCTCCTGCCTTCATCTGTACTTGTGAAGCAAACTGTTCTCTGACGTCGGCAAATAACACAGAGAAAAAAAAAATCAGCAACAACAAATAACAACAAAAAATTAATAATAATCATAACAATAACAACGAAATGTCGATACGACGACCTCGTGAAATGACGCGCTGCTGCGTCAGCAAATGAATATTTAATCGAAATATTTAGTCGGTTCTCGAATTGCGTATACGTAATATGTAAAATATGAGTGTTAATTAGATTCTATGCTATCATCTGGGCAAAGCCGACAATCACTATGAGTTTAAGTTTAATCGCCATTTTCTATTCATTTTATTGCGTAATAATATTATTTGTCATCTCTGACAATTGACATCGGTGATTTAACAATAAAATGTTTGGTTTTTTTGCTATAAATTGGAGAGAGAGAAAACGGTTTTAAAGAAATGTTTCAATGACTACTCCAAAACATGCAATCAACATGTGCAGCGTGGCGAATGATTCAGTTTTTGAGAACAAGTTAATACAAATCTAGTATAAAGTGGTACGCTAGAATTGATAAAGAAGAATTTTTTATATAACATTTCAAATTTAATTTCTATCTGCTATAAATGAAACAACCCTCGATGTTCTCTTTATGTGGAATTTGTAGAAAAATCAATCTAACAAATTGCCTCCCCTCTCAGTTACGTATGCTGTCCACGAAATAATATTCAGTGTATGTGCATATGTGTATGGGCGTGTGTGTAAAATAAATTCAATCTATTCACTTTTGTTGCCCAAAAATAATAATCAAACAAAAGAAGCCGCCTCTGCCGCCCGCCAACGGCTGCTGCTGTTGGGAGCTGTTGCTGATGTTGCTGGTGGGCAGCAACAGTAGGCAAAAAGCATCTGACCGACGGATAAGCAAATCAACTTAAGCGCCATTAGCTTGCCACGAGCCCACAACGAATAGAATTGGAGGCCATAAAGCAAATTTATTGATTGTTTTGACAATTAATTTTTTTTTTCTTTTTCATTTTATTTTTTGTGTAGCTGTTGCTGTTGTTGTTTCTGTTGTCGTATAGTATATTGTGCATTATTTATATGGATAGGCAAATACACAATTTTCAGCGAAATGTTGAATGTTAATTTATATTTATTATGTATGCTTGTATTTATTGTTGTTATTAAAAGAGAATAGAAGACTGCAGCAGCAGCAGCAGGAGCGCACAAGCATGCCAGACTCATAAATTAAGCGTACCAAAAAGTCAAAAAGTGATATGAGAAAGGATTTTCATTCAGGCTAAGAAAAGGGGCAGACTGTGATTAATTTGTCGGCAAGGCAACGCTACGTATGCGCATTGTACCCAAATACCAGACAAAACGCAGAGTCGACATGACACAGGAGGCGGTATCTAGAGATAACTTGCTTATTTGTCTTTGTTAAGCAGGAGCAGTAGCAGTGGGAGCCAACACAAAGTCCTTCCCCTACCCACATTCTTATCCCCACCCACATTTTCAAGGATTTCCTATGATTGATGGGCCTCAAGTCCAGTTCAGTGCGTGTTGCTTGCTTTTAGGCGCTGTCGCTTGATGTTTTACGAGCACTTTAATAACAAGAATTCCAAAAACAAATACACAGAGCTTAAACCAAAAACCAAAGCCAAAAAAAGAAGCGAAAACTTCCTTGTCTCTATTCTCCATCCACTTTTTGGGCGTGTTTTATGTGCTGGCATATTTTATGCTTGCGTCTGCCATGAAAATGTAAGTGTCGTAGTGAAAATTTTTGCTGATGAAAGGAAAGTGAGTTATACGAGTATATGTGGTCTCTGCCAATGCACATTGGTGTCACTCCAGTTAAAATATTTGCAGAATTCTTTTTTAAAATATTCGGTGTTACAATTAAATCTGCCAGCAAGTCAAAAATTGTTTCTTTAATTATATTTAGAGATATCGATCGAAAAGATTAGCCTAAAGTTAACATTATAATGGATTCACAATTCTAAAAGCAGTTTTCTACCATATATTGATGCACTGTGAACGCAATTTTCTTTATTGTCAAATGTTGAGAAAGCGAAATGGGATGATGCTGCATCTCCTGTTGCTGACTGACTGAGTGACAACGTGTCGTATGCGCAATTTTGCCTTATAAAAATGACAGCATTTCAGGTTTATGGCATTTTGCGATTCTCAGCCGCGTTTCGCATATCAATTTCAATTAATTTTTTTTTTTCTTTCTGCTGTTTGTTTTGTTTGTCTGTGACAGCATACACAGAGCAGCAACATGCACATCCATTATCCAACTATGATCCATGTATATATCAACAGCAAACACCAGATGATGTTACAACTCAGCGGCTTTAATTTCTACTAATGTAACGCAGATCTTTACACTTCATTGGTTGCCAAATGTTGCAGCAACAGTTGCGTTTGCAACTTGAAATGTTGTCAACGACATGACAACAATTCCCCAAGGCAAATAAATAAATAAATGTCAACCAAAGGTAAATTCCGTTGAGCCTTAAAAGCAATTATAAAATGCAGCGTCAGCTAAACTTGTGTGTGTCTATAAATATGAGTGTCTCTGTGCGTATGTGTTGAGTGTGTGCATTGTAATTTCGATTTCCATTTACCATTTAAATTGCATTTCTGCTTCATAAGCATAAACACAATAGAAATAATGCCCACACGAAAGGTCCTGCCATCAGTTTCAATCCCGAAAGTAAACTAAAATACAAAAACAAGAAAGAACAACAAAACAAAACAAAAGACTGATGAAGAAGCAAAATGGGAAAAATGTTGAAATTGATTTTATTTATTGATAACAAAAGCCCATTGCAAAATGCAATTTCAATTAAATTTTCGTTTGCCACACAAGCTGACGAGTTGTGCTGCTTCTGCTGCTGCTACCGCTGCTGCAACAGTTGGAGTCAGTTATTTGATTTGGTTAGATGCCGCCTGCCTCGGTCCCATGTGGTGGCACAACGGCCATATAAATGCCAGACTCAAATTAAACTCATGACAAATAAATACAAACTACTAACAGGCAACCAACAACAATAACTAAACATTTCAGAACTCATGTTGAGCTATTGCAACAGACATGTAAGAGGTAAATTGTTGTATTTGTTGTTCAACTTGATTAAGCTTCCCATTGAGCAGCAAATGCCATTCGAATTCCAAAATAAATATATCTTGTACAATTTGTTGAAATTAAATAAATACAATATTGCTTACAAAATTCTTCAAGTGAAATGTTAAATTTCTTCTTCTGTAAAGTCTATCCACTGAGATCAAACATAAAATTGATTACATTTACTTAACAAAATTTTCCGACTCAGTATATGGAACATTAATTTTAGAATAATGTAATATACGCTTGGATTATAATTAACTCAATGTAGTTTTGTTGTGTTTGCATATGAATAGTGGAAAAGTATTTAATATTTAATAAAGCAAAGTGCTACTATATAAAATCGCCGTTTCTATTATAAATGTATTGAAACGACAGGATAAGTGACTAAAGCTTATTGTAGGTGATTGCTTTTATTATTATTAAATTATTCCTTTGAAAACACAAATTATTGATTGCCAATTAATGAACGTAAATTCCTTTCAAATCGTCAAGGATATAGTTAGAATGTAATAAACTTTACTAATGGAATGGAAGTTAAATAAATTACAAATTAAAAACATATTAAGTCTAATTATTGGTAGATCTGCTTAAACAAATATAAGTATTTTTATTGCAACAATTACCTTATATTGCATTAAATGCAGCAGGTTTTGGTATTTCTTCTTTCAAGCTAACACTCTTAAAACTTGTGGAATTTAGTTGATCTTCAAATTATTTGGAATATAATTAATTCATTATGCAATATGGATTTTGGCAATGTCAAATGTAATTGCATACACACAGGTCCATGTAAACATATATACATACGTGTACATGTGTGGATATTTGAGCATGCACAATCACAAGCACACACTGCGTATGTGCTATGTGTGGGCTGATTATGTATGCGACATGGTGACTGGCTGGCTGCCTGACTGACACTTGGGTATTCACTGATTATGCGAATTTAATTATAATTGCTGCTTACATCTTGCCTAATGCGCTTAATGTTCAATTGTAAACAGGGCGCACACATCCCCTGCCCTCCCTGCCACCCGTCCACCCTTGACATCCCTTGACTAGAATGCGAGCATTCTCGCATTACTCTCATATCATATTATGGCAAAGAGCATAAGCAGCTTGACATATTAGAATAGCGGTGTTGTTTGTTGGTATTATTATTATTATTATTATTATTATTCTTGTTGTTGTTGGTGCTGTCAATGCATTTTCCCATTGCATATTTGCCTTGCTACTTGACAGCAAGCTGTCGTAGTGGGTGTGGTGTGAGGTACGGGTATTGTCTGCACTTTGGCATTATATGTTATAAAAATAGCAAAAGTGCAAAATAAGAAAAAGATCCACTGCCAGAGAACCGAAAGCTGATAAGCCGTAATTCTGTTGTTCTTTGTTTTATTTTTTGTTGTTTTTATCATAATCCATATTCAGTTATATACATACAAGTGTATATATAAAATCACATACAACAAAAAAGCATTGTTTACAACATTTTTAATTAATTTCTTGTTTTAATTAACTGTCAGCTGTCTGTCTGTCAATTGTTGTTAGTATTGCTGCTTATGTCGCCTCCTTTGTTTATGTTTTCGAACACCAATTAAGCAAACTTTGTATGTATTATTATTTGTGAATTTATTAATTTGTATTTGTTGTATTCATATCAAATATGCAATAACAAATGGGAATTTCAAACGCCCAACAGTTTGGCTGTTATCTAATTTATTCATTAAACCCAAACAATTGTGAAAAGTATATTGTAATCGCATGATTTAAACCATTAATATGGCTTAGTGTGTGTGTGTGTGTTGCAATGTAATGAAAAGTGGCAAAAATTAATTGGTAAAGCAATTTGAAGTAAATTTTAAGGTAATGATTGGATAGAAATACTTCAAACATAATCAACTTTGCTTTGAAAATATCAAATGGAATAGATTAAAAGATTGGTAAATATCTTATGAGTCAACAAAATCTACAGTAATTCAAGTAAGTCTTGCAACAAGTGTAATAATAAATCACACAGTTGCTTATAAATTCCATCAAGATATATCGGTTGAATTCAGCACCACATTTAATCTTTTGAATGAACATCATTGTAACTGTTGTCTTCTCTTAGTCCGACAGTAAAAACCAACCAAATACATTTACAAAATTATTGCTTTCTTTTTTGTTAGTAGTAAAATATGCTAGACTTTAAGACGCCGGCAATCGGTTGTAAAATTTTGCAAAATATTTAAAAATATTTTAAATCAATAAACCAGCGCACCACTTTGTATCTTTTTGCTTTTCAATGCTGATTCACAACATATAAAAAGCAATAATAAACTCGGATCTTATTTGTTTATTGTATGTCAATATTTTATATTGTTTAGACTTAGCAAACGAAATATATGTACATAGGACATATAATATTTACTGTTTGAATGCAATAATTTTTCAACTGAAATTGAAAATAATTTATTAAATTAAATATACAAATTGGTAAAAGTCCGGAGAAAGTGCGTAGGATAAAAGAGAAATTTGAACCTGTTGAAGTCATTAATCAAGCCAAATGAAAAAGAAAAATAAATCCTTGTTTATGATAAAGCAAAATGCAAATGCATCGAAACAGCAGCAAGTAAAATAACCAGCAGCAAAATAAACATAGATCAGCTTGTTGTGCTGTCAAATGAGCTGCTAAACAAGGACGGACTCCCGAACGGGTCGAACGTGGGAATGCGGCATCTGGTGTAGTCACTTTTATCGAATTTTGTGACTGTCGTCGTCGCCATATGGACGGACGGGACGGGACTGTAGGTGTGTATCTATAGTCAGCTGCTGGTGCTGCTGCTGTTTGCCCAAATTAAATCTGTTAAATGTTTTGGGTAAATTGTAGCGCATTTAATTGACTGACTTGTGTACTAACTGTCTGACGGTTTGTCTCTCTGTCTATCGGTCGATCGGCGACTCTCTGCTACAATTAGTGTCAAGTCGCGGACACTGATGAGCTGCCAATGAGGGCAACTAATAAAATTCATTCATAAATAATTCAATCGAATGGCGCACAGACCAAAACCAAACCACAGAGCATGGAGCATACATAGAGGAGTCGCATTGGCAATTTATAACAATTTCGCATGCGCCGTCAAGTCAGCGACAAAGCAACAAAGCGACAATACAAAAATTGTGCGACTTAATTGATTTGTATTGAGATAGAGGCAGCATATACATATTTTATATGTATATACATATATATAAATGTATATATCTAATCGTGTTTGCATTTAGGTCTTTAATATATGAATGAGCATTGTCAAATTGGCGTAGATTGAGAATAATTGTTGATGTGTTTTCGTTTTTATACCATATTAATGGTTGATGTTGTTTGTGCGTCTCAGTCATCAAGCGATTCATTTTATCTGCATTTGCCTTTGTCATACCCTTGACAAATAAGTTCTAAATATTTTGGTCAGGCTTCTATTAGTTACAATTAAAATATATATTTTAATACATATAAAGTCATCGAGCGAAAGATCAATTTAAAAAATGAAGGCTTGTGACAGCTTTTAGCTGTCATTAAAAATGGAATCAGAATTATCTGCATAAGACAAGTTTTAATTTTTTAGCTTTCAAAAATTGTATAAGACTGATAGAATTTAATACGAGTAAATTTGTTTAACTGAAATTAAATCTGCAAGAGTATCCAAAGTTCAATGTGACCAAAACGCCTCTGGCTATATTTATGATAACTAAGTTAAGCATCAACTTAATGCTGTCACCTACTAAACATTGATAACAAATTTATTAGATATTTATCATTGTTAATCCACTGGGATAGCAAAAATGATAATAATAATAATAATGATAATAACGGATAATAATCAGTAGCAACTACTGGTAAAAGCAGAAAATATATATATTAAATGCAAAATATGTATTATATTCATACCATCCACTGGAAGCTAATTTACCCAAAAGGCAAAAATTTAAACTGCACAACACCGTACGCATATGTATGTATATGTATACATACACACATTCATACAAACTTACATATGTATGCCATCAGCAATAACATATTCTAGCCGAGTGTTTCATGTACATATATTTTGTTGTTCAACATTTTTCAATGCAACTAAATACTTTTCCAACAACAACCAACAGAGAGAAAAAAGAAGGCAACTCTAAAATAAAAGCCAATTGCAATTAAATGGCAAACTAGTTTGGCAAGACATAACCAAGTCCATGTTTTGTGTATGTGTGTGTGTTGCGTATATGTACGCGTGTGTTTGTTTGCAGTATGAAAGTATCAAGCTCTAGAGAAGAAGAAGTACACTTGAGGAACCGAATTTTTGATATCCTCTATGGATATTGTTTATGTTATGTATTTACATAGTTATAATTTGTCCACCATCTTCGCTTAATAATTCGTAGTTATATAAACAGTCCTTTACATAAAAACAAGTTACATTTTTAAGTTCAAACTGTTTTTACATTTTGGTTAATTAGAAAAATTTGTTTGTAACTGAAAAGTATTAAAAAAAAGAAAATGTGTATTGGCAATTGCAAAGTTAAAAATGATTTCATTGAAAATTCCATCATATCTTATTAATGACCTGGAGTTATTCAAAGCTACACGGCGCAAACATTTAAGAAATTCATTTTACTGCCGCTGAAATATGCAACATTTTGACAAATGCTTTGACAGCTGCAATGCAAGAAGGCTTTTCCAACTGCCTCAACTGGCCTAGACTGGACTGGCTAGGCCAGCGTTCTCCTCATGCCTCCTCGATGGCTTCTGCATAGTTGATTCAGTTTGAGTGCGTTGGCCTGGCCATTGAAAAACTGTACAATATCAAAATCACGACACGAGCAGCACGTTCAAACTGTCAACGTTTGGCAAAATTATTTAAATTATGTACAAACTACTCTCTGAGAAAAGTTAAAATGCGAGACACGCGCCATGTGCTGTGTTGTCTCGTTTCGTCGTTTTGCATTTGGTTTTCTCTAAGAAGTTTGGCATTTTCTTGAAAACTTTTCAAATTTTTGTTGATTGTTTTTAGCTTTTCTCCGTTTTTTTCTTCTTTTTTTTAGAGAATGGACTTGCATTTGAATATACATATGTATGTACACACAGCAGCCCGTTAATGGGCAAGTGGAACGTGCAGTGTCTCTTCTCAGTAATTTGCGATGCAAAGGCCGTCTTTACGAATCTGCATTTAGATTTCCATTTAAATATAATATTGGCCACAATTTATTAAATTAACACAAGAAACCACTCGAATATCTTTAAGGCCTCTCGAAAGCTGGATCCTTTGATATATATATTTTTTTTTTATAACTGGTGTTGCCTTTCTTTTGGGTTTCCTTTATTCTTCTTTCTATCCTCTTAAATCCACGAGCCATTGCTGTGTCACTTAGCAAAAGGTCAAAGTCTATGACAACAACACAAGATACTCACAGGAAAAACCGAATCTGTAAATACACCAACTTGCTAGACTTTGCCCACTCATTATCCTTATATGGTAAACGACATTTGAAAGTCTATGGACCCATTTTATGTTCGTGTACGATTAAACAAATTTCTTGGAAAAGCGATGGGGAAATTCAACACAGTTATTGATTTTTATTGTGTTTTAATTTTTCATTTTGTGGTAAGGCCAGAAAATTTCTAAATGAATATGCTTATAGCGTTTTTATTTCCATTTTGCTGGTCTTCTTTACCCACACTTTGTCAACTTCTCTCGTATACTATATCTCCTCTGTGACATATAATAAATTTTCATGTTCGCGCCTTTCTCATTGTTGGTTAGCTTTTTTTTGCTGGGCGTTTTGTTTGGCTTTTATGTTTATTGCAACATATTTGCGCATATTATGAGCTCGTAACTTGCCACACAACAACTACATACAACAACAGCAAGTCTTGCCTCATTATTATATGATGGGATTTGTTTTGGACTGGTTGTTGAATTAATTTTATATGGCCAAACAGATGTCAAAAAAAAGTATTGTTGCTACCAACCACCCTGCAAAGGTTAAATGCTAAACATTAACCAGAAACAGAATAGCAATAACTAAAAAAAATGTATATACTACATACATGTATGTATATATCTGTAAATATAGACTCTTTATATTTGGCTTATGGCCAAAATTTTCGTTTTCAACTTTTTTAACCCAATACCAATATTAGCCCAAGCTACATAAATCAACATCATTGCCAGGCGGCCAAGAGCCTCAATATAAGTTGGCCAATAATATAAACTGCACTTTCAGTTGCTACTGCTGATGATGACGATGATTATTATTAAGCGGTTTAAAAGTAAATACTACAAATGTTGAAGGATTAAAAGTGTTGAGAGCATTTTGCTGCTACCAGACCATCGAGTAGCAAGTAAAGGAAAAAGAAAATGAAATTGAAAAACTGCTAGTCGAATAGCCGGGTGTGAGGGGATGGGTGTGTCTTGGCCGTAATTTCCGTTTACGCCATCAAAATGTGTGGGAAAACGCAGAGGAAGAAGAAAATGTCGGTAACTGTCATTCAAGATAAGGTTCAAGCTGATGCCAATGTCTTTTCCAAGTTCATGGCTGATAGAACTAACCAACTGCTCTTGTGGTTGCTAAATTAACATTGTTCATCATCCAGATAAATAAAACGTGTTTCCGAAAACTTTTATTTAACTTTTTATATGTATAGATACAAAAACAAAATCTATTCAAAATCAACCAATCTTAGAATTTTATCACACAATAAAGTAACACGAGCTGCATACGAATGCCAGCTGTTTAAAGATATATTTTTAGTTCATAGATATATTTTTTCAAATATTCAAGCCATGAAATCGATAACTTAACAGATATTAAGTAAATTGGATTAATCTTTAATCTTGGTTTTCAGTTATGATGTGTTAGCTAATTTAGAAAATAAAGAAAGTTTATTGATTGAATGCGAAGACGTTGCAAATTTAGTTTACAAATTGAGAGCATCCATTTAATATTAATAACTACATATTTTAAAGTTTTTTATGTACACAGAGTTTTTATTAATCGTTTTCTCATTACCCTTAAATGCTGATAAATTTTTGGCCACACCTTGAACTACTATGTATACCCCCTTTAAAAGTTGTACTTAAAAAGTGGCAAAAAATTATTTTCAGTTTTTAGCGGGAAATTAAAAAACTTATTTCACTCACTCAACCAGTTTAATTGCAAACTTTTGTAGGCAAACAATGTCAGTTTGAAGTAATTGCAATTGCTGAGCACTCACAACGATAATTATAATTGCCCAGCAATTTGCGCTAAGCATTCAAAATTAATGTTAACCAATCCGTAATCCAGACTAGCCAAAAGAAAATTGAACCATGGCAAGAAGGAAAATTGAACTTTTGTAAAATTTTAAGGCATGGGGCAAATAAAAGCAATTGAGTGGGATCGGACAAGGAAGAAGGCTTTGGCTGAAATAAAATATTTTCAAATACACAATGTCACAAAAGCAATAACAGCAGGAGCAGGCACAGCGGGAAATCCTTGGAGTTAACTTAGTTGATGTGAGTCTGAACCTAAACTCGACCCACTCAAACATGCAGAGGCAATTTTGTTGGGTAGGATATGAGTTTTTTCCTTCATCCTTCGATTCTTTTTTTTTTTCCTTTTTCTAAAGTTTGTGCAATTTTTATAATAACAACGAGCGTGGGGGAATTATTATAACGAGAAAATGCACTTGAATGTGGCGTAGGTCTGTTAGGTGGCTTTCTACTTCAACCCTCACCACAACTAGCTGAATGACTTTAAAAACTTTCAAGTTTCATAAATTTTCCCCTCCACCTGATTATAAAAAAGAAGGCTAGGAACAAGCAAAATAACATCACGACATTTAAAAGAGGATAAAGCAACGAATTAAAATGCTTGCGGCTGTAACAAGAGTGTCGGTAATTCCCAGCCACTTTAATTAAAAGATTATTTATACTGTGGGTAGATAGAAAAGATGGTGGGATTAAGGCATAGCAATGGAGAAGAAATTGGAATGAGGCTGCTTAGTAAACAATATTAAAAGCTGATTTCTTTTTATTGGACATTAAAATTTCACATTTTCAACCGACTAAATTAATAAGAAATAGTTCAATTTACACAATCACAAGCCGATCTAAATAATTTTTAAATTTTGATAAAAAATCAGAAAATGTCGCTTTTAAAGAATTTTTATTATTTTGATTTTTTTGTAAGGTTGATTCAAAAATAAAAAAAAAATAGGTACCATATGGGTTCCATTTCAATTTAACAATTCCAATTTCCACCCAAATCCCACATCTGTCATCATTTATTTACAGCAACCGTCACGTAGTTACACACACACGATTTTGTAAAAACTTTTTTCAAAAATCTATTTTACAATAAATTTATATAAGATTTGTTTCTTTTCCTTTTTTGGTTTTTGCAAACAATATAAAATAGAAACATTTCCATGGCGCAATGCGCCAACTTATCCATTGGAGAAAAAGAGAGAGAAAAAAGCGATCCAAAGTGAAATAGAATGATAGATTTCGTCCTAACGAAGATTCAATACCCTTGATCATTTCAATTAGACCAATTCAAATAATGTAGATAAAAATAATATAGTCAAAAAGTCACATGAAAAAGAACAAAGTAAGTTTCGGATCCATTTTATATGTGATATCTCGAAATTAAAGAAGAGATGTGATCTCCATCCAATGCTATTCCATTCGTACATTTATACAGACGTAAATACATATGTAAACACAATTCAGCAAATAAAAAACTGACAGATGACTTTATTAAATATGTTTTTCGTGCTGCTGTATTTTTCTATGACTTGCAAAGTTGTTGCCAAAATGTATATACCACGTTTTGGCATGGGTGTAAAAACAAAAGCCAAACCGCATTGTTGTTATTTGGAAGCGGGACAGTGTGGCATGCTTCACTGGTCGTCGTGGCTTATAGGAGGGAAACGCTGTTTATATTTGCACAATGCTTTGGGCTTTAGTTGTATTTTTCTGTGCATTCAGTTACTATTACGAGCAAAAACTACAATATTTTGAAAGGGCAGATGTATGTACATACATATGTATATGTATATGTACGCCTATATATATAGTTGTAAATATATATGTATATACATATGTACGTGTAGCTTTTGTTTATGCCATGTCAGTCTGTTGTGTCAATATTTGCAGTTTGCAGTCCACACAAAAGACTCCAATTCGCCTAAGTAATTAAAAGAGATCCGTAATACTCATTCATCCGCTTGTATTTCATTCGAATGGGGGGGGGGGGGAAGAAAATGCTTATCAACTTTTAATATTGGCCATTAGGCCAAAGCCATCATCTAGAACCGGGAGCCCAGTTGGGGTTTTGTTCTTTAGTTTTTGTCAGGAACGTGAGGATAGCCCATTGTAACGATATGAGACGAAGGTCCACAGGTAACTCGCTTGGGAGCGATAACGTATACGCCATGTTGGTTATTATGCTGCTTGAAGCAATGTACGAACGTTTGTCCATTTTCTTTTTCGGAGCATCTTAACGTTTTGGTTTATTGTGCGTTTTACGACATCATGTGCGCCATATAAAAACTGTGAACTCTGAGTCGTTGGCATTGTTGTTGTTGCTCTTGGCCTTTTTTCTTTTTTTTTTTTTAGGTTGCCAAGCAGTTTATGTTCATTTATTGGTCAAGTAGCGAAACAAATTTTCGGAGAACAACTAAAACAATGGATAAGCAGTACAGAAGCAGGGTCATAAGTAGGAAATTCTAAAAGTGGTTTACATATACACATATCTATATATAAAAAGAGCTAAATTCTTCTATTTATTTTTTTTACTGATATACTTAAGCTGATTTTTCTATTTGCTACATGAAATGTGCTCAATTGCTGTTTATTTTTTATTTGCTCTACTGAAGAACGCATTTCGATTACTGGATCTTAGGATCACTATAGGATACGGATACATCCTGTGCTGTCCTCTCTAAGTTTTACTTTAAGAGATTACTGGCATAAAAATAATAACATTTTATTAACCTTTTCGTAAAGTAGATACACTAAATATATGGAACTTTCGTTTTAATTAGAAACTGGAAGTATGTTTGCCCAATGTGACAATCAATGTTCAATAATATGACGAGTACAGAAACTTGATTTTATGCTAGTAAATAACATCCCTATCGAATTTTATGAATATTTATTATGTTTACTTAATATCCAGTATAACATGGAAGATGACATTTTGTGAGATATTTATTACCATACTGGTTCAATTTTATGCAATTCGTCTTTGTTATTTGGCTAGGTCTTTGTGATATCTCCTTTCCCGCATTCTCTATCTCGATGTGTGTGTGTGTTTTATTGGCTCTGCCTCAATGTTAATATGCGTTAAAGTTAATTAATTTGGCCAGACTTGTGCACCAACAGACGAACGTTGGAACATTTCCGATATCTGCTGATTATTTGCTACTTCCGCTCTGCTTCATTTCTATTGCTGTAATAAATTGCATTTTACGACTTTTGCTGTCTATTAATTGCTTTCACATACATACAAGCATTGATGTATGTATGTATATATACTACAGTTTATGCACACAAATCGATATGTATGTATATGTATATAATAAGATGTTCTCCTCTGGGGCTGCGCTTATCGTGACGTATGCATGATTTCCCCATTTTATCTTACCAACGTGATTATTAAATAGCTCATTCTATTAATTAGTTGTGCGTGTGTCGTCTCATCGTTGTTGTTGTTGTTGTTGTTGTTGTAGACTGCAGTTCAATGAATATTTAAAATGTAATTATGTGCACATTAAACAGGCACAAAAAAAAAAACGAAAAGTAAATTCACCGCAAATATTTCCACAGAAGTGTGGGCATTGCAATTCAGCATGGATGATGACCCTAATGGGGAAATATCCTGGGAGACTGCCCCCCAATCAAACCTACATTTGCATACATTTATCATTTAGCAGCATAAAAAAAACAAATGTTTTGACCACCCACCCACAATACGAATATAAGGCCACCAATTTCTCACCTACATCCCTTTCCCAATCCTCCTCTTCCCACACCTCCTCTGCTTTCCATTAATTTGTATATACATAAAAAAAGAAGAAAAAAAAAATACGTTGCGCGACTGCCAATCAAATTTTTTCGATAGCCGACGGCGTAACTTTTATGGCTTTTTATTGTTATTTTGTTATTTTTTTTTATGGTTTTTTAACAGTAATAATTAATTTAATGTGCGCGCTTCGCTGTAGGTAAATGGGCTGTGCACAAATCGTTGATGTCTCGACGTCAGCAATCCCAAGTTCCAGTTCCATACCAAATCCCAAACCAAGTTTCAGTTCCAATCCCAAACCAAACGCACTGAATAAAGTTGCTGCTTACTTTTGTTACTTTAATTGCTCTATCTTTCCCTTTACCTCCCCCTCCTTGTCCTCTCTTTCTTTCTTTCTCTTGGTGTTTGTTTTGCATTATCGAAATTTTTTGGTTTTTGGAAATTCAGTTAAAACATTTATGTTATGTTTTAATAAAACGTTTTGCTGTTTGTTTGTTTTATGGTTTGTTTTACGAACAGGCGTTCAACATTAAATGAAAACAAATAAATTTCAGTAATTACATCAAGGAAGGAGAAGCAACAGTTTTTCAATTTGAAGCAAAATGAATTCTTCGACTAATTTGCTTTTAATTTTTTGACCATATTTTTATATTCTTTGATGTCATTTATATGTATATTAAGTTAAGGAAGTATGAGAATGGTTTGCATGGCAACAGTTAAATGACAAAGTAGAGAAAGAATAAATTGAAAAAAAAGTAACATAAATTAAAACAAAACGCATTGGCCAAGAATGGTTTGGTGTATATACATACAAAATGAAAGTTACAACAAATTTTGAAAATGAAAATCGTTGAAATTTCCAAAGAAACAATTTCTAAAACATATTATAGTCAAAGTGTAGAAATATAACTAGGATCCATTTGAATCCTCGTAAACGATTATTTTTGATAAATATTTTTTATATATATATGATACCATTTGTTTCACTGTTTCGCCAATTTGAAACGTTTGAATGTACTAATAAATATTTTATTAATGCTATTTTCTTTAGTTATTGTCAACCTTATCTCTTATTCACAGAGTCGGGCTCAGTTTCAGGGCCGTCTGCTGCTGATTAACACACACTTGGCCTTGGACCTTATGACTCTGTGTCTTTTGGTCCAAATAAACAGCGGACAATAAATAATTACAGTTAACAGTTGGTGGCCAAGTTGTTCTGGCCAATGTTTGTCATGGTGAAAAATTATATCAAATTATACAAAAACAAAAAAAAAAGGCCGCCTAGCATTTGGTATGATGAGCAGGGGTAAAGGGAAAGGCAACAAACTTGACACTTATAAATTATATGATATAATTTCTGGCGTCCAGCAGGAAAATTGATCATAATGATGGCAAAACCAGTAGAAAGCAGGAGTGATAGAGAGTGAGAAAACTTTTCGTTGGGAAAAACTTTTAATGTAGAGCAATAAATTGTAGAATGTTCAATGTAAATTGTAATCTTTATCTCCCAGATTCGAGAAGAGCCTTCTGAGCATGTCCTAATCTAGTGACAACTTGTTGAGCCATAAATTAAAGATTTATCCATACGACTCGTTGCATTCGATGTTGTCCTGCTCAGCTTACTTCAAGCCGTTGCGGTCAATCTAAGCTGACTTGGTTTGGCCTGGGGTGGGGGTTGGGTTGACTTGAGTTGACCTGACAAATTGCAGTTTGTGGCCACTTGACAGGACAGTCGAGAATGCTTAAGGCGAACGGAGTAGAAAGAGAAGGAAGTAGCCAAGGTCTTCTCTATACAGTAGAAAAGTAGTCGCCATTTTTCTTGTTGATTGGTTTTAATTAGAGAAACCATCGACCACAAATTAGCCTTGCGATGGCTTCATTAATAAGTTTTTATTGACCTTTGTTTTTTTTTTTTTTTGCTCTTTTCTTTACGATTCACACACGACGCACGTTCCTCCTATAGTCTAGTCCTCTTCAATTCATTCCAAAAAATAAATAAAAGAATTGCATAATACAATTTATATGTTTTGAAAATGTTTACTTATTGGCTTTTTGCTTTCTAGCTATATATCCTTCGTTAAATCTCTTTCCAATGCTTCTGTTGTGTTGGATAAGTTTTCCCAACATTTCTCTCATCTATGTTTTGATGGTCGTTCTGCTGCTTTTTCTTAACATCTCATTGTAATGTGGCGTTGTGTCTGTTTTTACGCTTCGTCTAATAATTGCGAAAAGTTTACAAAACTTTTCCCAAAGCCAAGATAAACTTGCTGAGAATAAAAGAGGAGGAGGAAGCAGTCAAGGCTGTAGTTAATGTGGCATTTGGACAGCTGTCCAGAAGCACCTACATCGCTCAGTTGGAGTTAGAGAGTATAGTTGGCCAATGCCAACCCGCTACAATCCAATAATACTATTAAAAAAAGGTTTACAAATAACTTTGCTTTTATAATTACCAAGAAACCCAACAAAAAGTTTATAACTTCAAAGGATCTAACTGATTTTTGAACTTTTTCCGGTTTCTATTTATGACTTTTGAATTTAATATAATTAATTCTTTTCAAAATTTTGCAGGATGACAAGCAATTTGTACATACTTATATTCGTTAAATAGCCTTATTTTTGTTGAAAAGAAAAAGTTTTTTGTTATATTTTTAGCTTTTTCCCAAATCAAAATCTTTTTGCATAATAATGCGTATACGTTTAGTTGACTGTCTCAATTATTTGGATTACTTTTAATTACTTACTTTATACTTTTTAATTATATTATATTTAAATATTGAATTGTAAGATGATATAACAAAAACGGTTAAATCGTTGAATATACAGACAAAAAGTTATTATCAATTTTTCACTTCAATTAGTGCTGTTGTTACATAATCAAGGTCAGAGCAGAAACTTAATACTTTACCCTTGTGCACTTTTCTTAAAATAGCATACAAAATTGCGGAAAACACGTAATGGGTAACTCTTTTACGTTTTCAGTAAAAATTGAAAAAAAAAAATAAAACAGTTTGGTTAGTTTATTTATATCAAACTATTGTAACTTGTTTAATACATAATGCATTAGTTCTATTTACCACATATGTGTTTCTCGAATATATGTACATCTATGTATGTATGTATACATATATATTTTGTTGCCATTTCGAACATTAAAGCAAACATTAACTCTAGCGCTTAGTATTGTCAGCTAATTGTTACTTTTGGTTAAGTTAGTTCCAACGACTCTGGGAAAGAAGACTCCCAACCGGGTCCATGCCCACGTAAGCCAGAAGCAAGAAAGTTTCTTTCTCTTTGGCTTTCCCATGGACTTAGACTAAAACTTTGTGTTCGTAATTTTATTTAACGCAACAAACTGAATTCTCTTGCAAGTTAAAGGCAAAAGCTAAGTATAACCTACACTCCCCTAACATCTTACCAATCCCTCTCTCTACTCTCGTGAACACCAGCAGCAGGTATATCCGAGTAGCTGGGGCAACTTGGCTTGCTTACCAAGTTTTTTTTTTTTCTTTAAAGTTTATTTTTGCATAATTGCGCTGTGAGACTAAATTAAATGCTCACTCAGCCATCCCCCTCAAACCCTAGTGCTAAGTTTCCTACACCA
Organism: Drosophila emarginata; assembly: GCA_037075365.1. Lineage (NCBI taxonomy): Eukaryota > Metazoa > Arthropoda > Insecta > Diptera > Drosophilidae > Drosophila > Drosophila emarginata. The sequence goes on along the minus strand of JBAMCD010000221.1, from coordinate 13,092,712 downwards.
ACCAGCCCGTCCCCCTATCTACACCCACAATCCAACCTTGTTGAGCTGAAAGTTTAGAGAGCAACTTTAAATTGAACAAATGTTTTTGAAAGCGACTGTTGCCAGCAGGAGCAAGCACGGACATGCACAGGAACATGAATAAGTGCCTAATGCTGCTGCTGAGCAGACATGTGTGATGATTATTCACTTGCATTCAACTTGAAAATTCAACTTCAACTACTTCTCTCTCGCCTCCGTTTCTGTTTCTCATTTTACTTGGCTGAATCGTCTGGCGAACCGCAGATGTGAAAATTTTTCAAGTAGAATTACCACATGGGATTTTATGGCTGCCGCCAGTTACGCCCCTTTTTCAACACAAGTGGGCAGTAGAATTATGAGGGATGTGTATAGCATACTTTTCAGCGTACACCCACCATTAAAGAAAAGTAAAAATTCAACTGGTTTTCTATTTGCCATCCCTATCTCTCAGTCACTCACTCACTCTCTATCTGATACATTGTGGAAAAGTTTTTCAACATTTTGTACTTGATTTGACTGCTTTTGACATTTATGCTCCTTGAAACATCCGCTTGCTTTCTCTCTACTTTCTCCGCGTTTGGACATCATCTACTTAATTTCCTTGTTACATTTTATGGCTTTACTATTATCGACAGGCCAGAAGAGTCCGTGGGGCAGGATGGCCGGGTCAAAGAGGCGCATTTAATAAAGTGATTTATTCAGTGTAATGAGGCTTTTGTACTATAGTGAGTCTGTCATTCGGTCGGACGGTCAGTTGTTCAAGAAATGAGATAGATGAAATGAAACGAAATTGAAAAAGAGAGCAGATCTCAATGTGGGTGGATTGTAGTTGCCGCTTTGAAAGGCCTGCCAATCAAGACATATACATATATATATATTTATATGTGTGTACTAAAAAGCTTTGTCCAGCATAAGAATACGAAGCCAGATGGACCCCTTCATACTCTATTTGAGTAAAGTATTATAATCAAAATATGTAACTAGAGTAAAAGCAATCTAACCAATTTCCTACTGAGAAAAATTTTTATTTGTGTCAACAAGAGTGTTTCAGTCAAGCTTTAACCAAGACGAAGTTTTGACATTTTAAAATACTCTTCAGTAAGAAAAGTAAAAAGAAAGAATAAAAATACTCTTAAATATACTTTTCATATGCTTCAATATTTAAGTTGTCTGTTTCTTAATGCAAAAATGTTTTTAAAGATTCAATGACAAAGATTGTTAAAAAATAATATTATAATAATTTCTGATTAATCTAGAAAAGAGCGTTCATTCATATTAAGAGAAATGTATGTGTATCAATCTAAAACATATTTAATTTTATATAGCAGCCATTCTGAAAATTGTTTTCCTTAACGACATTATATTAGAGGGAGGGCGAGTTTATTGCGAGCTATTCTTAGAATGACTCTATTTATTCTTCACTTGCTCACAGATGATATCTGTTTATTTTATTATTTATTTTTTATGAACGGTGGTTAATAGTCCTAATTTAAGTGCACACTAGAAAATGCTTTTAAGGAATCAACTACTAACTATGTTTGTGAATCCAATTTATTTCTATATAAACAAGATTCCATAAATATTATTAAACAATATTAACTAGTCGATATACAGATTTTTTTCAAGAGTATGAAATTGCACTGCAATGCAATTTTCAGTTCGCATTTCCCATTGGAGATATTGTTTTATGGCTTGTTGCCAGCATGTTGACGTTAAACCAGACAGAGACATGCCTTTGCTACATATGTACGTATGTATGTATATATGTGCATATGTACGATTATGTATGTGTGTATTATATATAGTAGGAGTGGCAATCAAGGGCACAGACAACCAATCAAGAACAACAATGGTCGCTTTACTCAATCCGGAAATATCTACACTATGTTCGACCTTTTGCCACCAGTCATTACAAGTGTCAAGTGTCAGTTATTGGTTTGGTCAGTTGTGCAGTTTCTTTACCAATAGTATAAAATTGAATTGGAATAATATTTAAATCACAGTTGATAACAAAGGAATGTTTAATTTATTTGTTGATATCTAACCAATTTGAATTTCAATAGAAACTAAACTAAAATATTTTAAATGATTTTTTTTTTTTGTTATCTTTTTAGGGGGCTCCGACAGCAACAAAGGAAAAAGTAAAAAATGGCGCAAAATATTACAATTTCCACACATATCGCAGTGCATCAACCTGAAAGACAAATTAGGTAAGTAGAATTGATTTTAAATACATTAATTTCATTTTATTAATTGTTTTGTAATATATTCCAGATATAAGTTATGGCTACGTGATAGATCAGCAGCCCATTGGTCGTGAGCTTTTTCGACAGTTCTGTGAAAACAAACGACCAATTTACTTTCGTTATATTACCTTTTTGGATCAGGTGGTAAAGTAAGTAAAAGAACAATCGATAATGTTAATTAACTAAATAACTGAATAACCTTCAAACAAATTCTGCAGATATGAAATCGAGTATATTGTGAATCGTATATTCATTGGCCATGACATTGGACGTCGCTTTCTGGACATTGAACCGCAGCTGGAGCTGCGCAATGGCGGCGGTGGAGGAGATGGTGGAGGAGGAGGAGGAGGTGATGATGCACTGGATGTGGAAACAAGGGAGGAAGAGCTGCTGCTTAACAGTAGCAATGCCAATCCAAATCCAACTGAAACTGCTGAGACTGAACACTGCAACAAAACCACCGCCAATAAATGTAACAACATTAACAACAGCCACAGTAATCATGGGAAGAACGATACACGTCATCATAATGGCGATGATGCAACTGGAAATGGTGATGATAATAATGAAGGCGATGGCAATGGTGACGGGGACGGCGACGAGGGAGTTGAGTGCGAAGGCAGTCACAATGATGAGGGCAAGGGAGAAAAAGTCGGCACCGGATCTGGATCGGGTTCTGGTACTGGAGATGAACTCGTTTTGGATGTACTGAACGATGATCTCATTGCGCAAGTGCGTAGCAAACTAAACAGCGGTGGCAAAGATATCTTTGCCCATTGTGTAAATGCGGTAAAGGCGTTCCTGGCCGGCGAACCGTTCCGAGAGTTTGAGAACTCCATGTACTTTTATCGGTACGTTTAACCATGTAATTACCAATGCTTTGCCATCCACCTTACACAAATCTTTTCCCCTTGTAGTTATTTACAGTGGAAATGGTTAGAGGCACAGCCAATTACATATAAAACGTTTCGCATGTACCGAGTGTTGGGAAAGGGTGGTTTTGGTGAGGTTTGCGCCTGTCAGGTAAGAACATATCCTCCACACATGCCTACACATATGTACATGTGTTTATTTCTTCTATTCTGCTTTCTCCTTTATCGGCAGGTCCGTGCCACGGGTAAAATGTATGCGTGCAAAAAACTGGAGAAAAAACGCATCAAGAAACGTAAGGGTGAATCCATGGTCCTTATTGAGAAGCAGATATTGCAAAAAATCAACTCGCCATTCGTGGTAAATCTGGCCTATGCCTACGAGACAAAGGATGCCCTCTGTCTGGTGCTGACCATAATGAATGGTATGTATCGTCTGTTTGTTGTTGTCATGTTATCAAGCTGCTGGCCTAACAAGGCACCCAATAGACAGTCGTAGGAGTGGGAGTAAAAACATATTGTGTTGTTCGTTCAATCGATGGCCATCGCCTTTTGTTCAGATTGACAGATAACCGGATAACCGGAATGTGATTGGATTTTTCAAATACTAATTATGTATTCACCAGTTTCTCTCTGTCAACTGTTAATTATCAAACTTTTCTAGATAGATATACATATAAACTCCAATTAATTATTCAAATCAAAAGCTGTACATTTATCCAGTTTGAAACTTGGATATTATTATACTAAGTGTTGAAAAATGTTTTATATGATCCCTTAACACGTGTGTATTTTATTGCGCTTTCTATTGATTTTCCATATGGTTTACTAATTACGCTTGTTAAATATTCAACGCGTGCATGTCCTTGGTTAGTGTCAATCGTTAATTGATTGCTCATCTCTATGTTGAAAACGCAAATCGAAATTTTCAATTGTTCATTCGTTTATTCATTAAATTGATAACGAATCCATGTGTCCATTATTGAGTTGTCATTTTAATTGAATTCCTGTTTCATCCGCTCATGGTCGCATACAATTCATCAGAAATTGTTCAATGCCCGAATCAATTCTCCGAGCGGTGCTCCGCCAATGTACGACCTAATTCAATTTAAATACAAAAGCCACTCAGTCAATGCTAAGCCCAGCAAGTCGTTTTACTTGAAAATAGCTGTCAACCACCAGCAGGCATCAAACGGAGCTGAGGATGGGGCAGGGACAAAGTGGGCATTGTTCAAAATAGCAATCAAATGAATTTTCTTTTTTTCTAGGCGGCGATTTAAAATTTCATATTTACAATATGGGCGGTGAGCCGGGATTTGAACTAGAGCGTGCCCGTTTCTATGCCGCCGAGGTCGCTTGTGGACTTCAGCATCTCCATAAGCAGGGAATCGTCTATAGGGATTGCAAGCCGGAGAATATACTGTTGGATGATCATGGTCATGTTAGAATATCCGATTTGGGACTAGCTGTGGAAATACCTGAGGGTGATATGGTACGCGGACGAGTCGGCACTGTTGGTGAGTATGAAGAACAAATGAAAAGATTATCCGCTTTATATTAATTGGATTTTTATTTTTCTAATTTAGGTTATATGGCACCCGAGGTTATTGACAATGAGAAGTATGCATTTTCACCCGATTGGTTTAGTTTTGGATGCCTGTTATACGAAATGATTGAAGGTCAGGCTCCATTTCGCATGCGCAAGGAAAAGGTGAAGCGTGAGGAAGTTGATAGGCGTGTCAAGGTAAGATGAAACATTAAACTCTTTGAATTGAATTAACTTTTTCCCTTATTCATCGTTTAGGAGGATCCCGAAAAGTATTCAAGTAAATTTAATGATGAAGCCAAATCAATGTGCCAACAGCTGTTAGCTAAATCTATTAAACAACGTTTGGGTTGCCGTAATGGACGCATGGGGGCTCAGGATGTGATGGCGCATACATTTTTCCACTCTACTCAGTTAAATTGGCGGCGCTTGGAGGCCGGTATGCTAGAGCCGCCATTTGTGCCAGACGTAAGCATCCTCAAAGACAGTTAATTGATCCTGCAATTGTATTTAATCATTTCACTTTATATTTTATAGCCACATGCCGTATATGCCAAAGATGTGCTCGATATTGAACAGTTCTCCACAGTCAAGGGCGTGAATATCGATGAGTCCGATACGAATTTCTATACGAAATTTAATACTGGTTCTGTATCCATTTCATGGCAAAATGAAATGATGGAAACGGAATGCTTTCGGGAATTAAACGTATTTGGTTCCGAAGAATGCCCGACACCAGATTTGCAGATCAATGCTGTACCAGAGCCGGACAAAGCTGGCTGTTTTCCCTTTAGGCGAAAGGTTCGTGTAAATTAAAACAAATCAAGGCAAACTGGTCATTAATAAATATGATATATATTTTGTTCTAATTTAGAAGAAGCAACCAGCTCGCACACAACCTATACCCATTCCTGAGCATTTGCTAACTACTAGTCATAGCGTGTCCTCAACGACTGTCGAAAGCTGATAGCATAGATTGATTAAGGTGAAAGAACCAGACGAAGACGACGCAACTCCTATCCTAGATACATAGCACAAATTGAGCTCCATTCGCCGCACAGTTACCCAATCGTACTAGGGGTATTCATAACGTCTAGCACAACCCGATGAGCACCCATAATGGGTTCTTAATTTTCTGAAAATTGTATATTTTATATTTTCAATTGCAATTGCTAATTGATTGATAACTACGTACATATATATATATATAAAACTAATATTTATAAATGTTTTCGAAAAAGACTCACACAAATTCATACACATACACATTCACACACACACACACACAAAGAAACTCGATAAAGCACACATGTTAAAGCGTTACTTAATTTAGTAAATGAAATGCTAAATTACGGCATATTCAATGAAATTTAACAAAAGCCGGCAAATTGGCCGTCAGTTTGTCATAGCACCTAAAAAAAATAGCATTACTTAAATGCTAACTCAAAAAAAAAAGAACAAAAAACCAAAAAGAAAAATCTAAAAAAATAATGAAACTACACACACGTACACACGCACATGCATATATACATACATACATGAGACGGCATTGAAGAAGACATAACGCCAGAGAGTAACAATGTAATTTTATAAAGTAGTTACCCTCCCCCATGTCCATCGACATCGATGGTCACCAGGGGCGGAGCAAGCAGCAATGTTACACAATAAACAAATGTTCTTAGTTAGCATATGTAAGGGAATGACAAAAATACTCGAGAAATTTAATGCATTTTTAACAAAAACAAACAAAAGAAAAATACTTAACATACAAAAATACCAACAAAAGCTAATTTGTCTACACATTTATATATTATGTCTATCATATGTATATACATATATATATACATGAAAACATGCGACTGGTTTAATCCTTGAACAAGAATTTTAGGTTTGGTTATTGGAAGACTTTTTAAAGCTTTTGGAAAGTGTCCACATCTGATGAGAAAATATAATTTCAATAGTTTTGACAGTTGCAAACATAGTAAAGTTTATATTATTTGAAATTATAATGGTCTCTTCAGATATTTGGATAAATATCACAATCAAAAGGCTTAAAAACGTTTTAATGCTTGTACAAGAATGCCAAAAATGCAGTCAAATTTTTTCTATGTATGTTTGTAAAATGAACGAATTAATATAAATTTTAAAAGAATATTTCTTTAGTTAATATTTAATGCCGCCGCCGCAGCCGTCGCAATTTTCTGCTACGCTTCGTCATTGACTCTATGACTCTTCTGTTGCCTAAGTTTAAGTTGGCCGAACATCGTGATTATTGATATTTGTCCATTCTCTTTCCAATAGGCAAACTACATCCATACATATACATACATACATATATATAATGCCAATTGAGCCACATATATCGATGTCAGATTAGCGTCTAAGTTTTTGTGTGTAAATCGTAGTGTAGGCATTTTTGTAATTAGCAACAAACTAAAGAAACAAAAAGTGAAGAAACCAATTGGAGAATTTATTATGTTAAATATGAAAGGAAAGTTAATTGAAATTTAAATTGAGAATCCTTAGTTACAATTTGATTGATTTTAGGCACGACTAGAGTACATTTATAAGGCATATAGAATTGAACAAGTTTATATTATCAGCAGCAGCACAAACACCACCACCATCAACAATAACAAAAAGTCAACACCAGCCCATAAATGCGAAATTGAATTTCAGCACAACAAAAAAAAGAAAAACTAAGCAAGCGCCGAAAATATTTATCTATAGTAATTAATAATGGCATATTTATAGAGCATCGTAAATACCAGATATACATACATACAAGAATACATGAATTAAAGTAAAATAAATCTACTGTATAAGAGAAGTAAAATGCAAAACCAATACAAAAATACAAGAGACAAACTTTCAAAAACAATAAACATATTTAACTACAAAAAATGGTATTTCATGTACTTTTTGCTTATACTGTAAGGGTTCGCAATAACTATGATTATTTTTGTTATTGATCTATCAAAGAAATGTTTTTAATTTTACATCAATTCAAGAGATATTTGCATAGTTTATAATTTTTTAACAAATGGCAAAAATATTTTTTTGGTATTCATATTCCAATGTCCATTCCATTGCCGAGATTTTAACTAGTCAAGAGATTTCAAGATAATAACACTGGCGTCAAATAAAACCTTAAAGTCCTATAATCTACACATGTGTTGATGTTGTATGTTCAATATCAAAATTTTTAATTAAAGTTCACACAAATTGTTTTTTTTTTTCAAACACCGCTAAAAGTATGCAACAAAGATTTTGAAATTTTTTTTATTCATATTTTTCTCTATTCGATTTCTAGGCAACTAAATTCTGAACCACAGTGGCGTTTTTTTGCAGTTAAATATTCTCGTTGTTCCCTGAACTCCAGTGTAGTCAAGTATGCACTCGGCTCCATTGTTTTCAAAGGAGATCTCACCCAGTTTATATTCCGGATTTAAGGCGACGCGGAGTATGTATCGTTGATTGATTGGAACTCTGGTTACATCCACCCACTGACAGTCTAGGACATCCGTATAGGTATCAGCACAACCAATTGAAATGCCTAAAAATCACATTTAATTATTTACAAAAATAAGTAAAGACAACATTCAGTGCCACTCACCCTGGGTGGTATTGCCGCAGGTGTATTTTTTGGGAACACCCGGATTGCACTCTGAATCCATTAGACAGAAGGAGGCTTTATGTCCCTGAGCGACCTTTTTGTAACTTAAGTCATATATGTCGAAGGTGGCAAAAACATTCATGCTGTGATAATGTCTGTGACACTGATGCCACGTCCAATCCCTATAGTTGGCATATGGACTGACGTCTGCAGTGCCAACGTTCGACGCTTTAACGGAAAACCGCAGCAATATGCGTTGAGAATGTGGTTTCGAATGTCGTATCACATATGCATCAGCAGATAGGCAGTTCTCTTCCATGGCGCAGGTTAAGCGCGATAAAGGAACTGAATCAATACGAGCGCTTCTCTCAATATCTGCCAAACCGATTTCCAAATCTGCCGAATGGCTTACACAGGCTACGATGCTTACATTCGTATTTCGAGCATTGCATATATTCGGATAATGTGACTCGCGAGAGCAGTCAGCCAAACGTCGCTCTGTGCCACGACAAAGTGTTCCCACCATTGCCCAGCGATGTTGCTTGCTATCCCCATGCTCTGTATTTTGCGTGGCTCTGGAGGCATAACCCAATCCCAATTGTCGGCAAACCACATTGGCCTCCCGCATGCTCCAGGTGGTACTACAAATGGTACCCCAAGTAGCGCCAAAATCGAAGCTCACCTCGACACGGCCCTCCCGCAAAACTTTAACTTCACCCCGCGATGATGCACGTGTGGCCAGACGTACCAGCATATTCTTGTAGTTATTTTCGATGTTAAGGCGAGTGTTGGCCTGAATCTTAGTCAGGCCAAGCAACATCAGCATAAACGGCAGTAGCACTTGTATCTCCATGAGAGTGAATTGAAATTGTGGCAAGCCACTTGATGGTTTCCAGCTGCTTTAAAGCCAATGCAAACAATAGCCAAAGGCAACACCTGGCGGATTGGGGCTACATATGGTAGGAGGTATATTGTGCGATGTATTTCGACCCACATCGAGTCGAGTAACCAGCTGGCTAAATGCCTAGACTGGCTACTTTTCTTTTTTTGGGTGGAGTGCATGCGTTAACAATTTGTGTACGTGTGCGTGAAAGCGTGTGTTCATATTTTTGTCTGTGTTATAACTCCAGTAGCTTGGTAATTGCTTCTTTCAGCTCCAAGGGCTGAAATACCCCACGCTCTGTTATTATTCCCGTGATTAGTGAAGCAGGCGTCACGTCAAAAGCGGGATTCCAGCAATTGATACCAGGAGCTGCAATCCGATGCTCTCCTACATGAGTCATTTCGCGATCGGGTCGTTCCTCGATTATAATATGATCGCCACTGGGTATATGTAAATCAATGGAGGTCAATGGTGCCGCCACATAGAAGGGAACACCATGATGTTTGGCGACCACTGCAATTTGGTATGTTCCAATTTTGTTTGCTGTATCACCATTGGCTGCCACCTGTGTAGTTATAGAAATGGCGATAATCGATTATATTACAAGAGTATTTATTCAAAGGACGTACTCGATCGGCACCGACTACCACAGCAGCTACATTTTTGGCGCGTAATAGAGCCGCCACCATGCTGTCTAGGACCAATGTGGCGGGGAATTTCTCATGCACCAACTCGTACGCCGTAAGGCGGGCACCCTGATTGTAAGGCCTTGTCTCTGTGCAGTACACATGCTCTGAAAATCAATGAATTATAAAGTTGGAACGGATTTAGAGTGAATATTACACAAAATTGCATACCCAGCTTGCCCAACTCATTAAGTTGTCGAACCACTCCAAGGGCGGTGCCATAGCCGGCTGTAGCCAACGATCCTGTATTGCAATGCGTCAGCACACGAACTGCACCATTTCCTGAAGGAGCACCCTCTGCTTTTGCAACGCGTTCAAGTATGGCCTGGGCACCGTTTGCTCCGATCGCTCGATTATCGGCAATATCTTTCTGCAGCATGTCCTCGGTGGCGTTTAGGAATCTTGAATTACATGGGAACAGTTTTGGCTGCACCTCGGTTAGGTTGCTTGCTTAGCGGCGTTGTTACCTTTGCTTCATGTCACCCACAGAGACACCTTCATCCTTGGTCATGTCATTGGCAAGAGACAGCAACTCATCGGCGGCAATTTTCATATTTACGGCCGTGGGCCGTGCGGATACCAAATAGTTGAGTTTTCCTTCTATCTCCTGCCGTAGCGATTTCTTGCTTTCAAACTCCTCGGGATGGATTTCAACGGCAAGCGATAGGCATCCCACTATAGCAATGGCAGGAGCACCACGCACCTGGTATATGGGACAATAAAAGAGAGGTATGAGAAGGTGAATTAGCAATTGCTTTATCTTTGGCTATCTGATGACGTTGCCATAAACAATCTGTTTTTATTTTATGTGCTCCACGTGATAAGCCGCGTGCTCTTTGCATAAGTAATCTCACTTATCAGGTGCGACAGTACCTGGGCGCCCAAGTAATTGTTCCCCATTCCACTTAACCGTACCACAACTATGGCAAGACATGCTCAATAATGTACGAGGAAGAATTTCATTTTCATTTTTGGCAAGCGTTTTTCAAAATTATAATTTCAATTACGTTATTTATAGAGCGACAAACGACTGCGATCTGTGCAGAGATTAAGAAACGTACAGAACAAGAATTTTTAATGGCCTGCCTAGATGAATGATGGCAATCTGTTGAGCTAATGGTCGTGTTAGTGTTTACGATAGTGTTCGAGGTCGGGGTAGGGGTTGCGATCTATGAGGTTAAAGGTCAAGAGTGTCAACTAATTCTCACCTGCATTTTATTGATGACTTTCCAGCCATCCTCCACACCACGGACCGCCACATATTTGGATTGAACGGGCAGCAGCAGTTGATCGAGTATTTCCAGATTACCTCGAATATATTTGATCGATTGAAGGCTCATCTTTGCTTAGTTTGTACTTGCTCAGTAGAACTATCAAGAAGTTAAAAAACATAGCATGAAATTAGAAAGAGAGCGTAGTAAATACATTAATAGGCGAACCCACAATATTGGAGGCGGTCGCAAGCCTGAAAGATTAAAGTAAATTTATCAATAATAATCAAACGACGTCTGTTCGTATGCCTGATCGGTGAGCGACTAAAAGCAATTTCTGTCGGTTACGGTCCATTCAGAATCAGAAGATCCCAAAAGAGTTGCTTGCCATTTCAGAGAGTGAGAGTGGTAGCATACATGCTGAATTATTATGTGAGAGCGATATGGCAAAATACGAAAAAGAAAAACACAACGTTAACACAACAAAGTTTATATACCCTTTTTAACTTATTTATTTAAATGACTTTTCCGATTAAGTACAGTCAACTTAAAACTAAAGTTACTGAAATAAAAGCCCAGAAAGAATTATGTTCAGTTTAAGATACCCTCTGCGAATTCGTGGCTTCAGGGGGGGAATTTTTATATTTCGGCTAATCTTTGATAAGGGAAACTCAAGCAAATAAAACTGCCATCCTCTTTAACAAAATCGTGACTACGCCTATGAGTTGTTCGTACCGGTTAATTCAACATGACAGATGTAGGTGTTGCCAATTGATAAAGACATAGCCGGCAGAGAATAAGGAAAGGCAAGAAGAGACAGTGCAAAGGCTCGATTATGCTGACGTTAAATGTTGTTGTTGACATTTTGTAATGACAGCCAAACAGAAAATTAATCACCCAGCCCATCTTAATCTGTGAAAAATGAATATTAAGCAACTTTAAAAGCATTTCACTTGACCAATTTACACGGTTGCAGTTGCCAACTGTGTGTCAAATAAGCAAAATGTCCAACTGGTGGTGGTTGGGAAAAAGCTAAGAACACTGACAAATTTATTATGAAACGTCACGCCTAGTAGATGTGCCTTTTACTTACTCGACTTCGGCTTCTTAGGAATTTTTTGGGTATTTCTTTAATTTATTAACTTATTTTTCAGCATATTCATCGACTCAACACTGCACCAAAGTTATTTATTTATTTTTTGCTAACTATTGACTTAACTACTCGGAATTTAAGTGATGTAAAATGGAAAAAAGTACTAATGTTGATAAATAGTGACACCAATCGATAATTTCCATATTTTGCGAGGGAAAATTCGATAGATCGAGAGTGCCATCGATAGTTTACCAGTTTATTATTTATTTACTCCATCCCAGCTGCAGAAGGCATGTGGTTTAAATTTATTTTAGGGAATGATTTTTAAATTAACACTACGAAGTTTGATTGCTAGCAAAGCAGCACGTGTCCTAACTGGAAAAGTTCCGATTAAAAGTATGACAACTGTTGCAAGTGAAAGTAACAAAAATTCCACTTATTTGGTCTGGATGGACCTCGAAATGACTGGTCTTGACATAGAAAACGATAAAATACTGGAAGTTTCGTGCATTATAACAGACAAGAATTTAGAATTACAATCGGAAGCACTTAATTTCGCCATTAATCATCCGCAGAACGTATATGAACAAATGTGCGAATGGTGCCAGACACACCACTACGCGTCCGGCCTGGTGGACGCCTGCAAAAGTTCTACGGTAAGGCCGGAAAATGCGGAGGAAATAGTTTTATCCTTTTTAAAGGATAATATACCGGAGAAGATGTGCCCTTTGGCTGGCAACTCTGTATATATGGATAGACTATTTTTGCGTAAATTTATGCCCACCGTCAATGAATACTTGCATTATCGTATTGTAGATGTTTCGACAGTCAAGGAATTGGCTAGGCGATGGTATCCAGAAGTATTATCAAAAGCGCCTCGCAAAATTATTGCTCATCGAAGTCTGGATGACATCAAGGAAAGCATTAAAGAATTAAAGTTTTATAAACAATATTTGTTTAAGGACAGTCCATAGACCAAAAATTCAGATTTCTTAATTTCGTGTTTTTAATTAGTTCAAATAGGCAAGCAAAAACAAAACTATAATTATAAATAAAAATACAGCTGCAATAAAAACTCCACTTGTTAGTAGACCCCATTTATATTATTAATAGTGGGTGCAAAGTGATTTGCCGCCTGCTCCTGTTGTTGTCGTCTTCTGGAGGTTCGGTTGATTCCACTGACACTACTACTGTTGCTATCGCCACCGGTGACCTTTTCTGCTTCAATGCGACCGGAAAGGAAACTGGCCACACGTTCCTAATAAGAGATGGGAAGATTAGTTAATTGATATTGCTGGGAGGTCAAGAAAATAACTCTTACTAAATAGCTATTGGTTAGGACCTGGAGATTGCCGTAGAAGGCGAGCATTCGCTTGAAAAGAGATTCTGCTTCCTCCTTGGACAAGTCTTTGACCTTATCCAGTCGAGTTACGGTTATTAAACGATTGTTTATGTAGATTATATGATGGACAACGTCTGTTGTTGTGTGGGCAAGGTTTCTGTAACAAACAAATTATAGAAATAAGAAATGTCATTAAAATGTCTTTGAAAATCTCTCACCTAGGCAGATTAGCTGCAACATTGGCACTGAAGTTAACAAAATGTACAACCCTTCTAGCCGACTCACGTGTCAACAGTACAATTAACTGCTCCAGTGTCACCGGCCTGGCTTGATTCTCTGGTTCATCGGCACTTAGATATACCCACAATTCCTTGGCCCTTTGCATGGCCTGCTTAGGATCTGTGGCAATCTGATCGAGAGAATAAATATAGAATAAGTCCACCGTTTTTTTAAAAACAAAATATCATCACGAATTCTTACCAATTCCGCTGCATAGATTAGCACATGGATGGCTTCTTTGCTTTGTTTCTTTAAAGCCCTGGCTTCGGCCAGAGTTCTTTGTGTAAGGCGACGCCTTAGCTTACGGGAGAAGCGTTGACCGTGATGAATTGCTTTGATGGCCCCCTTCTCGTTCAGTGCTGCGCCTGCCGCTACTTCATTATCATCATCTTGAGGGGCTGCAAACCAATGCAAATACATTTATACTTATGTATATAATAAATAATCAAATTTTGCTTATAGCCTAATGTTTTTATACTCTTCCAATAGGTACATTCATCAAATCAGGCAAGCTAATTTCATAAATTTCTTATCAATTTCCCAATTGGTCTACCTACAAAATTTTTTAATAATTGTACCTTTCCAAGGGTATACAAACTTCGATGCTACATAATTAAAACAGCCTCTTATCTGACGACATTCTTTCTACCGAGAAAAACCACATGGATTTCATAATTCATCGGTGATAACCTCGCAAAATGATGCCATTTTATAAATAAACTATGGCAAGCACCTTGTCTCAAGGTTGTTGTTAATTCACACTCACCGTCTGTTTGATCTTGTCCTGTCTGTATAGGTACCACTAGATATTTGTCAACGAATTTATCACCAGCCGTGAAAGCTCCGTCAATACGATCCGCCGCATAGGTGGTCAGTGGAGATTCAAGTACAGCATTGCCAATTAGTTTAACAGAGTCGGCACGCTTAAGTACCGGACGTACCAGATGATCCGACATATATTCCTTGGTATTCCAATACATCTATTGTGTAATGTTCCACGAAAAGGTAACAAAATGACTTTGAGAATGTTATTTGTTGCACTACTCACCATCTCCGGAGGCAAATACACCAGGGGTATATGTTGTTCCAAAATGTCCAAACTTTTGCACATAACACTATCTAAGCGTTTTAAAGGATGCTCAAAGAGTTTTACTGCTGGCTGAAGGGTATCATAGGCGGCAGCAACTGTGGCTTCTGCCGTTTCAAAGTACCATGAGAAGATACGATTGTTGTTTTTTACCTTTCCATAAATATTTTCCATGCGCTTGACACTTGACTCAACCAAAGGTATGGAGCCAAGGCGATCGATTGCCTCCAAATGAAGCCCACATCCGCTTGTTGCAGTTGCTGAGTAAAGAAAAGGATTAGATGTAATTTTCTTAATTTATTCTATTACTTTAACTAACCCATTTAGTATTATGTAGAAATTAAAAATTCTTTACTTATAATTGTGAACTGTTCTTATTGGAAGCAGAAATGCTACTGTTTCACTAAGATCCGCTTTGGATTGAGAAATCTTTCTGTTCGCGCTTTTAAACTACCCAAAATCACCAAGCACGCTTTCCTTTTAAATAGACTCGAGTATTGAGACTAAGACGAAATCGAATCATGTTTACATTTTGATCTTTAACACAGGCCTGATAAGAACAATGATTACGATTTAATAAATGTACTATAAATAATGGGTATATTCGTTTTTACCAAATGGCTACTGGTGCAACTAGCTAATGTTAAATTAAACGTATATACAATATGTTATGGCATATGAAGTTTAATTTATTTTTAATTATCTGTTAATTTAAAGTATACCGTTTAGGATCGTAGTCATTTATGTTCTTTAGAATTGTACACATTTGAAATTAATTGCTTGCATTTTCAAGGGCATGTTAACGTCGCCATAACAGAAAACTTCCATTATAAATATTACTACACTTATCAACAACATGCCATTTAAAATTCCAACAAGCTAGTTCCAAAGTTCAATCCGTTTTCAGTTCGCCTTTAGGAACTCCAGGCATGTGAATCATTTTTCGTCGTCTTTGACCGGTCGGACTATCTTAATCTCAATCATAATACCTATATGGGGTACTTAAATAAATTTGCTATTATCGAACAACAAATTGTTGAGTTAATATTCTATTTGAAAAGATGAGCCAGTTCAAAATACAAATCGAAGCGCGGGTGGTGGCAAATGGTAAAGCAAAATCAGGTCGATGGCCCAGACAGTATTCGATTTTAACTCCACGCTTGTGCTATTGTTTGTTCACTGACACTGACTCTGACTATCAGCCAGACGTTTTTTATTACAAGCGGAGAGTAATGTTAAAATTGTGTAATTTGCAAACGGAAAAATTGTAATTTTTAACCCAGAGATGTCATCAACATATGTATAAAAGTATACAACTATTAACCTAGTTATTGAAAAAAAAATTATTTTTCGGCGTCCCATATGTGATCTTGACAGTAAATGGAGCTGTGGCGTCGTTTTGACAGCTCCACGATTTCTTTAAAGATTAATCTTACGTATGGCATGGGCATAAGGATTAGGCGTCATCATGGTCAGGGCACTAACTGCCTTTGAAAGCATTGTGGGTTCTTTTTTCATTTTTAAAATAAAAAATAAAATAAAAAATTTAGTTAAATAGCGGTCAACGGTCTCACAGTTGATAGTTGTAAATTGTTTATCCGATATTGTTTATAAATTTTACTGACTAGTCGACTTATTTTGTATTTAATTTTCTTTGCAACAAAAAACAGTTTGGTAGTTTTCAGTTGTTTCTATGTTATGGAAATGGAAATGGAAATAAGTAGAGTAAATATAGATAGATATGAATAGAGCATTAGTCACATAAGAAAATAACTGCCGAAAAACTAAAGCTGTGACTTTTAAAAACATACACTGAATACCAGTATTATGAAGTTCTAATGCAGCTTGCAACACTATTTGCTTATCGATATCCAATACTTGTAGTTAAGCACAGCGTTTTATATTGTTTTTTTAATGAAAGTCTTAATTCGTTTGTTTACCGTCCAAGTTATGTTTAAATAATATATACACATACTATATTAGTAAGATGAAAGTGTATCTCAGTTTATTTTGCCTTCTGGGCACTCTTAACTCGGGTAAGTACGCCCAACAGTCCCAAGCCTAGATTAAGCCACACCCAATAACAATTGACAGTGGTGTCTTTGCTTCCAAAATGATTCACTTGAATAATTTTTGACAAATTTCAGCTTTATCGCAATTCAACGATTTGGAGCAACGAAACTGCATTATACCCAAAATTTTGCAAGGATCTTGGTTTTCATGGGAAGTGGGGCTACCAACTCAAACCGTTATTGATGCAACTTCCATGTCAAGGCGTGGCTATTGCATCAACTACCAGAGACATCACGCCGATGAGTATTCGTTTGTGTTCAAGGAGCGTTCAACTAATTGTTATCATTGTGTGCGGACTATCATCAGGACATTGAACATATTTGAGAAATTTGAAGGACCTTGCGTGGGTCTGCCAGAGGGTCAGAAGCCAACAGTAGAAAATGTCTGCAAAGGCATTAAAGATGACCAGCAACTTATAACTCTCTTTAACGAGAATTTTGTGCCCATCAATTGTCGCTCTTCGTTGGAGGGAGTTTGGCATTTTACATACCAGGTGGGTGATCAATCACAGTCATCCGATTATGGAAGCTAACTATTCCATACTCTTTTTAGAATCGCTTCCGCTTTACAGGTGTGTGCAATAAGCCAGATGCTCGCATTCAATCATGTCAATCGGCTGGCACTCAGTTCCTCATCCAGAATCAGAAATTTAACGTCACATATCAAAAATGTGAGGGCATGGAGGGCACATTCAGTGGCACCGTAGAGTTCAGTTGTCTGGGCGATTGGTTTGTGGGCAAGAATCATTATTTTGCTGTGGCAAATACAAAAGAATCACGTAAGGATGAGAAATATCGCTGCTTTTTAAAGAATCGAGATGATGATTTGTATGTGGGTGTGTCCATTACGGCGGAGTGCAACACTCTTAAAACACCGGAAGCATCACCCGAACGCTTGAAACTAACACCTGTCAAGGCCGAATTTGTTGAGCCTGGATGCACTTTGCCACAAAATTTTACTGGTGAATGGGTGAACACGGCTAACATAGACGCCGATGTATCCATTAGCGAGACACATATTAATGAGACCTATTATCCGGATAAGGCCCGTTACAGGAAGACCATATACGTGTGTCGAGAGCGTCGGGGCAATCGTGTAATGATGGCGCGCCTCACAGTCGACGGTTGTCAGAAGGATTATGTGTGTTTTGACTTCATTCCGCGTCATCACAATGTTATACGCTATCGCAAGGGTCTGGCTGTGATCAAGGATGATTTTAGTACAGTTTGTTCATGGGTTCAATTCCCTAATGCGGAAGCCTGGAAATATGATCTGTTCTTGTCCAGAAATCCTGTCCCAGTGCGTTGCCCTGTGGCTGGAAAATTTAATTTCACCCAAAGAGGTGAACATCCATTCAGAACAAGAATTTTAGGAGGTGTCACGCTGAGTCCTCGACCCGATATCCATTGTAAGCAGAATATATCGGATTTGTCTGTTTGTGATACCGATCAAAAGGAACTAGCTGTGGACGAAAACTATTGTCTGTCTGTGGATCATTTGGGACGTCCTGTGGACATTTACAGTGATCCAGATTACCGCATGAAATGCATTGGCTTTTGGAAGGAGAACTTAAAGTCCTATCTGATTACTTACGATGATTTGGATCCTTTGTCCAAGTACCGATGCTGGGTATATCAGAGAGCTGACCTTAATCGTGTACTAATGTCCCAGGCTGTTGGTGCTTTCTGCAAACTGAACCAGGATGTCACGTCGTGGAATCATTCAGAAGGCGCTGCCGTTGCCATCGATGCTGTGGAATATGAACGTGAGCGGGACGATTGTCCTATGTACTTTGATGATGGTTTAAATCCCTGGAGGCCATCCGATGCATCAAATATTGTGTTCGATTGGGATTTCTATAGGGCCGGGGCTACATCTCTCAAAATGCAAGCAACCATCGGTCTCCTCAGTGTCGTCATTTTAATATCGACCACGATTATGTTTGTTTAGTCAATCCAACGAGTTAAAAATCTTAAATAAATATCTTTAAGTCCAACGAACGAACTATTTCTTACATTTTCCGTCCAAATATTGTGTGCCTTTACTAAAACTTATAAAAAATTAGTTCTTAAGTACATGTATACACGTACATATCAAATTTTGTCATTAGTGTCAGTATATCTTTCCGTCCAGCTAATGAAGAATCTCAGAATGCTTAATAAAGAATTAATTTTTAATCTGTCGCCAAATTTAACGGTATCGTCTGACAAATACAGTATTGTAAATTCAGTATTCTTTTTATATTATGCAACACTTTAGTTAACACTTTTTATCAGCTGTTGTCGGGGCGTAAGCAAGCAAAAGCAAAAAGATTTTTTTGTCACTTTAGCAAACAAACTTTATAATTTAAAATAATTAAATCATGTCAATTTCTTTGGTTATGCGTGGCGCTCTCCGTTGCAATGGTGAGTGAGGTGTAAGAAATAAAACTTTTATACTTATTTCTTGTACAGCAACAGCTGTTATTATATAACGCAAAACATTAAACATTCCATTTAGCCGCAAATTTGATCAAATCGGCGCGTATCACGCCATTGAAGGCTTACTCCACAATTGTGGTTAATACGGAACGCCAGGCTTTCGCTAAGCCACTGGCACTGACCAAGAATGTGACGGTAAGTGATTAAAACCGCCTAAGATGATGCTTTAAATAACTAATTCGTCTGCTGTACTTCAACTTTTAGCCCGTTTCTCTGGTGAGTGCACCTCGCCGCATGGCCTCTTCTACTTCCAGCCACACCGCGTTGTGGACTCTCGAACGCATTATTTCAGCAGGACTCTTGGCTGTTATACCAGCAGCTTTTCTGGCTCCATCCCAAGCTTTGGATGCCTTAATGGCAATTTCTGTAGTTATTCACACACATTGGTAAGTTGCAGGCAACAAGACAGGTTCATTAAACTTTATTGGATTCTTAACTGTCGCAGGGGTGTGGAAGCCATGGTTGTTGATTATTTGCGGCCAGCTGTAGTGGGCAACGTTTTGCCCAAGGTGGCTCATATCGCGCTCATCGCTATCTCAATCGCCACACTGGGTGGTCTTTTCTATTTCATCAAGAATGATGTGGGACTGGCCAATGGCATTAAACGCTTCTGGGCCATCAAGGGCAAGGATAGCAATCAAGAGAAACAATCCTAAATATGCTATACCACTAATCCCAGTTATATATATTTATTCTTTTGATTAGATGTGACGCTTAGCAGTAAACTAATAAAACGAACAGAAAATTGTATGGACGAAAACTGTATTCAAACTAAAATTAATTAGTTAACAAAAAAAGGCACCTTTTGGTTACGGTTATGGTCTAATCTATCTTGTAAATAAAAAATTGTTATATTTGGTGCTGGGTCATGACTTTGTCTCCACATTATTATATATCCGAAGGGCGTCCCATTGTAAAAGGTTAATAACCATTGTACATATTAAATTTTCAACTAGGGGCCTAACAGCATTAGATAACAGCCCCCCCTCCCTCCCCCAATGTGGCGATACCCTTTCTTTCAGCTTTGAATGTATACGGGAAAAATGTTTTCCTTTCCTTGCGTCGATGTGATCACAACACTAATGCCGTTTGATAAAGGTAAAAATGAAATCCGCCAGTGAATCATCTCTTAGTTGGGTGATTTCAAGATGTCCGTGGTAGAAAGTTTTAGGAACTTGATGGAAGAATGATCGACGTGAGGCAGGCAAGTACCAAGAAAAACATTTCTAAATATGTCAACACCAATCCTAGTTCTATATTTAATCCTTCAATTATATGTGACGCTTAGCAGTAAATTAATAAACCGAGCAGAAAATTTTATAGACGAATAATGTATTCAAACTAAAATTAATTAGTTAACAAAAACAGGCACCTTTTGGTTACGGTTATGGTCTAATCTATCTTGTAAATGAAAAATTTTCATACTTTGTGCTGGGTCATGACTTTGTCTCCACATTGTTTGTGTAGAATATCCGAAGGGCGTCCCATTGTTTGGTGTGCAGTAAAATATGCGGACGACATTGCCGCATATGTGCCACAGCTTGATCAGGCGTCCAGCCGTTTTTCTATAAGTCAGCCAAAGGTTAATAACCATTGTGCATATTAAATTTTGAACCTGAGACCTACCAGCATTAGATAACAACCCACCAAAGTGGCGCTACGCGTTCTTCCAGCTTTACAATGAACATAGACGGAGCCAACGTTTTCCTTTGCTTGCGTCGATGTGCTTAAACCACTAATGCGTTTTGATAAAGGCAAAAAACGATTGATGAATTCCACTCCCCGATGAAGCTTCTCTTGGTCGGGCGATTCAAAGATGTCAGTGGTAGCCAGTTGTAGGAACTCAATTCCTATATTTTTCCACTTAATTGCATTATTGGAAAAAGCTGTCAGCTCGTAGTCCTCGTTCATTGATACCACAGCCTTCATCTGCTCCTTCTCAATTAGCTAGGATATGTAAAAGATGTATTATGGAACTTAAATGTAACTCCAGCTACAGAACTTACGTCATTGGCCTGGTTCCGAAAAGGCAGAGCTCCCAATATAACATGCTCATCGATCCGATCATACCAATTCCTGGATGAAGCTTTTTCCATAAGTACATTGTACAGCAGGGTGGGATAAAAAGATACTCTTGCTAGCATAGCAGCCTTGAGAAAGAACAAAGTTGGTTTTAATTCAAAAATCGCTAGAATTTATAAATGTGTTGATCACAACAGCTGTAAACTTTCACCAGCGGGCAGATGAGGAAGTCTACCACGTCTATATTCCAGTGTCTTTCTCGTGTGAAGCTCGGCTTAGAACTGGTTTTGTTTCAGCTTGTTGCGCTTGGCGCTGCCGCTGCGGTGTCTGGCACTAAACATGCTACTTACACTCATCTCCATGCCGTATACTTTTGTATCGACAGGCAGAATAGTGATTCACGCTCCTTTACGTCAGCCTCGTATACTAATTAGAGTATTCAGAAATTATCACCCCAATTTATTATCAGCAATAATCCGAAATATTTGCATAACAAAAAAAAACAACTGTTTTTGTTATTCAGCAACAACTTTACAACACTGCATAGTGATGGATCGTGATTCCAAATAGCCTTCCGTTACAC
The DNA here is from genome assembly GCA_037075365.1 of Drosophila emarginata. Taxonomy (NCBI): domain Eukaryota; kingdom Metazoa; phylum Arthropoda; class Insecta; order Diptera; family Drosophilidae; genus Drosophila; species Drosophila emarginata. The sequence goes on along the minus strand of JBAMCD010000221.1, from coordinate 13,070,678 downwards.
TCTAGTTTGAACACCGACTTATTTCTTTCCAATTAAACATATTAGTTACCAGAGCGATAGTAGAATCTAAGGAGATTTTTTGGTACTCGTCAATATGAAAGCCTGGGATGTCAAACAAAATTACAAGTCTTTCTAAATTTGGCTAGTTTTAAAGTGAAATAGCAAATATGCTAGCTTTGAATTACCGTAACTATTGAAAATCATTTCTTTTATGGTCAAAATATTTTAGTAGTAACACATTAAAGTCGTTAAGAGCAGATTTGTTAATACATACATATACTTTGGAACTGAACTAGTGATTTTTTAATAGTTGTGATAAATCACAGGAAAGCTGGTATCGACCATCTCTAGTAACAACAAAAAACGATTTTGATTATTTCTTCTTACGTGTGAAAAGTTGTTAAAAGTAAAGAGTTAAGGACTAGAAGAAAGAGAGTAATCAATTAAAATGTGTTAGTGAGATACGAGTCTATCGATCATTCGAACGCTATCAATCACTCACCGAACTCCAAATCAACCTGCTTTTCCTGCTGGTGGGAGCGAGAAATAAAGTAAATAGCACAACACGTCAGAAGTAAAACACTAAAGTATAGATGAAAAAGACATCTAAAAATTATTAGTACATTTTGCAATTTTAAATACATTTTAATTTTACACTTAGACATCCAAAAGAATCATAACAACACAATGAAATTTTCATGGTGGCTGTGCATATCGATGCTACTTGTGGCAAGACCAGGTCAGCTGTTGCGAGCGGATGACGCTGGTGATGGAAATGGTGAGCAGTTACAAGGCCCAAGGAGAACAGAGACTGAACCGCCGGCTGCACCCGAAGCACAAGAGGTTACCACTGCCACTGCTAATGATAAAGACGATCAACGTTCGACAATGGCATCTGGGGAAAATGAGAGAAAAGCTGGGAAGCCAAAGGAAACCGCCGAATTCGCTCCACGTAACAAGGTGCAGCCATCGGCTCTCTTTGAGCGTCTGTGGAATGATAGTCTAAAGAAACAAGAGAAACTGAAAGCTGAAATCGCACGAATAGAAGCAAATCGCAAGTTGAGTGTGCCGCCAGAGCTAACTCCAGAGCAAGTGGAGGGTAAGATGAGGTTTCAAGACGCCGTCTAACAAGATTAATACATTTTTTATTCCTTAGCTCAAACCATGTATGAGAATGCAATGGACATGCTAGCTAAACCTCGCACAGACAAACGAGTAGCATTTACTTTGTTACGAAAGGCGGCTGCCTTTAATCATCTAAAAGCTCGAGCAGAACTAGCGTGGGCGGTACTGTTGGGTCATTGGATGGGTTTCGATTTTCATCATGCTGCCGATGAGTTTGAGAGTTTGGCCAACGAGGGCGTGGCCGAAGCCCACATGGGGTTGGCTTTTCTTTACTCTGTGGGCGTGGGCGGGAAGAATGTGAGCCAACCACTGGCTCTGATCCATTATACATTGGCCTCTTTGGGTGACAATACGCTGGCTCAAATGGCTCTAGGCTATCGCTACTTGTATGGCATCAATGTTCCTATTAATTGCGAGAAGGCTCTTATCCAATACAAGCGTGTGGCTAAAAAGGTGGCATCGAAGGTGACTTTTGCCAATGGGCCAGTAGTGCATCGTGTACGTCTTCTGGATGAACTAGAAAATCCTGGCAGCCATGAAACGGAAATTGTGGATTACTATCAATTACTGGCCGACAAGGGAGATGTGCAATCTCAAGTGGGACTGGGTCAGCTATATTATCAAGGCGGCAAGGCCATACAACAGGATCACCAAAAGGCTTTGGAATACTTTACTCAAGCCGCTAATGCAGGGAATGCGATTGGTTTTGCATTTCTGGGAAAATTATATTTGGAGGGTAGTGAACAAATTAAAGCCGACAATGAGACGGCATTCAAGGTGGGTCTAACATACATATATTGTCAGCGATTCTCTTAACCAATTGGGAATCTTAAATTTGCCGTTACAGTATTTTTCCAAGGCTTCTGAAATGGGAGACCCGGTGGGTCAAAGTGGCTTGGGTCTAATGCATCTTAAAGGATTGGGTGTGCCTAAGGATTCGATTAAAGCATTGTCATATTTTACACAGGCAGCCGACCAAGGTTGGGTTGACGGACAACTCCAACTTGGCACAATGTATTTTAGTAAGTATTTCTTGATGTTTAAGTATTAAATTGTTTAATTTTTTTTTATTAACTAGCGGGAAATGGTGTCAAAACGGACTACAAATTGGCAATGAAATATTTTAATCTGGCCACTCAATCGGGTCATGTCTTGGCTTATTACAATCTGGGAGTCATGCATGCATATGGCATGGGCATGCTACGTTCCTGTCCAGCAGCTGTTGAAGTTAGTTTTCTCGAATTACTCATAACAATTATCTCTTGAATATTTTATTATTAACCATGCTTTCGCTGCAGTTCTTTAAAAATGTCGCAGAGCGTGGACGATGGAGCGCGCGTTTAATGCATGCATATAGTGACTATAAGCAAAACCGCATCGATGAGGCCTATATGCAATACGCTTTAATGGCCGAAGTGGGGTATGAGGTGGCTCAAAGTAATTCTGCTTTTTTGTTGGATCGAGAAGAAGTTCATGTTTTTAATGATCGTCATGAGGACTTAATTCGCGCCTTTTACTACTGGAAACGCGCGGCTGGACAAGGCTATTCGGCTGCTCAGGTTAAATTAGGTGACTACTATTATTATGGATGGGGCACGACTACGGATTTTGAGACAGCCGCTGCTCTTTACAGGTGCTTAAAATTCTAGATTTAATCGTACACAAATAATACATATTTTTCTGTTTTTTAGAAAAGCATCGGAGCAACAATATAATGCTCAAGCAATGTTCAATTTGGGTTATATGCATGAGCAGGGTTTAGGCATGAAGAAAGATTGGCATTTGGCTAAAAGATTGTATGACTTGGCTGCTGAAACAAATTCGGACGCCAAAGTGCCGGTTGCAATAGCTTTATTTAAACTCCAATTGTTGGCCAAAATGGAATCTATCAAAGAAGTAAGATACATATACAATCAATCTTATATTAGCGATATAAAAAAGCCTATTGTTAAATGTTTGTATTTTGTATGCTTTAAATAATATTCTTTTTTTTTTTTTAGTCTCCCTACAGATTCTTATTCTATCTTGATGAAAATATTGCGGCGAATTGGGATTTATATATGATAACAATATTAACGCTTGTGCTGGCCCTTATAATGTATACAAGAAGACCATTTCAACAACAAGAGCAGGCAGCTCAGCCAGCCAATGATGTAGCTGCTGCGGCTGTAAATCCAGATCCAGCAGCTACACCAATGCCACCAGCAACAGAGTCAGCTGCAACTGTTCCAACAGTTCCAGCAACTAGAGAAGGTGACGCTGCCGATCAAACGGCAACTACGTCGTCAAATGGTAGTACAGCGACAGCTGAAGGCCCAAGCAGTTCATCGGCGTCTGCACCTCCATCTGCATCCACATCTTCGGCGTCGTCTACCAACGCCAATGCACTCGAACCCACTGATTTGTAATAAAATAATGGGGCTAGTCCCATTTATAGTTTAATTAGAGTGCCTGTAAATATTTATCATCTAATTTCGCAGATTGAATATTTTTTAAATTCCTAAACTTTCTTTTTAGATATTTAAAAAATATCTTACTCAAACAAAACAAAACAGAATATATTTCTGCATGTATATGTATGTTGTACTGATAAAACCATTTAATATTGATATAATTTTTTTCTTTATTTGTTGTTATTAGTAACAAATTTGAAACTTAAGCATAATAGTTAAGATTAGCCTTCTTCTTCGCCTGCACTTCCATAATGGCATCCATAAAATCTTCATGCGTTACCGAAGTAGCCGAACGGCGCAAGGCAATCATACCGGCTTCCACACAGACAGCTTTGCATTGAGCACCATTAAAATCATCGGTGGAACGAGATAGCTCCTCGAAATTCACATCGGTGCTAACATTCATTTTTCTCGAATGGATTTGCATAATGCGGGCCCGAGCCTCCTCATTAGGATGGGGGAACTCAATTTTACGATCTAAACGACCAGATCGTAACAAAGCGGGATCCAGGATGTCGACACGATTGGTTGCGGCTATAACCTTAATATCAGCCGTGGAACTAAAGCCATCCAACTGGTTCAATAGCTCCAACATAGTACGCTGGACTTCACGATCGCCAGCCTTTTCGGAATCGAAACGTTTGGTACCAATGGCATCGAGTTCATCAATAAAAATGATGGCTGGTGCCTTCTCCTTAGCCAAGGCGAATGCATCGCGTACCAGTTTGGCGCCATCACCTATGAACATCTGGACAAGCTGAGGCCCAGCCAACTTGAGGAAGGTGGACTTGGTCTGAGCAGCGCAAGCTCGAGCAAGCAGAGTCTTGCCAGTACCGGGAGGTCCATACAAAAGAACACCTTGAGTTAAATAATCATTAAGAAAATCGTCAAAGTTGTTTTTGAGAATAGCTTACCCTTAGGGGGATGTATGCCCAGATTCTTAAACTTTTCCTTATGTGTCATGGGAAGCACAACAGCTTCAATTAACTCTTGAATTTGTTTATCCAGACCACCAATGTCAGAGTACTGCTCTGTTGGTCGCTCATCCACCTCCATAGCCTTAACTCGAGCATCGTATTCAGCCGGCAGAGTTTCCAAGATTAAATATGAATCCTTGTTGACGCCTACTAGATCGCCGGGCTTTAGTTTCTCCGCATCAACCAGACCAATGACAGGAAGGAAATACGCCTGGCGTGTCGATGTTTTAATCACGGCGCATTTTCCTTTCCGCTGATTGTCCAGCACGGTAACGGAACCATCATCCTCCTCCTCTTGTGGATCCACATCCAACAACTCTATGACATTGGACACCAGATAAGGCAATGTTTTGTTAACCTAAAAAGCGAATCATATTTTATTTAAATCAACTTATTTAGTATTCTTTATTATGCCCACCTTAATCTTCTCCGTATTGTCCTTGATCTTCTCATTTTGCGCCTGTATTTCATGGGTTATACGCATAACTTCGCTCTTCATAATCTTAATCTCATTGTCCAGCAAGCGAGTCCGGCTCACAATTTCGTCCGTAGACATACGCATCACATCTTCGCCCAGAGACTCCTCGCCATCTTCCCATATGGATTTGTCCTCAAGAGTCTGAGCCATTTCTTAGCTTACGAGAGAGTAAATGTTATTAAAAATTGAAATCTTTTTTATGTATAAAATAACAAAATTCACTGATGTTTTCTACTCGATGACTTGTAAATTTTGTTAGTGTTTTATAGCGACAGAATAAAAGGTAGTGCTGGACAATTTTATGTTTCGTATCACAGAGACGCAAAGTTATAATCGAAGTATCGATAGATCCAGGCACTTTTTGCCCAGCTCTAGTTTTAACAATTTGTTAAATTGTCTATGACATAGTCTCTATTTTGTTTGTGTTACAATCTGTAGAAATTACGAGTAATGGAATTGTGATATTTATACTCTCTAAACTTAAAAGCATACATCCATGTAGTAGTACGTTATAGTAAAGTTGCGTATAAATATCGTTTGCTAATTTCGAGTTCCAAGGTGTCCTTCGATACTTATGTATGTATAGATTTGTATACATATGCACATAGTACATACATTTACAGTGGCTTGGAAAAGTTTAACCCCCATAACAAGTTTATTTTAAAATACAATTTTTCTCAGGGACTTTTGTATAAAATGCACCTGTTTGTCATAATCGGTTAATAGCGGAATGCGGAGTTTTTATTACTACAAGACTTCTGCGAGAAGAGATTTTTGAAATCTTGTTCAATCCAAAAACTCCAATAATTGCGAATGAAAAAATCGCAATGCGTAACTTTTGTTTTTTTATCACATGAGTAAATGGAATGAGTATCTAGACAACATAGTAGACTGGACAGTCAGATTAGAGCAGTTTTACAAACTGCCAAGTTATACTTTGGCAATAGTTTCCGTATGGTTTCCAATACTATTCCAACGTTTTTAAGCTGTTAATAAATTCCACTTTATTTTTTTTTTTCAGATACGATGTCTAAGCGTCCTCAAAATCAGGGTATATCACTGCGACGGTTTCTTCTGCAGACAGTTCGATTAGCGGAAACTAGCCGGAATCAAATATTAAACGATGTGGAATGTGTCCAGACTGTAGAAGAATCTCCAGATAAGGTATTATCAATTTATGAGGTTTTGAATCGAACAAAAGAATTGAAATAGCAAATGTTATGGTTGTGACAGTAACTAATTCAAACGATTTTTAATCAATCTGATTTTATATACCGCAGATAATGAGGTTAACAGTCACAACGCAATTAGGAGAAATTTCAAGCGTTCTTATCGAGGCATTGAATTATTGACTTTGACTAAATTGTTCATTTTGTATGACAATATGATTGTTTTTATATAAAGATGCAGAAAATTGAATGGAAGGGTATATTACCTTAAAAAAATTAAATGAACGATGTCAAAAGTACCCTTGATTTTTAAATTTTTTATACATATGTACTTAAATTTTTTACATAAGAATTAATTTTTGATTTAAGGTAAAGAACGAATCCCATTTTATTGACATCAATTTATCATGTGATACTGATGGAAATCAGGGATTATGCAACATTTGCTTTATAAAAGAATCCTCCGACGTACCTTTTTTTTCGTTGGAACTTTGTGGCCACAAGTTTTGTACATCTTGTTTAATTAAATATCTGAAAAATGAAATAAGTGAATCCCGCACTGATATAGGTAAATATGAACTGTTTTTTTTTTAAAGAAAGATGTATTTTAATTTAATTTAATTAAAGCTTGTCCACAATGCTCATTTGGAATTCATCCTAACAATGTGGAACAATTATTAGAAGAACACGTTGACATCAAAAACAAGTATCATGATTTTACAATAAGAAGGTACCTCATTACCGATCCAGACTGTCGTTGGTGTCCTGCTCCAGATTGCAAGTAAGTAGAACTTTTTTTTTGCTAAAGCTGGTGATTTTTAGTTATATTTTAATTTGAATTAAAATAAAATTTATATATACTTAAATAAAATTTGTAGTTATGCGGTACTCGCAACCGGATGCGCCTCCTGCCCAGAAATCAAATGTGAGCGACCAAACTGTGGAACTCGTTTTTGCTATCATTGCAAAGCAATTTGGCATCCGGATCAAACGTGTGACGCCGCACGACTTTCTCGTCAAAAAAATGTGCTTACGGCTTCCGGTACGTTTGCTGTTGATATAACCGATGAAATAAAGCCATGTCCTAGATGTCAAGTTTTAATTGTTAAAATGAATGACGGTTCATGCAATCATATGGCATGTTCCCTTTGTGGTTCAGAGTTTTGCTGGTTATGCATGAAAGAAGTTAGCGACCTGCATTATTTGAGGTAAGCTTTAAGTAATATTTTGAAATATGTAAACTTTTTATATTGTTGTTGTGTAATTTATTTAAATAATATTTTTAGTCCTTCTGGGTGTACATTTTGGGGCAAGAAGCCTTGGTCGAGAAAGAAGAAAATTGTTTGGCAAATTGGAACCCTTATCGGTGCTCCTGTTGGTATAGCACTTTTAGCTGGTATCGCCGTACCATCGATAGTAATTGGTATGTACTATTACAAATTAGTTCTGACACATTTATTGTTCTGACTGAATAATTAAACTACCATTTATATTGATAATTTAAGGTGTCCCTGTATGGGCAGGAAGAAAATTATTAAACAAATACAAAGCGACACAACGAAAAAAACGAAATATATCAGTTGCAGTCGGCGTAACAGCATCGGTACGTATACATACACTATTAAATCGATCAGGTTATCAATAGGGCAAGAATGGTAATGTTTATTTTTGGTGCTTTTTAATTTTAGATATTAGTCGCGCCTATTTTAGCTGGTCTTGCGATTGCCGTGGGTGTACCTATACTACTATTTTATGTTTATGGTATAGTCCCGGTTTCACTTATTCGAGCCGGATGCGGTAATTCCAAAAACGATGATCTGAAACTTGAGGAAAAGATGTCAAACAGTTACGCAGCCCATTACAATGTCGACAACAAAAGCATTAACAACGAGGAACTTCGGACGACTGAACAAACAAATAATCATGATGAGACTATCATACGTGAGGGGCACAGAAGTAGCATCACAATAGAAGTAAAACTCGAGGACACTTGCTTTAATCAGCAGACAATGTCTAAAAACGCAAATAATGAAACTCTTGCAGTTTGCGAAAGCGTTCCATCGAATAGCAATTTGATAAAAAATAATAATTCAACATCCAGCATGATATTAGCGGGATCCATAACCAACTATAAAGGAGTAAGTATAAATTTAAAGAAAATAATAATTGATTTCAATGCAGTATATAAAACTTGGGTATTTTCTTATTATTTTCTTTAGTAATTCTATTAAAAGGCTATCTCATACTAAAGTAATTCGAAATTTCTTCAGTGCTCCAAAATAATCGTCGATGTGCTATCTCATTTGTATAAATATGTTTTTTATTATTAATGTTTTCATATTTGCACAAATCTTCCAATACACGTAACTATATAGTGCCAATAATATAATTAATTATCGCAGAGCTTTTGTTAATAGTTTGCAACATTTTTATTTTTAAATTAAAATAAAAACAACTATGAATGTTTTTCCTGAGTTTTTTGAAGCTCAGTGTAATTGTGCTACATAAAAATTTGAAAAACGCAAAAATATATCACCTTAATGTGTAGATTAACGCTCATATATATGTATAATAATAACATAATAAAATATACCTGTATTTTAAATTCTGGTAAAATGAAGTTTTAAATATTAAATATTTAGCTGTTATTGTTAACAAGTTAGTTCTGTTAAATTAACAGTGTACTAAAATCATTATGTTAACTTAACATTGCTCGCAAATGATGCGGTCAATTTAACAGCGTTCGCAAATGATGCTGTAAACGTAATATCCGTAAAGATATGAAAATATTGGCTCCCCACTTTTTGGGGAATAGCTCCACTTACAGGACGCGGCTCGCAATGCACGGTATCTCAGATTATGCTCCACATAGTCATTAGTATCTCCACAAAGTTTCATTAAATTTCTTAGTCCAGTTTTTGAGAAAATCGTTTTTAAGTGGACCAACCTATGGTTTTCCCCATACATAATAGGCAAAATAAGTCATAATCATATTCATGGCTAAATAGCTCCATTTACAGGACGCGCCTTGCAATGCACGGTATACCAGATTAAGCTCCATTCAATTATTAATGTATCCACAAAGTTTCACCAATTTCGTTAGTCCAGTTTTTGAGAAAACTGGAAAAATGTGTGGACGCCTTGGGTAAAAAAATAATTAAATTGAAGGGTGCAAAACGCGCGCAAGCAGTGTTGGAAAGCAATTGCATACAAATAAAGTAGGGAAAAATGAGAGCAATGAACCAGCCTTGGTCACACCAAATCGTCGCTAACTTTTTAAAAACTATGTATTCCCTAGAAATTTTATCCAAATCATTAGTCCAGTTGTTGAGAAATTCGCATTTTTGTACTTTTATGTAGATATTTTTCTATTTTCATGTAGATATCGGCAAATGGTGGCATCGCCACATAATGGGATTTGGGGGAAAAATTTATCTGGCATACCTTTGAATTGTACGGCTGACTCTAGGGGGGTCTTGGGTTTGCATTACCCCCACATTCAAAATATATATAACAAAATTTATGTTACATCTTGAGCATAAAGTATTATCTCCTGTACTATGCATACTGTATATATATGTATATAAATGTGCAGTAATATTCTTTATGTATAAAATTCATTCATTTCCTATCGAACCCTTCAAAACATTTTTAAAAAGCCTCTGCGATTCGTAGGAATGTTTTTATCTGGTAGAGTCGCAAAAGTTTACTTTACCGTTAAAGAAGTTACCACTTTATTACAAAAACTTGAGTACGAAAACTTAGTTTTCTAAAAAAGAAAAAAACTGAAAATATAAAATGATTAATAAATTTATTCAATTGTACATAATGAACCGAATGACTAATAGATATGTTAAATCCCTGTGATATGTATGTACATCAAACATACTATTCTTGAACCACTATTTTTACTTCCCCTCCAAACTGTTGATAATCCCAGTATTTTCATCAATTCAATCTATAATAAACTAAAGCCATATCGATAAATTATTATTCTACCCAGTATTTACCTTCCCCTTCGATTGGAAAATAATGGTTTATCGATAAATTAATCGTACGTTATGATAAGAAACTTGAATTGGACCGGGGAAACAAAAATTTTTTAAATTAAATCTTTGCGAAAATGGAAAAATTTTTTATCTATTTTGTATATTTTTAAAATATTTAAATCTCATCTCACAAAAATCGAGTTTTTATGGATTAATTTACAGTTGCACAATTGTCACTTATACTAAATAAACTCACATTATGCTACACGTCAATATATTATACATACACATTTATATAAAAAAAAACATACATTCATCTGTAAGGTAACTAGGTTTACTTTTACGTTTTGCAAATTCAACATTCAAAAAACAATTAAATTTAGCAACAACAATAATTAATTATTGTCTAGGAAGACGATGCGGTGCACCCCGCACACACATTCAAGGACTTGCAACAAACATGGCTAAGACATACATGGAATCTGAATTTGTTCAGCTAATACTATAATTACAACGCAGCGACTTAACTAGTACTTTATCTATTTCTCAAGTGCCTCCTCCTGCTCACGATGTTGCCGCTTAAACGCCCATTCAACAAACACAAAGGATATGGTGCCAATAGTACCGGTCACCACAAGAATACCCAATTGTATATAAAGGCCAAAATGCGACGAATAGAAGAAGCTAATAGCCGCTGCCACGGACTGGGTGAATTTAAAAAGCGCAAAAGCGCCAACTGCATTATTTACATACTCGCCACCCAGCATTGAGTATATTTGTGTATTAAAACAAGCATCTCCAAGTCCAAGTAGAAATGCACAGACCAGAGCAATGCTGGCCCTGGGCGGATCCAGGTAAGATATATCGGTGGTATCTTTAAATGGAGCACTATTCGGCAAATTGATGAAGGTCAAAAAATAGGCAATCATATGCATTAAATAACCGGCAATAACAATAGGATCACGGCCGTAACGTGTTGTCTTATTTCCCAATATGCCAAAGAGTCCACCCCCAAAAACTTCACCAGCCCCAATGGATATGCCTACAAGTCCAACAATCTCCTTTGGGGTTTCAGCAATTTTCGATGTAAAACCAATAGCTGAACCAAAAACGCCACTAAAAAATGACAATTCCAGACCTGTTAAAAAGAGAAAAGGAGTTATTGATTTATATATATTTATACATTTGCTAATTTTCATTCATTTACCCGTATAGAAGAAGGCTAGACTAAGAAGTAGCATTTTCCGGGTGCAAAATAGTTGACCAGCCGATCGAAGAGCATACAAAGCCTGTCCACAACCAGTGTGTTTCTCTTCCAGCTCATTATCGTGCTCCGCATTATCGGCCATAAAACGTAGGGCGGCAAGGAACACAATTCCCAAAACAGCAATAATGGTCAGCACACCAATAACCAAATTTCGCGTCTCCTTATCAATGTGAGTCTTATCCTGGAACTGGTAGTACACAAAGAGGTTACCAATAAACATGCTGCACTGAAGCAATGCCCAAAAGACCCCTGAATTTCGTGAAATTGTGCCAGAGCTGCTGCAGCGAGCCAGATACGTGCCCTGTCCAGTCCACGTAATGGAAGCTCCAAGACCCAGTATGGCACTACCGACATATAACAAAACTGTCGACGGAAATATGAAGGTGATCATAAACGCACTGAAAAATCGGATGCAAAAAAAAAGTAAAAGTTTTAAAATCAATCTCAAATCAAAACTATTTACTTACGTATAGGTTAAGGCTCCCACCACCATAGCCACTCGGGGTCCGGTGAATGAAATAAAGGACGGCGCCAACCAATTAGATAGAGAAAAGAAAAGATAGATAATGGCCAGGCTTGTATAGCCTTCACCCTTAAAATTGTCATCCTCCTGAGCAATACTATCCAAAATGGTTTTCTAAAAAAAAAAAGAAAATAAAATTAAATTTAGGATAAATAAAATTAAAAATTGATGTGACTTCAAAATAGAGTATTCCGCACTGTTCTTCGCAATACTACTAATAACTAGACTTTAGTAGTTTTAATCAGTTCTTATCAGAGAATATTTATGAAATTTATATACAGTGTATTCTAAATGTATCAGTCGAAATCCGTTATTTAGTTTTCTGACTTAACGAGGGACAATTATTACGGAAATAAATAAAACAAAGCATTTCATTTACACTAAAACTATAAACTGTCAACTTTTACTTTGTACACATCCGAAAGCTTAGATTATTTATACATTTGATTACACTATCTCACTTTCTGTTTCAATTAAAAATATAACAATTCGATCCACTTCAATTCGTTTTAATAAGACCATAAATTCCCCAATCTTATATTCTACTTTATAACCAAACTGAAATAAAGATCGAATCATTAGATTGTATAGATTTCAAGCACTTTTATTATTTTTTAATTACTTCCATAATTTTCAATAGTGTATAAAAGTTTCGGTACAGCTGTCAATAAAATCGTTACTATTTATATAGTGTTCTATAATATTAGCATTCCAAAAACGTGCGGGATAATACTTTATTCCGATTATGTCAATGAACCGGCAGTAAATTAAAATATTATTTATTTGGTTTTACAGATGTCTAAAACGTGTCGACATTTTAGGTAGTATACAAGTATTTCTTGTCCGGTTATCTTCGATGCATTCGAATTCAAATTTTGTACGTATTGTATATACATATTTACAATTTCTTGGAACACCTTCGAAACCAGTTTCATATTAAATTCAAGTGCAATGACAATTCTTGCATTCTGGCTGCAACTTTGTTTAATTTGTTTATTTTTTTATTCTCGAATCCGATTAATGCAAATTTGAATGGAAATTTACAAACTAAAACATGTTTGTAAAATTTTCCATATTTTCATTTCAGTTTCAAACATGGAAAGGAGAATAAGCTAGAAACGTTATCGCAAAAATTCTATTGCTTGCATTGATTTCAATTTTGATTTGCATCAATTAAGTTTCGATTGGGGGGTCCTTGTGCTCATTTGGAAGCTCGAGAGTATTATTTGTAGACTTTCATAATCAGTAAATGATAACAATGAGCGGAGCGAAAAGTTGTTTCAAGAAACAGATAACAAGAGAGAGGAAGTGTAAAAGAGAGTGAAAGCGACAAAATGATTTAAATTGTATATATGTATGTATGTACATACATATGTATATGATTCTTAGTTTCCAGATAGAATACATCCGTTTTACACATTTACCTTGGGCAAAGTAAACTGGGAAGTGAAAGTTGGGAATTGTAATTATCTGTCACCTGCACAGCACGCACAATCAAACATAACTGTTAAACGGAACTAAATTTAATATAAACACATACATACATAAACAAATACACAGAAAGAAAATTTTGCTAATTCCCAATCGAAAGTGGAATAAAAATAATATGTGTTTATAAGAATGGAGAATTTAATCAATCCCTAAAAGTGCTCGGTATAATAGTATAGCCTATCGTAGAGTATTTCGAAAACATATTGTAAAACCTTAGAAGCAAAAGGGAATCATAAAATGATATATTGATTAACAAATACTTGAGTTTTAATGTAGAATGCAACAAGCTATAGCTTATCATCATATCAGTCCACTCGTGTCCAATGAAAGGTTGGAAAGTTTAACCGGATTTGGGTCAAGTTTTATTAAATGAAGAAAGTTGAATTTGAGTTGTAACCAGAAAAGGAAACGCCATAAACTGATTGTAATATAAAGATATATAGTATATACATATGTATGTACATATGTATATATTTCTATCTATTATATTTCTTATATTGATTACGTAAATGAAACTGGTGCAACTGCATTGTAGATGCAGTAAAAGCAAAATCATGGAAAATGCTGAAAGGAAACTAGTTTTTAAAATAAAAGTTGCTAACTGCAAAAGCAATTGGTGGGCTCGTCAGATATACGCCCACTTTTTTTTTATTGTTATTGTGTAAATGAAAACAGCCCAGCTGACATACAATTGGGAGATGTGGGGTTAGGGGGTAGTAGCTTAGGCATATGGTCTGCTTACTTTTTGGCTTGGCTTTTTATGGCTGACGTGGCCTTCAGAGACAGACAGACAAATGGTGAACTTGCAATTGCAATGACATTGAAAGAAATAAAAGACGACGCCATTTGAATTCGATTGCACAATAGATTTAGCCAAGTATATATGTATGTGTTCTTTTGGCCAAATGTTGCACAATAACAAAAGATAACTCTAAACTCCACCTTCCATGCCTCCACATTTTGTATGGAATCTGTGGAAAAACAAAAATTGGCAGACAAGTAGTCTTAGTACACACAAACCAAAGCCAAAGCAATTGCCTTGCCAATTCGATCCAGTCGACCGTTTGGAATTTTTTTTGTTGCCAAACCCAAGCAGCAACCTAGAGGGCATGCGCTCAAAGACCAAAACCAAACCAGAGACTCAAACAACGAAAAATAAAAAAAAAAATTAAAAAAAAAGCGAGAGTAATATAATTCATAGTATTTGTATAGTATAGTTCAATGAACCATAACGACACAATTGTGGTTATGTATAATGAATTTTTAATGCAAATCAACAAAAAAGCTGCGACGCATATTATATCCAGTTTCAGAAGAACTTCAGTAAATTAACAAAAAAAAAATATATATATATATAAAAAACATTTAACATACGAAACAAATAAAAGAAACCAGAAACGTGCAAAGAGAATATAAATTGGATTTCATGTTTCTTTTTTCAACGACAGGTATGCAAGGCAGTCTTATATATATTTAGTTATATATTGTTTGCACAACCATGGCCTTGATCTGATGGCTCACTCAATCCTATATAGTATATAGTATCTATAATAAGCCGTTATAAGGCATTATCTGAATGTGAATGTTGTTGAAATTAACCATTCCATTCATTTATATATGTACATATGTATATGTATGTATAATTGTAATTCAATTACGGTTATTCCAATTCTTAACTCCACTAAAAATAGCGCCTGTCATTAATTTGGGCGGGGCATGTCGTTTGCTATCAATAATCAATTTTTGCAGCTTATCAGAAGCATCCAGTTCCACACATTGTTGACTCGTCGAGTTTATGGGGTCAATTATAGTAATTGTGACTCCTAATTTGCATTAATTAAAGTTCCATTGTATATGGAATGAAGCTCTTTGGCCTTTACCAGAACAACTCAGATGTCCCATTATAGTGGGAACTTCAATTGGATGATAAGGTCAAAGGTTTTCTATTACTTTAACTTTATCTAGTTTCCGCTGAGAAAGGCTTATTATATACATATATGTATTTCTATCACTTCTGATACAACCTACTCTAGTTTTTAAATAAGTTTAATCTTTATACTTATTTATACCGTTGAGAGAGATAAAAAAATATGTATGATATATTGCATAAAGAAAACAAATGGAGCAAACTCCCCCGCAAATCAGCGTAATTTACTCAATTGCCCGTTGAATGGGATGGTGATGTGTCCCCGTCCGTGTCCAATCAAAGTCCGAGTGTAAGTCAAGAGAAAAATAAAAGAAGGCAAATGCGGGGCAGGCCAAGGAGCAGGGCTAATACAACGTCTATTGGCAAGGACAAGGACGATGAACGCCCACGCATACACACAGACGTCATAGAAATAGATTTGTATGTATGTATCTATCTACACGTGTAACATGTAATATGTAACTTACCTCAATATTACACATTGTCTGGAATGCCGTAAAGACAAACATGAAGCCGAAGCCCAAAATTAAAATCATTAGAAATTTCATATCCATTGCACTGTTGTTGTGGTTTACTCATAAACTTTACAATTGTATTATTATTGTTATTTTGTATTTGTGTTGTTGCCGCGCATTAACTGCTGTCTCATTTGCATTTGAGACGTCACAACCCCGGACAATACAATTGGACGTGACGAAAACGCCTTTGGTGTATATTTTAATTTACAAACAATATAAGCAAATACAAATTTTGGATTGGTTTCAGAAATCACTCAGTAAAATCGGCAACCGACACTTTTTCAAAAAATAACTAAAAACAAAGATAGCAATAAAAAACACGCAAAAAATGTTAACCAAAACACAGAGAGCATGAAAATGCGTGAGTTTACGCCAAGACAGAGAAATGTTAACTGACTGTTGCGGCTTCAAAATTACAAATGAGTCGCTCCAGTCACAGTGGGCCAAAAATGTTCAATGTTGTCAAGATGTAGTTTCCAAAGGCTTAATGTTTTAAAGTAAGAAAATTTAATGGAGGCACATTTTAGTAGAACAGTCGAAAATATAAATTATATGCTTTGTATTATATTAAATAGAGTTTACAATTTGAGCAATGTTTTAACAAGAAAGGCATATATTTCGACCAAAGGGTATTATCTATGTTATGATAGCATGATACTCACATTCGAGTCTGTTATTATAACATTTGACTCGAGCTGTTCCTGTTAATTCGTGAGTCTGTTACCCGAAGCTTGTCCGTTAACTTTAAAATGATTAATTTAACACAAAAATAATGCAACTAATTATAATATATGTACATATATTGTTACTTTTGCACAAAGTGTGATTAAAGTTACATTTTGCCATACAGACAATCTGCTTGGTGTAAAAAACTTATAAATTTGGAAATGGAATAGGTAAAATGTAAGGATATTCCCTGTGTTGAGCTATAGAAAATATTTGTACATATATGTAGCGGATAAAATTTTGAAATAGATTTAACTGACTGTTGCGTTAAACTATACCCCCGCTTCTAATTTTAAAAGGCATTCGTCGTCGACATTGGCAGCCATTCGTAATGGTCCTCTGCTTTCTCTACTGGCTCCACCATCAAGTTAGCTTCGGCCGCTGCAAGCCTCTCCCAGCAAGGCGTCCAACGTTTTTCTAATCCAGTTAAGATACGACTACCACAAAGACAAATGACAGAAGCGTTATCCGTGTTAGGCTCAAACATATCCCATTCAGCCGATGTTGTATAATCGGTAACTAGTGGCTGATTGACAAGCTGAATTCCTTCAAAAGGTATATGTTGTTGGTGTTCTTCTATATTGTTATTAATGGTAAGCATACTAGGACTTCCTCGCTTGGCAGTTTCCTCTTTCATCAACTTTATATATGCATTGCTAAATGCTGCAACGGTGTCGTGTTGGGAGCTTAAAAATTTCTTCTTCTGACGACGCATTTGGGCAACATTTATTGGAGCGTCAGATAATTTAACTGGTGATCGAGTTTTGGATGTTCTTTTCTTTACAGGAAGACGTTTGTTGTTGCTGCGCGGTATCTTACGCGACTTGGTCAATTTGTCCCCCGAGTTTGAAGCCTCGGGAATGTTACTTGTTGTCGGATTCTGGGGATCCAAATGTTGATCGCCGGGCTGGCAAAATTTTTGGGATACACATACTAAGTAGGTATCATTACATCATCTATTAAATACTTACCATAACAGGTATTGTTGGTAGAACATGTGCATCCCTAACACCGCCATAGCGTAGAGTATGACGCATTGCGTATGCACATCCAGTCTGAGCCAATACTCCGGCATTTGTTAAATTGTTAAGCGAGGCGTTTATATATTTGCTTATTACATTCTTGGATTTGGTGCCACGCATCTGACGTCTCACCTGAAGGACTATCTTTTCTCGGTCCACAAAACAGTCAGATTCTGTCGACTGCAAATATAAAAGAGCATCCATAACATTACGATTAATATCCTGTGAAATTTCGGAAGTATCCATTTTTATACAATAATAATTTAGAACTTTTTTATGTCGAGTAGTTTAGTCTGTACAGGTGCAAACTTGACTATGAAATGATATTTTAGAAGTATTCAATATAAACTTCCTAACGCCCAGCCTACTTGGGCAGGTAAACGATTCGGCATCAAGTCTTTCTAGATGGCTCGCAATTTAGATTTAAAAAGTTTTCATAAACATTTAAATCTTTGTTGCGATTTACTAAAATTCAAATCACAATTTTCCGAGTTAAATTAAATGATTATTAACTTTTTCAGCCGTTTGAAATTCTGTCATTATCCAGCCAGGGTTTTAAGAAAAGCATCAAGATGAAAGTATTGTTTTAGAGTGTTCTACATAGATCGTTTATTATATTACATATATTTGAAGTTTCGTGATTTTTGTATGCACTCTTTGTTTTGGTTTACTATAAATACTAAAATCTTTTTTTAGAAGTTGCAGGTATTTTTTGTTTCGAAACATAAAATTCACATTTTGGTTTGTATATCAATTCATATTTTGGACGAGCTTTAGCTCCAAATAACTGCGTGTAGGAGAAGCTCCAATTTGATTTCAATTGTACCATAAAATACAACTTGCATTATACATATAGATAATAATCGGTATATAAATTTAAAGGTATTTTTTTGTCTGTATGTGTCTCCAAAAGAAATTGTAGAACGACAAAATATTTCCAGAGCTGATTTAACACAGACGGTATACAGTTTTCGATAAACAAAGTTTTATCTTTAACATTACTTAAAATTAATTAAATGGGGTTTCTGAAATTTTACTTCCGCTTCTATTACATCCTTTTGTTTTTTTTTTTTGTATATGCTGTTTAGGACAATTAACTTTGTATTCCGCGGCCATGTGCAAAATGGAAAATCATCAGTAAATGTGTATTTCATTTTGATTGAATTATTGATTAAAATTCATTTAGGCTTCTATTCGCTTTTTTTGTGCGTTATGACCGCATCATCAATCTCCTCCTTTGGTTGATCCTTATCGCCCCAGCCCCAGGTGGCATGAGTGCCATCCCCAGTGCGCTTTACACGCTTCTTAATAATATCAGGCGATACACTTTTTAGATCGTAGGCCCAGCCAATTTTAGCAAAGAAATCAATAAATGCAGTAGTCAAATTTAGAGAGTATTTGCCAAACTCAGCGGTCTTGTAGTCCCAGGGAAATACATGATGATAGTTGTGCCATCCTTCACCAAAAGCGAGTACAGCAACGGAAATGTTTTCAGAAGGATTAATGAACCTGTGAATCATAATAAATAAAATTTAGCAACGTTTCAAACGCTTTTTCCTTTTGTCACTTACTTGTCATAGGGGCGACCACCGAACTTGTGGGCAGCACTGTTTACCAACCAGGTGACATTGAGAATAAAGCACCAGCGGAACATAGTGGCCACAAACCAGGCATTCATCAATGTCTCACCCCAGTAGTACATGGGCACAGCAGTTGGCAAAATGAAACAGGCCAGTGGCATCAAAATCATATAGTATCTGAAGTTATTATAATTAATCAGTCGTCAGGTGATTATTGATAAATTTGAGTGCCACTCACTTTTTTTGGAACATCAAAACGGGATCTGCACGCAAATCAGAGAGATCAACTCCCTTGCCTTTAGCCTTTACATCGGGATGCTTTTTGCACAAGAGCCAGCCCACATGTGAAAAGAAGAAACCACGAGTAGCATTATGGGGATCGGCATCGGTTTCCGAGTATTTGTGATGCACACGATGATCGCGGGCCCAATGATAAGCTGCATCCTGGAAGGCAACTGTATTAAAAATTGCCAGAATTACACGCAGTGGCCATTTCGCTTTGTAAGAACGATGAGCCCACAGACGATGAGCACCAGCAGTGATGCCTAGGCCGGAGACAACATATAAACCGAAGGCTGAAACGTGAAAATTAATATTAATATTGTTCATTCACAGTGAATAATAGTTTTAGGTCTAGTTTGTTTACAAATTTGCTAATTATCAATATTATACAATGCTTGTAAGATAGATTTTGAATGTATTTATGATTGACTTGCTCAATGCTTAACATTAAACAAATCTTTATCAATGCTAAATATTCCTTTGTTTATAGCCGAATTTGGTACTAGCCTAATCAGCAGTCAGCGCCATGTTCTGTCTAGCTATACACAT
Organism: Drosophila emarginata; assembly: GCA_037075365.1. Classification (NCBI taxonomy): domain Eukaryota; kingdom Metazoa; phylum Arthropoda; class Insecta; order Diptera; family Drosophilidae; genus Drosophila; species Drosophila emarginata. The sequence goes on along the minus strand of JBAMCD010000221.1, from coordinate 13,050,602 downwards.
AGTCGTTAGGTTAGACTTTACCAAGGTTATCAGTATGCCAAATTTGAAATAAACAACATTGATAACCTTATAAAAAATGTGTGCCACGCGTCAGGATGATGACGGCAACAACAAATTCTGTTGCTGGGATCCATTTTAAGAACTTACCTAATCCAATTGTTTGCCATTTGGCGGAGGTGAATATCAACCAGGCTCCATAGAGTGCAGCCAAATGCAAATACCCAAAGGCAATAATATTACGCCAGACCAGCTTCAGTTTACGCTTTTCGGCTTTCTTGAGGGTCGTTATGTCCTTGACGAGACCGCCATCAGTGGTTTCGATATCGCACTCAAAGAGCACGCCAGTGGAGTCCTGCTGCAATTTTGTGGCATTCTGTTCAGACTCAGCAGCAGCATTTGCAGCAGCAATCAGAGAGTCCGTTATGGACGGAGCGCCGGCATGGGCATTCGGTGGCATATTGCAGTAGCTGTAAAGGTAATAAAAATACAAAAACAATGAGAAAAAAACAATAAAATTTAACTAGTTGGTAATTAGCCATGCAAATTGTTTGTTTGAACTTGACATGCTTTGGGTGCGCCAATGTGGGACTTTAAAAGGCAGATAGTTGGTATGTTTAGAGGAAATGTTGCATTAATGAAGTATAGTTACCTCAGAAGGAAACTTGAAAATTAAAATCAATAAATTAAGCATGTCCATGCAAAAAACTTCCCATTTTAAATGATTTAAAAGCCGACCTGTGAGAATTGAAACACTTGCTTTGGTATGAACTTTAAAGGCAAAATAGAGGCGAAAGAGGTACAGCTCATTGGGAACCAAAACCTTGTATCAAGGTTAAATGGAAAACATTTTGGTGAAAATCCCAGTTACAATCTGTGCCTGTACATATGCACATACATATACATATGTATGTATGTATGTACATATGTCAATCACAATACCATGGAAAATTCCTAGCTCAAATCAAAATTTGCCAGCGTTGTTATACACACACACACACACACACTCACGAGGGACGCGTGAAAGCAAACAAAATTTGTTAATTGCATTGCCAAAATCTCCGTTCCCATCTTTTAGTATTTGTTGAAATTTTAAACATAAGTGCGCAAGTATTTCTGTACTCCAACAATTTTCTCCACTTGCCTTTATTATTATTATTTTTTTTAATTGTTGCAGCTGACAGATGAGGGAAGCACCGCTTATCTTCTTTTTAAAACAATTGTATTGCTGCAACAAAATTCACACGAAAAAGCTTTTTCTGGCGTTCTCTGCCTGGTAAGCTTGGGTATTTTTTGTTGGTATTCTTGGTTAAGCTTTTTGCAGGTGTGCGCACATATGTGTAAAGATTAGATGAAAGATTGCCAATAATACCATGGTCGTGTTATAATTATTAGTTACTAAGGTCAGGGTTAGTTTCTGATAAGTCTAGACAAAAATATCTAATCAAGTAAGTATGTCGAATGATGATGCCAAAAGTTTAGCCTGATATAAAAAAATAATTACCACGTTAAATAAGTAATTCGAGTGTTGAAATCATACGATGTGTCATACATACATACATACATTTGATTTAAAGAACAAGCAAAACAAAACAGATCGGTTGTGAAAGCTTCCCTAGCATCGCCCACTTGTGCAAGGGAGAAGACATGCTCCCGTAAAGCTAAACACAACAGCTGACAGAATAACCGGTAAACTGTGGGCTTTTGAACTTGAAATATGTGGACGTGTAGTTTCTATCGTCTCCCACGCCCCCCCAGACAAAGTCTCTCTATAGCCATAACAAGAGAAAGAAAGAGAGAGAAGGGTCCGGCCGGCATCACGTTGCAACTGCGTGATTCTTTGGCACGCTTACAATTAGTGGCGGTGTATTTTAATATTGGATGCTTTCCAACATAAATTTGCCATTTAAATAGTGAAAACCTTTTAACCTCTCCTTAATTATTTGGGACTACTTAATTTACTCAATCAAATGCAATGTAATTTGAAATATTCTAATGCACCTTGCTTATAAATATGTATTTATTTTGATTGCAAACCAAACATTTAACCTTCTTTAATTCACTTTGACCGTTAAATTAAAGCCTTGGACTATACAGCTTAAGAAATAAATATTCAATTAGCATGACGCAAAGCCGACTTTAAAATACTCTATACCAAGTACTGTTATTCATAAATGTGTTTGCTTATTTACAAATTGTTGTAAAATGTTTATAGGTAAAGAGTACACCGCTTGCCGATCTTTATTATGTATATTTATTTATGTATTATCTGCAGGCAACATAGGCCAAAGCAGCCAATGACAGCAAAATAAGAATTCGAAAAGAAACTAAATTCTAGAAATTACGTCGGGCACTAGATCTAGATCTTTTGTCGCTTTCATACTAATGTTTTAGGTAAACTTAAAAGTCAACGCACTACAGGGCACATAACCACTAAGTGTGTACACTAACCTGTTTAGTTGACCAATTCAATGGGAGACACGCGCTTTTCTTTTTCAACAGTTGGACGAAATGCAAAACTTGTACTTCTTTACTGACTCTTTTTAGAAGAGTGAGTGTTTATTCTGAGAGACGCAACACGTCTGCACTCTAGACGATTTCAAAATAAACTGATTTTAACTTGGCGCTGTGCCGAACACGAAAGCTATTGAAAAAACCGAATAGAAGCTTTTTTTGCGCGGCTTGCAAATTATTCGTACATACGTTCGTACTAAAACACGTATGTCAAAATTCCAAAAAATAAAAATAAAAACCGAAGGGTCGTGGTCGCGATAACTTCGGCCGGAGCTATGCCTCCTTTATCGTGATCCCAATTTTTAAATGCTCTTTAAAATTGGAGCTATGGGCATGTAATGAGAATGGATACTACAACTCTTCTATCAATATTTCGGGAGAAATTTTTCATATAATGCATTCCAAAACACCTTAAATAAGTGAGGTAAATTAACTTTGCGTTGCAAAATTGTTTGTAAAATAATGTACCTTTTGATAGGGTACAAATTGGAATTTTGTAATCCACAACCCCTAAAATTACCTAAACGCTAAGACTAAGTGAATTCATTTGGATAATAGAGGTTATATTTGCATTTTGTAATTGAGTCGCACGATTACACATTTCTAAAAACAATTTTTCAAATTAGTCACTTATAAACTATTACTCTTTGCACTTTGAACCTAAACACGTTCGAATCAAAATAAAAGCAAACGAATCTAATCTGACCCATCATATAGGTTAATTTCTGCTTCTATTCTTAGATTTTGATAATGATGGCTAACCCAGCTATCATCGCTGTTAGCCCAACCCAATCAAATTTTAGTCAATTTAATGGTGTTTGGTCTTTGATCTCTGTTCAAAAACCTGTTAATATGTAGAAGTCAAATAATAACAAGCATTAGTGGCTAGCTAAATAAGATGCAATATTCAAAAGGTTTTTGTAAATTTTAAGTTAGGCAAATTCGAAAAAGATTTGCATATGTTTGGTTTCTTTACAGACAAAATATTCAAAATAAAATAGAATACAATATAAAAAAGAATCAACAGCTTAAACTTTAAAGTACCATATCGAATGTTTAATACACTTTACAATTTTATTTAAACACTGCCTTTTAATTTCCTTAGAGTGGATATCACAAAATTGGTTAGACGGTTAATTGTGTCTTTTATGGAAATACTTGGTTTTGTAAACTTAACTAATGTTTGGATGAATATCTGTTTGATTTCATAATAAGGAAAGGGCTATGAAAGCCGAAACTAAATTAAACTAAACAATGCAAATACATATCTCAATATATGGTGGTCTCTAGTCATCAATTCCTCTCTTTCTACATACCATCCTACTTGGCCAGACTTTAAGTTGTTGATAGGTACAGGTGACATTCATTTTGGAAAACAGCAAACTTCAAATAAATTTGTATTTTTGCTTCACGCTATACACGTGTCCATGTAGAAATTATGGAAAATTACAAGTCGTGTGAACTTGATACTAAATGCGATTAATCATTCAAAAATCACAAATCGGTATTCGAATCTTTTACAGATTGATCATCACGATGTGTCCATCTGCACGTCAACATCGTTCAGCATTTTTCTTATCAAGAACACGGCGGTTAAAACGCGTGATGGCAATAGTTGGTTCGATTCACATTAAATTGAAAAAGGACCTTGCGTCATTCCATTCAATGTGACGTCATGGAGGCGTGTGCGCATCCCGTGAAAACAACATTTTTTTTGACGTTTTGTATCGCCTAGTTGCATTCATCTATATACATATGTGTACATACATATAACAATTTAATGGGAATTATTAAATAAATGCGACTTGGTATAATGCCAATGGCATGTTCAGATTTCTAATCAGCATCTGGCGAAGCAAGACGCGTGGAACGAGCCAGGCAGCAAAATACTATACACAAATTGAATTATATACATATGAATATATAATAATTGAAACAACTACTTACGGGTTGTGTATATACTCCAAGTCCAAAGAAATATAAAATGTGGATATAAATTCGGCTGGTTCTGTAGTTCTAAGTTGCTTACTTAAATTTCCAAATACGTCTGCAAATTATTTTCGATAAATATTATCGATATGCTGAAAAAAACTCCTTTCGTCAAACGATAATTTGGTTAAGTTGCCAAAAACGGTTATTTTTAAATGTCAAGCAGAAGATAATGCTCTTAGTTGTATGTATGTATTGTAAGCCTTACTGCACAAAGTTTTCCAGGTCAATCAGCTTTTAGAAAAAGATAAACCACTGACAATACTTGATTTAACACATTATTTAATAAAAAGATGTACTGAACGCTCTATGTAGCTTGGAAAAACTTGCCTAATATTATGAAGAAAATATCCAACTCTTTCTTCAATTCGGATTTTGAGAAAAGCATGGCACAACAGAGGAAGTTAACCGTATCACCTCAGAAATCCGTCAAGGATCTTTAAAGAATTTAAAACATCTTTAGGATGTTAAGCGTGTTAGATTAAGATAAAACTCAATAATTGTTATTCTAATAATGAGTAAAAGAGATTCAGCAATAAATAAACGTATAAAGCAATAATAAAATTTTCCTACAGACAAAAAATCTATATGATGATAAGCCTTATCTAACCCTGGACTTATGGCTAATAGCGGCAATACCTAATAAAGTCATAAAAATCTGCGATTGTATTAAGTAATGTTAATTATATTTTTTACAATCTTTAAAAACAATCATCCAGTATGATACCACTTAAATTATATTGTTGATCACAACACGTTTAACATATAATAAGTATAAATAATATTTTTTGGTGAGATTGAGGTTGAGATTATAGGAAGACTATTCCGTCTTTTTATCGACATAGAGCACAGCTTGCGTATCTTCTGTGGTTATGTCCTTGTCACCCCAGCCCCAAATTTCGTGTGTGCCATCCCCTAATCGACGCGCTCTCCTTTCAATGATGTCGGGGGAAACTGTTTTTAGGTCATAAGCCCAACCGATCTTTGCAAAGAAATCAATAAAAGCCGTGGTCATGTTAAGGGAGTAATTTCCCCACTCGGACGTCTTATAGTCCCATGGAAAGACATGATGGTAGTTATGCCATCCCTCTCCAAAGGTGAAGAATGACACAGAAGCGCATTGGGAAGGATTGATGTTTTTGTCGTAAGGGCGATTACCAAACTTGTGGGCAGCACTATTAACCAGCCATGTTGTATTCAACTGGAAACACCAACGGAACATGGTGGCCACAAACCAGGCATTCAGTAACGACTCGTTCCAATAGTAAATGGGCACCACAGTAGGTAGAATAAAGCAGGCCAAAGGCATCAAAATCATATAGTATCTGAAATATTATATAAGTTAGTTACGTAACAATATTTTTTATTTCAAGTATTCACTTACTTCTTTTGGAACATTAAAATCCGATCGGCCCTCAGATCAGACAAATCCAAACCCTTGCCCCTGGCCACAACATCTGGATGTTTTTTGCATAAGAGCCAGCCCACATGTGAAAAGAAAAAGCCACGTGTTGCATTGTGGGGATCGGCATCGGTTTCAGAGTACTTGTGATGCACACGATGATCACGGGCCCAGTGATAAGCTGCATCCTGGAAGGCTACCGTGTTAAAGACAATTAAAATCAATCGCAATGGCCACTTTGCTTTGTAAGAACGATGAGCCCACAAACGATGAGCGCCACCCGTGATGCCAATCATGCCCACAGTGTAAAGTCCGAAAGCTGAATGAGAATAAAAAAATGTAATTGGTTTAAACAATAAGTTCGATTAATGAAACATGACAACAAACTTACCAAAGGCAATTGTTGCCCACTTGGCTTGGAGTAATAACAAATATCCTCCATATAGAGCAGCCAAATGCAAATAACCGAAGAGAATTATATTGCGCCAAACCAGGACCAGTTTTCGTTTCTCGGCCTTCTTAAGTGGACGTATATCAGCTGCCAAGGCTCCATCTATTGTATCTGCGTCTACTTCAAACAGTACGCCCGTCTGTTTAGATGACATGTCATTGGCTTTTTGACCTTTTGGCAAATCGTCCGCCATGCTAGATGATGGCGGTAGTGTTACGGCATTCGGTGGCATCTTGATGCTTCTAAATTTATAAATGATTGACTTTTCATTAATATGTTAAATGTGAATAAATTGCTTACATATATTGATTTTCTAATGTAAAGGAGAAAGGTCTATTATGTAAATTTTGTAATCGAACCATTTGAAAATGGTCTTTGATCTTTTTGAACATTGGGTCGTTTTTCAAATTGCATGGTTCCATGCTTTATTGCACATTGCGTTTAAAAATTTAGCTACATAATGCAATCGAAAAAATCGGATGTTTTTGAAATCTTATCTGACTTTCTATGCCACTGACAATTTAAGGTTTACATTTATTACAAACTACATAAACAAATTTTTCGACTCACTTTTTAGTTAATTAAATAAACTGTGATTTTATTTAAATTTTTGTATTGGCTCTGATTTTGGCACAACCGTTTGCGAAGACAGCAGTCTTTAAACTGTTTGCTTGTATTTAGAAAAACTGCCGCAACTAAATAATTCACTATTCGCACTTATGTATGTATGTACTTACCTTAATAAATATATGTATATGAATTTTTGAATTTCACACCACTTTTAGGTTGTTGCTTGCTGGACACTGCAGAATATTGTGAATTGCAAACACTACCTGCTCACGGTATAAATACCAAATCGAAAACGTTAGCCTTATCAGCAGGGATACAGATTAAAATCACCACGAATTATTAAAAAACTAGTCTGAGTAACTTGAGATTGTGGCTGTCTTCCTTATCGCTGGTGGAATTTCGGGAAGTTTTGGTTATATCCCAATTGCGTTTTCAATAATGAAGCACATTGGTAAATAAACTGGACAATCACAATCATAATGAATATTTAAAGAGTACCCAGAATAGCAAAATTAATTCACAGGAGATCATTATAACGAGAAACGATTGGTTGAGTAAAAAGCGTCTTTTGAAAATAGTTTGATTTTTAAAGTCCCCTGTTTTATTATGTTTTCAAATTAGATTTACTTTACACTTGCAAAGAAACTATATACGTATTCACATAAGCTACTAAATTGAGTAAGAAAATTTCATTAGTCAGAAAATAAATTATCGGGATCGAAGAAATTTAATTAACGATTATGCAGAATATATCCTCAATAACATCAAATTTAAAAATAGACTTTATAAACAAATCAATTTTGAAGATTACACTTGACTTTGGGGTTTCATTGGAATTTCCACATCTAATCTGCTACCAAATTTTAGTCACTTGTTTTATTAGTCAACATTTGATAAGAACTACCATTCATCATATAATTTTACTTTCATATATTAATATCGGGTGTAAAACATTAGTTAATAACAATTTTCGCACTTTGAACCGGTCAGAATCGGAATGCATACTGACGATCATCGTTAAACTTATTTCAGCCATAAAATGTAAACGTATTTTTTGTTATATAGGGCAAAGTGCGACTTCTCTAACTCTTTGATGATCCGAACAGCAATCGTTCTGTTGCTAATTCGGCATGCATCATGTTCCTATACACTTGAAATTCCGAGGATGATGTTCAATAAGTTTTTCCAAATTCAAATTTTTGTTTTCGAAATATTTCTTCTTTGTCAAGGCAAATATGATTGAAGTCCCTCTGATCAATGCACAATGTGTGAAACAGATTCTACTTATCATTAGAAGATATTCCTTACCGTGCGACGCAATTTTGTTAACAAAATGAATATAATCGGTATTATTTTGTACAGTGTACTAAAGAAAAATAAAAACAACCTAATCTCGCATGTCTAGACTTGGCAAATGATTCATAAGGTGGTAGGTTAGTAACGCTTTATGTATGCATATTCATGTATTGGGTCCGCCATTGGTTCCGTTTTACTGATAGCATGATCGGAAATATTAGACAAAAAGCTTTCGTTAGTTGAAGCTTTTGCCGAAGCGCTCCCTATCATTGAAAATGTGAGTACAAGTATGTATCTGTAAATATAATTTATATATTTAAACAATTTTACCAATTCAAATGGCTCAGTGCTTAACTGCACGTTCCAGCACGCACAATGGAGATCTACGAGCTTCAATTAGGCAACTGGACAATGAATTTAATATAACTATTTGTCTTTGGGCGTCGGTTTAGTATCTTTTTTGTCAGTACTAGTGGACTCGGACTTGGAGTCCTGTTTGATCTCAGCTTTTGGTTCGGCAGTCTTTGACTTTTTCTGTGCCTTCTCGGCTTGCTTTTGTTTCTCGGCCTCAACTCGAGCAGCCTCCTCCTCTTGCTTTTGTTTCTCCTTCTGGGCAGCCGCAGTGGCAACTTCTTCATCATCCCAGTCAGCCATGGATCGATCACGCTTCAACCAAGAGTGAGTGGTGTCTGCCTTGAATGCTGCAAAATAAAAAGGAATTTTTTAATGCTGAGTTTAGTTCATGTCGTTGCATTTCTTGATTGAAATATAGACACTTACTTTGATTGAACCATTTGATACCGTTTTGCATGTCTTCGATAATCTCCCGCGACGTGTACATAACCTCGTTTTGCACTGCCTGATGGAAGGTTGAAGTCTCAAAAGCACCCGAATAAACCGAGTTACGATCATGATTCAGTGCTCGCTGCGGAAACTTGGCCAGACAAGTGGCCAGCTCTAAAGCATTGCCCAATGCTGTTCCCGTGGGCACAATGCGATTTACCAGACCAATATCGTGAGCCTCCTGTGATCCCACCGGACGTCCAGTAAGTATTAAGTCCAGAGCCCGTGACAAACCTATCATTGCTGGCAAACGTACAGTACCGCCATCTAGCATAGGGACACCAAAGCGGCGATTAAAGAATCCGAGAACTGCCGACTCCTCCATAACGCGTAAATCGCACATTAGTGCTAGTTCCAATCCATTTCCTATACAATATCCATTAATGCTGCAGACTACTGGTTTTTTGATTTGTCTCCTTGTGGGACCAACAGAGCCCTCTGGGCGCATAAGTATATCTACACTAATTTCCTCCTTTTCGTCAGTGCTCATCTCGAGTATGTCAAAACCAGAACAAAAGGAACCGCCTATTCCATACAGCACCGCCACCGGCGAAGTTTCGTCTTGCTCGAAGGTGGCGAAGGCATCACATAACTGGGAGGCGGTCCTCGAATCAATTGCATTGCGTTGTTGTGGACGATTGATACCAATAAGAGTGATGTTCTTGTCCTTTTCTACGAGAATAGTTTTGGCTGGGACTGTAGCGGCCTCTGCGTTGGTTGCACTATCTGCATAAATCTTTCATTAATAAAACATTATGCTCTCTTTTATATTAATATGCGTTCTTACCCTTTCTAAGTGCATTTGTTATAGTTAACGTACGGCTTAGATTTATTATAGTTGGCCATCGGCGTGGTAAAATAACGGGCCTAATGAGGCTACCAAACTTACTCAACATGACCAAATCGAAACTAAACCCAAATTGCGAATTACTTTAATTTTTTGGAGATATGTGCCGGACGACAAGCATAACAAATAAGGAAATTAATATATAGTGTGGCCGTTTACGTTCGTTGTGGGTTTCGATGACCAACACTGGAAACGGAGACACTGTGATTTTGTCACAGTTTAGTGAGTGCAATAATTCCTCTTAGCGTCATTTTTCATTGCGCGGAATTAATATACATTTTTATATCAAAAATGGTGATGGAAGTAGATACATGTGAAAATGGTAATGGTACCGTTGAGCTCACCGAAGCGGAAAATGAGCTCTATGATCGACAGATAAGACTCTGGGGCTTGGAGTCTCAGAAGCGGTATGTTTGCCGGCAATTTGCCCCTTGAAGGGATTGTTGGGACAGTGCAAAAGAATCAGCTGCTAATGTATCTATAAATGTATAATTCCCAGACTACGCACTGCAAAGATCCTGATCTCTGGATTAAATGGACTTGGCGCGGAAATTACCAAGAATATTATACTCTCTGGAGTGAATTCGGTGAAGTTACATGATGCCCAACTAGTCACTGAAGAAGACTTTTGCTCCCAGTTCTTGGCTCCGCGTGAGAGTCTGTCTACCAATCGAGCCGAGGCATCACTATCCCGTGCCCGAGCCCTCAACCCAATGGTGGATATATCTACTGATACCCAACCCTTAAAAGAAAAAACGCCCGAATTTTTTGCCCAATTTGATGTGGTGGTCGTAAATAGTCAAAACAATAAAGAGTTGTTGCGCATTGACACCATTTGCCGCAAATTGGGAGTCAAGTTTTATGCTACGGATGTTTGGGGCACGTTTGGGTTCTTTTTTGCAAGCCTGCAGAAGCATCGCTATGTAGAGTGAGTATAATATCTATACGCAGTGAAGTTCGAAGGTTTCACTTTTTGTATAGTAATAATTTGTGGACGTTATATACTTTAGGGACGAAGTCAAGTACAAGCTTATATCGAAGCCAAAGGAAAAAGTTAAGTATGAGACTATAACCAAACCTGTTCAGCATGAGTCCGAGTATCCGTCGTACTCCTCTTGGCTTAATTTTGATTTCAATACGCCGAGTTTTCGGCATAAACTTAAACGCAATGGCTCTGGACTCTTATTTCTACGGATACTTCAGAAATTCCGCTCATCTCATCACCGTGATCCCAGCTATAAAACGCGAGAACAAGATATAGCCGAACTTCAGGTTATCCGTAATAAACTGATGCCTGACTATGTTACTTTAAACGATGAAGATTTGGATTTGCTATTTGCGCAGATTTCACCAGCCGTAGCCATTGTTGGCGCTGTTGTAGCCCAGGAGGTTATCAAGGTGGTAACCAAAGTGGAAGAACCACACCGCAACTTGTTCATCTTTGACCCCCAGACCTGTGTGGGCTATATTGAAACGTTTGGAGATTATTAACTGGATCTAATAAAATTTTCTATAATTGATTTTGTAAAACACCACATTACCGAAATTTATTTTTGTTTTTATTATGGGTAGGAAAGCTTAGCTTGAGTAGTAATCTGCATGTGTTTTATGGGATATTGGCCAAATAGTCCTTGATCGCGGAAGGCTCCAAGCTACGGAAGCCACTCTCATCGCAAATGCCAACTTCAATGTTATCGGGGGTCATCTTACCCTCAAATCCTTCCTTAAGTGTGAGAATGGCAGTATGTACGGCATCCTCCAACTCTAGATCTTCGCTATAACTATAGAGTTACGGGAAACGAAACAAGTTGAACAACATCCAGACAAATAGCAATTATAAAATCCGTTTAAATATTTACCGTTTTTCCAAAAAAGTTTTGCCATTAACGGCATTCTTGCCCATGGCTGTGGCCTTCCAAGCAAAGTAGGCGCCGGATGGATCAGATTGGTATAAAAAGGGACGACCATTGTCCCACCCGCAAATCAGCAAAGATACACCAAAAGGACGAACTCCACTATCAAATAAGATAAGATTAACAAAGATATCGGAAAATATTTTTAGCCTTTACTCTTACCCAGATTGGGTGTACTCCTGCATTAGATTGGCCACCCGCTGCACCAGTTGTGTCACTGGAATGGACTCTTTGTAAACCAGATAATAATTCTGGGCTATCTTACGTGCCTGCTTCACCAGCAGCCTATAATCCGGACCCATGCCCGAATAGACCATGCCAATATACTTATTGATCATCTCGACGCGATGTACACTGTGTTCTTCATACAGCGTGGATTTGTGCTTATTCTCTGTGGCAATGACGACGCCGTTGGAAGCTGTCAAAATCGAAATTGATGCTCGTTTACTTTAAACGGTTATAATAAAAACCAGTTTGCTTACCCATAATTCCTACAGAGGGTGCGCCACCAGCAACTGCGGCCAAAGCATACTCCAGTTGAACTAGCTTTCCCGAAGGACTACATGGGGAATACAAGTGATAGATGAGGATCAAAATTAAGAATCAAATTTCCCTTTTATGCCAGTCATTCTTTCAGGTTATGGCCAAAATTATAATTGCCAGGACACCGGTAAGACTCTTACCTAAAAGTCGTCAGGGAGAAGCTGTACCGTTCAGTAGCCATAACTCTTAACCTTAATTATACTTTTTAATGCCAATATAAAAATTCACCGACTAATTTCGTACAGAAACACAAATGACACAGCAATAAGATGTTTTCGATATATATCGATACTGCTTTCGATACGTAATTGATACTTGATATTGAGCTGATACGTGAATTGTGCCGGCACTATCGATAAATGTTATGGTTGCATCTAAAAGTGCTCCCAAATGATGCTGCTTGTGTATGTACATTATGACATTACATTTAAACTAAAATAATATACAATCTGCTAGAGTTCTATCAAACCTCTTGTATGTATTTTAAGAATATGCAAAGTATTATTTTAGCAAAATTATTAAGCAGCTGCCGTCGTTAACTTGACCTACAGTACCATCACTAAACGAGCCTGTTCCACTGTTAACCATGAGTAAAACAACAAAATTAAAATTTTTTTTGCCCGCTCTATTGTAAAATCTTTCTCACTGCGTTCGGTTGGTACGTTGCGTGTTTTATTAATAATTGTGGCTACTGGATAACCGTCGAAATGATGTAGCAAACAATTGACAAAATTGTTTAATAAAAGGCAATAAGGTTCATACAAGTTCTATGTGAGTGTGTGTAAGTGTGCGTTGTAACGGGGAAAAGTGAAATTAATATAACCAATTAGCGTTTCAAATAAACTCCTGTGGCCAGCACTCCCACCAATATATCTACATATGCGTGCGTTTATTTTTATATATTTTCGATTCGAACTCAGCAAAAAGTAATACAAAACTGGCCCAATCACAAAGCGACAAACTCGCCGCGTTCTTTAAGAACATGGACGACGAGGAGGAAGAAGTGACTGATTTGAAACTTCAATTGTTTCACAACACGGTACGCGAACACATTGTAAGTAAACACGAAACAAATATACATACATACATAGATAAATAATTTTAATTGCCATCGACATCTATCTGGTATTCATCTAACCATTACGCACCCCAGAAAAGGCAAAAAAGAAAATCACAGTTCACCATGCAAAATGCAGCTGCTGCATTTATGCTGTCGTTGTTGTTGTTCTTATTGGTTGACAGATACAGCAGCTTAAATGTAACTGTACTTGCCAAGCTATTTATAAGGATTTTACATTTGATTAACTAAAAATTTGGTTGCTGTATCGGTTGTACATATTTTTTATATAAATTTGGTGTTTGTTTGTTCTTATCAAACAAAAAGGATGTTAGAGAGACAGCAAGTAAGCGAAAGGCAGACACAAGGAAAGAGAGAGTAGAGAGGGAGGGAGGGAGAGTTTTAGGCACGATAAGAATTGGCAACTCATAAACAAATAATCGAATTTAGTGTCAATGTTACAGTCGGCACTTTCTTTTCGAGCTGCAAAAATTTCTTTGATTTTATACGCACATACATACATACTCACGCACGCAGACACACATGAACACCTGTTGTTAATCGAGTTTCCTCTGCTTATAATACATGTATAAGTATGTATTTGTGATGAGAGTTGAAACAATTATTTATTAATTATTAAATACCAGACAGAAAATAGGAGCAGCGTTAGATAACAAAAACATAGAAATTACTGAAAATGTTTTATATTACAAATCATAATTTCTCTGTTAAATCGGTAAATGGTTTAAATGAAAATTATTAGAACATATTACAGCGAGATTATTTTATTAACTATTAAAGTTTGGTTCCACATTTACAAAAAAATAAATGCTGTTATATGTATGTATTAAAATTAAGTAAAATCGAATCTCTCAATGGATATTTATGTATATATATTTATTATATGTACATATATGTATATATTAAGTCGAGGCATTAGACTTAAAGGAAAAGCATAACCAATTGCAAAATTTTAGCATGTAAATTTTAATGGTCAAAAGCAGCAACAAGTGAAAGTGCTTTCACACTGAGCGGCTATATTTAAAAATTTTTTGTTATGCATAAAATGACAGATTTGTATATGTACATACATATATACATACATCATTGTATATAAATAATAAACAATTGTTTATACCATTATAAAATTGCGCAAACTGAATCCGACCAATTCTCCTCCCATCTGAGTCTAAAATTTGAACACTTGCAAACTGTTTTCAAGTGCACGGCAAATCGTCACAAATTGGCTTTTGTTTAAACAATAGGTAAACATACGCTAAACTGGTAGACAATAAATATATAATATTTGAATATGTTTGAGGGAAACAGAAAAGCACAAAAATAATGATTTTTGTTTTTGTTGTCTTTTATAATGTATTTACATATCGTCGAGCCGTGACTGACACGAACGAAACAGTAAAGTGGAATTTCGGTTTGTTGATGTACTTAAAAATAAAACATTTCATTTATTTATAATTGCTCAATGGCGACGTGGGTCATAGAGTGGTTTTCAAACTTAAACCGCCGCCCCCCAGGAAGTGGCAACAAGTTGGACTTCCCTAAAAATTGTTTGAAGCTTATCGCACAATTCATCCAACAAAAAAAAAAGAATAATGTATAAGATGTAGCCAATGTGGGTCAGATCAATGTAAATGAGTATGTGTGTGTGTGTGTTGGGGGGATCGTTGACTTGCACAATGTTTGAGTTCCCAAAAGAAAAAAAAGTACTCATAAATAATGTATACACAAAACTGTAAATAAATTATCTTTATCTGAGCACAAATACATATATAAATTGCAGGAATGTAGGTTCTGTTAAATTGAAATAAAAATATCCGAAACTCTTATATGTAACTAAGTAGAAAATCAAAAAAAATATATATACATATATATAAATAATAGAGAAAGTTAATGCGATAGATATTCTATGTACGCAGAAATCTCTATTTAAATCTTAATTTGGAATTCGAAGCAAAAATCAATATTCATAACAATTATACCTATTAATGGATAAGTCTTTAGTTAATTTATTTAACAGCAACAATTTTCATAGTTATATATATGTCTATATTATTATTATTATTGATTTTATCGTTACTTGAGGGGCAAACTAATAAACAAAATAAAGATTTCCCAAAAGCCGAGTTTGGTTTGGAAAATCTTATCCCAAAAGTGGGTTGGGTTATAGAAAATTACCGGAAATATGGTATAAAATTTTCCTGGTAATACCATTAAAATATTTTTAGGTCTGATGTGTCAAAATGCAAAGTCGTAATAATGTAATAATAAAATCCTATAAAAACTGTAGCTAAAATTTCAAACTTTTTCCTCTTTCACTTGAAGCTGGAAATTTTCATATTTTGGTTTTATTTATTTTTTAAAAGTTTTACTGTTTACACACTTACTCGCAAAAGTTGTCGTTTTATGATGTGCCTGCCGGACAACTCGTCTGGCAACATTTAGGAGACCTCTCCGCGTGGCGCCCACCATTGTTAAAAAAGGCAGCCCATGCATTTTAGTGTACATTCGCCTTTGGTTGTTTCTCTTTTATTTTCTTAAAATATTTTCATTCCGTTTTTTTTTTCGTTTTGTTGCTAATTTTAGTCATGTTGGAACGCCCAAATACCAACTCTTGAGTTCATGTTAAGTCATTGACTTTAATAAAATTTAATATTGGCAGAATAAGTGCAATAATAGGTGCATTTGGCACGTAAAACGCTGCCGATAAGAATCAATGAAAAAAAGAAAAAAAAATATGTTCATTCATATATATATACCTTTATCAATATTATTATTATCTGTTATACATATGTATGAACGACTTTTCTATATTTATTGCTAGAGCCCCAGTCGCCTACGTGTCCCAAGTTCAAGAGGCATCACGTCACAATTGATTCCAAGAGGTATATACATACAAACATTTGTATACATACATAAATATCAAATAGGTGTTTCAATTATATTACTTTTCATTTCATCCGGGACATGCTCGTCGTATATCATTCAAGGGTATCAACAGCTTCTGTTTTTTTTATTTTTAAATAAATACTATATACGCTTATACATTTGAGCTGTTTCATAAATAAACTACGCACTGAGTTGATAACAAACAATAATTTTTTCCTCATTTTTTTTTGCTTTTGAATTTTTGGTTAATATTTGCTATTATTTATTTTCTTTGTTTAGTTAAGCACCAAAAAGCTGAGCAAATACTAACATTTGACAACACAGAAGGTTGGCAATTCCATCAGACATTTGCACCTAAAAAAAAAATGACTAAAAACAATATATGTATATAATATATATTTTTTCTTTTTTTGTGAAAATGCTCTAAGCAATTGATTTAATTTCATTTCATTGATTGGATCTTATGGGCTATTAAAGTTAATTGGATTTTTTTTGTGTATCTGATAAATAATTGTCGGCGAGAGTAATCCAAGAAGTTTCGCAGAACTTTATAATAATATTTACTGTACGGTTTAAAGGATATTGAATTTTGTTTAGATTTTATAGAAATATAGAAATTGGATCGGTTGCTTCGATAGACAAAATTCGCTATTGGTATAAAAAGTTATTTTTATTGCATTTGGAAGAAAAGTAAACAAATTAATATTTATGAATGTATAAAGTAATGAGAGAATCCTTCTATTTCATACTAAATGCATTGACTATGATGCATCTATCTTGTTTATTGTTTATATAATAACTTTATTAGTTACCCTCTTGCGTACACATATGTATATATTTATATATTAGTGTATATGGCGCATCAGCAACTATCTTGAATAGCAAAACAACTAATGGAGAAGGAACAATACACACAGTTGGACATGGCTGGGTATAAATTAATTGTTTTGTCTTTTTTTTTTTTTTTTTTTTGCTAGACAGAACATGAATACGTATACATATGTTTCTATATATGTAGGTGTTTTTAACCATGACGTGTGCCAAATGATTGCCATTTCGTTTTGTTTTCTTTCTGTGTTTTTATGTGATTTTGAATGAATGAAAAATCTCCGATTAGTTATCTTTACATAATTCAGTAACTAATCTTTTAATCTTTATAATGTTCTCACTCTATTGGCTATTTGATTATCTCCCACAGTCGGTCGGAAATTCTTATCACTAAATAGGTTTACTTTATGTATTTTTGGACATTTTGTCGTCGTCCAATGATAAGAAAGCAACAATAAACTAACAATTTACCCTGACCTTTGGTACAATTGTATAAAATGTTGATTGTATAAATTAATTAATCATCATTTGCATTTTATATATACCTATAAAGGTAGCTTACGTTTTGAAATTGGAAACGAGTGCGAGAAAAAAAAAATGTCTACATAAGTAGTAGATTTCAAGGCGTGAAATCGAATCACAATATTGAGAATACATTAGAATTCAAATATTCCAATTATTCAGAATTTCTTCTTTAAGACAACGTACATTGACAGACATTTATTGAAATCCATGTAAAGTGATAACATAATAATTATTGATGTGTTGTTTCTCAAAACCTATGTATGTATAATTTTTCCGAGTTTTTGGATCAAAGCTGGTCGCTATTGATTCGGTTAATTGGAATAATTACTAAACTATCGTAATAAATCTTGTATTACTGAGTTTAGTTATAAATGTTTTGGAAGAATTAGTTGAAACATATGTTTAATTATTATACATACATAATTATTCATTTTTAATTGTAAAAGCTATTATCTCCATGTTTTTATCAAACATCTTTTCATTATATATTTCCCCTTATTTCTTTCCAGATATTTTTGCTGTTGATCATCGTACTCTATTTTAGCTCCTATGTGGTTGTGTCACGTTTTCGCCGAAGCGATCGTGATGATCTTTACTCAAATGACGAGGACGAGGTACTGGTCTATCGCATAAGGTAATGACCATGAATTTAATGTCAACAAACTGCAACTAATCAACTAATTAATGTTTTTTTTCCTTTCAGTTTTTGGCTTTGCACATTTACACTGGCCGTTGCGGAGGGTGCTGCCATGTTGTTACCCGTTTCCATAGCTAGCAATGAGGTGTTATTGCTATATCCAAATAGTTACTATGTGAAGTGGTTAAATAGCTCTTTAATACAGGGTATATATACTAGAAAAGATAACAATGGCTAGATATGACTCTTAATTATTTATATTCTTGTCTTTTAGGTTTATGGAATCATGTTTTTCTATTTTCCAATTTATCGCTATTTATATTTCTGCCGTTTGTCTATCTGTTCTCCGAATCCACCGGCTTTGTTGGTCATAAGAAAGGCATATTGGGACGCGTCTATGAAACCTTTACAGTATTCATGTTAATGGCTATTATTGTATTAGTATTAACAGCCGTTTTAAGTGCAGTATTTGGCATTGAAAAGTTTCAATTCTTTTGGTTCTTAAGTAAGTATCTCATCTAATAATTGGGTGTGTGTTTAACTGCACCCAGAAACAAAAAATGCATTTACTAACTTCCGCTTGTTTACGCTTGACAGACTTGGGTAGTGTTCACCTGCCCTTCCTTTATTCATGTGTCTCATTTCTGGGCGTAATGCTTATGCTGAGTAAGTACAATGAACTAAAAATACATAAATATGTGTTGATATAATTTAAAGTTCCGTTTCCATTTTGCTAATAAACTTTTCTATATAAGCCAATTGTTTGGGATTATGCTCACGGGCCTGGCTAACACTCAATTCAAACTCTTCCATTTCATTTAAACGCTTATGGGCCACTGCCTTATAGAGCCAAGCACGTAGATTTGATTTATCAAGCTTATCCAATACATATTGAGAATCCTGCAAAGATCGCGTATAGTTGCGTAGTCTGTAAAATGAAAAATAATATAATTTTTGATCGAAAAGGTAACGACTTTAACGAGAACTTACTTAATATAACATAGTGCACGATTATTATAGGTTATGGCACTATCCTTAACCTGATCCAAAGCCTTGCTATAATGGAGTATGGCCTTCTCATAGCTGGCATTGCGAAACGCTTCATTACCGTCACTACAAACGAGAGAAATTTTAAATGTCTTAATGAAAAAGTGCAAAATTGGTATTCCCCCACCTGCGTTGCAATTCCGCTTTATATTCACGATCTTCCCTGGCCTTGGCACGCTCATTGGCATCACGCTCCACTTGCTCCATGAAAGATTGCTGATCCATAGTGTTTACTTGTTGGCCAGAAGATGAATCCTCCACACGCTTGTTGATTACAGTACGATTTTCAGTGACATTTAAACGCACCTTATCCACATCTAGATTTTCAAAAAATTCTAGCGATTTTTGTTTAGAAGCCATATAATTGGATTTTCCTTCGCCGTCTTCATTATTGCCATTATTTAATATATCGTCAATTTTTTGTAGAGTTGCTTCAAATTCAGCAAAATCGTCTAGTCCTTTGCTTGCCATGTTTAAGTCTGTTGTTGATTTGAAAAATGTCTATTATGTCTATATTGATTTGCCATAGAAACCGACTAATAATTCTCTGTTTACTTTGTGTGTTCAAACAGTTTGCACCCCTTACGGATTCGTTCGACTTTTTGGCGTTGTCAACCAGGTGCTGGTTCGACCCATGTTGTTGCGGGACGTCAAGGAGGAGATCAGTGCCTTCCATATGGAGGAGGTTAGCGTGAAAAGGAAATTAGCCAATATTGAATTGCATAATGTAAGCATTTTGGATGCCACAGCCAATAGCAGCAGCACTTCCACAAATGGTACACTTCGTCGAAATGGTTTGGGCCGCAGTTATCTACAACAACCATGGTTACAGGATTCTTTATCGCATCTTTATCAGCGTAAAACTATGACTGGCAGCGTGTCCGAACAGGAAAACTTTCTAAACGAAAGGCTAATTGAATTGCAGAGCGAGCGTAAGGAACTGGACAAGCTACGTAAATCGAGCACTTTTCTTCGCACCTTTGTATATTTGTTGGCTATGCTCCTCCTGCTATTCTGCACAGGAGTTACAATACTCTTGGTGTTACAAAATACGGTGGAATTACTGATTGGCATCAGAGCATTGCCGCTTAGCACAAGGGTAAGCATTTGATAATAAGATGTAATATATGTAACTGGTCTTAACTTTTCTAATTTCAATTTCAGCAATTCACGCTAGGCATTTCATCGCTTTCGAAACTGGGACTTTTTGGTGCCGGTCTTGAGGTGTGTCTCATATTCTATTTGGGCGCCACATCAGTGGTAGGTTTTTATAGTATGCCCTTTATGCGTAATGTTCGTCCCAAACGACGGCAGACATCCTTGCCGCAACTAATGCTTAACTGTGGCTTTATGCTGGTCTTATCCTCAGCTCTGCCGCTCCTTAGCCGAATTATAGGTAAATTCTTTTTTTACTTGCTCTAATTGAATTTGGCCTTATCAATTCTTCTCTTTTTTTTTTAGGCATAACGAACTTTGATTTGCTGGGTGATTTTGGTGCCATTGAATGGCTAGGCAATTTCCAAATTGTCCTTTTCTATAATCTAGTATTCGGCACTACAACAGCACTGTGTTTGGCCAATAAGTTTACGGCCGCAGTGAGACGTGAATTACGTGCACGGTTGGTAGAAAACTATGTGCTCTTTACCAACTATATGAGTTTTATCAACTGATATCTGTATGAGCGATGCGACAAAGTGTCAAGGAGTCAGCAGCAACAGTTAATGCAGCAACTGATCGTGATGGTTAGCTTTGTCGAATCGCCGTTTAAGAGCCTAACTAGTTTCTATGCCAAGTATCATAAATTAAATCATAAGAATAGTCGCAATACCACCGCTAGTCGCCAGGCAAACGAAATGGACTGTTAGGCTTTCGATTAGAAAAATGTCGTCAAATTACAGTTTTACGTTTATATATATGTATACACACACACATACATATAGAGAGAACATATGTCATTTACAGAACTGATACTGATATTTAAGTGTTGGCCCTAATTGTTGTACTTTTAAAAAAACTATAATTACACATGTGTATACAGCTATACATATATATATATTGATAAATTTCGATATACATATATAATTGTATGCATTGCAGTTATATAGGTTAATACCACCAAAATTTCAAAGACATATAAATTTGTGCAACGTGAACTGATGTCAACTTTTTAGGTTTAACTTATAAGATAAATTTGTAGGTGTTTTTGAAATTGTTTCGGTTAAACTCGAGAATTTTATTTTATTTATATATACGTATATCGTCACCAATTTATTTATTTTTTTTTTTGTAGTTATAAACAATGTTCCTTAAATACGCAAGTAAGCGTTAATCGTCTCATTTCTTATTTCCATACTCAACAATAAATTCAATACATCAATTAATTTTAAAACAATATATGTGATAAATCTAATAAAACATAAAACAAAGTTACAGTTTATTCTAGTTTTTATCGTATTTATTGAAAATTCGTTTTAAATAAACCTACGAAATTCAAACTAAAAATCTTGTAGTAACTTAACGAAAAAGATTTTCACTTAAACTTCCTTTTTGAAAATCAACGGTACGTTATATTCACTTGAAAAGAGGATCTCTAACATTTCAAATTTTTCCGTTAACCTTAACATTACATTCACATGGTCGTACCATGTTAACTCAAAACGATAGAGTTAATTTAACAGTGCTCATAAATGATGCTGGTAAATTAACATTGCTCCAAAATGATGATGTTAAGTTAACGAGCGGGGGCGGAATTTTAGTTTTTTTTTGTGGGTCAAAATGGAGGGATCGAAATTTTTACTGAGTCCTCGTGTGAAAAATATATCTTTTTTTAATTAACTCTAGTTTTACATTTATGTTTTCTCTGCAATTCTTTTTATTTTTTGAGATCTAGTCGAAATTTCTCCCAATCTTCCCGGACTTAAATAAAATGTAGAAATAAGTATCTAAAACGAATTTAAGAAAGTTTTACAATACATTGACAATACAATACATTACGTTCTAATTATGCAGCGATCTGTTTGCTTTAATTTGTCTTGAAAGAAAATGTAACAATATTTCAAAATGAATATCAACAAAGTTTTTTCTATTTAAAGTTTTTTTCTTCAATTTAGTTGGTTTCAAATAATAAATGGTATCATTTGAATGAAAAATTAATATTAGGAAGTTAATTTCAAATATTCATCATTTTCCAAACTTATCAATAAACCAATAATACTAATAATAATGTAAAAAATACATCATAACTTAATATTAGCTTTTGTTAACTAACTGTCCAGTGTAAATACGGCATTATAAGAATTCGTCGTTGGCCAACACTAAATATCTCAATTTAACGTTAGCCAACTCTAATAAAAAAAGTGCAGCAGAGAAAAAATTATTTGTTGGCGTCGTCTTGTTTTTGCTTTGAAAATTGTAAAATAGTTGTATACAAGTATTTGAAAACATGCTCAGTCGCAAGCGACGAGCCAGCTCCATATCGAGTCGCCAGGACGAGGATCCACTACAGCTGGACGACTCAACGCCAGAGCAATCACCGGTTCAAGTGACGTCGACAGCGACGGCGGCACAATCGGCGCGAAAAAAACGACGTCTGGATCCGACAGAGCTATGCCAGCAGCTGTACGACTCCATACGGAATATTAAAAAGGAGGATGGTTCCATGCTTTGCGATACATTTATACGGGCACCAAAGCGACGCCAAGAACCATCATATTATGACGTGGTGGTTAATCCCATTGATTTACTTAAAGTACAGCAGAAATTAAAAACAGATTCATATGACGATGTCGATGATCTTATGTGCGACTTGGAATTGCTAATTGGAAATGCGAAGGCATTCTATAAGCCAGAAACTAGTGAGTATCAGGATGCACAGGCCCTGTGGCAGCATATACAGACGCAGCGGCAGCGTATATTGGAGGCCAATGGCTTATCATCATCATCGGCTGCAGTGTCAAATGAAGAAGAGCCCCGAACCAAACGCATCTCAAGAAATGTTAGACGTTTAACCACTAGCACTGAGCCAGGTTGTGATCTGGAAGATGATTATAACCCCTATGAGGAGTTATTTGCCTCTGTAATGACCGCCACCGATGTTACATGCGATAGACCAATGCATCACATGTTCCAACTACTTCCCTCAAAAAAAATATATCCAGATTATTATGATGTGATTGAACATCCAATTGATTTGCGTTTAATTGCCACCAAGATCCAAATGAATGCCTATTCCTCTCTGATAGAAATGGAACGGGATTTGCTTCAGATGACCAAAAATGCCTGTATATTCAATGAACCAGGTTCGGAGATCTATAAGGATGCCAAGGCATTAAAACGCATCTTTATCCAGCGTCGTACTGAGTTAGAATCGGGCAAAGCTGTGAAATTGACCAAACGGATTAAGAGTTTGTCCAGTGCGGCAATAGCTGGTAACAAATGAAAATTATTTTCCTCAATTTAAAACTTTCTAAATGTTTCTTTCATCTTTATTATAGCGCTCAAGGAAGAAGTTGATAGCTCGGATGACGAAGAGACTAGTAAGCGTGGCGAGGGCCCAATGTGGGCACTTTTCGATCATCTTTACAATGCACCGGGGACTTCAGAACATCCTGGTATCACCGGTCCACCTTTGGGCAACTCATTATGGAAATTGCCTGTGCGCCGATTTCATCCCGAATATTTTGAGTTAATCAAACGTCCCATATCCATGAGCCAAATCCACACCAAGTTGAAGAAGGGTGACTATGCCAACATTAGTGATCTTACTGGTGATTTGTATCTTATGCTGGATAATGCCAAGAAAGCATTTTCATCGACTCATCGCACGCACAAAGATGCTGTAAAAATGTTAAAGCTAATGAATGCCAAACTGGTTGAGGAATCTCTAGAAGAGAACAGCGATGTGGAAGAAGATGAACTCGATGACCAGGACGCGGAGAGTGAAACTACTGTCTTTACGACAACCAGTGTGCAGCCGGAGAAACGTAAGCCGGGCAGACCGCGCGTCAACTCTATTTCAAATACAAGTTCTATTCATACGCCCATCAATAATTCCAATTCACCAAAATCAAATCGTATTGCCATTAATGCAGCAATTAAAAAAAAAATCCTATCGATTCAGAAAAGTCTCGTTGATTACTCCATTGGAAATCGTCGGCCAATCGAAATGTTTATGGAAAAGCCACCGCGAAAAATTTATCCCGATTATTATGACATTATACAGAATCCCATTGATATGAATACCATTGAGCATAACATTAAGAGTGATCGTTATGCCACAGTAGAGGATGTGGTATCAGATTATCGTCTTATGTTTTCCAATTGCCGACAATATAACGAGGAGGGCTCCAACATCTACGAAGATGCCAATGTCCTGGAGCGGGCTTTGAATGAAAAGCTAAAAGAATTCCCTGGTCTAGCCGAGGTAAAGAAGCCGCTACAGAAATATACAAAACTGGGACGGAAACCAAAGACAACTCTGGTGACTGACCGTTTGTGGCAATTCTATGAATCGGTCCGGGAATACCAGGAGCCCAAGGGAAAGCGTCAACTGTCACTAATTTTTACCAAATTGCCATCCAAAAGCGAATATCCTGATTATTATGACATTATCAAGGAGCCAATGGATATGGAAAGAATTGCTCAAAAACTAAAACAATCGATATACGAGTCTGTGGATGAGCTGGCCGCAGATTTCCTATTAATGTTAGAGAATGCTTGTAAATATAATGAACCAGATTCTCAGATATACAAGGATGCCTTGGTTCTGCAGCAATTAACATTGCAATTGAAGCAACAATTGCGTCCAGAACGTGACTCGCTGCCTGATGTCCCATTGGCTGTGCAAGAATTGTTCCTCTCGCTATTTACCACTTTGTATAATCATCAAGACGAGGAGGGACGTTGTTACTCTGATTCTCTGGCTGAATTGCCCGAATACGATGAACTGGGTGAGGGCGCAAAAGTACGTGGCATTTCATTGGATTTGGTGAAACGACGACTTGACAAAGGAGCTTATAAACGCTTGGATATCTATCAGGAAGATATATTTGCTTGCATGGAGCGAGCGCGCAAATTGTCACGTACGGATTCTGATATTTTTCAGGTTAGTAAGAAAAAAAAGGCGAAAAGTATTTCCTGCAAGTATAAATATTTCTTTTTCCAGGATTCTATTGAACTGCAGACCTATTTCATACGTAAACGGGATGAACTATGTAAGGACACACTAAGTTCCCCGGCCCTTAGCTTTACTGTTGAACGACTATTGGCCGATGTGGAGATAATGCGCCAGCAAAAGGCTCAACAAGAGGAGCAAGATCAAGAACAAGACAAGGACAAAGATGAATTCAATGCGGCTAATAAGGGTGAAAGTATGACCATCAATCAGCAGGTCTACTCAGCCGGAGATTTTGTCTATGTTCAGATGCCGGAGAATAAAATTCCCTCAATAGCCTGCATTGAAAGGCTTTGGACCTCGCCCACCAATGAGAAACTGATGCAGGCCTCGATCTTTGTGCGTCCCCACGAAACCTATCATGTGACCACACGTAAATTTCTTGAAAAAGAGGTCTTTAAAAGTAGCATCTCCCAGACCATTTCAATGGATAAAGTTCTGGGCATGTGTTATGTGATGCATATCAAAGATTACATTAAAATGCGGCCAGATAGACTGCCCGAAAAGGATGTGTTCGTGTGCGAGTCACGTTATAATCTTCAGGGTCGCTGCTTTAAGAAACTTAAAAATTGGACTCATGGACGCGAGAGCAGCACTATAAAATTTGTCCCACGCGAGCAGCCTTTGGAATTGAAACGGGTGATGTCAGTGTTTAAGGAGCGCATTGAAAAACACAAAGGCGAATTGGAGGAACTAAAACTACAGGAATCTTTGGTAGAGAAAGAGAAGCCGAATGTGCCATGCGATCCGCCGCCAAATGCAGAGAACAACAGTGTCTACTATCAGCAGTACAACACAATTTGCAGCGGAGCCATTAAGACGGGCGATTTCGTTTATGTGGCCACGCAGACGGGCAAGCAATCGGTGGCACAAGTGCAACAAATTTGGGAACAGAATGGCAAATCATATTTCAAGGGTCCATGGCTATTGCCTCCTAGTGAGATAGCACCATCACTCGGCAAACAATTCTTTCGCCAAGAACTATTGCTCAGCACTGTGGAGGAAATTAGTCCAGTTGTGGGCATTGTTGGTCGTTGTGCCGTCTTGGAGTATGCAGAATTCATTAGTTCACGTCCCACCGAAATATCTGAAAGCGATGTATACATCTGTGAGTCTGTCTATGATGAACTGAAGAAAGCTTTGCGCAAATTGGTGGCGGGAAATATGCGCAAATTTCAACACAGCGTCGCAGTCACCGAGGATGAGATTTTCTACTTTAAGACTCCGATTAAACCAGCCAAAGATGTGAAGAATGAGATTAATGAGCTTGGTATCCTAGAAGATTCAATGGACGGCGACACTCCATCATTGAGTTCTGATACTGTGGCTATATCATCACCAGCGCCGTCGGTCAATTCCACGCCGCTGACATCTAAAGTGAAGCCCGTGAAATCAGCAAAAAAATGTCTCACCGGCTACATTCTCTATTCTAGCGAAGTGCGTAAGGGCATCTGTCAGAGTAATCCCGATGCCTCGTTTGGTGACATTTCCCGCATGGTGGGCAACGAATGGAAGAATCTCCCTGCCAGTGTTAAACAGAGCTGGGAGGATCGTGCCAGCAAACAAAATGAAGAAACTGCGGCACTTCGTCGTAGTGAGATGGATGAAATGCAAAATAGTGGCAGTCCACTACCTCAAAACGCTGTCAATGCTTTGAATCAGGATTCAATTGGTCCGGCTTTGACTTTTGAATGCCTGTGGGATAAATGCGATTTCCAGTTTGAGGAACTTTCCGACTGTACGGAACACTGCCTGGCAGATGGCACTGGTCACATTCAACGTCATCCCCAAGCTGGTGTAGAACCAGAATATGTTTGCTTATGGCGCAATTGTCCTCGCATTAAGAAATCCACTCAGGCTTTTCCCAATGTGCTGCGCCTCATTAAGCATGTGCGGGAAGTGCATTTGAGTAAGTGCGGCAAGCCACTGGGAACCACCGAGCGTGGCAAAAATTTTGTGTCACGCAAACAGAAGCTAATGCCCCAATTGGCCACAACTGTACCCATTCCGACGGTCAATGCCCACTCGCCGCGTGATCACAATATCAATGCCAATATTGTTCAACATCCAACATTGCAGCATCAGACGATAGTATTGGGTCCACCGCCAGAACCTATGTTTGTCACTGTGCCACCACGTAATAATCGTGTCATACACTCGGAGGCGTACATTAAGTATATCGAGAGTCTACAAACTGGCAGCCATCTCAATGTCCAGGCCAGCAACAATAATTGGCGTCGATCTTTGGCACATGTGACGCCCGGCCAAGTCAGTGGTAAATTGCAATTGCCGGAACACTGGCTGGGACCCAATGTCCACGATCAGGCGAATGTGGTGCAGGCTTTATGCCATTTGCGGAACTTTATGCTCGATGATGTCCTGCTAATCCGTCGAAGTTGCAATTAGTGTGTAATCTTCATCAAATCCAAAGCGTTTCAAGTTCAATATTATAAAAAAAAAAATTAAAAAAAAAAGAAAAACAAAAAAACGTTTTATCAAAAATATGTTTAAAAAGGATTAAGTGATCATGTTTTTTTTTGTGGTTTTTGTTTTTTAGCAAATCGGTAGCCCTGGTTTAAGGTTGAATCAAACATATGTTAAAGCTTATCAGTGTTTCTGTGGCCCCGATGACGTCGACAACGTGGGATCCCAATGTCAGAGTCTTTTTTAGTTTTCTTTGTTTTGCTAAGCAAGTCCGATGACAACAAACCGGTTCCTCGTCTTTATCATAGCCATAGTGTCACCCAGTTATTTTGCGGTGCTTATCTAATTTTTAGAGTCTCAGTTGCGCTCAATATTACTCCGACGCTCTCTCAGTCACAGCAGTGCCCAGACTAGACCAACCATTGGCCGAATTAGAAAAATAGTCGCATTCGGTTGCTCGCACAGTGAAGACCTAACAAGAAGTAAATAATTCCAAAAATAAGTCATTATGTCGGAGGGTGAATCGAAATTTGGTTTCAAGGATATGGAAAAGGCGCTGGAGACATTAAAACTTCTGGAGAGTCACGATATGCAATATCGTAAATTGACTGTACGCGGTCTACTCGGAAGGGCTAAACGTGTACTAAGCTGTAAGTTTCAATTGATAACTGCAAAGATTTCTTTTGTCTAAGATGAACATTTGTATTTTGCAGTGACCAAGGCAGAGGAGAAGCTAAAAAATATCAATGATGCCATTGGTGTATTTGAGCAATGGCTGGAAGAGAATGGCGGCGGGGCAGCAAATAAAAATGCCAAAACTGACAATGAAGATAAGGTGGAAACAGTTCCTGGCCTTGGCTTTAAGGACAAGGCGGCAGCGGAGGCAACACTAAGGTAAAACGGAGGCGGGTCTCCCTCATAAATACTAATGGGACGGCGACCTTCAACCACACGCAATGGGGCATGATGTCATGTCACAGTTATAGTGTGCTTAGCGGAGACGCATATTTGTTGTATTCGGAAGTTTCATTAATTTGATAGAGAGACCCGCTGCCTTCTCATTAGCTCTTCCACATTCTCCCTCTCTCTATCTCTTCGTTTGTTTTCTGAACGTATTCTCTGTAGTCAAAGCATTTTGGGAATTATATGTATATGGTATCAGGTGCGTAGGAATATATTTTGGAATCTATTGCTAAAGGGGATCATTTAATGAAGCCTAAAACTTATTAGTGAAGTAAAAACATATTTTAGAGATGATTAATTAGGAAAAATAGAAATTTAATTAATTTAAAACCAGATATGAAACGGACTCGAAGACTTAATCTTGTGCAGATAATAACAGGAGATAATTTGTTGATGGAATCTAAACTAACTAAAATAATAATAGACATATGTACATAGATCTCGGAATTTTTTAAAATTAGACTTTAAAGTGAACAAAGTTTCCTTCCCCCGTTGGATTCGCCACTGTTTTGCTATATATTTTCTATACCCAAAACATTCCTTAGTTTATATATATGATTTTACCTCTAATTATATTTTAGCATTTTGGCTGAACGTGATCCAGATTATCAGAGACTGGCCATCAAGGGGCTAATTGGCAGTTCTAAACGTGTGCTATCCGGGACAAAGAATGAAGATAAGATCAATGCCATCAAGGAGGCCGTTCAAGTATTGGAAGACTTTTTGGAAAAGTTCGAGACTGAGAATCGCATCAAGGAAAATCGAGCCTATTTGGCGTATTCGGTGATCACCAAATTGCCAGAGCCAAAACAGGAACTGGCCGCTGAATTTCTATCCGCGTATGGTGGATCGAAAGCAAAGGGGAATTATAAACATCTGCGTACTATGTATCCCGAAGATGATGATAGCACTAGTTGGGATATTGTGCGTAATCGTCAAATCGCGAAATTGTTGGAACAAATCAAAACTGAAAATGCTAAATTGTTTGACCCAGAGACCGGAGCACCTACAGAAATACATTTGGAACTGATACATTGGGCTTATAGTCCACAACAGGACAAGGTGAAAGCCTATGTGGAAAAGTTGGCCAAGAAGACGGCGGAGAAACGGAAACAAGATGACAGTAGCAGTGATTCACAGGATGAGGATGAGACCGAAAGCGATGATGAAAAGGAAGCTGTTCCCAAAAAGAAAAAGAAGACAGATGATGAATAACGAACCGAAAACGTTACATAGTTTATTCTTTATTAATTCAACCTCAACGCAGACTAAGTACAGCTACAATGGTGGACACATAGTTATCTATATATGTTTGTTTCTATGTATATAAATAGGACTGCATGTATGTGTGTGTGCTAATTCTTAAAGATCTGGCTTAGATGAGCCTTTTACCAGCCACTGAACAAATACAAAACCATTATTTTCAAGAAATATGCAATTTAAAAGTGTTGACGCATTTTTCTTAACCAAATGTTATGAAAAGTTCACTCAATTTAAGCCATGAATATGGTAAGTTTATTTTCTAATTGTGTCTAAACATGTGTTAACCTTTATGAATCGGGTTGCTTCTTCGGACTTTTGATAAATTTATGGTAAAGAAATAACTTTTTTCTTGTCTCATCTAAATCCAGACCGACTTTCTATTATATATCTGTGTCCCCATGCACACATACATATACATTTAAACAAAAAACTAAATAGATTACACAATTTACAAAAGTCATGGACACGCAATTCGCTCCTAATCCAATCCAAATTTCATCTACTGATACTTATGCAAGCTATCGTAATAATCCGTCGCTGTGGATTTTTGTACGCGATGTGTTTCAGAGTTGGCAGAAACTGGTGGCGACTTGGCCAACGACAATGTCAAATGATGTTGTTCTCCTCCTTTGGCTGTGGCGTTTGTTAAATGACCATAGGCCATGTTAAAGAGGGCATCGGGATCGCATACAAACCGATAGACATAACGCTCTCCATTAACCTTTTGCATTATGCCCTTTTCATAGTAGTAACGCAAACTCCGTGATAATTTGTCATAATTCATGGCTGGTCGATTTTTTTGGAGACCCCAACGTCGTGCCACTTCTTCTGGTTCGATTAGTTTAAATTCCATGCCACGTCCTGTCCAGGCAATGCAACTGGCACTAAGTAACGGGGGAGAATGTTAAAATGAAAATATATTCCTATAATGTATGGGGAAATATAAACTCACCTGGTTGTCGGTTCATCTAAGAGAGCAACCAGAAACTGCCAAAGTTGTAAAGAGCCACGACGCTGACTGATTGTCTGACCATTACCGCTGGTGGAGATGCCATTGCTAGCATAGAAATGATCCAGACGAAGTTCTGCATCGTTCGATGTGGTGGAGTCAACAACACTAGGACGTAAAGACGGAGGATATGTGGACGATATGGTGGCATTATAGGGTCCAGTATCATATTTAAGATCCGATTCTGTTCCTGTTGCCACCGTAATTGGTGAAAGATCACGATAGACGGCGGGATGGCTAGATTGGGATGACGTTTGATGTTGCTGTTGCTGATGCTGATGTTGCTGTTGTTGTTGTTGCTGATGAGATGCGTAATCTGGTGGCTGACTGGCATAGACAGCAGAACTGGATATGACTGCCGTATGACTGAACTTAAAGGCGGATGCAGCATGCAAAGGAGTTAAATGCGGATGTGCCGATTGTTCATGTGTGTGCTGATGATGGGAATGAATTGATGAGACATGTTGTTGCTGAAGGAGTTCCTGTTGTTGTTGCTGCTGTTGTTGGTGATGTTGTTGTTGTTGCTGTTGAGCTGTTGTTGTGGAATCGGCATGTTCGATTTTGGTATTATGCTGAAAGTGTTGATCCTGTCCAGACCCAGAGACAGAGGCATCATTGCAATAAGCAGCAGTTGCAGCAGCAGCAGCGGCGGCGGCAGCAGCACCAGCAGCAGCGGCATTTGCCTCTGAAAGATATAAGGCATTAAGGTAACAGCCAAAATGAAAGCCGCTTTCATGCACATTTAAACAATGGGCCGTCCTCAAAGGGGTTGCGAAGGCCACTCATTACATGATATTATATGTATAATACACTGACTGAAGTAAAAGTACTTCTCTCTATGTTTCTAGGGTAAATGTGTGGATTTAAAATCGTTTCCATTATAGGTAAAAAATTTTAAACATTTTCTGTTAAATGATTAAACAGTTATTTTCATTATTTTATGCCGCTATATACATACATACATAAATAAGTTTATAGCGATTTAGTGATTTTTTAAAGAGTATTTCTACTTCGCTAATGCTACAATTAGATGCTTGTTTTGTTATGTTTTCCTTCGCTAAATGGCCAAGGTATTTAGCAGTCGTGAATTATTTAACCAACCCAAACTCCCACCCCCATCATACACGCATCTCAACCTCTGCCTCTCTTCCCCCCACGCGAGCTATTCCCCAGTTGTTGCAAAATGCTCAATATGCTGCAATTTAACGGGAAAAACAAACTTTTGTCCGCCACTCTTTCATTCTATCTATCTATCTCCCTCCCTCTCTATATAGTCTACACCCCATCAATGTTTGCCCTTTTCATTAGGAGAAAAATACCACACCCATCGTCATCCCCCTGCTCCTTTGTCGCACTCAAAATCACATCAGCTGGCAAAGGGAAAACATGACTGGAGATATTAAAAATTCAGTAGATACCTTTGCATAATCTATGAGCAAGTGTCGAGGACAAGTAAAAACATCATCGACAATGAAAACCTGTTGGCTCTACCAAAAGGAGAATATGTATATACAGTTTTAACGCCCACATTCACAAAACACTCACACTCCAATATCAAACTTCCATTGCCTCTTCACTTTAGCGGCTTGTGATTGAGTTGCTTGTTTGACTGCAGTCCACCCCTCCCTCCCTTTATACTACCAACATTTTTCCAACATCTCCATGACGTGCGCATACCGGAGGCCAACTAACAGCCAAGTATCTGTGCGTTTCGTTTTTAAAATTGAATTCCAAGATTCAATTGGATTAGCGGTTACTAACACCGGTGATATTTTGTTATTGTAAATTATGCCAGCAATTTCTTGCATTTATTTTTTATTTCTTTTTACGTGAAAAATAAGTAAGTAAGAAAATTTTAGGTTATTGATATGCATATCCAAATTTGGGCACGTATACTTCTAAACTCCATCACTCCACCTCACTCATTCCATCTTTAATGCTGAGGCCAATAATTTAAATAAATGATGAATCTACGGCTTTTATTTAAAATATATTTTTCTTCATCAATAGCATTTGTTTTGCTTACCTTCGTCGCTCTTTTTTAAAATACCCGCGGGTGGCGATGATGGAAACCTGCCCCAAGCATACATAAATGGAAAATATTAAAATTATCCAAAGGGAAAAAATAAAAATAAAACAAGTTGATTGACTTAAAGTTGCCTTGTCTTCTCTGGTAATAAGAATCAATTTTGTGGCTCACCTATAGCAATATGGATGAGGATGCGGATGAGAATGCGGGTGCGGGTGTGGATGCGTCACAGCAGGTATATCGAAAAATGTTGCTGATGTTCTTTCATGGCGCACGCCTTTGACATTCACTACATATCCAGTTCAGAAGCCGCAGAATGAAGGAAAATGGCAAAAGAAATCATTTTTTAAGTGATTTTCTTTATGGCAAATATTGGATAGAATATTTGGTCTGAGTACTGAGGGATGTTTTAGCTTTTGTCAGATAATATTTCGTATTAACGCTCACGCCGGGATATCTTTGAGAGTACAAATCAAGCTTGTCAAATGCAAGCAATCGAAAATATGTAAAAAGTTAAAGACTAAATAGATAGAAAGTTGATCAAGTATTTGAATACACAATAATTGAAATTTAGTACATATACCTAAAGGATTTAAAAGTTCTAAATATAAGCAAATTCTATCCAAATTCATTACAATTAATATAAATTTAAAAATCTATAAGATATAGATATAGGAAATCTATTTTAAAAATATACATTTTTCAAGGAAAATAATACCTATAAATGATATTAAATAAAAATAATTTACTTTGTAAATCATTTTGGGGTTGTGGCACGCGTCCATTTACTAATAATTTTCTTGAGAAAACAAAACTCGTGTGTAAAGTTTAAAAGCTCAACAATAACGAAACATAAACAAAGACCCCCTAAGGCTGGACTGGGCCATTTCTATAGGACTCAATCGCAATCCCAACCCTAAAACCGATCCGGATCACCCATTTAAAAACTCATAATGGAAAATTAACAAACAAAACGTGTAAATAGCAAAAACAAACACACAGACGAGAATCTGGAGCCGGGGTATATGTATATGTACATAGAAATGGGACATGGATATAGATACCATATAGATGTGGACGCTTACCATTGTACCTTGCGTTCAAGTAACCTTCTGTGGACGTGTCCAAGCCAAATTTGCCAATAGCCGTCGGTGTGGGCGTTGCATACATGACCAATTCATCGGCCAATTGCTGATGATGATGATGGTGATGATGATGATGATGGGCATACCAGGAAGATTCACGAGTTATGTCTGGCAAAGGAAAAATCAACTCTACAGAATTGATGGGAAAATAGAATTAATTAAATATAGTTACCATTGCATAGAACAGCAGCGGCAGCAGCGGATGCACTAACTCCATTCGAAGCGGATGATGTTGAAGCGGCGGCGGCATTCATAAGTGCCGCCGTGGCAATGGGAACTGGTGGCGATGAGTTGCCGGCCAAAGACAAACAACAAGGTGGATGAGGCGATTTCTGGCCAATACAGATAGCCTCCATAAGTGTATGGCTTGCATCCAGGTCATTGCTATGACTGTGACATTTCCTGCGCTCCTCCTGGCTAAGGCAAGTAGATGTACCGGATGAGGATGAGGCTATGGCCTTACCCACAGATGGCAATGTTGAGCTAACACAGGAAACCACCGAATCTGTGGTTATGGTGGATGTATTTACCGCTCCATGATACAGCCCAAGATGATGGTGATGATGATGATGATGGGGATGGGAATGGGAATGGGGATGCGAATGAGGATGGGGATGTGCATGGGTGTGATCCAAGTTAGTAAGCGACTGCTGCAGTTGTTCCAAATGTGTCTTCGCCTCACTGTAGTCGGTCTGAATAAGGAAATGAAGCCAGACGCAGCAGGAAATTGTCATCAGTTTTTTTGGTTTTCTTATCCTTCTTTTTTTTTTGGCAAATTAGTTGTCAATTTAGTTAATCAATAACGAGGGTTGTCATGATTTTAAGGGTGGGCCAATACAACTTTAAAGCCACCTGCTGAGAAGCTTGAGAGCCTGTGAATGATACCCACATGCCCATGTTGCCAACAGGTTATGGTTTTGGTTGAAAGAACAAATAAAACAAAAGGCCAAACAACTCGTCACATTGACATAGTCAAGTGTATGTCCAAGTTGTTGTTATTATTGTTTTTATTGTTGTTGTTGTAGTTGTTCATGGCAATTAGTTTAACAGCTTCTATTTCTATTTCTGTTGAGGAGTTGTCTTTCACACATATATGTTTCTGCCCATTAAGTAATGAACCATTGTCACTTACAGTGCAAAAATTGGCTAGAGAAAAGAAGAATACACATCAGCAACATTAGCGACGGCAGCAACACTTGCAACAGCAACACTAGAAACTGGTCATCAATGGACACACAATGAAGCCAACTGGTGACGGTTTATTGACATTTCTACATTTAATGACTCGCACTTGGGGTTAAACCTTTGTTTATGGGTACGGCATAGTTGGACACACTCTCACTTTGGCTCATTTCACCTTCCTATTTGATTTTTTTTTTTTTGTTAAGTGGCTGTGATACCAGACCCAGGCCCAGCCCCAGCCCCAACGATATCTTGATTTTTTTTTAATTCAATTACAATTTACAAAATAAAAGTGCAAGGTTTTCAACACCAAGAATACTGTCTTAATCAAAGTAATTAAAAATGATTCAAGAAAAGTTAACATTGAAATTAGTTTAGATCTGCCATTTTTTCTATATGTTTTATTTTTTAAAAAGTGGGTTACAGATCAATTTTATTTGTTTTACCTATATTCTTCTTTGAAATTCAACAAATTGCTTGTCCCTATACCAATCTTTCTTTTTAAAGACCTTTTCTTGACATTTGGAAAACTGGAACGGCAAAAACGATGCGCACTAGAGCATTTGAGAATCATTTGTGCGATAGTTACCCTTAATTACATACACTCCAACACACACACACACAGACATATGGAAACCGCTTTTTTTCTTTTAGCCAAAGATAGACCCATCGACATAGGAAACCGTTGGCTCCACACGTGGAAGAGCAGAAAGCGGCAAGTTCCCCCCATTTAGTACTACAAAGAAGTGCAGAACTTGGTTTTTGCAGCTTTCTCCACACTACCAAGATATGAGGGATGAGTTATGTAAATGGGATACATAAAACTTGAAATGTGGCATTATAAATATTATTTATTTTGCAACAAATATGTACATATATATGTAAGTATGTATGTATGTACGTACATGTGGCAAGCTCAAGGCAACAAAAACTTCCGCAATTTGTTGTTACAAATTTATAAAATTGCTAAATATGCCATTCGGTGTCATTTAATAAGTGCAAGCAAGCGATTTGTAAAATCAAATTACCACCATTATATATACTATAGTTATATATCGTCGTTGTAGTTCTGTTAGTTAGTGGAGGCAAGGGCAACCAAGCGTTGTCAGTGGGCACGCGTGCGCCAAAGCCGAACCAGGTAGTGCAACCATACAAAAACATGATGCAAATAGAAATAGCAACATCCAGGGTACGACTTGAAGATGCTTCTTAGAGCTTTCAAAAAATATATAGAGATACAGAGGTCTAACAATATTTCTAGCAGTTTAAGTCAATTCAAATTTTATCAAGTAATATTATAGGAATAATGAAAAATAATGTGTAAAAAGTGGCTTCATTTAAATTTAATAAATCTTTAAATAAAAACGCCATCATGCTTATATTTATAATTGATTTTTTACTGTATTAATAAAAAAAACTATAACCGATAAAAAAAAGAGTAAATTAATTTAACTTTAAAAACAATGTTCTTATAAATTGACTAAAATTATTGGCAAGAAAAGTTTTTATAAGTGAACTATTTCTTTGGCATTTTTTTTGTTGGAAGAAAGATTATTCTCAGTCTCTTCTAAAGATGTTTGGATTAATTGCTCTCAAACTCTTCTTAAAGGATGGAAATATATACATATACATACTATATGCTATAGGGTAGCAGCACATCCACATTTATTTTTAACAACACATATTAGGGCCTAATTTGTAAGCGCAAGTGCTGCCTATTACAATTGCAATTGGCCAAAAAAACAAACTTGTCGGTTAGGTGAGGTGACATGACTTTGTCTGTTGACTGACTCATCCGTTAGATGAATCAACTTTGAACTCTCTGGCAAATAATCATGATAGGAGACTAGATCAGTGGGGTGTGGAAGTGAGGGAGGTGCATGGGCTTCCACTACACCACACACATTGTTGGCGTTACGAAACGTTTGTTTGTATGTGGGATTGATCTACTTTGCAGCAGCCCAGCCAACGACAAGAAGACAATGCTTTTTCTTCATTTTTATTTCTTTTTTTGGTGAATTGTTTTTTTTTATTTTTGTTTTTTTTCCACGGTGAGGCAAATTGGTTGGGTTGGCTCTAGGTCTACGCTGCGCGGTTGTCGTGGAAAACACTTTCACTGCACATGATGGAAGGCAGTGACACGACTGTAGCGTGGTTTGTCGTTGTGGAGCTGCTCTTCTTGCCATGGCCATGGAAGCGCAACCGAGCCAGTTTCTTGGTTTCGCATGCGTTGATGTCGCATTTTCGATTGAGCCGCCAACGAGTTCGGAGGTCTTAATGACTTGGAGCAATGCCAGGATATATGAGTTTTGGCTTAGTGCTAATTTGCGCTCTGGGTGAGTTCATTTTCTCCACTTTCGCTTCAATTTCCGATCAACTGGATCACGATTTTGTCACACAAATTCGTAGCGGCCACATCTCAACCCTATCAGTTGCCACAACGCTGCTCTAATCGTCTGGAAAATGCTTTGGAACATATGCGTCGTCGTAGCACAAGTTCTTCGTCTCGTGCCCGCTCCATGTGGGATC
Source organism: Drosophila emarginata (assembly GCA_037075365.1). Lineage (NCBI taxonomy): Eukaryota > Metazoa > Arthropoda > Insecta > Diptera > Drosophilidae > Drosophila > Drosophila emarginata. The sequence continues at coordinate 13,012,520 of JBAMCD010000221.1, read as the reverse complement.
AACCACGACAGAGTCCATATCAATTATACAATAGCTTTTATGGCCAGCATAGTGAACCCGAGGATGATTTCTACAATGTAGGCGGTTCGTATAATTCCGGACGTGGTTATTATGCAAAAAATTTGCAACGAACTGGTCGACCATATCCCTTTACAAACTCTGATGGTGCTCTGGAATTGGAAGATTTGCTTACCTCTCCGAGACAGCCCCATAAACTATCGTCCATATCCCGGGTGGATGTGGAGGATTTAAAAGTTCGCGTGCCACCAGCCAAGTCAGCTTCCCGCTGGGTAGAGATTGACAAATGCAAATTTAGCACGGAGAACTCCACATTGGATACACGGCTAATCTTTCCAGATTTAACATTAAGTGGCAAAGTAGTAATGCATCCTACGGGAGGACGTTGTCACATGATTCTTCGACTACGGCATGCCGGTATCGAGTTCCGTACTGTGCCACTGGGTTTTGAATCCAGTTCCGGCTCATCCTCCCCTTCATACGAGCAGTCAAGGCGACTTGGAGCTTCTTCTGTGCGTACGGACTCACACTTTGCTGAACCTGGCTTCATATCCGTCTTTGCCCATGGCTGCCAGGGTCCCAGTGGCATCCGCTTGAGACAGAACTCTAAGCGAAGATTTGGAACAAGTCCCCAAGTAGAGCTTGGCGAACCACATGTGATTCTGGGCACCGCCGGTACCCCAAATAAACGTTGGGGCAAATACAAGCCAGACTACGATATACGTTTGGAGCAGGAGCACACTACCCAAAGAGATCAGAGTCTTATTGTGGACAGTGATAGCCATAGCCAGGATTCTAATGAATTCTTTGATACAAATGGCGACAATTTTTATCGAAGACAGTTCAGTAAACGTAAACGTCGCCGGCGACGCTTTGCTCCAGAGCCGCCTAGAGATGAACTGAGGTTCAGTGAGGATGTGCTATTTTTTGAGGATGAACAACTGCAGCAGATTGTAGAACCAGATGCCAGAGCCTTTGCAGATATATTCAGCGGTGGTAGTATTGGCGGTGGAGCAGGCGGTTCATTAAACAACAGCGGAGATCGCGAGGAATTGGTTGGCGACGCCATGTCCAATGAATTAGAGAAACTCTTTTCAATGGGCGTACGTGGTCTACTGACAACTTATATGCAACGTGCTCTACAGCCAGCGATTAAGGAAACGCTGATGGAAAATATGGGCTATACACTAAGTTATGGCTGAGTATTATAGGTTATCATAGGTTTTAGTTATATTTATTTATGTCCGATTGAATTAAAGCTTTACGTACAGATTTTAATATTTGGTATTAAATTTGATTTTATAATCTTACCAATTTAGCCGTATCCATTGATTTAACTCGGTGGATTGCACGCTTGACTGAAATACCACCGGACACACTCTTGAACTTGATTCACTCGTTGTTTCAACAATTTTCACTAATAGGATTTCACCTGGTTTCTCTCGTCGAGCATCAATAATTTTGAATTATTAAACAATCAATGGCTTTCACTTGCGGCTGTGTCCAGCATGCCGTTAACATTGTGCAACCGTTTTGAAGTATCCGTGATAACTGTAGACATATACGGAATTCCCATATAGAAGAATGTGATTTATTTGCTTACCAATTGGAGGGTTGAAATGAAAGGATGCTGACTCTCTTTATACGCAGGCGCGTAACGCCCACTAAGCAAAGTTATTGGTGGCATCAATGATTGCACTTTTGGCCAATAGGAACAGAGTATGGGCGTTAATTTGTTTAATCGACGATGTCGGCAAACAAAATAAATATGAAATTATAAACTCAAACAAAGAAATTTAATAAAAGTTTTTCAGAGCTTTAATGTGAATGTGCGAATACAGAAGTAAACTTATAATATTGGGCAACATCTTACAAGAATATTTAATATAAATATACGCATTTCCAAATTTAATTAAATATTTAAACAAACGAATTCAAATTTGAAATCTAAGTCAGTTGTGCTACCACGTAACTGAAATTTTAAGATAGCCTTGCCACATTGTTCAAGCAAATAAAATAGGGTGCTCAAACAAAATAGGGTTGGAGTTCCCCCTGTTATCCGACGAATAGGGTGGCCAAATTTTAACAGGGTGTACAAACGCAGCTAAATTCCTACGTGTACGTGAACGTCCCAGGTTCATATAGATTAAGAAATACTCCCAATAAAATAGGAAATTTCGATGGCAAAACAAGTTCGTTCGATCAAAAAACTTGGCTAAATTACTGCATTTAAATTTGAATAGTTCGAATTTCAATTGTGCACCAGTTCAGCACAAATAAAAAAACAAAAACGGAGAGGTAGAGAGGAGGGAAGAGAAGTGCAGCCAAAATTAACATCTTTTTAGAGTCCCTCAGCCAGCTGGCTGCCTTTGCGACCAACAGCGAAAACATGCAGTTGCTAATCTCAAGCGTCTGCATGGCTCTGACCAGCGCTGTGATCGGTAATGCATATTACCAAAAGCAACAATTTTATCCGGCGGTGGTCTACATCACCAAATCAAATGCATCCATGGCAGTGAGTTGTAACATCTCTGGGAATGAGACCAATATAATTTCATCTAATCTGTATCTTTTAGGTCATCTACATACAGTTCTTTGTGATGGTATTTATGCTTGGGAAGCTTTTGCGTAAGGTGAGTAAATGATTATGGCTAGTTAATGGAATGGAAATGTTCTATTACCCATTCCCCCATCCCATCATTTTAGATATTCCTTGGCACCTTGCGAGCCGCCGAATTTGAACACCTGCTCGAGCGTTTTTGGTATGCTCTAACGGAGACATGTTTGGCATTCACTGTATTCCGCGATGACTTCAATCCTCGATTTGTTGGTCTGTTTACAGTGCTTCTATTTCTCAAATCATTCCATTGGTTAGCCGAAGAACGAGTTGATTTTGTAAGTGAACTTCGAATGATATCCTTCTGTGTGTTAATTATATTTCTACACGATTTCCATTAGATGGAGCGTTCTCCTGTGCTGGGATGGCTGTTCCATATACGCGTTGGCAGTCTTCTGACTATGCTGGGCATCCTTGACTATCTTATGCTCATGCATGCCTACAACTCGACTCTGTTGCGTGGGCCAACCGTGCAGTTAGTGTTTGGTTTTGAATATGCAATCCTCTTGACGGTGATTGCCAGCACAGCAATAAAATATGTCTTACATGCCGCCGAGATGCGCACAGACACACCCTGGGAAAATAAGGCAGTTTTCCTGCTTTACACCGAGTTGGTGATTGGCTTGATCAAGGTTGTTTTATATGTGTTGTTCGTGCTGATCATGGCTAAGATCTATGCGCTGCCAATGTTCGTGTTCCGACCTATGTTCTTCACGATTCGCAATTTCCGCAAGGCCCTGAACGATGTTATCATGTCCAGGCGGGCAATACGGAACATGAACACATTGTATCCAGATGCTACGCCCGAGGAGCTACGTCAGTCGGACAACATTTGCATCATCTGTCGCGAGGATATGATCAATCACTCCAAGAAATTACCATGTGGACATATATTCCATACGACATGCTTGCGTTCTTGGTTCCAGCGACAGCAGACGTGTCCCACCTGTCGACTTAACATTTTACGGACCCCAGCAATTAATTCGACGGCCATGCCCCGACCGGCAGACGATCCTGTTGCGGCTGCGGCAGCCAATCAAGGACCTGCTGCTCAACCGGCAGCACCAGCAGCTATGGCAGCAGATGAAGGTCGACCCAATGGTCCATTAGCAGCAGCAAATATTGCTGCACCAAATTTTGCTGATCTTTTTGGTGATGCAAGTGAGTTTAATTATTTGATTTTTAAGCTTGGATTTAAATGTCCACTTTTCTAAATTTACCGTAGATGGCTTGCCAAATCTTGCTGGTCTTCAGGCAATACCTCCACCACCTATGCCTATGCTATCACCGTTCATGATGCCCCCACAATTTCCATATTTTACCCCGTCCGCGCCGCCGCCACCCGTGCCACAAGACCTAACCAAATTTAGTGATGAAGAATTGCGTGCTTTGGAGGGGCACCAAAGACAGCATATTGAGCAGCGCCTAAAAGTGAGACTGCCTTGTCAATCCCTTGCAAAAAAAAAATAACTGTGTTTATTTCTCGGTTTCTCCTATTTATAGCTGCTTGCCAATATTTCCCTTATGATGGACTCTGTTGGGATTTTAATGAATCAGTATCAGAATTTATCGGCTCGCTTGCATCTGACAGCAATGCCATTAATAACGGAAACTACATCAGTACCGGAAGCTACTGAAAATACGTCAACAACCACTTCATCAGCAGTACCAGTGCAAGATCAGCCAGTGCCCAGCACATTAGATAAGCCCAGCACATCATTGGCTGCGGCAGCAGCTGCATTTTCAGCACATCAAATAAATGCAGCTCCGACTGTGATTACAGCAAATGCCGGCCAAGGAGAGAAAGTTACTATTGAGGATCTGGGAGCCGATGAGGATGATGTCCCATCGACAGCTACAGAAACAGTAAGCCTTAATTCCGAGGCTGATAAGGGCGATGAGGTGTCGTCGGAGCTTAGCGTATTGCGAAAGCGACGTTTGAAATTTCTAGACGAGCGCAACAAGTCACAAGAAGAGGCAACGACCACAGCGACAACCACAGATTAGATTCAAATTCCAGGGGTAACCTGAATATTTGATTTAGTTTACTCCTTCACTTTGACTTTTGTTAATTTATATGGTTTATAATTGCATATACATAGGCACATATACGCATACATACACAATTATATATGTATATATATATTATGTATTATGTGGTCATAAAATGGCATGTGTAATGAAGGATCTGACTAGCGCCACGTGCAAATTGTATAAAAGAAAACAAAAATGGTATAGAACACTATTTTAGATATGGGAAAACTGATGATTTGTATTTAATATTATTTTATGTGTATAATTAATGTGAAATATAACACTATACACCAATTTTCAAATCATCGATTCTTTCCTAAATATAGAACTATTGCCAAACAAAATAAGTTATGTGGTAAATACGCCCAAAATTATATTTTAAAAAGCAAACTCAAGACGGTGAGATAAATATCTCAATTCCTTAATATTAGTATCCCATTTTTTAGTCTATTCTAAGATAATTTGGATTAAGTCAAATATCTATAATCATCTTATGATTAAACAAATTAAAATTTGGGTTTTTTAATTAAGGTTTGGCACTGCTATTTTGAATTTTTTTAATTATTTAAAAAAATAACTAAAACTCATTAAAAGTTCCACATTGCCGATTTTTGTGAGATTAACCTTAAAGGAGAAAGGAATCCGTTTTAGTCCCTGCCTCTAGTTCCATTTGGGAAAGAATTGATTAGTCTAGACTCTAGACCTCGAAAATTGTTGCATAATGTAATTTATATTTAATTTATAATTTAATTCGAAAGGATGCAATGATGTGGACGATAAAATATACATTACATACAATATACATATATAGCTAGCTAGATAGATAAGTATCTTAGGTACTAAGTGGAAATAAATTAAACAGCATACACGCATGGAATACAGACTAGAGACTACACATAGATAACAACAGTGGATCGCCTAGTACCGCGTCCATGAAACACGTGCATTTGCACATCTCCGCATCAAATACGCGATTCCATCTCACGGAATTCACTAGGATCCGTAAAGCGTACAGTCAGTATATAGAACAATGTCGGAAACGGCACAAGGCACAGGAAGGCATAATGATAGTTAAGGGATGCAATGCCATAGGCAAGCAACAACCAGTGTCCCGCTGAAATAAATCAATCGGAAATTCCTGATATTAGCAAATGCAATTCTCAGAAATGCATTTAACGGCACTTACAAATAATGACGACATTTTTTAACTCCCAAACAGAAGAGCAGACAAGAGCCTTCAGTGTTTGATCAATTTTCAGTGAATAGTGTATGGCATTGGCCACCATTGATATAGCCACACTAAGATAGGGAAATGAATAATCTGGGCGTTGAAATAAGATTAATATAGTTAGGCGTCAACCTACATATGTATAATTTCTCCACTTACAAATGAGACCACCGCCCAATGCGTGGACGAACGTAAGCAACGGAAGAAAGTAAAGAGCTGAGTAGATGGGTGCCTTACTTTTGCCCTTAATATCCATCAGGGAACAGATAATTGGTCGAATTAGAAACATATTGACCAAACAAAGGAAGTAGAACACCAAGACTATAGTTTGCCTGTGAACAAGAAAGTAGAATTTAGAGATCAGATTCGGATTCACTCCTATATTAAAACCATGTTATATTTACAAGGGATAGACTGCTTCCTGAGTGCAGTACACTCGTTCCTCATAGTTTGGCTGGGGATTATAAAACAAAGTGTACCAATCGGTAAGCTTATGCACTTCGCAGGCATACAGTTGCAATTCCCACAGGGGCTCCATGAAGAGTGTGGATAAAATGGCCGACGCAGCAACTTCGATGAAGGCGCTGGTGGTAAGGATTAGTTGCTTCCGAGAAAATCTAAAAGTGCAATTGTTTAATAAACTTTCTACTTATTGTGTATGTCGCCACACTCACTTCCGATCCTTGGCGTCCATGTCGATAAAGACGCAGTGCATCAAAAGAGGCAACATTGTCATAAATCCCAAGTACAGCCAGGAGTATGTGCTCAATTCATCACGGCACGGGGTACATGCATAGCTCTCGTTGACCTATGTGGGAACAAGGATATACACAAAAGTATGAAAAGAGATAAAAAGAAACATTTTTTTAAATTATACCCTATATCCGCGGGAACACACGCCGCAGTTACTCCAACTGCCGTTCTCCAACAAAGAGCGTCCACAGTAGGCGCCGGGACAACGACTTGGGATAGTTGTTGTCATTTTTTAATCCCACTGCTGAAGCGCCCCCAAAAGTCACTTCAGAACCTCTCAAGACGAGAGATAGCGCAATCTCTGGTTGGAATTGGGTACTACGTCATTACCAGTTCGTCAAAACAATTAATACAACACTGCAATTTTGCATTAACGCATTTTAATATCTTGCACTTTTTCATATTCAGTGGATTATTTGCAGCACAGTCAGATAAAGAGTAAAATGTGTGTTATTAACAAATAACTTTGCAATCCATTCTGATGCATTTATTGTTGACGTCAATGGATTTTTTACGTATGTGTAATCTTCTGTAGGGTTATTCTGACATTCTTGCCAGATACTACTAACATTTGTTTCTGGCAACACCTTAACTCGCTGTTTATGAAATGGCCACACTAAAAGACGACAACATATCGTCTAAGGATGAGTGAAAGTGACCCATCACTAGCAACCAAAGCTGACGCCATATTGGCCGGCTGATTTATAAAAATTTGCAAAAAAAAACCTGAAAAAAGGAGTATATAAAATAGGAAAAGTGCCAGCAAGTATGATATTGTGACATTGCATTGTGGAATATAAGGGCTTGCAAAGTACAAAATAAAAAGAGCAAAGTGATTTTTGGCAGAAGGAAAAAATGGTGAGTTGTGCGATTGTCCGATTCGCAAATAAAAAGTGTGTGTGTGTGTGTGCTCCTACTTCTATATACATACGTGTGTTTGTGTGTGTGAATATTTTAAGTGAAGTGAAAAAAATAACAAGGCAGTGTTGTCGCTGTCCTTGAGGCTAATCCGCTCCAGATCTCGAACTCCACATACGATTTAAAATAAGAGGATTTTAGCAAAAACAAGAACCTTCAGTAACTTCCACTGCTCCACGCCCAGAAATTGACAATAATTTAATAGCCGATAAAATATGTAGAAATGTTGTGCGTAGTTATTTTCTCCTTGCAATACACACACACACTTCTCCTTACTTAACCGCACCGTGCAACTAACCACCCCTCACAGTAATTTACGTACCGATTTGGTCTATTGCTTCTAAGGATTTGCATTTAGGATTTGGTGCCGGGTTGGAGATCAAGTGCCACATGATGTAATTGTTCATCTCTGAGTTTAGTGGTGAAAAGAATGAATAAATGAAAAACAAGTGTACGTCCTTTGTTTAACAAAATAAATAAATACAAGAATGAAAAAGTATAACGCAATGTAAAGTGAAACAAAAACACAATTTAATTAAATTCACACATTAGGCAAACGAGAGAGAGAGAGACAGTGAGAGTGGAAAGTGTGAGAGAATAAGAGAACAAGAGCGATAAAGACGAAAAAAAGAGCGGTAGGTGGGTAGAGGGAGGCTTTTGGAGCACTATTTGGCGCTTGCTGCCTAACCCCTGTCACCTGCCCCTCTTTCTTCCTTCTTCTATTAAATAATATTGATTTTTCATATACCCCAACACATGCACATACATATGTACACACATGCATATATCTTTATATGTATGTATTTGTATATTATTGCGTGCGCGGTCCTCGACACTGTGTACATATGTATATGCATGTGTGTGTGTGCGTTTTTCGGTCTCTCTTTTGTATTCTTTGTATTTACGTATTTGCCTCTTTTCTTCTTTCTTTTTTTCTATCTTCTTTGACTTGCTTTTCGTTGCAGTTTATAGATTTTTGCAATTTGTGATTCGCCGAGCAGAAAGAGGAATATGTAAACGGAACGCCGAGTGCCGCGAAGAGCAGCAGCAGCCGATCAAAGACAAAAAAGAAGAAAAAAAAACGATAAAATAAAAAACAAAAGAAACCCAAAAAACCGAGAAGAAATTCACCTTATTGTGCAAGAAGGTTTTGGAAGGAATTGGGAACGACCAACAGTGCCTCAAAACAAAAATTGGTTGCCACTTAACAGAGCAGCATAAACAACACCAACAACGGATACAGTAACACAGGGCCATACCCCCATTGCCTCTCTGCATCAGGAACCAGGACTGCCATATATAATCATAGCCAAAAAATCCGAAATAGCCGCCCAGTGGTAGACTGCAAATAGAATTACAATAATACACATAATTCTCCCCCGCCCCGTCAACTTCCCCTAAAATGACTTTCGATACGCGACGACAAAACACGGGACAACCACTGACCACCACCAATAATAGCAACACTAGCAGCACAAACACAGCCGCAACCACGACCAGTCCAACTCAGGGAACGGTTACGGGAACAGGAGGAGGCAGTGGTGGCACTGGAAGTGGTGGAGGCAGCGGAGGAGGAGCAATCGACACTCAGAGTGGAGAGCAAACGCCGGCTACCCAAGGGGTTATCGGTGTTGGATCGGATTCTACAGAAGCACCGGCCACAACGTCATCTTCATTGGATAGCACTGTAACCATAGTGTAAGTGGGCGTGTCTCAATAGATGAGGTCTTAAAACTAATTATCGCAGAACAAGTTAGTACGGAAATATTCGAGTTTTTTTTTTTTTTTGGGTGTGTATACCACCCACCCGGTGGCTTCCCCTCCTTCGACAAGTTAAACTAACTGTTAGGCTTGTTTCTGTTTACTTTTGCGCAGTTTCCTTCTCTTTTTTTCTTTGTATTTCATTTTGGGCATTATTTGTTTGGGTAAGGCGGTAGGGGGAAGTGGGGTGGCAGTTGGTTAAAGCTAAATTCATTTAAAATTTGTTAAAAATTCAAATTTAATAAAATATTCTCACACATACACTCACACACACACATGATTAGCATTAACGTTCTTTGCTTTTCTCTGCTTCTCTATGTGTGTGTGTGTGTGTGTGTATTTATGTTTATATGTGCGTTGGCTGCCCAGCTGATTTGGTCTCACACCTGTCTGTCTGCTCTTTTGCATCTCTGATGAGGAGGTGAGAGTAAAGGGGAAGGAATTAAATAATTCAAGAGCTGTCGTCATCAAATAAATATACAAAATATCTGAAAGGAAATAGAATTAAATTAAAAATTTTAACTTAAAGTGATTTATTTGTGTAGGCGAGAAAGAGATAGCCTACATAAAATTATAAACACGAAAGCAGAGAGAATGAAAGAATAAGAAACAATGAGAATAACAAAACAATGTACAAATTCTGATATAGATAACTCGCTATAGCTTGATATAATTATCAATACAATTCTCAATATATATCTACCAAAAACAAAAATTAACCAGAATGCCATCGGTTATAGATTAAACTTTGGTATCGTTATTGCCATATAACATTTATAATGATTTCAATTAGGATATCTACATTAAGAGTATATATAAATATGTACATATATACATATATAGATACATATGTATGTGTTTGCATATCTTATCTCTTATCACACTGACTAATGAACTTGAATTTAAACATGTATTTGTATATTTCTATTTTACTTATTTAAACATGTCCAGGTCTCCGGAAAAATTGATATCATTATTTCCTACCACCAAACTACGCTCGCTAACACAAAAAATATCCAATCCACGATGGGTCGTGCCTGTATTGCCGGAACAGGAACTGGAAGTCCTTTTAAATGCGGCTATCGAATTGACCCAGGCTGGTCAGTATCCATGTTTCTTCCTTCTTTATTCTCTCTAAATAGTTTATCTATTTTTTAGGTGTGGATCATGACTGTGAACCGTGCGTGGAGTTTTACCGCAATGGCCTAAGCACATCGTTTGCCAAAATCCTTACAGATGAGGCGGTCAACTCATGGAAATACAATATACATCACTGCATTTTGGTTTCTTGTGGCAAACTCCTGCACTTAATAGCCATCCATATGGAGCGGGACAATCCGTATCTACTTGATCTGTTGGCCATTGTGTTCGATCCGGACAATAAATTCAACACTTTTAATGCTGCCCGCCAGCCGGAATGTTTTGCTGCGCCCGATTGCATCTGGGGTGTATTGGATAGTAATAAGATGTTTGCCCGGCCACCACCAGAGCCGAAAAATGCACGAGGCTGGCTGGTGGATCTCATCAATCGCTTCGGACAATTGGGTGGCTTTGACAATCTGCTAGAGAGATTTAATAGCGGATTAGAGCTTTTGAAGCGCAATCAAAACCAAACCAAGGGATCGGGGAAAAGTGCACCATCGGAAAGTTCAAGCGGAGATGGCGCTGCACAGGACAATCGTCTAACTTTGGCGCTTATACATAGTCTACTGCGACCTTTTGGCCAGTGCCACGAGCTGCTTACACCAGCTACTATAGCCAAGTATTTTATGCCCACTTGGAATGTGGTTCTTGATCTGTTGGATAGTTTCACAGACGAGGAGCTTAAACGAGAGGTCAAGCCTGAGGGACGCAATGATTACATTAATGGTATTGTAAAATCAGCACGCTCTCTAGCCAGCCGTTTAACGGGCCAGGAGGAGCTGATACGTGACTTGGAGATGTTCCGTCTGAAGATGATTTTGCGTTTGCTGCAGGTCTCAAGTTTCAATGGAAAAATGAATGCCTTAAATGAGATCAATAAGGTTCTCTCTTCCGTGGCCTACTATTCGCATCGCTCTCAACCTTTACCTCACTGCTTGCCGGATGATGAAATGGATTGGTTGACAGCTGAGCGTATGGCCCAATGGATTAAGTCGTCCGATGTTCTTGGTATTGTGCTCAAAGATTCATTGCATCAGCCTCAATATGTGGAGAAATTGGAGAAAATTATACGCTTTCTAATAAAAGAGCAGGCCTTAACTTTGGACGATCTGGACGCAGTGTGGCGAGCCCAAGCAGGCAAGCACGAAGCCATTGTAAAAAATGTACATGATCTGTTGGCCAAATTGGCGTGGGATTTCACTCCGGAACAGTTGGACCATCTTTTTGAAGCGTTTCAGGTAGATCACTTAAAAATATAGACCAATGTGTGGTTAAATCCAATATTAACCTTTTTATTTTTCCTCATTTCAGGCTAGCATGACAACGGCCAACAAACGTCAACGGGAACGTCTTTTGGAGCTGATTCGACGTCTTGCCGAAGACGACAAAAATGGTGTGATGGCCCAAAAAGTGCTTAAACTATTTTGGACATTAGCCCATAGCCAGGAAGTGCCCCCAGAGGTACTCGATCAAGCAATCGGAGCACATGTTAAAATTCTGGACTACAGTTGTTCGCAGGAGCGCGATGCCCAAAAAACAATTTGGCTGGACAAATGTGTGGGTGAACTAAAGGCCGGGGATTCATGGGTTCTGCCTGCATTGCGACTCATCCGGGATATTTGTTGCCTATATGACACATCGCCAAGTCATGCGCCACGTACACAAACCAGTACCAATCGACAGCAGGTTATTGAGCGACTACAGAATGATTACTCCTTGGTTATACTGGTCACAAATAGCCTTACCGCCTATATGGAAAAAATCCGTCAAATGGTCAATGAGACACCAAGTCTGGATCCTGCTACCATTTTAATTGATGGCCGCTTTCCGCATCATGTGCAAATCGCCGAACGACTGGAATTTCTCAAGTTTCTGCTCAAGGATGGCCAGCTTTGGCTGTGTGCCGATCAGGTAAGTGTAAATATTCATTATTCTTTTAATATTACTAAATATCTTTATTCTGTCTTCTAGGCTAAGCAAATTTGGCATTGTCTCGCCGTCAATGCGGCTTTTCCGTCAGATCGTGAGGAATGTTTCCGCTGGTTCGGTAAACTTATGGGAGAGGAGCCGGATTTGGATCCAGGCATCAATAAGGACTTCTTTGAGAACAACATTTTGCAACTGGATCCACAACTGCTCACTGAGAGTGGTATCAAGTGCTTTGAACGCTTCTTCAAGGCCGTCAACTCCAAGGAGGACAAACTGAAGGCCATTCATCGTGGCTATATGCTTGATAACGAAGATCTCATTGGAAAGGATTATCTATGGCGTGTGATAACTACAGGCGGTGAGGAAATTGCCAACAAGGCCATAGATCTTCTCAAGGAGGTGTCGACGGCCTTAGGGCCGCGATTGCAGGAGAATATTGCAGAATTTCATGAAATGTTCATTGGAGAATGTTGCTCCAGATTGCGCACACACTATAGTAACATTCTGATATTGGGCAAGGCTCCGCTTGGAGAGGACGATGCCAACAATCAGGCGGATAATGTTAATGACTCAAAGGACTCCAAAATGTGCTTCATCGAGGGCGAGAAGATGTGCCGTATTATCAAAGTGCTGCAGGAATATATTAAAGAATGCGATCGCTCCTTTAGTGGTGATCGTATTCACCTGCCCCTGAGCCGCGTAACACGCGGCAAAAACACTAGTCTATATATCCGTTTCCAGAATCCCGGACGACCGATCGATGACATTGAGATTGTGACTCACAGCAACGAGACCATGGCGGCCTTTAAACGAAATTTGTTAAAGCGTATTAAAGGGACTTCGACGACAAACATCAAAGTTGATTTGTTCTATACAAATGGTGAACTGATCGAAGTTTCCGACGAAATTAATCCTCTTTATCAGTACACCATACGTGATAAGATGATCCTAACGGCTAAACTGACACCAGTGGGCACTGGTCTGGCCAGCAGTCCCGATTCATCCAGCGACTCAAGTACTGGATCACCCCCACGACCATGTCCTGACATGCAACGTGTGGAATCGGAGAGTACTTTACCTGGAGTGATTATCTCACAAAACTTTCAATACACCGAGTTCTTTCTTAAGTTATACCAGCTTGGCAGCGATCTGGATCATGGAAGATTGCGCGATAGCGCTAAGGTCCTGCTTCATCTCCTACCTTGTGATCGCCAAACAATGCGAATGCTTCAGCTTATGTGCCGAGTGCCAAAGCAGCAGTCAACAAGCGAAAAGACTGTAAGGACGGAAGACGAAGTAACGAATTCCATGGTTAGTGGTGAACAACAGTCGATTAGCGATGCGGTAGGTTGTCTTAATTTATATTCCCAGATTCATTCATTGATTGATTGTATGATCTTATTTTCAGGAGACTTGTACGCCAGAGCAAATGTTTTTGCATCCTGCGCCCGGTCAAGTGTTGTACAATTTAAGCGTCTTACATGGTCTACTGATACCCGCTTTGGAACCGCTGGGCGAAGCCGCTCTACAAATACAGTCATCTTGGGTGCATTCCGGTTGCGCCCACTTTGTGCTGGAATTGCTGACAAAGAATAATTTTTTACCCAGTGCTGATATGCACACAAAGCGCGCTTCATTTCAATGTGTTCTGCGACTGGCCAAACTCTTCCTATACATTGTGGGCAATGTTTTGTCTCGTGTGGGTGATGAGCCATTAATTTGTAGCGTTGATAACGGTGCCCGATCCCAGGTGGATATATTAAAGCAGAATTTCTCCACCATGCCGAATAGTTCGCAAGGCACATTAAGGGCTATTGCAGCTAAATTGGCCGTTATATTGGCAACAGAAATGCTTTCGGCTACTCAGGAAGGTGATCGTTGCCGCTCACTGTTCATTTCCACCTTGCAATGGTCATGTCCAGATATATCAACCATTAAAGCTGTAGTCCAACTGGCCTGGGCCTCGTCCTGTGGCAATCTAAAGGCACTAGGAAGCAGTAATAGCGATTTCGAAGATGAAGTGATTGTACCAGATGGCCAGGATTTCAGTATGTGCAAGGAGGCACTCGAAGTGCTAACCATTTCCTTTATACTCAATCCCAGCGCAAATGAGGCCCTTAGCAACGATCCCAATTGGCCTAAATTCATCATATCAATTGTATTGAAGAATCCATTGAGACATGTGCGTCAAGTGGCTTCGGAACAGTTGTTTCTGGCCTCTACGTATTGTGCAGGGGACAGGAGACCTTTTACCTATATGGTCAATTTACTGGTGAGCTCCTTAAAGACTCTAGTGCCGCAATTCGAAGCCACCTGTGCCGAGTTTTTCTCCGTGCTGTGTCGTACTCTCTCCTATGGCTGTATTTACAATTGGCCTCTACAGATTGGCGAGGGTCTTTTAGGGGATGAAATTAAATGGCTACAGCAGATCCGGGAGAATGTTAAGATTACCGGTGATACTCAGGTTCATGAGGAGCTACTTGAGGGTCATTTATGCTTAGCAAAAGAACTGATGTTTTTCCTTGTGCCTGACTCGAAGGCCCAACTCAATGAGTTGATTCATGAGCTCATCGATGATTTCCTTTTTACGGCCTCGAGGGAATTTCTGCATTTACGTAGACACGGTGTCCTCCGGCAAGATACAGTGCCACCGCCGGTCTGCCGCAATCCGCATACTGTTGCCGCTGCCTGCGATCTCCTAATAGCCCTGTGCCAGCTCTGTGTTCCTAATATGAAGCTACTCACCAATACACTTATTGATTTCGTTTGCACGGGTGAGTAATTGACCTTCATTTCATTAATCATAATTAATCTATATTATCACTCCATTATGATAGACACAGATCCGTTGCGTGAATGGGATTACCTGCCTCCGGTGGGTGCCAGACCAATTAAAGGTTTCTGTGGACTGAAAAATGCGGGTGCCACCTGCTATATGAACTCAGTGCTGCAGCAGCTCTACATGGTGCCGGCTGTACGTGTGGGCATTTTAAAAGCTCATGGAGCGGCCACAAATGATGGCGAGGACTTTAGTGGTGAATCGGATTTGACGGGTGGAGGTCTGGGATCTGGATTTTTCTCAGGTCCCTCAACGATTCCTGCTTTCACAACAGCCGCTGAATTGGATGGTTCAGATGTGCGTAAGAACTATCACGTGGTCATTCTCAAACATGTGCAGGCCATCTTTGCTCATCTGGGTCACAGTGCATTACAGTTTTATGTCCCACGTGGCCTCTGGACGCATTTTAAGTAAGTAAAATACAAAAGAACCCATCCACAAATGAAAATGAAATCAATCAACCCATTATTAGGCTGCAAGGGGAGCCAGTGAATCTACGCGAGCAACAGGATGCCGTTGAGTTCTTTATGTCACTTTTCGAAAGCCTTGATGAGGGCTTAAAGGCTCTTGGTCATACCCAATTGATGAATGCCACACTAGGTGGATCGTTTAGCGATCAAAAGATCTGTCAAGAGTGCCCACATCGATACTCCAAAGAGGAACCATTTAGCGTATTTAGTGTCGATATTAGGAATCATAGCTCATTAACCGAATCTCTGGAGCAGTATGTCAAAGGAGAGCTGCTCGAGGGAGCCGATGCATACCATTGTGATAAATGTGATAAAAAAGTAAGTACCTAACTAAACAGATACTTTAATAAAAATAAATTTATATTTTTAATCATTTTTGCAATTTCTAGGTAGTTACCGTTAAGCGGCTATGCGTGAAGAAGCTACCGCCCGTGTTAGCCATACAATTGAAGCGCTTTGAATATGACTACGAGCGCGTCTGTGCGATTAAGTTTAATGATTATTTTGAATTTCCGCGTATCCTGGATA
This sequence comes from Drosophila emarginata, assembly GCA_037075365.1. Lineage (NCBI taxonomy): Eukaryota > Metazoa > Arthropoda > Insecta > Diptera > Drosophilidae > Drosophila > Drosophila emarginata. Next base: position 12,996,282 of record JBAMCD010000221.1, on the reverse strand, counting down.
TGGAACCCTATACAGGTGAGAAAACTAACCCCATAATTAACCCAAAATATTAATTTATTCCTTGCTTAGTTTCTGGCCTAGCTAAGCTGGAGGGCGAAGTGGTGGAAGTGGGTGATAATTGTCAAACAAATGTTGATACAACAAAATACGAACTCACCGGCATTGTGGTTCACAGCGGGCAGGCCTCCGGTGGTCATTATTTCAGCTACATACTTTCCAAGTAAATAACAAAGAAAAGATAATACTAGTGAAATTTTAATATAATTTATAATATATCCAATAATTTTAATCTCTTGCAGAAATCCAGCCAATGGTAAATGTCAGTGGTACAAGTTTGATGATGGCGAAGTAACCGAATGCAAAATGCACGAGGATGAAGAAATGAAGGCACAATGCTTCGGTGGTGATTATATGGGAGAGATCTATGACAACAATCTAAAACGCATGCAATACCGTCGCCAAAAGCGTTGGTGGAATGCCTACATGTTGTTCTATACACGTTGCGATCAAACTCCTGTCCAGTTTGAGCCCAGTGTGGAGCAATTGTCGCTGACAGAGAGCCGAAATATGGTCCTACCACTACCCAAGCCCATCGAAAGGAGCGTGCGGTAAGGATTAATGATATATATTCAATGATTCTTAATCATATCAATCGTTGCAATTTATTTTATTGCAGGCACCAAAATATACGATTTCTGCATTCGCGCAGCATTTTCTCTGTGGAATTCTTTAATTTTATTAAAAAGCTGGGCAGTTGTAGTATACCGTCTACGCGAAGCGATAAGATTGTAAGTGATTTGGATTATTGTTTGTAATATTTTATAGTATTAATTAATTTTGTGTTTTCTTTCATTTGAAGACTTCCGCCGCTGAAGAGCTTTCGTTGTTGGGTGCCCAATTGACATCTCAGTTTTTGTTCCACACTGGATTCCGTACAAAGAAATCGTTACGTGGCCCCGTTATTGAATGGTGAGTAGATGTGGTGATATAAAAGTAATTTTAATATATAATTATATATATGTTTATATTAGGTACGATACGCTTTCACATCACATACGTTATTCGGCTTTGGTGCGCAAATGGTTTGCTAATCATGCTTTACTCTCGCCGCCATCGCGTCTTGGCGAGTATATACTGATGGCACCATCCCCTGAGGTGCGCACCGTTTTTGTTAAACTGGTTGTGTTCTTTTGTCATTTTGCCATCAACGATGAACCGCTTGCCGGTTATGAGGGCAGTAATCTTTGTGAACAGGTGCTAATCAATGTGTTGCGTCTTCTGAGGTCAGATGCTGCCGATTATGGCAAACATTTGCCCCATTACTTTAGCCTATTTAGCATGTATGTAGGCCTGGGCATTCGTGAGAAACAACAACTATTGAAGGTAAGCAAATTGTACCTTTTCACTATTTATTTTCCTTATTATATACCTATAATTAATATAAATATTTTTGTAGCTAAATGTGCCAGTCCAGTTCATTCAAGTGGCATTGGATGATGGGCCCGGTCCATCTATTAAATACCAGTATCCCGAATTCAGCAAGTTGCATCAGGTCGTGTCACACCTTGTGCGTTGCAGCGATGTGAGCGAAAAGTGTCAGAGCTCTAATCAAAATGCTCGACCACTGCCCAATCCATTCAAAGATTCCACAGTGACGCAGGATGACCTAACACCCTTATCGAGCGACTGCATGGAACTGCTTTTTAATCGGACCGGGTAAATATGGGAATGTAGGATCTTAATAAACATATTCTATATTTCTATTGTATATGCTAACAGTTACATCAAAAAAGTCATCGAGGATACCAATGTGGGTGATGAGGGTCTCAAATTATTGCAATACTGCAGTTGGGAGAATCCGCACTTTTCACGGGCTGTTCTCACTGAATTGTTGTGGCAGTGTGGCTTCGCATATTGCCATGACATGCGTCATCATACGGATCTGTTGCTAAACATCTTGCTAATTGATGATTCGTGGCAACACCACCGCATTCATAATGCCCTTAATGGAGTGGCCGAGGAGCGCGAGGGTTTGCTGGAGACGATACAAAGAGCTAAGACGCATTATCAGAAGCGTGCCTATCAGATTATCAAATGTCTGACGCAACTCTTCCATAAGTCAAATATTGCTCTACAGATGTTAAATACTAATCCAACGATCAGTCGGCAGTGGACTATTGCCGTCGAGTGGTTGCAGGATGAACTGGAGCGACAGCGCGGCATCGGGTGCCAGTATAATTCGTATTCATGGTCGCCACCGGCGCAGAGTAATGAGAACACCAACGGCTATATGCTAGAAAGATCGCTATCGGCCAAAAATACGTGGACCATGGCCTACGAGCTCTGCCCAGAGGAGGTGAACGAGAAAACAGTACGTATTTTAATGATTGTTGATGGAGAGGAAATCGTTTTATATTAATTGTTTTTACCCCATTTAGCAAGAACAAGAGGAGAACAATGAGTCCGATTTGGAGTCCAATTTGGATGAAAATAAGCAAGAGCAATCACAACCGGTTACTGGTCAGCCAGAAGGTGGCACCATTGGCAATGAGCAAATCCCTTCGGACAATAAAACAAGCACATCCACAGGAGCATGGCCCTCACCACGTATTGACAGCAATGCTATTCCACGTCTGTCGCGGCAACTTTTTGGAACAACCATTTCATCTGGCTCAGGGGGAACCGGTTCTGGAAGTGTCGCTCCGGCCACCACTGCAGCAACAAGTGGTAGTGGAGCCAACAGTGAAACAGAGAGCAGCGCCCAGGAGACAACTACCGATTCAAACATAAATGGCCTCACGAATAGTCGGGATCACATGGAAATCTCAGTGAAAAAGGTAACTAGTGAAAATTAGAAGATGTGTTTGCTATTGAGATTGGGATTGACTATTTAAAGTTTGAGATTACCCAAGCAGTTCCAGCCATACAAATACATACAATAAACACACTGAACACTATCCAAAACTCCTCTCTCTCTCTTTCTCTTTTTCTATTACGACTTCTTGAATATGGTGAATTTAATTAAATCCTTGTTCTATTATAAAACAACACCAAATACTTGGCGCGTTCCTTGTTTTGTTTTATTCCCTTTCACAAAAATGAACAATATAATAAATGAAATACGCCCAGAGTCTGCGAGCACGGACCAAGGGAAGTAAATTGCCACCGACTTCGCTGTTCCATCCACATCAATTGTCAGCGGAGCTGCTGCCTCTACAGTCACAACAGCAACAACAACAACAAAATAAACTGAAACAGCCACAACTACAGTCACAGCAGCAACAGCAACACCAACAGCAGCAACAGCGTGGTGATATTACCAACAGTTCCTCAAGCCGCTTAATTTGATTTGCCGCCAAGTTAGTTAGATTCGTTGCTTTATTTTATTTGCCCCTGTGTTCCACCTCATCCAACTACAACACCATATTCTTCTTTTTTATGTGCCTTTTTTTCCTGTTGCGTTTAACGTTTTTATTTCTCACGTCTTAAAATTAGAAAAGAAACGACTAACGTTCAATCAATGAATGTTTCAAGTGATGTTCACTTCGCTTAATAATTTTATAATTTTCATGTTAGTTGCAAGCTTGTGATAAACATTCCTCAAACATGCACACAGACATATCACGTGCACACAAATACACACACCGACACAATTAAGAAGACTATTAAATGTGATTTCATTAGCATAGATGTTATAGGAAGCAAACGACTTCTTAAGTATTTCGATACCGACTTCTTTCAAGAGAAGGCTTCACGGAAGCCATATCGTTTTAAATCTATCTGTTTCCTATATAGCATCTATTCTATTGAAACCTATTTAATATACATATGTAGCTCTTAATACTATAATACTGCTTTCTTGGCACGCAGGCGCTGGATGCGCCGAATATCACCCGATCAGCATGTAGTGTTCTTCTTCTCATTTAATTTATAAATTTTACAATGAATTTTTGGACTTTTATTTATCATTTCGCAGAAGTATCGCAGGAAAGTACGAAGAAGGGTAGGGGAAAATAAAGATGAGGACACTGAGGAAATAATTGATGAGACAGCAACAACAACAGCAACACCACCAATGACAACAACAGCAGGAGCAACAACAACAGCTGGAACAATAATAACAGAAATAACAACAACAACAGAGGCCACAAAAACCACGCCCATAATAGCAATAACAGCTCCAACTAATGCAACGACAACGGCCGCAAATGAACTTACTTCAAGAATGGAGAAAAACCTAATTTAAATTCTAAATACAAAAGTTCTTTGCAATAGAACGAAAGAAGAGAGAAGAACAGCAACATCAACAACAATTTACAAGCAACAGGATCCAATAGCATTAAGAGAACCAACAAACATCAGCCTAACAGTGAGATCTGTGTGCTTGGTTTTTTTTTTATTTCAATTTTTATTGATTGTTTCTTAGTTGGAGTAAAAACGAGACTTAAAATGAGTTAATCGTAGATATTAACTAATAAATTGAATAAAAAACGAAGTAAAAAACGATTAAACAAATGATACTTAGATGATGAAAACTCAGTCATAATAATAATGATGATGAGCATGATGATGAGGATAACGAATGATGTATGAAGGTTCATGTACCATGCGGTGTTTAAATAGTTATTGTATACTTTATAAAAATTTACCACAAACACACACACTCATAAAGAATACAAGTCCACACACAAACATTCACACTCACCCACACAGACAGACAGACACACACACTCATAAATACTAAGATGCGTTAAGTTACACGTTTATAGTACCATATAATTGTATTTATATAGTATATGAATGATGTATTACGTATTGAAGCCGAGCAACCTTAACTAATAATACTAACCGAAATGATGAAACAAATCAAAACAAAAAAAAACTTATAAAATAAAACCTATAAAATAAATCTTAACAGACTAAGCTAAATAGGAAACAACAAATTCGGTTAAAACACAAATCAGAATTAGGGCAAGAAACAGAAACCAAATTGCATCTTCAAGTACTCAGTACTCTCGCCTGAAAATGTTTCCATAATAATTCATTCGTTTTTTTTTCGAAACTGCAAAATCAAGTGAACTTTGAATGCTTTTAAGAAACCAACAACAAAACAGTATAAAAACGACTAAAAAACAAAAAAAAAAACGAAAAACGGAGGTAGAAAAAAAGAAAGGATCAGAAAGAAAACTTGATTATGTTTATACTAAGTATATATATACATATATTTTTAATTATTTAGTGTTTTTGTATTAAGTGAAATTTGTTAAACATTTATTAAATTATTATGTTTTAAGTTGCAAAATAAAACGCGAAATGTTGTAAGCAAATAGCGCAGGATTATCGCATTTTTTGTTTTGTTTTCTTGGTTTCGTGACGAGTGCAAAATCGGAAAACGTGAAACAGCAATAAAAAGTCATCATCAGTATATCTCGCTAAATAAAATTCATGTATGCAATTTAATTTTTTAATCTGTATTCGTAAACAATTATAAATCAATCTTGTTTAAATATGATTACCATAAATGATCATTGAAATAATAAAAAAAATTAAAACATGAAATTCTTATACAACCATTTAAAAAATGAAAGAGGAAATCACAATAAAAACATTTTTTTAAACCAATATTTAAAGCTGAATCCCATTCTTCCCATTTGAATCCCATTATATTTCTCATACAGTGGCTTTATCTTCGGATTCGCGTAAACTTCTTAATTAATCCAAGAAAACAAATTTTGAATGAATCACACAATTGGGAAACAACTGCACTTCTTTTTTATATTTAACTATCAACAATAAAACATTTTGAATGTTACGCAATCCATTAAATGGATAACAAAATTAACTTAAAACTAGTAAATGCACATAATTATTCCTTTCACAACAGAATAAAATTCAAAAGACGAAAAGGAACAATTTTCCTGGTACGTTTATAAAATCCTTTTTACTTGGCCTCATTGTCAACATCGACAAATGTTATAACAGCTGCACCTTTTGCCATGTTATCGCCCTCGGCACCGCCAATAGACTTGATGGTGGCATCTTTGGGTGCCTTTAAAATGTGCTCCATTTTCATAGCTATAAGTTAATAGAATAGTGTAAGTATAGTATAGAATGATATGTAATAATATTATCTTACCAATAAGTACGGCTAGGCTGTCGCCCTTCTTGACTTTATCTCCAGGTTTCACTAGAATCTTCTCTAGAACACCTGGCATTGGTGCCACTACTCGAGATGCGCCCGATGATTGATCTACTTGAGCACTCAAGAACTTTGGTTGCACTAGTTCAAAGTCCAATTTACCGCTCTACAAAATCGAATGTAGGTAATTTAGTTAATTCAAATTATCTTTGAAGTGTATATAGAACTCACATCTAGAAATAGGGTAACACTTTGTCCATCGATATTGGCATTATATGTAGATATATTCCTATCAATATTGGCACGCAGTTTCAATCGCCCTTCATCTTCCATTCTTTGGGCTTTGACGATTTGCCAGTTACCATCGTCCACACGTATTTGGATGTCTCCGCCATCCCCATCATACTTCACTGCCACGGCATAGACTGTAAATGGGAAATATAAACATATATATTAAGGTATTGGATTTTGTTTGTTTTACAAACCTTTGTCATTGGTTTTTAACTTATAATTCCTTATTAGTGCATAGTTGAGCCTCAAATTGGGCGTGGCAGTAAATGAATCATTTTTGGATCTGGCATTGATGGTGGCCGCCTGTAGTTCATTGAAGACTAATGCAAGAGCCGCCTGGCTCACTTGGTGCGCGGTTACAGTAACTGGAGGGAAAAGCGTGTCAAAGTGCTGTTCAATAAAGCCGGTGTGGACGTTAGCTTGTTGGAACTCTGGATGCGAAGCCAGATCGATAAGGAAGTTAATGTTGGTATCCAGACCAGAAATCTGTGCGACAATGAAGAAAATGTCAAGAGGAAAACATTAAGTTTTATATATACTGATACTCACATGATAATCGCCCAAACGAGCAATCAGCGAATTGAGAGCCTGTTGTCGATTCTCGCCCCAAACAACAAGCTTTGCAATCATAGGATCATAATGCACTGAAACCTCATCTCCTTCGCGAACTCCTGTTTCGACACGAACCTCTGGCGTTGCCTTCGGAGTGGCCAAATAGCGCAATGGTCCCGCGCCGGGCAGAAAACCTCCCCGTGGATTCTCAGCATAGATGCGAGCTTCGAAAGCATGTCCTCGACGAGTGATCTGCGATTGGGTTAACGGCAAAGGCTCTCCTGCAGCAATGCGAATCTGCCACTCGACCAGGTCCGTACCGGTAATCATTTCAGATATAGGATGCTCAACTTGTAAGCGAGTATTCATCTCCATGAAGTGAAACGATAGATCTTCTTTATCCAGAATAAATTCAACTGTTCCTGCACCGACGTAGCCCACTGCTTTGGCTGCACGTACAGCGGCCTCGCCCAGCTCGCGTCGAAGTTCCTCTGAAATTCCAGGCTAAAGAATAAGAAGAAAACTATAACCACATGTGGAAATGGAAATGGTTTTTTTAACCCACCGCTGGGGCCTCTTCGATAATTTTTTGATGGCGTCGCTGCACTGAGCAATCGCGCTCCCACAAATAAACAGCTTCTCCATATTGATCGGCAAACACTTGAACTTCCACATGCCTGGGCGACCGAACATAGCGTTCAAGGAGGACAGAGCTATCTCCAAAGGCTTTCTGCGATTCGATTCGTGCCGAGTTCAAAGCTGTTAGGAAATCCTCAGGTTTTTCGGCTATTCTCATGCCTTTGCCGCCACCTCCACGCACTGCCTTAATCATAAGTGGAAAGCCAATGATCTTGGCCTCCGCCTGTAGGCATTCATCAGACTGATCTTCGCCATGATAACCGTTTATTATTGGCACTCCAGCTGCGGCCATGATTGCTTTACTGGTGCTTTTAATACCCATGTCCCGAATGGCAGAACTTGGTGGGCCCATAAAAATTACACCTTCACGCTGGCAGAGCTCAGCAAATTCCACGGACTCAGAGAGAAATCCATACCCAGGATGTATAGCCTGAGCGCCGGATTGTTTGGCTATTTTAAGGATGTCCTCACCAAGCAAATACGAAGTTACGGGATAAGCTTCATCACTCAGGCTTGTGTGCAGACTCTTCTCATCCGGATCGGAGAAGACAGCTACAGTTCGAACTCCAAGTTTTTTAGCAGTACGTATAACCCGGCAAGCAATCTCTCCCCGATTCGATATCAAGATTTTGTTAATTGGTCGTACCTTTGGCGTGGGAACGGCAGCCCCTGTGGCGAAGCACCTGCAACAACAAAATTGTTTATATAATAATCACATTGAAAAACCTGTTGATTCCACATTAATTTCAATAGATCAGCAGGATTTTTTATTACTGACCTAGCTCCAAGATGGCTCAGAAGTCTGGTGTACATAGTGCTTATTTTATTTTAAAAGTTAATTATTATAAAGCATAAAATTCTTTAATTAAGTTATTTTTTATATTGACAGTTTTACAGGGCTACAGAACTGATATCGATTAATTGTATGACTGATATATTTGCAATTAAATATTTTTAGTATTTTCTGCGATTTAGTTTTTGGTCACACCGCTTATGACTAGCAAAATCTATTTAATTTTATTTTCAAACGGAAGCATTAGCAGATGGAAAAGCGCGTTACCGTCCTGTTGCCCAATGGGCGACGTCAAAATGTGACGGTGACGGCCAACATGACGCTGTTGGAGATCCTGGAGATTTCCTGCAGCAAACATGGCTTCGACAGCGAAGAGCACTGTCTAAAGTTCCACAACAAGCCGGTTAGTCTCACTCAACAATTTCGGTTCAGCGGTTTGCCGAACAACTGTGTGCTTGAGATGGAGCCAACGGAAAAGCGTCGTGTGGTTAGCAATGTCGTGGTATGCATCCAGTTGAGTGATGGCTCAAGGAAGCAGGGCGAGTTTGCTCCCAGCGCTTCTGTTTGGCAGGTAGTGCAGAAGCTTTGCGACTCTCAGGTGAAAAGCTACGAAAGTCCGGTCATTATTTACATGCGGAGCGAGGTGATTGGCAAGGATAGCATGGAGCAGACGACATTAAAATCGCTAGGCATACTCGAAGGTCGTGCCATAATGAGATTAATGGACAAGAAGCCGGAAGAGCTGAAAAAACAGGCCAATGTCTACAAGCCACCAGCTACGAGTGCTAAATCTAAGACCGATGGTGAGCAGCCTAGTACATCGCGTTCAGCCATGGGATCGAGTGGTGGTGGAGTCAGCAGCGGTGGGGGAGGTGGAGGTGGGTTTGCCTTGACGAGCAATATGGTCAAATCATTAAAACGTAAAGAACCCGAAGAAAACAATCAGGACGAAACATCTGCTAGCAATCAAGCTGAAGCTAATGCCGTGGTTCCGGAATCGGAGAAACGCAAGTATGATTGGGGCAGCGGCTCAGGCTATTCCCTGCATAATCAATCGAATAAAATGGAGTTGGACAATGATCCGGACGAAAGCCCGGGAGAGGCCCCGCCAGTTGTTAATGTAATTGGCCCACGTCATGCTATTCTTTTTTCATTGGATGACACTAAAAAGCAAGACAACGAGTTGCCTGATTCCTTCTTCGACCTGACGGTAAATGATCTGAAAATGGTGTTGCGGGACTTAAAGCGCACCTCATCAGGCGACGAAGATGCCCCCCTTTTAACGGCTAAATTAAGAGAGCTGGAGCGTCAAAAAACGATGCTTTCCAAGCTAAATCAATATAAGGATTGTGTTCTCCGCATACAGTTTCCAGATCGATATGTACTACAAGGCATTTTTAAACCCCATGAATCCATTGCTAAAGTGGAAGAGTTTGTTCGACAGTTTCTGGCAAATCCGACAGAGGAATTTCATTTGTTTACCATTCCGCCAAAAAAGGTCTTGCCCATAAATGAAACTCTTCTGGAACTAAACTTGGTACCGAATGCAGTACTCCACTTTGGTTACTTAAATGATACTCTAAACGCGGAAAACCACCGTTTCGTACAGGACAAATTTATCGAGGAATTGACATCGGAAGAGGGAGCACATTACGCAGTGCAAAAGTATCGCCTCACCCGAGGAGTTAGTGTCGGAACAAGTTAATAAGCAATATGGTTGGAATGACTTTAAGTGAACAGTCTGCGTGATATTAAAAGAATCCGCTTCATTTCTATGTATTTGGTTTAACTGTTTTTACTTTTACTGTGGGATTTATTTATTTCTTGTAGTTTTTTACAGCATGACTAACTAGGATAAAAATCTATATATATTTTAACCTTACTTCGAGCCATTTATTATAGGGTAATGAAATGCCCTAATTTTTTGTTAACTGAAACTGAATTTGCAAATTATTTCAGAATATAGCAAAGTCGCTTTTAAGAGTAATAGACAGGTTCAGATCAACGACTCTTATCTAGAAATTAATGTCTACTTTTCATATTATTAAAATAATCGATTGGTCACGTTTCTGAAAAGCCAATGCATGGCTTTGCTTACTTTATTACCATCAAAAATTCGGTGCAAACCATCAGATTAATCAAAGATCTATGATTTTCTACATTATTCAAAATCTAATAAATTTCATTTTTATGGATAATTTAGATCAGGCGTTATTATAACTAGTCAAATTTGATTTAGTTGTAAAAAGTTGCTTCTATTTTACTTATTTATTAGTTATGTTCTGATCAAGAAAAGTTTGATTTCAAAAAATCAGATTCGATATTCGATATAGAGTGTTAAAAAACGAACAATTAATGTTGCAAAGAGAGTGAGAGAGATACGGGACAAAAAATACGCACAAAACTTCATTTGACGCTCAGAGATTGGGCCCACTCTTTGGCTACAATTCCAATTCGGATTTTCAGTCGTTCGCCGCACGTTCAAGCAACAAGTTTTGCACCTCGCTTAGTCCAAGATCTTTGCATAGTTAGTTTTTTTATGTACGTACAATCATACGGTATTGTTACGCTTTGGCAACAGAAACAAAAAACCACACATCAAAACAGCAATACAATCGAAATATGTTTTGGATTTTAAACTAAAGCCTTGCCGAAGCAAGCCAAGAATGGCCGAATTATTGTGTAAAAGTGTAAAACAAATGATGGAAATTTTTATGGAAAAACCACTGAAAATTGCGCTAAAAACTTTAAATTAACACACTCACACACATGATATTAAACCGTATTGAAAACAACTTTTACCTATGATTTTTATCTATGTTTCTGCTTTACGTGATTTTGAATAAAACGGCAGAACAGGCGAATGTGACTTTGTGTGTGTGTGTGTGTGTTTGGGACGTGTTGTCTATTTTTGGGGGCGTGGCTGCTGGTAGTAGTTGTAGTTGGCATGTGCGCTTAGCTTGTTGACAGTGGCAATAAGGCAACAGACAAGTAACAAACGCAACAACAATAACAAATATCGTTTTTATGGAGCTTTGACCAAGAAACCAAAGAAGCGATTGGAAAGTGACCGTTACGCTCAAGAGAGCGAAAACTACGAAATGAATAAACTTATACGATAGCCAACATACGATGTTTTATATTAATAGAGAATTGAAATATTCAAAACAATTTTTTAAGAAAATTGTTTTTGCTGTTGCGGTTGCTAGCTCTACCGCTGCCGCTGTCACTGCCACTGCTAATATTGACGTCGACGCTGACGCAGTCAGCCTACGCATGCCGAATTATCGAGATCTTGGAATCAGAGTCGGAATCTCCAAAGCCATCCCCACTTTTACTTCGGCAACAGAAAGAGAGAGTGTTTGGTTTACTCATTTGCGTTTTCAATGTTTACCGGTTTTATTTTCTTCTTCTCTGTCTTCGTCTCTGCTTTCGAGTCATAATAATAATAACAATAACATAGTAATATCTTCATTAAATTAATTAAATCAACTATACATATACATGTGCACTTCCTTTCGATCAGCTGCCGCAATAGTTTATGATAAATAATAGTTCACATACATCTTTACAAACAAAAATAAATATTAATTTTTTTTCTTTAGCCAAAACCCGCCTCAAATTATCGTAGTGTGTGTGAGTGAGTGCATGCGTGTGTGTTTTCAATATAAATAAGAGCGATAAAATTGCATTTTAACAAAGTTTTATGCCCAACGAACCAAACCGAAACAACTAACTAATCATCTTTACTACCGAATTGGATAAAAACTAAAAATTCCACACCATCGAAATTTACCAAAATGAACTTTTTTGTTATTGGCTTTCTGATCATGCAGGCAGCAAGTGAGTAAATTGCAATTTCCGTTTTTTCCATTTTTATTTTTTTTTATTCAAATATTTTAATTGCTTTTAACGGGTGTTAAGTTAAGTTAACTTTGAATTTTGGGATTTCTGGTGAAGAGTAGGAAAACTTGTTGAATTATTATTTACGATCATAATAATAAAAATTGTTTATTTTAGCCAATATTCACTGTACATGTACATACGTATGTTCATGTCTTGCAATGAATAATTTCTTTCTTATTCGAAATCAAGTTTGTGTCTTAAGTCTTTCGTTTGATATTAAAAATTTTTATAACTGTTAACACACATTCTTTAGTTTCTCGCATTTCTTAGCCTGTATTTTCTTTCGTTTTTGTTTTTTGCAAACTCGTAATCTGAATAAACGGTGTAACAAATGTTGTAACACAAAAAGATGTCTTTGGAAATGTGTTGGACTGGTTACCGAACGGTATTATTTATTGTGGTCGTTCTTAATAATATGGTTAAATATATAAAAATTAGAATTTTCACAAAAACCCGCTCAGTTTGAAAATTAATTATTATTTAATTTCTTAGTAGACGATACTAACATGTTAGAATAAATAAATATTATTCTGTGAGCTATTACATCTCAACTATTTGCGATTTGGTTACGTATATATAACGATTGTTTATTTAAATTTAACGACAATTTCAATCAATGAAATACTCCTGAACAATATTATACATTTCAATTAATTGTTAATTACAAAAAAAACGAACATTTACAAAAAAAGACAATTATTAAGTTTATTTAGAACTGAGAACATCTTATAAGGTTCTTGTTTGCACAAATTGCATGCACAATTAAGATCAAGAAAACCAAATGCTACTCACAACACACCATACACAGTTGACAAACACACACATACATTATGGTAGCTGTGTATACAGTTTTGTTTATAATTATTTATTCATCTTTAAAACGCTTTTGTTGCATTTTATTGGCGCCTTTTTTTCATTTATTTAGCCATGGTCTCAGTTTCTTCATTGCCTTCAATGCAAACGAGCCGAATTTGTGGTTTCTTGGCTCGCTAATGCAACTGAATAGAAAAAAAGAGAAGAAAAAACTAGATATGGTTTTATTTTGTATCTCTGATTAGTCATGACTTGGCATAAGCTGAAACTTAGAGGTGGCTATAGAAGTTGCTGGTGTAGAAGAAGAACTTAAGTGAGTTCAGCTGCTCCATCCATGGCCTCATTTATAGAGCAGGGGCTGTTGGGTTACCTATATCAATTATATTAATGGTTTATCGAATAAATCAATTTGCATGCCAATTTCAATAAATTAATGCGGGCTAACCTTCAGCTAACAATTTGCCATGTTGAAATTTAGCCAAAAAAGATGTAATCTCACCTCGGACATTTTTTATTATAGACATTCTATAGTTATATTCAGAATATCGGTCAAGTTCAATAAATGAGCAAGTAGAGCAAATGTTTTATTTTTTCTGTTTGTTTTTCGATTTTTGCTTTAATTGCCGACAAATCTGCATAAGTTAAGCGAAACGAATTTGCATTGAATATGATGATGACCTTGTGTGGCTATGAACTCGGAACTGAATTAAAATGATTTATTTTCCGTTACGATTGAATCATAGTCAGGATCCGCCCTAAAGTTTTACATCAACAAACCAATTTGATGGCTTCATATGAAAGCAATGACATGATTCATCCATACTTCACATTCAGTTATTAAGATATATCAATGGTATGTACATTTGTATATATATGTATGTATATACATATATGTATGTATATAAATGCTCGCATGCCGGCTGGGCTTTGACCAAAGCTGTTTCTCTTTTTCTTTTTTTTTTTGTTTTCTTGTTTCATTGGTTTATTGGCTTTGATAGGGTCTTGGTTTTCATATTGTGGTCAATGACGCAGCATTTTGGCATCATCTTCTGTCTTCTTTGTTTGCCAGTACATATGTATGTATGGTTTATTTTTATATAACCCACATTTTGGGGCACAATTTGGGCTTTATGCAACTTCTTCTGGTCAAGAGCCACTTAGGCCCTAGGACGACATCTACAAAGTGTCAACTGAGAAGTTGAAATATTACAAATGGCCTTTTCATTTTTGCAAATAGTAATTAACACAGTTGAAGGTGTTTGTTTTTACTTTAGTTAACCATTCATTATGGCTATGGCCCTCAATCTTCGCTTGAGTTACAAAAAATATGTGCAACTGCAACAACAATCATTGGCAATGGAAGGGAAAAGAAAATGCATTGTCATATGATTGGATCAGAAGTAAAGGGCTCTTCAAGTGGGCAATTTGTAAAGTGAAAGGCATACACAAAAAAGGCAATATGTTTCTTTATTTTTAAGGCGGATATTCCCACGTTGCAGGAATGCTAAAGTAAACCTGTTCTAAGCCAAAATTATAAACGATTTGACTTTATTTAAAAGTGCATACAAATTAAATAGTTAATTAATAATTAAACAAATTATAGAAATTTTATATGCTCAAATTTCTATTGAATGTCTCTATTAATATAAATATAAATAAAGAACTACTGGTTACTAAAATTATAATATGAGTACATGAGAACATTATCATTTTATCATTGTAAATATACGGGGGCAAACAATACCCTTAAAATTAGAAGTGCAAAGAGGCGTTTGGTTAATATACTATACTCTAAATTATCTTCAACATTTATATTGATTTAATGAATGCTTATTTCTAATTCAGTATCTATTGGTTTATTTCTTTCTTAATAAACCGGGACAAATACTTAAACAATTTTATAGTTAGTTGTTTCCTGTTTCCACGTTATCACTTAATTTACAATTCTTCAGCTTGTTGTTGAACATTTTGTTTACAATTAACGATAAATTAAAATATAATTAACGTTTCTTTTGTTGTTAATTCAAGCATTTTGACATAATACAAAAGCACAGATAGGCGACACAATTCCAAGTAGTAACCATCTTACACATATGAGGGAGACACCATTTTTAACACGCAACTTGCTCACGTAAGACCTTCAAGAGGTCGCACACACGTTGACTCCAAGAGACCGCCCAGACCCAGATTTAGATTCAGATGATCATAATGATACTGATGATGATGCTGCATGCCATCATCTGTGGGGACAGTTCAAGTTTTGCATTCCAATTCCCCGCCTTCTTGTGTGTTGCCCACACATAACACTTAAATTGCAATTTAATACGAAAAAAAAAAAAACAATTTTGAAGTGGCTTTGTCAAATTTTGTGATGGTTTGTCTTTTGTTGCTGTTTCTTTTGCTTTTTTTTCTTATTGTCTTTAGGGCCCTATCGCTCACTGTCAAGACCATCGTTCAATTAACATAATTAACTGACATGAGGAATTAACATGCAGCTTTTGAAGCTGACACTTTAGACCACTGGGACCGGCAACGGAGTACTCCAATAATAGCTTCACTATGTGGCGATAATGGTTTAAACAATAGTATATTACATATTTACGACACCCAACACCAACTCTCAGGCAAGGTCAATAGCAGCTCATAAAATCTAAACAGGTACAAATCATTAAGCTTTTCCTGCCACCAAATGATCAAAGATTTCAATTCAAATTCAAGGTCAAGTTTAAACCATTAGAAGAGAATGTCGGTGAGATAAAAATTCTACTCATATATACATACATACATATATATTGAAATGGGCATAGAAAGTAGTCATTTTTTGTCTATAACAAAAAGGGAAAGGTAGGCCTCTTTTGATGGCTCTATCATCATTTTTTTTACTGATCATCAAAACGTTTTTTCTTTATTTTTTTGCAAAACAATGGAGTTATGAGGGCAGAATATACTTTGTTATAGGGAAACGCGTGAATAAAGGTTTGATGTTTGGGTTAAGGTTTTTTGTTTATTGTTGCTGCACCACGCCTGCCCCAGCCGCTCGCCTTTAGATAAAAACGAAACATTTCAGTTTACCGGCCAAACTAAAGATGAAAAGGTGAACTGAGATGAATGAATGAATGAATACAGAAGTGGCCTAGGTAACTAAATGGTGAGCGGTCGCGGCAAAGTGTTCAACTATCTTATAATTTATACAAGGTATTTGCATTTGGAGAAGATCGTCAAATTGAATTAACGCCGCGACAAGACAAGTCAAAAATTCCGCCAAACAACTTTAGCAATTAATATCAATGTTTTTTATTTTTTAATATATTTTTTTCTTTTGCTTTTGCTGTTTTGTGAGTAGTGACCCACTTTCGCGGGACAGGTGCTAAATGGGCTGGGCTGGGCTGGGCTAAGTGGAGGTGTAGAGAGAAAGAGCACACTTCGATGCTGAAATGGAAAGTAAATGCACTACAAAAAATATTAAAGCTATCTATATTAAAGCTGAAGCACCAGTGCTAATCAGCAAACTGTGAATAGAATTTTAACGAATATTTAACTTGATATCTTTTATATTTATAGTATATAAAATTTTGGAGGCGTAAAAGCTATTAAATATTTAGGTTTTAGATATTTAGATTTTATAGATATTTAAATAGATATTTCAATATTATCTTAAAGTTACATAAAAAATTTGGCCTAAATAAATCTATTTATAGTTTTAGCTAGATTGCTGTAACTGATTATAAATATGTAGATTTAGAAATTATCATCAAATCAAAGTTGAATTTCCTTGAGATATTAAGCAGTATAAAAACGATATATATATCGCTTCTAAAAAGATCCATTCATTTATATTGGTTACAAATATGAAACTTTACACAAATCCTATACTGATTGGCAGAAAAATTGTTTCTATATAATTATTTTTAATAATATGTATGTATATAAAATTACTTTCTGTCAGGAAACGAAAATAATTTATGTTGGCATATGAATATTTCTATATCGACAGATTTAAAAAGTGACTATATAGTTAGCATTTTCCTTTTTAAATATCCCATATGTTAAAAAACTTACTTTAAGTTTAAAACAAGAAAATTGCAATGCAAATTGATTGTAATATTTCTTGGAAACTGTATAGAAATTCTCTGATTGTTTTTCTCTCTGTGTCCATCGTCTGGGTATGCTCGTTAATAAGTTTATTTATTTAGTTGTCGGTCAATGCCTCCCCTGCTTGACTCTGACTTTAGGTTTTGCCATTTGGTCTAACTATCCCTGATGGCACCTGAATATTTTATGCCTCATTATTTGTTCAGTTTCTATTTGCTGAAGCGTTTGACGTTCGACAAGTCATAAACTCTGAGCAACTCAAATTTTATATACCAGACCAGACGCAGCGAGATGATGACGGTGAAAGTGCCGCCGGCAGTGGCATGTGCCTGTCTCTGTGACTGTGACTAACTGTAGTCAAGTCAACCGATGAGATCCCATGCTCCTCCCCACTCTCCAATCCCCGCCCCATTAGCCCACCACAATTTGAACAACATCCATGGCAATATGCCTTATGATTTTGTTTTTATTGCATTATTAATATTTAATTGTTCGCTTTCATTTACAAATTTGTCACTTCATGTTGTCCATTTGTGTATTCATAATTAAAATAACTTCTCGCCCACAAATTGTATGCGTGATGCAAATTTTTTTTTTTGTCATTTAGCAGTGGGTAAAAGTGCAATTAGTGACAATTGGAAAGTTTGTAATAAGGAAACCCTCAGTTTTATTATGATCTTTGATGAGATGAACAAAAGTTACCTTGTCTGGCTTGACCCGACATTAGACGCTTGTAAAGTAATATAGCTTGCTCCATTTTCCTTGAACCATATGACTTGTTCATGTCGATTACCACAACTTTGAGTCTCTGTCAATTAATTGGCCATTTGAGCTAACACATAATCGAGGGAAGTAACAAAAGTTCTTCAAAATGAAAAGTTAATTAATGAAGACAAGATTAAAAGATTTTAAATGCATCATCATCAGGATTAATTAATTTTGTCCTTGACAGACATATCTTAAAAAATATTTAAAGCTTAATTTACTTAACTAATTTTAGTTATTTTTTAAAAAGAAGAAGATAGATTGTGATTTTTGAAAAAAGGTATTAATGCAATATATTCTTTTTTATATATAAAGAACATTTGTACAATTGCATTGGATTGATTTTCTTTTTATGCAACCCTCGCTTATAGATTTTAATGGCTTTAGGCATTAAATAGCTTGAATTGGTTTAAACTAAATTCAAGTACACTCACTCCATCTATCTTATGAATATATATGTATGTATGTACGTATATGAATATAGATAAACATCAATTGTCTGAGTAGAGTAACATTTTGTAAGAATCCATTTGAAAACTCGTATTTCATGTCCCACTTGACATGCTAACAATTTAATTTGAACTCAAGACGTTGCAAATTTGGTTCACTTGATGTGTCTGTCTGTGTGCCCGGGTCATTGTATATAGTTAATCTTGACTAATACCAAAAGCTAATGCATAAATACCTCGTAACTAGTTAAAATATCATTTGTTAACTTAAGTGCTAAAGTAGTTATGGTTTGATTTTGTAAGACACATAAGGAAGTTACTTAAAACTAAGGGTAAGAGTTCCTAATGGGTTCGGTCACGGCATCATTAAAAGCTAAGATCACTTTTCAAATGTCTATGCTCCCATTTGCTTTATGTTCACGCAATTTAACAAATCTTTGTCTATGTATCTATTGGGGTCATTTATACCTTTTGTTAGTCAGCCTATTCAATAACCACATCCTCAATCATATATGTTTATCGTCCAAATCTCAATCAATCAAAAACTCATCCATGTCATTTCATTCGATGCGGGGCCTTCTATTTTTTCCCCTTTATCATAATATTTTGCGCTAATTTACATAAAAATGTTGTAATTTATGCTAAAAACTACTTTTAAGTGAGGGGGGGCGAAACCGTGTTACGGTGAGAATTGTGAATGATGACTGCGCCCATAAAACCTTACCTGATGCAAACCTACACTCTGCGAAGAGGTGGAACAAAATTGATAGATTTATTATTTTTAAACCCTTGCAGAGGAGGGTATTAAAATTACATCACAGTTAAGTGTATACCTTTATCGATTTATTATTGTTCAACCGCAATTTGTTATATAAAGATTATATAATTTAAAAAAGAACTAAAAATAAATCATTATGAGAGTTTGTATTTTTAAAAAAGATAAAACCAATTTTTCCAATCTTTTCAAATCCGAAATTCTTATGTTCTCTGTTTTCTGACATTAGAAAATTTTTTTAAATATAAGTATCTTTATGAACTATTTTGTGTGGTTTTGTGGCTCTTAATTGTGGTTGTGGTTGCTTTTGATAGTTAAAACAACACAGAAACTATTTCCCCATCCTGTTGGTAATCCATACAAAATGAAAATGAGTCTATCATCTCAAACCAACTAATGCCCGCTCTATACTAATATCTTTTATACTCTTTTGTATTATATATTTACTTAAACCTTTTCTGTGTTTGCTTTTTTCTATTTTTATGATTATTTTATTTATAGGATTGGCTTGCGGGACGTGCGTTTTAGCGTCCGATTTTGGTTTCATAGTCGATTGTAACTTTAAAAAGTCTGGACTATTTCGTGTACGAAATTTGGGTGGCCTAAAGGCGCATTTTGGTATAGGTAATAAATCTCTAAAAAAAAGAAAATCATAAAGACAAAAAAACTCTATACTATCATTCTATTTATGTCTAACTTTCTTGTACATATCAAAACAATTTTGTAATATAAAATCGATCAAGATCAAGTTTGTATATACAAGCAGCTAATTGGATATCTTAAACGCTGCGAATCATTAAGTCATTAATGCATTAATGCCAATGTCGGGTAGTAAACTTGATTCAGCCGATATCATAAGTAGAGCAAAAGCGAAACGAAGTTGTCAGCGCTTCAATAAACGCAGTGCCATTGACCATTGACCATTGATCTTACTGATCGCACCGAGTCCAATTGTGTAGACTCTATGTACAAAGTGCATATAAAATAATTAGATATAGATTCAGATAATATTTCTGGACATGTGAAGGGAATAACAAAGACCATTAATTATTGGCTGATTGCTTAACCTTGGACAGTTATTTGTACTTGTGTGTGTGTGTATTTGTGGTTGTTTTTGGTTTGATTGATGAGGTCACTTAACCTTTTCTTGCAGGCTTTAGTTTTGGCGATGAATTGGGATTTCCCGAATCACTGAGCAATCAGGATCCTAATCGCCGACGAGCCATTAGCTATAAGAATGGAGCACCTCCCGATCATGTGGGTGTGTTACCCTCCACAGAACAAAAGGTAAATACAATGCATATCATTATCAAATTTTAATTTTCATACATATCATTTCTTTTAATCGCAGGCTGGTCTATCAAACCAGCATCCCGTGCCCGTGCCCGAGAAACGCATCAGTTCACGGTCTACCGGACCCTTGCCATACAATCTACAATTGCAACAGCTCCAGCAGGTGGCCTTGGCAGCGGCCAAGGCACAAGCTCAAGCACAGTCCCAACAGCAGAATCAACTCATGACCGAAGCACGTCCATTACCACTGGGAGTACCCGCCTTCCGGCCCATACCACAAAAGCAAAAGATCAATGAGGCAACACCATCTGTGGCACAAAGACGCATTGCCGTCGATACGACTCAACCGAGAGTTAGTGTCAATAATAAGTTGATTGAGTCCATCGAGAAACCAGTAAGTAAAATCTTTTAAAACTATTTATTCCTGATTGTTTACTTCATTTTAAATGATTTCCATGGTTTTCCAGCATTCGAATCGCACTTTCCATGTGGACAATCCAGTCGTCTCTCAGCCCATAGCTGTACCTGTTTTTCAAGTCATGCCCGACTCGATTGCCCGCATTGCAAATGTGGGTAAGGCAACAGCGTTGGAACAACCAGAGCATCGTATGGTTACATCTACGCATCCAAACTACTTGCAATTTGAGGAACCGAAATTTGATCTAAAAGATGTCACAGTAGAGGAATTGGCAGCGGCTGCCAATGTCAGTGTGGAGACCATTAAACATGCCATTTATGTAAGGGAGCAGCAATTAAAGGCAGAGCAACGTGCAATGTTGGCTTCCAAGTTACGTGAGGAATTTATGAGAACTTCAACTGTGAGGACTACTACCACGACAACAACTTCAACCACACCCAGGCCACAGAAATCTCTGGCCGAGCATAAAGTGTCCAAGGTGAGTTCAGAAACTTATATAATAAAAAATCTCTTGATTGACATGCCCTCCGTATTTCCCAGGTAATGAATGCCCCCAAAGAGTATTATCCTGTGGGCTACGACAAGGATTTTGATGATAACTTTAAGTCCAAAGTTGATTTGCCACCCACCAGTTTCTCTTGTGCCAAACAGAAGCATTTCCCTGGTCTCTATGCGGACACTGATTTGGGATGCATGGTGGGTAATCAATTATTAAATTAAATTAAATTAAATTAATGATCTTTTTATCAATGGCCTGTGATTATTTTAGGTCTTCCATGTATGTGCCATCACCGATGATGGTATGGTCCGCAAATCTTTCCTTTGCCCGGAGAGCACACTCTTTGATCAGACGATTCTTAAATGCAACTGGTGGTTCTATGCCGATTGTAGTTCCAGCACCAGTGTCTATGACTCTAATATACCTATATCCAAGAGTTATCAGCTGATGAAGTCTCTTACCTATTTCTCCAAGTTTAATAGCCAAAAGAAGGAGCACGATGGTGACAAAGATGAAAATGACCTCGATATAGACAGTCTACGTGAATCCATGGAGGGTGTGGTCCGACGCATGGAGCAGAATAAGAAAGCTGAGAGCGATGAGGTGCAGCTACCGAAAGCAGATCATGAGCATGTTGTACCTGAGGAGGGACAGCAACAGCTGACCAACTAGACTAGACAATAGTCCAACAACAACAACAATAATAAAAACAAAAAGCCCTAATGCTATCTGAGATCTAGTTTAAGTGTTTACGATCGAGCTCTTCTGGTCGCATTGCCGTTTATAGTCAATTTCTGTTGCTTAAGCTCAACGGTTGTCTTTAGTGTCTATCTTTATTATTCTCCTATTATCCGTGTCATTAATTTGGTCCTTTTCTAATTGCTTAAGCTTCCATTTAGTTTAAGTCTCTATATATTCCGTTAAGTGGATAATTTTCTAGTTAAACTCTGCATCTAATTGTAAGTTGTGTGCAAGTTAATGTTATGGCATATATCTATATTATTTATTTATTATACATTATACATTTTATTTCGTTAAAATAAATTAAATCAATTTTTCGTTTCCAGCAGTGATCAAGATCAGAATTTTAAAAAGATTGGAAAGATTTTATCCCAAACCGATATTTTTTACTATATTTGAAGATTCTCTTTGTGTTAATTAAAAGAAAAATGAAATTTCGTGAGATAGGATAAAAATAACAAAGATTTCTCATTTTATTTAACAAAATCTTATCCACTAAATAAGGTACAATAAATTATTAATTTAAATGCTACTACCATCGATGATTGCGAGGCGGTTCATTCTGTACTTGTGACTCCTCCACATTGCGATCGCTTTTATCGTGAATATGGACCGATTCATTGAGTTCTACATTGGCATGGAGTGCAGCATCATTGGCATTTAACTGGGCCTCTTGGGCAGAAAGAGTGGCCTTTTCGGCTGCATCGCGTGTCTCCTCATAGTCCAGACGAGCCGCATAGGCATGAGATTCAGAATGCTCCAGTTTTGACTTTGCCTGAGCCACCATATCAATTTGTGATGACAATTCAGCAGCTGCTTCGGAAGCAGCTTTTTGGGCCAATTCAGAGGCAGATTGGGCATTGTTTAGGGCAGCCGTTAATACGCTCACATGATTTATGGCTTGCTGAGCCGCGTATTGGGCAGCCTTGGCTGAACGCTTAGCCTGTTGCAATTGGGCTAGTTCATTCTCCATGGCTTTGTGTGCCTCGACACTTTGATCTTCCAAACGACGTAAAAGGACTTCTTTCCCTTTTAGGACTGCAACAGCAGTTCCAGCAGCTTGTGCCGCTGCTTGAGCCAGTGTGCTCTTGGCTACATAGGATGCCTGTTTTCCGGCTGCATTTTGACTGGCCACTGCTGAAATTGCCTGATCCGCTGACCCCTTGGCTATGCTACGCAAGCCATTATCAGACAGAAAACTTCCACTGCCACCTCCAACGCCATGGACAATATAATCTGAGGTCTCATAACGTGATATCGGAATCCCTGAGGGTTGAGGTGCTGCAAATTCATCATGGTTAATGGCCTCGAATGTGTAAGGCGGAACTTCGTGATCAATGATTAAACTTTGGGCTGAGGCTTGAGTTGGTGGTGGTGGGGGCGGTACATTAAGACGATAGTGGCCATCCTTACGCTTTACCTTACGCCCCAGCGTATTTGTTGAAACTAAGGAAAAGTTGTAAATTGCATAAATTTGCTGTTAAACATTACATAAGAAAATCGTGGGGGCCTTACTGCAAATCAGCACCAAGAGGAGCAGCAGATGTTGTGGCGGCGACATCTCTAGCCAGAGGATAGGAAATCAATGTTGTATAAATAACAGCAAACAGGAAGCGGCAGGTGCAGGTGTGCTTTTCCCTAAAAGAAAATATAAGATGAAATGTGATAAACTTCAATCCTTTTATTTGACCTTTCACTTGGTAGTTTATATTAAAGCAATAGAAGATAATTTTATAAAAAAGTGTTAAGTGGTTTGGTTATAACTGTTAAAACTTTCGTTATTATTCGTTTTGGTTGTCTATCAAGATATGTAATACAAAATAAACAAAATGAGATGCGATTAATGTATGTATGTCACTTTGGATTTGTTCCAGCAGCGAAGGAACCAGTTTACTCCCAAGACCGGGACAACCACATTATGTGAATGATGGCAACATCAACATGCGACAACAGTAATCACTCAAACTGACAGACACCGACTTACCACAACGAGAGAGCAGAGAAAGATGACGTCCTGGCTGGAAGGCAGGTGAATTGTTTCTAATATCAGCGACAGTAGCAATGGTAGTAACATGCAACATAAAAGTCGATCGACGGGTTCGCTGGAAAACGCTTTTACTTTTGCCCACAGCAGCGGAAATGCAGGCCGAACCGTTTGTTATTTCGTTTTGTAAATCCGGTGGACACTCGCTGGCGATTGCCAGCATTGCCCTGGAAGCGCCATGTATTTATAAACAAAGTGGTCGAGTGGTCGGGTGGGTCGTGATCGTGGTCGTGTGTGATGCCAAGCGATGAAAGTGCAAACCCGTTGCTCGTTTTGTTTATGAGTTTACAGTGGATCGCAAATTGGTTCGCGTTCGGGCCACAATAGAGATAGAGTGTTGGGTCAATGCTTCCTTGCTTGGACATTGGGTAATTTAGCTAACACTTTGCGTGATGCTGGAAGCATCTCTTAATTGCTCCGACGTGGGGTGATGTGCTTTGAATTGAATATGACAAGCATAAGTATTTAAAATGAATGTACACATCTATGTACAAACATTAATGTCCACGCCTATATTTGATAAATGTTGGCTTCCTTGATTAATGTGCGAACATGGAAATTATAGATAAGTTACTCAAAAACTCAACAGTCACGAAGATAAAGATAAATTATTTAATGTTGAATTAAAATTTACGGATTCGTGTGGGCTTGGAGATTTCTGTAAAATGTTACATTTCCAATGCTTTGTGAATCCCTATTGCTGATATTAATATTGTTAGTAAGCAGCTTGTTGGCGGTTATTTCACCAAGTGATTCCCATACTTTATTTAAACAAACTTACATGAAACGTTCTCCGGTTGGTCAACATAAACCAGGATCTATGCCGGGAAGTGTTTTCTGTGGTTTCAGTCAAAAATCTAGTAAGATGGCTTCAAATGCAGCAACAGAGGCAAAGGCGGCCAAAGACGCCCAAATTTGTGCCGGCGAAGAAGCTGGACATCATGCAAAAGAACAGCTGGCAGAGAAAGCAATCCAAGCAGCCAAGGCTGCCGAAGCTGTCTTAGCTTGCAAGAAACAAATCCTTGAACAGTTGCAAGGTGGTCTTTGTGAAAACAACAAGATCATCGGGGAGATAAAAAACGCCACTTCAGCCAGCCAGTGCGCCATGGAGACGGCCACACAAGCAGCCCTTACCATTAGGCGTCACAAGGAGAAGCTGCAATTTCTGTTTGACGATGTCGTGGGAAATATAGAGAACGTACGTCAATTGGCCGCCAACGCACGACAAGAAGTCATAGACAAGCGAGCTTTACGGGACGCAGTTAAACGCCGTGTGGAGGAGCTACGAATGTGCTTGAAACAGGCCCAGAAAGATTTAGATCGTACTGAGGATAGTGCTAAGAAGGCGAGTTCTGCAGCGCAAGTAGCTAAACAACGAGTCGATCTAAAGCGACGCATGAGAAACAAATTGAAGATTTTGAAAAAGAGAGATCTGCAAAAGTTATCAAGGTTTCTGCATGCTCGATCAAAAGAATAATAGAATCATATTCATTATTATTATTTGTCTTGCATTTGGAATAAATAAACTAATTTATATTTTTTTACGATTATTTTAAATTTCGCGCCTGTTCTGTAAAATTTTACAGCATCAGTTACTAAGAATGGCATTAAAATACTTTTCGTAGTATATTACCCAGTATTTCCCAGTGGTGGCTAATTTACAATTCCGGCACGCCATTAGTGTTGTAAAACTTTGCGTGGTGAAGACGAAAAAAGAAGAGAAAAAGTTGTACATTTTTTTAATAGAAAAAAATATTAAAGCAGACAACAAACAAATTCAATAAAATATGGCTAACAAAATGGCCCAGGCCGAGGACTTGTCAAATGTAGAGTTTGAGACCAGCGAAGATGTGGAAGTTATACCCACGTTTAACGCTATGAATCTTAAGGAGCAGCTGCTACGCGGCATCTATGCGTACGGTAAGTGTGTAGATTCGCTTTTATTATCATGTGTGTATACTAATAGTCATGGCTAATCCATCTTGCCTGTAGGTTTCGAGAAACCTTCGGCCATTCAACAGCGTAGTATTAAGCCAATCGTGAAAGGACGCGATGTGATTGCCCAGGCACAGTCTGGCACAGGAAAAACGGCCACATTTTCCATTTCCATACTGCAGAGTCTTGACACAACTTTAAGAGAGACGCAAGTGTTGTGCCTATCACCTACCCGTGAATTGGCTGTGCAAATTCAAAAGGTTATACTTGCCTTGGGCGATATGATGAATGTTCAATGTCATGTTTGCATTGGTGGAACGAATCTTGGTGAGGATATAAGGAAACTGGACTTTGGCCAGCATATTGTAAGTGGAACACCAGGTCGTGTCTTTGACATGATTAAGCGACGTGTGCTGCGCACAAGGTGAGTTCAGACTATATTGGAACTTTTGTGAAAGTTTTGTATTAACAAAATGCAAATGCCCTTTCAGAGCTATTAAGATGTTGGTTCTCGACGAAGCCGATGAGATGCTAAACAAAGGGTTTAAGGAACAAATATACGATGTATATCGTTATTTGCCACCAGCTACACAGGTGGTGCTTATCTCTGCCACCTTGCCACATGAGATACTCGAAATGACATCAAAATTCATGACGGATCCCATACGCATATTGGTGAAACGGTAAGCAGAGACTTAAAATCTTAAATCTTGAAGTATTCTCAAACTATTCGTTCGTTACAGCGATGAGTTAACTCTGGAGGGCATTAAACAGTTCTTTGTGGCCGTCGAACGGGAGGAGTGGAAATTCGATACACTTTGCGATCTGTATGATACCCTAACCATTACCCAGGCAGTAATATTTTGCAATACCAAGCGTAAGGTCGATTGGCTGACGGAGAAAATGCGTGAAGCGAACTTTACGGTAAGCTCCATGCATGGCGATATGCCCCAAAAGGAACGAGACGAGATTATGAAGGAATTCCGAGCCGGACAGTCGCGTGTTCTTATTACTACAGATGTGTGGGCACGCGGTATTGATGTTCAGCAAGTTTCGCTGGTCATTAACTATGATCTACCCAATAACCGTGAGTTGTATATTCATCGTATTGGTCGATCGGGTCGTTTCGGACGCAAAGGTGTGGCTATTAACTTCGTGAAATCGGATGATATCCGCATATTGCGCGATATTGAACAATATTATTCAACGCAAATCGACGAGATGCCCATGAATGTGGCTGATTTGATCTAAAATCGAGAACAAACCCCGTACAATTCTACGTGAAACTTTATATATAGTTTTAAGCTTAACAGCAATTAGAAAAACAAAATGAAGTGAATACAGATTTATACACAACCCAAATATGTATATTGATTAAAAAATAACAAAATAAGAAATTTAAATACAGAAATCACTTTGTTTTAAAGAGAATAGGAGTGAAAGTGGTGGGAAGTAGATGATATTGCCGTTTGTGTGCCCTATGAGGTATTTTTCTTAAAAATGTTTTCAACGATTAAATTAATGCTATCCCAACTTACTATCTAAAAATACAATGCAGTTATTAGACATATATATGTATATATAAACTCACGTATAGTATATGCATTAAAATTAAATTATCTAACTACAGACTTTGGTCAAAATATTACCCGGTTAAGCTTGCGTTTGATCGATTTCAGCTCATTACCTCCGGTTTTTGAGGTAATGGCATGTAAGACGATGCTAAGGATGCATTTTGATGCTGATTTTTCTTGTCCTTGGTCTTAAGCAAAGTGCCAAGGACAATTCCAATGAAAAGAATGAGTCCCACTTGATGATTGGAAAAGAATTTCTTGGCACAGTCACTGGGGTTGTCTATGTTGAGCGAGTAGATCTGTTTATAAAAATATTGTTAAGATGTATTTAAATTTTAACGTGAAACTTATTTAATAATGTTACACCAACCTGCTGCATTAGATGTGCTCCGACTATTCCAACCGACGCGTAGTATGGCAAAGTCTGATCACACGCCATACCTGCCGCTGAGAGTCCCGTCAGCATAGCCGCTGTAAATCCCGATAGCCACACTTTGGTGTTCTCTCCAAATCTCAAGGCTGTCGATTTCACTCCTATCTGCAAGTCATCCAGCTTATCCTGATGTGCATAGATGGTATCATAAACAATTGTCCAGCAAACGCCCGATAAGTAGAGTGGCAGGCATGCGGCTAAATTTACACTGCCCTGGGTCGCACACCATCCTAGTAGTGCACCCCAATTAAAGGCCATGCCTAGGACCAACTGTGGCCAGTAGGTCACCCTTTTCATAAGTGGATACGTAATGACAAGGCCCAGCGAACTGGCGCCCAATAAAATAGATTCCCAATTTAGCTGAACGAGCACCAACAAACCCAGACTAAGTTGCGCCGAGAGAAAGACTATGGCATCGAATTGACTAACCTTTCCCGAGGCTAATGGTCGTGATCGAGTCCTCTCCACTTTTGCATCTATATCCTTGTCCCAGAGATCGTTTATGGTGCAGCCGGCTCCACGCATAATCAATGCTCCGGTGGCAAACAATCCCAACATCGTAAGATCTGGCCAACAGCCTGCATCGGCACTCAGAGCTATGCTCCATGCACAGGGCCAAAACAGTAAATAGGTTCCAATAGGCCGATCAATTCTCATCAATTGAGCATATGGCTTAGTGGCATCAGTTAGTTGCCTTAATAGCGAATTTGGCAAGGGGGTTGTACTTTCATGTCTCAACAGTAACAGTTGTGGTAGCTTCTGTTGCTCCTCGCAAATCGAATATCCCATTGGAACACGCGCTGCAACCGGCACAGCTGGCCGGCGCAGTGTTGTTGTAGTAGCCGCCGCCAGCATGTTTTGTGTTGTTTTTGCCTTAGCTGTCGCATAAGAGTGAAGGAAATGTTTCCTGCCCTGTAATCGTAAATACCGTAATGCATACATTGCTTTGAAAGGGCGGGTGGTCGGTCTTGATCATGCACACGTTAAATTATACAATCAATAAACTAAATGGGACATAGATACCCCACTTCACTTAATGTTCCTATTTGGCAAGAATAATTGAACACCCTACTAAAGTTGTGAACCCTATTCGTAGCCCATATTTAACAAAAATACTAAAAATACCTGCCTTTTTAAACCCCATTACTATGCAACACATTCTTGTATGTTGTGTCTTACAGTTATGAAAATTTAAATTGACAACTTTGAATTTGAAAGTATGTATTATCCTTACCAATAACTAGTAATTATTTTATTTTCACAATTTTATTATAATTATTAAAATTCATATTTAAACATTCTGAATGAGAATATTATAAGGGTGAATTTTTGTGTCTGAGTTCTGTTGAATGAAAAGATGATTTTGTATCATTTTCTATAATAATTTCTAACGTAGTTTTTATTCTTTTTCCCCTCTTGACAGACCAAACACCAACTACGTTTAAATTTTCGTAATCGTACATTTCCCCGTCTGCGCCCGTTACCAATATTTCGAAATTGGCACACGTCTACAAGAATGTCCGTAAATTTTGCACACGGCCGTATTGTTATTGCACACGGCCCTTTAATTTCAAACGGCATTCGGGATCCAGTTAGAAATAAACTCTAACAAAGCCAAGTGGGCCTAAGGCAGGCAAGCGGCTAACACATAGGCCAACGGTTACTAGCCGAGCACAAAAATACGTTTATATGTATGAGCTAAAGTAAATGCACTTGGTCTGGCGATATCAGCCGAAGTCAATAAAAATTGAAATTGAAGGTTTGAAAAGTCTTAATTCAACAACAGTAAATTGATTGTTTGCTATAATCTTAATTGTAATAAATAAATATAAACTTAAATTTTCGATTCCATAAACAGGTTAATAAATCAAACATTAAATATATCAAGATGAAACTTACCCCTGAGTATAAACTATGTTAAGAGATCTGCAATAGATACTTAAAATAATATAAGAAAGTACTAAGAATTGTCATTTGAAATTCACAGATGTAGGTAAATATTTATTGTATGCTTTCCCGTGCTACCTATCTATAGTATATTTGTACATGTGTATATACACATTTGTTCGTATATTGTTGCCCACAACAGTGATAACACACATTTAACATTTCTCAGAGATAAGCAGAGCGCCGACTGGGATTAGGTAGCATTATTTTTTCTTTAAAAAACACCACACAAACATTGGGTTAAAGCAGTTGTCATTTTGCTCTCAACAGCTAAGCAAGTGCCGTTCAACTTTAGCGATAATTAAACTGTGGCTTAAGCTTAAATTAAATTAATTAAATTCGTACTAAAATGGATCATGATCATGGATCAACAACAGATACATCCAGTGGTACTAAATCATGTCATTCCATGTCTATGTCGGTAAGTTACGAAATTGAAACTTCAACCAGTTTAACCACTGCCACCCATTACCATCATTGTGGTATGTAAACGATATACATACATATAAACATGTATTCCAACAGACAACGGCGTATCAACGGGGGGTTTATGGGTTATAAACTACAACAATCAATAATATTGTTGAATATTTAACTACAAGTAATATTTTGTGTTAACATTTATAAATGAAATTTCGCTGACTTTTTAATAATATTCTTTTCTCATAAAATCAAAATAATTATTTTTGAAAATATTTAAATCTCAAACATTTTCTAAATAATACATTTAGACTTATTTAGACATTTAATTCATAATTTGTTAAGTATTTTCAACTAGGAATGGGCTTGCATCAATTCGTACATTTAATGAAATTATATTTACTAATATTATAACAATGTTAAACCGAAATTTCCAAAAAAAAAAAACTTCACCAAATACGCCTCTGTGTAAATAGATTATGTACATACATACAAATAATATGAGTATTATTTAAGAGATTCAAATTAAATTATTTTTATACTCACTAAATTGCTGATGCCCGTTCTCTCATTTCTTCGCTCTTTAGTCTGTCATATGCGTTAATTTATTTGATTTTGAGTAACATATAAAAAGTCAGGCAAATATAGGGTGTTACAATGTTAGGAAAATGCAGTTTAACAGAAATTTTTTAACAGTGCTTTTGTTAAATGAAATAGAGTTAAAATGTTTAATATTATTAACGAATTTCATCAGTCAAAACCTTTTCTCTACATAGTTTCTGCATTTTTTTTTTATTGCAGTTTCACGCTGGCTACAGCGAAGTAATATTGTGGAATGGTTGGACTACCACAACTGTAACGGAATTTGTATTGTCCGCCATTGCCATTTTTGTTGTGTCCTTTTTATATGAGGCATTGAAATTCCTACGCCAGAATTTGATGCGCATAGAGGCCCGGAAAGTGGCCCAACGCTTGGCCGAGGATCAAAGACGAAAGAACAATGTTACCGATTGCGGCGGCTGCTCGGACACACCACTGACCGAGGCCAAGGAGATGACATATTGGCAACAATTGGTGCAATGTTCGCATATTGGGCAGTCCATGCTTAATCTTCTCCAAATTATCATATCCTATCTGCTAATGTTGATCTTCATGACGTACAATTATTGGCTCTGCTTGGCTGTCGTCTTGGGTCTGGGTGTGGGTTACTTCTTTTTCGGTTGGAACAAAAAGGATGCACAGGAAAGCGAATGTTGTCCTTAATGTGTTCTAATGCTTAATATGTTTTTTTTTGTTTTTACTGTTGTGTGTTTTGTATTATACAGTTGAAAATACGTTGGCCATTTTACCGAATAGTATATTAATGCAAGAAAAATACATTTTAAATTAAATTTTTATTTGATAATTTTACTTCTTTACATATTTACTTATTGTGTATAGCATAAATTAGTCATCTAGTTTACTTAGTGAGCATAATGTACAAATAATTATGAGAAAAAGCACTTATCTATATATATGTATGTATATTTAATTAGATATACATATACATATATATAACGAATACATACATACCATAACAGACTCAATATTTCCATTTAAAAAAACTCAAGAAGAAATACGATTTTTAAATAATTTGATACATAACATTATATATCTTTTACCTTTCAATTCAAATCTCGATAATAACATTAAAATTCGTTAGGATATCAAAGACCAGCAACTATTATAAAATATAGTTGTATATGTACAGCTAAACAAGCAATTGTCACCGGATTTATTATATTTTTGAAAAATACAACAATATCTTTATGAATATCTGAACTAATCCCCGAGGGTTAATATTATTGCATAGAGAAAATGATAAAAAAAAACTTTAAGTTCTAAACTGCTTTTGTAAATTATATTTTACTTTTAGAAGAATTAATTGGAAATATTTCAGATATTGATTCGTTTGTAAAAAAATCAACAAAATCTATATAATTTGCTGATAAGATAATAAATTATTTAATATTTTTTTCTCCTTGTAGCACTTCATCCGAGTATCCTTTTATTCTATGCACCGTTTATCCTAAGTTTTGTTTCCCTCTCCCTTAAGTGGAACGTATTCCAACTGATAAGCGATTGACTATGTGAACACTCATCACTCTTATAAACCGGTGGCTCCGGCTGCCATCATGCCACCATGATGGTGATGATGATGCATTCCTCCATTTTGGAAATACATATAATAGTTGTACGGGGGCTGCTGTCCCGCTCCACCCTCGCAATCGAGCAACGGTTGTCCGCCGGCCGATGCTGCACCAACTGGCGATGGTGTCATGGGCAAGGGTGACACTGTATTTCCCATGCCGACACCAACACCTACCCCTACCTGGCAACTGGCTCGCAATGCAACGGCCTGATGGTGGGCCAGTATATCGCTAACCGTATGCGATGAGGGCCAATGGGCAGCAGCAACACCGCGAAGCTGATGCGGATGCGTTTGTCCTCCACCGCCCTGCGGAGGTGAGGGACTGCCACAGGATACGGCCTTCATGCTGTAGGCGGCAGCTGCACTATATGGCTGGTAAATGGAATTGTAGAGATGCGCATGGGCATGGGCATGATGGGCACTAGCCGCTGCCGCCGCTGCTGTATGATGATGATGATGGTGTGAGGCAGTAGAGGAGCCAGAATGTGGATTAGACACATTCATGCTACCTGTGTTAGCCAAGCCGTTGTTAGCAACGGCATTTCCGGGATTGCCCACGGCCGTTGTGTTGGCCAAACCAGACGCAGTTGATCCACCTGGTGTATGATGGTGTCCAATGCTACCCATCTTGTTTCGTAGTATGCGCGATATGGAGCTGACACTGGGCACATTTGTCTTATCGCATATTCCCTCACTTAACAGTCGGTCCCGTAACTCCCAGGCAAAGATTCCCGGATCTCGTTGCTTCAGTTCGCGTATATAGTTGACTACTTTTGGTGTTGTCACCCGGGGCTTAGATCCGCCAATCGCACCGGGAAGTATAGAGCCCGTTTCATGATAGCGGGCTAGTATTTTCGATACACAACCATGACTGACCCGCAATTGGCGTGAGATGTCACAGGGCCGGATGCCCAGACGGGCCAGTTCCACAATGCGCATGCGCGTCGCATTAGGCAATGGTCGTCCATTAACAAAGACGCCGCCCAGCTGATTCACCTCGCCATACTGCGGACACTGTGACTCTGGAACGATATGGAGCAAAGACATGTTATGGGTTAGAGTAAGTCCATTGCTACATAGAAGCCATAAACAACAAAGCACAAAGAGTCGAACAAAAGCACATTTGCGTCTAATTAGTTTCGCTTGGGATCGGCGGCAAAGGGACTGGCTTCGCCTGAAAATCGCTACCATTTGCTTCTTAGAACTGCGGATATGGGTGTGGGTGTGGATGTGGATGTGGGTCTTGGCTTGGAAAACGCAATTAAAATGCGGCGAACGTGCGGAAATGCATTTTGGATGATGAGGCAAAACGATTCTCCAGGCGCTTCCAAACTGTCCGAGCCCATGTGAACTTTTGCTTACCTATTGAATGATCTACATACTATATAATGACAGATTTTTGTCTCCCAGCTTAATTGACAAGTCGCATTTATAAATAGTTAAACTAGTTAATAAGCAATGTGAGAAATCGGAAAGCCCGATATCAAAATGGAAATTTTTACCCTTCAGCATTGCCAAAGTTTGTATACCCTTTTCAATTTTCTTTCTGGCCGAGGAGTCTTTCAGAATCTGTGTATAAAAGTATGAATGAATTGAATCAATATATGGTACGTATTTTACTTTAATTAAAAAAAAAAAACTTTTCCTAGAATCCATCAATGTTGACAATCTTTCTGATTTTTTAAAATTAAGAAAGCCATTACAAATGAATGAAACGGATACTTTCTTTGAGAGCTTTATATATTATTATTGGGTACTAACATCTGTCAAATTAAATAGTAATTATTATTGCCAAATTTTTGAAGTTGAATAATGTATTCCACTTGGTTCTTGGGGTTGGGAACACGGTTATCAAGGTAACCAATTAAAGACTTCCTATAATTTATTTAGTATACATTCGCAGACTGTTTTAATTAAAAATTGATTGTAAGAAATGAAAGCTGAATATAAGAATTATTTTGTACATATATAAAAAACCCCACAATAATTATTTTAATACTTTGACTTATATGCTAAATATTTCTTTCTTTCTGGGTATAATATTTCTAATTTTAAAAAATAGCTTTAGTTATTGATTTCAGCATTTAAAGAACATAATCCTCAAGTGATACCTGATCAATTATCAATGTTTCTAATTTGTATCTTCATTTTATACATGATTTAATTTAGTATACTTTTCAATAAGTACTTTTTTTTTAACTTAAAGACGTAACAACTGACTTACTTGTTAAAAGTATTTAAGAACTTCGAAAAGTTATTTCTAAAAATGTTTAAAAAGAAAACTTTAAAATGCGCAGTTGAATTTGTTTTCTTTTTGAAATGGGAACTATTATTGATTGATTCTTATACTTAGTATTTGTGAATTAAATGGGTATATTTTGTTTGCCAAAATTTGTCGAACAACAAATCATGTAAGTCAATAATTTTACTGGTATAACCGTATGATCAAAATGCCATATAAATATTTATTTGTACAAGATCTTGATAGATTATTCCACCATTTCATTCAATATCTTGAAAACGAATGAATGTATTTCAATTTAAATACTGATTAAGGAGTATATCAAAGTCGGACATATTTTCTTGAACGTATGCGACTTTTAATTATAGGGTTCTACGCACATATGAAATTTGGGTCTAGGGGTTTATGCAACTGGACTATGAATTTTATATATATAAAACTGTTGGTAATTGAGCAATTGTCTTCCTGCAACAAATGCATATAAATAGCCTCCTTTTGTAGGGCGGTCAAACAGTTCAACACGGCATTCGACTCTGGCAGAAACCCTGTCACAGGAAACACTAATAAGTTCAAAATGATATTCCAATATTTGAGACCACCATCTTTTGGCAATCTGATGACTTCTCGTGATTGTTTTTACTATTTGGATTTGAGTAAGAAAGCATTTGGCGTGTTACCGCCAAAGCCGGGAAGTAGCCGTTTCTGGTGGTTGTATTACTTGTGGACTGGCCTAATAGCTGTCACTGCCATTATCTATGCGCCAACTGTATTTTTCATTACCTACAATCGAGCATTGAAAACATTAACCGCAACCGATTTATTTGCCTCACTGCAAGCGCCAATCAAGTCCTTTTCGTCCTCAACAAAGGCCATCATTGTGTTTATAAATAGTCATCGTTTTGCCCAAATTACCAATTTACTTGATCGCATGGACCGACGTATCGAGAAGAATGAAGATCGGGTTCTTGTGCATCGCACCGCTGTCCGCAGTAACTATGTAGATATATTTTTCCATTTCCTCTATTTTGGATACCTGTTCCAATGTGCTCTCAATGCTTTGCTACTTGGCAAGACACCATATCGTCTATATAATCCAATTTTTGGCACTGAGACGTATACATTCAGTTTTTATATGGCCACATTAGTGGAATTGTTTATTGTGGGCATTGCCCTTGCAATGAATCTAATCACCGATGTTTATCCCATCGTTTTTGGCTTGATAATGCGCACTCACATAGAACTTTTGCGAAGACGCATTCATCTATTACGTTCGGAAATCGAGAAAAGTGAAGAACAGAACTATATGGAGCTTGTTAATTGCATAAAGGATCATAAACTAATAATGAAGTAAATGGCAATTAGTAAATTTATTATGAAATATAACTATTATTTCTATATATTCCAGCTACTGCGATATTATGAGACCGGTTATAACAAAGACATTGTTCATGCAAATGCTAATGGTGGGACTTCTTTTGGGCTTATCAATTGTCTATGTATTTTTTTTCGCTGATTTATGGACAGCCATTGCCACGATTAATCTATTCATAGCCTATGTCTTTGAGTCATTTCCCTTTTGCTACATATGTAATCAGTTACAGAATGATGCCTTAACTCTTAGCCAGGCCATATTTCAGTCCAATTGGATCGATGCTAGTCCTCGTTATAAATCTACGTTGATTTATTTCATGCATCATGTGCAAAAACCAATTGAATTTAATGCGGGTGGCATCTTTTCTTTGAATGTCACCACAAATGTACGGGTAAGTGGACAAGACAGAAGATGTATTATTCAAATTCAAATTACTTTTTTAAAATATATTATTTTCTTTTTTTGTTAACAGATGGCTAAACTTGCCTTCTCAGTCGTCACAATTGTGGATCAAATGAATTTAGCTGACAAAATGTCGTAAAATGATGGAGAAATAGCTTAATGTGAACTTTAGCTAAAATGTAGAAAAATAGACCTTTTTATTAGCAATTTTACGGATTATTTTTAGAGATTTTCTTTCTGGCAAAATGATAATTAATAAATGGCCAAAGCTATACCAATTGCACCTGCATGTAGATTGCCATTGGTCAATTAGAATTACTAGCAATTAGAGAAAGTTTTCCACATCTGCGCCTTCATCTAATTTAGATTTGGTATTAGGTTTCACAACAACTTTGGCTACAACAACACGTACTTGGACCCCCGTTCAGAGCCATAAAAGAAACTCATAATAATAGAGCAAATTGAGTATAAGAAAACAGGAAGGAATAGAAAGAACCATTGTGAAGAGAGATGGCAGCAAATAAGGCAAGTGTAACGACCTCCATTCAAAAAATCCAAGTGCAGAACCAGAACTAGAGTCAAACATTATAAATGGCACTACAGACTTGAAGGTATTGTATTACAATTTTCAATTGGATAGCCTCCTCAGACACTTGTTGGCTCCAGACAGCCTCGAATTTCATGTAAAGTTTATGGTTATGGATTTTGCGCACTTGTCAATTGCAGTTTGATTGTGGCCCCAGCAGTTAGCCATTGGACGTGCAGCTGCATAAATAAGTTAATCCCCATTTCCCACTTGTTCCCCTTCCATCCAAACTATCGTTTCACTGAGCGAAAATTCAAGTTTAGGTATCTCCCTCCATTAAAGCATCATAAAAAAAAAGCTTTAATATTTGAATTACTCTCCTCTAAGGTGCCCTATAAAAGGCAACGCCAGATCCATCTAGCACATCAGTTCTAGTCAGTATGTCAAGTCTAAGTGAGTTAATTATTGTGTCTCTAGGCATTTGTCTAATTTTTAACCACATCTGTGCCCAAGCCCAGCCGGTAGGGAATCAAGAAACGAGATTGGTATTGTATTGTGAAAATATGATAAATTCGCATTAAGTTAAATATCTAAAATTGATATTATAGAAACGAAAATCCAGTGATTGGATATCCGACATTTTTGGCGACTACTTTGAGGATAGCGAATCAGAGGAATATTGTAAATGCAAAAATATATATAATAAGATTTGTATTACAAAATTATTGATTTAAAAATAATTTTAGTGATATGTCACAACTGTACAGTTGTTGTTAATGCCCAGGGCCAGAACAGTGAAACAACTAGTTCGACTTCGGCTCCTGTTACTCCGGCTACATCTCCAAATATTTCGCCACCACCGGCAGGTACTGCTCCTGCTTCTACTGCTCCCGCTGCTGCTCCAGCTTCCACTGCTCCTGCTGCTGCTCCAGCTTCTACTGCTCCCGCTGCTGCTCCAGCTTCTACTGCTCCCGCTGCTGCTCCAGCTTCTACTGCTCCCGCTGCTGCTCCTGCACCGAGTGGTCGGGCAGCAACTATTTAAGGGGAATTACAACTGCAAAATAGTTCTCCAACTCGTTTAGCTTTCGAAATACCAATTTGGATTGCACAGCAGGATTTACTTATGGTTATGATTTCACTTCTTATTTCCTAACATAGTCCCTTGTTCCATACAATCTTTAAACGAATTTAATTGTAAATAGAGTTTAATCTAAAAGTATTTAAAATACCGACCATATTTGGTTACTCTGAATATTTTTTTTTTTTTTTTGCCGCACCGATTTATATTATTTCTTAACAATTTCCACTTTTATATTATTTTTTAACAATTTCCACAGTTTTCAAAAAGTAATATCTTCATTCGATCCCGGATTTGCATATTTAAAAATGGCATTAAAAATTTGAATTATTTAAAAAATTAAATTTTAACCAATTTTTGAAAATTTGAACAGATGTTATATCATAAAACTTTCAAAACTTGGTTCAAAAATTAGTTGTTTAGATTTATGGCATTTAAAAGATGGCAAAGAAGTAATTAGAGACATAAATTTGGGAAACCTCTCAATATTTGACGGATTTAGAGCCTCGTCAAGTTTGGGGTCTAACCTAAATTTACCCTTTTTCTCTTGTGTAAGCAAATTATATATGTATATTATATATTTTCATCCGATATTTCTACATAATATAATAATTAAGTGGCTTAAGGCTTTCATCATCTCATCTTAACTGGATACTGTATACGATTTTTGTTGATGTTATCTGATTACGAACGTAAATTCTACCATAGTTTAAATAAATTTTTATATACAGGCTATAGCCTGTATACTAGTCTATAAAGTTCTTGAAAATGTGTCATAACTCGAGTCCAGAATTGCTTTGACATACGTCACAACAAATCGGCTGGCACTCGCCACAGACCCACACACATTGCGGCGTCTGGTGGAGAGACATCTCGGATACTTGGTGGCATTCTGTTAGCCAGGAAAAGAGAAATGAATACTAAATGTGATACAAAAGGCAGCAGTCCCCAAGTTGACATTATGTTTGACATTTGTAATCTTGGGATCGTTAATTATTTTCGAATTGAGTTACAAACACACAAAACAGGGGGGAAAAAAGTAAAAGATGCTGAGATGAGTGGAGTTTCCAGGGGAATGGAATATAACCACACCAAAGATCACACACATTCGACAAATACTCCCTGAAGTAAAACCAGAAAAGTCTGCCACTTATTTTTTTCTTTGGTTCATTTTTTTTCTTCATGTTTTCTGTCCTTAAAAAAGAACTATTCGAAGCATGTTCAATGATAGCTGCAATTTGTTGTTCTCCTCGAGAACATTATCTTCGAGTGCTTGACTTTTGTGCTAAACGTTCATAAATTTGTCTCAACAAAAATATTTCTATATAACAGTGTGGATGTCTTTCTTAATGAATGATGCTCTGATGCCTAATGCTGAGTTGTTCCATTCGTAGTTTCTTCGTTTTCTAAATTGCTTTTCAAATACGCATGACATCAATTTTAGGCAATTATTGAAGATTAATGGGGTCTCAATGTTGACCATTCCAAGTTTAATTGTGATACTTTTTGAGTTATTAACCAGAGTGCCGTGATTGGCGATAAGAATGTCGAAATATACATACATAGAATAGTACTTTTGCTTAACCGAATAATTGAACATTATCTTGATCACTCAAGTATCAATTTTTTGTTATTAGGTAAAACTTAGGAACTTATCACACTTGTACATTTAAGTAGATTTCCCTTCTTGTTTTCGACTTTATACATATGTTTAAGTTTTTGTAAATTTGTTTATGAGTCTGAATATATGTACATACATCCGGCCTGGTTTTATGCAAATTAGTCACGTATTCCCTATTAGAGCAAACATCGAATTCCCCTTTTGGACTGATGATGAGTCAATAGTAAGAAGCGAACAATTATTTTGCAACGTGCCCAGTCTCCAAAACATTTGATCAACTAACAAACTAGTGCCAATGTGCCATATCTATAAATTATTGTTGGCTGTAGAATAAATCATTAATAAGTTTATCAATTAAAAACGCTTATCATAAAGTATTTCCTTCGCACGGTTAATATAGTAAGGCCATTGTTTTTTTTTAATACTTCAAACTGAACCCAATATATAAATTAAATTCCAGTATTGCAAATAATAAATAGAATATTATGGATGAAAAATTAAACTTCTTTTGAAGTTTTTTTTAAGTTCAAAAAGTTCAAAAAGTATTTATTTA
The DNA here is from genome assembly GCA_037075365.1 of Drosophila emarginata. Taxonomy (NCBI): domain Eukaryota; kingdom Metazoa; phylum Arthropoda; class Insecta; order Diptera; family Drosophilidae; genus Drosophila; species Drosophila emarginata. The sequence goes on along the minus strand of JBAMCD010000221.1, from coordinate 12,955,779 downwards.
AAGTATTTATTTAATTAACTTATTTATTAATAACTTATCATCAATAATTTTCAGAATATTAATGGTTTGAATGGTTATTTTTTAATTGAATTAAATTCTGTTCTCAACTGTTCTGTTCAAAATCAAAAGAATCTAAATAATTTGTTCAATAACTCTTAAACAAATGAATAAACAAATATATCTTTGATTGCTTTTTGACTTTAAAGGTCACGTAGACTGCCTTTTGTTAAAAAATATATAATTTAAATTGTAAATAGTTGATATTTACTACATTTCTTTCTCTCTCTCTCTTTCTAGCTCCTGGACATAAATATACTTATTCTATAACCAAAGTGCTGCCGCCAGTGACCCTTGGAGCTGAGTGACTGTTTTACCGTCGGCATTGATTGTTGATCTTATTTAAGGTGCAAACATGCCACCGCCGTTGAGTTGAGGATGGGATGCCTAAAGTCCCGTCTCGTACCATTGCATCGGTCACGATCAGAGGGAGAGGTGGCTATGCCACTTCCATTTTAGTTGCATCTTGGGTGCCCCTGGAATGGAAGTTGCCATAGTAGTTTTTTATTTGACTTGTTTGTTTGCCGACTGGAAAAACCTTCGACTGCAGAGTGCTAGAAGGTCTATACCTACTTGTTTATTGTTTATTTAATTTTAGGTTACGCACAAAATGCTAGCCCAAGATTGGGTTAGTGCTGTCTGATTTTATTTACACTAGTGTCTGGGACGAGCTAGTTATTGTCTCTAATGAGAGTCCTGGCACTTCGAACTGATTGACTTAATCAAGGCAAACAACAACAGCGGCTGCAAGCTAATCACGGCCCGATCCCAACTTGAGTTTACAAGAGTTACTTATCCTTCACATCCATATATATATATATAAATATAGTAGCAGCTTCTGTTAATGAAAAGCAAACAGCTGTAGCAACAAAAATTTTGAAGTGCTGCGCACAGGGTAAACAGCTTAAAAAATCATAAAATCATTTTGTTTTTCTGAGGGCGCGACAATATTTGCCCATAGATTTTGATGGGTTCTTTTTGTGGCCTCTGATAGCGGAAATTCGGAAATGAATATTGAAAAGATATCGGTAGCTGTTCAGAGAATGTGTAGTACAAATCATTTACAAATGGTTATTTGCCTTGAAATCGTATACTTTATTCTACTTTGTCATGGTTGAATAGCTTAAGATTTGCTCTTATCCCTATCCTTTCTTATCAATAGGGGCAGCATCCAACCCTTGATATATGTATGTATGTATATATGTAGCTGTCTATGTGGCTTTCCCTTTTTCCCTGTGAGTCTCTTTCTCTCTCTTCTCTCCGTTCCTTGCCCATAAAAAGCTCAATTAAAAACTGTCTATAAGACGAAATTATAATTCATAAATTCTGGGAAATTGCCGAATACAAAGAACACTCATTGTTTTCAAAAAATTACAAAAATGCTTCATGCATAATCCAAGCATCATGATCATGATCATTTTTTCATGTTTCATGTTCTTAGAATCTTTAATGTTTCAAATGTTAAATAAAAAAAAGGGAAAATTACCAACGAGTTGGCGGCATTTACCAAAAGTTGACGAAATATTTCCTGCATTTCCCCTTTATGTTATTTCCATTTTTGTTTTCCTATAAATTATTAAAAAATCATTAAAAAGTTCACAAAAACTCACTGATGCGCGTAAATCCAATTATAGGAGCAATTAACAAATGTTAACTAACTAGAACTAATTAAAAATAATATTTAGCTAAACAAAATGGTAGCATCTATATATATATCAATGGGTAAAGTGAAGCCTCGTGTGTTTAAATATAATAATAAAAATATTCATATTTAAAATTTGTAAATATAAAAAAAGTATTTAGTGTTGAAACAAAATCCCGAAAACAAAGAATGATTTCGATCAATATTATTATAAAATTATTATTGTTTAGTTCTATCACGATATTTGAAGGTTTTCTGTACCAAAAGTATTTAATCTGTTATCGTTGTTTGTTAATGGGTACAAAGAATATCTATTTTTATTCAGCATGACGATCCGAGTTCTTTCGGATTTACAAATTGAAATCTTTTTAGACTATTATATAATATCTTAGATTTCATCTGTGTTTTAGAGTACTCACTGTACTTGTTTGCATATGTGCATATGACAGACGATTAAAATGATTTCCCATATAAACTTAAAGATTATCAAAAAAAAAGAAAAATACATAAGAAGAAGAATAATTATGCCTGATAGGGTATTGGAGCTCGTTCTCTTCCTAGTCGGCGTATCTCCTCTACTGATAAGAACTAATCAAAATAATGTGCAATTTGCAACTATAGATTATTATTATTAGAATCTTAGCTGGGGTTTCTTGTCCATATACATATTAATACATATATGAATGTTTATATGTATGTACATTTTTTTTTTGAATTTTTGCTGTCAGACATTCAAATGTCAAAAGGCAATAAACCTATTTCATGCATAATTGAAATTAACAAATTCAAGTTGAACATTTGGCAGATGATAAGCCAAAAAAAAAAAAATTAAATAATAATAATATGCATTAATAAAATACTTTGTAGTATTTATGTGTTTTGATTTGAAATTCAGTGACCCACACCGAGTAGAAGACAAATCAGAAATTTTTAACAAATTTCAACAATAATCAATTCGCACATTTCCACTTGGATAGGAAATGCAAATTAAATTTCTAATTAAATTGTTTAAAAAGATGTAATTTATTTAAATATAATACAAATTAATTGTAATCAAAATAAAAATCAAAATGTGAAGAAAATGGCTGCCAATTTGAATAGAAATTTGCCATGAAATGACGTTTTTTTTCATATTGAGCACAACAAATTTTATAAATGATAAAACAACAGCAACAACAACAACAAAAATCGCGTATGGTAAATTGAATTTCCTTTCTCACAACTGCATATGAATGGATGTATGTATGCAACAGATTGGGACCTGAGTCTGGGGATCCCATAAATCTTTTTGGCTCTTGGCAAGTGGGTTCCTTTTCCTTGATTGACAGTGTGCCGCCGTCACCGTCGCCGCCGCCATGGGGATGATGCTTTCATATGCTGAATTCTCTTCTTCATTTTCCTTCATTTTTTTTATTAATTTATTTGCATTTGCATTGCAGAAAAAATTAATTTAACAACTCAGTTGAGTTGAGCTGAGGCTCGTCAAAATGCATTGCGTATACGCAGTGGCGACCAAAGACTTGTTATTCCCCCTCTCTAAACAAACTTACAAACAATGTACATATGTATGTATTTATATACATATATATGTACATATGTATGTATTTATATACATATATATATATATATATATATATATATATATATATATATATATATATATATATATATATATATATGTATAGCATACCCACTTATACTATATACTATTTCATTCGATGTAAAAATAGTTCTTTTCACTTTTCTTATTTCATATACTAACAATATGTAAATGGACTGGCCTGTATTTTAACTTGTCGACAATCTTTTGCCTACGGAGCGTTGCACAATTTGCCGCACAATCGCATTTATTTATCAGTAAATTTCACAAAGTCGCCCAAGCCAAGGAAAACACACATATACATAGAAACACGCACATACACACATTGCACACACATACATAGTTAAATACAAAGGCAAAAAGGAAGCATTTACTTGTCTGTCATTGCGAATTATTTACAATATTATTTACATTTTAATCGACAAAAGTTCATCCACAAATGTTATCAAAAGAAAAGAATGAATATAAGAATGTCAACCGTATGATCGATCCATCGATTATTTCAAGTTTTTCACAAGTATCATTATATAGCCTAGAAAATATGTAACAGACAACATTTCAAAGTCGAACTTTAATACGTTTCTTGCGGAGATAGGTGACGACTTTATTCACGATTGAATATTTATGGAGTGAAATATATTGAAGATGTTTGAACATATAATTATTTAAATACATATATGAAACAAAGAAAGTCAATCTATCTATATCTTTACGAAAGTCTATATATATCTTTAGCATATTTTTAGTCTTATACAATTCAAGAATAGATTTTGAGTCCACTTTTTATTTTACTAATTTTTATAATTGACTAAAACTACAAAAACAAACTGAAAACTTTATTTTATTTCTGAGTGAATGTAATAAAGAAAAACGGTTGATACATTCTAAAAAGATTAATTAAATTAAATAAAAGATGCATCCCCAAAACACTAAAAAATATTTTGATTTCTATTATTTTGCGAAAAGAAAATCAAGTAATTAAAAATGTTTTAGGAAGCATTGATAGGGCCGCTTAATTTAAAGCTGCCAAACTACAATATATTAACGTCCGGGGTAAATACCAGATTTTAGATGAAATGCAAGTACAAGTGCAAGTGTCTTGAATTATAAATTAAGCTCATAAAATACACGCCCTCGACCCTTGCTCTCGCATCAAAAGTACATAAAACTAAATAGATTCCTTTAGCGTCAACAGCATTGTCTGTCAACAGAAATTAATGAGTCCATAAATCACGAAAGGCAGCAACAAAGATAGCGCGGCGCCCTCTACCACAGGCACTGATTCTATGTATGTAACTAACTAACTCCGTGGCAAGTACTTGGTAATCCCTCTACTGTTCCTCCTCCTTCTCTCTGAGAGAAATATGACGAAAGAAAAGGGGGTGCGCCCAAAGAAATACCAAGCGGTGTCTTCAATTACGCGTACTAGGAATGTGGACAATGCAAATGCCTAGCCAAAATAGAAAGTACAGAGATCTCTCTGAGATCCGACCAATCATTGGCAATGTACTAGAACCGACGCGACTCTGGCCCAATGGTTCGGGTTCGTTGGCGTTCTAGCAATGGATGAATGTATGGAAATACGAAAAGGAATGCTCGCCCGCCCTTTGGTGACAAGCGGAAAGCAACATAAATTTTAAGATCCGAACCGAATGTGCACCATGTGTGTATGCGTGGCCCCTAATATGACCCGAAATCGATATCCGCAATGGAATCTATGAAGTTCCTGGTTTCTTTCTTTTGGGGTCACTCCATCTTTACATTTGGGAATTGGCAAGAGTCATCAAGGGGTTAGCCTAAGAAGCAGATGTTATTGATGGGTTAGCATTAATTATACTAAACCACGTGCTTGCACTCCCTCTTCATCGATTAGAAACTCGTTAAAATTTATGATAATGAGCAAAGGTTTCGCCCTCCCGGCACACACTTGTCAAATGTCAGCGATCCTTTGGGATTTTATGAAATTTCCGCTTCAACTAAAAAAAGGGTAAGTGATTTAATTATGAAATGAAGGAACGACGCCATACAATCAAACTCAAACTGAAGACTAGCTCCAGGTATAGGTTCAGACCAGGTTGGCACCCAAGTCCAGTCAAGCGTTGGCCCAAACTTGAGTCGCAATCTCATCAGAGGTCCGGCTTTTACGATGTTCCATGTTCCGTTTCCCCGCATCCATCTCCATGTTCATATGTATGTATGTTCTTCCATTAAGGCGTGTACACATTGACGCGACTTTTTTCACTTCTTCTCTTCTCTTCTCTTTTTTTTCTGTTTTTGGTCTTTCAAGTGTTTGCCTGCATTTTGTGTACGTCGTCTCCATCTCCATCTGCAACTTGGCTGTTGTTGTTGCCTTTTGTTTTACTGCCCATTTGTCGGGATTTTAGCATCTTGCTACTCTCTTCTTCAGCTTCATGTTGTTGTTGTTTTTTTCTGTGGGGGCTTTTATGTTTAGCTACCGAAGTAGATGGCTACCGGTAGCCGTTAGTCACGCATTTCTGCATCTCTTCAGAGCCGGTCTACGACATGTCTCGGCCTCTGCACCTACCGTTGCATCAGAAGCAGCACATGCGTCCAAGCAAACAATGCCCCATGCACAAACAAAATGTCAAAACATCAAAAGCAAGTCATTAATGGACCAAAGTGAGGGTTCTACATGGGCAGTCAACTCTTTTAGCAAAGCCAAACACTATACAATTGATAATTGCAACTGACTGCGGTAGTTCCTCCATAATGAAGTTGAGGAAGTTTAATAAAGTTGTCATTTATGAATCCATACCCTTCAAGGACTACATTTCGTCAACTGTAACTAACTTATTCAGTTTAACTTATTGTAACTTATTGAGATAAAAAATAATCAATTGTTTCTTTTTAAAAGAAAACATTAATATATAAAAATTTTGGGAACAAACACTTTTTAAAGATTGCTTTATCATATTTTGATAAATTTAAAATGATGATCCAAAAGAAATTGAATTTAAGAACTCTCAGTTAATAGAAACATAAAATTCCATGCGTACCAAATTATTTAAATTACATTCATTTTTAAAGATTGTACCGAGTCAGATGGTTAATTGAAGATCGATATGTCAACTGGTACACGACAGCCAAGACAAATTTATATGCGACAAGACATTATTTTTGGCCAATGAGTTAACGTTTTTTTATTTTGTTTTTCGTTTCAAAGCATATGGACAAATAAAAGACATGGACACTTGGAGACAAAAGTGAAGACCGCACGACAAAACGGTATAAACATAAACATTACAACGATCATTAGTTAAATTAGGAGGCATCGGATTGTCCATGGGGCAGGGGCATTGGCATGGGCACGGGCATGGGCATCGCTTACCCATTTTCAAGCATTCAACTCGAAGAGAAGCAAACAAAAGCCATTGCTACCGCGAGGTGGTCGATCAAGCGCGGCATCTCTGTTCACCTTTTTGAAACGAAAATCATAAACAAACACTTGTACTTGTGTCTGATGGCCCAAAAATAAGGTAAAAGACAGATGAAAAGTGCCACCGTGGTGACGATATCGTTGTTTGTCATGTATTGCGACACCGCCACGGCACCAGAGATGGCTCCAACAGGATAGGTATATAAATATGTATGTATGTATATAAAAATATTGAAAAACAACCACTTTTGTAGGTGCCTCTTTGGATTATTGATAATACTCTTCAGTTTTAAGCTCAGTGTAAAGTGATTGTAAGTTTTTCATTGCAATCTGTAACAAAGGTGTAACAACGATCTTACAATATAATAGTTTTAGTTTAACTTTTTTACGTTTTTACTTTTTTTTGGAATGCTTTATTAAAAACTTGATACGATCAGTTTGTTTTTTTATAATCGAAAATCATTTTATTTTTATTAAATGCCATATATTATCTGACGATTCACTAATATGCAATCCATTACCGTCGGTAGCGAGGAATATCTAACTATATACTTATGTACATATGTATGTATGTATACACTCTTCATTCTACCTCAATTCTTTGACACCTACCTGGGTCCATTTCTGGCGGCGTTAGTTGAGTAAAGTACTCCACAATTAAGGCAGTTTATAACACTTTCAGTTATAAATTTAAAACTTTCTCGCTTCCGTCGGTGAGTTAATTTGTGAAAATCCAAATATTATGTAGGGCTTTTTTACGGGGAGGGTTTTTTTTTTTTTGGCGTTAATTTTTTGCACTTGGCTATATTGTTATTTTCAATTAAGGCATAAAATTTTGTAAACAAATTGACGTTATTTTTTCTGATGATTCGTTGCTGCCGACGCGACGCCAGTTGTGGATGCTTGATTAAATTTCAATTGATTTGGATTTTAGATTTTTGAGTAGATTTGGCAAGTATTCCGGACTAGTTGCACGATGAGTTGTTGAACCAAAACTGAAATTTGATTAGCACATATGGGATACGGTAGGGTTTTGTTCAAAAATTATCACGCACTTATCACACCTTATTTGGAACGGGAAGGGGGGGACCAAATGCACCTCTTAGCTGTGCCGACCGTTGAATTTACACTCTGAATTTGCTTTGGTTATTCATTAGCATTAGTTGGGGAATTCGAATTGAAACTGAGACCTCCCATATAGCACAAATAGAAACACTCGCGTTAAGGGCCACATTCGAGACTATTAATCCGCATCCAGTGACTGTGACTGTGACTTTGATCGTGATCCGTATACGCGCGCTAAATCTCCACAACTTGTTGTTCGTCACCCGTGTCTGCTGCAACTAATACTCTGCGCCTGCCAAACGATCGTGTTCATCAATCCACATCCACATCCACATCCACATGCAAAGATGAGGCGAACAAAGACGAAGACGACGACGGCGACGCAGCATCCCACGATATTGCTCTCTCGCTTTCACTCCCAACCATTTTCGACTCAACTCACACACTAGCACTGAGGGCGGCGATCGCTTTGTATTTGTTGGTTTTAATGGCGAAGCTGTGCATTGGTGTGTGTGAGCTAGTTGGTTTTGGGAAAAATAACAAAAATGAAGAATGTCTTTCAGTGTTCAGGAGCGCTCGGAAGGCGCTTAAATAAACTAATAAAATGTTGTATAACACAAAAAGAATGTAATTTAATTTTTACAATATATTCTTACTATTAGAGAAAACTTTTTCATTTTAATAATACAACGTAAGTTTTTAAATTAATAATTTTCCGCATTAAAACTTATCATAAATATTATTAAAAATAAATTATTTTTTTATTAGTAGCTTTATATTTTAACTAATACATTGAATTTTGTATTTAAGTTACTTTTTATTTTTAGTTAAAGATGAAGATGTGGTTATCAGAACCGGTTTCACTGTCCTCCATTCTAGCTCCGCTTCTGTACTCTCACATACATTAAAGCAACAGCATATGTGTGTATTTGTGTATGGATTCGTATCTGTATCTGGTAGGTTCACATCTCAGCTGCGCACGAGTAGTTCGCTCTGACTCTGGCTGACTCTGACTAACCATACGCAACCGGGCGGAGTTAATTTTTGAATGCTTGAATGGCCAATCTGAAGCAAGTAAGCGTATCCGTAGCGTTACGCAGCATGAGCGAGAGATGTCATGACTTTTTAGTGTCACACAGACATACGAGTGTATGTATATACACATATATAATTGTATATGTGCATATATGATTTGGGGGCGGGGCAGGAGATCTGCCTTTAATACCTTGCTAGCTTGTGATCGTGTGCACCTATGTATGTACATATGTATTTTTGGTTCATTAACAAAACTCGTATCATTAGAGGGCGATCGTTGGTTGCTAATAAACCGCTACCGTAGGGTAATCTTATCTTGTATTTCCTTCTCCTGGGTGTCTCCTGTCTACTAACACTGCGTATGCTTGATGCCAACGACGACGTAGACAAATTTTGCTGAGGCGTCACGTCTTGCTTGGTTAGACTTAATTATAAGAAAAATGTTGTCTTCATATTGTCAGATTGTCACTAATTTTTAATATTATCGCTTAAACGATAGCTGCCAATTTCTGTTGTCATTTTGATCATTTGTCTCAATGGCGTTCTTATAGGCAAACTCACACTATTATTCACAGACACACACTCACGCATACACACTTACAGAAAGAAACAGATAGGCCAATGCGGGTATGGGCCACAACTGTGTGAGTGAGCGAATATCCGATTTGACACACACACACACACATTCACAATATGAGTTGGACACACCTTCTTAGTTTCATTTACGTTTACCTGTTCATACCTTTTGTTGCGAATCCAATCGCAGATCTTTCTTCCCTGTTACCTAATGAATGTTTCTGACGATCGCCATTCTTGAACAATTTAAATATACCCTTAAAGGATGCCTGTATCAATGTCAAGTAAAGTTCTCTTAAAACCACCTTGTAATCGGTAAATTAAATATTTTCTAGATCTTAAATAAAACATATCTAATCGGATTTATGGAACAGGATTTTAGATATATTTTCCTCGGCATTAAAATATATTTAAACAAAGCACGATTTATAGGCTTAAGAACATCGGATTTTGAATTTTTCACAAATAGTTTACACTTAGAAATGTAGTTAAAAACTCATTGCAAGAGTTTTTTTCTTTGTAACAAAGTTTCAGACTCAAAATAAAAAATATAACAGAGATCAAATCGATTTCTTATGTTATCTCACCTTATTATCAAATTTTAACCGATATCTAATCGAAAGTAAACAATTAAAGCTCGAAATTGGGAATATTTCAAAGCAATCTCGTTGTTAAACTACATATTTTCGAATAGTATAGTGTTTGAAATATTGGCGAATTAGAATTTAATTTTACTTACAAAAGATTAAATCTGTATATTCCAGCAACTTCCAAAATTTTCTCTCTCTTTTCGATTTCAAATTTTTAACAAGTAGAGAGTTCAGTTTATGCACCTGTGTAAAGAGAAAGTAGCTGAGTTATCTAATAATCTTTGAGATCTTTTATGATCATTTCAGCAATTATTCATATATTATGATTCATGTAATGGCAATGGTACATAATACCCTTACTCAACTCTTCTTACAAAATAATTGGCCACATGCGAAAGCTAAAAAATCGCCCAAAGGCAAAGTGGAGGGATGACAAAATTGCCATCTCCGTTTAACAAATTGGGTGACAGTCTTTGAAGTTGCCGTCAGCAGCGACAAATGACAAGCATAACAAATGAATATTATACATACATCGTCTTTCTTTTTCTTTTTTGTTGTTTTTTGTGTTATACAACAAAAATAACAATCAGTAGAGGGAAAAAATATGCATAGCACTTGAGAAAATAAAAATAAAAGGGTGGGTGAAGGAGCCAACTACATTATATATGGAACGTCTACCCCGAGAGTCGTAAAGTGGCAAAATGTGCTATAAAATTGACACATTCAGGGCAAAGTCCTTACCAATACCAGCAAACTAATCTTACGTAACAATCATAACCGAAAAGGGTGTGAACAAATACAAATACCACTACCCAAATGCACGACGGAAGCGTCAAATTGTCTACGCTGATGCCGATGGAAAGGCGGACGGCCACTTAAAGGAATCAATGTTCGTTATGAACACGTGATCCCACACTTGAGTGCCAAAGAGTCCTAAAACGGATCGACGCAACTTCATTTGACGATGAATTATTGGTGTAAACGAATACTTTGGCTCACTTGAGAGGCAGCATACCGCAACTGTCACCTGATCCCAAAAGGTTCGCACCCGCTACCATTGCCTTACCTACATACATATAGTTATACAATATATGGATGAAGTTGTTTCGTAATATTTCGCGGCAAGCTGACCAAAGGAACAATACCTACCAGATATATATAGAGACACATTGTCATTCTCATATGTTTTTACTTTTCGATGGTTTTCAGTTTCAGGAAAACCAAATACATCTTTCACGCTCATTTTCTCAATTTTATTTTGTTAACGATGAGAACGGTGAGAATGAGACTTAAACAGAAGCTGGGGCGATATGGTGAAATGATTTAAAAATTTTCAATATCTATGTATTTTCGACCTCGTCTGTTTTTGTTTGTTTATGGAACCTCAGCAATCCCGAAAGTCAATCATGGATGGAAAACGTTTTCGTATAATTCGAATATATGTATATACTATATACATACATAAATATAAATATTCTGTATTTTGTATGATGCATTCCTTTAACAAATTAAATGCCAAAACACAAAGAATTAAGCGTTAGTAGTCATTCAGATATATAAATCTATATACATATAATATTCTTACGTTTTCACATTTTATTAGGTAACTTTATTTGGAAAATTGCATTACCGTATCAAAACAAGCTTGAATACATAATAACATTTAACTCAATCATGAAACTGAAAAACATTTTAATATTTATACATACATATATGTATGTATGTCCGTTGCTCTGTTTTGTTAAGTCCTGGTAAACATTTTTAGAATTTTTTTTTTAAATTTATTATATAAAATAAAAGTACTTCTAATACGAATAAATCTGCCAACACTTCAAAATTCCATTAGCATATTTTGAGATGAGTTTTGTTTTGTGAATTATATTGTTTGTGTTAATTAAAAACCTTCTTCCCCGACCATTATTGAAGTTATTCCGATGGCCATCGTCAAAGTTTTAGCCTGCGGTTTTTTTTTCAATAATAATTAAAAGTAAATAAATAAACAGATTTGTTCAAAGACTAATTGGAAATCAAATAAATCAAAATTTAACTAATAGCCCGGACGGGACCACCCAGAGTTGAGCTGTAATCGAAGTGTTAATAGGCCAAACTGGTTTCGTTTTCTTTTCTTTCCACATACACAGACCTTGTATGCAAACATACGGACAAAAATTGTTTGAGAGTTTTACTTCCCGATCCGATCCGTACCGCACCGATCCAATCCGTCGAGACAAATCTGACGAAACAGTGATGATACTCAATCTCAACAACGGTCGTTCATCTGAAAGTTGCCGCAAAGACGAAAGACAAAAAGAAAAGAAAAAAAAATAAAAACAGGAAAAATGGAGGCAAGCGAGTTCGCTTCATGGTTGATGCACTTGAATGCTTCAACGGCATTCTGATTTGTGGTTGCGGCTGCGACGGCGGCTGCCTCTGTATCCGCACGGTGGCTATATTTTACATAAAAAAAAAAAACAAAAACTATATACAAATATCTAAAAATTGTATCCCTGGAATAGAGGAAAAGGAAATGCAAAGGTGAAAGTTGCGAGGTCTATTTGGATCATCAGTATGTGTTACTTGCTCCCTCTTCAATCCCACTTACCCTTTTTGAATTTGAACAACAAAAAAAAAAAAGGAAAGAGAAGCATTTCCTTATAATGATGCCCCAAGTTGCAAGATGCTGGGCCGTTGATAGACTCGCTTTAAATGCATAAAATTGCCGACTATAAATAACATTTAATGAAACACATTTTTCGATTCTTGATTTTACACGCTTGCCCATTTTCATTTTCCACCATTCTCCTCCTCACATTGTATGTGGGTTTATTTTCTTTTTCTTTTTTGGCAAAGGACTTATATTGAAGGCATCTTCTATGGTTCTCATTTTGTCGTTCTTTTTGCTTTTTGAGTTATTATTGTAATTTGGCTGTGGGCAGTCAAGTGGAACAGTTACTCCGAGTTGGAGACTTTTGAATCCAAGACCAGTCCCCAAGGCATTTTGTGTTCATTTAAATTTTTCACAGTCTATGAAATATAATAAGTTTGCGACATGTGTGTGCACTGTGTACACAAAATATGTTTTACGAATATCTATCAGTAAATTCTTAATTAAGAGAATCAACTATGTATCTCAAAATTAATCCAATTAGACAAATTCTTGAAAACTCGAAAAATAGGCGTTATCATGGGTTTTCAATTCAAATGCATAATGCAAATGTGATATTTGATAAACATAAAATTTAATCAGATCATCCAAATAAAGATTTCTTTCAATCGGTCTTTCTTATAAGCGTTGTACAATTATTTTTTTAGTGACTAGCAAAAATAACATTTGAAACTGTCTCTCTTTTCCCCTTCTCAAAATTAATTTTATTGCTTTGACATTAAATAAACAAAAACAAAAAGCCTACAAACTGCCGACAGAAATCAGTGCCGCCGCTCAAGATCTGGGATGTGAATGTGGATATATGTTTGTAAATATGTGTATATAGGGATTTTGGTCTTTGCCCGTTTTATAAATCAAAGGGCGGCAAACTCGGCGTGTTGCCATTGGCATGGAAATGCATTTTAAATCGACCAAATCATGTTGCGCTTTAACACAAACTCATGTATGGATAAAGTATGCATATGCCAGCGTCGTGTTTATTAATAACAGAAAGAGAATGAAAGGAACGGAGAGCGCCAAGAACTTTACAGAAAATATGCAATTTCATTAGTTATTTCTCCATAAACACTTAAATAAAACTAAAGCATTAAAAAATTAAGAAAAACATCCGCCAGTTTATGTATATTCCTAGCAATTTACATACACACACACATCCCATTTTAACCGTAATACCGATGCGGCCCATTTAAATTGTTGAAATGTGCACGCGAAATACATTAAATGCAGTAGGCGCAAGAGTTTACCGTTAACACATGCATTTTTGTGGGAATTACAGCTACATATATAGGGAATTATTGCCATTAACCTTTTTTACTTATCCACTGGCTGACAGAATGCGCTAAAATGTATTCGAAATCCTATAAACGAGGTCAACTATTAAACACGATAGAAACCATTAGAGGTAAGAATAATTTGTAGTCGTTACAGCCGAATGTTCTTATATTTCCACGCTTTAAATGCTTTTCCGAATGTTTCAGTTACAACTTTAAACTTAGCAATACATTCTAAACACAAACAAAAACATTGTTCCTCGGGTGTTGGGCAATGGTGTTATGGACACAAGCTCTGCAAGATAAAACGCATGTACAAATTAGTATAATATATAAACGTATATATAAATAGATTAGCTTTTGATTATATTACTCACACTATCATTAAGAAAAAACACAGAAATATAAGGCAAAACTACGCTGCATAGGTTGGTTGGTTTAAGAGGCTTAAAGGTAGACGTATATAATATTGCTGGCCGCCTTATTCCTGCTTCTTGGGCACACTCAGATCCCAGAAGAGCTTGGTCATGCCACCAATACCAACTAGAGCCAGGGCCATGGTAACGCGGTACAGCACATTGTCGAAAGTGGAGCCCTTGAGGAACACTGGCTTACCGTCCTTCTTTTGAAAATGCTCCTGAACTTTTCGGATCTCAAAGTAACCCTTCTCGATCTGATCCTTGCCTACCGCTGTGGAACGGCGGGTGCTGGTGGTGGCAAAGCTGCGCACAACGGCCTGGGGAAAAAATAAAAAATAGTTTGGTTAGTTATGCCGCTCCAGGGTCTTACGTAATTTTTCCTGGAGGCTTAGCCATTAAACAATTCGCAATTGCTTTACAGTAATCACTCCAGAATAAAACATGTAATTTATGGTAAGTATACTTACTCTCGACAAGTTCATCATTTTGCTGGATATATTTAATATTTATTGTATTTTTAGCTGAAATGCAAGAAGATTCGTTTGGAGAGAAATCAGGGCTCGATTATGACAGCTGTTTTATACCATTGGAGACTTAATGTTGCCAGATTCACTACAATTATGTTTAGCGTTGCCATTGTACAAGACAGGGCAGTCACACTAATGAATAAGCACTGAAATCAGCTGTCTGATTAAATCTTGTTTAAAATTTATTTTGAGAAACCATCTGTGTTTGTAAGCCAAGTCCGCAATCTATTCGTCTCTTAAACAATGGGATTCCTAACAGTATTAAAAAAGATGCGTCAAAAAGAAAAGGAAATGCGCATTTTGCTGCTGTAAGATCTTCAATCAGAGCTAATTAAGACAACTGATTCATTCTCTGTTTCTTCTAGAGGTCTAGACAACGCCGGGAAGACAACAATATTGAAACGTTTTAATGGCGAGCCCATCGACACCATCTCACCCACGTTGGGATTTAATATTAAGAGTCTGGAGCACAATGGCTACACTTTAAATATGTGGGACGTAGGGGGCCAAAAGTCGTTGCGCTCCTATTGGCGTAATTACTTTGAATGCACAGATGGTCTAGTTTGGGTAGTGGATAGCGCGGATCGCATGCGTTTGGAGTCCTGTCGAAAAGAGCTGGAAGTGCTCCTGGAAGAGGAACGTCTAGCTGGAGCCACCTTATTAGTGCTGTGCAATAAACAAGATTTACCCGGAGCATTAAATTCCAATGAGATCAAAGAGGTCAGACAAAAATGCTCCATATTGAAATTATCTGATTATCAAAAATTTATTCGTTTTTTTTACAGATACTTCATTTGGATGACATTACCACACATCACTGGCTGGTAGCAGGAGTGAGTGCAGTCACAGGAGAGAAGCTTCTTAGCTCTATGGATTGGCTTATAGACGACATAGCTAAGCGTATATTTACATTAGATTAGATCTTATTTTTCCAACAAAAACATTTTATATAATTGCGATTGTTTTTCGTTTGAGAATTGTGGCTTGAAGTTAACTTTCTGTATGGAGACGAAACCTTCTTCCAGAGTGGGAGCTTGGTATTTCTTTTTCATCATATTGAAGACCATGTCATTGATTTTCGAATGATTGGTGTTAGATAGTTCCCTAAACGCAATATTATGTTTAACTTGGCCTTGTGTTAGATTCATTACAAAACAACGAACGGATATATTCAACCCATTGGCTAAATTGATAAATTTTTTGCGAGAGGAGACGTCCACATTTGTATTGTCGATAACACAGGAAGTTCCAGATCTAAGGGCTTGCTCACAAGCAGCAAGACAAGCTTGAACGCTTCCAAGAGTATCCGCATTGAGAATCTTATACCGCTTAGCGGCAAGAATTTGTTGACAAAAATGACTCTTGCCCGAACCGGGAAGGCCAACCATTATGATCATTTCACATTTATCCAAATCGAATTCCACATTTTTAGTTTCAAATTGCGAAATGTCTTTGTGAACACTAGTTGGATCAAAGTCTGGTTTATTCCACTGCTCTACTCGTTGATTGAGGAAATGCACCTCAGGTGTATAAAAGGAAATGCCTATGTTTGCGGCAAACAGTCGATCTGCCAGAGAGTGATCCTTACGCCGTTTGGTAATTCCCTTGCCAGTCTCTGGTCTGCCAGCAGCATCACCAACGAAGAAGCTGCGTTCTATTTTAATGGGCACTGAGTCATTCATTTCGCTCTTCAAATGCTCCCACATGCCAGGCAATGGCTTTCGATAGTAACCATCGCCAACTGCAATAAAGACCTGAATGGGAACGGCCAATTTTTTCACAATCTGCCTAATTTTCAATTTGAAATCATCCAATTTGATTTTACCACGGGCTATTCCGCCCTGATTAGTAAAAAAGCACAACTTGAAGCCATCATTATGCAAACGCAGCAATTTTTCAGGAACTTCGGGGTAGATTATCTGCCAGTCATCGGTATTTTTGGGAAATACATTGCCAGACTTGGTTTTGATGATAGTTCCATCCATGTCATAGCCCGCTATCTTCTCTGAAGCGAGCACTCCGGCACTTGTATATATAACTAGTTTACCATTATCAACTGATGCCCATTTATCTGATTCAGTTCCAGTTTTTATTGATTTATTTGTATTTGGTTCTGATTCCTCCGTAAGCTGTACCGGTGCAGGATTGAAAACCACCTCATATGGATGACGACCGTAGACAACTTCTAACAGATCTCCATGCTGTAATTCGCATTCTGTATTCTGCATGGCCATAACTCCATTGACACCGCACGGATTTACACCAAGGACTTTCAACTTAATGGACGCCCCATTTAGATCCACTTGCAACTGAAGCTGTCGCTTTGAACAACGAGAATCTCGGATTCCACTTTCCTTGTTTCTGCCAAGAAACTGCTCCCCGGATGTCAGATGTATAGGCACGTGCTCCGCCTCCACAGGTTTAAGTGTGCAGACGCGACTACCCGCTGCCTTAGTTATCGAACGATTTAAATACTTCGCCAAAGACATAACTTCGCATTTCATTAAAAAGCAAAATGCAATTAGTGTGACCATACTAAATCAAGAAAGAATCTGTTGTCCATTTTAAAATTTAAAGAAGGCTTTGCTTTTCTTTTTATTTCCTTTTTCTAAGTCAAACAGCTTTTACATTTCCATTTCTCATTACGAAAAATTTCACGTACGGATAAGTTCTTTATTTTAGCAGCAAAATATATGTATACATATTTAGCTGAAAATGCAGAAAAATTTGCTCAATTCGTTGCGCGTTAGTACCGCGGGAAACTAAATATATTATTTTGTTTTCAATAATAATTAACACTTTTTAATTTAAAGATTCTGCCATCATTGCGCACTATGATGACTCCTCGAATAATGCCGATGCGTATGATTCGACTATCGCCGATGCTACAAAAAGCCAGCTCTGGAGTAAAAGTAACTCCCAAAATAGCCAAGTTGCAGCGTAGATTTCAGGAAAATAATGGAAAGCCTGTTTTCTTGAAAGGAGGTAGCATGGACAATTTATTATACAAACTCACACTGGTGTTATGCTTGGTTGGCGTCCTTGGAGATGTTTGGCTTTGGTTTGGTTATATCCTAGCCTAGCCGTCGATTCTAAACACACACACACTCATATAAAGGCCCTCACACATCCACGCACAAAAACACACCTCACACACATAAGATGCACACACACAGCGAGTACTGCACCCGGGAATACTAACAATTTTGGAATTTAATACAAGTTTATCAAATGTTCCTCTGTTTCCGCAATCCCCACGGTATTTACACTCAACGGCATTTCATTCAAAAAATAACACGACTACTACATATTGTTCAATGGGTAATAAACAAAAAATTGAATTATGTTTATAAAAGTAACTTGCATACCATGTTTAAATTATTTGGTTTGGTAGATTGATGGATTATTTGAAATATCCTTTGACAGTAAATTCAGTCAAGGTCCCCATTTGGTCATATTAGTGATGTGAAATAAATATATACATAAATTTTTAGATTTTATATATAGGATGTATATATATGTATTTCAGGCTACTTAATAAAAGTACTCTTAAAAGGCAATATAACGACTACCTTTATTTAGTTGGTTGGTTGTTAGGTTGATGGAGAAGGTTTCATTCAATCAATCGTTCAGTAGCAGAAAGGAGAGAAAAAATTATAATATTGAGAGTTCTGTAAGAATTAAAAAATCATTGTGCTGTTGGCCTTTTTTTATGTTTCACAAAAGAAACTCTAGAACTAATTGAGTGTCCTTAGTAAGAACACCACCGCCTGCCAACGCTGTCCAATCGAAATCCATCAAGCGCAAAGCGCAATGGAAATTGAATTTTTATAATATTTTCATGTTTTTTTTTTATCCAGTGCATTGCGCCTGGCCTGAGCTTTGAAGCTATGTTGCAACTCAAAGCTTGGATTTGGGAGCAGCGTTGGCGGCTAATTGTCAAGAGGCAAAATCAAGGCTCACAGTTTGGCAAGAGTTGTCTGCACCATGAGTTGAGGTCACGTTTCGCTTAAGTGTTGCCGGAGCTTCATCGTAGCGTATGGTCATGGAATTTGAGTTTCCGGGTATTAGGACATAGCCCAAAGATTCATAAAATTTGATAAGTTTATCCTTGCAGTCTAAAGACATTTTATAACAGCCCAACTCTTCGGCCAGTAATGAAACGGTTACCACAATTCTGTAAATGATAAAGATGCATGTTATTTGTTGTTGGGAATTATATATTAAGAACACTTACAGCTTTCCCAGTTGCTTGCCACGGTATGTATCATTAACTACCACATCTTCAAGACGACCTCGCTGTAAGAAAAGGAAAAAATGTTAATAAGAAAAATATTCCTAGTTGAGTCTACTTACCACCGAACAGTTGTGTATAAATTTTCTTTCAATCACAAGTGAAGCAGCTCCAATAATCTCACCCTTTCTGGTATCCTCAATAACTGTTACAAAGTAGTCCCCACTGGCCTTCATTTGCGAGAAACGGGCTAAAAATGGAAAATAGTCAACAAATAGCTTAACAATATTTTTATTTCATTGACCAAACTTACTCAAGAATTGGGTACGAGTGACATTGCCGACATGTGTAAGCTGTGATAGCAACTGCAAAAATCCACGATCATAATCCGTATCCTTAAGGGGCCGTACGGTTAACCAAGATTCACCAGGATTGGCTGCCGAAATAAAAGGTTGAAATTTAGCCGCGCTGCGATGAAAATCCAGCTTTAGCAGCAAATTGGGATCATATAGAGAAGTCTCCTGCTAAAAAGATTGATAAGAGATTAGAAAGATGACCTAAAGATTAAAAACTATTACTACAGAGATGTTGGAGATTCGCTACCGTAAACTGAACCATTCTCTATATAAACACGTCAGCAACTGAAAATGCCAACCATAACGCAGACAACAGGTAGATAACAGGAACGACTTGAACAACAGTAACTGGTTTCTTGCAGAGACCAATCCAGGCCCAAACACAAGCACTTTTAATTCGAGTTGATAGGTGGAATCGATAACAGGTTTTTGTCACCATTTTAGTTAAATTTGCAAACCGGTAAATTGCGTAGAAGTCAGTCCATTCTATTTATTGATTTTAGTTTTTTTTGCCATGCAGGATTACAAACAACAACAAACATTCAAGGTCGTTTCTAATTCTTGTGTCTGATGAATGAACTGGCACATGGTCAGTTCTTCTTGTTGTCCGGTTTTTTTCATAACTTTCTTTGCATCAATTCGCTTAACAGACAATACTTACCATTTTTTATATCTAATAATTGCCGTTTGATAAGAAAAAACAAATGCCTCTTGACTCCCACGCTGAATGGAAGCGGAAGTTCTACTCCGTATTTGTGTTTTATCAGTGCGAACGACCACGAGAAACTGACATGGAGAAACAAAGTGAAACGCCAAAGCACAATGCCGTTCGCGAGGCTCTAATTGGAATGCTTAAACGTGTATAAATATAAATCGTCAGCGGGAAAATCAACGTAAGGGTAAAACAAAAAACAAATTTCTGCACTTAAAATGACCGTGAAGAGTCGGCGAGTGAACGTATACACTCATAAATGTAATGTAAACATTTAACCAGCTGATGAAAAATATTAAAGAGAGAAAGAGCGCGACAGGTGAATCGTTTATACGAGAGCCGAAATGCGTTTATACGTATTATGCTTACGTAGATTTAATTTTCGTTATTATTTCAAGTTTTATTTTTTTTTTTGTTTTGATGTTTTAATTATTGCTAAAAAATAATTCTTATATATGTATACAATTTTATAAATCGTTCATTTATTTAATAAAACTAAATAACACTCACTAAGTTGCTACAATATATTTGGGAGTCTTGTACATTTCATAGGCGAATTCTTCTCGATGACTGGGATCGAACTCAAGGCCAACATAATCAATTTCCAAGCCAAAAGGACCATCCATACCCTTCTTAGCCGCCACGGAGAAACCGAAATGTGTTACCCTATTCAATGCTATGGGTCCCTGGCGATCCTGAATTCGGCCTTTGGAGGAAAGAAAGAATTTGGAGAATGGTATTTTGGCGATTTGCCAATGTGGTCCTCCTCTCGTATACAGCACATAATGATAGATGTCATTCCATAAAAGATCGAAATACCCCTCGGTATGAAGATTAATGAGGTAGCTGCGTCCATCGCCGCGTACCTTCATGATAAGCATGTTGTACTGTGTCCAGTCGTAGGTGGCCTCACGTTTAAACGATTTCTGGAAGATAATGTGTTACATGAGAAACTAGTTTTGGCAATATATGGATAAAAGAACTGACCCGCACACGTTTTGTCCGTATATTTGCATATCCAGTCCGTTTGATGATGCCATCTTTTGTATGTTCCGAGCTAACTTCACCGTGAAAGAGACCGGCGCCGGCGGCACTTAGTTCTAGTGTTGCCTTGCTCTTTCCCTCCCCATGATCTGCATCTGTGGTTACCGTCCATTTGTCCAGCACATCAGGAGCCTTGAAATCAAACACAACATCCGTTTCGCCAGGACGGAACACTAATATTGGATCACTTTGCAGGTGTTCTTTGACCTCTTCACGCCATAGTTTAATTTCTTCCTTCAAATCCTTTAGACCATCCAAAATCAACTGTTTTTTCGAAGGCTCCGGCAATTTGGTTTTGTAACCCGATTTCTTTTCACGTTCCCAGAATGTACTTTGGACAGCAGTTATGTGAATCTGATTAGTTTGGATGACAGTGAACCAACAGCGTTTCAAAAGTTGCCCGTGTCTTAAAAGTTGATGCATTTTTATCTTAATTAAAATATCATTTTATTAACAACAATAGCGCAAAGAAATTAACGTAACAAATGACAGCTGATTAATGTCATCGATAAGTTGGCAGCTCTGACTTATTCCGAGCTCTCATCGTTATCGAACTAACAAGTTTTTACTGTTTTTAATACAATCAAAACATTACAGTCATTATTATACCAGGAAAGTTCAAAGTTTAAATAGAAATGAAAGTACAGGAATTAAACAAGTGTACACCCACCAGCGATTGGAATGTTATATACTGGATATTGGGAACAGTACTAATGCCAGTGGCACTGCCACTGGCCCTTATTGAAATGTGGCATCGCATGAGAGCGCGAAAGTACCGAAATCAATTACCCGGAAAAGTAATTACTTATGCATATCATGTTTAATTAAACAATAATTAAAAGATTATGTAAAACTTTTGATTAGGTGGTGCTTATAACTGGAGCCAGTTCAGGGGTGGGAGAATCCTTGGCTCATGTTTTTTATCGAGCCGGGTGCAAAGTAATCCTAGCAGCTCGCCGGCTTCCCGAATTGGAACGAGTTAAGAACGATCTGCTGGCGCTGGATGTGGTAAAGTGTAGCATATACTTAATTGGAACAACAATCTTAAAAATCTCTTTCAGGAACCAGCATATCCACCCACTGTTATGTCATTGGATCTTGCTGAGCTGAACTCCATACCGGACTTTGTAAAGCGTGTCCTGTCCGTCTACAACCAAGTGGATATACTTATCAATAATGGTGGTATAAGTGTAAGAGCAGATGTGGCCTCCACAGCAGTTGATATTGATCTGAAAGTGATGATTGTGAATTACTTTGGAACTGTGGCCCTGACAAAAGGTATGTTACTTTTTCCAGAAATTGACCAACTGCTCATTATGGGTAATAAGCATCGTATATATATTTTGTTTTGCAGCTCTTTTGCCTTCCATGGTGGCACGTCAAGATGGGCATATTTGTTTCGTTAGCTCTGTCCAGGGCAAATTTGCTATACCTCAGCGGGCTTCCTATTCCGCTTCCAAGCATGCCATGCAGGCTTTTGCCGACGCCCTGCGTGCTGAGGTTGCTAATAAAAATGTCAACGTGTCCATTGTCAGTCCCGGCTACGTACGCACACAGCTTTCCTTAAATGCCCTGACTGGTTCAGGTGGCAGCTATGGCAGTCAGTATAAATTAACTATAATTTAAATATCAAAGACTTGTTTTAAAATGTCTATATTTCATTTATAGAAATGGATGAAACCACCGCTAAGGGAATGTCCCCCGATAAACTGGCTGAACGGATTTTGCAATGCATAATTCGTAAGGAACCCGACATCATCGTCAGTGATCTCCAAGCCAAAATTGCCTATTACCTGCGTCATCTTTGTCCCTCTGTCTATTTTTGGATAATGGCCAAGCGTGCCGCAAAGTTGGAAAAATCTGATAAAAAATCTACTTAGGGATATTAGTTGCATTTTTTCCATTTTGTTTCGTTTTATTATTGTTAATTGAATTTTGCTTAAAATGAGGAAATTATAATATATTGCATATGCGTGTGTTTTAAAAATTAATTACAGTTAGGATTAATAAATAAAATAATGTAATAATTCTGTAAATCAGAGATACAACTTAAATGTCACACATGTGCTTTTTGTTCGGGAATAGTATTCGTAATTAATAATGATTAATAAATTGTTAAAAAATTAACTCTTGATAATATTTAATTTTTGTCCATTGTTTAAAATTTCTTATTCGTTTGTTCTAATTGACAGAAATGTATATGTAATTAAATTTTCCAACTGGCCATTAACTAGGGATTGTTCATTTATTAGCGATACAGAGAGATAGGTTAACTTTATAGCAACATAAGATTCTTCCTTTTGTCACCATGAATTTGTATAAAATAAAGGAAACATTTTTAAAATTGATTCCATTTAGTATCGTAAAAGGTATTTTGAAATGCAATTTGGTCAATAAAAAAAGGAACCAGCAGAAACCATTTTGGGACGATTTCATTAAGTATGAAATAAATGTTTCCGAAAACTTTGTAAGTATTTAGTAATAGGAAAAAAATGGTGTTGCGTATTTAAAAAGTATACTTAAAATTTTGTTAAAAAAGGATGAACTAAGTATGTTCCTTGATATTACTCTCTGACATTGGAAAAAGGTGGGGTGGGTCTGTTTATGGAATGTGAGGGTTGGTTTACACAAAATTCATTTAGCTAAATTATACAAAAATAGCAATTAATCACGTGAGAAATACAATATATATGTGTATATATATAAAAGTAATTACAATTGAGGTACACATTACACATATAGATTTATAAATCGTCTTTTGCAGATGTACATTAAATATAATATGTATACACATAGAATAAAATCAATCGAGTTTATATGTACATTACACAAAACTGGTTCATTTCGCGCTTAAATAGTCTCTCAGTTGTTCTATTCTTTTATTTCCACACTCTTGCTTCTTCTTTCAAAATACGGTTCATCTTAGACTATAATTTTGTTTGTTCAATCATATATACAGTACACAAAACTTGGCCATAAGTTCATTTTTTTTTGTTTTTTTTTTTTGCAAATTTATCTTTTGTTGTATAGAAATCAAAGTTTTGACCCTTGCTTTGTTGACTTTTATGTTCTAAGAGATACTTAAGACTATATGTGAATTCGAGTTTAGATTTTCGTTTCTTTATTTTTTTCTTATTTTTTAAGCATTTCAAAGCGATTGTCGCGTATTCTGGTTTTAAATATCCGTTTCCTTTTTACTTGCCTACGCGTTAACTGGGTCGGTTTCTTGAGCTGAGCTTTTTATATATATATGTATATATTTATATATGTATATGTATATCTTTGTGGTTATCTATTTTAATGCATATATTTGTATATTCCCAAAAATATATACCCAAATGCTCATAAAATTGCAATCGATAATTCATATTGCACTTCCCATTTTTTTTTAACTATACACATATGTATATACTTAAGTACATATATGCAATATTTGATACGCCAACTTCTACTACACATTTATATATACATACATATGTATGTAGTACATATAATATATGTATCTACAAATTGTTTAGTGTTTCTGTTTTAAATTTCAAGCCGTTTGCTTTGTGATACTACAAAGGTATGTATACATATATATATACATATTGCATATTGTATATATCATATCTTTAGGTGTCATTTTATTGTTTTGTTCTTCATTGCTTTAACTTGTTATTCGTTTGCATATAAAAAGTATTTTCATTTTCTTATTTACACTAAATCTATAAACAAATTGGCGCAGGCATGAATGTGACTATGGTCATAGTCGTGTTTTGCGATTGTAGGGATTGTGTTGAGGATTGATTGGGATTATGGTGCATATAAATTTAGCTGCGAACGTGTAACATTTCTAAATTCACTAAGAACTATTCTTTTCGATGCATTTTGCTTTTGATTTATTGACAGTTTATCGTTGGTTATTCATTTTGACTACATCCAATATTTAGGTATGTATTTGGGCGCTACACCGAACTACTCTACACAAATCTCGTTTCGTTAACATTATTCTTGTTTTTTGATTTCGGTAAAGTATTCATTCAATGACTTGTTGTGAAATAGTTGTAATTACTTGTAGTCATAGTTTTCATCTAGTTTGTCATTAAAAATAGCACCTTGTATTGTTCCATATGTCTGTGTCAAAGTTTTGTAAATGAGTTTAGCTCGGAATTCGAAAATAGAGATTTCTTGATATAGATAGTTGTTTAAAATTGTTAAAACATTAAATAAATTGAAGTATAAGTAAGCAACAAAAGCGATAGGTACATAATATATTGAGTAATACTGATATGAAATAAATTTCAATAACAAGAGACGGCCCCGAGAAAATCGAATTTTTGATTTCAATTAGGAACAAATTCGTATTGAAAATAGCAAAAAAAAATTTGATAATTTCAAGGGTTTCATGATTTCTGCTCAATTTACCAGTATAATTGAAATTGGATAACCCATGACCGTCTATATCTACTTTATAAGGTGTCAGGTTAATCGTTTTAATCGGTTAACTGCTTATAAAATGGATATACATCATATATATATACATGTAAAGAACATAAGATGTATAGATTTTAAGAGATACAGTTTACAGATTACAAACAGACAATACAACAGTAAACAGTTTCCCAAAAGGTACAATGTGCGGTGAGTGCGGATGGCTTAGGCGGTGGCTTTAAGAAATTGGTTAAACGGGTGAGCAGATGAGCAGCGCGGGCTTGTGGGTTGCGGATTGTGTGTAGAGTGAAATGTGTGTGGGAGTGGTCTGATTTTTTAAATTATCTTTTGTTTATCTTTGTTTTTTTTTTTTTTTGGCATTCACATATTCAGCAGAAACGGCAAGTTTAAGGCAGTGTAAAGTACATATATACCTCTATATATGTATATATGCATGTGTCATGTAAAACTATGCGACAATATGTATAACTAACATTAAGACTTATCACTTTCACTTGGTTGGTTGGAAATAAGATAATTGGAAAAAAAAATAGGATAAGAGGAAGGACTCACTGCCGGCTTTAGCTAACCAAATTCTCAACATCGGAGACAGCCACCTCTAGATCTGAGGGCAATTCATTGGTCTCTGTGGCTGTGGATTGAGCTGCAGCCAGTCCTGCTGGTGGTACGACTGCGCCTGAGGTGGATGTGGAGCGTCTGTTGAAGTTATGTAGACTGCGCCTCATATTTTGGCTAGGAGCCTGCGCCTGAGATTGACGTTGCATGGCGCTGGTCGAGGCAGACTGCTGCAATGGTAACGCCGCTGGGGTACTGGACGAGGCTGTTGATGTGGTTGTAGTGCTGCTGGAAGATTGACGAGAAAAGTTTGGCGGCGCCGCTGCTGTCGCACCCAGACTTGCTCTGGGTATGTTGCTAAAACTGTTCCGTGCATGGCGCGCTGGCGGGACTGGCGCTGCCTTTGCTGTTGCATTGGAGGCGCTACTATCTCTACGCAGGTTGGCATTAGAAGAAGAACGTCGCTGCGGCGTAGCCGTTGTGGTTGTTGTCGGGATGGGTGGATCCTTGCCGTTCTTGGCTGCACTAGCTTTTAAATTAAGACTGCTGCGCTTTTTAGTTTTACCCAGATTCTGACTTAAATTTATGAGATTCTGAGTGCTGCCAAAGTTTCGAGTGAGATTCACAGAACCGTTGCCAGTGTCGGCTTTAACTTTGCTGCTGCTACGTCGTGGAGCAACCGCAAAGGGATTATGATTGGAGAGCGAGTTGGAACGGCGATACGAACTCCTCTGTGTACTAGGAACAGCTGGTGCTGGCTCCAAATTGGCTCTACTTGTGCTGGGAGCCACTTTGCTACTGCTACTGGGCTTAGAACCAGAACTCATGTCAGCCGGCAGTTCTACATTTTCATAACAATGATCTGTGGAACGCGATGCAACGGCTGTTGGTGGTTTAAGAGTTTCATAGTTTGGCTCATTAAGGGTAAGAATTTGATTATCATCTTCAGTTTCATTGCAAAGAAGCAAAGCGCTACGTTTACCGCGTGCAGAAGAATTTATGTCTTTAGATGTGGATTGGCCAGCATTTCTTGCACTGCCCTTTAGTCCACGTTTTGGCCGTCCACCGCCACCCACCACATGGGTCTTAACCTTGGGCTTTTTCGACAGGCGCAGTGAGAATTTGAAGGGCGGTTTGTATACGACTTGGAGCTTAACTTTTTCATTGGACAAATTACCCATCGATTTGGTTTTTTGCGGTGTCTTTTGCTGCACTAGTCGCTCAGGAGTTGATTGGGATTTGCTCATCACTTTGCGTACCCGAGAATTGTGCTCCATTTGAGACAAAGGCTGTGCTACAATTGGTGATTCCAATAGCCATTTTTGGACTTTACCAAAGGTATTGGTGTGATTTTGATTAGTGGACAAATTGGAACCATCATCGTTGCCATGCGAATAGTCGATAATTTGTTTACCCATTTTCTTTGTCGATTTCTTAGGTTCCTCCTCAACAGTGGTGGCAGGCAGCGATTTCTTCTTTTTGCTTGGCACCTGATTTCTAGACGGCTTTTTGGTGGGGTCAGTATTGGCATTGCTTTTGCCAGCAGCTCTTGTTATACCTGCTGCCGTTGTGCCAACTCCTCCTGCTGTGGTTCCCGTCACCGATTTCTTGCTGCGCTCTCCTCTCACTTTCTTTTTGAATGGCACCTTAGTGCGTACTGCAGTATGAACTATAACGCCATTATTGTTTTCCGGCAAACGCACTGTCTCTGTGGTGGCACTGTGTATAATGGTGACAGATTTAAGCTTCAGATTTGACCGTTTCGCCAGCAGCTTTGTGCTCAATATCTAGAGTAAATGGAAGATGATGGAAATTACAGTTAGAGGAAAATAAATCAACATAATGAAAGGAACAAGCTTAAATGGAATGTATTCGAAATATTTGATTCGGATTTTCAGACATGAGGATAAACTGCAATGATTCACAGCTTGAAATTTCAAGAGCTCAAGTTAACTACTGGTTATACCATTCCATAATTTAGCCAAAATTTAAAAAAAAATTCAAAATTATGAATGAAAGGAATGTATCAACAATTTAAACGCCCATTAGCTATTATAGATACATATGCCGAATAAGTTTCACTCAATTCTACAAGGGGATTCATATTAATTTCTTGTTTTAGGTTTATGCTGACTGCTCACCCAAGGCCTGAGCTTTGGCCTCTTGCTGATCCCTTAGCATTTGTGTGATCAAACGCAAAAGCTTCTCAGCCAAATCAAAATATTAAAATTAAATCGATAGGTTTATCAAAATAATTCACTTACCAATAGCAAAATAACACCAATAGCCGCCAGGGCTACTGTGTACCAATTCTGATGCATCCATTTCTTGAAACTGGCTATACTCTCCTCGGAGAGCAGCAATTTTCTTAATGTAGCCAAAGGACCGGAGGGATCAACTTCGCGACATTTTTGAAATACATCACAATAACTAGAATTGATTGGTAATTAATGATAATTAATTAGAAAATCTTTGAGATCTCTTACCCATTGTAATCATTACAAGGTGTACCCGGTTTTGAGTACATATCGGGCACATCAAATGGAGCCTCATTCCATTCGAAAGAACTTCGACAGGGATTATCTCCAGCCAGCTTACAGCACAATTCGCATGATTTGATGCGATCATCTTGAGGACCTGGTATACATTGGCACGACTCCAAACCATAGGCGAGGCAAATGCTGCCAGTGCAATCGCCCATATAGCATACAAATTCCTTATTACATATGGTCTTATTCGGTTTATTAACCGAAGGCGGACACTGTGGCACCCGGCCATCACAAAACGATGGATCCCGACAGCCATTGTCATCGCGGCACTTGTCGCCAAACTTGACCTTGCAGTCGGTAGTGCAGCACGGACCCTGCGAAGGACTGCAGCGGGCATGTGGCGTCAAAGTACAAGGTGTCTCATCGATGCGCGGCTGTCGAGACATAGGAAAGCAACAGGAATCCTTACAATCTTCCTCCCAACCGC
Source organism: Drosophila emarginata (assembly GCA_037075365.1). Classification (NCBI taxonomy): domain Eukaryota; kingdom Metazoa; phylum Arthropoda; class Insecta; order Diptera; family Drosophilidae; genus Drosophila; species Drosophila emarginata. The sequence goes on along the minus strand of JBAMCD010000221.1, from coordinate 12,926,624 downwards.
AATCACACTGCTCGCCTGGCTCAACAACGCCATTGCCACATATAGACGACTGTGGCTCCGTAAAACAACCCTTCATAGATCGTGCCTTGGCATTGAGTACAGGTTCAATTGACTTTAAAGAGCACGAGCTGAATTTGTTGTTATTCTTCTTGTCACCAGATGTTGCGCGAGCAAACATTATGAAATTGCCATCTTCTCCACCAGGAGTACATTGCTCGGGATCATGCTGTATAAATAATTGAAATCTTGTATTAAAAATGCATTAACAAGATCATAATAAACTTACCGGTGAGCCAAAGTTGTGGCCTATTTCATGGGCCAATGTCACATGAGAGACTGCTGGTGGCACATGTTTCCCATAATTCAATAATGTTACAATCCCTGTGTTTAAAGATTTCAAAGAACCACGATAATGCCCATTTTTCTCACACACGCCTCCAGCATTTTTCAGATCTCCTGTCCAAGCTAGACCAAGTGTTCCCATTTCAAAGTCACGATAAGTGAACATATATGCCAAACAAAAGGCATCATAATCCTCTTCTGTGAAAGACAAGAATAAAAAAGTTTGAGTCTAAAAAAATGTATGGGAATCTTTTTTGATCTTACCTGAAAACAGTTCAAGAAACTTTTCCACCCCATAATTACCGGGAAACCGATAACTGGGATCCTTTAGAGCATTCATATTATGAACCTTAATGCGTTTAATCATAAATGTAATATTGTCTGGTTTGCCATCATTATTGAAATCTGTGTTTCTATAAATTGAATTGGCTCTTTGAACATGCCTAGTTATAGCCTCAATTGAGGCCTCATCAGAGCCCATTTTTTGAAAGAATGTGTGATCTGCCTGCAGATACAACATGCATGTGGTTTTACGATCATAAAGTAAACGAGGCGAACTATGTATATCCTCGCCCCGACCACTCAATAAATTGGTCATCAGCATGCTGTTGAAACTAGGATTGTGTGGATTCGGAGCAAAAATAATCTCTGGATTATAGTTATTTACAATAATATTGGGCTTCTTGGTGGCACCATTTTTGGTAATAATCTCTACATGAGTCTTGTGACTGGGTCGATCATTGGTATTACCATTGCCATTGCCCAGGAAAAGTGTCGTCCAATTGGCATTAAAGAAATTAGTCGGCAAAGAGCCATTATTAGAGTTGGGCTCCTCGTAGGGTGTACCAAACTCTGGTTCAATTGGACGATTATAAGTGCTAACAATGATGTTCTTGTGTTTGGTATACAATTTGCGCACATTATTGTTGGAATTTGAATTGGAATTGGTGTTGCTATTGCTGTTGCTATTATAGCTGCGACTTCCATCGCCCACATTGGAGGGATTATAGTTATTTACAAGTATATTGCGATTCGATGCTGGTTTGGTGGTCAGGGTAGCCAGAAAACTTTCTGTACTGCGACCTGTATTTCTTGTCGTTGAAGTTGTTGCTGTCTTCTTCGATTCGTCCTGCTCGTCTTCTTCCGAAGCTAGCACTCGGAAATCATCATTATAGGGCACTTCTAAATCCAGCGGTAAAGGTGGATTGCGATTGTATGTTGGAGCTGCTGGACTATCTGACATAGCCAACTAAAAGAAGAAACGTAATGAAAGTCTAATTTATAATTGATTTTTCGATTAGACTTACCTCCTCTGGCAGCCAACGTTTTTTTCTTAATTTTTCACTGGCACAATGCGGCTTTTCTTCTACACTTATGCCGCCGCCTCCTCTACCTAATCCCTCCTTCTGCATATTTACATCACTTAATTTATAGACTATACTGTGGACTCCGCTCTCGGCCAGTTGTTGGGAGTAACGCTGGGCTGGCTCTATGTAATAGTGTTCTGCCTGCGTTTCAATTGTGCCATCTAGCAGATTATCACTGGTTAGAATGGCCTGCACATGAGCAGCCTCATCATCCTCCAAGCTGCCTGTGTAAATGCGTGACACATCGTAATCGATGGGCCCCAAAGTGTTCTCAATTTCCACATCGTGGGCGAACACGGAATGTGGCTGTTGATGCAATACCAAACGAAAATCTCTGTAATTAAATAAAAGAAGAAATAAGGTGAGTGCAAATACTACAGTTGGACTTGAATTAAAACCAATCGTTGCGAAAACTAATTATTTAAATTGGGCTAGCCCAAAAACACAATCAATTTTGACACAGATAACGGTTAGTTAGTTAGTTCTATGCTGATCAAACATTCAGGAGGTCTGACTGATTTTATAAAATAGCTAAACCCACACTTACCTGTCATGTGCGGAGAAATTTAATCGAATTGTATGTGCCAATCCACTCGAGGACGACGATGGGACGGCTGGCTCTACTTGACGTTTTCGACGAGAGCGCGCCTGTTCCAAGTGCCTGATCTGCGCTGCCTGTAGAATGGCGCGATCAAAATTCGCTGCTTCCCAGTGTTTGATATAAGGCGTAAGCTTGTGGGTGTAACCTAATGAGAAATGGCAGTTGATTGAGGTGTAATCTGAAGAAGACTTTCATTTTGTAATTCGGTAATTTGACTTACCTGGCAGCTTAAGTGGCGTTGGTATGGCCAACAACTCACTGGGCGCCCACATCAGGGCTAGGAAGCCCAGCAGCCAGCTCATCTTGTTGGTGGTAGTCTGTTTTTTTGTGTATAGGTGTGTGTTTTTGTGTTTGTGTATATGTATGTGGAAACCTAACTAGTTCTAGGTTGCGTTTTTGCTCAAAGATTGACCTTTGTCTCCTGACCCTCGTGTCTTACATTATTATTGTTGTTCTTCTTGCTATTAGCCAGAAATGTAGCGACAAGAGAGAGAGGAGGGGAAATTGCTCAACTCACTATTACTGAGCAAATCTCTGACATCTCACGCGTAGCTGCTGTTAGAGAAGAATAAAGGATTGAGAATTGGTTATAATCCGAGACTTGAATGTTGATTGCTTTAACGGGTATTGTTGGCACAAAGAAATTGCATCAGCTTACATATGTACATACATATATATGTAAGTATGTATGTACATACATACATACATACGTACAGATATAAAAAACAATATATACATATATGTATGTATGTATGTAAGTCTATGTAGGAAGACTTCACACTCGATACAAATCATCGGGCAGAAATGTGGCTTTCACCTTTGATTAAAAGCAACAATAAAATAAATAAATACATATGTACGAATCTTTTGTTTGAAATTTTTTCGTCTTTTATGCATAAATGGCAAAAGCAACAAACAGCAATCGTAAAGAAGAAGAGCGCACAGCATCTCATTAGCACTTTTCACAGCATCCACCCGACAAAAATGTATAATTTATTATAGCTGCTTTCAATCACTTAGATTTCTCTTGTTATTATTTTCTTGTAACTAAAAACTTTTATTAACTATTTTAATTTCAGTTTTTCACTATATTCACAAGGTCTTAAGGATGCAAATTACATCGAATTACAAGGGCCATTTTAATCAGCAGAAATTTTCGTGAGTCACTTGGAATAAAACACTTTTGTCTGGTGGAGTGAGACATAAACAAACCACACACACCCACAATCAGACTGACTCTTCTCTCTCACTCTTCCCTCTTTTACTAACTCTCTGTTTGTGCGCCCGTGAAAATTACTGTTAGTCTCCCGTTTCCGTTTCGTTGTTGTTTTTAGCGGTTTTCTCATTGGCCATTTCGAATTAAACGCATAAGGAATGACAAGTATTTAATTGGATAATTTTATACATTTTGCTTTAGCTATTGCGATTAATATGTGCATTTGTGTAAGTGTGTACCTGAGCTTTGGGCCAAAAACGCTGTTTGTTACTCGCTGCTCGTTGTTGTTATTGCAGCTCAAAATAAATTATAGCGTAAAATTCAATTAGGCAACAAAAGCAGAAAAGGGTTTTAGTTAATTTTAGTTTGTTACATTTTTAATTGGATTTGGAAATTTTTCTTTATGTTTTGCAAACATTTTAAATATTGAAAACAACAAACACATACAAACAGATGAGCGCAACACATGCACACGCACACATAGAAAACAATCGACCTCCGCTTCGACTACTGGCGTAAATGTATAAGCCAGCTCCAAGTTTTTTTCTTTGCCAGGGCCTAAAACCAGTTCTGGCTTTTTCACATAATTTCCCAAACCAATAAGAAAAGCTTTTTTTCTGAATTACTCATACAAATGTAACAAAAGTATTTTTGATTAATATCACGCACATTTCTTATTCACTCGAGCGATGTCATTTTAACGGATTTGCAATTCTGATTGAAATTACTTTTCTTTTTTTTTTGAGGGGGGGATTTTGAGTTGTCTTGGTAACACTGGAAGTATGGTACCTGATGCAAATAGTTGGGAATACAATTGATCCCAGTATTACGCGTTGCCATACAATTGGATTAGTGTGGCCTTAATAATAAAATAAAATAATTAAAAATACGAGTTATATTTATTTACATATGCATATGTATATTATGTGGACTAACATTTAACAATTGCTTTAATAGAATTTTGCTGCTTTTGAATGCCATCACGTAGCTGCTGAGCTTTTTCATCTAGCTTAGCTTGGCATGACAACAAGCGATCTTTCTGGGATGTCAATGTTTCCTTCATTGCTGCCATTTTCTTGACTTTCTGGTCGTATTCGTCGAAAACTTGCCACCAAGATTGTAACGATAAGCCCTCAGGATCCGTGAGAAGAGCGTGCTCCAAATCGGCCTTATCGCTATTACCGCTACTATTTACAGATGACTGAGTACATTCAAAGGTCTCCATGTCGGCTAGCATTTCATCCACTGATGGAGCTGTGGGTGGTGGCTCAACTTGCGGTTTTGCCTTTTTGAACATTCTTCGATTGTTTACGTCAGCACTTTGTAGTATTGCTCCAACGTAGGGTTTCTAGCGGTTTTTTGAAATCAATGAAGCCAATCATTAATTTAAAAATTATAAACTGTAGTGCATTAAGATATTTAAACAATCCCTGCTGAAATTAAATAATTTAACTAGCAGAGAACAGAATAGATAAGATTTTGCTAATGCTTTAACAGCTGTTGTTTACCTTTTGTTTGTTTTATAAAGCCTTAGAACTGGTTCCAAAGTGGGATATAGAATTTTGTTAAATTCGCGTTTACTTAAATTGTTTGAAAAAATAAATGCATTGATTTCTGAGACTATTATCTTACATATGTATTAATCAATTATTTAACTGCTAAATACTTTTCAATATATTCCAATTAACTAGTTCCAACATATACAAATACTAGTTCGCAACCCCAAACGAACACCAACAGCTGACTATTTTACTTTTGCCGCTCTTTGCTTATTAAAAACGCTTTGTTTTAATTACGGAAAATATTTAGTTAAATATACTAAAATGGCACACCGAGACGAACTCAGTGCAGCAGCAAAGCAAAAATTCGTAGAAGCTGCAACGCGATCTAAGAATCCTTTGGATTCTCTGCCTTACAATAATTTTACATCGCAAAGTGGGGAAAAGTTTAAATTAATATGCCGCGCCAAGAATGATTTGGATAGCAAGACTATAAAGTGGGCATGCAAATTAGCTGAGCAAAATGTCAGCCCATTCTATAAACAATTGGCTATCGGGTGGCAGCCAAAGATCAAACAAGGCGAGCATAATAAGGCTTGGGCACGTTACCTGGTGGCAAAGAATGAAAAGAACGCGAATGTGGCTTACTCGATGTTTCGGTTTGATTTGGACAATGGAGACTGTGTGCTCTACTGGTAAGTGGTATTTAGATATACATACTACTGTTAAAAATGAATTACAAAATTATTTTTCAGTTACGAGATGCAGGTGGCATCGAGTTATCAACGCAGAGGCTTGGGTAGATTCATAATGAAATTGCTCGAGGATTGTGCACGTCATTGGCATCTGGAGAAAATTATGTTGACAGTTCTTAACAATAATGAGAATTCCAAGTTGTTCTTTAAAGCTTTGGGCTATGAACAAGATGGGACCTCACCTGATGTTTTGGAGGATGCCGACTATCAGATTCTAAGCAAATCTACTGTAATCTAAATTCTCAAATTAATTTTTATTGCATAAAATTTATTTTAACAAATTGGCTTGAGTCTCCAAATGAGTGGCCATGCGAATATCCTGGGAGCTAAGCCCGCCCACATCGTGTGTGGAGAGAGTAACATCTACCTTGTTGTAGCAGTTGAACCACTCCGGGTGGTGATTGATTTTCTCGGCCAACAGTGCAACACCAGTCATAAAACTAAAAGCCTGATTAAAGTCCTTCAAAACGAATTGCTTAAAAATTGCATCTCGTCCTTCGACCAAAGTCCATCCAGCTTCCAAGAGCGGCTGCAACTTCTCATTTCGTTCTTGTTCGTTAAGTTTAACCTGTGCGAAAGAATGAGGGCATGATTAGAGATAGCAACAAGTACATAAATTAAATATTTTTTCTCAGCACTTACCACCATTTTCCGTTTTGCTGTTGCTGTGTAAAATCTCCAGTGACCACCAGTTGCTATTACACCAGCTGTTCTCGTCGCAGATGTATACTGAACTGAGCTTGGGCTGCCGTTGCGCGTAAATCAAAGCTCAATAAATGGTTTAATGCAGTCGGTCACCGACTTGGGAATACCCTGTTCCAAGTGGGGAACCAATTAAAACTCTATAATGGCAAATGGCCATCAATTTAGTATGAAATGTCTTACTGAAGCAATTAAAGACTACATTGTAAAGGTGTTTATACAAAGAGGCGGACAGACAGACATGGTATCAATGACTTTACAAAAAAAAACTCAGCTTCTTTCTGCCTGATATATGTATATGTATTTTAATTTTGGCCTCTGTAATATTCTTATTTACTTAACAGGTCACGGGGTATTAAAATCTCTCATCTCTCTTCATCTTAGCTTTTTACTCACCTATTCTCTTTCCTTTGTGTGCCGAGCAGCAAGCCATATTCGCTCCAGTTAACTCGATTGGCAACTTTCTGAAAGTTCAATACACAATTCCGGAATTTATTAGTTAACGCCATTCTGACTCAGAAAAAAGCAAAAGGCAAAACAAAACACAAACCACAATGAAGGTATCTACACGTAGACAGGTATCTACATTATACACGATACAATTGGCAGGGCTGAGATTTGAACCACTGATACTTTATCGAGACATTTATTAAATAATTTAGTTTGGAGGGAATATTGTATTTTATTGAAAGTCCAGGAAGAATGGAAAACTGTAATTAGTTGCCAAAAAAAACATTCTATAAGAGTTAAATTTCAACATTTTTTTTAAAGAACACTCACAATAAGTCGAGCGCGCCAATTCTCTTTTTTTTTGGCACAGCGTTGTTTACATTGCTCCAAAATGAGTTAACATAAACTTGACATTGCTTCAAATTGATGCTGTTAACTTACCGGTATCATTTGCGAGTTTTGTAAAATTTCCTGTTAATTTTACAGAATCATGTTACGCCGTTGGCGCGCCTATAATAGGATCTACTATGACATTGCCTATGACTGATTTTGACTTCTGATCGAGATTGGAATTGAGTGTTTTTTTTAAACATCTTTTATATTGTATATTAAGGGTTAGTTTTAATTAAATTAATAGATTAACTTGTGAATTTGGTTTAGGTATAACACCTATGGATAATAATATTTCCATAAACGATAGAGGACCAACGCAAACAAGAGACCAACGATTATAAATTTCCATAAATAGCTCAGTCATGAGCGCAGGTCCGTGAGAGGAACATACATAACGCCCATTAGGCGGGTCATTTGCACCTTTCCATTAACATCCTTGTCGTACTAGAAGCATACATAAGTATATATACTTAAACGTATTATAATGATTTTAAATATGTATGTTTGTCACTAACTTGCTGCATATACTGAGAGCCACCCTCAGGCCCGACTGGGACAATCAATCTGCCACCATTGGCCAATTGATTAATCAATTCGGTGGGCGTATCCGGAGCTGCCGCTCCCACATGGATGGCCTGATATGGCGCTTGACTAGGATAGCCCTTGCGTCCATCGCCTTCAACTATGATCAATTTTTCCGAGTCTAGCATTGACCGATCATCCGAATTTAAATTTGCTTTACTTATGTGCACCAGCGACGCTTGGTGTTCGATTCCCACAATTCGGGTGTTTGGATTATCACCTTTAGCCTTGATGTAGCGGTAGAAACATGCCGTTAAATAACCGGAACCAGAGCCCACGTCAAGAACATGGGCACCAGGTGTCAAATGATCGCGTAGATATTCCAAAGCAAAAGCATGCTGCAAAAGATACGACGTCCAATCAATATAATTTTTAGAAAGATTTGCATTTCTTTTCATTCTCACCATGTGTGGGGCACTGATTGTCACACCATTGCCTATGGATTGGGGAGCATCCATATACGGATTACGTGGAGAATAGTGTTTCCGATCTGTGTCTATCATGGCCTTGGCGACTGCATCGGTCCCAATGACGCCGTATTCTTGGCAACAAAAAGTAGAATCAAAAATAGAAAAGTAATATAAGGACAAAAAGCTGCAGTGGCTTACCCTTAAGTTGGCGTATCAGATCTTCGTTGCTTGCACCCACGGAACGCCAGGCCATGGTGAATGCACGGACAAATAGTCCACAAATATTCAAATTTTTCAGTTTTGCAATTTGTCTTGCTGTTGGAGATGGGAGAGAAAGAAGCAGAGTAAGCCCATATTATTCCATGTATTTCACATAAAACGATTATAATTTACTTTAAACTTCTAGCTTTCAAAGCAGCGTTAAAGTTAATGAAGACGAAGTTAAAGCAAGAATCCAGCTCCTTAATTTGTTTATTAATCTTCCATATAAGAAATGCAAAAATACAACTCTTGGTATTTTCTTTAGCATCGAAAGTACCAGATATCGATCTATCAAATAATCAAACTTATGAAAGTACTAAGTATTTATATATATTATAGTATATTATTATAGTATATTATTTTGGGTATATTTTTGAGATTTTTGTGTTGGACAGCAACGGTCAGCCTGGTCGCATTTTATAACATAAAGCATAACCTTTCTTCTAAAAGTTATAAATTAAAAAATAATCATAAAATGCGGCTGACAAACAAATTGTACGCTCAACATATCGGCTGGCATTTCAAGAAACATTGGTTGGTTCAAGGCAGGCGTGTGGCTCGTGAAACAGGTGCCGCTGCTGAGCTGCTAAGATTAGGAGTGCATGTAAAATCTCCAGAAGATGTATTGGAACCCAAACCGAAACGAGAAGTGTGAGTATTTTATGGAGCTGTTGAATCTGAAAATAAATTATATATTGTTTTTAAAGGGTTAATTTTGTCGGGACGGCTTTAAGACCAATTCTGGAAGATCACACTCATCCCAATTGGCATTCAAACGCCTGTCACTTGTACGCCGACAACAATGTTTTGCTGGGTGGTTTGTCACAGGCCCAGGTGCTAACGAATTCAATAGAGATGCAAAGCTTTCCACAACATATCGATGACGCCATACAAAACCAGCAGTTGCCCAGTGTACTTGATAAAAACGTCCGTCATGCTATTCTGGCATCGCATGTACTCGACGCGGAGCAAGTAAAGTTGCCCAAAGTAAGGCTAATCGAACGACCGGCTTTTAATTTGCCACGATCTTATGGGATTTCCTTGGAAAGACGCAGGTAGACTTGTAATTGTAACTGTTAATATGTAACTGTTAATAATTGTATTTCCAGTCGACTTTTGTTAAACAAATTGCTATTTGAAATCGAGAAATTAGCTGGTCGTTCTGTGGCGGTACGTCGCAAACTGGTCGATAATGCTGGTTTCAAAACTTCGATCAACAAAGACGGCGACATTCTTGGGTTTAATACCGTAGCAGATAAACTAATTTGTTCCACGCGTGCTTTAAGTACTGTTAAGGGCAAATTTGAAGGAGATATACCTGATCTTTATCCAATGAAATATACAATTTCTATACCAAAATGTCATATTTACACTGAGGACAATTTTTACCGTAAGTAACATAAATATTTTATTATGAAAATATTAATACACATTGTTTCCTTTCTAGCATTTCGGCCAGATGTAAATTGCTCGCATCCTCACACACTGTTTGCTTACTATGATAAGAACTTAACTAAAAATTTGCATGGTTCCGAAGTGACAGCAACTCAATTTCAAGCCAGAACTTTAATCAAGGCATTTACTGTTGCCGTAGCACGTGCCAAACAACTGCCCGGTAATACCACAGCTGGTTCGCTTTCAAGGCCCGTTGTAGTGCAGTCCATTCAGACCGACGGACGCACCTTTCACTTTGGCATATTTCAGCTGAATACTCTTGATCTGAGCTCCACCAACGCTACGAAAAATTATTGGTTCCATAGACAGAGCATTGATCTGTTTGCAGAATGCGGTTACCAAGCTGGTAGGCCCCATTTAGAAGGTTACAACGGTGACACAATTCGCATTTTAAATGCATTTTATCACAATTCGTAAGTGTAAGTGATAGTTGATGAATAAAGTTAATTTTTCCAAAAATTATAACATTTTTAAGTATTAAGTTGTTAGCAAAAATTTAGATTTGTAATTAATAAAAAGAAAATGTTGGATTTTATAGTAAAATCTAAATAGAGTCTTAAGTCAGGAGGTCAACGTGCTTAGATTATGAATTGAGGTCGGGGAGTAAAATGCAATAAATTTGGCTTTTATTTTGTTAGGCGCCGAGAAGCATGCTACACATAATATTTGTGTTATGCATCCATTGCTTCAAGGAGCCGTGCTAAATCTGGTGTAAGAATGTGTGTGTCTATATATGTATATGTAAATGTAGTTGGTCCTACTGCAGTTTTCAGTTGTTCAAAGTTTCAACCAGTGGCGGACTTATAAATACTCTGGCCATTTTATTTTGTAAATTTAAGCACTGAATTTATGAATCCATTATTAAGACGTAAATGCGCCACTGCGTTCTTATTATTTGGGGGATACCATGGCAACATGGATGTCCTAAATTGTTTATGCATCGATATATTGACAGAGGATAAAGTTTTTCATTCACCAAGCTCCCATACCTACACACGTTTAAAGTAGAAAAAAGAGGTAAAAATAAAACGCGATTTGGTAACATGAGTAAACTGCAGCCAACAACCAGCACTAACAACAGTGCAACATCGTCAGAAAGCAGCGAGGCGCAAAGTGTGGAGGACCAACAAACGGCTTTAGCATTGCACAATCGCAGTGTGGCCTTAAGCAGGTGAGAAAAAAAAGAAAGCCAAAGATAAAATAATTAACTCTTACATATATTAATATCTGTTTATATAGGGCAAAAAAAAGCTGGAAACGTATGAAGGAACTGGCAGCAGAAAAGGAGAAGGAAAATGAAGCAAAGCGACCTCCATGGCGCGCAGTTAGTGTTTCAACTCTTCCTAAACCAGATAAGAGTGCTTTGCTCCGGGCCAAACTTTTGGATGCCTCAAGGTGTTTTATACCTATTATATTCTCGATAGTTCTTCATTTTTTCTTTTTATATTTTTATTTCTTAAAACTTAAGACGTCTACGAGCTGGCAAAGTCAATGTGGCACTTCAAACAGACTTTGTGCCTACCAAATTGATGAAAGAAGTTAGCTTGGGTGCTCAGCTTGATTTGATTTTATATAAGGATATTGGAATTTTAACGGATGGTCAATATTCAAAGAAGAAAGATGGCTATCAGCAATGTAAGTATGATGTCCTATAAATCCTAGCTCATTAATTTCTTTTACAGATGTATTGACCTATTCCATGTCTCAAATGACGGATACGGTTCCCACTGTAACGAGGTCAACTCAAACTCTTCTACCTAGGGCTCAAAACGATATTTTAAATACCTATATACCGGATGTCGATGATGAGGGTAACGCTCTGTTATCTGATGTGGAAAAAAGAGTAGCGGATCAAATTGCTAAAATTCGACAGATATATGTGAAGGAAGACGATACCGAAACAAGTCGCCCTATTAACAATACAGTTTTATGTCCAACGATTTCTTCATGGCACTTCGAAGATGATGCAATTGAAATGGAGTCTAAACGACACTTCATACCCTACACAATTGAACCTTTTAAACCGTGGCGTAGTTTTGTGCCGTTTCCTTTCCGTTTAAGAGGTAATTCTCTAATCGGGACACAGAAAATAGATTGGTATGCTCTGTTGCAATCGATCGATGATCTAATAAAGGAGTCAAATAATCTTGTTGATAAACTAGAGAGGATAATGCATGAAAAAAACTCACATCGGAAAACTGTTCTTAGCAATTTAAATAAATTGTCCAATTTTAAGCCACACACCTTTATATTTCCCTCTGACCATTGGGTGCCGATTATTGAAGAACAGGAAAAACAATTGCAAACAATGATGGCAGAATGCGATCAAATTTGAAGAAACTACAAAAAAAAAACGCTTGTTTTTTAATTCTTAAACCTTTATGTAGTTATAAATCCGTTAGAAAATCGTTCACTATCCCAAATAAAGATAATATTATCATAGTTATTGGTCTTGAATTTATTTATGTTTTGATTTTTTTTTTTTTAAATATTGAATAACATTTTGTAATACCAACTATGCACTGGCAATAAAAAAACTATTATGCACAAATTTTTTTTAGTGCCTTTTTAAGAACAATATATTATTGCGAAGTGGCATTAAGCTCCTGGCGATTTGGATTTTGATTGCTTTTTGGGTAATAGTTTCATTAAAATATTTGTGGCTGATTGGCTATCTAAGGGGCAAGTAGAATAAACTTCATCACAGGCTCTATCATCGGTTCGTTTTCCGTGCTCCAAAGCCTCTTTTATTGCCGTCCCATCCAATAGATAGTCAACTAAAGCATTCCTGAAAAATATATGTAACATTTGTAATAAATACTATATAAATGACAAAATCTAAAGCTAGATATTATTTTAAATTTTAAAATTGTTTAATGTCTGGTAATTATGTTTTTTTATTTAAAATAGATGTTTATATTGTTCTCTATCCGATTCCTGAAATCAATATACCCTTATTTTAACCGTATCTATTTTTGTCAATTCTTACGATAAATTAAATTTGTTTGTTTCGTTTTCTGGCTGTAGATGACAATGAATCTGACTCGTCATAAAAGTGGATATGAATAGCATTGAACCTCATGAATTTGTTTGTGTAACAGACTTGTACATAAATACCTACATATCTATATACATATCGATGTATACATACATATATACCGCGATTTCAATGCGAATACTTGGTTCGTTTGGTGTTATTTTCTTTATTTTTTTTGTTTTCTTCTTCTATAATTAGCTTTCATATTTTCATCAACGCGAATGAACCTAATTGTGATTATAAGCGGTTTATATTTAGAATGATGTTTCACCTAAACCGAATGTAAACAAAAACAAAAATAGTTTCACTTACTCGGACAACATGTGAATGAATTCATCCATTTGGTCTGAAGAGCCGGCCTTCATATTGTACTCGGTTGAACGTACATACCCACAAACGGCGCGCTGCATACAGCTGGTAGAGTCAATGTTGTTCTGTCCCAGCACATCGTCAATTTTGTTAATCATGCTGCTAAGTGACGTCAAATCGTCGTTTTCACCTGCAACATCATGGATGACTATAACGTAAGGAATCCGAGAAATTTTTCGAACTAACCAACGACTTACTTCGACCATATCCGCCGTAGCCGCCATGAAAGGCTGATAAAATTTTTGGTATAAGGATAATAGCACCGATGCCAACAAGAGTACCCAAGACGACTCCCCCAAGATCCAATTTAATGGGATTGTATGCAGATAATCCAGTGCCTCCCGGATATCCCTTAAAATAAAAATTATTATATTGGTTTCCAATTACGAAACAATATAGAAATTCGTACATACATTTAAGCTTCCATAACCCGTTGTATAGCCCAGACGCTCTAGTCTGTCTTTCGTTGAAGCTACCTGCGGCTCATTAAGTTGAGTTTTATTTTCATTATAGTATGGACGATTCCATTGTGGCTTTTCAGCATAAGATCTGTAAATGAAAGTTTGCAAACAAATTAAAAATATGTGCATTACTCATACGACATGTCAACCAAAAATAAACAGGAAGTAAAGTTTTCAAGATTGTTATATATTTTAAATACATAACTGATTAACTTAAATCAATTTATCTTTTAAAGTTATAATATCCCTTTGAAAGAAATAGGAATTGTACACATTACCCATACGACATGGTATACAGAAATTAACAGAAATTAGTTTAAAATGGTTAGATATTTTAAATAATTTATTAAGTTCAGCCAATTCTTTGTTAGAAGCAATAATATATATATATATTTTTTAAAGCTTTATATATCTCAATGAAAAACTTTATTTTTGAAATGTGTAAACTTTAATAACTCACTTTGAATTATCTTCATATTTTGGAATAGCCCGTGCTACACTTATTAGCAAAAGCATACTAAGCATTTGAATAAGGATTCTGTTTGATATATCCATGGTTATATTTTTTGATGTAATAATCCTTAAGTTTGAATAAACAGCACTTTTCAATTTCGTACACTTTGTCACAATTGTTGTAGTAAGTTGGCTCAAGACTAACAATGTTAAATAGATTCACTCTTATATTTATATGCATTCAACGAAACTAAAATTGTTCCATGCGTTGGCTAAAAATTTCAGCAATTTGTTCAAATTACAAACTGTCAAGCCAGTTACTTTCGCAGTTGAATGTCGCCTATGAAGCATTTAGGAAAGGCGAGGAAAAGAAATCATTCTACCACAACGAATGAACACGCGTTCAGAAAGAGGTGTGCATGCATAGTACTTATGTATGTATGTATTATATATATATACATGTATAAATGTATGTACTTCATTATGTTAGTAAAATGTCGTGTGTTGGTAAACCCTCAATGCGCAATTTTCAAGACATACTCAATTATTTAACAAAATTATCGCAACAGCATAATGCTAGACATGGAGTTACGGATAGCTTGAGTGCGGTAAAAGGCAAGACAAATAACTTGCAAAATGCTCGTCTATGTAAGTAAGCATAACAACTATGTTTCTACTGAAATCGTCAAAATACATGGAAGTGCCATTCGTCTGCGTAACTCTCAATGTTATCAAATGGATCAACCGAGCAAGTAATTTCTGGTATTAAGTCACTGACTTTTGCGCTTTGCAAGTTCCTTTAATTGTAAATAATAATTTTCATTGAAACACACATTTTATATTTACAAAGATGCATTAAAAATAATTGGTGATAATTAGTAAGGAATAATTCAGCAATTTGTTATAAACTTATTAGACGTTCTTTTCAACATATGTAGATATATTTTCTGTATTGAATAGTAAGTACATGTAACAACATTAAAATATCAAAAAATAAAAAAAATCCACGTGTTTTAAGTCACCTTTGTTATCATACAAAATTCAGATTTTAAATTCACACATTAACAAAAAAATGAAAATTCGCAGAATATGGTAATAAATTTAGAGCACATATGTTGCGCTTCACCATCTGAGTACGTATATAATATAAATCCAAATTTTTGCAATGTCTTAATACTATTCTTTTGCCCTACTGCCAGTTCGTCAAGTTCGACTACAATATTTTGCAATGAAAATCAAAACAGATGTAATCCTTGCTGTTGTCATCGCTGTTGCCAAGGAACTTTACTAAACGACCACACCTACGGGTTGCTTAAACGGATTTGCCATAAAATAATTAAGAATTATAACCGCCAACAATGTCGAGAGAAATACACAATTTTTGATGGAGGGAATAGTATGAATTCTAGACCACATCGATCGGGTAATGTAGCATATACAATTATTATAAATTATATTGAGTTTTTGAAACGTGTATAATTTTCAGATATTTTTGATGAATGCGAAAGCTATAAAAGAACAGATAAAAAGGAATTTGATAATTGGAATAAATCGGAGGGGGAGGGAAAACGGGTTCCCCGGGACCGTGGAGATAGAAAGGATCTTGAAAAAGGTGGAAAAGGTGCTTTTGGTAAATCGCAGAAAGATAAAAGCGATCGTGGGGTCGATAATGAATCTTTAAAAAAGTCAAAAAAAAAAGGCCAAGGCGATAATCAAGATGAGTCTTCCCGAAAGTCCAAAAAGAAGCTTGCTAAAGATGAAAATAATGCTAAAAAAGATTCTCCAAGAAAATCGAAGAAATTAAAAGAAGGTTCTGATGATGAAAAAAAAGGAAACCCCAAAAAGGATTCTGGTGACGATAAAACTAAATCAGATAAAAGCAGAGACGGTGGCGATGGCGATGGTAAAGGGAAATCTAAAGGAAAATCTGAAAAAGATGGAGGACCGATTACTAATAAAGATGATAAAAGGAAATCAGGTAAAATAAAAGGCAACGCTGGTGAAAAGGATGATAATGGTGATGAGAAGGGTAAAAGCAAATCTAAGAAACGCGATTCATCCGATAAAAAGAAAGCTAACGATGACGATGGAAAATCTAAAAAAAAACGGCGGTCCGATAAATCTGGAGAAAAGGAAACTACGGAAGAGAAAGGTGAATCAGATAAAAACAAAGATCGCGATGATGGAAAATCTAAAAAGAAACAAGGATCCGATAAAACTGGGGAAAAGGAAACTGCGGAAGACAAAGGTAAATCAGATAAAAAGAAAGATCGCGATGACGATGGAAAATCTAATAAAAAACGGCGGTCCGATAAAACTGGAGAAAAGGAAACTGCGGAAGAGAATGAAAAATCTAAAAAGAAACGGGGATCCGATAAAACTGCGGGAAAGGAATCGGGGGAGAATAAAAGTAAAGCAGATAAAAAGAAAGATAACGAGGATGATAGAAAAACTAAAAAAAAAAGAGGATCCGATAAAACTGGGGGAAAGCAACCTGATAAGGATGGTGACGATGATAAAAACAAGGATAAGAGAAAAGATAAAAAGAATTTACAAAATGAACAAGATTTGGCTGGAAAATCTAAAAAGGAAAGAAATAAAAAATCAGATGTGGTAGATAAAGCACCAAAAGACACTGGAAAAGGAAAAGGAAAAGGCTTGCACCAAAGTAAATCTGACCGTTACGGAGAAATCGAAGAGAAGTCCAGTGGTTATGATGTTAAAACTAATAAAAATAAAAAAGGTGGCAAAACTGGCCTTCAAGAAAATGCAAAAATGAATGAGAACGTTGAGGGCAAAGATAAGAAGAAATCCAAAAAAGGTGATGGTGATGCAGCAAAAACCGGCGAGAATAAATCGAAAAATAAATTTAGTGGTAAGGGAAAGTTAGGCACTGATAGTTACAACAATAAAGGCGCTAAAGGCAAGGCCATTAAAGAAAAAGATTTTGATCGGGAGCAGTCCCCAAAGAAACCTAGACGCAGATCCAAATCTGATGGAGCAAGAAGAGAGCAAAGAGAAGGTGAACGGAAAGGAAAGCGAACAGACAGTAGATCCCGTGGCAGGTATGGTGTCAAAGGACCGAAAAGCTCTCAGGACCAAGGTTCGAGTAGAAATGAATTATATTTTCGAAAATCCCTCCGACCTAGTCGCTGCGATGAAGTTCGGCCGTGTGATATCCTCCGAGCCCAATTGGAGCAGCGTGATCTTCTTTCCAGATGGTATTTATTATTTTTTCAGTTCTTCTTATACATTTTCTTATTCCATTCATAATCCATTCTGTAGCATTCCATGTCGTCCCTGTGCACAAACCACTGAAGTTTGCAGACCCTGCACCCCTGGCAATGCGCCGTTTGAGTGTTGTATGCCATGTAGACCATGTACCTAAAATAGAGTTCTCTGTCTTAAAATTCCCATGTGCAAATTATAAAACTTTGGCATACATTACTTTGCTATTTAAACTACGTAGTCTATTATCAATTTTTGTCCATATTCCATTTGAAAAGTAAAAAGTAACTAATGGAATCCCTAACAAACTGTACAAGTTATTGAATTCCAAATAGTATATACAAAATCGTCTCCCATCTTAAAAGACATAAATATATTACAATATATATTTATAATAATCGTTTAAATGCCAAGAATATATATATAAATATGTACATATATATGTATGTGTGTATAAGTATATATCTACATATTTGTATGTAACAAATTCTATATTAGCCAAATTTTTTGTCAGCCTTGAAATCGTGATACGTTATTCATTGCCATTCATTAAGGTTAATGTCACTTGTCGCCATGGATTTTTCAATAAACAAAAACAAAAGTTTATACTATGATAATATACTATATTTATAGTATATATGTATATAATACATATAAACTATACATATATACAAAAGAAATAGTTATGATTATAATATTTTATATTTTCTTGAATCTTCATGGTCTTACTTTGATACTTAAAACAGGATTTAAAAGAGTTAAAATATTACAATAAGATTAACCCTTTTCCAATAGAGAATAAGAGGAACCCAAAAGGGAAATCTTGACATTTTATCATTGAAAATATTTAAAAAATATAGCTGCTCACGATGTTCCAAAAGAAATAGGTGAGTCTATTAGAAAAGAAATTCTATTTATCTATAATAATTTTATTATGGCTATTTAATAAGTTTTCGCTTTTACATGTTAGCTATATAAAGTACACACATACACAAAATATATAATAGATATTATAAAAATTTGTATATATATAAAAGTATAGATTCAGTTCTCGAACATTTGCCAATGTGAAAATTGTTAAATTTATGTAAAAAGAAATTACGCGCTCTTTGCTCTGAGAGATGTCAATGTTTTTCTTATTCCAAAAATAAGTTTTTTTTTAGGAGATTATATGAAAAAGGAGAGAGATAGATGAGATAGAGAGACAGACAGAGAGAAAAAGAAAGTGAGAAGAGGGCAAAAGTTCTACTGAAGGCTGTCGAAAATTTGAAAATGAAAATATTATAAGCAACTGTTTCATACAGTTCTCAGGCAGAACAACTCGAACGGGCGCCAAGTGAACAACACCGCATCGACGATAAATTCGAACCAAAACGAACCAGTGATAAATTCTTAATTTTCTCAAAAATTCTTTGATTTTCAAACGCATACAAAATGGTTTACGAAAGTGGATTTACAACTCGCAGAACCTACAGCTCCAGGCCGGTGACTACAGCATATGCCGTGACGGTAAGTCAATTAATTTCAATAAATTCGAGGATTCGAATAAAACAAAAATAAATAAGCTTACTTTTGACATACGGTAGTGTGGTTTCCTCAAATGAAATCTGTGAAATTTATTTGCACTTTAATTTCTAAAAGTGTTAAATTTGTGAATATAAAAAATACAATATTTTGATCCGTACAAAATAAATAAATAAATCTCGATAAGTGCAGATAAATTTGACAGATTATCAACGCAGTTTGTTACCTTAATGTACAATTTAATTGAAAAATTTAATACCTAGGCGCTTGTATCCCACTTGCTGTGCACAACAGATTTGATGTATGTACATTTAAATGTACATACATACATATATACATGATCAATAAGAAATTGAAACACGTTTGAATGCAAGAGCGTAAACCAAATATGAATATCGTATCCGTATCCTTAAAAATGTAATTAGTACACCTACATACATATTATTTAATCAACTTACAAGCTGTCAGAAATTAATAGTACTACGATCTACAGAACTTGGTATATACATAGGGCACGTGTGTGTGTGTGTGTGTGTGTGTGTACAGAATAATGTGTATAAGTATTTTTTTTTGTATGTGAAACTAATACAATTTCAGCATCATTCATGTACACACCGAATATATGTATCTAACTTTGTATGTACGATGCCAGTGTATTTGTCTATGTATTTGTGTGTATCTGTGTACAGAAAATATTTCACTTTTTACATGTTTTTGTATGTACAATATAAGTAGTCGAAATATCTATATTTTTATATATGTATGAGACTCCCGCTAAACTGTTCCAAGGTTAGAACAATTTTATTAATTTTAATAATTTTTGCCAAAAATATTTAACCTCATTGAGATTAAGATACTGGGCGACTCATCTGTGCTCATCCCTCAACTATGTACTATCTATAGATGAAAAGTTTATATATATGTATGTATATATATGTACATTTGTGTATCATATCTAGGCGTCTCTATATAAAAGAACAACATTTTCTAGTACAATCTTTTTGCATAAAGTCAAATTCCAATTTCCAAATTAAATTCGAACAATGATGATGAAAGATAGCCAAAATGTTCCCAATGGAATTTATAAAAACAAAATCTTTTTCATTTTCAGTTATTTGTTTTTATTTGCTGATTCGTTTTGCTGTTTAGAATTCTGTAATACTAGCTGCGCGCGCATTTTGCTATTTGCCAGACCTAAAAATATCTTTCCGATTTCCTCCATAATACATTAAAATGAGCCAAAACCATAGGAGAAAACCAGCAACAAAAAAGCAAAAAAAAAAAAAAGAGAAAAAAGTGCCAGCAATATTTTCATCAAAAACGTTGCTAAAATAAACATTTCAACAAATTTCAAGTATATATATATATATACATCGAATGCGTCTGGTTCAAGCACAAGAATGTATATGTATATACATAGATACATATATACATATCTATTAATCTGTATATACAAACAGCTGTATATGTTATTATGTAATCACACATCCGCAGGTATTTTCATACACATTTACATGTCCTCCATGTATATACATATTTAGTACATATGTACTTATACACATATATATATATATATGCATGATAGTTTATATAAGTCAATATTTATATAGTATTGTATGTAATTAAAAACAAATACATATTACAATTTTTGAAACATTTTAAAGAAATAAATGACAAATAATCAGGTGTAGGTTCAGGTATATATTTATATCTATTAAATCATAGTTTCTCAATTATATTGTAAATTAAATAGAGTATCCAAAATTGTGAAAACTAAATTATAGATTAAATTAAATGATTGCGCTAAAGAGAAGATATGGCATTTTGTGTTTAATAGTCACAGGCTTTTCGATTATTTAACTTTGTGACAGACTTTGTTAATATTAAAAATACTTTACACTATTTTATTCAAACATTCCTAGTCACACACTATCGGATATATTCCTAGCTAGGATTGTAACTTTTTATCACCTATTTGTGCTTAGTTAATCTCCATGTTTATCTTAATTTAAATTTAATTTCCGCCTCAGTGTCTTGTCAACTGCATGAGAGTGTTCCATACAATGTTTTGTCTAAGCACCAATTTGCATATTACTTACAACCACACTACATTCGTATGTATGTATGTAGGTAATAACTACTGTATTGCTGTCCATATGCTTTACCTTTGATCAACCTCAACCTGAATCTTTTGTATAGATATGTGTATGTAAATGCTGTATATATAAATCCTTTTTGTAAATACATATATGCTTTCGGCGATCCTACAACACTCACGAATCGGGCTTATTAACTATATACTACTACTGAATTATGTAAATATGAGCATATGGCTTGTGCTCCTCCAATTCCACTCCTTCAAATATTCTCCGTCCATGCTAACCAAGCGATCTCTATTCGCTGTCTGTGACATTTAAATCAAAATTCTGTGGAATTCTGGGCATTACAGAGAACAAACAGAACACCAATTGACTGGGAGAAAGTTCCATTCGTGCCACGTCCTACACTCATCTCTGATCCAGTGACTGCTTTCGGAGTGCGTAGACCAGACCATGATCAGCGCAAAAGATCGATTCTCGATCCTATTAATCGGGCTGCAATTAAACCAAATTATAAAATTGCCTACGAGCCAATTGAACCGTATATCTCTACTCGCGACAAGAATCGTTCACGTATCCTGAGTATGGTGCGACAGCACATCGATACTGTGGAAGCCGGTGGCAATACTGCTGCCCGGACTTCACGCTATAGTCTTGACAGTGAATTGCCACGCCTACATCGCGCTGCATCGGAAAGTTTGCCGGTGCGGCGGGAAACCTATCGGAATGAAAAGTCAGGCGCGATGGTCACTAAATATTCATATTAATGAATAGATCAGCAGTTATCCTGAGAAAAATCACAACGAAGTCCAACCGAACCGATTCGAAATATAAACCGAAAATCCATAAATTTTAGTGTTAGCCCACTAAGCATTTGTAAAAGTAATGTAAATTATATATACAGCTGTATGTATCTAACCGATCCCTCGAAACTCTTTCGTTCTTATTTTACAACAATTTTTTTTTTTCAATTTTGGTATAATTTATGCAGAGATCTTTTAGTAGAGTCGTAGTACAATTTTAAAAGAAAAAGGAATATTTGATATACATGCATATAAAAATAATTTTAAAAATTCGAACATGTTTCAATTTCCTGTGATTAGGATTAAAGCACAAATAAATACTTTAAATTCATTGACCAGTTGCAAATACATAAGTATATATGTAGATACATATGTACATCCATTTGTAAGTACATATGGATTTATGTATTATCTATGCAAATTTTGGAACAGCAAGCGGGTTAGTTTTCATAGCTATATAACACACACCCACACACATTTTTGTTGATTTGCTTGATTTGTAAAAGAATTCTATACCTAAATGTACAAATCGGAATTTATAGACTCCACGCTTAGACCTGTGCACGGACAGACCCGGCTCACATCGCAGCCGCGCCTCCTCGGACTACTCGTACACCTCAAAGTCATCTGTTGAAAAGAGCAGCTACGATTCGAGCAACCCCTACTCAACTAGACCAGAGCGTTCGACCTATTCCTCAACTGTTGAGAAAACATCACGCAGCGGTCCCGGTGGCTACAACTACAGCACGGAGCGCACCAGCACAACTGGCGCTGGACCCGGTGGCTACAGCTACTCTTCCACCACCTCTGGAAATTTGCCAGGCGGTACCAGATACCGTCATTTCTCGTACCATGTCTAAATTGGACATAGTCTTGATGTTGTCTATCCTGAACTTTAACCTTATAACACTAATAACCGTAACTCTATTGAAATGAATTACTTAACAATGAATGTATGAAGTTATTCGCTGCTCATCTACAAAATGATGTGAATTGTTCTCACTTGACTAATCAACTAATGAACCATTGTTTTGTGAAACAGATTTAAATATGTATGTGCAAACTGTCATATAGATACATACATACTTGTGTAATTATTTTTTTTCCCATGAAGCGTTATAATTGAAACATATTTGTGATACAATAAAAACAAACTTTGCTTTATTAAAACATTACCTTAGTACCTTAATGTATATTACCTGAATTGATCAAAAACCAAGATACGATATTCATATGAGAAGGCTAATGAGTTAAACGGGTTCAATAATATTATTATGATTGAAAAATTGATTTAAGAATTCATATTACTCTTCTGATTATTTCGTTTTTCAAATTTGGGGATAATGGCTAGAAGTTTAAAACAAAGAAGAGAAATCACACTAAGGTCAATTGTATATTTTTCAGTTATGTTTAAATATCACTATTGTTCACATTTTTTACAGTATCCATCTGTTCAAAAGGTGACTCGTGTAAGTATTTGGTTTTCAATTATCACATAATTTGCTTGTCATCAATCTTTCTTTAGTTCTTCAACTCTTTTCCTATTTATCATACTGCTCAATCACAACATTGCCTCTGGATGTCTGCTTGGTTAGTAAGACCACATGAAACCAATTTGTAATAATTACCCAAACAGAATTAATAAGAACAATGACTAATAGCATCTAGTTAAATATATTCTTGAGATCCGATAACCAACCATATTTCACTCTCAAAAAAACTATGTTTTACACAAATATTTGATTAAAACTAGAATTTTTATGCCGATTAGTCCCGAAACGGAAATGATGAGATAGTTGAAAAGTTCAGTATATATTTCACATTATAATACAAATAAAATTCAAAGACGAAATTCCAATCTAGGTAAATATAGATCATTGCGACTTATAGACATACAGATACAATAGCTGTGTTTTTTGATAAAAGGCGATAAATATTTCAAATATTTCGTATGTAAATTTGTAGATATTTTTATATAATATAAAAGAAAAGACAATATAAATAAAGGGTAGAGTTGACCTTGATCTCTAATTATAATTAAAACAGAATTTTGAAGAAATAGCGATTAAAATGATCTATTTTTGGGCATATATTCCATGTAGGATATTTTCTCAACTTTCTATAACTTTTCACACATTAATTGGCTTACATCATCTTATCTTTTGCATTTTATAGATCGCTCATAATTTGTATCATTCAAATTAATCATTTATGCATATTGCATATTGAATGTGAATTTAATTTGTTAACAATTGCAAAATAGGTTTATAAATCGAGCTATCCAATCTACTCGAGTTACTCGAGCTACCCAAGACGCATCGTCAGTGGAACACGTGTTATTTCATCGCCAGTTCGAGTTGTAACCTCTCCTGCCCGTGTTATTTCACGTGTGATTCACTCGCCATCACCTGTTCGTGTTGTACGCACGACAACTAGAGTGATTTCATCTCCGGAGAGAACATCTTCGTACTCATACACTACGCCATCATCATACTATAGCCCAACCTACTTGCCATCGTCCTACTACACTTCGTCTTATATCCCAACATCGTATACAACGTACACACCATCGTATCATTACAATCCTACAACAATTACACGTGTCTATGCTCGTTCGGTTTCCCCGGTAAGGATCACAACATCTCCGGTTCGTGTAACACCTTCATACTTGAAGAGGTTCCCACCAGGATATGGCGCAAGGGCCCTAACTAATTACCTCAATACCGAACCCTTTACCGTAAGTTATATACACCAAAAAGAGTGAACTTTAGAATTTAGCATTTCATAGTGATCGTTTCCATTGCATAATTAAACCACATATACATTCAATGTAAAATGAAATTTACAGACCTTCACTGAGGAAACGGGTAGGATTCGTAACCGTGCCCAATCCTTAATTCGGGACTTGCACACTCCGGTTGTGCGCCGCGCTCGCAGTTGTACACCATTTCCAGTAACAGGGTAAGTTAAGTTTGTGACACTCCTCTACATCTATCTAATATAGACCTGTCACAATTAGAATATTAAATTTAATAACTAATTATAATAATATTATTTTAGATACACATATGAGCCAACATCACAACTAGCTCTGGATGCTTATGTAGCTCGCGTTACAAATCCAGTGCGCCATATTGCCAAGGAAGTTCACAACATTTCTCATTATCCCAGACCAGCTGTAAAATATGTTGGTAAGCTAATCTTAATATGCACATATTTAAATATATATATTTTTTAAATATAGTGTTATTCTATACCGTGATAAATTGTGGTGAACTATAATAGATAGTTATGGCATGAATGGTTATTAAATCGTATTTCTTGAATATTAAAAAAAGGTAAAAGCCATCTTGCATCTGTGAGGATTTGTGGTGATAAGGCTTATAATGTTAGAAGCCCAAAATACGATTCGGACAAAGTTCGAACTGATATTAACCTCTTGTCCTGGTACCTTAGACATCCGACATGGAAAACTGAGAAGAAAAATAATGTTTCTCATCAGGAAGGTAAGTACTCACATTCTTTCTTTCCCAATCCTTAAATATGCCACCTGTAAATAGCCACAGATATATCAACATTGTATTTGCTTTCTGTTCATATGTGAAATTGCATTTCAAATCCAAGATATCTGCACAAATTAGTTAACAGAGGGACTACAGTTAGAGTATCAACTCATTCCATGCGAATAAGTTTATTATTATACATACATACATCATTATTCATATAGCCAACAGCTTAGTAATTCTATTTTAAAAACCAGGTTAGTGGTATAAAGAAATGTATGATATTATTTCAAAAACTGAAGTTTGCTTTATTATTATCCAGGATTGTGTAATTATTACTCAAAATTGTTTCCTTATTTTATGCGAATCGAAATGGCAAATGTCTAAGACAGTCACAGCACGGCTTCAATTATATAATCTCTTATACCAATCCTGTTTCATTAATCGTATCCTCTATATTATTAATAATCAAACATCGGTTATTTTACTCAGATTTCTGGCAATAATTATACAGATTGACAACGAAAATTTATATAGGATTAAAAGGCGAAATTTCAAAGAATTAGCTAATTGAACTTTAGAAAAAGAAAATTCCTGTCTGTTAGCTTTAAAAATAAATTTGATATTTTGTTATATTATGAATAGTGAATGTTTTCCCTTTTAACCCTTATACAATTGCTTTAGCATGCCTCCATTTAAAATTGATTTTCAGCTAGTGAAAATAAAAAATTTGATAAATTAAATCAATAAATAATACAGCATTGAAATTATTCCAAAGGTTAGGGTGAATATGTGTATTAGATTTGGACACACTATGGCAAAAGTTCACATCCAAAATGCTGAACATGTATCTAAAAGATATAAAAAAAGAAACATAATCAATATTGCATACTTGTAGCATTATTAACGTACGCATTTGGTTGCTGCATCATCATTAGTTCCGTTCATTTGTATTTGACTAACGTAAAACGTTTTATGATTGATTGATTCTTTCCAGTTGAAGCTGTTGAAGTTGAGGCCTAAATGATAACATGCCTGATTTTTTGTATGGACATACACTTCTCTCTTTTCTATATAAACACATTAAAAAGACTTTCTTTTGCGTGGTAGACAACTAAGCCGATATCCACATGATGAACGAAAGATATCAGCAAACTCTGAAGCTACTACTAACACACTTTTCTCAAACTAATCTCAATGAATCATGAAACAAAAATCAAAAGTACAGAACAGAATCAGACGAAAATATAAACAAAATCTGCAGAATTTCACTTGTGATACTAACAGTTTTAGGAACTTGAAAATCCATGCAACTAACTGAAATCTATGTATGTTATAATGATGTTTCCATGAATTTTTGTATGGTTTTCAATTCTCTTATTAAAACATACAAAATTTCAAGATTATATTACATTATTGTTTTTGTTTTTGGTTAACTATATAAATATATATATATATATATACAATATAATATATTAAATAATTTTTTGGCATTTATGGTATACATATGTATATAATATCTCCATATGAGAGTCTATTTGAAATGTATGAATAAATGTATGCACATAACAATTAATAAATGAACTTAATGTAAACACTGTAAATAACGACGAAAATACCACAACTCCCAATAATCCCTATAATAACTCTTTTATTAATTGTGGGGTGGATGGTCGGGGGGGAGGGTTTGGGAGAAATCTGTACATATATATGCACATTATATAAGATATACATAAATACATATATAGTTGAATATCAGTCACACATTTTACAGAAATGGAATATTGAAATGGCCTTGACCTACATTCTCATATATATATATATATATATATATATATATATATGTATATATGTATATACAATATATGGTAAAGCAATCAATCATTGCCTTAATCTCAATATGTCGGGTTGATAGTATATACATATGTATATATATGCATATATATGTACATTAAACACACATCAATTATTTCTATTATATGATGTTTTATGGTTAACATCCGATCTACACGCACACATGGCAATATATACTTAAATACGTGTTCGTATAGAGCTTATATATGTATATTAAATATTGTATAGTTTAAATGATACATTTTAGCCTAACTCATTAACACCAATTTTGTATTTTGATACATACACACACAAACACACACAATCAGTACACACACTAACCACACATATTTCAATATATTCTCATAAAAATTTGCATCGATAACACACAATTACTATACTCTCCCCATTGGCGTCTACTCTATCCGCAAGTTTTCCGTGCTTCGTGTTTAGGCAGCCATCTCCAACATGGATAAAAGTAAGTATTATTAATTAGTTTTATATATAAAAGAGTCATATTCAAATGTTTCTAACTGTGTGTAAAACGGGGTTCAAATAGTCATTAAATCATTCAAACTGCCTCAATACAGATTTGTGATAACAAGATTTGACTTTCAGATGCCGATTTGGATCCCAATCGTCCATCGAGAAAATTCTCTGCACCCAGACCTTTGGAAGATGAAATTGATTTGGAGTCCAAGGAAAAGCAACGTTTGCGTCAAGAGCGTCTGCTAACTGTCAACGAAGAAGCTCTGGATGATCTGGAAGTGGAGAAGAAACGTGTCCAACGTGCTGATGAAGCTAAACGTGCCCAAGAAAAGTGAGTATCAATAATTAATTAATAAATAATCTGACTTTTATTTTGAATATTTTTGTTTATTTTTAGTAGGGCTTTGGAAGCCGAAAAGGCACGCTTGGCAGCTGAAGCAGAGGCGAAACGCAAGGAGGCTGAAAAGGCTCAGGCCAAGGCTCAAGAAGAAGCCGCGTTGAAGGCCCAAGCTGCTGAGGAAGCCCGTTTGGCAGAGGAAGCTCGTGCGGCCGAGGAACTTAAGGCTCAGCAAGCGGACGAAGCCCGTAAGGCAGAGGAAGCTCGTGTTGCCGAAGAAGCCCGTTTGGCGGAGGAAGCTCGTTTGGCTGAGGAACTGAAGGCTCAACAAGCGGAGGAAGCCCGTAAGGCGGAGGAAGCTCGCGTTGCTGAAGAGGCCCGTTTGGCTGAGGAAGCTCGTGTGGCGGAGGAAGCTCGTCTGGCCGAAGAAGCACGCTTGGCAGAGGAAGCCGCTGTTAAGGCTGAACAAGCTCGCTTGGAGGAGGAGCAGCGTCAGCGGGAGCAGGAACTTGCCCGTTTGGCTGAAATCGAAAAGCAAGCCGAGGAGGAACGCGAGGGAGAACTGGCTCGTCAAGCAGCTGAATTGGCTGAAATCGCCCGTCAGGAGGCAGAGATTGCAGCCCAGGAACTGCAGGCGATCCAAAAATCTGAGGAGCCCTTAGTGGAGGAACCAGTGACACCATCCGATGAGCCTCAACAAGAACCCATCATTGAATTGAGCTCTAACATTGAGGAGCCAGCTGCCGATTCCACCACTGGTGGCGACAGCTACGAAGAATATACAGAAGAGGAGGAGGAGGAGTAAATCATTTAAAATCACAATGCTGCCAACCAAGATTTTCATGAAAACATATATATGTACACTCGAATTACGATTTAATTACATCGGCATAAACCAATTACAATAATTTATATAAATATTCTTTAACGAAGACATTACGACATTTTCGTATGTCAATCGATTGACATGCAAAATTATAGTTGGATGAACTTTCCTTTCTGTGCCAGATATATAATTATTTACATTTAAGAATTCAATTGCCATATACTTCGATATATGGATGCATTCTGTTTAATATCTATTTTTACTGGTGCATTTTCCTAAACCGCATGTAAAAAACCAAACAAACAAATTCAAAAACAATTGGAAAAATAAAACGAAATTAGTTTCTTATCCTAAAAAGAGGCTTGGGATATTTTACTCATTATTGCTACTAATTGGAAATGATTCACATTTTGTTGAATTCCCCTTTGTTCGTTTTAATTAGAGCAATCTTGATACACACATTGATAAAATTCTGAGCAAAAAAAAAAATTATTTATAGATTTGGGAAATACATTCTTGTTTCTAGTGGCTGTTCGAATGCTGAGTATATAAAATCGAACACGAACCAGTTATCATTAAAAAAAACCTTGAGCAAGCGTAAATTTTTTGTTAAATTTTCAAAAAATTAAATTTATGCAGAATTTTTAATAGGCAGACGATATACGATTATAATACAAACTGAAAGGAAAATAATAATTAGTTATGAACAATTAGTTGTGGTATTAACTTACTAAAAAGTGTAATGGTAAACATGGCAAAAGTTGTATTACATAACGGTTGTAACATTATACCCATTAAGTTTGTGGCGGCAATAATGCCAAGTCGTCCCAGTGACATGGAAATGCTAACCGCTTTTCCTCTAAAAAAAATATATATGTATAAATATATAATATGTATATAAATTCCATACTACAACTATTGTTCCTGTCTTAACACTGCATTTCTTAGCCCGTCATACCTTAAATTAGTTGGCACAAAATCCACAACTGCGCCCAACATTATAGAAATCGCCAGACCAGGCAAAAGTATATAAAGACAGAATAGTACTAGCACGATTGTTGAGTTTACAACGAAGTGTAGAAGTATTCCACTGATGGTTGACAGTACGAGAGCAGATAAAAGTACGTTTTTACGGCCCAAAGGATTAAGTAAAATTCCCTGTATGCAAAAGCCAATTAAAAAGGCAACTCCAACTATCATATTATCGATATATGTCCTCTCAGATATTGGATCAATGCAGCTCTGAAATAATTACATCTTTGTAAATTAACAAGTATATGTAAATATTATTTACTTAATATTTTTACCAAAATTACTGTTTCCTTTTGTTCTGCAAATGAATTAGTCAATATTTCACAAACGGTAGATGAATTTGAGTTTCCTGCTGTAGACGAACGATTTACAATTTCAGGAAACCAAAATTGCATACCATTTGAACTGGAAAAATATAATAAAGAATAGTTTTTATTTTTTTTATATATTTCTCTTACCTGAAGAACATTCCAAAAACTGCCAAATTACATAATAAAAAATTAAAACCATGAGGTTTATGGAAAAGTGGAACTGTTGCTCGTGCAATATTGGATAAAATGCTGCAGCCAGATTTATTCCGGAACATGCTATCTTCCGATTGACTTTCCGGTTTAAGTGCGAATTCGTCACAGTTAAGTATTTGATTAATGGAAATTCCTCGATTTGATTTTGCTATCCAGACAACTGCATTTACAGCATCTTCGGATTTATTTTGTGATAATAAAAGTTTTGGACTCTCCGGATAATACAATAGAAGTAGGCCTCCAATAAGACCAGGCAGTAGATTAATTAGCATTAGCAAACGCCATGGCCGAAAAACAAAATCCCCAACAAGGTTTATGGACCAATTAGAGGAGAGTATCATCCAAGCAGTTGCTATAAGAGAACAATGAATTAGTCATACATCATTTTATTAATAAAGACGAAAATAGAAATTTTGATTACCTGGCACATATATCGCAGTCACACTGACGAACATTGTGGAATAGTTAATGACAACTGCCCGATGTCGTGGAATGTGGAATTCACTCAAATATGCGTATATAGCAGCCGAGATGCCACCAATGCTATAATATGAAAAGTTAAATTTTGTAAACAATGTTGATATATTAATTGTATGTAAATATCTGTGAAATTATGTTTAAAATTGAGCGTAAATAGCTATATTATCGATTACTATAAAAGGACTAACAATCTTAAAATGTATGGTAAAGTAAATAGATCCCCCCTCTCACCTTATACCAGATAGAAGATTTATAATATTAAATATCCAAACGTTCGTGACAAACATGAGAATAAATTGTAGAATATTGCTGACAAAGACTCCATAGAGCAGCACTTTACGTCGCCCAATGTCGTCGCTTATGTAACCCCAGATATATGTAGATAAAAAAATACCTGAAACAATACTAAATATGTATATTTGTTTACCAATAACAGAATCAATTGACAACTTACCAGCCACACAAGATGCCATCATAATACCCTTTTCAGCCTGAGTTGTCTCAAATTCACAGTGGGAGGCGATCACAATTATGCTTAAAGAATGTTGCGCCGCAACCGAGGTTATGGTCAATAGCCCACTTATGAGAAGGAGTAGCCATTGAGTCTTACCGTAACCTATGTTACGATATACATATGTATGTAGATTGTTGTAGCCTTAATTATATCCCAGCCGTTGTCTTACCTATCTTCTCCAATACCTCATCGTAGTCCCATGAGCTCACAACCCTTGTGTTATCGTATAAATCGTGCATCTCGACAACGGGAATGTGAACTGTCAACTGGTTTGTAAGTCAATGCAGCAGAGCGTTTTATGTATTGTATTCTAATTTAACTTGTTGCAGAAACCCAATCGCACAAAGCCATTGAGTTAATTCTGAGAGTTAATTCTGAGTACTAAATTGCTACTTGAGTAAACGGAAACCCGTTTTGAGATCAAAATATTTGACGTTGTATTAAACAGAGCTTATTTTACATTTCATTTAAATGCTTTTAAACTGGTTGAGATAACTTATATTAATGCTCCAATGTTGAATACTCTCAGTCACAAAACATAAAAAGAACCTATCAACTGAGTTCATAAAACAATCTATGGAAATTTTTTTTTGTGTACAAATAGAAATCTTTTTCTATGCCGAAGTTCGTATACCCTTGCAAACTATATATTTTACAATTATATACCATTTCGCAGAATCCTTAGGATGTTTATAAATTTTAAACTAGTCAAACCTTAATTTAATGCCCGTGGCTTGAGAAAAATATCTTTTATGGGAGCTATATGATATAGTTATCCGATCGGGATGATTCCGACATATACAATGCCTGCAAACAAAAGAAGCCTACGTCCAAATTTCATTCTGCTGATGATGAATATATATACTTTATATAGTCGGAGATGCTTTCTTCTATGCTTTGCAAACTTCAGACCAAAATTAATATACCCTTTCTGCATAGTTATAAAAATGATGAGTGCAGCCAACCTAAACAATTCCGATATTTTTAATTTTAATTTATACATATCAATCAATATATGTAATTATAGGCAGAAGAAAACATTTCCCACTATATAAAGTATATATACACATACATGTATATCCACAAATTATAACTTTTAAGTATGATTTTCATCATAGATGTGATGAAAAGTGGAATGTTAATCTTCTTCTAACGGTGGACTCCAAAGTGAATTGACAACACAAAGGTAATCTATATTAAATATTATGTTTTCTTTAAAATTATTAATGTTATTATTTATTTTTGCAGTTCTTGCGCAACTTAAAGGATTTTCACGTAAAATTATAATTATACACAAAAATTTCGGAAAAAGAATTGAAAATCAGGAAGAAATTCACAGAATGATTAATTGGAATCACCATGAATGCTGATGAGTCACATCATTTACATATATGTATACATATTTATTTAAGTATAATATTCATTCCATATTCCTTCTTTTAACTTTAAATGACCAAGTTTCTACTTAATTTTACTCGACATCATCAATTTATTCCGAATGTTATAAAAAAGATTTAATAAAGAGATATTATAGCCGATCCGTTATAATTCGATAGTTATTTATGTAAATGGTCTAACTACAGATGCGCTTGAAAATAATAAACTATTTGGTTAAAAGCAATGCAATTTATATACTATACAATAATAGCACTTAGTTTCGATCTTATTGGAACTTTAAATCTACATGTATTTAATACTTTTAAAATTGAAATAATAATCACTATTTGCCTTAAATCGGTAGAAGTAGCGTCAATCCAGCACATACTAAAAAGAAAGAAACAATAAAATTACATTAATTTAAAGAACAAAGAATAAAATGAACAATTCAAATAATTTAAACATTCACTTTCACCACTTACCTAAGACAAATCCTGAAAATACTCCAAATGTTGCAGTGCAGTAGGATTCTAGAAGTACTCCAATAATATTGCTTCCAAAAACACTGCCAGTTCGACCCAGCATGAGGCAAATGCACACAGCTTTTCCCCTTAAATGAGTCGGCACCAAGTCTACCACTGCGCCACTAAGGACAGATATACAAAGACCCGGTAAGACCAGGTACAAGCAAAAACAGACAACAATTACAACTTCGTCTCTAATCCATATCAATGCAATAGCACAAAGAGCAGCTATAGCCAGTCCAAGAGAAATGGAAGCCTTTCGACCAATTCGATTTAAAATCAGGCCCATCAAAATGTATCCTACGATCAAGGCTGAACCATATGTAATTGTATCTATATAACTTTTAACGTTTATTCGATCATCACAAACCTGCAATTCATAAGAATGTAATATTTAAAATAGCTTATTTGTAAAATTCGCTGATATAAAAAATTGATACTTGAATCAATGATTTACCATATAAATAGAAATTATAACCTTATTACCTATCTAGCAAATGGCACAAGTCCTATATCACTAAATTAAGACATTTGTTTATTGATTGTTTTTAAATTAGAAATTCTACTTACAGTTATATTGAGACTCTGTAAATGATCGATAGAGGCATCAATGACTTGGCACACTGTCTCGGATGTATCAGCTGACGATGAGCCCAAGCGATTTTGTATCTCTGGATACCATAAACCCATTCCTGAAGAGCTGTTAAATAAATGCCAATATGCTATTACTAAGTGAAAATAGTTTTATGAACTCACGTTTAACACACCTAAAAAATAGGCCGCACATAATTGTGCAACTTATGCTAAAGTTAGTTAAATGGGGCTTTCTTAATAGAGGTAAAGTTTCTTTCCACATCTTCTTAACAGTTGTGAACCTATGAATGAATCAATAATTATAACAGAAATTGCGCAATTTGGATTGCCAGTGGTAAATACTCACGCTGATTTTGATACAAGTAACACGTTTTCTTCCTCAGCGTGAGATTCCGCTTTTAATTTACTAATTTTGAAATCGTGTAATTGCTTGCCAGTATTGCGAATTGCAATCCAATTAACCGCTTTATAGGCTTCTTCAGTTTTATTTAATGATATTAAAATCTTGGGACTTTCGGGCAGTGTTAGCAGCATAAGACTACCAACAACTCCTGGCAGCAAATAAAATATAGTTAACAATCGCCAAGGCCGAAAGGAAAAGCTCTCTGTGATGTCAATGCTCCAGTCCATGGTTAATATCAGCCATGCAACAACTGTAATATTAAAATGAAATTTATTTAAAAATATTAAAATAGTGCCAAACAATTACTTACCAGGCACATAAACAGTGGAAATGCCAACAAACAAACTGGCATAATTGATTACGATAGGGCGATGGCGGGGTGTAAAGAATTCGCCTAAATATGCGTATGTTGTAGACGATGCTCCAGCAATACTAATTTTTAAAATAATTAAATAATTATTGTAATTTAGCAATATTTCTGCTCATTCTTCTACTTATTTGAAGTTAAGTGTTATTTATCTTAGATTTTTGAAAAGGTTAGCCAACTATCTAAGTACTTACAAAAATCCAACCGCGAATCTAATAACAACATATATCCAGTAATTGGGAATAAATATCGAAGATAAGGAAAACAAGTTTCCAATTAAAGTTGTATATATTAGTACTGGTCTGCGGCCAATTGTATCGCTTAGATAGCCCCAAAAATATGATGAACAAAATATACCTGCCAATCAAATAGATAACATTTTGTAAATGAAAACTATAAAGAGCATTGGTATAAATTTAAAAACCATAAGAAACTGTATTATTATTCCTTTAAAGAAAAACTTTTAATAACTAATCCGATTTTAAATTATTCAAATTCATTTGAACTAACAAACAAACTAAATCAGCTAAGTTTCCTACATATGACATTCACATTCAACTGCTTAATCTTACAAGTGTTTGCATATGTAATATGGTTTTGTTTTCGAACTGAGGGTATTACATTTGTAAAACAATTTGTTTTGTGACCAGCAAACGAATTATCTGCGGCTTCCCTAAGATTTAAAGCTTTCTAGACAGATGTATTCTAGATAAAACTTTCTTCGATTCTGTTGTGAAATTAAGCCTCATCATGTTTCTAACGGGTTCTTTTTTTTATAAATCTGAAAACATGCTGTGATATAGTGACAATGGCTAGCGAGTATCATGCTAGATTTATAATTGCTTAGAAAAACTGCTGAAGCATTTTCTTAGTGATTATTTTGGCGATAAGACTGTTCTATTCGTGAATCAGTTTTAATTTAAGATATTCTTTTTATATACTTTATAAAAGAAGCACGTTATAATAAATTTCTTTTGTGCTTACCAATAAAGCTCGCGGCACTCATGATGGCTTTGTCCATGGAATTTGTTTCAAAATCGCACTGTGATACAATTGTGATGTATGACATGCCCATGGTCTCGTTTATTACCATCATTAAAAGAAAACCAGCGGCAAATAACACAATCCACTGCACACGTCCGAATCCTTAATGAGAAATTCCACACATATTCACATGATTAGGACCATATAATTGTTATTTGTATATTAGAAAATTACCAATTAAATCGAGCACTTCCTCATATTCATGACCATCATTTGATTTTGATTCAGCAGTTTTTTCTTTCAAATCATTAGAATTGAATGTTGACTCAACGTCGGATTGGTTCTTTAACGTGTACATTTTGAATTCCCGTTATCTATTTAACAACTAATGTCATTCCCGATGCTGTGACAAAAGAGAAATAATCAAAGAACTCTGCAGCCGTGAATATATAAACTACTGACGGACACCATATGGGCGGGTTATCAGAGAATACCATAAAGATAATGGAGCTTCTTGACAGTATTTCGTTATGATAAATAATATGTATATCAAGCTGAGAATTTTAATAATAAGAAGTCCCAACCCGCACTTTTCCCGACTACTGTTAAAAGTTCCATTTTTCAATTCATTAGAGCAAATAATGTAAAGGTTGTTTCCATTCATCAGTCACTGTGTTTACAGATACAGATACATACGTATTACTTTGGTAAATACTATTAACAGTGATTATATTTGTAAGTTTGTTGATGTTGATTTTTAACTCCAAAATGTACACTAACAAAGTGATCACATCTGCCTGAGCAATGCATCATGATAGTAGGGAGGATATGAAATTCAAATAAAAACGATAAGGGGTTCTTAATGTTAGGATTATGATGTTTTATAACCCATTGCAATTTAAAGTGTGAAAACGGGTGATATCAGCATTAGTGTGGCTCATAAACATAAAAAATAATGCCTTATGTGAAGATGCGTTTGTTTGTTCACTTATTAAAACGGTAGCTACTATATTTTTAGTGTTGCCTCATTTTTTCGATATGCCTATTGTTAAAAGTATTCTAGCATTGTAAAATATAAAAATAAATTGCAATTGCTGTCTCTTTGCAACAGTTTTTGTTGTTTGGATAGTTACAAGCCAGATTCATGCAGCTTTTGGTTGTGATAGGTTGGTTTTATTTGTATTTAAACCAAAATAAAAATTTTAAGTTGTAGATTTTTAGAACAGATTAATAAAAGTTCAGAAAATACACGTTCCAGATAAGTTATATATACGTTCTTTATAATTTGTTTTTTAAATTAACAGTGAATTTAGAAGTTTAAACAGTTTAACTAGAATGTTTTCCAGTTACTGCTTTTTATTTCAATTTTTAACTGCCAATCCCAAAAAGTATGCTATTCACATTTTTAAAATACACAGCTGCTCATTTGTGAGCTATGTTAAGTTTAATGTTATCATTTGCGAGCTCTGTTAGTCTAACAGCATAGGTAAATCCAATTGTTTGGGAAGCTGAAATTTATGGCCGATTTTCAAGAACAGCTGAGACAATATCGTCTTCAAAAAAAGAGAAAACAGACTATTGAAAGCTTTAAAGCAAAACTTCGTCGTTTTTGGATGCTCGGAACAGGCACTGGGTCTGATTTTAAGAAAGAAACTACAATAGAAATCCACCAGGTAAACAAAATGTAAACGTCAGCGTGAGAATATCTCAGAGTAGAGCGACAAAAGATAAAACAAGCAAAAGTAGACCTTTTGTATTGTTTTACGTCATTAAATGTAACTAAGTTATCTGTCAAAGTAAACTTCTATTGCATCTCTTAGAGTAACAATATTAAATAGAGTATATTTTGCTATATTTTGTTTAGCCTTCTAATATTCAAAGTGAGTCTTCCTCACATTCGCAAGATGAAAATGTGCCCTCCAGTGAAGATGAAACCATGACAGAGGACTCCCCGCTTACGACTCGCGAGAATCAGGATCCCAGGGAAAGCAAAGTGCTAAAATACACACTTTGGGGCGTGTATGCTCTCTTCTGGATAACTCTATATGTGATAGCAATTGAACTTAAGTTTGGGTTGGTATTTTTAATGTTCTCGGCCCTGTTTGGTATATATTTCAATACACGAACTGGACCAAAGAAAAGAAATGAAATGAGTGCTTACAGTGTGTTTAACAAGAACTGTGAAAGTATCGATGGTACTTTAAAGGCGGAACAGTTCGAACGGGAAATACGTTATGGCTCAGGCAGTGTGCGATGATTAAATCAAGTTTTAACTATAAGAAATAATACAATAATAATGAAGCTGTGACCCAAAACAAAGTAATTTTATTCGGTGATGAACACTAACTTTCGTTTGCCAATATTATGTTCTATCCAACATGTCTTGAACTCAAATATTTATGTTTATTGATTCCAAATGTTCTAATATTGAAGAAATACATTTTATACCATTTCCAATTTGTCTTCGTTTAATACCAATCAATGTTTTCTCAGCTTGTTTGCCCCACTTACTTGGTCTCTTAATCTTACCTTAATTACAATTCCCAAGTTAAGGTAAATTGGATACATTTCCTATAAACTTGATTTTACATCTTGATTTTATAATAGTAAATGCTTATTCTTTTTTCATCGTGGTTTATTGCAATTTGAAGACAAGGTTGTATCTTTATTTTTGTACAATATTAATATAAGAAACATAGGGAAATGCATTTTTACATAAGTAAATTAATCTTTCAGTAATATAATTTTTGAAACGATGACATACATAAATATGTTGTTCTTTCTTCAAAAACTGAATGGCAGTCGAAATGTCATCTTCACTATAAAATGTGCCAAGTAATTTCTGACATGGAAAACTTTAATAGTGATTTTGATTGTATTGATTGTAGAAAATGTATTATAGCATTTTTATTATTATTGCGATTTAATTCCAGATATCGGGATGATTGTACATTTGTATTACTAAATTTTAAGTAGCCAAGTAACCTTCTCACCATGGATATTCATCAGTTAGAATATGTTTGTATATATCTCATATTTATGTGGATCTGTAATATTGTCAGTTCTAAAATAGTGACACTTTAGGCGCGATTAATCTGAGTGCAATTGGGAATATAGAAATTTTATATTTATAGTATGGTATTTATTTGCGATCTATAGTTCAAGATAACTTGTCTTGAATAAATCTCGTTCTACATAAAAGTGCAGTCTGCTCTTTATATCTAATATTAGTTATGTACGAGTATGTACATGCATTAAAACAATACAATTTGTCGCATATGTGTGTGCTTTTTCACTTAGATTAGTAAGGCTTTTCAAATAGATTTTTACATACATTCATATACATTCATATCTAAAAATAAAAACAGTTTCTTAGTGTGCAATGTGGATTATTTGGCATTGTTACTAACATGTTCAATAAATTTTACATATTTCATAGATGCATAAAAATATATGAATACAAATGCGATAATGACTTAATTTATCGCTCAATTTATCTGTGCATCTTAGATATTAGAGAACTTTCAGTGCTTAGGGATAGTAGTATAGTTCCACAGATTCCGCAATCCATTGATTTCTAATTTAATGAGTATTATGATTTTCTTTTATTGTGAAGGTACACCTGGTGTTAAAAAAAAAACAAAATCTCTTACTTACATATATGTATTATGCAATGACATAATTAAATTATAATTTTTATTTATAGTTAGTTACTTTTCATTTGGTATTGTTGCTTTAGTCCTGTAAGTGTTGTTCTCTCCCAAAGGATAAGGGCATAATTATACGAGTGCTGTGAAAGTGCATTTTCATTGGATTCACAGCCATTGCCGTTCACATGTAGAACTCAGGATCGGTAAGCAGGTGCTCCCTGGTGCAGGAAGATTCCGAATGCTAGCATTTCGGCATGAATGACTTGCGAGACGGCAGAAGACAAAGGATACTAATAGCCATTACCATATGCCAAACCGAATGAACAATATGATAGTTCTGTTTGGTTTGCAGGAAAGCATAGCAAACCAGGCCGATGGAAACAAGACATAATCCAAGCGGCATGAAAACTGTTAGATAACGGCGTGCCGGAAAGAGTTTGTGAGTTTTTTTACATCGTATACCCCAGCTGGTGGAGATTACACATATGCCAGTTAATGTGGGGGTCAAGAATACCCAAAGGCTCTGTTTATTTAGCTCTGTGCCAAACGCAAGTAATATAGCGCCTAGCATGTGGAGCAGTGAGACAAATTGCGGACGGATGTGGGCCATGGCAACAAGCGTCACCCAGATGGCCAAAAGACCACAATAGAAATCGCAGAACTGCAATACGCCTATCTTAACCAGACAGAAGCTATACTCATCCTCACCCGAATCGCATGCATGATAGAATATCGAAAAGAACATGGCAAAGAAGTATATAACGCCTTCTGTGTAGTATCGACGCCTCATTGCCATATAAATGCTGGGAAAGAAAAGCAAATTGCTCAATGTCAATAACAATGAGGCCAGCAGGATGGACATGCTCGATGGAATTTGAGAATCTTCAGTGCAGTCCCAACCTCGATAACCCTTTGTGCAAACGCAGGTGGAGAATACAAAGCCACCGGACATGTAGTGATAGCAACGGCCATAACGACCACAGCGTCCAGCAACGCAGGGACTTGAGGAAATAGAAAATATCACTGAGGTATTGCAATTATCCAATGCAACATGCTGTTCTGTCGCCGATTTGTGATGTATCTCAAAAAGGCGTGTCATATCCTCATAATCAGTTGTGCACTTGAAATCCATCATGCACTCCTTCACCTTGAGCGTTTCTGTTTCATTCATTTTGGCCAGACAGTCATTGGATTCAATGCAAGATGCATACCTTTTGGCACTGTTGGCGCAGGGGCAAGGGAAACTCATACCCTCGAGCAGGCGGACATGCTGCCGAACAAATTCCTTGACACTTTCGATAATGGTGACGCGTGCGGTTTCTGCCCCGTGACAGTAGAGTCCCATTGTTACATACCTGAATGGAAGTAAGATAAAAGTATTTTAAAATAGCCATTCAATATTCTCATTAACTTTTTAAGAACTTACCAACGACCACTTTCTGGAAATGGCACATGAACCAGTCCCATGCTTTCCGTGTGATTTACTATAATGGATGCTTGCCTGAGTCGCTGGCCATAGCGGCATTTATCTGGCCAAGTGGGTACTCCTGGTTCACCAAGTTGCATGCAAACTATAATCTGCATACTCTGATTGGTGCGCGGCAACTGTACTTGTTCAGTTATTGAATTTGGATCACCAATTAGTCTCTCTGCCAAAATGCCGCCACGTTCGGACGATGGTGATAATGTGGGTGGAGGCGTTTTTATGTCGCTGCTAGAACGTTGACCATGTTTCATTGAGACGGCGAAAGTAAGGGTACCTCCAATATCATATACTTCACCCAAATCGAATGCAAATCCTGCCGCTGATTGGGCTGTTAAATTTAATATAGCTGGTACAGTCCCATTTGCATCTGGCTGAAGATCATAATCAAACATAAAGAATTCACGATATGTTTGCCGCAATAGAGGATAAAAGTCCATGTTACGAAAACGATTTGGTTGCCATGAATTTACTGTGATGGTCCCATTTCTAGTCAATCCTTGGGACTCAAATGATGTGTTAACTGATTTTTGCAAATCAAAGTCAATTTGCATTTCATATCCCAACACATCAGGCGAAGATTCTGAATTAATGTTGTTGTTGTTGTTGTTAAACTGACGACGTAATCGATATTGACCCCTCGTCCTGTGACTAAAACCAGCACCAGCAGCAGGAGCATACTCCTTCATCGGTGCTGTCACAACATTGCCTTCGGTCGGCCTATTAGCACCCGTACAGAGCCAAATTCCGTCCGTTTCTTTAACAAACTTAAGGGTTGCATAGTGCCATGTGCTTGGTTGTACATAAAACTCAATTGAGATTTCCTCTGTCTGATTTGGCCTGATAACGGTGCTATGAATATAGTTGTGTTCCCTGCAGATATCGCTGCCACAACCACTCCAAGGATATGCATTCGCTTGCACGTGAAAACCAACATCCGCACAGTTAACGCAAACTTGTGCAAAGGAGATGCGTGCTATGGCCACACCAATGTCATCCGGTACATAGAACTTGTAAATGATTTCATTGTTTTCCGAGCACTCTGTGTTGTTGTTGTTGCTATTATTGTTGTTGCTGTTGCTGCCGTCGTCAGCTCTCGACGTGAATTCGGTGTGCGTGTGCGTGAAGTTTTTAGTTTGAGCAGATCCAGTGGCTTTTATACTGACACCACCAGATTGGGCTTCGCCTCTCTGTTTCTGTGAATGTTGGTTTTGTTGCTTTGGAAGCAGAGCACGGGTTGCTCTATTGCCATCAACATTTCCTACATAGTTCGCATCGGGGGTCACATTGTCTGCGACTGTTTGCCGTGTTTTG
The DNA here is from genome assembly GCA_037075365.1 of Drosophila emarginata. NCBI lineage: Eukaryota > Metazoa > Arthropoda > Insecta > Diptera > Drosophilidae > Drosophila > Drosophila emarginata. The sequence goes on along the minus strand of JBAMCD010000221.1, from coordinate 12,884,383 downwards.
CTGTTCGGGATGTTGCTGACGTTGACACTCCTATTGTACGGTTGCTGTTGGGAAACGACATTGCTCGTTAGGTTACCGTGATGCGCTTGACCATTATTTATGATAATCGGATAGAAACTGGACACGGACATTTCGCCTAGTAATAACGTTTCACATGATGCTGCGAGTCCTGCAATAAGAGCAATATATATGTATATGTCATTTAAATTCAATTTTACACCTTTTTTTAAGTCTTTTAAAATGTACATAAATGTAATTTTTACCAACTGCTGGCAATTTCAAATAAACTGAATACAGTCGAACCCCGATAATTTGTACTCTCCTGCATCAAAAACCTCAATTCTTAAGAAATTGGTGATCACTTGAAAAAGGTTTTGTGATAAATTAACTAAAATTTCCATAACTTATTTAAAAAAATTTAATTGCCCTGCAATTTCGTATTATCAAGATTCCATAATATTTTGCATATATAGTATTTATAGTGTATTAAAGAAAACTAATATTTCATTTATTACCTTGCTGCTCTATGCGATCATTATTAGGATCCGTCCAACTGATAAATGCCACTGCAAACCAATTGCCCACATAAGGACCATTCACTGTAATGCGTTCTTGTTGCTCATCCGATTGAAATTGCAAATTATAAATTTCAAATCTAAAACAGAAGAAGTGAAAACAAAATATTTTTGAATTATTTTTGAAAAACATTAACTAATAATTCAAATTACTAGTAGTACTTGGATTAAATATTTAGTTTAAAAATATCCAATTTATATAACTATAATCGAGTCCTCTTACCTTTGATCAGCACTAAGAAAATGTTTTGGAAATGTAATATTCTCTGGGCTTATCACTGGATAACTGGCCGCCTTGAGGTGTAATGTTACATCTTTAACTTTACATTTTCTTTCTATAAATATAATTATTAATAATATCAAAATCTCTGATTTTTAATTGAAGTACTTACGAAATGTACCCTTTGACTCCTCAAAGGCTTTAAAGCTGAAAATAGCTGTCCGAGAATCTGGTGGCACTTGAAAATGTAATATGGATACATCTTTATATGATGTATATTTCAGTAATGAGTTAGATGGCAGTCGGACAATCAGTTTTTGATCCTTTGTGGTTTGCATTTGCTCAATTTTCTCTTGGGGCTGATCATAAATCGTGTATTCATTTTCCACTGATTGATGTTGCATTTGAATACTCGAATCGACACTCCTCAGCTGAAGACTGAATTGTACTATTACAATAATAACAGCCGGGTAGAACAGGGAACGATGTGTATGACACATGTTCGCATACAATTTATTAACTATCTAACTAAAAAAGTAGCACTTCTATCTTTGAGAATGGCTTCATCCGTCCAATCTAAGATTTTAACTGATTGAAAGAGAAAAGAATATATAATGAAATATATTAATTGTTATTGTTGCCAGCTTTTAGTTAAATAAAATATTTTTACATTTCTAGAGCAGAGTCTTAACAAAATTGTTATTCATATAAGCTAAGCGTAAAAACACCTGCAATGGTAACGCTTCTAATTAAGTTAAAGTGTTTTTAACTATTTATGTTGATTTTACGCTTTTCCCTGTCACACAAGTGTTTCTAATGGATGGTAAACCATCCTCAAACTGTAAACCAATCTAAACCATTTACAAAAATATCCTGAATAAAAACCATTGCCACAAGCGGTGACAGATAAATCGACCTTGCCAGTGACAGGAAAACAGAATATGATTTATGATTTTTTTACATGACTTAATATGAAATATTGCACTTTTAATCGCTTGACATGAGTTTTGCTTGGGCCTCTGCCTGTCACGTTCTTCATCCAGGATAAAATTTCACTTATGTACGTAGGACACACATGTGCATGTAAAGGCATTTTGTAACATTATTTTGGCTAAGTCTTTATTTTCATATATACAAAGCTTTATCAGGGATATTAGGCTGATTTAAAATGTCTAACTTTTTTCCTATATATGGAGACTCTAAAAACGAATTAAATTCGAACAGATTCCACCATAATTTCTTTTACCATATTGCCACTTACTTATCTGAAATCAGTGCATCTTCTTTTTTTTATTAAGAAACGTTTTAAAAGTCTTCTAAAATATTTATGACAATCCATTTGTTTTTTACAGGTGACATTTCTATTCTCCAGAGCACAGAATACTCCTATAACATTTTTATTGCCTTTATAGATAAAATATACATATGTACATAAGTAACTAATCGAAATCTTTACGAATTGAAGAAGGCATTCATTCGTTTATTCATGGCTCAGACTTATTTCTCGACCCTAAAAGTTGTAGTCACATAGAAAGTATCTACTTTTGTATTTGTGTATCCTGGTAGGCAGATGAATACATTCTGTATGTGTTTGTATCTATTTTTTGTATGTGTATGTGTATGTGGGGCCATATTGTGTTTGAATGGGTATGCAAATTCAAGTATCAATCCTCTCAAATGGCACAACTGTGCCATTATGACAAAAGGTAAGACATAATCCATGGCAGCGTCAGGTATAAATTATTGGCAATGGCATAACGAGGCAAAATGAGTATGGGCCAAGGATGAAAAGTCTGTCTCTTTGCATTTGCTTCAATCAAGCAAATTGGTAAACTCATAGGAAAAATAAAAATGATTTTTGATTTGAAATAAATGTGAGAAAAGCAAATACATACAGTAGCAATTGTAATGTGCATCTGTTAAATCATTTTAGAATATCCGCATGGACATAATGGGAAAAAAACCTTCAGATTAGTGTTTGCACGGCTGAATTCCGAGGTTAAATAAGAACTCTGCACAACCTTGGTTCTTCTTTGAGTTTAGTGCAGCATTGCAGCTTTAAAATAGCACGGAGCAAGCTCGCTGAACCGGAATACGCTATTAGGGAAAGTACAGAGTTACATCTATGGCAACCCGGTTCAAATGGCCACCGCCATTGCTGTTAAGCCATTCAAAGCCTCCTGATGCACATATATACAGTTCCATTTATGTATGTGCATACATAAATGCTGTAACAGCCGCTGAACATTCAATATACATACATACATACATCGACACCGTTGCAAAAATACAAATGCTCGACCTATTTTAAAACAGGGCCAATATAGGCAAACTATTGGTAAAAAGAGATGGCACGGGGCAGAGTTTAAGGGCAGCTTTTCGGCAAGCCACCGGTGGTATCTCATTGTCAGCAAACCAGCTAGTAGCTAGGTAATTTATGGTAGACGTAACCCTAAAAGCGAACCTCCATTTAGATTATCACTTGTATATGCTTTTCATATACCGATTTCTTAGGCTTTTCTGTGTGGCGGCCTCTCTAAACTATATGATACATTTAAACTACAGTTTTGAAACACATTTAAATACATAGTTAATTTAGTTTACTAAATTAAACACAAAATTTCGGCACATTTACAACTTGTTGGCTTATTAACGAAACGGATTTAACAAAATTTTGTGTGCATACAATGTGACGTGTGTGATGAAAGAACACAGCGAACTATTTAATAAATTTTCAAAAGGCTTTCTAAAACGGTACAACATGAGCATTCGAGTTCGAATTTGTGTGTTATCAGTATTATTCGACATGAACAATAAACAGTTCTTATCGGTTTTTTTTTACATCTGTCTAATATATACATACATTCATATATATTTACATCTGACTAACGCCTAACGGTGCATTGGGTCAAGTTTATTATTCGAAAATTTTATACATAAAAACAGTATTTAGGCTGCTTTAAATTAATATGGAATAGTGAATTTTATTAAATCAGTGAATATTCATTTAAAAACATATTTGTATATATAAATATATTTATATTATATAGTAACCATATGACATAATATTTTTTACATATTATTATTATATTAATAAATCGCAGCCACCGCAAAATTGTAATGTATACATACGTATGTATGTATGTATCTATCATGTTCGTTCTCCCGGCGGAACTATATAGTTTTGTGTAAAACTGTGACAATCACTGATTGTGAAATTCGAACATTTTCAACTATGCACCCAACATATACACATGTTGTAGATATTTGTATATTTCATGTATTTGGAGCTCGACAATTGCACATTTCTGACAAGTGCCTCCACCGCACTTTCGGCACAAAGTGAATGATTGGAATGGAAATTGATTGTTCCTTACATATGTAGATATATGTATGTATATATGTATGTATGTGCTCAGTGCACTTTTCGATTTATGCACAGTTTATAAACCGAGAATGCGAAAATAGAGCATATAACCTATAGAAAACGCAACTGAAGTTTAATTCAAGTGTAAGATCTAACTTTTCCACAACAAGAAACTCGTCAAATTAGCACTTACTTGTGTATATTTATGAACCTATGTTCATTCAGTCCAGTGAGGGAGTCCAAAAAAAAAAGAAGAAAAACCATAAAAAATACAACACGAGCCACTTGTTTACTTTACGTCACGGCATTAAACGGTGGACTGATTGCTAGAGCCGAGCTCAGCCTGATACTATGGGTACTCGTATCTATATCTCATTTTGATGTTGCTGCCCCCATCTGCGGCCTACACTTGATGACTAATGTCGCTGCTGTCGCTAACGGTGCATTGTACTAGAGAGACTCTTGTTGCAATCCCATTGCTAATGGGTGGCAGCGAAGACTTATTCGCCACAATATATCATATTGCCTAGTTCAAAATTAGTGGGAAAGATACTAGGCGGGGGTAATAAAAGACTTGCTGATTTGTTTTGGCTTTGGTGATGTCGTTGTCGTTAGCAACGATGTCAACTGCGCTATCGACCGCAACGTTGATGAAATGCAATATCTGAGCTTTCACCGTGAAGTGAGCTTTCTGGCCAAAATATATTGTTTTGTAGTTCAATTGATTAATAATCGTTATGGCTCTTTTTGAATAGAGCAATATACATACATACATATATACACACTCGAGTATTCATTCAATAAGTACAAAGAATGTAATCATTTTAATTTAATTGAAACCGCAATAAAATATTGTATCATGTATCTAAATATGTGGTAAACTCGTAGATAAGTGGCGACTATGTATTTTAAACACATAAAGAGAATTGTTATGGAAGCTAAATTTTGATCAAGAACAAATAGGTACAAGGCATACATAAATATTTTTTTAAATATTTGAAACATTTAATTTTAAGTTTTAATCACTTTGATATATAAGAAAGAGACGACAATTGAATTGAATTTTTGGTAACAAAAAAGGAACCCGGATATGTATATAAAACACGTTGTATAATATCCACCGATTTTACAATACTAATATAAAATTTCATCATACCAGTGAAATGATTTTGTATATAAATGTTCGATTTATTTTTAAAATTTCAATTATGAATGTTAAGAATCTTTGTATATATAAAAAAATATCTGCAAAAATTGATGATAGTAATGATATTAATTACATATGCATATACAAATATAAATATCTATAGATACGTTCCACAGTTAAGCAAATATTATCAAATGAGGGGAAATGGAGAGAAAGAGAGAATGTCAAGTTCGTTGTTTTTGGGTGTAAAACAAGTTTTTGGTTTGACTCGAAGATCGAGAGATCGGCATGAGCACCGTCCGTCTGAGCCGCCATACAGTTCAAGTCTCAGTTACCCATTCGCCGCGTTACCAAGCGCAACGTTCGTTTAAATTTGTTGCTGAAGTTAGCTGAACCGCAACCCGAGAAAGTTATTGTAAATACCTGTTTCCGTTTGCTTTTGTATTTAATTTTCATATAATATATAATTCAGTGCGGAAAACGTGCATACAAAACAAAATGTAATTTAATATATGGAATATGTGCAAGTGCTAAATCGAAGAGTGCAATAATGTGCTTCAAAATTATAATGCATACAAAAAAAGTTGATTTACGAGTTAATTTTTGTGAATACGCATAGGCATATGCATACATAAGCGTAGATAAAGTTATATATAAAAATATTTATATATATGTATGTGTTTTTAACAATGCTTATAGCCAATACGTTAAATTCTTTGTACGCTTTAAGCCTCAAACGGTTGCTCAATAATTGTTTAAGTAACTGACAGCTGAAATCAATACTCCCCTTTTACTCTTTATCTCTCTTTTACTCTTTCTCGAACGCACTGATACTCTGACATCTTCAGGAGCGTATATACACAAATATATATATATATGTATATATATATATGTGTGTATTGTGTGTACATATATATATATATATAAATAGTATGGGTTTGCCCATTTGAGTTTACTATTGCGCCATGCAGCCGACGCCATACAAGTCAAAAAGAGAAATCGCCGACCCGCTTCAAGTTGCAAACAGTATTTTCTTTTAGCCAAGTGTGTGATGTGTGCGTTTTCCTAGTACGAAGAAGCATTTTTGACTTAAATTTCGTACTGAACATTTTGAATGACTCACAGCTGTTTTGTGTGATTGAAGGCCACGCAGCATCTTAGTGATTATCATGCAAAACATGCAAAACTTAATCGGCCAACTAAAAAACCATTTATATATACATACATACACACACATAGACACATTCAAATACTTTCTGGTGTTTCCCCATTTGGTAGTTGCCTTTTAAGCTAGATTGGTTTAATGCGTAGTCCCCTTCAAGCTCTATTTTATGTTGATTTGCTACGTGTAAAGTTTCCATTGTCTTTTATTAAGTTACTTTCAATGACTCTCTACAATGACTGGCGTATTTTTTTTTGGTTAATATATAGATGCCATTCTTGTTTTTTATAATGCAACTTTACAGTGATGCTGTGTCAAGTGCCCTTAATGTTTCCTGCTCGAGTCTTATCCTGTCTTAACCGCACAGGATATGTGACACATGTGTTCACGCTTTCTCATTTTATTTTGCTTGTTTTAATTCTTTCTACTATTTTTTTTTACGGTTACATAAGAGTATTTTCTTTTAATTTTATTTATGTGTTTATACGTACTTGATTAAATTTTAAACATGTTGTCACAGTTCCTTGTCAACAACAGGCAGGATACCGCTTAGGCGGTTGATACCACAATGGATCATCATCACCATCGACCTAAAACCTGCCTCAATCATTTAGTGACCAGAAGAAGCTCATCGTTTGTAATAAGTAAGACCAATTTACTTTTGGCCATTACAGTGATTACAGCGACAGTAGTTTCATTATGTTTACAAGAAGGTATGTATTAATTTAGCTTTGTTTCACTTACATTTTACATTTAAATTAATTTTTAAGCTTTACTGATTGGTTTACACATTTCAAAAGCTTTCTCTTATTTCGTAAAGCTGTCATTTAAAAGTTGTTGATGGCTGGAAATTGAAAAGGCCTCCAGTCAGATTGTCGGAAATTGAAATGTTGAGAACAACAAACTATTCAAAAAATTCGCTGTTCCAGTTCCGGGCACAAATTGGACTGTTAATATGTAACAAACCATGCCCCCCATGGGAAACTAAATATGAAATTGAGCTTGCGAAAAAAAAAATTTAATAACAATGGGGCCGGGAAAGTTTCTTTGTGCTTCAAAATTATTTTGCGTTTGGTTATTTTTATTGTTTTTCAAATGTTGTAAGTTGTAAAGACATTTGATATAAATCTCAGCGACCTAATTCTAGAATTGTCAATTGCGGTTTCATCAAAACAAAAAATAAAAATAAAAAAACCGAAAAGAAAGAAAGAAATTTACATATAATGTAAGAACACATTTTACTATTTTGCTTAACCAAATTAGGAAAATCGTATTGGATTTCTTTTGTGCTATGTCTGTGGCTTAAAGAAGCTTACCATGTTGGCAAGTTAACTTTTCTAGTTGTCCAAATGAATTTCGTTCTTTACTTTTCGCCATTTTGCATGCCATTGTCTTTCTCTGTGTGTGTGTGTGTGTCTGTGTGTGTTAGTGAATGTGAATGTAAGTGTGTGTGAATGGCGGTATATTTGCCCAGCTGTTATAAAAACAATTGCTTAACTTTGGTGCTGTCATCTTGGCACAACTTGTGGGTCGTTTCCGCAAATCCCAAAAATAAATTAAGCCACAGGGAACAAAAGCTTTCGACCCGCGCACCGCGACTTTATGTCACCAAGTTCGCGACCCAGACATGGGGTAAGGTGCTCCATACAGAAATTCATGCATTTGGCACTCAAAGCTGTCCTTACTTGGTCGCCAGCCAATGCCAACTCCGTTTTGGATATCAACCATAGAAACAGACCATATATACATATATAAAATTCCTTTTTTTTTTTGTTCTAGTTGACATTTGTATAAAGTTTGCTAGTCTGGCTAAATTCCAGTTTTAGTTTTGGTTTTTACTGATGGTTATCGTAAAGTTTTCTAAGCCAGTTTCGTAGAATAAGCCAAGTCAGAGTGTGTCGAGTTAACGTTGCCAAAATTATAATTTTCCATTTCGAGACATTTAAAAATCTGTTGAACAGAGTGAATTTAATCAAATATGGAAGTCAAATTGCCAGACATGGAAAGTTTCGTAAGAAGAACTGTGAAAAACAATATAGTTTTTATGGCAAAATATTTCTCGGTACATTTATAAGTATCCAGCTACATACATTAAACAAGTAACAGTTGGGCAAGTGTACGGTAATGACCCATAAAGAATAGTTCCAAAAATGTGATAAGTTTTATAGTTGAAAGCTTTTCATACCTATTCCATATATAGAATTAATGAACATGAAAATTATATTCGAATTCTGAAAGCATTACTTAAGAATGATGGTTTCATTCACCCATTCTCAATCTCCATACATTGAATGCGTAGTTTATTTTGGCACAAAATCATAAAGTTTCTTTCAATGGATGCTGATGGTGGGCGAAACAAATGAAATCGAAAGAAAAAACTTTACACATAACTGCCTTGACCATGAATTCATGTCCGCATTTTTATTGTTACGTTGACATATATGTATATATATATATACATACGTATATACATAATACCCACTACCACCTGTTAATTGAGGTTCAATAGTAGTAATGAAGGCGTAAGATTCGCCAAAGTTTGAACTTTTCAACGTGGGTAAATAATACTATATTGACTCTGTTTGAAGAGATCATTGACGTTTGTAATAAGTTCAGTGCCATTGTCAATACATTGACTGGCTCCAAAGTTCATTTCTTGCATTTAATAATAATAATAAAAACTCTTACGTAAATTGCAATTCCACGGAATTCTTTAAAGAAAAAATCAGCATCATGAATTTCAGTATAAATCATTTTGTATACATGCAATATTACATACAAATACATGCTTTTATTTGCAAATCCATATGTATGTATATATACCTACATATTATCAGTCACAAACAAATACTAAGATACACATTCATGCATATGTATGTATCTGAAGGTCGTACCGCAATCTGTGGAGACACAAACATCATAACCGGTTAGTAAACCGGCATCCACACTTTGCTACTCGTCGCCCATTGAAGTTGGAGTTCCGTTTAGATTGAAAGATATCAAGTTTTACACACAGCTGAAAAAAACGACATCATCTTGAGTTAAACTACGTCGGGGAATATAATTCAGGATTACGAATTTTTTACTTTTTCCTACTTTGTTTTTATGATTTCAAACTGACAAGCCATTTTCCCCAAACGTCAATAAATATTATTAAGTTGCCTTTTCTCGAATGGCATATACATACATACAAAAATTTGAGATATCAAAATACAAAAATGCACTAAAGCTTGTTTCATTGTTGATGATATAACAAATTAAACAAATAGTGAGGATAAAAAAAGATAGAAATTGGCAGGTAATCGTAAAGGCTGCAAAATGTTACATAATATACGTACTAACATAAATAATTTCGAATTTTGTATATACTTTCGGACTTTCTTTAAACAATCCATAGAAATATTAAGTAGATATCCATTTTATATGGTCAGAGTTGTTTACTGTGTTAAATTCTGATTAAAATTACTTTCTTATAAGGCCTTCATTTGTTCATAGTAAAGAATCAGTTTAGCTGATAGGAATCAGAAAAACACGTATCAAAATATGTATGTTAAAATTTACATTTCTTTTCCAAGTTATGCTAGTATAGTTACTTATGTACAGTTGGATTACTTTCGACATTGTTTATTCAGATGTCTAGAATGTTAACCACGCCCACAAAATGCTTGAAAATAGTCTTGTCTGACACCATCTTAGCTATGTAGTTGGCTATGAAAATTAACAAGAACGCAGTGATGAATATTAATATTGCTTTGATTACAAAATATTCGCGCGTACCATAGAGGATTATCCGGCTCAGAAGGTTCTCGTTCTTACGATCTCCTTTGCCTTGCCTGCCGCCTACACACCAACACGTAATCGTCCATCCAATCAGCCAGGCAGCAGCTTGACATTACGTGTTTGAACACGTGAATGATACGCGTAGGTACTTACATACATACATACATACATACATATGTATATTATGTATATAAGTATATACTATATGTAAGTTATGGCTGGGTTTGATGCTCTGTCTCCGTGTGTCTCCTGCACGTTTTTACAGTTGAAATGTGGAACTTGCAAATCCAACTAAATGTATTCATGTAAATATATACATACATATGTATTCTTTTATGTGAATGAATAGATGTCACATTTAAAGTGACATCTCTCTTTTTTTACAGATAATCCATATCAATGGAGAGTCATTTATCCTTATGTTATGATTTAGATTACATTGATTTGATTAAATAATTGATAGCTATTTAAATGATGAAATTTAAACATTTATATGATTTTCTATATTGATTTTCAGCTGAGGCTCAAGACCAAAATGCACCGCCTATTTTATATGTAAGAGACCGCAATTGGCGCATTTCAGAAACTGAAAAAGTGGGCCAAGTAATTCAAAGAGTTAGTGCCGAAGATCCCGATAGAGATGATCTATTATTTGGCATAGAGCCGCGCATTCCGCCACAACCAGGCACTAGAGGAAATGCTCCAGGTGCTCTACCCTTTCGCATCGATCCTGATACAGGAGTTGTTTATCTCAATGAGAGTCTTGCTGGTCGTGTAAGTTGAAAATTAGTTATTTACCATTTACATATACATACATATATACTATATGGACACATATGTGGCAACAAATTTGTTAGTCAAATTTAAACCTGAAACTGAATAGTTTATTTGCTTGTTGAAGGCTAAAGGAAAATTGACATAGAAGTTAGCCTGCAATGGCAACAGGAGATTGTATACAAGTGTTGAACAAATATTGGTCATATAAATCTATATACATATGTTAGACCTCAGAGTGTAACTTAACATGTCAAATATGTAAATATAATGTAAATATGTTTTACAGGCTGGCGAGAATTTCCTAATCTACATCACTGTCTCTGATGGACACTATACGGCAAAAACTGAAGTTTTT